>OZ010787.1:182782598-184251598 GCA_963932465.1 Maratus speciosus | reverse complement strand
TTAGTATATTTTATTATGGATGTAGTTTAGGAATTTCCTTTCATATGTAATTTTACTGTTTATAATTGCTAAGCGATTAAAATTGACAATTTTTGCTGTAGGTTTAATATTTAACTTTGTAGAAAAGTTTTTTTTTTCCTCAGAACTTTCTATTATTATTATTTTTAAATATATACTTTCATAAATTTCTTAAGGGGTTCTCAAATTCCTTGTCAACAATGCGAAATTTCTGAGACAGTTTCTGAGACTGATTCATTTTTAAACGTAAATGTAGAAAACTGACAGTTGAAGCGATTTGAAATCAAATAGCGTTTTCCTTTTTTTAAATAAATAAATTACGTGTAGAGTTTAAAATGATTCTAGTGACGTGCAGACAAGTTTTTTTTCTTCCTGTCACATCCGGAAATCCTGGTCAACTCGAACATGTATTTTCAGAAAGATTCCCTGCGTTTGCCAAAAAATGGAAAACGTCTTTCGATTACATTGTTTCTGAATCACAACACCTGCACATTTCATGCGTTTCCGAACAAAAATTAATTTAAAAATCTGTCAAAAAACAGCGCCTTTTGGTTTTATAACGGCCTTAATCAGTATTTTTATTGAATGATTTTTTAAGTAGTACGTTTTTTATGAGCATACATTTTTAAAAACTGGGTTCTTTTAAGAGAAAATTTATGATTAAAATTTTTCTTATGAGATCAGTATATTCAATAATTATAAATTCTTATACTTAAGTAATTTTTTTTATTATTTTTTGTTGTTTTATATTTTAATTATTGCGTTAATGAAAATATCCTATTTCTAATGGCAAAAGTAAATTTTTTCCTCTCTTTTTTTAGTGTCATTATTTCTCTCTGCCCCCCCCCCCCCCCCGTTTACACCAATTGTTTTTGTCTTTGCTGTAAAAGCATTCAAAACAACAACAAAAACAACATTATAACAATTAGTCAGATTGTTTGACTTTTTCAAAACAGTGCATTATTTTTCATTGCATTGTTCAGTTTCTTATTTGCAAAGCAAGAAGTATAAAAATTTATTTTAACTATCAACGATTATTAATATTTCGTAAAATTTACATCATAATTTTAGTATTATATTTTAACATGGATGTAGTTTAGGAATTTCCTTTCATATGGCATTTGCTGTTTATAATTAATAAAAGATTAAAATTGAAAATTTTTGTTATAGTTCTGATATTTAACTGCGTAGAATAGGTTTTTTTCAGAACTTTCTATTATTTTTAAATTTATACTCTCATAATTTTTCTCAAATTAGTTCTCAAATTGCATTGTCGACAATGTGAAATTTTCTGAGAAAGTTCCTGATTCCTTTTTAAACGTAAATGTAGAAAGCTGGCAGTTGAAGCGATTTGAAATCGAATAGCGTTTTCCTTTTTTTAAAATAAATAAATTACATGTAGAGTTTTAAACGATTCTGGTCACATGATGACAACTTTTTTTTTATTTTCTTCCTGTCACATCCAGAAATTCGGGCCAACTCGGACAGTATTTTCAGAAAGATCTCCAGTGTTTACCAAAAAATTGAAAAGGTCTTTCGATTACATTGTTTCATAATCACAACACCTGCACATTTCATGCATTTCCGAAAAAATATGTTTTTAAAATCTGTCAAAAAACAGCCCCTTCTGATTTGATAACACTCTTAATCAGTATTTTTAATAAATGATCGTTTAAGTAGTACGTTTTTATGAGCATAAAATTTAAAAATCTCTGTTCTTTTAAGAGAAAATTTATGATTAAAATGTTTTTGTGAAGTTAGTATATTTCATAATTATAAATCTTACAAAGAAGCATTTTTTGTGTGTGTGTGTGTGTGTATGCGTGAGTTCTATATTTTAATTACATTGCTGTAATGAAAGACTGAAGAATCGCGAACAACAGAAAATAATAAAAAATTAAAAGCACATAAAGTACATTCATTGCTTTGGCCATTAAACGGCAAAACTAGCAAACTGTTAGTCCGGTCAGTTGAAGAGTGGGAGCTACAGCTTTCTTCAAAGATAAAATTTATGGCTTTTTCTAGACAATTTTTTGCAGGATGGAGTATACGCAGCCTTAGGGGACGTTTTAGGGGTCAAAGAGTCTTCAACCAAAAAATGATGAAACATATTTCCATAGGATTCGATACATCGATAGGGTTATTTAATCTTCAAAGTTAAAAAAGAGAAACCTTGATCCCTGTTCTGGGATTATTCGCCGCTTTTAGGGAGTCATGAAGGCGCTTGATAATTAAGAATGTTTATTGTAATAGGCTATTCTTTTAAAGTAAATGCTTTAAATAGAGTGAAATGTTTCGCTTTTTGTTCCCGAAATTCGATGTTTCATTATATAGGATTTATCTACGATTCTTGTGTTAAGACTTTAAGCACAAGAACATTGTCACTTTTAAGGGTTGTCGCATTTAAGCACAATGAATTTACCACTCTTTATGACCATTCCCAAATATTTGATCCCTTAACTTTGATTGTCTTACGAAACTGTATAAAATGCGGATCTTAAAAGACTTTCTTTAATGATCGATTAAAAAAATAATTCACTAACAAACTTCGTTACATATTTTGTCTTCCAATAAAGGAAATATTTTTGTAAAATTAAAAGAGTTTACTGTGTATTGCAGGGAATGATAGTATTTCTCTTATTCTTTCATTAACAATTGTTATTATTAAAGGAAGTTTTCTTTCGTCTGAAAAAATAGGCTAAACGATTTTGACAGTTTGGAAAAAAAAATAATTTCTTGACTATGATCCGTATTGCCATAATAAAGATTCTGTGTGTTTTTTCATAAATATGACTTTGGAAGCATAATAAAAATAAAAAATTGCACTGAAAAAATTGCAAAAATAATGAAAAGAAAAATAAATCCAAAAATAATTTGAACAGTTTATCCTGATGCTCTTTTGAACTAAGCACACATTTATATGTTGTTTCTCTGAATATTGTACCCCCTTACTTATATCTTAACCATAACTTATTTTAACCAAAGTTCTAATGTAATAAGATACAGTTGGTCATCCCGTTGTAGAATAATTTCCTACTAATAATTAATTAAAGGGGGATCAGATGTCAGTCTGACAAACAAAGAGATTAACTGTGGAATTTCTGTAAAATATTCCAGAAGGACTGTAAAACCATGCGATGATTCTACATTTATTTTTCTAACCTACTTGTTTTCTCATTATTTTTAAGCAACTTATTCATGCGCTTGACATTATGATACGCATTTGACTAAATTAATAGAAAAGTATTTGAATGTGAATAAATACCCAGAAGGACTAAAATTAAGTCAAAAGACGCAAATGAATTTGGTAAATATTGGTAAACCTGATAAAGAAAACTTTTTTATTAATGTATTATTTTCTTGTAAATCGTAGTTGTATGGAGAATATTTTGCTGTGGTAGAACTATCATGGTAAAATTGCACATAAAAAAAGTCATAATGGGGTAATGGTATAGATATCTTTAATTTACAATTTTTAACACAGAATAGACATTTGCGCATTTTAACGAGTCACTTTTATTGAAATTTTAATACTGCTTTGAACGGAGAGACACTTTAAAATTTCCAAGATTCCCTATAAACTGTTCCATCATACTTACAAACAACTGACTTCTTTCTTTAATTAAGACGGACGACGGTCAGTAACTCTTACAACTCAAATTGGAGTGATATTAATAAAATCACTAACATAAAATTATTTTAATTTTATTTTTGACGATAATAATTAATGTTATTGAATTAATTGAATTACTTTGAAATTGAGCGTAATTTACACTTAAAAAAGGGGGCGCCCCCATCCCTGCCTTTCGACTCCTCTAGATAAGTATTACTAAATGTACCTCCATAAGCATGGGTTTGACCATACAGTTCCTGAGGCTTTAGGGGTCAGAGGAGGTTAGGGGACGTTTTAGAGGTCAAGAGGGGCTTCAGTAAAAAAGTGGTGAAACATGTGTCCCATTATTTCTTTTATGAAGAATCCAAATTTATTATCAAACTTAAACTACACAGATGTTTTAAACATTCCTAATCGAAATTTAAAAGTTGAAACGTACCAACGCGAGGGAGTGTGGGACCTTTATAAGCTTGTTTGATGTGGTCGGTCTTTTTCTGCACGGCAAGAGAATGCGACAATAGTGGAGGAGGTTATCTGACACATTTATCACCTCCTCTAAGGAGAATTACTTTTGTTGATTACGTGCACGTTTCTTCGAAACCTTTGACGAGCAATTAAAAGGAGAGTCTTTGTGTTTAAAAAAGGGAAAAAAAAGTCTCTTGCCGTAGAATTTGGCCTTTGCGCAACCTAAAAATTAGAAACATTGATTGACTTTATCGCGGTGGTTCGACTTATTCTCTAAGCTATATTAGAAAACAAATTTAGATTACCAACATTTGGCACAGTTTACTAGCAAGCTACCTCAATATCCCATTTTTTTTTTTTTCGTAATCAATACTTTTACGTACTGTTGAACCATTGTCTGTCTTCTGAAGGTAACCTTATTTGACGGTACGACACCACAAATATGCTTGAATTTAAGTTGCTTTAAAAACAGTAAAACACAAAATTTTTAAAGTATTGAACCTATAGACAAGGTTAGTCTTGTGATAAATTCATTCGCTTTGTTGAATCTAAACTTCTATGTATTCATATACAACAAATTTTATTACAAACACATCCCAAGGTAAGCAGCTAATCACCCCTATGCGAAGAACAACACGTATAAGGGTGTATAAAGTGCGTACACTCCTTACTTTTGACAACCACTATTTACAAATAGTAATTTTCGCCCTATTTAATCACAGAATTTATGTGATTAAATATGAAAGATTGCGGAATGGGTGTGCTCAAAAATTAAAGATTCCATACAGGACAGTCGTCGTGAAAGAGTTAATAATTAACTGAATATTTGGTGAATTCAGATTTCTTTTGTGAATGGCTCTCCTTCTCCCGACAAAGGGACAGAATGTAGATTTTTCCCTAATCTTAAATTATGCTGTCTCCAATTTTACTTCAAAACGATAAAAATACATGGATTTTGGCTTTTCTGTTGCAATATATAAATCATTTATTCTGCACTTTTTTTAAACTAGCATATATTTATTTTTATTTATATGTATTCCGCTTCACACGAGAACTAACACCTAAATTTGACAAGTGTTATATTTAAGGTTCATTTTTTTTTCTCTTTATCTAAGCTTTAAGCAATGAATATCCTTTATTTCATATTTTGTTGTTAAATAGAAAGAAGAATTCCAAATTTGCATTAAAAAAATTATAAATTCATAGCATTTTCTCTGATATTCAATTCTTTACTTAATTTTTGCTTTTAAATAAATTTCTATAATTTATATGACTTTAATTTTACCTTTCGTTTTATAATCCATTTATTAAGAAACATTTTCGTGCAGTCACAACCATTATAATACTTGAAATCTATATCTTTAAAAAAGTAAAATTTCGTCTTTATTAAATTTTCCAACAAATTGGAAAATATAATTAACAATTTTAAAAAAATGCCAGTAACATTTATAAAAATGCTAGAAAAATTCACATTTTTTACAGGCTAATGTAAAAAAGGTGTTTCAATCTGCATACTGTTTTAATAATTTTACTGAATTAGTCGCTGTTGTGGTACTGGTATATACGAGGGTATATACGTATACTACGTACGTATATACAGGGTGTTGCCGAATTCGACCGACAAATTCAGAGGGGTAATAGTAGACATCAAGAGGAACAAAAATTGTAATGGAACATGGTGTCGCAAACGCCCTATTTAATCAAAAATACAGGGTGTTCTACCCTAACTCAACTTGTATTGCTGGTAATAACTTTCAGAAAACTGAAGTATATTGTAATGAAACTTTTAGTAGACATGCTCACTTTTGTTGTAAATGTAATAACATAAAAAAGTTGTAGAATTTTCCATTATACGCGCCAGCAGTATGGACTTGACGCTTCACATTTTGGACTGCGATTACCAGTTCATACGGTATCTATTGCGTGAGCACACTTTTTTTTTCAGAACTTTTCTTGATGTTATCACTTTTCATACCAAACGAGGTAGATATCCTTACGTTTTCATTGCAGTAATTTTATTTTTCTTGAAATTATTACCATCAACCCGAGTATTTGTGACTAAATAAGTTGTTTGCGACCCAGTGGTTTGCGTTCTATGGCAATTTTTCATCTCTTGATGCCCACTATCACCCCTCTGAATTTGTCGGTCGAATTCGGCAACAGTCTGTATATTCTCATGATTACTACTGCGGGTTATAATTCCATTATTTTTTCAAATATATATTTAGAAATATTATCTTTAGAATATCGTTTAATTTTTCTTACAGTTAAGGTATAAAAGAAGAGTATACAAAATGATGAACGTGGAAGAGAAACAGATCAAGCAGCTGCACACGCGGGTAAGATTTCTTTTCTTATAAAATTTCTGTGTTGTTATTTCGATTATAGTGTTCGAATACACATGTCATATTAGAATATTTTAACTTGTTAACACAACGTAATTGTCATTAGCATATTTTCGACAATCTATCTATATTATAAAGCAAAAAGATGTTCGTGAATAACGCTGGTGTCACATCGGTGGTGGTGGTAAAGATCTGAGCAATCCTTTCCTCTTTTTTTCCGCAAATTTCATTGCTTTTGGACATCGCTAAATTTTAATTTTTACACCATCGATTAGAGTAAAAATTTATGTTGAAATGCATCTTGTTTGAAAACTGCATCTCAATTTACTGATTTTTTATGGTTTTTGAAGTAATTATCCAGCATATTTTTTTTTTTAATCTACCTCTATCGTGTGCAGCTCGATTACCGAAAATTTATCCGTTTGAACTTAAAACAATATAAATAGTTCAGCGTTTGTGTCCGACTAATATTCCAAAACGATCAATCAATCAATAAATAAAATATAATAAATAAAAGACAAATTTAACAGGTATGTAATCGAACTACAGACATAAACACTGAAATAAAGAAAATAAAAAATGTTGCTGTAAGTAGCAAAATTTTTTCGAGTATTAACCTGTAGTATGAGACTAATATGAAAATATCACTTTTTATAAATTTCAAAACTTTATTTGAATGCATAATTGATATTTTTCATATAAAAATGCTTTTTGATGCTGTTAGCGGACAATCTGAAAAATACATATTAAATCTAAAAAAATCTAAAAGAGTTTTCAATTTTTTTTTTTTTTAAGTTTTCCTACCTATGTTCTGTGAACCAAGCAGTATGTTCTGTAACCTAGGAAGTCTTGGTTTAATCACCTGGTTACATTAAATTATAATTTTTGAAGATTACACAATATTATAACTCGGGTCACAAAAGCTACATACCCCACATTTTTGGGACAAAGGTATATTTATTTCTAAGGATCGAGCGAAACAGGTTTTTAAAACCGAAACTGAAAACGAAACCTAATTTCAGTAAACTTCTTATTTTCGGCCGAAATCGAAAACGAAAATGTCCAAAAAAAATTTTTTTAAGTATTTAATACATACACAAATATGCATAATTATTAATTAATTATACGTGTAATTATGCGTGCGGCCCAAGTTGGCTTTCTGTGCTTCTGACCAAAACTTTTTATTTTCATATAAATTAAAATGTAATTAATTCATCAACGACACAAAATGATTTTCTAATTATTCGAGTTCATCTAATTAAAAACTGCTTTAGGTATACATACCTCGATTTAACTTTTATAATGATTTTTGAAAATGATCATCTGTTATAACAGAACTTTCTCAAAGAGTATTCGAAATACTTCAGCGGTTTCAAACTAAAAAAATTCTGTTACTTTTAAGTCTGCAGCTTTTAATGACCACGTGAAAAGCCTCTTCAACGTTTAGTCATATATGCATTGCGTGCTTTATAATTTGCATTCAAGTATTGAGTCAGTCATGACTGATAATAATAAACAGCGAAGCTCATAGCATTACATAAAGAGAGTCTCATTTGAGCCGATACAGCTCAAATCAATGAGTAATGTTGAAAATTTCTGAAGGAAGAAACGAGATTTTCGGAATACAGATAGTTTCGTTCTGGCCAAATTTTTGGTAGCATTTTCGCCGAAAATGAATTTCCCGCTAAATTCAGATTTCACACCGAAAACGAAAAACGAAACCGAATTTTCGGTTGATCTCTATTTATTTCTAAGAAGTGATTGTTAGATGTTTGAACTCAGTCTCTAAGAAAATTAAACGATACATTTCGAAATTACAGTAATGCTTAGTTTATATAACCGACGTTGAGAGTCGGAATACCGGCTTTGGCTTTTAAGTAAATTCCTTAGACGACTTCTTTAACACTAGAACCGCGGGAAATTTTACTCAAGTTTTATAAAAATATTTTACACCAGAATTGTAATTTAAATCAATTTAACTTATTTTTTGTTCAGTATATATATTTAGCTTGTTTTATAAACAAATTTCTTGTTCGAATCGACCTTTATTCATTTGTTTCGGGTCAAAATGAACCGCCATCGCGGTTTTAGGTTAAGTAGGAAATTAACTGTAACTAAACAGAAGCTACAGTACAGCTGCAATATATAGCCTGATCTTGCCAGTATGTTTGCTCTATTGAAAAGTTGACGCCTATGGCTACTATTTGTTACTAATTTGGCGGTAAGAAGAATCCTACAATTTCTTCACGTTCTTTAATACCCATTATCAATCTCTGTATTCTATCATTCTATTATACAAACCTTATGCTTGTTAATTTATTTGTTGATATTTCTTGCTACTATGACGGGATACTAGTTTCGATATTTTAAAAGCGAAATAAACTATACATATGTATTAGCTTTATCAAAAAAGCGTATAAATTTATTTATTTATCAGTATTTCGGCCAAACATGAGATTTATTTAGCAATGTAGTTTAAAGTATTTTTCTCTCAGTTTTTCTTTTTAATCTTTTTTTTTTCCCCTTAAGGTTTCTGCGTACATTAAAATGACCGTTTTAGTGAAATTTTTCTAATTTTTTTTTTTTTTTTTTTTTTTTTTTTTTTTTGAAAGATCAATCTTTTACGATTTCAAATCTGTTTCAATTTTATTCCCACGATTACTGGAATAGGTGTTATGGTCAATTTAAAAAACAGGGAGTAATGAGTCAACTGCAGAAAGTGGGCGTAGGCAGGCCAGCAGAAATGTAAAAAATGTTTCTATACATGATATTTTTCTTTTCTTTAACATAAAAACACAAATAAACCTTAATTGACACCTCTAGATTAATTTTATAGATAAGAAACATTATAGATAAGAAACCTTTAAATGCAATTTCCGGAAAATCAGTTTTTCAGTTATTTCTATTTTCAATAAACTGCTCCATTACATAAATTTTTTTAAACATATTTAAGTGAAATTTTGTCTGAATGTTTACCATATTATTCACTATGTTCTGAACTAGAACTCTGCAAGCTGTATGTGATAATGTAATTATTTTATAGGTGCTCGAATATAACAAAATGGCATTTTTTTGTGAAATTATATTTTGAAATATTTCAGTTAATTTTGAAAATATTGTAAAACTGCTAGTTCAGTGCGCTGGTAAAGTTAATAATAGTATGTTATACGAAGGAAATTGAAATATATTTACTTGAAATGTGTATACACTGTCTGACGTAATCATGAAATTTTGCTAAAAATATGACAATGAACCCAAATTTTTGAAAATGTTATAAAGATAGTGTTAGGATTTTATGGTTTTCATCATTCTGTATTGCAATTGAATTAAAAATATGTGTATTTATTCAATACTGTACATTTACAAAATCGCTCCGAATGTAGGCAGATATCTTAGGGCAGTACAATCAGCTCATAATGTTGGCAGAATGAAATTTTTCAAAAAGAAAAAGAAAAAAAACCCAATTAAATCAGGAAATTTTAATTTGTTTTGCCATTACCCTATTTTTAACTGGCTTCCAACAAAACATTTGCAATTCGTTCGTATGGGGGATGAGGGGGTTCTTGCGTGCATGTGCGTGTGTACATAACGTCATGCGTAACTTTTGAATTGATGCTCAGAATTTGACGGTTAATTTTTTTTAAACACTTTCCAAGATAGTTGAAAAATGTTTATGACTTCGGTTTGTCCGCCTGTGCTCTAACTCGTGTAAATGTACTCGGATTGCCATATAATTGATATATGTTGTTGAGGTTTACTGTGGCATGTTCGGTATCAAAAATGAAGTGTGCATCATATATGATTCGTTTACAGGGACACTCAAAACAATCCCTTTACATATTTGGTCTATATGGAAAAATCGATTGCAATGTAATTTAATTATGTTACACTATTTCGAACATATTGAAACTTATATACAACGCTGAAGTGTACAACAAGATGCTTACTGTAGAATATGGTGTGCATAGCATTTATCGTTCATTTACACACAAAAGAATAAGAATTCTTTTGTCCAATTTGAATACAGTACTGTCTATTAGTGATACGTTCTACAAGTGCATTTTTACATGCGTTTTTAAATGTAACTAATTTTTAACATATTACTTGGTGTTTATAAATTATATACGGGGCTGCACAAAAGAATTCGAGTACATTTTCTTTTAGTAACGAAAATTGCTAAAGGGGAACCTTTTTAGGATTTTCCTAACTGAACTAAGTTTTAACATATTATGTAGTATATAAACAAATCTATAGATCATATACAGGGATTCACAAAAGAACTCGAATAATTTTCCTGAAATTGGGTTTTCAAATGTGTTAGGCGTTTTCCAAATTGTTTACTTGGCTACCATCTTTCACTTTATTAAACTGAAAAGTTTTTTTACTCTATTCTTAACGTGTTGGAAAGTGATTCATAATATATGCTTGACGCGTGACTTTTCTTTCTTGTGCTGTTTGTAAAGTGCTCGTTCTGGTGGTTATCGGTATTCAAAAGTCGTATGTTTGGCCTGCCGATGCCTTTTATTGTCTTTTTTAACACTTTTCCACATAGTTGAAAAGTTTAACGTTACTGTATATGAACGATATTTGCTGGAAGTATTTTTCCAGTTGTGGTATGCGTTATTAAATTTAACTATTTTTTTTAATATTACTTCTTGTTCTTAAATTCTATAGATCATATACAGATTTAAAAAAAAAGAATTCATTTCCGTTTACTGGCGGAAAATGCTGAAGGGGAATTTTCAACTATATTGTGCGTTTCACAAATGAACTAAATTGTAGCATCTTAGGGTAGATGCACCAGTTTTGGCCACTTTTAGAGAAAATTCAAAATAGAAATTTTACAGTTCTTGACCGATTTAAGCATATTAAATCATAATAACATCATTCTTTAGTAAATTTAATTGTCTTTCTGTTAGCTATAATGATTTTCTACAGAATATTTTAGATTGTGAGTAATAACTCATCAAGTAATTTATTCTAATTTGTACCAGTTTTGGCCACCCCTACACCAGTTTTGGCCACTCCAATATCATGTAGTTTAACAAACGTTTTAATTGATAATAAGTAAAAATAAAGCATTTTTATGCAACATCTATTTTACCACACATATATTTGTTTGGTGTATTAAGAGAATTTTGCAAATTTCTTTATGAATTGATAAAAACATCAAGTAAAATATACTTATTTTGATTTTAACTGAAAGTTCCAATTAAAAAACAAAAAAATATATTTAAATTTGATTAATAAACGGGACAACAGTGCCTATAGGACATAAAGATTAACTATTTAATCAGTTTTATAATTATTCATGGATTGTGGCTTGTTTAGAACACTTGAATCTTCATCAAAGTGTTATATTTCTTGAAAGCATTTTCTGATTTTGGTTTGATTTTCATCAAAAAGTTATACTTCTTGAAATTATCTTTTGATTTATATTAGCTTATGCCTTATTTATGTACCCTGCTTCTTTGCAAGTTATTTTAGGGTGTGATTTCAGAAGCGAATCATACCATTTCATGCCTGGTCTTCCATCTTGAAATGGAGTTTCTATCTTACTGGCTACAATTTTCTGGACAGAATCTTAAAAGTTGTTCCATTTTTATAGGAAATAGTATTCTGACAATATCTAAGATCCACTTTTCTAATTGATTTTTAACTTCCAATTCCTAGTACCTAGATCTACTACTTGAGATTCAACATTATTAGAGGAAAGTGGTGTCCGTCCTACAAACTTCTGATGTAAGGCAAGAACGGGTTACTCCAAAACTTTGCTAGCTTGTAGTGCTGGCATTACATTTTGAATGGCCTTAATTTTACTTCTTATCTTAGAGCAGTGTTCCTCTCTAGGCCATTTTTTAAGAGCACAGAATCTCTTTTAAACGTGTTAAAATGCATCCTCTTCTTTTTAAATAATGTGAAATACATTCTTAATTGTATTTAGATTCTCTAGTAAAGATTTTCACAATATTTAGTATTTCTAAATCCGTGTGCCTGAAATATTGCAAAAATTATGGAACGTCTTCATTTCTTTAGGAAAAATACAAGCAATTAAATATGCTATAATTTTATTGAACGTTTTAATTTATAAGTTGTAAAATTTTTCAAAATTTATGTTTTAGTTTATTTATCATACATAAAAATTACATATCACCTCCCCTTTTGCTTTATCAAAAATAAACACAATACTATATTTTCTTTAGTGACTAGCACAATGTCCTTTCTAAAGTGAATTATCTATTGGACAGAGAATAACAAACCTCTTTAATAGAACTGTCATTAGCCTTGCTTTTTTTTATTATTATTATTGAAGCCATTACTATATAAAACAAAACTAAATTGATTTTGATTTATCCAGATGTTCTTAAATTTATTAAATGGCTAAAATTCCCTCTATAATGATAATGAATCATCTGGCCAAAAGTGGAACATATGTTGTACACTTTTTGGCCACCCCCATGGCCATAACTGGTACATATAGCAAATTTAATGCACCAGTTTTGGCCACCCCCCATTAAACTGTTAAAATAAGTAATTTAAATGTAAAATTGCAGTAGAGAGAAAGCTTACCTCATAAAACCTAATAGAAATTTGTTTCAGAACAAATAGAACCCTATAAGTGCCTAATGTTGAAAGATTCTGAAAACTTGTCAGCTAAGCAAAAATCTTAATACATGTAAGCACACACTGCAGTTTCACACATTTATTTTTTTTGCAAGTCACATTTTAGCAAAAAATAAACAAATGATATTGTAAATGATAAAAGATAGTTTGCTTAAAGTGTAAGAATGCATATTATTTGTTAGCATGAATTCACAGGCTAAATATTGGACAAATTGATCCAATGTGGCCAAAACTGGTACAGTGGCCAAAACTGGTGCATCTACCCTATGTAGTATAAAATAAAAATCCATACATTATATGAAGGGCTTCACAAAATAATTTGAATACTTTTCGGACCATTGAAATTCTGAAATATTCTGAAATTCGTTTTTAATATTGTTTACTTAAATATATTTCACCTTATTATAAAAGGAAGTTTCGTTACCGTATTCTGGATGTGTTGGAAAGTGTTTCGTAATTTATGCTTAACGTATGATTAACTTTCTTGTTTTTATTTCAAGGCTGTAACTTTTGTAAAAAGAAACTTTCGGACATTCGCCATTTAATTTGAATATGTTGTTAAGATACACAGTGGTACATTATGTTTTAAACATACCACCCTATCGTGTATAGTTTGTTCACAAGAATACGTCGAAGATTTTAATAAATGACCGTCAATGGCTAACGTATCAATTATGAGCGATGCTGGCAACAACGTAGTTTAATTTGAATGTAGTTAAAAGTACACTGTTAAAAATTTGCAGCAATCTGACCAGTCATTTGACCGTTTTTATAGAAAACTCTGTTACAGAATCGTAATTTAACTATATTCTGATCATAATATGAGCGATAATATGGTCAGAATAGAGTTAAATTACGATTATGTAACCATTTTCGTTAAAAAAGGTCGAACGACTGGACAGTTTGATGCATATTTTTAACAATGTAAAGGAATGTCACAAATAACACGCTGTTGTGCAAATCATTCTCTCTCAAATACATCAACTGGCATGCAGGAAGTAAACAAATATTTGGTAAATGTTAATTACAATAATGTTTTTGCAAAATTGTAAGCAAGCCATGGCTTTAAAAAATATCAATTGAAATCTGTTTCACTTTTTATGTAAAAATTACATGTACAATAATGATATGCTCTTTCAAAAAATGGATAATCTCTATCGAAAGAAAGTTCTATGAAGATTTTAAATGTTTGCCTTTTATTTATTTTTAAGTGTTTGTTCTGTGTGAAATAAGGACTGTATTCCCTGAACTTCACTGTTAAAAATTTGCTGGAAACTGTATAGTCATTAGACCGTTTTTATGGAAAACAGTTACATAACCGTATTTTTCTTTATTCTGACCGTATGGTCAATAATATGCTCAGATACGCTTCATAATATATGGTCAAGCAACCGTTAGTTTTAAAAACGGCCGAAAGACTAAACAGTTTCCTGCAGTTTTTAAACAGCGTAAACGCCATTTTCGTAAAGAAATAATTACGAATGTACTAATTAATACATACTTTTCTTATAAATAAGAAAATATAAAAATGTTTTTATTTAATTAAGCGCTTGATTCCTATTTTTTTAAATTATCTCCCATGATTTTCCTACAAAGAACGGTCCCCAATCCAGAACTTCAGCCAGTTATGACACTTTGAGGATATGTGGAGCTCATGAAAATATATGTTTTTTTTTTTTTAAGTTTAAGGGGTTAAGTTTAACCCCGGAAAACTTTTACACTTTATTTTGTAATCCTTTAATGGTAGCAAGAGCTAGTGTAAAAGTTACTTCATTTTATTAATTCTATTGAATGCTAACAAAATAAGAATAAAAAAAATTAACAAAATGTATACAAAAAATACATTTTGTGATAATGTATTACATTTTGTAATACTCTTTTTTTTTTATTAAAAATTTTCGAAATGTTATTACTTGATATTTTGTTAATGTTAAATAGAACTAATAAAACGAAGTAAATTTTATCATAAACTTTCCTCTACACTTTACCATTAATGAGGGGGGAAAAAGAAGATAGAAAAATCATGAAGTACGATAGATTGTGGAACACTTTCCTACATTTACAGGATAATGTAGCGAAACTTCATTATTTAATAAGGTGAAAGAAAATATATACGTGAACAATTTAAAAATTTCATAACGCAATTAAACACCCAATTTCAGCAAGTAGCGTCTACAATCGATAAAATATTCGATTTTTTTTAAGCAACCTCTTATATTTACAATAGATTTGTATACACTTCATATAGGTTGCTAAAATTTAATGTGGATGATACTCGGCAACGTTTTTAAAATTCTTATTAAAATTTTTTGAAACGTTATAAACACTTGATATTTTGTTGGTGTTTGATAGAATTAATAAAACGAAGTAAATTTTATCGCAAAATTTTATCTACATTTTACCATTAATGAGTTATAAAGTAAAATAAAAAAATTAAGGGGTATAAGTTTTACCCTCTGAAAGTGAACTAGAGCAAATGTAAATAAAAATGAACGAACGAAAAATCATGCGTCATGCATAGAATATGAAACACTTTCCAACATTTCCAGAATTATGTAACAAAACTTTATTACTTAATAAGGTGAAAGGAAATATCTAAATAAACAATTTAGAAAATTCATAACTCAAATTAAATACCAAATTTCATAAGTTAGCGCCTGCAGTCGATAAGATATCCAAATTCTTTTGAGCAGCCCTTTATATTTACAATAGATTGTATACACTCCATATGCTTTGCTAAATTTAATTCAGCTATAACATGCAAAACACATTCGAAAATTTATTTTCAACATTTACCCATACATGGTAACTTGAAATATTTTGTATAGCCTTGCATATGATCTACAAATTTTCATGCACACCACATATTAAGCTAAATTTTAATTCAGATAGGAAACGCATAACCCAAATAATATCGAACTTCCAGCAACTGCCATCCATAGACGGTAACATATTCAGTTTCGTTTCTTTTTTTCTTGCGTTTCTCTGCATATGAATTTATTTATATACAAAAATATCTTAGTATATACTAACTAAATAAAGTTAAGCTGGAAAAAGCATAACATGATTAAAAAATTCCTCTAAGCAATTCACGCCCATAGGCAATAATGCTTACGAATTTTTTTGTGCATCCCTGCATATGAGCTATAGAATTTATTCAATATGTAATGTACTAAAATTTGGTTAAGATTCAAAACGCATACCTTATCTAAAAACGCACTTCCACCGATTATCGCTCATAGACAGTATTTTAACCTAATTCTTTTTTGCGTCTCTGTAAATGATTAAATAAATTATGTGCACTGCATATTATACAGTAAGCATCTTGTGCGTCCCTGTAAACGAACTGTAAATGCTACACATGTCATTTTCAATGTGAATGTCCTATGGTAAACCTCAATAACTTATACCAAGCACATGGTAATCGATATTTACATATCCGAGTTAGGGCTCGGACAGACAGACGACCAGACAACCACAAGTCATAAACAACTTTCAACTATGTTGGAAAGTGTTAAAAAAAGATTATGTCTTGCATACCTCCATGAGCCCTATATATCCTCAAAGTTTCACGTTTGTGTGAATTTCCGAGTCGTGGATCGTATCTTGTATGTAAATAGTATTTACGAAATTTGAACTCCAGATTACGAAATTGCACACACAAGTTAGACCATATATATGTTTTCTCGGAGTTTTTATGATTAGTTGTAGAGAAATTCGATCCTGAAATTTGGACTAATTTGGGTTATTGTCTCATACGTGGAAATCGTTACTTTCAGGTTCAGATTTAATACAAGCTTTTAAAATACTTTTCAATAGAAAATATTATTTGCCAGAAAAACGCTAAATAAATTGACTAATATTCTAACAAATAATCTAAATGGTATTACATATATTAAAAGTTTGTATGGCATTTTATTTTTCTCAATGACTACATTGCCCCCAAAACATTTGTGCTGACGGCTTTTAAATCACAACTGAAAAACTAGCAATCGAATCCAGCTGAAATTTTGTATATTTCTAATAGAAGCTTGTAGAAATCAATTTCTGTTTTCGAAAAATTGTACGTTATAATTTTTTATGTTTTCGAATATTAATTTCATATATAAAATGTTTGAAAATGCATGAAAATCACATGATCATGTTTGAGGTGGTTAATATTAATAGCAAAGAAAAAAAGTTAGCATTAAAAATTAATTATTACAGGAGATATGATTGAAAATTTTAAAAATTAATTTAACATTACGAGGTTAAAACTGTACATCTTTATAATTCTACTCCGCTTTTAATTTTTTTTCGGTGGATTCTTCAGTAGTCAAGCTACGCGGACGACGTTCATTATGGGTGATGACCGGTCCTCTCACCTGCTCCCGACTGCCGCCGAGAGCAATGAGTGAGCCCGAAGCCGCTTCAGTCGTCGGTACATATCGCTGGATAACGATGTCTTAAGTGCCCCATCCCTTCCCAAACTTGTTCTTTGATGCCTTTTACTTGTTTTTAAATGTTTCCGGCGGGCTCTTCCGAACTCGAGGGAAACCTTCTCAACAATCTTCCGTAGTCAGGCTATAAGGGATTTATTACGCATTTAATACAAAATAATCAGAATTCTTTTAAACGAATCCGTAATATACGTCTATACAGGATGTCCCAAAAACATTGACCTCAGCTTTTTTTCCTTAAACATGGATCATAGACATATATTATAAATTACAAAGTTACGTAAAAAAAAGGGTACAGAATTTTAAGAAATCGATTAAAATTTCTTTGGATTAAATTTGAAGGAATACAAAATGTAAACTTTTATACGGCCCCGTACGAAATATTTCCCAATGAGTATTTCCCAATGTGCCCCATACACTAATAAGGTCATGTACAAAATTTCAACATTTCATCATAAAAAGTCGCAGAGATATGCTTAAACAAATTTGGTGAGAGGTTAATCATAAATTAAAATATAAATGCTTTCAGCTCAATATAAGTCATTGTTTTCTTTCTTAATTTGTGTACGACCCCTGAAACGTGATCATCCGACATGATTTTTTCCCCTTTGCAAACTCATATACAGGCATCGAAAAGTGGTTTAAGTCAGCATTTATGAATTTCCATATCTCTGCGACTTTTTATGATAAAATGCTGAAATTCTGTAGACGACCTTATTAGTGCATGGGGCACATTTTACTCATTTGGAAATTATTTGTACAGGGGGCCATATAAAAATTTAAATTGTGTATTTATTCAAATTTAATCCGCCGAAATTTTTGGTCGATTTAAAAAAATTCTGTACCTTTTTTACGTAACTATGTAATTTATAATATATGTCTGTGATCAATATTTAAGGAATAAAAGCCGAAGTCAATATTTTTGGGACACCCTGTATGCATATGTGCATCAGTATGTATGCGGTCCCTACTTATGAGTACCTTTATTTCTGATTTGTAATATTTGCCGTATTTAATCGAACAAAAGTATTACAATTTATGTGATTAAATTAGGAGAAGAATGCCATTCGGAAACAGTGGTACTCACAAATACGCACCCTATACCTGTTAAAGTGATAATTTTAATTATGAGTATACAGAAGTAGTTGCAAACATTTTATTAACGTTGGAGCAGAGAAGGAAAAGACATATTTGGCTAAGTTAACTATTGACTATCTTTGAAATGGTAAACTATAATTTTGTCGATTTAAATGTAAAATTTCCATAAAGTTCATCTCAGAAATAAATAACAATACTAGAATTACCGTGTTCGAAATGTTTTGGGACATCATTAAAATCCATATTATAAAGCATTAATATGTGCGTGAATAACGCTGACGTCATATTGACGTGTAGCAATACCACATCAATAAATTTTATTTTGACTGCAATTTTTTTAACATATAAAAATCGCATATTTTCAATTTTTACAACGTCGAATATGGAAAAAATGTGCTTGAATTTCAACTTGTTTGAAAACTGTAATAATTTACTGATTTTTATGGTTTTAAAATAATTTTCCAGCATGGTGTTTTTAAATCTATCTCTATCACGTGCAGCAGGATTACAGAAGAATTGCACGATTGCACATAAAAAATATAAATAGTTCAGCATTTCTCTCCTGCTAATATTTCATAGCGAAATTGAAACTTAATAAATAAATAAATAAATTTTAATGAACATGTAATCGAATAATTTCAATTTTTACACCATCTAATAGGGAAAAAAAATGTACCTTCAAATATAATTTATTTGAGAGCCGTATCTCAAGATACTGATTAATTATAAATTTTCAAGAACGATTTTTTTCTTTAAATCAATCTGTCGTGTGCAGCTCAATATCGGAAGATTGCATTTAAAACTGCATAAATAGTTCAGTATTCATGTCCGGGTCTACTTATAATGAAATTAAAACTTAATAAATAATTAAAACGTAAATTTAACAGATATCTAATTGGACTACCTGACATAAATAGCGTTGTAAATAATGAAATATTTGGTAATTTATTCGGCTAACCCCTAGCATGCGGCTAATACGAAAATATTGCTTTTAATAAATTTCAAAACTTTATTTGAATACATAAATGATATTTTTCACATTAACTGCTTTTTGGTGGGCAATCTAAAGAAAGTGAATTAAATATAAAAAAAAATATATTAGAGATTTCTATTAAAAATGGGTTTCACCTATGTTCTATAACACAGGAAAACCGGGTTGGAAGCCCTGGTATCTATCTATATTATAACGCAAAAACATGTCCGCGAGTACGCTAAAGTCATATCGACGACGACAACCACCTGAACAATCAATTTCGTTTTATCGCAATTTTTTTAATTTATAAACATCGCACAATTTCAATTTTTACACCGTCAAATATAAAATATATGTATAGTTTCAAAGTAATTTCAATGAAAACTTTATCTCAATTTATGTTTTTTTATGGTTTTAAAATATTTTTCAAGCATGCATTTTTTAAATAGAACTCAAAAATGAACGTGCAACCCGATTAAGGAAGATTTACATGTTTGCAGTTAAAACAAGGTAAATAATTCAGGATTTGTTTGTTTCCGGGTACTATTCATAACTGAATTGTCAAGCAAAATTAAAACTTCTCAAATAAATAAATAATTAGAACATGAATTTAGTAGACATGTAATCGAACTACGCACATAAGCACTGAAACAATTAAATTAAAAAGGTTACTCTAAGTACATTCGCGAATCTTTTGCGCTTAACAGTTGGCATGCGGCTAATATGAAATTACCAAACATGCTTTTTGTGCAGTTGATGGGCAACATAAGAAACTATATTAAATGAAAAAATTCCTTCCGGCAAGTGCCGGGAGGAAGAGGTAGCTTTCATATTCCTTATTTTTTAAAAGCCAGCTTATATTATTCAAACACACGGAGCTCAAATTAGTGGAACCCGATTATAGACGATTAAATACTAATTTTTGTCAATATTGAATATGAATGAGAATTTCGCGAAATTAGTCAGCGTTATCAAAGCTGGTTTTATTAAAGTGATTTATATTTCGTCGCCAAATTCGGTGATATCCCGAATTATATTAATAATTATATTAACCTGAATTATCGGTGATAGCCCGCCATTTTAAAACAACATAATCGGTGCAACAAAGCTCACCAATGAACTTGGTCGAGACCTTAGTAATTCCTGTGCACATGCTTACTCATATCTAAATCGGTTGATATATACGACTGCTGTTGCAGGCGAAAAATCAGATTTTTCAAAATGTCACACACATTCGAAATTCAAACTGCTATATCTCGGTCTTTTTTTTTAGATAAAGGCAAAACAAAAAATGATCCGGAATCTTTGTAACAAGCTGAAACACATAAGAAAAAAATCTTTTTCAATTTCTAATTTTTTTGTACCTCATTTTAAATTAAATTTTTTCTTTAAATTTTTAAATAGCCGCCATTTTAAAACAAGATGGCGGATGAAGTTAGCAAACGAACTTGGCCGGGAGATTGCTATGTACTATGCACATGCCTTGCTACATCCTAATCGGTTCATAAATGCGCGTGTTATCGCATCGCATGACAAAAATCAGAACGTTTCAAAATGTCAGCCATGCTAGAAATTCAAAGTGCTATAACTCAATCGTTTTTTAAAATATAGACGAAACAAAAAATGCTCCGGAATCTTCGTATCAAGCTCAAACACATAAGAAAAAACTCTTTTTCGATTTATAATTTTTTTGTACTTCATTTTAAATTTAAATTTTTATTTTTATTTTAAATGGCCGACATTTTGAAACAAGATGGCGTATGAAGCTGACCAACGAACTCGGTCGAGACATTGCTATGTACTATGCACATGCCTTGTCACATCCAAATCGGTTCATAAAAACGCATATTATCGCGTGACAAAAATCGGATCGTTTCAACATGTCAGCCATGCTAGAAATTCAAAGTGCTATAACTCAGCCATTTTTAAAGACATAGACGAAACAAAAAATGCTCCGGAATCTTTGTATCAAGCTCAAACGCATAAGGAAAAAATCTTTTTCAATTTCTAATTATTTTGTACCTCACTTTTAAATTTTAATTTTTTTTAATTTTTAAATGGCCGCCATTTTGAAACAAGATGGCGGATGAGGCTGGCCAACGAACTCGGTTGAGACATTGCTATGTACTATGCACATTCTTTGTCACACCCAAATCGGTTCATAAATACGTGTATTATCGCGTGACAAATATCAGATCGTTTCAAAATGTCAGCCATGCTAGAAATTCAAAGTGCTATAACTCAGCCATTTTTTAAGATATAGACAAAACTAAAAATGTTCCAGAATCTTTGTATCAAGCCCAAACACATAAGAAAAAATATTTTTCAATGTCTAATTTTTTTGTGCCTCATTTTAAATGTAATTTTTTTAAATTTCTTTAAATTTTTTAAATGGCCGCCATTCTGAAACAAGATGGCGGATGAGGCTGGCCAACGAACTCGGTCGAGCCATTGCTATATACTATGCACATTCCTTGTCACATCCAAATCGATTTAATAAATACGTGTATTATCGCGTGACAAAAATCAGATCGTTTCAAAATATCAGCCATGCTAGAAATTCAAAGTGCTATAACTCAATCATTTTTTAAGATATAGACGAAAGGAAAAATGCTCCAGAACCTTTGTATCAAGCCCAAACACATAAGAAAAAAATCTTTTTCAATATCTATGTTTTGTGCCTCATTTTATATTTAAAATTTTTAAAAATTTTTTAAATGGTCGCCATTTTGAAACAAGATGGCGGATGAAGCTGGCCAACGAACTCGGTCGAGACATTGGCATGTAATATGTACACACGAAATTTTATCCAAATCGGTTCATAAATACGAGAGTTACAGTATGACAAAGAACATGTATATATATATATATAACTATTAATTAAACATTACCGACCATCATCAAAAACCGCAATATTGTGAATGAAATGACAATAAAAATGGATACCACAAACCTATATATAGAACTGTATGTATAAAATAAAGTGCCTTATACTTAATGAAAAGAATTAATATGGAAGAAAAAAAAAGATGGATACCAAAAAAATAAAGTCCTTCCGGCCAGTGCCGGGAGGAAGAGGTAGCTTTCATAATCCTTATTTAAAAAAAGCCAACTTATATCATGCAAACACACGAAGCTCAATTTAGTGGAAACCGAATATAGGAGATTCAATACTAATTTTTATCAATATAATGAATGAGAATTTCGCGAAATTAGTCAGCTTTATCCAAGCTGCTTTTCTTTAAAGGGTCATTCCATGTCAGTTCAGGCAGGCATGTAACCCACCATCACAGATTTTGATGAAACTGCGTGTGTTTGTTCCTTTTATTAAGATATGATTCCCAGTATTTTTTTTTACTCCTTGGTCAAATAGTTTCTGAGAAAAAAATTGTCAAAATTTTGAAAACTGCCGTCAGTTGGCATTCTTGACTGCTCGATTTTCAAATGTAGCATGACATAAATATGATCATATTTCAATATCTATTCCACAAATCATCTTCAAATAATTTATGCATAATATATAGGGTACGTACTTTATGAAAAAAATACTGTTATGCTTATTTAACATTTTAAGTTTGACTAAAAAAATGTTTAATCTTTGAAGTCGTGATTTTTTTATGAAAAATAATGCATTACCTAAAATAGCATTATTAACAAAAGGCGGTATTTTTATTAAATTTATTTTTTGTGGGGGATATACTTAAAGGTGTCCTTTACCTGATTCTGAAATAAAAGTAGTGGGATTTTGGGTGTTTTTAGTAGTATTTCATATTTAAAAATATTTTGAGGCGTATTTCAAATCAAATCAAGCAGAGTCATTCCATGTCAGTTCGCCTAAGATATTTAATTCACTGTCACAAATTTCAATGAAACTGGGTATGTTTATAGCTCATTTTAAGACAGGATCAAGGAAATTAAAGGTGATTACAAGTAAAATATTTTTTAAGATAAAAAAAAATATCTAAATTTTGAAATTTTTTAAAAAATGTTTTTAATGGCAGATCTATATTCAAAGACTGCATAAAAAAAGTCATTTCAATATAAAATCACTAAATAAGTTTCAAATAATGTATATGTGACAAATAATGTAGGCAGATTATTATTTATTGTTGTTTGTCATGTTTAAATGCTAAGAGTGTGTTTAATCTTGTGAATTCTTAAAATCAAGAATTTTGTGAAAAATAATGTGTTAATCAAAAATTTATTATTAACCGAAGGCAGGCTGTTATTACTTTTTTTAATTGTACGTAAAAATATCTTTTCAATAGTTATAAAATAAAAATAGTGAAAACATGAGCAATTTTAACAAAATTTTCATAAAATGTGAATGTTTAATGATAAATATTGAAGCTTTTCATGCTAAGATGTACTAAAATGACTACGATATCGTGTATTTCTACTCTTGCTTAAATATAATACATACAATAATAAAATAACAAATATTATTTACAGCAATAAAAATTAAATTAAATAGTACCAGTTCCTTTACCAACACTACATTGCTCAACAGCCGACTTAAAATCAACAGCCCACACTCTTATTGAAAAATACTTTCAACTGTTCAAATAATAAATAAACTGCATTTAAAAATTTTAATATCAACTTATTATCTTAAGACGATAATAATAACTAAACAACATGATGAATTTATAAATCAGCTTTTAATTGAAAAGTCATGAAATGGTCCCTTTAAATATCGTTGTTCATCGAGTCAATCAAAACAAATTATATAAAAAAAATAGTGAGCCTAATATGCTGACTGCAATGACACTTCTAACAAAACTAATTAATTCATTACCATCTGAAATCAAACCCGAAAGATCAAAAGAAAAAAAAAATCATCTGTAGAGTGAATGTGACATACTCAGTGGTTGTTGAGGTATGTCTTTGTGACATTTTCACCTGTACTTCAATAAAATATAAACATGTAAGTTTTTTTCATTCATCCAAATTAAGTAAAACAATTATAAAATTTTGTTGTCATTACACCAGATGTTAAATTTTTCGTTACATACTATTAGATAAGTTCTTTACTTTTAGACATTATTGACATAATATCATAAAATTTGCTATATGTATTTTCTGTAAGTGTATAAACAATATATATATGCTTTATTAAACATAAATGAATAATTTTTAACTAATTTGTTTGAGAACAGGGATATATATACACATATATATATATGTTGAAAATCCATCTTTCAGCAATATTGTGATGAAATAAATCAAATTACCGTAATTTCCGGTGTATAGCCCGCGGATCATACAATCGTGTTTCGACCCAGAAATTTTTAAAAATAAAATGTAACTTTTTAGATCACAGTAAATATTGGTCTTCAAATACTGAATAAAATTTCTGGGTCCAAACTGAATTGTTTGATCTGCGGGCTATACACCCGAAATTACGGAACATATCATTACAAACTCAATAAAGTTACAAAAGTGCAACTCATTAAGTTTTAAATATTTTTTTAGATATAGTTATTTGAAAGATATAAATATAATGGATTATGCATTTTTTGCATATATTTAAAGCACAATACGTCAAAATTTTCTTCAACAGAGTGAAATTTGTTTTTTTTTCAATATTAGCAGCTCAATGCTAAATTTTCAATATTAACAGCCAAATATGAGTTTAAAGATTAGGACTGTCATTTTGAAAATTTCTATTGGGCGGTGAGGAGCTAGTGATTTTTCTCTTTTTTGGAAAGGGATAATTGCTCTTCGCCCTAGAAGTTTTACTAAAAAACAATATTGTTTATTTTTTTCCTTAAGAAACGAACATAAAAGATAATTTGAAAAATATAATAAATGTATAAATAAAAATATTTCCAGGGATGATACATTGGATAGGTTTTACATTTGAAAATATTGATAATTTTAAATATGATTTAAATACTACTAAAACCAACCAAAATCCCACTATTTTTATTTCAGATCTAGTTATAATGTAGTATTATGTACAATTTAAAATTAAAAAATTAGTCATAGAAACTCCGCCTCTGATTGATAAAGATTTTTTAATAATTTCATTATTTTTTGTAAAATATTTTTGATTTCAAAGATTATACAATTTTTTAGACACATTTAAATATTTTTTAACATTACAGCAATATTTTTTTCATAATCTACATACTTTATTTACCTTGCTTAAATTATTCGAAGAAGATTTCTTTATTAGTTATTGAAATATGATTTTATATATAAAATGAGGCCTTTGAAAATTGAACAATCATTAATGGCAACTCGTGGCATTTTTCCAAAATTTCGATAATTTTTTCTCATATGTTCACTATTTTTATTTTATAACCATTTAAAAGATATTTTTACGTACAATTAAAAAAAAGCAATAACACTCTGCTTTCGGTTAATAATAAATTTTTGATTAACACATTATTTTTGACAAAATTCTTGATTTTAAAAATTCATAAGATAAAAGACACTCTTAGTGTTTAAACATGATAAAAAACAAGAAATAATAATCAGTCTACATTATTTGTCACATATACATTATTTGAAACATATTTAGTGATTTTATATTGAAATGACTTTTTTTTTTTTTTTTTTTTTAATGTAGTCTTTGAATATCGAACTGTCATTAAAAAAATGTAAAACAATTTTTTTAAATGTTGATATTTTTTATCTTAAAAAATATTTTACTTAGGATCAAGAAAATTAAAGGTGATTACGTCTTAAAATAAGCTATAAACAAACCCAATTTCATTGAAATTTGTGACAGTGATTAAATGGCTTAGGGGAACTGACATGGAATGACTCTGCTTGATTTGATATGAAATGCACCTCAAAATATTTTTAAATAGGAAATACTACCAAAAACACCCAAAATCCCACTATTTTTATTTCAGAATCAGGTAAAAGACACCTTTAAGTATATCTCCCATAAAAAATAAATTTAATAAAAATACCGCCTTTTGTTGATAATGCTTTTTTTGTTAATGCATTATTTTTCATAAAAAAATTCACGACTTCAAAGTTTAAATATTTTTTTAGACACACTTAAAATGTTATAAGCGTAACAATATATTTTTTCATAAGCTGCGTACCCTAAATATTGTGCATAAATTATTTGAAGATGATTTGTAGAGTAGATATTGAAATATGATTATTTATATGACATGCTACATTTGAAAACCGAGCTATCAAGAATGCCAACTCACGGCAGTTTTTCAAAATTTTGACAATTGTTTTCTCAGAAACTATTTCACCAAGGAGCAAAAAAAATTACTGGTGATCATATCTTAATAGTAAGAACAAACACACGCAGTTTCATTAATATCTGTGATGGTGGGTTACATATTGATATTTTACTGCCTGATTTGACTTGGAATGCCCCTAAAGTAACTTATATTTGGCTGCCAAATTCGGCAATTTCTTAAAGTGCCTGTCATTTTAAGACAACATGGTGGATGAGGCTAAGCAGTGAACTTGGTCGAGACCTTAGTAATTGCTGTGCACATGCTCACTCACATCGGAATCGGTTAATATATAGGAGTGCTGTCGCATGCAAAAAATCAGATTTTTCAAAATGTCACCCACAATAGAAATTGAAACTGCTATATCTGAGCCATTTTTTAAGGTAAAGACAAACAAAAAATGCTCCTGAATCCTAATATCAAGATCAAATACTTAAGAAAGAAACCTTTTTCAATTTCTAATTTTTTTGCACCTCACTTTAAATATATATATTTTTTTTAATTTAATGGCCGCCATTTTGAAACAAGACGGCTGATGAATCTGGCCAGCGAACTTGGTCGAGGTGTTGATGTATACTATCCACATGCCTTCTTACATCCAAACAGGCGAATACGTGTGTTATCGCGTGACAAATACAAGATCGTTTTAAAATGTTAGCCATGCTAGAAATTCAAAGTGCTATAAATCAACCATTTTTTAAGATATCAACAAAAGAACAAATTTTCAGAAACAAAAACTGCTCCGAAATCTTTGTATCAAGGCCAAACACATAAAAAAAATCTTTTTCATTTTCCAATTTTTTAATACCTCATTTTGAATTTTAAATTTAATTTTTTTTAAATGGCAACCCTTTTGAAACAAGATGGCGAATCAAGCTGGCCAACGAACTCGGTCGAGACATTGGTATGTACTATGTACAGACCAAGTTACATCCAAATAGGTTCATAAATACGCCTGTTATCGCGTGACAAAAATCAGGTCGTTTTAAAATGTCAGCCACAAGAGAAATTCAAAATGCTATTACTCAGCCATTTTTTTTTAGATATAGACGAAAGAAAAACTGTTCCGGAATCTTTGTATTAAGGTCAAACACATACAAAAAAAATCTTTTTCATTTTCCAATTTTTTGGTATCTCATTTAAATTTTTTTATTTTTAAATTTTTTTAAATAGCCGCCATTTTGAAACAAGATGGCGGATGAAGCTGGCCAACGAACTCGGTCGAGATATTTGTATGTACTATGTACACACCAAGGTACATCCAAGTCGGTTCATAAATACGCTGTTATTACGTGAGAAAAATCAGGACGTTTCAAAATGTCAGCCACGCTAGAAATTCAAAATGCTATAACTCAGCCATTTCTTAAGATATAGACGAAACAAAAACTGCTCCCGAATCTTTTTATCAAGGTCAAACACATAAGAAGAAAATATTTTTTCAATTTTCAATTTTTGGTACCACATTTCAAATTTAAATTTTTCTTAAAAATTTAAATGGCCGCCATTTTTAAACAAGATGGCGGTTGAAGCTGGCCAACGAACCCGGTCGAGACATTGGTATGTACTATGTATAAACGAAGTTACATCCAAATCGGTTCATAAATACGCCTTTTATCGCGTGACAAAATTCAGGACGTTTCAAAATGTCAGCCACGCTAGAAATTCAAAATGCTATAACTCAGCCATTTTTTAAGATATAGACGAAACAAAAACTGCTCCGAAATCTTTGTATAAAGATTAAATACATAAAAAAAAATATTTTTCCATTTTCAATTTTTTGGTACCACATTTCAAATTTTAAATAAAAAAAAAATTTAAATGGCCGCCATTTTGAAACAAAATGGCGGATGAAGCTGGCCAACGAACTCGGTCGAGAGATTGGTATGTACTATGTACACACCGAATTACATCCAAGTCGGTTCATAAATACGCCTTTTATCGCGTGACAAAATTCAGGACGTTTCAAAATGTCAGCCACGCTAGAAATTCAAAATGCTATAACTCAGCCATTTTTTAAGATATAGACAAAACAAAAAACTGCTCCGGAATCTTTGTATAAAGGTCAAATACATAAGAAAAAAATATTTTCCCATTTTTAATTTTTTGGTACCACATTTCAAGTTTTAAATTTTTTTAAAAATTTTAAATGGCCGCCATTTTGAAACAAAACGGCGGATGAAGCTGGCCAACGAACTCGGTCGAGACATTGGTATGTACTATGTACACACCGAATTACATCGAAATCGGTTCATAATTACGGGAGTTACAGTGTGACATAGGTCAGATATATATATATATATATATATATATATATATATATCAATTTTGAACGGAGGGTGGTTTCGGGGTCTGGGGGTCATGATCGATGAAAATATACCAAAATTTTTTGAAATCGCTTTCCTCCGAACGGCTGCAATAGGTAGCTTTTTTGAAAAGAAAGCTACCTAAAAATGAAAAACTTATATATTGAATTACGTTTTCAAGAGTACAGAATTCAGTGATATAAGCAAATCGGTTGTTTTCTGTGAGAAAAAAAGCTAAAAGCTGAAAAAAAATTTTCTCCTGTACTCAAACAACCAATATGACCAAGAGAATAGTTTCAAAATGAAAACAGAACATTATCAAATGGCATGAAATGGTAAAAACAATACAACCCTTGAAATATTTAATTTATAGCATAAAAAATAGAAACATTACACAACATACCGAAAACAATCCCAGTCGATTTTCAAAATATCCTCCCGCACAAGGTATCCAAAAGCAAGATAAGATTAAGGTGAATGAAACTGTTAAGTTAACACAGAAATTAAAACCTATGGATTCAGTTAATTCATTTTGAAATACCGTGATATATTCATTTAATATAATATAAATAGAAAATAATTACAGTTTTTAAAAAACCTAAAAACAATTTTAAATTGTTTAATTACTATTTTACAATATTGCCAATATTCAGCGTTCAGTACCGCCTGGTGTAAAAAAATTTTTGGTGCTGCCATCTATTATGTTATTTTAAAACTATTATTATTATTCAAATGTCACAAGAAGAACCTAATAAAACTAATGAATTTAAAAGATATCAACTGCATTACCACACAAATCCTAATATATAAATAATACCATACTATATATCATTATTCAAAAAAAATAATTAAAAAAAATTAAATTGAATGTTAATAAAATGCTTTCAATATATTCTATCACCTTACTCATTTAATCTACACTGAGAAATTAAATAATTTTATAACATTGATAATATATAGAAGATAGCTATATGCTATAACATGAAATAAATTATATATAATAAAAATATAAAAAAAACTTTAATAATTTCTATTAAATATAGGAAATAATAAATTAATAAAATGAACAGGGGAAAAAAATGGATGTTTATAGAAGATTGTCAGATCCTAAAATTCCCAATAGCCTAAAGATCACAAATATAGTGTGTGGATTATCTTCATATTAGCCATAAAATAGCTAAAAAATATTATTGTGACAGTCAAACACATTAAACCGATAATTAATCATGTAATACAAAGTTGAAAATAAAACAATATTAAAAAGTATAAAGGAGTAATAAAAAAAAACTATTTACCCAATTTTAATGCATACAGTATAACATTAGTTATATCAAATAAACTTATATGCATATTACTATATATGCTATATATGCTATATATGCTATATATACTATATATGCAATCACTATAAAGATGGTATACTATTATTAATTAATATGATATTGTCCTGAGTAGACTAAAATTTAAAAACAAGTTAATTTTGAATGTGATTAAATAAGCTAAATTTAATATAAATGGAAATAAAAAAAAGAAAAGAAGTGTCATCAATTACATATAAAACATCAAATCAACATCAACATCCATATAAAATACGTATTAGAAATGTAGTTATAATACAAAAGCCCCATCATTTTTTTTAAATAAACCATTGCGTATTATCCAGACAACTCCACCCTCCTCCGTACTCTAACATCTACCCACCCAATCATCCTATAGTACTTGTTTATTATTATTTTACAATTTTTAATTTTTTATAAAAATATTTTTTTTATTTTATAATTTTTTTTGTAATTTTGTTTACGCATGTGTTAATTTGTTTTTGTTTTTTTTTTTTTAGATCATGTAAGTACTAATTGTATATTAATGCATATATGAATTTTTTTTTTGGAAAACCATGATTTAATACATCATAAATTAGTTTTTTAATATTATTGTTAATTAGATGAGAAGAACATAAGCATTTTATTCTATATAAATGATTTCGATAGTAATATTTCGATATACAGAATGATGAAGACAAGATTTAAAATTTGTAAATGTATTAACTTTGAATTTAAATTCTTTACATTTATCATATAAATCTGTTATTGTTTGGTTGTCTTTTATTGTAATATTAAGATCTAAGAAGTTAATTGTATTGTTAGATAAGAGGTTTTCCGTTAATTCCAAATTAGTGGGATAATCAACTGGAAATTGAGAAATTTTAGATTGATCAGTGCAATTAAAATTATGTCATCAATATAACGATATAAATGGAGATTATTATTAGTAAAAGTACGTTCATAGTGATATAAGTATAAGTCTGATAATAAACTGGATGTACAACCACCTTGTGATATACCGACGTGCTGTAAATATAATGTGTTATCTTGCAATATATAATTATTATAGATAATGAAGTTTGTTAAAGATTTAAAACAAGCGATATCTATATTAGATGGTAATTCCAGTTTTTTATAATACTTTTTAAATAATGCATTTATAATATTATGTAAATCTAATAAGTCTATATTATTAAAATGATCTTTGAAGTCATAAGTCGTTATGTTATATACACTATGAAGATTTTTTAAAATATTGACCAGTTGATAGCTATTTTTTATACAATGTGTATTATCATTGTTTGTAGTAAGTATATATAATTGATTAAGAATTTTTAATAGAAGTTTATTGGCTATATTATTATATGTATTGCAACCAATAGTTACAGTCCTAAATTTAATTGGAGTTTTATGAAATTTGGGAATAAGAACTAAATAAGGATAATTAAAGTTAGTAGATAGAATATTTAATAGTTTATAATAACTTTGTATTTTACGATTATTTACAATTAAATTTTCATTAGTTTTTTTTAAAGATTTATTAGAAGAAATACTGGTTGTAAGAAGATGGTGATAATAAGATTTACATATGATTGCATAATTATTAGGAGATTTGTCTACATATGTAATAACGTAGTTTTTTTGTAATTTAGTAATTTGGTGGAAAAATTGCTTTGTGTTAATAGAAACCAAATCAGAAATATTATTTTTTAAAGCCATAGTTAATTTTTCAATTACTAATATTTTCCATTGATTAAAATATTCAATAGGTTTATTGTAATAGATTGAAATTATATACATATATATATAGATAGATAGATGGATAGATAGATAGATAGATAGATAGATAGATATAGATATAGATATAGATAAATATATATATATATATCAATTTTGAACGGAGGGTGGTTTCGGGGTCTAGGGGTCATGATCGGTGAAAATATACCAAAATTTTTCGGAATCGTTTTCCTCCGAACGGCTGCAATAGGTAGCTTTTTGTAATGAAAACTACCTAAAAATCTATTACAGTTTTCAATTTTAAAAAATATTTTTTTACCGGACAGTATATCAAGCTACTTTAACCTAGGCAACCCGGGTTATATTACCTTGTTCTTTTAAATGCAAACCAAGTCATATCTGAAACAGAATTACATATACTTCAAAAACATATTTAAGTTTCGTGGCGGTTTCAGTATCCTAATTTCAGGGATGAAATAAATCTGTTTTGAACCTTAAATTTTGCTTAAAAACTTTTCCCTATTCTGCACCACGTAGAAATATGTTATATTTTATTAAGTAAAATTTCTCGGTCTAGCCATCATTGTCAATTGCTTTTGTACATAATTTTCTTTGACTGCTGCCTAAATCATGTGACTTTTCAAAATCTGTATTATGTTTCTTACAAAGTCTTGAAAAATGAACCCAATTTTATGCTTTTAAAAGGTAAAATAATCCGCTCGTTTGAAATTTTTCCATGATTAAATATCATGTATGTATCATGTCACGAAACAAAATCCAGATGTTACTTAAATTTTGTTAATTAAACATGTTATTTTTAGTAACTTACATAATTTGTTGATCAATTTATGTCTTCTTTTAAAAACATAAAATAAGGCTTCAATATCGGATCACTCTAGAAACATCGTATTTAGTCGCTGACGCTCCAAGCTTTTTTGTTCTTACCAAAAAGAAAAAAGGGTCATAATTCTATTTTTTTTTTTCTTTTTTAAGCTAGAGATGCGGAAGGAAATCTGTAGTCGTTCAAAAAGCGACTGCCTGAGCAGCCATTTACCTGAAGCAGTATATCTACTCTTATATAAAAAATAAGGAGAATTCATGGTGAAATCATGTTGACCATTGACTTCACATTGAATTCAATGGTCCGCCATGATTAGGATTTCTGCAACAACTGGTTTTAAAAATTGGCGTTGTCTTGATACTTTGCTGATTGACAATTTAATATTAAATCGCTATTTTTATAATGCTTTTTGTTGCCACATTCTTCGCCTTATTTAATCGCAAAAATCTGCAATTAAATATTTTTTATGCAGATATTAACTGCAATTTTTTTTTAATTTCTGGTAACAAAAAATATAAAAGTTGGCAGCTAAGAAAAGACAGTTATATTTGTCTCCCGTCAAACATGTGTTAACTGCGATAAACAGCTGAGTTTCTGATCTCATCGATTGTACTGCCACGTCGTAGAAAAAAAAAAGTAAACACCCCCTCCTAACTCTGCAACAAATTACCGTAGAAAAAAGTTACTGGTACGAAAACGATTGGAAATAAAATTTGCTTTTAAATTCTGCATATAAAATTTACTTAGGGGCCATATACATATCAAAAGAAACCTAAACTTTGTTTTTCATTGGCAATATCCAATTTTGACACCATAAATAAATTCTACACCCTTTATTAGCCTAAGCACAAATGTTCATAAAATTCCTACGATTAGTTTTAGAAAAAATAATTATTTAAAATGAGCATATTTTAGGGGCTGTATCCAAACTGAAGTTCGGTACTCGATTGTTGAAATGCTGGAGAATGACTAAGTCACTTCTATTAACGTATTATTTCTTGCCAATATGACCATTTTACTCCCTTAATATGTTTCGGCTATTGTTATATACGGTAAAATCCTCTTCAACATTCATTTTAAAATATTTACAAATTTTGAATTATCCAATTTTTAAAAATATAAGGTATCTGTAATTAAAATAGTTTTCGAATATGTGGATGTGATTGTGAACGCGTGAAAACTGGAATTTTATAGGTGTTTTTATAATGCTTTTCTCAGATTTTGAACTTATTAATATCGCTCTTTTTTAAATTTACCAGCAGGGAAGACCGAGCTAAGGTCAGTAAAAATTCGTTTTGTATTAGAAAATGGTTGAATCATGTATTTCGTTTCCTATTGTGAATTTCTAGAAAACTCCTTCAGATTCTGAAAGCCAAATTTTTCCCCAAATATCATCAAAATTTAGCCAAATTTGCCGACATTCTTTCATTTGGCTCAAAGCCTGTGTTTTGGTATTGTTAATCTTCAAAGTCGATTTTCTCGCACAAATTTCGCCAATATTTCACCAAATATCGCCATATATCACCAAATATCGTCAAATTTGGCGAAATGTTGCTAACTTTGCGACTTTGTTTACTGCCAACTGTTCAGCAACTTAATAACTGATCCAAACTTCATTTCAATTGATATGCATTGGCCGGTAGTGACCGCAAAATTACCCACTAATTTTCTCGAACATGTGACATAGTCCAATGGTCTTCTCGTACCCCAAAACGGTAGGATACAAAATTTAGTCAAAATCGTTGGAGCCGTTCTTTAGATAAAATTTACATACACACACATATATACACACACAAGATTTGCTTGCATTATAATATATGATTAGCAGAAATGTGAAGAATATCGGCAAATACAAAATTTAGAATAAAAATAATAAGAATATATAATAAATTCCCTGACAATTTGCTTTTTAGTCTGAAAATAAATCCTGAGTCGATTGTTAATGTCAGATTTTTAAAACTCTTTTTTTACATTGCTCTGTTTGAGGGGGGGGGGATTTTGTCTTCTTAGATCTTTTCAGATATGTTCACATCGTTTAAATTCTGATTTATTTGAAGAAATAAAATTTAATCTATGTTAAAAATACATCAAGGAAACTTTACATTCGTTATTCTCCTTTGAAATAGGGTTAATAATTCTATGATTAAACTTGTTCTGCTATTTCATTTGAAATTAGCTAACTTTCAGGTTAGAGTAAGATCTCGAGGCACTGAAATACAGTTTACGCTTTATTTACATCGTAAGGCAGTGTTTCGCTCTAAGTTGATCTTAAGCGAGACTCCGTAATATCAGCACAAATGTTTCAATAAAATGAGTAAAATATTTTTTTTTTCAAATTTTGCTTTTCTGCACATCCCTTAAACCAACATCATGACGTTTTTTAAGCATATCTTGAAAAGTACTTGGATGAAATTTTTTTAATTTTGTGTACGCATAAAGCTGGGCATAATAAATATAAATACTTTGAAAAAATTGTAAGCTGTAATTTATATTTTTTTCGGATATTAATTTCATAACTCATATTATAAAATTATAAAAATTATAAATGAAATGTATTTATGTTTCGGGTTTTCAGTATTAAAACTATACAAAAAATTAGCACATTAGAATTAAAATTTCAGTAGATATTAATAGAAATATGAAAATGTAATTTAACATTAGAAACACTAAAATTTGAATGTTTATAATTCAAAACATTATCATCCAAACGACTTGAAATGTGGCGTCTAGACATAGTTTGAACCGAAGATTTGAAACCGAAGGTTTGAACTGAAAAATTTTCCTTTGCAAAAAGCAAAGTTTGAGCTAATTTTAATATGTAGCAAATTTTAATATGTAGCTCCCTAAGCAAATTTTACATACATCATTTAAAAGTAGACTTTATTTCCAATCGTTTGGTACCAAGTAACTTTTTTCTACCATAATTTGTTACAGAGTTAGTCGGAGGTGTTTACTTTTTTCCACGACTGTACATACTGCTTTTGCAACGCATTGTTTGCAGTTGCGGATTACTATTCCCAAATACAAAATATAACAAAATGCAAAACTTATACAAAACTATGACCAACTACAGGGAGACAAAAATAACGCAGATAAACATCAATTTGAAATTTAAAAAAAAGCACTACTAATCTCCGCTACAAATTTCATAATCGCTACTTGAGAAATAAACCTCAGATCTTACTGATACAGATTATTTAGCACATTCAGGGTCAAAGGTACATATATGTACCTTCAAAATCTGCATACAGGATTTGTTTTTGGTACCAGTAACAAAGAAAAATAATATTTGTCTTATGTAATTACACACTGTAAAAAAAATCCGAACAAGTTTCCTGTAGGAGACAGAAAAATAGTTGCCCTTCTGGGAACGGAAAATTTTCCGACCCAGCTCGGAATAAAAAATAAAAAATAAACTAAATAATAACTAAAATTTCGCAAAAAATTTTTAAAACAAGAAGTTGGTAAATAAAATCACGAAACCACATGTATAATGAAAATCAAGTGCAAACGTAAAATAAAATAAAAATGGATATTTGTGAACGTGAATTAACTTCCAATAGCATCTTTTTCAATAGTAGAAGTTAATGATCTAGAATATGGATCTAGATCATAGTCTAGATCAGGTCATACAGTCTAGATTCGAACTGGACTGTAATCTATATGCTAACCGAATTTGCTCGAACTACTTTCCTACTTATAATGATTAACATTATGAGGTAACTACAAGAACCTAATTAAAAAGCTAGTTACATGTTACATAACAAAAAAGTCAATTATACAAGAATGTGTGGAAAAAAATAAAATAAATTAAAACTTCTAAATGTTGAATAAACAGACTGACATTAAAAAATTCCTCTGAGATATTAAAGTACAATTAGAGTGAGATTTCAGAGTTTATACCAACCAGTGATTCGTACCTGTAATAATTTTTATTACATGTCTAAATTTTGTGCATTAAATTTGTGTATGCATTTCATGGTTTTTATAACAGTGTGATATCCACTAATATGTAAGTAAATTTTTATGATCTTTCGTTTTTTTATGTATCAAATCTTTCTGTAGGCAAATTTGCGGAGAATGTTAGACCACGTAAATAGTGGTCAAATTGAAAAGATAACAAAAATGTGTGCTAGAGGAATGGATCCAAATTTTCATTGTCCAGAAACAGGAGGTAAGATTATTTTGTTATCTTCTACAAAAATTAAATTTTTTATTTGACAATCTTAGATTTTTTTCCTCTTAAATTCATAAAACGAAGATAATATTTTAGATTATTTAACTGAAAAGATTTTCTGCTCTGACGTTTGTCTCATTAGCAAATGCCGCAAATATTGATGTTTCTTACTTATAGCAAATTTCTTTTACTCCTCAATTTTCAAGAAAATATACTTAAAATTTTTGCATGGTATCCATATGGTGATACACAATGCAAAGCAATGAACAAACGTTGCCTTAAAGTTTGCACATTTCTAAATATGGTTGAATTTGGTTATTCAAGTAAAATTTTTCTTTTTCTAATAAATTGAATTGTGTATACTCGAAGTCATGACAACAATATATTTATGCGTACCAAATTAAATATATATATATATATATTGTATTACAAAATTTAGAGAATTTTTTTTTTATGAAGTGTAGAATATTAAGTTATACATTTTTTCATAAAGCTATTAGATCTTTTAACCTTTTAAAACGTTAAATGAAAATTCTAATTTATCAATTGCCATAAGAATTGTTTTTCAGATAATCGAAATTATGTTATCCATCTAACCTTTCACAGTCCAAATGTCCAACTGAGTAAGAAATATAAATGTTCTAAGAAATGGTGCATTCTTATTTTCTCAAAACTATCCTTGCTTTCAGGAATTAGAGGCATAACATCATGTGCGTTATATTTTTGTATAATATAGCTGCGGCAATTGCCTTATAATACATTTTTATTGCTTCAGAACTTTAAAATTTCCAAACTATTTTTCAAAAAATGTAGAGAAACTCTTTTTCGCCATCTCTTAAGTAAATTTAATAGCTTTTCATGCAATCTTTGTGAAAAATTAAGATAAGATAGTTCGAACCATTGCTTGATATTATAAATTCAATTACATTACTGTCCATAAAACATAAATCGTCCGGCAGTTTGAATAGTTCCACATTTTTCAACAACGACCGAAATGCTGCGTAATGTAATCTCTGCTACTTTTATTTTCTGTATATTTTATTTCCAATCGACATGACCTGAAATTAGTCATGATATTTTACGAAAGCCTTCTTTATAAGACATTTTCTCTTAAAAGTAGATTTTTTTCCAGCAAAATGTCTTAGACCAAAGTAACAAACAGGCGGTGGTTCAGTGAAAATTTTCCATATTCATATTTTACTCTTAAACTTTGATTTATCTAAAAACTTAGTTGCAAGTTACCACGAAATCTAAATTTTAAATTTAATAATTAAAAAACTATTGCACAATAATATAGTAAATAGAAAGCTACTAGATACTTTCTAACTTTTGCTACAAAAAATATTTCATGCGATGGTTATAAACAACATGTCAAATTCAAGTGTTAATTGAGTCGTTTTTATTCACTAGTAGACAAGATTATGCTATTTCTTGCCTATAAATTACCTTTTTAAGCAACAATGCTGGTCTAACGTAGAAAATATTTATTCAAAATCCTTCTATTAAGTATAGTTTAAGATATTTTGGTTCAATGAGCCGTCTGTTAACAATATAATAGGCATTAAGGAATGAATTATTGTTACTCAGGAGCGAATATTTTTAAATGCCCGAAAGGTTACTTTACTGTTTTAGCCCAACTGGCGAGTAGAGGGATTCATATTCCATTTTAAGAGGTATAGTAAACATTTTTACTTATATTCTGGGACAAAAGAATGCAACGTATTCGAAATTTTATGAACATAAGAATGAGAAATCAGGTAAGTGATAGCGATTACAAGTGTTTATTTCCCCATAAAATGCTTAGAAACTTCGTCCACTGAAAACTAATTGAACCACAGAAGAGAGAAAATCTATTTCTCACTCCGGTAAAGACAATTCAGTTATATGAAGTTCTTGGTACTTCTCTTACATAAATATAAATTGTACACAAACAGGCGTCTTTTAAAGTATCCTTTCAGTAGTCTTTGATATCAAAATATATGACAAGCTTAACTCCGTAATTGGGTGAAAAATTAAGAAAACCTTCTAGATTAAAATTATTTTGTAGAAAATGTAAGTATTTTTTTTTTCTTTATTGAAATTTCGAAGACATGATTAAAATATGACATATACTCAGAATCTATCAAAGTCTCTGGACGCTACTATAGATTACATTTGTAGATTATTAATTGTAAAACACATGGCATATTAGCATAAAAACATTAAATTAACTTCTCTAGTTATCTTGGACTTTTTCCAAGTTCTTATTTGGACATTTTCGTAAGTTTCTTTTACTTCAGTAGGTATGTTTACAGCCGCTTAGGGTTTCAAAAAATTGAATGTAGTACTTTTTAAGTGCTTTGTTCCTATTTAAATAATAGTTAGGGTAAAAATATTTCTATTAGTAGTTTTATAATAAATAATTAGAAATTTTTATACCATTTATTTTATTTAAATTGCTTCCCCAGTCATTTAAATTGTCAACACATTTTAATGCGACTCTCTTAAAAAATGTACTATTTAAAACTTTCGATATCATAAACATGATCAAAAATGTATTAAAAATTTTATATTTTCAGAAAAAAGAAGTGTTACTGAATTTTTTGTTTCATTTTTTATGTGTATCTTTTCCATTAAACTGATAGAATCATTCATGCTTAATCTAAATTCTGTCATTTATAACAAGTACAATGTATGTAGGGCTGCCACAGGTGACTGTTTTTTAATTCTATTTCGCACCACGTTTTCAAAACAGGAATCTTTTACATACTCTTTGACAACATTTGAAAGAGAAATACAAAATGTATTTTTTAAAACTAGCGGTGCGAACTGAATATAAAAGTAGTTACCTGTGGCAGCCCTGTGTATACGATGTATGCCAACATATTACATGCATAAAAACATCATAAAAATATATAATACGTTTAGAAATGTATTAAAATGTTTATTATATCATAAGGTTATCTTTCAATCTATAAGAACATATTTATTAAACGAAGATTAAGAAATAGGGATTTCGTGCTGTATTATATTAGTTATTTTTTTTAACGACAGCTTACGTTTGGAAGAAAAAAAACAAATAGGTATTGGATCCTTTATTATTTGTTTAAATTTAACAGAACATATTTAAAACGTAATCTATTAAATATCAACCAAGTCATTAAAAATCACCAAAAGAAATAAATGTCTCCTTTTCATGACACTGAAGATGATATAAAAAGGGCATTTTATTTATAATGCAGTAGATATTCGATTCCTCTGCATATATCTCTGATACATCATTACTTCTTATACATCTCAATAGAGAGACAATCTAACACATTGCAATTCGTGCTCAATGTGCTTATGAAACAACGATTTCTATTTCAATATCTTCATGCGGAGAAATTGAAATAAATGAATTCCATCATCATTTGCTCAACGTTTACCAAAATGTAGGTGTCGGCAGGTAGGTGTCAGTAGGTGTCGGCACTCTGCGTTGATTGGTGGCAGATTTCAGCAGTAGTGAAAGAAGTCTCTTATGTGATATTCTGTGCATGGCTGTGCAGATTAATAAAAATATTTTTAGTATGAAAAAATTTAATTACACACCGGCTACTTCAATGGGTTTTTGTAGTTTAAGTCACAAAGCTCATAAGTGCTATGCTTGTTTGCCCCCATTATTTTCGAAAAGTTTGCTTGGCCTCATTCAATTAATGAGATATTTCCCATAAAATAAGTCACATTTTTTCGTTCTAAAATACTGGTAGCCAAAAATCGTAACTTCTGACTTACACTGCAAGTACTCATGGAAAAATAGCCACACCGTTACTTCATATACCCATCGACATAATGCTGCATATCCTACTTTTTGGTCTCAGTTTTTCCCATAACAGCAAACTACCTTTGCTATTTTCAGAGAAATGTACAAACTGGTATATACAGTACCCCTGATGTCAACTTAAAAAAATATAGAGAGGGCGATGTCCTTTCGGAAAAATTCTCTTATGTAACTATTGTACTATGTTACCTATCAGTATATTTCCTTTAACTATTTATATAAATTGTATTTTCCTCTTTACTTAATATGACATAGACAGTAATCGTTCTTCGTGACTGTTCATAATGTTACAAATAATACAAATAAGAAACTATCATCTAGTCTAATGATTTCAGTTACACAATGCTAATGAGCAAACTCAGGGTTCAAGAATTATAAAAGTGTTCATTTCCTTTGTGAGTAAGACTACATCTGTAGTATATATATAAACGAAAATGCATTGCTCTCTTATTCGTCATATCAGATATTACTCATTATACATAATGTAGATAAAGTAATGATTGAAAATCTATAACGCATATAAAACCTTTATTCATCTTACACCATAATTAACAGTGCTGTTGAAAACCAAAAACATTTAAAACAATGAGGTGAATACTTCAGAAATTCCTTTAAAATTATGCAATTTTCAGATTAAGGCTCATTTTATTATAAAATACTTACTTAGTGCGCTGTCTATAGGTCAAAAAGTGCTAGGTGCAATTTTTTGTCCAGACTTGGAGGTTCACAAATCACAATATTTCTCAATCCACTTTAAGATACAAGTTCTGATGTTCGCTTTCTAGAGGAAAAGTTAAGCATTACGCCAATACTAAAAAAATTAATTTAGATTTAACTTTCTTCAAAATTTAATATGGAAAACTCTTGGGATTCTTCCCTTGGATTCTTCAATTTTTTTTTCTCAGTGCTATGATGTTATATTTTTACTCTATTTTTCGTCAAATAAAATTACGTATTGGATGTTTAGTAGAAATTTTAAACGATTTTTGAACTTATAGTATGTTGTAAAATTAATTTTCTTATTTTTTTCTAAAAACTGGAAAATAAAACAATGAAAGTTAAATTCTTTACTATAACAAGCTAACCAGTGGCGGCTAGTGACAATTTTCAATAGCGAGGTCTGGTCCGTTGTAACAAATGTTGTTTTTCTATTTAATATTTCCTATTCAGATATAGAAGAGACCGGTGCTAGTAGACGCAGTTTTTAGTTATTGATTTTTATTAAGTTTTTGTTTAAGTTTTTTATGAAACTTTAACTGTGCTTTTAAAGAACAGGCATTGGGCTATAAATACCCAGAGTTTTGAGTTTGTAGCTTTTATAGTTTATGCTTAGTGGATGCCTAAATTTAAAGGAAAATTGTGCGCCAACCTACCCCGTCACGGGACAAGTTGCCTATACTTATGGGGTAAGTTGGCACATGCTTTATAAAAATTTAAATGAAACTCAAATAACACACGCAGTTAAGAGAAATCAATTTCATTATTACCAGTAAGTTTAAACAAAGGCGTTATCGCCGTACAATGTAAATTCTAAAATATACAGACATAAAAATTATGAATAAAACATTAACATTGAGTAACTTCTATCCTACTCTATATCATCATCAAAGTTACGGTTGTCACAAATAAAAAATCGAATGTCTTCGTTTGGACAAGCCTCGTGTGCCCAAAATCTTGCATTGCAACCACTTTTTCGGTGTTTGTTGTTTTTCAAGCTACCAGCGCACAGCAGACACCGAGCCAACTTGCAACGTGTTTAATGCGCCTACTAGCCCCATAATAAATTTCTTCACAAAAGGGACACGTAACCATCTAAGCATTAATAATCGAAGTAAATCACATATGGGGTAAGTAGAGTTAATCATACACTAAGAAAAACTGCACAAGTTAAATCGCAATTATTAAGATAAGTATTAAAAATTAGAAAAAGAATGAAACAACAAAAAAATACTTATGAGTGCAAAAACAGAAAAATTGTAATAAATATCCACTGCACGTATGTAACGCTGCAAAACTACAATGAGGATTGTAAAAAGCAAGAAGAAAGGAACTCTGTGACTGGTTGCGCAATCTATCCACAAACAGGTGATTTATGAGGACTGCGCCTAATTACCCCTGTAGCTAACAAGCCCCGGTCTCCCCTAGGAATAATCTTTTAACACTAATATGAAAACTTAATCTTACTTTTAGCATACCATTTCGCATACCATTAATTACCAATATTACAATTTACCTTATTTAAGTCAAACATTACTTATTGAAAAACTGAGCATTCAAAACAGCATATAAATCACACAGAAAAGTAACTACCGAATATTTTAATAAGAAAGAAATAATGTATGCTTTCCATGTAGCTACACATAGCTTAAAAAGACATTCACAACAGATTATCAACAAAGTTCATTTCTATACCTTTAGAGATTTAAACTATCATATGTTTACGCCTAAAATAAGTGTTAAAGTTTTGAAAATCTCATAAGATCTAACAATTAATAAGCAATAGTAATACAAAAATCGTCAATTTTTTTTAGACTCTAGGATTAACCTATCCTAAAAGAAGCTCAGTTATCCTGTCTTATTCTTTGCATTAACCCTTTCCGTCACGGAGTAAGTCTGTTTGTAAAATGATGAAATGATGAACTGACACCGGAATTTACAAACTAATTTATTAGAAAATAAAATCTTGCTTATTTTCCCGTATTTTATAAAAGGAAAATTTTAAATTTCTTGGTGCCGTTTGTCAGTTTTGGGATTAAAATTAGGTGTCCTTTTTTGTGAACACCGCTTGCTAAAGGGTTAAGGGCAAATCGCCAAATGCCCATTTATTGCATTAAAGTACGGCAGTTTTCGCACTGAGACTGTTTTATATCGTCAAATTTCATACCAATTTGTAGGATGCAGGGCTCTTAGCGTCCCTATTTTTTTTTTCTTTTGTTACCATTATTTCAAAGCAAAGTCTTTGTGATATATTTCTACCGCAATAATAAAGAAATGTGACGCTTTCAATGCATTAAAATTGTCTCATTTTTTTTTATCGAAATGTCGTCATGTAATTTTTGTATCTTTTTTCTCATCATTATCATGAAAGATTCTAAAAACATTTTTCATCTCAACTGGCATATTTTCGTTTCTTTTAAGAATATTTATCTTTTGCCAATTTCCTAAGGCGTAAAAACAATATCGACTAGATTTAAATAGACTAAATAAAAAATTAAATTTAACTGAAAGAAAGAGTTTAACTACATTTTATAACCAACAGCCCAGAGGTGCAACTGAGGTTATACTGTTGTATACGACATGTACCTTCTGGACTTTTTAAGATACTCTTTATACACTGTTCCTCTCAAGTCAAGTCCCTATGACGCATATCCCTGGCATATATCCATTGCTTATAAGCATATACCCTTTGTTTTATTCTACGTCTACATTACGGCTTATACATACATCATTTACTATATTAATTCTCGAGGGAAATATCTTCCTTGCACTAAATGCCATTCGTTTCGTGAATTTTTAATCTAATTTCTTCTAGAAAAGTGATTACGCATTCCCAAAAAATTCTGAGACATATAATCACAAAAAGTAACGCACTACGTTTTTATCAACAGCAATGTTTATTATTATTATTATTATTATTATTATTATTATTATTATTATTATTATTATTATAGCCACTAATAGTTGCTGAGTTTGATTCAATAATAAAGCAAATCTATTTTTATCATAGTTTCCTTTGGATTCAGTAAGGTATTCTTAGTATGGGTCGTATGTCATGTCAAATATTTTAAGAAGCGTTAATAATTTTTATAATCTCTTATTTATTTATTTTTTTCAGAAACGCCGCTTACGCTTGCAACAACGTTGAAACAGCCAGCCAAAGTTATTATGGCATTAATAAATGGAGGGGCCTTACTAGATTTTAGGACCAAAGAAGGATTAACAGCTCTACATAAAGCTGTAGAGCGAAACAACCTCGAAGCTTTAAAAGTAAGAATTTCTGTTATTTTTAACATATTATTACTTCTTTTTTACTTTCAGATTTATAGGTGGTTTTTTATTTATATATAAATAAGTGTGCTAGAGTTTGTTGTTGTTGAATATTTAAAATGTTATTTTAATCTGCAATTTAAAATTCTGCATTCATTCTGCATATCGAAATATCAATAAATATACATATATACCAAATTAACCGGCACCACCATTGGGTGAGAGGGGTTCTGCTCTCAAAGCTGGTAGACGGGAGGTGCTGGATTCAAACTCATGTCGCGCCCGTCGGCCTAATCATTCTGAGATTTACGCGGTTTTTAGGGTTCCGTACTTAAAAAGTAAAAACGGAACCATTATAAGATCACTCCTGTGTCTGTCTGTCTGTCTCAGCCTTTTTACTCGCAAACTATGAAACGTGGAAAGTTCAAATTGGGGGAAGTAATAAAGACTATTCACCCACATATTTACAGATTATTAAACATTGACAAATATTTTTAGGAAAAATGTAGAGGTGGCTAATTAAGTTACTTGAAAAAAAAAACAACCTTTTCTCTGTATATCGTGTGTGGTATTGTGTGAAAGCTTTAATAACGGTGAACTCAAAAATACATTTCATTTAATTTTAGGTATTATATTTTCAGAGATATCATCGAAAATGTAGTGCAAAAATATGTTCCCCATCTATTTCCGAATCTACTGAAACTAAAATTATGAAAAAAATAGAATGTAGTAGAGATTAATTTAAGCCTTGCAGGAAAATTATAGCGATTACTCTAAGTCACATAGTTTTTGAGAAAAGCGCATTTTTCCGTTACATACAAATTTCGATTCGCATTCAGCAAAGGCATTGAGAAGCGCTGGAGGTATCTATCGTAGCAGAAGTATAAAAGCATTGTTGATAATGATTTTTGAAAAAAATCTTCGGTAATTAGCCGAGATAGTAACCCTTAGAGACACGGGCGGTATGGACATACCTAATGACAGGGGCGACCTACTGTATGTACCATCGGCTTTTAAAGCCCAGATATCAACTTTTAATGATACATTTGTGTAATATAATTTCCAGTAGCAGTATAAAAGCAATAAACGTCAAATTGTTGAAAACAGACTTATTTTATTAGAATTAATCACAATACTATGGTATTCGCGACTAGTTTGCATTGAGTAGATCTCTCAATACGCCTCCCGTGCCTTTAAAAGTTAATTAAAAACCTATCTGGAAAAACGCGGCACGGACTAAGGCGGCGTTGCTACTTTGTGACCTCCTTTCGAAGCGCGCTTAGCAAAATGGCAAGTTTAAACTTTGAACGAGTGTTAAGTTTTAGCTACACTGTAAGAAGAAAATATCATTACGATGCTGAATTTAGTTTTATGAAATGCCAAATGAAGTTTAAATATGCACTACTTTTATTGTCAGTTCCGAATTAAGTTCATCATAAACAGATTAGGATAAGATTTATATAAGAGTTATACAGAATAGCAATCTATACTAATATTATAAAGATGTAAAGTTTGTTTGTTTGTTTGTAGGAGGTAACCTCTGGAACTACCGAACCGATTTCAAAAGTAATGGTATCAAAATGATTGTGTTGGTCCACGTTCGAACATAGGCTATATCTTAAGTCGATGCCACTATCCCAAAGAGGGTGCAGGAGCAAAAAACGTTCTAAAAATGTGATTTTTGTGTTACTGAAGGGCCTAGAAATATGAAATTTGAAATATTAGTTACTTATAAGATATAAATTATCTCTAAGAACACTTCCTAAACAATTGGAAATTTAAAAGGGGTGAAAATGCGCGAAGAGCTTTCTAAAAAACGTTCTAAATTGCGATTTCTACGCAATCTCAGGAAGTACCAAACCGATTTCAAAAATAATGGTGTGAAAATGATGGTGACAACACTTGTTCCAAGGTGGGCTATTTTTTTTATGTCTATGAAACTACTCCAAAAGGGGGTACAGAACAAAAAATTTCTAACAGTGCAATTTTTGTGTTACTGAATGGCCTAGAAACATTAAATTTGACATGGTAGTTATTTATAAGATATAAATGATCTCTAAGAACATTCCTTTAAAAAAAAATTGAAATTTAAAAGGGGTGAAAATGAGCAAAAAGCGTTCTAAAAACGTTGTAAATTGCGATTTCTACGCAATCTCATGAAATACCAAACCAATTTCTAATGTGCACTCTAAATCGAAATGTCTTAAATTCAGACACTTAAGTGTCTGAAACGGAGTGTTCAATTTTCAGACATTTTAAAATGTCTGAATTTTTTCAGACACTTTTTGCGTCTGAATTTTAGACACTTCAAACGTCTGAATCGCAGCCATTTTTTAAAAGCATTACACGTAGCCATGTTTGACCACGTTGATCCTGGAAAAGTATATGGCCATTATTCTGCCCTACCCCCCCCCCCCCCCACACACACACACAGCCTTATTTTAGGGGATCCAAAATATGGTATGCAATTTTCATAAAGCTGATAATCGAAATCATTTTCGACTTTGTACTGATTATAATCAATATTTTGAATTTATAGAGTAGAATAAGATTAAAAATTAAAATATTTGTCACAATACAGTAAAACCTCTCAATAGTAGGCACCTTAGAGCCGTGGAATTTGTTCGCTATTCGGAAGTGTCTGTTTTTCTGAGGTAAAAAATATAAAATATGTGCATGTTGTTAATAAAAAATGTGCTTCTTAAATAGTTGTGTCCTCTATGTAGGAGTGTCCGTTATGGAGATTTTACAACAAAACTTTCATAGGACAATTTTCTTCAGCGAACACTGACCTTTTTCAAGATAAATACATTTTTTTTTACCTCATAAAAGCGAACACAATCGAATAGCAGGCAAATTCAACGTTCCAAAACGCGTTCAATTCGCGAGGTGGCCGCGATTGAGAGTTTTTACTGTATTTATTTTTTTATTTAGTTTTTAATCTAATTCTACTTTTAAAGTTCAAAATGCTGATTATAATCAATAGAATGTTGAAACACATTTAAAATATAAGCTTTAAAAAAAAATCCATATCGAATTTGGAGCACGTAAAATCGTAGGGGGGGGGGAGGGTTTGCCCATGCTTTAATCAGGCCCTCCTTCTGGAAAAAGTCCAACCCTGTGTTATGATTCGATAAATGTACGTGTCAGTTTTAAGTGCAAAATCTAGCTATATGCAAATAAATATTTTATAAAAATGTACCTCTTTACTTTGTATTCATTTTTAATTTCAAATTACTTTTTAACTAAAAGTAATCAAAAAATCAATATTATATAATTATTTCAAATGAAATATATCTGTATATTTTTACCGCATTCTTACAATTACGTTAACGATACATGATTACATGAATTTAAGAATCTAAAAATAATCATTAAAATTTAACAAAGTGACTACAGATAACGCGAGATCCTTTTTCTAAATCTTTGTTGACATCAACAAATTTTTTTCTGATTCAACGTCTACATTAGTGACGTCAATTTCCGTTCTGAAGCTGTGGTTTTAACTTTTGAATCATAAAATGATTATATGTTGACTATTCTCAGTATGGCAAATGGGATATTTCTAAAATACTCGGAAACACTAAAATTATAGCAAAGGGAAATCTTTTAATTAGAATGACCGGATTTAATGAGTTTTATCAGTCAAAACATTTTAAAATAAATAAATGAACACAAGTAATTCGCTGTATTAAATATATGGGGGAATCAATGAATGGAAAGATGTCCGAACTATATTCTTTTTTAAAATTTATGATGTACACACTATGAGGCAGAAGAAAACTTCATTAGACAAGAAAAGCATAAATAATAAATAAAAGCAGCTATTAACAGGAATGTTTACTATATATGCTTTTGAATTCCAGTACATAACACATAATAAATCTATCAGAAATGTAAAAATCGATGTAAACATTACAAATGCTGCCGCATTAAATGCTTATAAAAATATTGTATACGTAAATAAATAATTAAAAAGGGTACTTCAGAGTAATAATTACACCAAAAAATACTATTAAGGTAGTCTTGATGGTAATTAAGAAGTATGAGCCAATCAACAGGCGATGTCACTGCGATTTTTAAAGTAATGGCTACATAAGAAAAGGCTTAGGAAGGTGTAAAATTAATAAATTCAGTAACCGCTAATATACACCATGCAGAGACACCAAAACTTATTTTAAAGATAACATTGGATAGAAAATAATACAGAAATATGATTGCAGATGATTTGAAGAGTAGAAATTTAAATATTAGCAAAATAAAATTTTAACATGGAAATACCATAGGCAAAATGCTTTGAACATATTTTGGCATAACTCAGGAAATAATAAAGCTATAGACTCGTGTGAGGTCTTCATTTAAAGATAAAACAATCACAGAGAGTTTTAAATACATAGTTAAGACCCCACTTACCTGGGAAAAGGTCTGATTATTCCAAAAGCACATTCGCCCAGAGGACGTCCGGATTGGAGGCTACGTTAGTATCCGTTAATTAGGCAGACTTGGACATTTAAAAAATAAAATCCCCTTGCACATCCGGCTAGCTCTGTTAAAAGGATGGAAAATTTCCATCCTGAAAACATAGCCCGCCAGACAACAGTTCTCTTTACAAATCTGACGAGATGAAGAACACTGTATTAGTTTTATAGATAAATATTAATACGGAGTACCACTATGTCGATAGAAATTAAATCCCGGAACTTCACATTCCGCAAAAAACAATCAAGTCAAAATAAATTATTAGTTAAAATGTACGCGTACATAAAAACAAGCATTCAGTTTGAATTACAAACGAACATCGAGTTCGAAAGGAAGACGCATGCGCAACTGAGAGTGCCCCCTGGTGAATGCGGAGCGGAGTTACAAAGTGTCTTAAAATTAGACACTTGCAGATTTTTTAGACACTTTTATCAGTTCGTGTACACTATGATCATAGTAAGACACTTAGGTGTTTTAAATTAAGACATCTTTTGTGACTGAATTTTCAGATTCAGACACTTAAGTGTCTGAAATTCTTTTTCCGTCACATATGTATCTTAATTTAAGACGCCTTTATTTGCAGTGTGATGGTTGGAAATTGAGTTGTGACAGCCCTTGCTCCAACATAGGCTCTATTTCATGCGAGTGTCACTACCACCTGGGGGTTGCAGGAGCAAAAAACGTTCTAAACAAGCCTTTAAAAACTTTCTAAATTACGTTTTCTATGGAATATTAGGAAATACCAAACCGATTTGAAAATTAATGTCGGCAAATTAATGGTGACAGTCTATGTTTCAACATAGGTATTTTATATTAGTGCTACTATCAACAGAGAATTTGGTAGACCGTTAGACAATAAGCTTGGAATTTGACATGATGGTTAATTATAAGATGCAAATGCGTACTAAGAACGGTTTCTTAAAAATTCAAAACTTAAAATGAATACTGAAATGAGTGTATTAATGAGCATAAAAGCTTCAAATTACTTTCTAAATTATCCTTTATTTAGAATTAGTTTTAGTTCTACTTCTTAATTTAAGTCTCATTTCTGCCTAATGCAGTATAATAATGAAGTTTAGTCAAACTGCGGCTTAATTAGTAATTTTTGAATTATTCCTAAAAGTATAGTTTCTTCTAATAAGAATTAGACATACGCTTAGACATCACTTAGCATATTTCAACTATTACGCGAGCAAAGCCACGGGTTTTGCTAGTATTTGATATTATTTTGGCTTTATATCTCTTTGAACTTTTACGGTATACCCATTCTAGTATAAATACAGCTATACCAAACCCTACATTGTATAGTTTTTTTACAAAATCTTACTTTTCTTTTAGTAACGATTTTTTTAATACTTTAGTTACTAATTCAGATATTTATTGTACGGAACCCTCTGACTACGAGTAATACTCGCATTTGACCGTTTATTTAAATCTTGATTAGCTTACAGTATTCCACAAAAGTGATGGTACAGGAAGTATTTCTCGGAAAATATGCAAAATTAACCATGATGTGCGCTAATATAATTGAATTAACAAATGAGAATTATTTAATAACAGCTTTTGCTATATTATACAAGAAAAGTGTAACAATAATTTATTTTAGAAACTTCAAAGATAAAAATACATAAAATATAGGTTCAAAAAGGCTTCCACAAAAGTCATGGTACGCGTGGAAATTAAAAAATTATTAAAGAAAAACCTTTTCTAATATTTAGTTGCATATCTGTTCATTTTTAGGATTGCTTTAAATCTGTTTATCATTGATTTTAGCAGATTTTCTGGAATATTTTTAAAAATTTTATTCCATTCTGCATGTAAAACACTTTTCAACTATTTTTTTATTTCTGGTCTCATAACTATTCACTTGCTGCTGTAAGATACTCTATAAATGTTTAATGGAATTTAAGTCTGGAATTTGAGAATAAGTGGCAAGTGAGTGGGGGGGGGGGGGGGCATTATAGAGCAGCCATAAGCGGACAATATGAGCAGTGTGTTTGGGATCATTATCTTATTGGAAGTAGCAGTCCTGCGAAACACCTAATTTTAATGCACTGTCCTCCAAATTTTATTTAAAATATTTAACTATTCAGTTCAGTCCTTGATAGTTTCAGTGAAATCTAAGTTTCATACTCCTGAAACTGATATAGTGCCCCAAATCATTACAACTCTTCCAACATACTTTGCAGTTTTTGTCGTATATCTGGGATTCAGTGTATCATCCTTTCTCCTCCAAAGCCTAATTCGTCCATTTATGCTGAAAATATTAAACTTAGATCCATGGGAAAAAAATAAATGTTTCATAAATTCATATGAAGATTTTCTAGCAAATTCTATTATTTTCTTTCTATTGATCGGAGAGATGTACTGTTATCTCCTTTTAGATCTTGATCTGAACTCAGCATCATTAATGACCCTGATGATAGTTTCTGTATATATTATTTAATTGCCATGCTTTTCCAATTCTTCTGTTATTTTTCTAGCACAAATTGAGGGATTTTCAGAAATGCAGAATACTATTATTCTAACATTTCTCACTGTTAATTTGTTAGGAAGGCCGTTTCAAGCTTAATTTGTAATCCTTTTTTTTATATCTATTAATTACTTTTTTATATAATGGAATTGCTTCGAGACATTATTTCAGCTGTTTTATTTTTTAGATTTTTTAAGATTTATTCTTTTTTCTATATTTATATGTACTGTGTATTCTCTGGGAGTACGATTATGTTCAGTAAAAAATGCAAATGAGGGAAAATTTTTAAATTTTTACGAATGTACCATGACTTTTGTGGAAGTATTTTTAAACTATAATAAGTTTATAATATTTTTTCAGTAAATACAAAGAAAATTTTCATTAACATTTCATTGTATAATATAACAAAGGCTGCTAATTAATTATTTAAATTTATTAACTAATTTTATTTCTATTTACCATGGTGAAATTTGCATATTTTTTAAGAACTACTCTCTGTACCTTCACTTTTGTGGACCACTGTACATAAATACGGATTAGGTTCCTTTAAAAAGTCCTCCCTCAGAAGGGTCTTGTCCCTTGTGCAGATAATCAGCTACAATAAAAAACACCATATTGTCGTAAGTTTACATTTAAAACTGTTCCGTTTTAAAAATTGTAATAAGAAAACTTTAAAAAAAAAAATAAAATTTAAAAAAATCTGAAACTCCCGTTTCTCTCTGGCTCAGTGACTTTGAAGATAGTTTCAAGTTCTTTCTTAGAACGTTTTTGCTTTTGCGTATTCGCTGGGAAACCTAAAATTTTCAACACAGATAGGTATCTTTCTGAGTTGAACTCTCTCAGAGTCTTAATTGTCTTTTTCCGCCTTATAATTTTTGATTTCAAAGGCAGATTTAACAACATTTTGATATTAATGTTAATTTTTCCCAGTGTATAATATACATAATGTTAATTTTTTCCACTGCAAAAATGTAAGGTAACTAAATGCAAATTCTCATGCCGATGCTTTTCGTAGCTACCATTTTATGAATCGTTAAACATACATTTAAAATGTCCTACCGGCCTGTATCTGGAGGAAAAGGTAGCTTTCATATTACTTGTTTTAAAAAATCCAGCTTATTTTACTCAAACGCACGAAGGTAAAATTAGTGGAACCCGATTATAAAAGATTCAATACTAATTTTCGTCAATCCGGAGTATGAATGAGAATTTCGTCAAATTAATAAACTATATCCAAGTAGGCTTCATTTAGAGTGATTTATGTGGTCGCCAAATTTGACGATATCTTGAATTGCCCGCTATTTTAAAACAACTTGACCTTTAGTCGAGACCTTGGTAAATCCTGTACGCATGCTTAGTGTCAGTCATACTGCAATATCTCAGCCATTTTTAAGATAAAGACGAAAAAATATGCTCTGGAATTTTTGTATCAGGGTCAAACACTTAAAAGAAAAATCGTTTCAATTTCTAATTTTCTGTACCTTTTTTTAGAATTTTAAAACTTTATTTTTTTTCCATGGCCTCCATTTTTGAAACAAGATGGCGGAAGTATCTGACTAATGAACTCAGTCGAGACCTTGGTATGTCCTGTACACTTGCTTAATCCCATCCACATCGGTTAATAAATATGCGTGATGTTGCAAGACAAAAAGCAGATTGTTTCAAAATGAATACCCTAGAAATTAAAACTGCTATATCTCAGACATTTTTTAAGATAAAGACGAAAAAATGCTCCAGAATCCTTGTATCAAGGTCAAACACTTGAAAAATAAATCTTTTTCAATTTCTAATTTTTTGTACATATTTTTAAATTTTTTTAAAATATTAAATGGTCGCCATTTTGAAACAAGACGGTGATGAAGCTGGCTAATGAACTCGGTTGACATCTTATTATGCCCTGTACACATGCTTAGTCTCATTCACTTCGGTCAATAAATACGCGTGATATCGCAGGACAAAAATCAGACTGTTTCAAAATGTCAGCCAACCTAGAAATTCAATATCACGGTCAAAGACTTAAGAAAAAAATATTTTTCAATTTTTAATTTTTTTTTTAATGACCATCATTTTGAAAGAAGGTGGCGGATGAAACTGGCCAACGAACTCGGTCGAGACATTGTTACACACTATACACATACTAAGTCACATCGAAATCGAGAGTTAAAGCATGACAAACATGCTTTATAACATGTTATAAAATTTATAACATGTTATAAAACTTATACACTGGCCTCCAAAAGTTAAGGTACAGGGACTGGATGCTTTCGATTGCACATGTTTTGTCGAATATCTACAAAAATTATTGGCGAATTGTTCTTGAACTTCTGGGATGAAAAGAACATGTTTGATTTTATATTTATCGGTGAAGATTTAGTCGGGGGTACAATTAGGGGGATAATAATAAATTTAATAATAAAATAGTATTTGCGATCACCTATGTAACAGGAAAGGCTGGAAATGGTTAGTCACTGTGGTAAATGACTAATTGGGTTATGTTCAATGTTTGTATGCATTTGTGTAAGCATAGCACTCATATTCGTGAAGATGTTAACGTTTTTGTGAAAAATTCAAAAGGTTTTTTGTTTATAGCATACAGAGTTTTCAACCAAATTTAACGCAATTTTCCAAAAACCTGACAAAGAATAGTAGAAACATTATACTGCAATTAAAACATGAATATATTGAATATTTGATGAGATATGGGCATTTTTATGAATGGCAAGATATGGGCAATTTTTAACTGCGCATGCGCGGAAGATTTTAAAATTTTTATTTCATAATTTGGTAGTAAGCTATTTAGGTCAACTTATATAAAAAGTCCAGTCAAATATCGCGAAAATTCACAAAGATAGGGTCGATATAGTAAGTTGCTTCCTAAAAATAGCTTTATTATAAGGGATTTTCCACAACTTTTCAATCAGCTCGCTATATCTTTCTAAGTTTTCACAATATTTGATTGAACTTTTTTTTAAGTTGCCCCAAAATACTGACTACCAAATTATGAAATAAAAATTTTGAAATCTTCCGCGCATGCGCAGTTAAAAATTATCTCATAAAAATGCCCATATCTCATCAAATATTCAATATATTCATGTTTTAATTGCAGTATAATGTTTCTACTACTCTTTGTCAGGTTTTTGGAAAGTTGCGTTAAATTTGGTTGAAAACTCTGTGTGCTTTAAACAAAAAACCTTTTGAATTTTTCACAAAAACGTTAACATCTTCCCGATATGAGTGCTATGCTTACACAAATGCATACAAATGTTGAACAGGACACAAATAGTCATTTACCACAGTGACAAACCATTTCGAACCTTTCCTGTTACATAGGGGATCTCAAATATTATTTTATTATTAAATTTATTATTAGCCCCCTAATTGTACCCCCGACTAAATCTTCACCGGGAAATATAAAATCAAACATGTTCTTTTCATCCCAGAAGTTCAAGAACAATTCGCCAATAATTTTTGTAGATATTCGACAAAACGTGTGCAACCGAAAGCATCCAGTCCCTGTACCTTAACTTTTGGAGGCCAGTGTATATAAATCGACATTTTAACGGAGGGTGATTTTGGGATCTAGAGATCATGATTGGTGAAAATATACCAACATTTTCCGGAATTGCTTTCCTCGGGACAGCTGCAATATTGCTTTTGACTTTTTGCAATAAAAGCTATCTAAAATACTGCCACACGCTTAGAGGGTTAAAAGGGATACGGGAAGCCTTTTATATTATTTAGGTTCTCTCAGGAACCCCCTTTTGGTCAGATTTGAAAGTTTAATATATATGAACATCAGAAATTAAATCCGTAATCATTATAAGAGGGCTCCTTAGTTCGTTTAGGTAGATTTTTATTTTAAAATAGTAAATCATTCGAGGATATAAGCTGCCGAAGGCCAATGCGGCCCCCAACATTAGGTTCGCTTTCAAAGATTTTCGTTCGAATATATAATTTCATTAACACTGAAATTATGTATATTTAAGGCTATCATCACGAGCCCCTGCTATGCCGGTCTTTCATTTGAAAATATAAAATTCAAACAGACAAGAGCGTGTGTAGTCTGTGTACCCAACTCCAGGTTGGTTTGGATAGATTTCCATTTTAAAATATAAAATCACACCAATTCGCGGGTGTATGTTGCTGAAGGCAGTGACCCACTCCCCCCCCCCCCCCCACACACACACACACTCCAGCAACATTGGGTCCTTTGAAAAGATTTTCGTTAACACGGATTTTATTAATATTTAAGGGTATTATCAAAGGTCCGGGCAACGGCAACGGTTCACCTATTATATCTGTATAGATTTTCCCTCCCCTCCCCCTCCATGTAAAAAAAACCCCTCAGAATTCTGTGCAGCACGAAAAAAAAAGTAAAATACTTCTGATAAGTGATATTGGCAACAAGTCATCAACTAGCGTATCCAGATCGGCGGCACTTTCGTTTAATTCAACAGTGAATATGGAACGGGTGTGCGAACGTTGTAGAAGATAGTGTTTCTAGATGCAGAGTGTGTTCGTAATCAAAAGTTAATGTTTAAAAAATTATGTAAACGTCTTCTTGAAATCTTCGAAGCAGAATTTGCGGAAAATCAAACCCTCCAAAATCCGTCTATTCGGGAAAAATTAGTCGTTTTCATGACGATCACATGAAATGTCTTACTTCCGTGTGGTGAAAAAAAATCACAAATAAAAGCGAGAACATCTGAAACAACTTGCAGGGACAATAAACTTTACCAAAATTTTTAGATATACTAAGAATAAAGGGCATTTTGATTTTTTATGTGAGTTTTTCCGCGATTCCCTGTATATATGTTGCATGTAAAATCCGTCGTGGGCGCAAAGTTCTCCAAGTTCCCTATGAATTATACCTCTGGAGGTGCCTAGTCAGGTGGAGATTTCGACACCTGATCAAGGTTCTAAATTACGAGATCAAACTCGAGTAGCGATGGCCGCCTATATAGGCGACTCGAATGAGTTCTGTAGAAGAGTGAGCAACCCCCAATCCCCGGATTTTCTTTTTTTTCCCTTACATTTTTATAACGTACTAACAGATCCAAGCAGCATAATTAATAGCAATCTAGAACCGGCCAACACAGTAACAAATGTGATAAAATAAATAGCAATACAGCCTCAAAAGCCGAGGTACTGTCATGTAGATTTCCGCATGAGGCGATGAAGCGACTTCCGCCACCGCGGGCAGGTACAAAACTCCTTAAGCTAGGCATATTGCCCGGCAGGTAAGGGCCTGGTCTGCGGTTTAATAATGATAATAATTAATCACAAAAGTGGAGAACTTCCTTTGGTTATAGTTATTTAATGATAAAATCATATTCTATTCTTAAAATTAAATCCGTCTATTTTTTGTTGTTGTTGTTGTTACTTAACTTTAATGCCACACAACATTATTTAGTAGGAAACTAAAATTGTTTTATACTTTTAATAAAAATATTACTGATAACTGTCATTTGGAGAAAGTACCCGACAATAATAAGCCGAAACGAAAAGCAAACCGAGATTAAGAAAAAAATTCATTAGGTGTTTTTAACTTTATTCTAAGTCTTGTTCATTCTTTCCCAGATCATTAATTTCAGTTGTATTTAATAGAACCAAGCTTCCCCCCTTACAAATTAATTTAAATATTTATCTAGTGCGCTAGAAGTGCAACTATCTATCTAGAAATAGATATTATTAATAGTGGAGTTGGAGATAGCGAATAGTTATGTTTGGTAATTTCATGTGTGTGGCAACCGATTGTATATCTTTTTTCGTATTTACTAAAGTTTGAGAAGTGCATTGCGTAACTATACTATTAAAATTCATTCGCGTTTCACTGTGTAAAGCAGTATCGCCTCCGGAACAGCCGGGAATACAGGATCCAGACTTATACCACTGGAGAAAAAAAAATGCAAAAGACATTCCGACCATGCACTGAGGAATCCACTTGTAATTAGCCGATAATAATTAAAAACTCTCATCGAACGCTAATTAACGAGCTTTGATTGTCCTGGCGAGTTCGCTTTCTGGTGTAGCAGTACTCCGCGTTTCTCCATGCAGAAAAGAGGAAAATGTTTCTTTTCCTTTCCTTTTTCCTACAGATTAAAATTACCATCATCCAGAGCCAGATGGACTTTGAAAAAAAAATAAGGAGACACCTACTGTTAGCCGGTATCTTCGTGGTTCTAACGGTGACTTTCATTTAAAAAATATTTATTGTTTCACAAAAAAATTTTCTAGAGCCCTTTTTCATATTTTCCTTCCTTCCATCGCGTGACAGATATTTCACTTCCGTCAATCTTTATAACAGGAATCTACCGCTAGATATTAAGGGAGGGAAGATTTCAAGTTGTTTCAATGTACAGTTGGCTAAAAACAAGAGAACACTCCCATACATTTAACTTCAAAATTGCCAAAGCAAAAAATGAAAGTAGCCATTCGACTTTATTTGAGCTCGTCTTTCAATTTATATTTAAAAATTAAGCTTATGGGTCGTTTTCACAGTGAGATTGAGCCAAACTTTGAAATTTTCAGTACGAACACCTAAATTTGCCATGCTATTTGACTTTTTTCGGTATATTTTACTCAAGAAAACAAAACGAGACACCATTTAGTCAAGTAGTTTAGGAAATGTGCAGGTGTAAAGTTTGGAACTTCTAATATTACATTCATTTGTAATCATTGCAAATCAGATTACAATGCAAGTAGTTTTTTAAATATAACTCAAAAACTACTATGCGAAATGAACTGTAATTTAGGATTCACCTACTTGAAGTTTCTAAATTCTGATTTCTGCTAAAACAAAAAAAAAAAAATGTATACCTGCTACTAAAGGCAGCAGGATCCCAACCTAGGTTCGTTTGGAAATAGGCTCGTTTGTAAAAACCGACCAGCGTAGCAGGCTAATTTTACATATTAAGATCTGGCTGTATGTTTATATTTCACATCTACTACTCGGAGAATTTAGCAAATTGCGGGCTTAAATGAACGTGAAGTATTTGTAAGTATCCGATGATGTTATAACAACCCTTGAAATTCTAAGGGGCAGGAAATGGACTAGAACATTCTACCAAACTTTTTTTCTACAAACTGGAGGTACTGGGGTAATTAAAACCCTACACATTGAACAGTTGGACTTCTACATTGAGTTCATGTGATGATATAGTGTGCAATCAACGCAAAGCGCATAATCGGACCCATATTCTTGAACGAAATTGTTACTCGTGAAAGTTGCCGGAAGTTACCGGCAGTTACTTTCTGAAGAATTTGGGCAACAGGCACAACATTGTCGGATGAAAATCATATACTGGTTCATGCAAGATATATCCACATAGGTTTCCTAATTTTTTTTTTCCTGTTTAGAAAACATCTTTAAAGACAGTATCTTTGAATACTCAAGCGTTCTTGGGCAGAGTACTGAAAAGCCACACCATAGACCTAAATCGAATCCGTGAGATTTTTCCTTTGCGTTTATGTGAATGATTGAGTCTTCTGGACACAGCTCAACACTCTAAAAAAGCCTGATAAGACCTCAAAAAAGTCTATTACGGATGAAATCCGAGCCATCAAAAAGGCGTGTTGAATAATGTTGTAGCACAAGGCGCCATAGGCGGCCAATTTGAGGCTGGCGACTAGAAGGCAATGTATACAAATGAGCGAACTTTTTCCGATCTAGGAGCAAAATTTTAGTTTGGTAATTTATGCTTCCTATGTATTTCACACTTTTTTTTTTTACTTCTCCGCATAAAAATGTTTTTCTTTACCCTATGCCTTGATCCGGTAATTCAGCTTAAGATTATCTAAGCACGTGATATTCTATTTCCAAATACATTGAAATAAAAATGTTTCTTTTTTAAAATAAAAATCTAGTTTCAATTCAGTGCTATATATAACATCCTCTTTCCATTATAAATGTTGCTTATACATTTCATTTTTACTTTGTTTTATCTATAACAGAAGAAAGAATTGTAATCGAATTTTCTTTTAACTTACAATTTTCGATGGATTTACACGTTTTAGGAGTCAGCGATCCTGAAAAAAGCGTTATTACAAAATGTCTGTCTGTCCGTGTGTTCTCTTTGTATCATAGAAAATTTATAAAGTTATGCATATAATTGAACCGAACTTCATATATATGTTTTTGGCTATGGCAATCAGGCCCCAGTTGAAATTGTGGATATTCCCCCGGAAGGGAGCGCTGTGAAAGCGATTTTTGTGTGAATTTTCTTTTGTATCATTGGAAAGTGCATGAAGTTATTAATAGAATTGAACAAAATTTCTTAAACAAGTTTTTGACTATGGACGCCGCTCCCTGCAAAAAAATGAGGGTACACCCTCAAAAGGGGGGGGGGGCGCTGTGATAACAATTTTGTGCGATTTTCTCGGGCTTTTTGCAGTTTAAGTGAAGAACTTATGAATATTTTTAGACGAAATTTATATTTAGATGTAAAGTCATGGGCCGAGGTTTGCATAAAACTTCGGAGAAAATCGGCCTTAAGGTGGCGCTGTAATAGCGAATTTAGGTGCCATTTTTCTTTTGTATCATTCGGAAGTGTCTGAAGTTATAGAAGCAATTGAAACAAACTTCATATATGTGATTTGATTATAGACGTCAGATCCCAGTTGAAAATGGAGGATTTTCCCCGGAAGAGGGCACTGCAATAGTGATTTTTGTGATATTTTCTCGACGTTTTGCAGCTTAAGTGAAGAACTTATGAATATTTTTTCGACAAAATTTTATTAGACCGGGAGGCGGCAGCATAGACATTCACCTCATTGAGTTCACAGGTCAAATTCCAGAATTAGTTAAAACTCGATTCGCATATTAAAACGCAATCGGTCTGCCAAGTCATATCTTGGTGGAAACCACCTGAAAACCCGATCGTAGGGTTTACCATTGTGTTTTCCTGCACCCAAAGATATGAAAACATGGAGGACTGGGAGCAGGAAAACACAATGAACCTATGAGTGAACCGCTAAAATCGGTTCAGACGTGAACTCGATGAGGTGACTGTTTGTGCTGCCGCCTCCCCGTCTGTATATTTAGATTTAATTTAATAGGCCGAGGTTGGCATGAAATTGTGAAAATTGGCCTAAAGGTGGCACTGTGATAGCAAATTTTGTTCGGTTTTTGCGACGAGCGCGGTAGCTGTTCAAAAAAATCGTGTTGACGAAATTGACGTGTTTGAAATGTTAAATCACATAATTGTTCAATCTAGATTTAATTTACATATTTGTAATAATAAAAGTTTTCACACTTTTTTATATATTACCCGTTGATTAGACATTATTACGAATTTCCCCCCCCCCCCGCCACTCTCATGGTTTAAAAAAATTATTGACAAAAAACTTGACGTGTAATAAAAAATTTAATCACAGATATTTTACCTACTTATTGTATTATTCTAAAATGCATAGTTAAAAATATTACGCTTTTTAAATTGTTAACATGTATGAGATAGAAAAAAGTTTTGGGATTTTCCCATTCGACTAGTTTTGCCTTGTAATGTTACCATATGCCAGTATGTTGGTCATAGTTACTATATCTATAATTTATGAAAACTTTTACAATTTTAATCAAATCTTGCGTGCTGATATTTTCTATTGATAGATATGGTTTAATATAATATTTTACATAAATCTAATAAGTATCACTCACAATTAAACTACAATAAATAAATATCAAATTAAAAAATGTCAGCATTGCATCTTCAAACGGTATATTGAGCACTTACAACTGATATAAAATTGCGTAAACTAGTACTTTTATTGTATATCGACTGCCTTTAGACTTGAAATGACATGCCCTGTTACAGCCAACTTCCAGTCCTGTCTCTATACTTTGATTTGTGCAGAAGGTGGCCCTTTTGAAAATATTTTCTATTACTCTGTCCTTGAGTTACGCTGAAGATCTGATTCAATTTCATTTTTTAATAACGACGTTTTTGACACTTCTCGATTTTCTTGGATATGGTTAATTTTCCCAGAAACTTTCAGCGCCAAACTTTATGAAAAAAAAAAAAAATCCAATTAAGAGTGAAAAATATTTTTATTTGGCGCATTTCAAATTATGCCAGTAATTTACCAGCTTGTGAGAAATATTTTATTAAAATTTCATTTTTGCTTCAGGTACATGCTATATTCGTAACATGATGTTCAAAATAAGGATCACCTGGCGATTTTTTTTCTTGTAAATTATTTATAACACACTAAATATTAGACTGAATTGAATGATGCTGCTGATTCAAGTTATATCTTAAGTACTTTCTTTAAGTGCCTTCTTTTGAGGGTATTCTAATGCATGAATGAGTTGTAAAATTTTGCAAGCGATCTTGATGTCCTGAAACACAAACTCGCAAACGTTTGTGCGTGAATGATCTAGCTATTCTATCATACTTTAAGGTTTGTTACTTGCGTATTTATCTCGGGAAATCTGGATGTCAGGGTTAATTTTGCAATAGTATGTTAATTAGGTAACTAGCTGTATATCACTTTAAGACCTCACCTACACAATTGTATAGGTGAAGTTAAAAGAAAAGAAAAAACATTTTCCTCTTTTTGTGCAATTTAAAGTCGAGCCTGCACCCGCAGAATTGCGTGGATCCTCCCCTAGCATAACCTGACATCGGGTATTTTTAAAATATTTTTTTCAATCAAATGTGATCCTATTAGGGGAAAGTAGGGTAATGCCGCTCACTTAAGGGAAAACATGAATATCTAGTCAAATTTACACAAAAAATCAATATTTTATTAACGCAGTACAAGTCCAAAGCATAAGGATGAACAGTTTGCAATCCACTAATTTGCATAAAAGTTTTAGGATTTTTTTATTGTTTTATTTAATTAACCATCGATTGAGCGGTAATGCCCGACATGGTAGGGTAATTGCGCTCAAAATTTGAATACAACATTTAAGTACAAGAAAAGTGACATATGTAATTGTGTGAGCTATTCACACCACAGCAGACTTTATGCGACCACTTTTCACATATTGTGCAGCGAAACCATGACCCACCATGCCGGTAAGGGTTAAAGAGCTAAGCATTTGTTCGTGGTTTTCATCCTGTAGCACTTCTGGACAGTGTTACCAGTGGGCTGCTTTTCTTAAATTCTTTGTTAGAACTTTGAAAATTTTCAATACGAATCCCTTTTTTTTATTTTTTTGTATAATTTATCAAGCTTTTACCCTGAATGTAAATAGAGTCAGTTTTGTTTTATTTTAATTATTTAATCGCATACAAATTTTTTAAAGACTTTATGAAATATATAAAAGCTAAATTAAAGAAATTATTTTTATGAAATATCTTTCACTAAAATGAAACTGTTTTGTTCCCCTTTTAGACGCTACTTGATCTTGGAGCGTCACCAAATTATAAAGATAGTAAAGGTTTAACGCCTCTGTATTATACTCTTCTTCATGCTAGTGATCATCAACTAACAGAACTCCTATTACACGATCATGCATTTGTTGGAACATGTGATCCTCAGGGCTGGCAAGAAGTTCATCAGGTATGATATTCACTGTTATTTTATTCGTATGCAGTTGGTCTTATTTATGATTTCACTGTGGTTTTTTAATAGGATGCGAACAATATTTAATTTAACAAATAATAAGATGTATGCCATACTATTTTTTCCGAACAAAGTCTTTTACATGATAAACAATTTTTTGAAAATAGCTATGAAATGAAGCTGTGCATCAATGACGAAACCATAACGTGTGATAAAATGACCACAACGTAACGCTACTTATACAGGGTGCAAAGGAATGTCCCTTTAACCTGAAAATACTTGTGAACGAAGAGATCTACAGCTATGCAAGTAAGGTAACGGTATAGTAAAGCGACTACACCCAATTTAATGAAAACGACAGCAGCGCCCCCTATTGGCGAAATTGGGAATATAGCCACTGCAAATCGAAAACGAAAAGAGATAGAGCAAAATTTCCAGTTAGAAAGTTTTAGAGCATCAATTAATTAGTAGAATACCACATTTGGTTTACATGGATAAGATAAATCTTCGCCTGTTTACCCAAAAATGTCCGAAATCGATGCACTCCATTTTATGTAAACGTTTGAATGGAATAGTCAGAAGTATGAAGAAATACGCACAATTCATGCTATAAATACGTACTTATCTCAATACATTTTGATAACATCACACACAAAAAAAATGTCTCACAGTGATAAAAAGTTAATATTCAGTAAGTTCGCCATTGCTCACGATACACGTTTGTATTCGTGGGAGTAATTCTACATGCACACTTCTCAGCATGGAACGTCTATTGCAAGCTTCTTCAATACGACGACATAGACCCTTTCAAGGGCAGTCGCTAGACGGTCTAGCCACCTAATTTTAATTACAAAACTGACAAATGGAACCAAGAATATTTTAATAAAATTTTGCTTTTGTAATAAAAGTGCAAATTAGCGGGTTTTTATTTTCTGAGAAATTCGTTTGAATATTCTGGTGTTAGTCAATTATTTCATCAGTTTACGAACAGAATTCTTGTGACCCTGAAAGGGTTATTCTAAAATTTTAAATGCGTTGGAAATTAAATCTTTACAGATATTACAGCACAGTACAGCGTCACAATCTGCAATTGTGCACTGCTACATTTCCGGAATGTGAATAGGCAAAGTAGAATCGTTGCTCATCGATTTCGGACATTTTTAGGTATGCAGGCGACGATTTATCTTATCCGTGTGAACCAAACGTCGTTTCGTACTAATTAATTGATGCTCTAAAATTTTCTAATTGGAAAATTTACTCTACCTCTTTTCGTTTTCGATTTGCAATGGGTATCTTACAAATTTCGCCACTAGGGGTGCTGCTGTCGTTTGCATTAGGTCGGACGTAGTCGCTTTACTGTACCGTTACTTCACTTGTATAGCTGTAGCTCTCTCCGTTCGCAAGTTTTTTCAGGTTAAAGGGACTTTCCTTTGCACCTTGTATATTAACCCTTTATATTCCAAATTATGGATTTAAAAAGCTATCTCCTCAAAACATTTTTTCCTTGCATTACTAATGATGCATTTAAAAATATATACACTAAAAATAAAAGATTTATTTGCTTCTTTTTTTAATTACAGCTAATTACTTGATGTGGTACTTCAAAGAACCGTTGGGTAATAAGGCATCGGCAAAATTCGAGACTTAGAAAAAAAACTACACCCAATTTTTTCTTATTATTGTAATGTGACTTATCATGCATATATTTAGTGTATATATGTCTATGATGTATATATGACTAGATGATAATGCTTCTGGTGCATCTTCAGTTAATATTTCGCCATAAGAAGAATATTCTACAGTTGTAACACTACCGTCCAATGGAAATCATATCTGAAAGAAATTTCCGATATTTTAGTTGTAAAAATCTCTAAAGGATTCATGAAAATGCTAAAAGGTATTTTTAGATATCTTTTCTACTTTGTATTTTTATTTTCGTTTTCTTTTATAAAAAATACAATATTTTTCGAAACATAAAAATAACATAGTTTTTTCTTTATTAATCATCAATGCCATACATACATCATGCTCTATCTTTCCCTACATTGTATCAAAATCCATCTGTCTAGAACACACGCATCCCTAGTAAATATATACGTTTTTATGCACCATATGTATTCAAACGATAAAAATATAAGTAAAAATCAGGTTCAGCGTAGTCCCGACGGTACTTAAAAGTACCGCTTTGAAAAGGGCTTCGTAAAGTAAACAAACCGAAAATAAAAGTTTTCTTTAACATGACCTATTGTCACGTGATTTATTTAAAACAAGAAAAAAAAATGATAGCCTTACCTTTAAAATTTAAGATGTTTCCAAGCAAAAGTTCGCAATACCGTGTCGGACAAGAAAATGAAAGCAAAATTGACACTAACACGCGTCAAAATAGCTTCATGAACAATTTTCAACTTACTGGAATTGCTATTGCTATTTAGTGGAGGTCAATGGAAGTATTTACTATTGTTTCCTAAAAATACCATTGTGATTGCACCCAATGAGTGTGTTTTAATTGGGATAGAAAAAAGTGGTACTTAAAATTGCCGTCGGGGCATAAAGAGTTAACAAAACTGCAGAAAATACTTTAGAAAAAGATGTGTTTTTGCTGAATTATTGAAGACAAATTTGGAAATGTGGTCTATAATGTAGAGCGTGATATCATAAAGATTACTAAAAATATTCTTATTAAACATTGTTGAAAAATTATGAAACATTTTTAAAAATATTCTTAAAAAGATACAGCATTATATACCTATTGTTATGTTATTTATTTTTATTTCTCTATTACGCGTTGGTGCTGTACGAGTTTCGCGACCACTTCGGCGAATCCGTAACCACGACCTTTGCATAATCGTAATTGTGGAGGCAACTACAATAAGAAAGGAACCTTTAGTTTTCCTTTTCTTTTGGTTAATTCACTGTCAAGGAGACTTCTCTAGTGGTCATTGGTGGCACTTGGGACCCATGTTGTTGTGTAAAAATGACTTGTGTTTGTATGTCTGACTTTTCATCCAGCGCAAGCGGACCATATGCGAGAATAAGTTGTAATTCGCAGAAAAAAAAAATCACTGGCGGTTTTATATTTGTGGTAAATACGTGTATAGCTTTGCTGTAAAACAATAGTAATAAGTAACTTAAAAAGAAATTCGGCGTGAATGAAGCACATATTCCAATATCCACGCAAAAAAAAAAGTTGCGCTAAACTAAGCAATTAAACGTTTGTAAACATTTTTGTGGTCCCAAATATGGGAAATACAGTACTGCCACAAGCGACTGTTTTTTAATTCTACCTCGCACAACTTTCTCGAAACAAAAATCCCTGACATACAGTTTGGCAACACTTGCAAGAGAAATAAAATAATAATAAAAAACATTTTTATAAAATAGTGGTGCGAATAGAATAGAAAAATAGTCACCTATGGCAGCCCTGGAAATATATCTCACTAAGAGATAATGAAATGTTTTTATGCTTTAATGAAAAAATATTTAGTTACACTAAATATTTCTATATAATTTCTTTTAAAACTCTACCTGTATTCGTTCACTAACTGAGGAGTTTATCTTTTCTTTCATCTCCTCCAAGAAAGTTTCTGAAAACTTTGTAAGGATTATTTTCTTCCTCTTCAAATACATAGGGTCCCAAAATGGATTGAACACATTATTGATTGTCGCATTTTTTATTCAAAATTTCTACCAGAATTTTACAACAGAAATATTTGCTTCATTTAAGGACAGGCATTCAGTGATTAAATAAAGTAAAGATTACGTCTCAAAATTTCTGCCAGATGCTTTGAATAAAAAATGCGCTAAAGGAGTGGCGGATATACTCGTTATCGGTCAACAACGTGCTAAAATTCAATGACAGTTGAATTGTTCTTTTGAGAGAAATTTGCTATTGAAATTATTCTTTTAGAAGAGTAATGTGTAATGTCAGGAATTTCTTTATTACGCTTCCTTGTTTTTGTAACAAACATCGCCTATAGATAGCGATTTAGAAAACACGGTCGATTGGTGTTTCTGTAGAAATGAGTAAAACTGAGTGAAATGTTGCCCTTTTATACCTTAGTTTGAGCGTTCTAATAATTTGAGACAAGCACAACGCCATCCAGCGGTGATATTTGGAACTAAAACAAGAAAGCGTAGTAAATAAATTTCCGACTTCACATATTACTCTTGCAAAAATAACTTCAACAGCTGTCACCATTTATTTGTCATTGAATTTTAAAAGGCTCAGTTCACTTTAGGACACCCTATAAATTATGATCAAAACCATGTACTTATTTTAATGATGTTTTTAGTATTTAAAAAGAGTTGCAATTCAAATTACAATTACGATTACTTTTTGTTATAGGCATGCAAACATGGTTCAGTCCAGCACCTTGAACATTTGCTCTTCTATGGCGCAGATATGAATGCTCGCAATGCTAGTGGAAATACACCGTTACACGTATGTGCCGTAAACGACCAAGAAAGTTGTGCGAGAGTTCTTTTATTTCGAGGAGCAGACAAAAACGCTTTAAACTTCGCTAATCAAAATCCTTATCAGGTTGCTGTCATTGCTGGTAATCTGAATCTTGGCGAACTTATTAGAAATCACAATGCCGAAGACGTAGGTAAGTTTATTAAAAACAGTTTTGTATATTTCGTAAAATGTAAAAAAAAAAACTAATAAAAAAGGACAAACATTTTAAATTATTGAATAATGCTGATGACTTTTACTTTAGAGGTTATTTTTTTTCCCAATGCCTAAATGACTAGCGACTTAAGAGATTATGGAAGTTTTTCTTTTCGGCTGGGAAAATAAGCATATTTTATTAAATTTGTTTTACGTCTAGGAACGACCTATAAATATGTAGGGTTTTGCATAAAAACACAGCTGTTTTGATATTTTAAAAACCAATTTATTATTTTTTTTATTGAAAAGTGCGCTTGGTCTTGTTTTTCCTCGACAATGCGCTACGTGTAGCTTTCCGCGGTATCAATGATTTCAGGGTAGTTTCATCTGATACCAATGAAACAAAAAGCACAATTGTCTAATCCTTGACCAATGTTTTTTTTATTCTTTTTTTTTTTTTTTTTTTTTTTTTTTTTTTTTTTTTTTTTTTTTAATGGCGGGCTATCAAATTCAATGTATCAATTTTCAACAAAAAATCAGATTTCCTTTTGTTTATAAAAATGAACTAACTAAAAATTTTAAAATGTTAGGGAAATGCGCTTTCGTTCTTAAAAAAGAAGAAATTTGTTCATTCGTTGCCTAGATATTTTGGATACTGGTTTTAAACGTTGTTTTGAGAAAAGCACGTTTAAAGTCTTGACATACCTGACATCCTCCCATTATTTTTCCGTAAAATGTAGTTTAATTTGCCTCAGGTTAAAAATATTTCGAACTAAAAATTTTTCTAGAAACAAATTCCAATAAGTTCAATGAAAAAACATGAATTTAACTAAATAAAGATACATCAAATAAATTTGCTGGTTCGGAACGTGTTTAACCTGGGTTAAATTAAATCACATTTTATGGGAGAATAGTTGGACGTTGACAATTATGCAATAGTGTCTGTTATATGTTTTTAAGCAGTATCATTTCTGGAAAGAATAATAATAATAAATAAGCTACATGCAATCATTTATTTACAAACACACCAAACATTTATGATTCTCTAGATTTAAAATTCAATTTTACTAGTTATACACTGCGGTATTAACACCTTGATTACTGATATTTCGCATCAGTGACGTAGCACATATACATACTGTAGTGCGTAATTTGACAGATACTTGGTATCAGCTTTCAACTTATTCTTAAGCACTCGACGCAGTTCCACCGAACACATAGGCTCACAGGATTCAATAAGTTAACGACATAGTCGTAAAACCGCAGTCGACAAAAGAGACAAACCGCAGTACTTTCAGCATTTTCGGCTATCACATGATTAATAGGCTGGATTCCAACAATAGCCGAACTGCTTCCCAGTCTACTTTGACCACGTGTCATTCAACTATCATAGCTCTCGTCATCTGTAACTTGAAACCAAAACTTCTTACTTACTATCTTAACACATTGCCGACGGGCAATTTTTATCAAATCTGAATTTTAAAATAGTAGAAGCTCCACCCTGTTCTGAAATTCATTTGTAAACTGGTGTTCTAGATAGGTTTCCCAAGTTTATGCATCAGTAAATATCTTTCAATGGTACGAATTTAATATAAAATGTCTTACAATCTAAAAAAATATGGACAACATGATATAAATGAACTTTCTGTAAGGTAGAAGCCACGCCCTTAGTCAGTGATGTTTTTTGAATGAAAACGAGAGTTCAAGTTTATCGTCGTGAATGTGTTAAGTAGTTATGGGAATATTTTGGCTTCAAAAAAGCATTTCTTTCTTTTACATTTTCTGAAAGTCTGATATTTCATAAATGTTCTCTATAAGCCATTTTTAAAATTTTAAATACATATAGAAACTATAGAGTTTGTTGTCACACAGTCAACAAACGAGAGGTCTATTCTTCCGTAAAATGTGGTTCAATTTAACTCAGGTTAAGCACGTTTCGAACCAGAAAATTTATCTGATGTATCTTTATTTAATTAATTTCCTTTTTCTTCGTTAAACTTATTTGAATTTGTTTCTAAAAAAATGTTTGGTTCGAAATATCTTTAACCTGACGCAAATTAAACTACATTTGATGGGAAAATACTGAGAGGTTGCCAGGTATGCTACAGGCCCATATATACAGGATGTAACCAAAAAGCTTCAACAAACTTAGGAGGATGATAGTACTCATCAAGACGAACACAAAATGCAATGAAACATGGGGTCGCAAACCACTTATTGAGTCACAAATGCAAGGTGTTTCACCCTAACTGACCAACCTAATTGACTATTTGTCGGTAATAATTTTGCGAAAAATTAAAATATTGCAATAAAAATGTAACAATATATACCTTATTTTGTACGAAATGTGATAACATCACTAAAAAAAGTAGTAGAAGTTTCCATTGTACGCGTCAACAGTATGCATTGGACGCTCCCCATTTTGAACTACGGTATCATCGATTGTGTGAGTATCCTGTTTTTCCAGATCTTTTTGTGATGTTATCACATTTCATACAAAATAAGGTACAAGGTTATTGCAATATTTTTTTTTCGCAAAATTATTACTGACAAGCCGATTTCCCTGTATTTGTGTCTCAATAAGTCGTTTGCGACCCCATGTTCCATTGCATTTTTTGTTCATCTTGATGAGTACTATCATCTCCCTAAGTTTGTTGAAGCATTTCAGATACACCCTGTATATACCGGCCCATGTCAGATAATGCTGTAATAAAATGAACATTCTTCTTCCACATATGAAGAATTTCTAGAAAAAATATGTAACTATCTTTTGAAATTAGCCTTTAACGAAAGAATGCCACCATATTCGTGACAACCAATTTTTATTGTCCAAATGTATTGTTTCCAATTATTTTTTGGCACCACTTTTTCTGACACACTTTTTTGCATTGTTTAATGGCTGAAATTTTGAACATAGATAAAGGGAAATTTTCTGTATTGGTCTTCAAATTAAAGCATTTTTCACGGATATAATCCGTCACGGATAATGTGCAAAATCCTTGAATTTAGACAAAAGTACTTTTGCACAGAAAATTTCCCTTATCCCAAAACTTCAGCAATTAAATAATACAAAAATGTTTGTCAGAAAAAGTGGTGCAAAAAACATATTTGGAAACAACACATTTGGAAAATAAAAACTGGTTGTCGCGAGTATGGAGGAATTCGGTCGCTAAGGGTTAAAAAAGAAAAGGGATTGCCGGAAAAATTGATTTTTATCAATTTTATCAATCAAATATTAATTTACAAAAAAAAAAAATATTTACATGTTACTTATTCTGAAATATTGAGAAGTTTAGAATTGGCCAAATCTGTTTTTGAGTAAAGTAATAAATCTTTACAAAATATTTTTATATAACTAATTCATTAAATTCAGAAGGTTTTATTAATTCGTTCTTAGCAGACAAAAAATGTGCAAGTAACTCGCAAGTTTTAGTGCAAGATACTTTAGTACACTAAAGCTGTTTTCTATAAAATTCTACAGATATTTTGACTAATATAATTTTGTTGTCAGCTTAAGTGTCAACAATGGACATGTGTGACAATAAAGATATATTTTCGATACATTATATAAAAAATAATAATAAAATAGCGCAGGTGAAAATTTAAAATAAGTTTATTCTTCAATTAATTAAAATTTTAAATAAACGTACTTTCAAAAATTGGTAAATGTGAGGCTGAATCTCTGGAAAAAAAATACGCTGCTCATCTTATATGTATTACAACTTTTTTTAGATAAATATGATTACTTAAAAATTTAAATTTTGCATAAGTATCTTAAAAAAATCCCAATTACATTGGGCTCTGTTTTCTTCATTTTTAGAGTGTTCTTATTTTTCTCTTAACGAGAAAAACTATATCGTACCAAAAATCATGTCATGTATGTCACCACTATACTCGTATGTCAATGCAGTACTTATAAGTGAGTAGCATTTTCAAGAAAATACATTATCACACCAATCATAGCCTATTTACAATTTCTTTCTTCATATCGCTCACGTTAGGCTCAATGAATTGGTAGATGTTCTATCTACTATTTTCATATATTTGTACAATGAGCAGCAAATTTCATTGAAGTGTCGCTTACCATCCGTAAAAAATAAAAAAAAAAAAAAAAAAATGTGCTGCTCTGTTACCAATTTCGTATAACCTTTCTTTGTCACCAGAATATTTTCTTGATTAGCATAAAATGATAGTCTTACCTTGAGGAGATTTCAAAAAACCTTATAGATAATTGAAACTTGAGTATAAATATGCAATTTCCACACCCTCCGCCTTTTTTTTCTTTTTACTTTTATCAGAACTACGGGAAAAAATCTTTACACTTGTTTTATCGTTTAAGTAATCTTTAAGCAAATTCGTTTGCTGTAAAATCTTCTTTTCTTCAGTTAACAAGATTATTTATCAAAGGAAAATAATGATTAGCTATGCGAAGAATATAAACTTCAATGTAGAAATCTTTATTGAAAACGTGACGAAACAATCTAAAAGATAGTACAGACTTTCCTAGATTTTCTTTTCTGTCAAATTTTTAACATACGATTTAAATAAAATAACTATGTTGGAAAAATCTTGAGAATGATAATTTATTCTCTTATTGTGGCAGTAATAAGGAACGACAGACAGTTTTTAATGAAAGGTCATATTTTTAATAAAAAAGAAAAGTGCCCAGCTAAACTGATTGCATTGAGCTCACAGGCTATTCACACTAATTGTATATTATACTCTTATTTTAAAGAATAATGCCCCTAAAAAAAATAAGTGAGGGGAATTAGCCCCCGTTTCCCCCTTTATACTTAACCAGTGAACCTCCAAATCTAATCAGGGAAGCTCTTTATCATAATAAACCGGTATACCAAATTTGGAGCAAATTGAATAATCCTACAAAAAAACCATTTATCTAAATTAAGGGGGTGGACTAGCCCCCCTTTATCCTTAACCAATGAATCCCCAAAACGAATCAGGGAAGCTCCTTAACATAATAAACCGGTATACCAAATTTGGAGCAAAGCCAATAATTCTGCATGAAAAACCCGTTTATATAAATTAAGGGGGGTGGACCAGCCCCCCTTCCCCCTTTATCCTTAACCAATGAACCCCCAAAACTAATCAGGGAAGTTCCTTAACACAATAAACCGGTATACCAACTTCAGAACAAATCGAATCATTCTGCATGAAAAACGCATTTATCTAAATTAAGAGGGGCGGGCTAACCTCCCTTTTCCCCCTTTATCCTTAACCAGTGAACCCCCAAAACTAATCAGGGAAGTTCCTTAACATAATAAACCGGTATACCAAATTCGGAGCAAATCGAATGATTCTGCATGAAAAACCCATTTATCTGAATTAAAAGGGGTGGACTAACCATCCTTTTCCCCCTTTATCCTTAACCAATGAACCCCCAAAACTAATCAGGGAAGTTCCTTAACATAATAAACCGGTATAACAAATTCGGATCAAATCGAATGATTCTTCATAAAAAACCCATTTATCTGAATTAAGGGGGTGGACTAACCCCCCCTTTTCCCCCTTTATCCTTAACCAATGAACCCCCAAAAGTAATCAGTGAAGTTCCTTAACATAATAAACCGGTATACCAAATTCGGAGCAAATCGAATGATTCTTCATAAAAAACCCATTTATCTGAATTAAGGGGGTGGACTAACCCCCCTTTATCCTTAACCAATGAACCCCAAAAACTAATCAGGGAAGTTCCTTAACATAATAAACCAGTATACCAAATTCGAAGCAAATCGAATGATTCTGCAAGAAAAACCCATTTATCTGAATTAAGGAGGTGGACTAGCCCCCCTTTTCCCCCTTTATCCTTAACCAATGAACACCAAAAACTATTCAGGGAAGTTCCTTAACATAATAAAGAGGTATACCAAATTCGGAGCAAATCGAATGATTCTGCATGAAAAACCCATTTATCTGAATTAAGGGGTTGGACTAACCCCGTTTTCCCCCCTTTATCCTTAACCAATGAACTCCCAAAACTAATCAGGGAAGCGCCTTATCACAAAGAACCTAGAAAAAAATTTTGAAGCAAATCGGATGTTTCTATCAAGAGTTATCGCGTTACGTACATACATACATACGTGCATACTTACGTACATACATACAGAACGGGCAGGCACATTAGCTCTCAGGCTTTGATAGCCTGTGAGCTTGTTAAGGAACTTCCCTGCTTAGTTTTGGGGGTTCATTGGTTAAGGCTAAAGGAGGAAAAGGGGGATTAGCCCACCCCTTTTAATTCAGATAAATGGATTTTTCATGCAGAATGATTCGATTTGCTCCGAATTTGGTATACCGGTTTATTATGTTAAGGAACTTCCCTGATTAGTTTTGGAGGTTCATTGGTTAAGTATAAAGGTGGAAAAGGGGGGTTAGTTCACCCCCTTAATTCAGATAAATGGGTTTTTCATGCAGAATCATTCGATTTGCTCCGAATTTGGTATACCGGTTTATTATGTTAAGGAACTTCCCTGATTAGTTTTGAGGGTTCATTGGTTCAGGATAAAGGGGGGAAAGGGGGTTAGTCCACCCCTTTTAATTCAGATAAATGGGTTTTTCATGCAGAATGATTCGATTTGCTCCGAATTTGGTATACCGGTTTATTATGTTAAGGAACTTCCCTGATTAGTTTTGGGGGTTCGTTGGTTAAGGATAAAGGGGGGGGAAAGGGAGGTTAGCCCACCCCTCTTAAATTAGATAAATGGGTTTTTCATGCAGAATGATTCGATTTGCTCCGAAGTTGGTATACCGGTTTATTATGTTAAGGAACTTCCCTGATTAGTTTTCGGGGTTCTTGGTTAAGGATAAAGGGGGAAGGGGGGCTAGTCCACCCCCCTTAATTTATATAAACGGGTTTTTCATGCAGAATTATTCGCTTTGCTCCAAATTTGGTATACCGGCTTATTATGTTAAGGAGCTTCCCTGATTCGTTTTGGGGATTCATTGGTTTAGGATAAAGGGGGGGGCTAGTCCACCCCCTTGATTTAGATAAATGGTTTTTTTTGCAGGATTATTCGATTTGCTCCAAATTTGGTATACCGGTTTATTATGATAAAGAGCTTCCCTGATTAGATTTGGAGATTCACTGGTTAAGTATAAAGGGGGAAACGGGGGCTAATTCCCCTTCACTTATTTTTTTGAGGGGCATTATTCTTTAAAAAAAGAGTATGATATACAATTAGTGTGAATAGCCTGTGAGCTCAATCCCATCAGTTTAGATGGGCACTTTTCTTTTTTATTACGTAGTTTGAAAAGCATCCAATCATAAATTACTTGACTTTTGACTAAAATTCATTAGCGAAATAAGAAACTAGCGAAAACGTCTTATCTATCCCATTGTCTGAAATGGCATCTATGGTCAACAATGACATTTTTGGTCAATGATACTTAACCCTTTATTGCGCAGCTTTGCATATATGCAAACAACAGTGCTTTAAATGTAATAGATTTTTTTTTTATTCGTATTTACCTAATTCACACCAGAAAATTAAAATAGCAATATTTGCTTTAAATAATAACAGACTTTCCTTATTTATATAAAGTGAAATTAACCATTGAAACTTTCTGGTGTAAAGTCAGATTCATTGGACTGCATAATTTCTAGAACGTATTCTATCATGGGAATTAAAGGTTAGCTTTATAAAATAAATAACTATATAAAATAAGGTATTTGGAGACATACTTATTAAAATATTTACTAATTTGCAATATTTTATCGTAAAACAGCCACACGACAGTAGTTTTTACTTGTATTGCAGGATGTGCAACAGAAGAAAAGATTGACGTATTATATGAAAAATGTATCTCTGATTTTTTTCATTATTTTTCCTGTGTTATAAACCTTCCAGAGAATCATATATAATTTTTTCGAAACAAAATAAACAAGTTGGAAATTGCTCGTCAAACGTGGCAAATGAGGTGCGGTCGTACTATAACTAGTTTTATAATTATTTTTTGCACCCCATATTGTACTGAATGTATAATTTTTTGCACTTCATAAAGCGCATAGTCTGATACATCATTAAAATGCACTTCCAACATTTTTTTCCCATTCCCCGTAATGTAACGGAACACTTTTGACTGTCCCTGTAATTAAACTATACATCCGATTTTCCTAAAATTTGAAATAGCTCAACAAAATTTTACAACAATTATAGCTTTAAAATTTCAGACCATTCGGAAGGCTGTAATATCATTAAAATGCACTTGCAATAATTTTTCCCATTGGCCGTAATGTAAAGAAAAACTTTTGACTGTCCCTGTAATTAAACATACATCCGATTTTCCTAAAATTTGAAAGGGCTCGACAAAATTTTGCAACAGTTATATCTTTAAAATTTCAGATCATTCGGAAGGCTCTAATATCATTAAAATGCACTTGCAATAATTTTTCCCATTGGTCGTAATGTAAAGAAAAACTTTTGACTGTCCCTGTAATTAAACTATACATCCGATTTTCCTAAAATTTGAAAGGGCTCGACAAAATTTTGCAACAGTTATATCTTTAAAATTTCAGATCATTCGGAAGGCTCTAATATCATTAAAATGCACTTGCAATAATTTTTAACATTGGCCGTAATGTAAAGAAAAACTTTTGACTGTCCCTGTAATTAAACTATACATCCGATTTTCCTAAAATTTGAAAGGGCTCGACAAAAGTTTGCAACAGTTATATCTTTAAAATTTCAGATCATTCGGAAGGCTCTAATATCATTAAAATCCACTTGCAATAATTTTTTCCATTGGCCGTAATGTAAAGAAAAACTTTTGACTGTCCCTGTAATTAAACTATACATCCGATTTTCATAAAATTTGAAATGGCTCGACAAAATTTTGCAACAATCATATATTTGAAATTTCAGACCATTCGGTTGGGTAGTTTTTGCTCTGTTACATGCGGACAGACGGACGGACGGACGGACAGACGGACAGACGGACGGACAGACGGACAGACGGACGGACAGACGGACGGACTGAACGACGACTATAGGTGCTACGTATTTATATAATTACGAACGCACCTAAAAATCGCACATTTAAGGATTAAGCATGATTTCTGTTTTGTGAATCTTATCTGATAAGTAGATTGTCGTAACTATTATTTTAACACAATCAAACTGATTGGTAAAGTTATCATACGAATTGAATATTTCCAACTGAGAGAAAAAATGCCCAGGCTGGGAATCGAACCCAGATCCTTGGCTTACAAGGCCAATGCTTTTCCATTTAAGCTAACTGGGCCGACAACCAGCCAGCATATTTCGCTCAGAAAACCTTATTGGTAATAACATCTGGTCTGTCATGTAGACAGCTCAACAGAATAAACCGCAGGTAAAGGAACTCCATATAAACGATGGATACGTAGATGAACTATTATTTTAACACAATCAAACTGATTGGTAAAGTTATCATACGAATTGAATATTTCCAACTGAGCGAAAAAGGTTTTCTGAGCGAAATATGCTGGCTGGTTGTCGGCCCAGTTAGCTTAAATGGAAAAGCATTGGCCTTGTAAGCCAAGGATCTGGGTTCGATTCCCAGCCTGGGCATTTTTTCTCTCAGTTGGAAATATTCAATTCGTATGATAACTTTACCAATCAGTTTGATTGTGTTAAAATAATAGTTCATCTACGTATCCATCGTTTATATGGAGTTCCTTTACCTGCGGTTTATTCTGTTGAGCTGTCTACATGACAGACCAGATATTATTACCAATAAGGTTTTCTGAGCGAAATATGCTGGCTGGTTGTCGGCCCAGTTAGCTTAAATGGAAAAGCATTGGCCTTGTAAGCCAAGGATCTGGGTACGATTCCCAGCCTGGGCATTTTTTCGCTCAGTTGGAAATATTCAGATTGTTGTAAGTTCACGAATGTGTTAATTTAGTAATTTTGTTTGTATAATGAATTTGTTTTATGACTATTAAAAAAAATGTTTATAAAACTATTGTGGCTAGTAAAAGTGATGCTTGACGATAATTTGCCAAAATTAGTAAAACGCATTTTTAACCGAAAAATGCCTACATTAAAATATGCGTTATCAAAAATAAATAAAAAATAAATCAATTCAGCCCTCAACATTAAAAGGATTATACAATAATAAATTTGATAAATTCATGTGGCTGGTATGGAGATGATTTTCAGTATTAACCCTAGAACTACCGAAAATTTTACTCAAGTTTTATAAAAACATTCTACACCAGAATTTTTACTTAAAACTATTTAATTTGTTTATTTAACTTATTATTGTCTGATTTATAAATTTAGTTTGTTTTGAAGAAATTTCTGGTTTGAATAAATATTTTGAATGTACATGTCGGGTCCATTGGACCCTTCTGGTAGACAGAGGGTTAAGCCGTAAGTTCGGCCAGATCCTCACGGAAAGAAAAAATATACCGCCTTCATCTAGAACGAATAGGTAGTTGTTTTCTAAATCCTTAAACTATAAATATAGATTTCCGAGTTATGCGAATAAGGTAAACAAATAAACTGAATAGACGAAATGATCGAGAATTTCTAGTCTATAGTTTTCTAGTTGATGAAACAATACATTATATTTTGAATCGTTTGAATTGCGAGAAATTATCACTTGATTTCTAGAATTAATTCATTAAACTAGAATTATAGTTACTAAAACTGACTTCTTGTGTTTGCATTTATTTGCAGAGATTTTTAAATAAGTTTGCCCACGGAAATATAGGAAACCGCCCTTGAATTTTAATAGGGATAACTACAGAACTCTCTAGGGAACTAAAATTTAAAAGGATGACATGGAACTATTTTTTCTAGAGCCGCAATTTAGATGCTAGTGGCAGAATTTTTTTCAGTGCAATTTGGCCGTCCATATTATGAATTGGCCGAGATTCCTGGCCAAAATCCAATGTACAGTCGTGGGAAAAAAAAGGAAACACCCCCTACTAACTCATCAACAAATTATCGTAGACGAACGTTACTGGTACCAAACGATTGGAAATAAAGTCTGGTTTTAAATGATGTATAAAAAATTTTCTTAGGGGGACATCTACATATTAAAACGAATCCAAACTTCATTTTTTTCGATGGCAATACCCAATTTTAACGAGATATTTCAAATCTTCGGTTCAAACTATGCCTAGACTCCAAATTTGAATCATTTGAATGATAAGTTTTTGAATTATGAACATTCAAAATTGAGTGCTTCTAATCTTAAATTACATTTTCATATTTTTATTTATATCGCCTGAAATTATGATCCTAATGTGCTAATTTTTTTGTAGCAATAATACTAATATACCCAAACATAAATACGCTGAATTTGCAATTTTTGATATTTTATGATATCAATTATGAAAGTAATATTCGAAAAAATTATGAATTGCAACATACAATTTTTTTGATGGATTTAGATTTATTATGTCCTGCTTTATGGAAATCCAAAATTTCACATTTTTCTACCAAGAAGTTTTCAAATTATGCTTTAAAAATGGCAAAATGATGGTTTAAGGGGCCGTCTATGATAGAAGTGAGTAGATATTTTGAAATTTATTCTGCTGTCCTGTAATCTAACAGGCTTCATTAACTCCTTGAGTGGCGCTTAAGATGCCTTCATCAAGAAAGGGACTCACTCGGTTAACAAACGAGTACCGAACTTCAATTTGGATACAACCCTTAAAATACACTCGTTTTAAATAATTAATTTCTCGGAAACTTATGGCACGAATTGTATAAAAATTTATTTTTAGGCTAATTGAAGGGTGTAGAGTTCATTTATGCTGTCAGAATTGTGTACTGCTATCGAAAAAAAACAAAGTTATGGTTCGTTTTAATATGTAGATGCCCCCTAAGCAAATTTATATACATCATTTAAAAGTAGACTTTATTTCCATTCGTTCGGTACCAGTAACTTTCTTCTACGATAATTTGTTAAGGAGTTAGTAGGGGGTGTTTACTTTTTTTTTCATGGCTGTACATGAAATGAACAGTGTTATGTACTACTTTGGCCGGCTAAATTTACCGGACCAAAATCTGAAGGGAACTCTTTATTTATTCGAACCAAAACTGTCCGGTAGGTGGCGATGGCATGCACATGGTACGAAGGAAGATTCCGTGCTTGAATTATTCGTATTTGTACAGTATTTTATATAAATATTGTGTATGGTTATTCTATATGTATTTCTTGTTTCTAAGCAGAATAGAAAAATACCCAATAGTTTTTTTTTCTCAAAACTAATCATTTACTCTGAAAACTTTAGCTTGTATTCCTTAGTAAAAAAGGCCGGATAAAAAAATTAAAAGTCTTTTTTTATATAGTAAATAAATAGCTTTAATCGTTTTGAAGTATCATACCCTTTTATAAAGTCAAATTTTGCTACACTGTCAGATATGTATATTTTTTTAAATACTTCTTTCGTTTCATATAAGAAAATACACCTTGTCGAAAATCAATATTAGTTACGAAATACTAGTTTATAATTATTTAAAAAAAACTTTATTATTAATCTGTGATGAGGCCAGGCATTTTGTTTGAAGGAATTTAGAAACATTATTATTCACTTAAAAGTTCGACAAACATGGGCTTTTGTAAGGTGGTCACAGGAGAGCTAATAGGAATGATTAAAATGTATCAATATGGTTAATAATAATGATAATCATTACTCTATTATAGAGTTACTCTAAACATTATGACGCAAATTGTACATGTTGGCGTAAAAGACACAGTTGATATAGAGTACGTTACGCTTCATTACTAAAATGACATTAAATACAATGGAAAGCGCAATTGAAAACCCCACTGGTGATTATCGAGACATTGCGCCCCTATGCGGCGTGAAAAATTTTTAGAGACAAGTGAGACGAAATACTCACTTTTCTTTCTCCTTTTTAGGAAAAGGACACGCTGACAGATAATGATAGGAATTAATAAGAAGTCAATTTAAATAAAAACAAGATTAACTTCAGTTAACTGAAAATAACTGTGTATCAAAAATTTGTTTTAGTAATATCATTAATATTGTTTTGGCACTATAAAAATATATTATAGAATTACTTCTCACACATGCAATAGTAAAATCATCACATATTTTCTCCCGCAACACCGTAAGAGTTTGTAGCATAGTTCACATTGTCATCAATAGATGGCAGTACCAGCCACGGACAAAAGCGCCACCTCTCATGAACTGATACCGGTCACGACTCACGAGAGGGGAGACATTCCAGGAGTCAGGCTCGAAAACGGACGACGTTCAGTTGCTGTGCAGCACCACGCTGCTTCTGTATTATTATGCTATGTTTTAAGCCGCAAATAGTTAACCTAATTCTGATTTATATCTTTAATAAAATTTGCTATGTTTAAGTAATTAAGGACATTCGTGCATATTCTTCAGTGGTGACCCGCGAGTGGAATTTCTAATGCAGCCATTTTATGCAGCGTCTCCATGCAGCATCTATAATCGGAAATCATCCAGCACAAAATCGCAAATAAACAGGTCAGTGGTTTTTCATTCTATCTAGTTGTTTGTTAGGCATGCCGTAAAGCACACATTTCGTAGTATTTTGTATTATTTTAGTGTATTTTTAACTTTTAATTTTTCTGAAATTTCGTGTCACCTCGCACGTGAGTTATAATGGCCGCGAACATACGAATGCCACATTTCTGGAGTAAGGAACCAGATCTATGTAGACTAATGTAGAGGCTACATTTTTTTTTGCATAAAATCGACGATGACTTAACAAAATTTCAGCTTGTGATAGGATCGCTCGGTCCCGAAGAATTGAAATTAGTTAGACCGCTCTTGGATCCAGCTAACACTAATCGTATGTACGCCAACCTAAAACAAACACTAATAGACGAATTTTCTCAAAGTAAGCAGGCAAAAATCAAAACATTGTTGTCTCAACTTAAATTGGATAACCAACAGCCAACAACTTTACTTCGGCGTATGCGAGAACTTGCGGAAGGCGCGCTTTCAGATGAGTTTTTGGAAACATTATTTCTTAACCAACTGCCTGAATTCGCTCAAAGCATACTCGCGATTTCTAACGAACCTTTAGACTCATTAGCAAAACAAGCTGACCAAATAATCTCGCTATCGGTTCCGCAACAATATGAAACTCACGCCGTTTCAAAAAATTCTGATGCTGTTATTGCTGCTTTAAGCAAAAAGTTAGATGAACTAACAATTAAAGTTGACAGATTATTACGCAGCGATTCGCGATCTCGAAATCATTTTAGGAAGCGATCTTTTACTCCCCGACGTGAACCCAGTACTTCTGGCATGTGTTATTATCATGAAAAATTTAAGATTAATGCACGCAGGTGTAGAAGTCCTTGTAATTTTAAGGAATCAAACGATGAAAAAAACGAGTAGCGCAAACAGTTGATGAGACGCACACTGTGCAATTGCGAAACGATAAAAGTCGTCTCTTTGTAAAAGAGTATTAGTGGCAATTTTTTTTAATTGATAGCGGAAGCCAAATTAGTATTCTGCCTCATCCTAAGCCTAGTAAAATCAAAGATTGTAATGATTTTAATTTATATGCCGCAAATGGTGAGCTAATTCCAAATTCTGGCACTAAGTTGACCTCTGTAGATTTAGGCCTACGTCGGAAATTCACATGGCAGTTTATTTTAGCCCGTACAAAATACGCGATTATAGGATCTGATTTTTTAAGTAATTTTCAACTTTTAATTGATTTTCAAAAACTTTGTATAACAGATCCTCTTACTAGACTTAGCACTAAAGGAATTTTTCGCGATTCAGTTTTTCATTCTATCTCAACAGTTATTAATCAAAACAAATATAGTGACATTTTGAAAAAATTTCCTTTATTAACTAGACCTTTTAACCCTAAAATTGACCCACCGATGCATGATGTTTTGCATTATATCGAAACGGAAGATCATGCGCCCGTGCAATGCAAATCACGTAGACTAAATCCCGAAAAATACTCATTTGTTAAGAAAGAGATCGAGAACCTTTTAGAACTGGGTATTATAAAACCAAGTAATTCTCCGTATAGTTCGCCAATTCATGTAGTCCGAATAAGTCCGGTACTTTTCGCATGACTTGTGACTATAGAATGCTGAACAAAATCACAAAACCTCAATTATATCCTGTTCCCCATATTCAATATGTAAATAATCAAATTTCGGGTAGCAAAATTTTCTCCAAATTAGACATGACCCGGGCATATTTTCAAATTCCTATATATGAAGCGCATCAGCATAAAACCGCAATTGTTTGTCCCTTAGGTAAATACGAATTTACACGACTTAATTTCGGCATGCAAGGAGACGCATCGTCCTATCAAATGTTTATGGATTCAATTTTACGTGGACTTCCTTTTGTATTTTGCTACTTGGACGATTTATTAGTTTACAGCACATCAGAAGCCGACCATGAAGAACACTTAAGAATAATTTTTGAAAGGCTTTCTAAATATGGCTTAGTTTTAAACGCTACAAAATCAGTCTTGGGTGTTCCTGAATTAGCATTTTTAGGGTATAAAATAACATGTGAAGGACTTATGCCTCTAACAGATAAAATAGAAGCTATCAAAAATTATCCAGTCCCATGTACCCTTCAACAGCTAAAACGGTTTATCGGCCTTATTACTTTCTATAGAAGGTTTATCCCACACTGTGCAACAATTTTGTCACCTCTAAATAACTTACTTAAGGGCAAATATAAACCGTCTAAATGCATAATATTTTCTAGTGAACAACTTAAAGCATTCGAAAATGTTAAGGACGCCTTAGCAAATGCTACTCTATTAGCACACCCCAGACCAGATTCTCATTTATTTTTATTAACCGATGCTAGTGCTACGCATGCAGGTGCTTCACTGTGCGAACTTGACGGTTCTGAAAATGAGATTCAAGATCCAAAAAACTTACTAGATACGTTAAAACCATTAGCATTTTACAGCACAGCATTTAACAAAGCCCAAATGGTAAAAAGCACATATGAACGTGAACTCCTCTCCATTTACTTGTCAATTAAGTATTTTAGACATTTTATCCAGGGGCGTACTTTAACCGTGATCACAGATCATAAACCGATCTCTCATGCTTTTAGTCAGAAACTAGAAAAAGCTGCTCCAATAATTCAAAGACACCTTTGCTATATTAGTGAATATACGACCGACATACGTTACCTACCTGGTCGTCTTAATACTCCTGCAGATTCATTATCAAGAATCTATTCAGAACCCATAAATGTATCGAAAATTGATTATAATCTTCTCGCAAAACTTCAAGATGAGGACTTAGAACTAAAAGACTTGTTAAATAATCCTAAATCAGATAATTTGAAGATAGAGAAAATATTCATACCCGAACAAGGACTAAAACTTTACGTGGATACTTCAAACACTAAGCACCGTATTTATGTGCTTGAGCCTTTTCGGTTACCTATATTTAACTCTTTTCACTCGTTATGCCATCCAGGTGTAAAAGCCTCAATAAAACTCTTAACTGAGAGATTTTTTTGGAAAAACATTAAAAAAGATGTAGCCAGTTTCGTTCACACTTGCATTTTGTGTCAAAAATCTAAAGTTCACAGGCACACTAGATCTCCTATTCAAAGTATTTCAGTGCCATCTAAAAAATTTTCCGAAATAAATGTAGATCTTGTAGGACCTCTCCCTTTATCGCAAGGTTTTAGATACATTTTAACCATTATTGACAGATTCTCAAGATGGTTCGAAGCCATTCCCGTAGAGGATCAAACTGCTGAAACTTGCGCTCGTGAAATTTATTCAAATTGGATTTCGCGGTACGGTGTACCAGTTAAAATTACAACCGATCAAGGACCGCAATTCGAATCAAATCTTTTTAATACTTTTAATTCATTTTTTGGCATAACTCACATTCATACAACTGCCTGTAATCCCAAAGCAAACGGATTAATTGAACGGCAGCATAGACAATTAAAACAAGCTTTACGTGCATGTTTGACTTATGATTGGGTAGAGTGTTTACCATCGATTTTGTTAGGTCTTCGCAGCTATTTCCGTGAGGACATCCAAGCCACAACAGCTGAAATGGTTTTCGGACAAACACTCCGCTTGCCGAATGAAATCTTGTCCGACACCTCTGATGAACCTCCAGATGCTTACATCAGAAAGCTACGCCATACCATGCTAAAAGTAAAGCCAACCCCAACATCAAGACATGGACTACAAAGGAACGTTTACATCCCACAGGACCTCTTCAGTTGCAGCCATGTTTTCCTCAGACACGATGCTGTGCGTAAACCTCTTCAACCTGTGTATGACGGCCCATTCCTAGTAATACACAGGACAGAAAAATTTTTCACAATTTCCTGTGGAGGTAAGCCTAAAACCGTGGGAATTGACAGAATAAAGCCTGCTCATTTGCTAAATGAAAACTTTTTAACATCTCACATTTTCCCTTTGCTAGAAGAAGAGCCACGACTCACAGTTCCCAAACCATCCCGGCATGTCACATTTGCTCCCCCAGTGACTAGAACTAGAGCCGGACGAATTGTGAAAGCACCACAAAGACTGGATTTATAAGGACTCCGTCTCTTAGAGGGGGCTCCTGTAGCATAGTTCACATTGTCATCAATAGATGGCAGTACCAGCCACGGACAAAAGCGCTACCTCTCATGAACTGATACCGGTCACGACTCACGAGAGGGGAGACATTCCAGGAGTCAGGCTCGAAAACGGATGACGTTCAGTTGCTGTGCAGCACCACGCTGCTTCTGTATTATTATGCTATGTTTTAAGCCGCAAATAGTTAACCTAATTCTGATTTATTTCTTTAATAAAATTTGCTATGTTTAAGTAATTAAGGACATTCGTGCATATTCTTCAAGTTTTTTATCAATACGCAGGGCTCGTCTAATGCGGTCGCCCAATTCCTAATTGAGAACGAAATAATTTGAACGGCCGGCGACTGAAAGCATCGCTTGAATTGTTCTGTACTTGATGATTATAAACCAGAGAAAATTGTAGATAGGTGGTACTTTGGGTTAAAATACAAGCATACACAACATAGGCCAGATACTAAGAAAAAAAAATAAAATGCAGATTTTGAAGAGCTGTGTCAGAAAAAGGGCTTTTTGTAAAATTCTCATCTACGGAAAAGTACCATTTAGCCATTTAAATGTGTTTCTAAAAAAAAAAATATTATTCACCGCGAAACTTTCCGACAGATTTACTGCCTCACTTTTAAATATAAAAGTATGACACTTTCAGGCATGATTATTGAAGCTATTTGCAATCGAACTATACTTTTTCGATAAATGAATACATTCGATAAAACATTTTCAGATATAAGCTGATGTTGCCTCATGTAAGAAGATTATTTTTCCTTTCTCGTACTTTCCGGAAATTTGATTCAAAACGCTATCTTTGGTAACATTTTTAAAAGATCTTCTACCTTTACGGAAAAATATTTCATTCCATAGTTTCTGAATAAAAGCACCTAACAATTTCATGCATTTGGGAACAAAAATGAATTCAGATAAATATCAGAAAGTAGCCAGTTAAGATTTGAGAAGTGATGTAAGGATACTGGTCGCTGTAATACGTAATTTCTTTCAAGATAATTTTCTTGGAAAACAAATAATGCTGTTAATAAAGAACAATTGCTTTTCTTATGATATTGCATACTTTATTCATTCAAGCTTTTTAATGCATCTTTTTTTATTATTATTATTTACACAATTTTGAAAAGTTTCGTTGGGAAAATTTTCAAAGTTTTTATTATATTTCTAAATTAATTTATTAAAAATGCCCTGACTGGGAGTCGAACCCAAAACTTTCGACTTAAATTACCAACGCTCTTCCTATTGAGCTACAATGGACCGACAACCGGCGGCACATTTCAATCAGATAACCCTGTTGGCAATAGCATCTGGTCTGCCATGTAGACAGCTCAACAGAATATAACGCGGGTAATGAAACTCCATTAAACGACGAATACGTAGATACATTCTATTCTATTATTTTTTAGTTGAAAATAATGCAGTTATTTTATCATGTTACATTTTTATCCACGTCTTGTTATTAAAAACTCTAAGTCAACAACGCGTTAAAATTAATTAACCTATTGTAGCTATATTACATTAAAAAATAATTTTATCTTAATATTTTTACGAACTAAATTGCCTTATATAGAATCAAACAAAGAGGTGACTGCAAAATTATAGAGTATTATTCTTATGTGAGTTGTTACATAGCTTTTAATATTCTAAAATATTTCTACCGGTGTCAAAACAGATTTCGATTTATGGTTATTTTATATATAATTTTCAATGTAAAATAATCACAAATCATTTTTAATATATTGAAGACTTACTTCTATACATAATAGCTTTAAAAAATACAAGTAAAATAAACAGTTTTAATGGATACTTTAATGCTAGAAAGCTTTTCAATAGCTTAATGCCAAATTGTACATCAGTCATTTGAAAACTAACTTTTATTTGTTAAAATTTTTAGCTGAAGCTATTGATTTACTTTTCAGTGCCATATCGAGAAATGCCTAGATACAATCCTAGAAGAAGGGCAAGCATTGCGCCTGTTTCAACTCTCAGTCGCACACATAGTGATCCTCGCCTTGACTTACATCTAGGAATGAAACCTCCATCTCCATGTCCGTCAAACTGTTCATTGCCACCTTTTTCATCTGTTTCGTGCATTTCTGATGCCTCAACCACGTCTTCTTCAACATGCACACAACCAAGTTGTGAAGACAGTGAGGATACAGCATCGGGAAGTGTTATAACAGGTATGATATGTTGTGACGACAAGATTATTGTTTTATCTTTCATATTGCTATTATAACAAAAACTTGTAAACCATTAAAATTTTTGAGGAAAAAAAAAGAAATTATATTTTAGAATTTCAACGTGATGAAAAACTGGATTCTGGATTCCAACGAACAAGAGTGAATTATGCCAACCAAGTAGCGTCCGGATAGCTTAACAGATAAAGCATTGGCACGGCACTCCAAGTATCCAGGTTCGATTCCTGGTCTGGAGATTTTTCGCTCTGTTGGAATAAACTTTAACTGTGCTACTCCAGCCTTGAATATGAATATAGATTCTGCACTTCTGAGTAGCATATTATGTTTAGGCATAGTCTCTTTAAATATCATTTGCCCGATGCTTCACAGATTTTTCTGTTGGAAATATGTTTTTTATACTCATAGTTATGGTTAAATATCACAAATTTTAAAGAGTAACTATTTGCCTTCTTTAAAAGCGGACTTCTGCGAGTACATAAGACGAATATTTTTATTTAAATATAGCGGTAGTCTCGAACTAAATTTATTTATAAAACGTTAAATTTTAATTGATTCATATATGCATCACTGTGCCGTGTAGGGTTAAAAAAATTACCTTCGGCTCATTTTTATGTTTTATTTTGTTTAATGCCAATTTATAATTTTCTAATTTTTTTTTTAATGTTATAATGAAATGACTAAGTGATTAAACATATTATTTCGAACCGTATTCCTAAAAAAAGCGAATCTGTTAATCATGTATTTTTCAGAAAAAAGTGTCACCAGTGATTCCTCAGGTGTCTGCACGAGCAATAGTGCAGCTAGCTATGAATCTGGTCAAGAACAACATGTTACAGGTGAAAATCTAGTTCCTGGAAACACGTGTGTTTGCATAGCAGATTACAACTCAATGCTAGCTGGACATTTACAGTTGTGCAGTGGAGATACAGTAGAAAGTAAATATCTATTTTTTTTTCCCACAAGTGTTCAATAAAATATTCCCTCAACATCTTCTCTTTGACATTTATTCTTCTTTTTACTAATTTTTTTAATTCTTTTATCTGTGAATTAAGAACTATTTGAAATTGTAAAAGAAGAAAAATGACATGTTAATGAGCAAACTTATTAGCCACCGATATGCTATTTCTTTCGGGCAGCAATTAAAGTGTCGTCCCTAAAAAATAACATTCCGTTACATAAACCAGCCGTAAAATGAAGCAGGTGCATCATTGTACGGTTAAATACTCATAATCTCTACTACAATTTTTTTAACTTCTAAGTAGCGTACATTTTCAATTTTTACATCTTCGTATAGGGGAAAAAAGATATTTTTAACTGCAATTTGTTTAAAAACTGCACCTCAATTTAATTTTGAGATATTAATTTTTTGTAGTTTTTAAACCCATTTCTTAATGGTGGCAAATGAAGTACTCTATTTCCGTAGAAAGTAAAAGTAAAATATTAGATTACTATATCTTTTTACTGCCATTTTCTCATTAAAAACTTTAAAAAAAAACTGATTAAAATACGTGCTGTTTTGAAAAAATATAAATGAATGATTTCTGATAAAACATAGAGTTATTATAAGCTATATTTAATTTTAAGTATCCATATTAATGTTGCAAGTAAATGAAGGCATATGAATCATTAGATAAACGATTTTTTTTGTCGAATTTACGACATCGCTTTTTGCTGGTTTGGTGTATTATTCTGCGATAGTTACGTCCTATGCAGTGGCGTACCCAGGATTTTATTTCGGGGGGGGGAGGGGGGGGCTCACTTAAATTTCTATAATGTTCTAAATCTTACAAAACACGTTGAATTGTGTTACAAACAGAAATCATTTTTGTCAATAAGGCCGTAACCAGGGGGGAAGGGGAGGGGCAGGGTTGACTTTGTTCCGAATTTTCCGAAAATTTGAAAAATTTTGTCCAGTCCAAAAATTCGGACTTAAAAAAAATCAGGATTTTTGACATGGTCGCCGAAAAAAATCAATTTCCTCAATCGTTCGCAGAAAAAATATCTCCATTTTTTTAAAGGATCCGAAAAGGAAAAAACCGAAATTTTGTAATAGGGCCACGGATAAAATGCGAAGCTTGTCAAAGGATTGCGAAAAAAAAGTCAAATTTCGTCAAATGCTCGCGGAGGAAACGCTAATTTCGTAAAAACCCGAATTTCGTCATAAGGCCGCAGTAAAAACGCGAATTTCATCAAAAATTTGTGGGGGGAAAATAAGAATTTCGAAAAAAGATCGCTAAAAACACGCATTCCATCAAAGGGTTGCGGAAAAAAAAAGCTAATTTCGTCAAAGGGACATGGAAAAACGTGAATTTCGTCAAAAGGGCGCAGAAAAGCGCAAATTTCATCAAAAAGAGGAGAAAAAACGCAAATTTTGACGAAGGATTGCGAAAAACGCGAATTTCGTCATACGGCCACCGAAAAAGCGCGAATTTCGTCAAATGACCATAGAAAATACACGAATATCGTCAAAGGGCCACAGAAAAAACGCAAATTTCGACAAAGGATCGCTAAAAAAGCACGCATTCCGTCAAAGGGTAGCGGAGAAAACGCGAATTTCGTCAAAAGTCCGCAGAAAAACGCAAATTTCACCAAAAAGACGAGAAAAAGAAGCAAATTTCGTCAAAAAGCCGCGGAAAAAACGCAAATTTCGGCAAAGGATTGCCTAAAAAAACGCGAATTTCGGCAAATGATCACAGAAAAACGTGAATTTCGTCAAAGGGCCGCAGAAAAAGCAAATTTCGTCGAAAAGCCGTGGAAAAAAGCAATTTTCTACAAAGGATCTCGAAAAAAACGCGAATATCGTCAAAGGGCCGCAGAAAAAACGCGAATTTCATTAAAAAGTCGCGCGAAAAACGCGAATTTTGGAATAAAGGTCGCTTAAAACAAGCATTCTGTCAAAGAGCTGCGACAAAAAAAGCTAATTTCGTAAAGGATCGCAAAAAAACGCGAATTTCATCAAAAAGACGAGAAAAAAAACGCGAATTTCGTCAAAAATCCGAAGAAAAAACGCAGATTTCGACGAAGGATTGCGTAAAAAAAAAACGCGAATTCAGGCAAATGACCTCGGAAAAAACGCGAATTTCGTCAAAGGGCCGCTGAAAAAACGCGAATTTCGACAAAGGATCGCTAAAAAAAACACGCATTCCTTTAAAATAAAGTGGAAAAACGCTAATTCCGTCAAAAGGACACAGAAAAAACGTGAATTTCGTCAAAAGACCGCAGAAAAACACAAATTTCATCAAAAAGACGAGAAAAAAGCGCAAATTTCATCACAAAGCCGCGGACAAAACGCAAATTTCGACGAACGATTGCATAAAAAAACGTGAATTTCGGCAAATGACCTCGGAAAAAACGCGAATTTCGTCCAAGGGCCGCAGAAAAAACGCGAATTTCGACAAAGCATCGCTAAAAAAACACGCATTCCGTCAAAGGGAACCGGAAAAAACGCGAATTTCGTTAAAGATCGCAAAAAAAAGAAAAAGCAGGGTCACAAAGAAGGGCCACAGAAAAACGTGAATTTCGTTAAAAGACTGCTGAAGAAAAGCGAATTTCGACAAACAGCCGCAAAAAAACGCTACTTTCGTCAAAGAGCCGCAAAAAAAGCGAATTTCATCAAAAAGACGAGAAAAAAATCGAATTTTGTCAAAAAAAAGCCGCGGAAAAAAAGCAAATTTCGACGAAGGATTTCGTAAAAAAAAAAAAAACGCGAATTTCGGCAAAAATCTGCGAAAAAAACTTGAATTTCATCAAAAACCCGCGGAAAAAACACAAATTTCGACAGGATCACGGAAAAAAACGCAAATTTCGTCACTGATCCGCGGAAAAAACGCAAATTTCGACGAAGGACTGCGTAAAAAAACGCGAATTTTGGGCAAAAAGCCGCAGAAAAAGCGAATTTCTTCAAAGGACTGCGGAGAAAACGCAAATTTCGTCAAAAAACCGTGGAAAAAACACAAATTTTTGGCATGGAGATGCGACTGAAAAATGAAAGTTAATAAGCTACTTTTACAGTCAACTCTTCCGCACCGGATTTCCGATTTAGCCGAATTCGACTTGTGATTAGCTGTAGTGTTACTGTGCATTAACATTCTTCTGCATTGACAATCTTGGCGCCCGTCGACTGTGAGCAAAATTTAAGAACTCGTTAAATTAAACTACTTTTAGATTTGTCGAATTTACTTGTAGGTCTCTTGAATTGACCATATATGTTTTCATTTATTATAACTATTTTTCAGACATTTGAAAATTGATTTTGTAGTTTCAAGTAAATTTGGTCGCAGGACTGAGGAGTATATTGAATTAACAAGAAAAACAAATTCGTGGCATGCCAGAAAATTAAACAAATTTATCTGAAAAAGAAGGAATATCAGCCCTTTTTTCATTTCACTCCAATCTCTTCGGAGGTGGCATGGAGTTGTAACCTCATAACCCCCATCACCATCGACTTCTTTGGTTGTATGCTGGGGCATCACTGTGCACTAGTACATGGGACTAACCAGAATAGCTGCGTCACAGAAAAAAAATTAAATTTTATCTCAAAAGAAAGAAAAAAACAGGAGTTTATTTTTCATTTTTGATTACTTCGAAAGGGCCCTACAACCCCATCAGCCCCCTTCCCCTCATTGGGTATACTGTGGTGTAATTGTGCGCTGATATGAGACTAGCCAGAAAGTCTAGTTCGTTGTATTGCAGAAAACAATTACATTACAAATTTATCTCAAACAAAAAGAAAAAAAATCAGCACTTTTTTCATTTCATTTTAAACTATTTTGGGAGAGGTCTGTAACCCCATCACCCCCTTTCTACTTCTTTGGGTATAATGTGGTGTCACTGCGCACTAATATGGATAAACAGAAGAGTGTAACTAGTCTGTTGAATGATAGGAGGGAAAAAATGCAAATTTATCTCAAACAGAAAGAAAAAAAGCAATATTTTTTTTCGACTATTTCGGCAAGAGGGGGCTGTAAGTCCATCAGCCGCCTCCCCTTCTTTCGGTAAGCTGTAATGTCAATGTGAACTAATATGGATTTAACGAGAATGGCTATTTTGCTGTATGGCAGAAGAAAAATTACAAATTTATCTCAAACAAGAAGAAAAAAATCAGCCTTTTTTTCATTTCATTTTCGACTATTTAGGAAGGGGGCACCCCATTAGCCCCTTTCACCTCTTTGGGTATAATGTGGTGCCACTGTGTACTAGTATGGAACTAAAGAGAGCGGCTAGTCTGTTGAATGATAGGGGGAAAATACAAAACTATCTCAAACAAAAAGAAAAATATCAGCACTTTTTCATTTCATGTTCAACTTTTTGGGGAGAGGGCTGTAACCCCATTAGCCCCCCTTCTACCTTTTTGGGTATAACGTGGTGTCACTGTACACTTATATGGAACTACAGCAAAGGGAGCGGCTAGTCTGTTGAATGATAGGGGAGAAAATGCAAATTTATCTCAAACAGACAGAAAAAAATCAGCACTATTTTTTCATTTCATTTTCTACTATTTCGAGAGGAGGGGGCTGTAATTCCAACAGCCCCCTCCCCATCTTTGGGTATGCTGTGATGTCAATGTGGACTAATATGGAGTTAACGAGAATGGCTATTTTGCTGTATGACAGAAGGAAAAAAATTACAGATTTATCTTAAAAAAGTAAGGAAAAAATACTTTTTCATTTAATTTTTCAACTATTTCTGGTTTGGGGAGGGGTGCGGCAGTAACCCCGTCAGCCCCCTTTCTCTTCTTTGGTGTCGATATGGACTACTCTTAAACTATATGGTGAAGGAAGCATATAGTCTGTTGAACGATAGGGGGAAAAATGCAAATTTATCTTAAACAAGCAGAAAAAATTCAGCACTATTTTATCATTTTATTTTCGAACATTTCGAGAGGAGGGGGCTGAAATTCCATCAGCCCCCTCCCCATCTTTGGGTATGCTGTGATGTCAATGTGGACTAATATGATGTTAACGAGAATGTCTATTTTGCTATATGACAGAAGAAAAAAATACAGATTTATCTTTAAAAAATAAGGAAAAATTACTTTTTCATTTAATTTTTCGATTATTTCAGGAAGAGGGGGGGGCTGTAACCCCGGCTGCCCCCTTTCTCTTCTTTGTTGTCAATGTGGACAAATATGGAACTAATGAGAATGACTAGTCCGCTGTATGATTGAAAAAAATTAAAACTTTTCCCAAAACAGAAAGACGAAAAAGCAGCACTTTTTTATATCACTTTCAAAAATTTCGGGGCCCACTTGGGTACGCCCATGGCTCCTATGCATACTTTTCAAGTTTAAGACTGAATCTTAAGTCTGGAATTCTTCAGAGGATGCAAATGATGTCATTTTATATAAAATAAAAGCGTGTATTTTAAGTCTTAAAGCTGAAATAAGTTTTGCAAAAGTGCATCATTTTCGATCCAGTGGCTTAAATTCTTCACAGGTTGACATGCTTCACTTTTGAAAATAACGCAATTAGAATCACACATTGATAAAACGCAAAGTTTTACAAAAATTTAGAGTATCTTTATAGAAGAGCAATGACCTTTAGGTTAAAATAATATTTGTTTGAGAGTTAGACCAACCAATATAAGATGTATTTTTAATTGTAACTAATTTTGTAGGTTTATTAAAAATTTATGAAACAGTTCCTTCTTAAACATTTTCTTTCATCGAAATTCGACGGTTTCCACCTCGTAATAATATTTTTTTTTTCTCTCATCGAGAGCGACACTAAATTCTGAAAAAGCAGAAGCTTCCTGCTTGCTTTTAATTTGTTTTTGTAAGTCTTAGTTTGTTTAATACATTTTTAGAATAGAATTTATTTATTTTTTATCCTCAATATCCTTAATGTATATTTGATTATTTATTATAATGCATAGTCCTTGGTGATACTGAAGATGGACTGCTACTAGGCAGAACAGCATGTGGTCAAGTTGGGCTTTTTCCTAGTTCCTGTGTACAAGAAATCACCCCTAGGAGTTTTGATATCCCTAGAGTGGAAGGTAGAAGAGAAAGATGTGCCAAAAGAATTAGTAATGTTCCTAGAAGGTGGAAGGCGTAAGTCTTTTTGTTTTTACTTTAATATTCAGCACAATAACGAAAACTTTTTTTTTTGGAATCGCAGTAATTCAATGTTTGAAGGCATTCAAGATGATAACACTGGTCAACAAATTTGAACTTTTTTTCTTTCACAAAACCGAAATTAGTTATTTCTTATGTGGGTTTTTTTGTGCTGATTTGAATGAAGTTTCCAGCTGGACTTGCTCTTGAAAAATTTGCATATTTCTATTTATGCAAATTTTGTACAATTATATGCAAATTTAAGGCATAAAACATTAACAGACTGTGTTTTTTGTTTTATGTTATGATTACTATCTACTTTAAGTTACAAAAATGTTCTTTCTGAGATTATACTGACATGTGATCACAAAATATTGTGCCTAATTTCTATATTCTTCATGTTTTTCTAATATTACTTGACGTCCAAATATTTCTGTCACACGAGTACACTAATATGTTTTTAAACCTGTTTTTGGCACTGATTTCAAATCTGGTGCCTTTTTTCTTCTATCATTCAGGGTTTGTTTTTTTTTTAAGTGAAATTTTACTTTTTGGTCAAAAAAGCCAGAAATCGCTTTTTATGCTACAGATAAATGTTAAGAATATGCATATTGTGGCATTTATCTGAAGCAAATAGCCCAGTAGTCATTTTCTAGAAGAGAATTCAATGTGGCATTTATTGTATGTAAAATTTGCATAAAATAGCAAAGAAAAGCTTAAAATTGCATTAACCCATTTATGCCTGAATTTTTGTTTTCTCATATTTGTTGATAAAATCACTTTAAAATGTTGCAAAATGAACTGTATCATATTTTAAGATAGTTATATAATTTAAAAACTTCTAGGTTAAATATATATACAAATTAAGATAAAAACATTACTTTACCATGTGCCATGCAAGTACGCATGTTTGATACAGAGATACGATCTGCCGGTATGGCGTCTAGGTTAAACTTACAGTTGCCACAACTTAGTAGTTAGCTGTTGCCAATATAATTAATAATACAGAAATATATTACAGTACTTTCCCTTAAAAAGTTTGAAAGTCCAGATATTTATAAGTCCAGACGAAGAGGTTTCTTACGAGTGCGTGGTGGGTTACGACGAACATTCATATCAATTTTCTTTTCTAGTTCAACAGCTGGTATGCTTGTGGTATCATCTGACGGTTTCTCTGCTTGTATGGTGGTTGGTGTTTTCTCGTTCCTTCCATTAGCATCAGTTTCGGAGATTTCAGGATTATCTGGGATGGCAGAAGTATTTCTCTCCACTGGGCGAGTTTCTGCTGGCATTTCATCGGTATCAACGCTTTCCAGTATGTCAACATTACTGTGGCAACTCTGGTTGACCAAATTATTGAGCTTTGTAGATTCTTGGTCATCTTTACTGTGCCCGTGATGAAGTTGATCAACATGTGCAAGGTACATCTTGTCGTTGATGTTGACAACCCAAGTTTTATTACCTTGTGGTTTGATTAAAGTTCCACTGCTCCATTCTTGGTTTTTATGGGAGCGAATGGCTTAAGTGCTTCATTGTCTATCTTCCATGGCCAACCATTTTGAACATACTTCAGAGCTGGTCCTAAAACTGCATCATTACGAGTTGCTTTTGCAATTTTAAGGCTGGTTACTGGCAGGTCTTCACAGTACGAGATTTTAAATATTTCTGATGATGTTTCAACTTCAGATTCAACAGGAGCACGTGATAAGGCATCAGCATTGCAGTGTTCTGAGCCTTTTTTATACTCAATGCTGTAGTTGAAAGAAGATAATAACACTGCCCATCTTTGAAGTCTAGCTGCTGCAATGGCAGGAACAGCTTTGTTAAGTGCAAAAATACTTATTAATGGTTGATGGTCTGTAACCAATATAAACTTTCTGCCAAAGAGATATTGTTGAAACTTCTTTATTCCATATATTATTGCTGCTGCTTCTTTCTCAATTTGTGAGTAGTTTTGTTCAGCTTTGGAAAGAGTTCTTGATGCATAAGCAATTGGACGTTCATCGTTGTCAATGATGTGAGATAAAACCACACCAAGACCCACAGGCGAGGCATCACATGATACTTTCAAAGGCAATTTGTCATCATAGTGCACTAAAACAGCATCTGATGTAAGAAGACTTTTACACTTCTGAAAAGCTTCTTCACATTCTGATGACCACATCCAAGGAGTGTCCTTATGGAGTAATTTGTAAAGGGGAGCAAGCAGCATGGAAGAATTATGTATGAATTTTGAATAATAATTCAAAAGACCCAAAAATGATTTTAGCTCAGTTACATTTGAAGGAGCATTTATTTTCTTAATGCATTCTACTTTCTCATCCGTAGGATGAATGCCCTCACTATCAATTACATGGCCTAAAAATTCTACACTTTTCTGTAAAAAACTACATTTCGATAAGTTGAGCTTAACATTGTACTCACTAAATCGCTGAAATACTTTTTCCAAAGTGATTAGGTGCTCTTCATATGTCGCACCGGTAATAAGGATATCATCTTGAAAACAAATCACTAATTCTAGACCCTGAAGAATTTTTTCGATAGTTGGCTGAAAAATTGCTGATGCACTGTTTATGCCATATAATAATCTTAAGGGGCGTACTAAACCAAGATGGGTATTCAGAGTAAGATACTCTTGGGAAGATTCATCTAATTCAGTCTGCTGATAAGCATGACACAAATCTAATTTTGAGAAGTACTCTCCACCATTAAGAGTTGCAAACAAATCTTGTTGAGTCGGCAAAGGGTACTGATTTTGATCAATAAACTTATTAACAGTAACTTTAAAGTCACCACACAACCGTACATCACCATTTTTCTTGGGAACAATCAAAAGTGGAGTTGCCCAACTGGAATGTTGCACAAAATCCCAAACACCTCTCTGCTTGGAATTTAGAATTTCTTCAGCAACTTTATTCTTCAAAGAATATGGCACTGGACGCGCTTTAAAGAACACAGGTTGGGTTTCCTTTTTCATTTTTAATGAAGCCTTTATATGTTTAATAGGTTCAGAACTTTCCTAAAAAAGTTTGCTATACTTGCTTGTCAATGCACTAATAGAATCAACTTTAGACATATCCTTAAGTAACTTATGCACAGAGAAAATTTTGTGCCAATTTAATTTAAATTTTCTGATCCAATCCTTTCCAAATAAGGATGGTCGGTCACCTTTTACTACAATAGCTTGTAAATCACACATTTGATTTTCATATGAAACACTAACAGACACTTCCCCAGCAATTGCAATGGGTTGTTGATTATAATCTTTGAGTGTAACTGGTATACTTTTAGGCACTATGTGTGGTAAATTTTGTTTTAACCATGTTTCAGAAATTATGCTAACATCTGCAGCAGTATCTAATTCCATATCTAGTATTTTGTTGCATATTTCAACTTGAACAATATAGTTAGAATAATTATTTACTTTATTTACATTTATGGAAAATAGATTATACTCTTCAGAATTACTCTGCTCACAATTAGCTGATACTTTCTTAGCAGAAGGATTAGCACTTTTATCTTTTAATCTACACACAGGTGAAATATGGCCAATTTTGTGACAAAAATGACACTTAGCCATTTTGTATTTACACTTATTTTCATCGTGTGATGCACCACAACGATAGCATTTCTGAGTATTATTTTTAGAATTTTTATATGACTTACTTTGAACTTTATTCACTTAGTTGACATTTGAAAGAACAGGTACTGCCACTTTCATGTTACTGGCACCTTGCTCTGCTAATTCCATTGCTAAGGCGATTTCACAAGCATCCTCAAGTTTGAGATCTTTTTTTGCAAGTAAGCATTTTTGAGTTGCCTCACAACGAATTCCACAGACGAAACGATCGCGTAGCGCTTCTTGTAGAAAAGTTCCAAAGTCACACGTGGATGCCAAATGCTTTAAATCAATGATATATTCGGAAATACTTTCACGATCGTTTTGATTCCTTCGGTGAAATCGAAATCCTTCCGCAATTGTAATGGGTGCCGGGCAAAAATGGTCTTGCAGCTTCTTAATCAAGTCATCATATGTTGAATCCTTCGGTAACTGAGGTGTCAATAAATTGCGTAACAGTTTATACGTTTTTGGTCCCAATACTGAGATTAATACAGGAACTCGCTTTGCCTGATCGATATCCTTGGCAAGAAAATATTGTTCAAGCCTTTCTACATATAGCAAAAAATCCTCGTTACTGTCGTCAAATACTGACAGTTGACCAACTAGGCCTAACTTCGACATGGTCGATACAATTTGCAAAACGATTATAAATATACGGTAAATTTACTGTTCGTCGAAATACATTGTTGCCATTATCATATTTTAAGATAGTTATATAATTTAATAACTTCTAGGTTAAATATATATACAAATTAAGATAAAAACATTACTTTACCATGTGCCATGCAAGTACGCATGTTTGATACAGAGATACGATCTGCTGGTATGCGAAATTCTAAAATGGAGGGCCAAAATCACAGTCAGGTGAAATACAGCCACCCCATTGGTTGTGTGGTCGCGTGGTTTTAAGAGATAAGGGTGAGGATCACCAACTTGTTTCTTCATTTGAATTTTGAAAGGAATGAGGGGAAAAGTAGTTTTGAAGCGATTGTTACCTTATTTACATTTATGCATTATTTACCTTATTATTTTGTTCGCTTTTATTTATAATAAACAATCGAAATTAACTCAATTAAGATATTTTGATAACATTTTATTCAACGAGAGTGAATAATTTAGATTATAAGTTGTAACAATTTTTAAATGATATGACATGAGAAATATTCTTTAATCAAAATTTAGTTTTCATTGAAAAATACTTGTATATAATTTGAAAATTGTCTATAAATTCCGTATGATAAAAATCTAAATAAATTTTGTCCTCTATCCCACACACACACACACCATTTAAATCCATAAAATCACAAAAAAATAACAGGGTTCGTACGGGTACCATTTTCAAGGACCAATATCAGAATTTTTTTTTTATAGAAAACTAAATCTAGTTCAAACGAACGAAATTTCGCTTTATTTCAGGGGAGATATTTCATAAGAAAATACTGGTACCGAAGAATTTCTTAGTCATGAAATTCAAGCACCCCTTACGAACACTGGAATAATATTATTCTAGAAAAAGTCAACAACTATAAAAAAAAAAGGACCTTTTTCTAGACTTTAAATCGGAAACTTTAAATTAACAAAATTATATTAAAAAAATTACACAAATAATTTTAAAAATACAGAATTTGATGTTGTAGCATTAAATGAAAAAAAAAAAACCCTTAAAAATAAATCAAAAAACTCTTTTTTTAAAGTAGCTCCAGGTTCTCTGCCCATAAAATAAATATGAAAGTAAAAAAGTTTCTCTTTTTAACCCTTTATGCCCAACGGTACATTAAAGTGCCATTAAAATAACTTGTTATAAAATTAATTTAATACATCGATTTGTAGTTATACTGTTTAGAATGAATTATAGATATTTTACTTTATCTTGTTCCAAAAAACATTATTGGTTGCACAAAAGAAAAAAAAATAATAATTTCTTTTGCCTTTGCATCTTTTACAGCTTTCTTGACGTTGACAGATTGGGGGGGAGGGGGGAGGCGAAAGTTTCTGTTCGGAAATATTTCTGCTGTAAGAAATTATATTTGTATATTTTGTTGCAAGAAATTATATTTGTATATTTTGTAATTCCACAAAATACTAAAAAAAAAAAGAATTTAAATTAAAGATTTGAGGGGAGTTCCAAATATTGCACAAAATCCCTATAAATTCAATTTAATTAATTAATTTTGGCAAAATCCTTCTAAAATTTATTAAATGATTGTGTAAATCTTTTAATGTAGTGTTAAAAAATTCACACAATATGCTTTAGAAGATGAAATTTTCATAAATTCATAAAAGGTAAACATTCTTTTACAGACATTTAATGTTTATCTTAATAATCAAGCCTAGTTTCATGACTGCTATTCAAGTCCGCTACAATGTGTTAATTTGGCGTAGACCCCGATTATGGAAATTTCCTTCGTTTAACTTACGATTAGAAAAGCATGAACTTGTGCATTTATTTTAAAAATCACAATTTTCTCTCTGGTTTTTTTTTTTTTTTTAACATATGCAAAAGGGAAAAGAAGCATACTTTAAAAAACCTTTCAAGATTTCAAAATTGTTTTTTGAAACATAAAATCATAAATAAATAAATTAATTAATGATAAAAGTGCATTTAAAAATACATATTACATTCTTTATATTTTATTTACATATTAGTTTTTACATTTTAACATTTAAAATACTTCATTGTTGCAGTTTCACAACAAATTGGCATATTTTAGCGTGCATGATTTGTCACATAATTAATTCCATTCTTCTTAACCATAAACAATATTTAGCAATTTATCACCTGGACCCTCCTTAGGGAACCATATTATTAATTTATAATTAAATTCTCAAATATTAAAATGTTATAGTGTCATCGAAAACACACCTGCTTTCATAATTTTTGTAAACTTAGCTTACCAGGAAGTGACTGAAAAATCGATTTAAAAATTCCAGATTTAAATACATGAACCAGGAAACAAAATAACTTATTGTACATACTATCACAAAATTGTTCATGTAATATTTTTTGTTCTGTTTATTCTTAATGATTAATATCGGTTTAAAAACTGACATTATTTTTAACCATTTGGAAAAATGGTTATTGTTCTTGTCAGGATGGGAAATGAAAAGCATATCTGAAGGTTTTCATGGGTTTAATCCGCAATTTACTCGTTTTCTGATGGGTCTATACAGTAATCTGTATTTCCCTTTAATTTCAACAACGATGGATACTTTCTGTTGCCACTATGACAAAAAAGTAATAAAAACTACAAAAAAAAAAAAAAAAAAAAAAAAAAAAAAATGAATAACTCGGAAACAAATTGAGATACAGCTTTCAAACAAATTGCATTTAAAAGTACACTTTTTTCTCTATACGACGTTGTAAAAAGTAATAGTGTCGGATGTTTAGAAGTTTAAGAATGAAATTTCATTTAAAATGGGCCGTCAGATTCCTTGGAAATCGGACGATGGAAAAGCCTTTTCCCGAACAGCCAATGAAATGTTTGGATATTTACGTAAGTTTCAGGTGGATAAAACTTAAGTTTCATGAAATCTGACGGGTCGCAGGCGATATTTTTGGCTTGCAATTTTTACGTGTCATAACACTATTCATGTTTAATTCATGGCGTACGTAATGTAGGATCCACTCCGTGCGATTTTTTGTGTCTTAAATTTTAGTCTTAAAAAAAAATAGTTTTCCAAATGGTCCTTGTAATTTGATAAATTGCTTTTTTTTTTTTTTTTTTTTTTTTTTTTTAATTATTTTCCATTAGACAAAAAATTCTGAAAGTTTTTAGTATTCTAAGTTAGTTATTAAACTTTTCTGTAGAAAAGTGCGAATATTTGTTTTATTTTGGATTTTAAAAGTGTATAAAAAATGCAAGTTTCATTTCTAATTTTCATTAACTAAAAAAGTACTTGCCATATTATTTAAAATTATTTACAGCTTAAAATCGAAATCTTTCATTCACATTTTATAAAAAGTCATCAAAATATCTTGAGTTAATTTCGATGGCTTATTTTAAATGGAACAGTAAAAATTCGCTTCAATACATGAATTTTTTTCTGAAAAGAGCGTATTCGACGTTTCCCCTAGCGCTAGAGATTGCTCTTTCAAAAGGACGCGACTCATTGACCAATGAGGTGCTCGGATTTCACCTGACTGTGATTTTGGCCCTCCATTTTAGGAAGAGACTGAAGGGTGAAAGGTTCCATTCTCCCATTGGTTGAGAAGAAACAAGAATCCCGTGATTTACTTCTCAAGGTTACAAGACCTGATTATTGAGCAGTGGTAGACATTTCTTCCTAACAAATCAGAGGGCACATCTCATTTCACCACCAAAACAAATCGCCAAGTGTCACTTGAGATTATTTCAAGTATTATGTTGCAATCATATTAAATTTTGTTTGCGACATGTAAGGAATTTAAATTTATTTTTCATATAAAGTGATTCACGGAAAACAATGATATGGTATTTTTAAAAATATCTTTTTTTCCCTGCAAAAAATTGATAGAACTGACTTTCTTTTAAGAAAGTAATCAATTTAAATATTTTAGACTTATTATTTTTAAATTACACGTTACACATTATTCCTTTTGTATATACAGGTGTATGTAAATTAGACTTAAAAAACATATCCCATATTTTAAAAGTATTACTATTATGTACTATTCTGATGTATTTCTCAAAGTGCTTGCATTTCATCGCCAAATCATACATGAGAAGCAAGCCAAGACCGGTTTCTGATCAACCAATGAGAGAATGGAACCTTTCACTCTTGAGTCGCTTCCCCATTTTAGAATTTCGCTGCCGGTATGGCGTCTAGGTTAAACTTACAGTTACCACAACTTACAGTTAGCTGTTGCCAATATAATTAATAATACAAAAATATATTACAAACTGGAAAAGTACTAAAGAAAAATTACGCTAAAATATTTTTGCAGTTATTTGATAAAATATAAACGTACTAAATATGATAATATACATAATATTTATAATAGTATAATATGCATAATTATATGTTTTGTCTAAATTTATATAAAATAAGCTTTTACATTGTATATCATACACCACAATTGGTATTTTTATGAACTATTAAAAAAATATATTTATTTATTTACAGAGAGTAATAACAATATAAGTATTATTAATAATGAATAAGAATAATCGTATTTGAGGCTTAAAACAATTTATTTCATAATCATCTTGAAAAGGATTTTACATAAATAACTGTCTCCTAAATGGTTAATAAAAATGTGTACTCATTCGTGAATAGCACCCTATATTTTGTACGTTACAAACAGGGACGGCCCAAGGACATTTTGGCGCCCATGCGAGTACCCATCGGGGCGCCCTCCCCCCCCCCGCCCCCCCCCCCCACACACAAGAAAATTGCTTGAATTGTGATCTTAATTTTTTTAATTATTCGTCACTTTTATACATGCTATTACTAATTATTTAAGATATTAATTTAAAGTGTTTCAAGAACAGATAAAAGTTTCTAAATTTAATCCCATCTTTGAGTTTGTATTTGGTAAATTGTAAAATCATATCTCGTAAGGGAAATTTCAATTTTACAGTAATTATCAGTCTTAATGTGTAACATTACGATAATTAAAACACAAGACACAACACATGGTCTTGGACGAACATAACAATAATAAGTTAATTCAAATAAAAAACTTGTTTTGAAGAATACTCTTTAGAATACTACAACTAAACAAGCAGAACTACTAGTGAATAGCAATTATGAAAGATGAAAACTGTAATCTTGTCTCGTTATTTAGTACATAAATAGTACTAATAAATTTCATATTTAAATATTGATTTTATACACTTAACGTAAACTTAAAAAAATTTGGAAACCCCAGTTTTCTCTTCAGCTAATCCCGGAAACATAAATATTCTTATTACTAGTGAACTTGCCCGAGTACGTCAAAAAACAGCAGGAATTACGAAAAAGCTTGAAAATCACAATAAGATATCGCGAAAAAATTTTAAATCGCTTCTCAAATTCTGAAAAGAGGAAATATAAATATATATTATGTTCGAAGATTGCAAGTTGATTCCTTTCACTAATGTGGAAAAATAGTAGCAAATCGCTAAAATACACTAAAAATCACATACAAAATTCCCAAAAAATTCGAAAATTGCTATACGAAATCCGAATAAAGTTTATTGAAATGAGGGCAGAATGTACTTTAGGTCAAAAATGGACTGTCAAAAAATTGCAGCAGATCGTGAAGAAACGTAAAAAGCGCATTAAAAATCACAAAAAGTTCAAAAATCACAAAAGTCAAAATTTACTATAATTGGATAAAAGTTTCAAATCTAATTCCTTTGACCTGTGGGTTCTCTTAAAATTTATGTTTTGTAAATCATGCTAAGCATTAGATCATGTTACTTTCATTCGTAATTAATGTACTTGGATTCCCTTAAATATAATTAATATAATCCCTTAATTTAATATTAGTTTTTGTTGCATTAAAATATCTCAATTTGTTGATTTTCTGTAAGCAAGTAAACCCTATTGTTTTACAGTGAAAGTCTATGGGAATTTGGCGAAATATTAGAGATATCGCCAAGTTGGCGTCACTTTTGGCGACTCCTTTTGGTCACCAAATTTGGCGATATATCGCCAAGTTGGCGACAAACTTGGCATTATTTGGCGACAGAACTGGATCCCCCTACGGTTATCCCCCTTATAGGTATGGACATGCATTTAATGCTGTTCAATAATCGCATAAAAAATTCGCTATAAATTCAAAAATCGCTGCACGAATTCCGAATAAACTTTTTTAAAAGAGAACAAAATTTACTATATTGGGTTAAAAGAAAGAAACTGTATTCTTTTTCCTAATGTGGAAAAATCGAATTAATATAATCCCTTAAGTTAATATTAGTTTTTGTTGCATTAAAATATCTCAATTTGTTGATTTTCTGTAAGAAAGTAATCCATATTGGTTTACAATGGAAGTCTATGGGAATTTGACGAAATATTAGAGATATCGCCAAGTTGGCGTCACTTTTGGCGACTCATTTTGGTTGCCAAATTTGGCGATATACCGCCAAGTTGGCGACAAACTTGGCTGCATTTGGCGACAGAACTATGTCCCTCTACAGTAGCTTCCTTATAGGTATGGAAATGCATTAAATGCTGTTCAATAATTGCAGAAAAAATTCACTAAAAATTCAAAAATCGCTGCACGAAATCCAAATAAACTTTTTTGAAAAGAGAACAAAATTTACTATATTGGGTTAAAAGAAAGAAACCATATTCTTCTCACTTATGGAAAAATCGTCTCGAAACATAAAAAAGCGGTAAAAATCGCAAAAAATTAAATTAAAAAAAAAATCTAATCAAAAAGTCGAAAATCGTGCTTCGAGATGCAAAACTTCATATATAGGCGTACCTTTTCCCCAAATTTTATAGCTCTACGTGCAGTGGTCTCTTCAGAACACCGTCGACACACTCACTCACACACAAACTTCTTTCTTTATTATTATAGATTTCTTTTCATTTTTGGAAAAATTCTCTTTCTGTTCTTTTAAAGCAAAATTTTCTTTCTCCGTGATGATATTTACCAAAAGAAAAAAAAAAACCTAGTAATTTTTTAAAATAACCCAATATAATTAAATATTAATAAAAAGACTATGTTTATGAATAAGAGTTGTATTTATAATAATAAAGAATATGCTTAACAAAAATCTACCCCCCCCCCCCCCCCAAAAAAAAAAAAAAAAAAAATGGAGTTTGCCATTTCCTGAATTTTGTTCTATTGACGCCCACGCACCGCCACATTAGAATTAAACAAACCATCCCAAAGAAAGCTATATCTTTAAGTATTCCTAATTTACATCTCAGCGCAGCATTGAAATTGGATAAAGAAAGTGTAATTATAATTGTATGAATCCAGTTAAATCATATGGCATTGGTGTACAAAAAAATAAATAAATAAATAAATAAATAAAAAATAGTGGACACTAAAGGCAAAAAAAGAAAAAAAGTTATTTAACAATAAAATGTAGTAAATGAAATATTTTATCAAGACTATTACAAATTTATATGCAGATAAATAAAAAAAAAAAAAAAAAAAATTGACTCCAACAATTTCACAATTCTGCATTGTCAAACTCACTGGGGCAATACATAAATTCAAAGAATATAGCATGGGCGCCGGTTGAACGAAATACCTAAAGTGGGAAGATTTTGGAACGAATGTGTGCCTGTAGTAAGAATAGAAATAGTTTAATCTTCTTTCGTCTGGGGAACTCGGACCACCTCACATCTCCGTTTAAGACGATAAATATTGAAATAATTAACCACAAAAAGAATTGTGCTGTTGCTCAAAACTTTTCCTATGTACGGGGGCGGCACTACCTTCCAAGATATGAGCCTGAAAGAAACACTCTTTCCGACCAGAGCCTGATTATTGCAAAAGCAAAATAGGCAGCTGCCCAGGCTCTCAACTTTAAAATAACCCCCTCCACATAAACCACAAAATCGCTCTTTAAATGAGTAGAAATTGAGGCTAAAAGCATGTTATAGGGGGTCCCATCTGAATCCTTGCCCCACGCACTAGCCATATAGGGTTAGTCAGGCCCCTTGTTCCTCTGCTCTCAGTTTAGGGAGCAACGTCCTTCGTAATTTCAAGAACTGACAACTTTCAAATACTACAAACATGCTTTGTAACTTTAAATATTCTACTGTTTCACATTCGCATGAAAATTAGTCATTTAAACGAAATAGATAAATGAATCAAGCTACTTGAAAAAATGTTTGTTTTGATTCATTTCTACTTATTAAATATTCCATTTACAGCAGCAGTTTAATAAAATAAGTGAACGACCGAATCGTATTGTCTCGATACTGCGGTCATTTTAATAAGAATTATTTTCATACATAATTTTTGGTTACATGCCCATTTTTTATTTTCGGCAAAATTTCTGAAAGTAACGCTATTGACTATTAGTAGACGAAGATGAGCTCATATGCAGAAGGCACTGCTAGAGAAAAAACTTTTTCAAAGACGTCTGTTTTTCATTTTTAAATTTCTGCAAATTCAAGATCCTAATGGTTTCTTTTCCGTTCATCTGTGGGCCAGTCTCAGATTCCCTGTGGGATAAGAGAACTCTAGAATAATGCGCTTAAATAGCCGGAAGTGATACAGTTCACCATAAACCTGTTAAATTTTAAATTAATTAGCATCCCGCTAAAGAAGCAGATTTGAATCGGGTGGTTCCTAGGGTTCGTGAATCTGTTTCTTTTCTCAGTATGACGAAGTAATTTGAGCATCAATAGCTTAAAGGCAATTCCATTCAGATAAAGAAAACAGAACAACAAAGAATCCTTTCTCGAGCTGGCCCCAACCTAGCTATAGAAAATGTTAAAAAAAAAAAAACCCGCAGAATATAAAATAATTTTATCGGTACTCTTGTAGGCGCCCTTCCGGCTCGGCGCCCCGTGCGGTGGCACACTTCGCACACGCCTTGGGGCCGGCCCTGGTTACAAACATGAAAAAAAAATAGGCTTGAACATATTATTTCACAATTTTAAAAAAATATATGTATTTCAAAGAAGTCTACAAGCTAAGATTATGACTTATTTATTTGAATCTTTAATAGAAAAAATACAAATAAACTTACATTTCGCCATCTTGTAAAGGGAAAAATCTACAAACACTGAAAAAAACCTTCATTTAAGGAAATAAATATCCAACTTATGCTGTCATCTCTCGGTAACAGATAAAGTCATTTATAGATAATTATTTCATACAATTTTCATGTTATAAAGAAGATGAAAATTATACAAATTTATTAAAATTTTAAGCGTCCCAAAAATGGGACGCTAGGTATAAATGGATTAAAATAGTAACAAACTGAGGTAAAAAACTAGACCACCATTTATACCTAGCATCCCAAAAATGGGACGCTAGGTATAAATGGATTAAAATAGTAACAAACTGAGGTAAAAAACTAGACCACCTAGAGAAAAAGGAAAGCATATTCTGAATAGGCGCAAAATACTGATCTAGAATCAAGTAATTTTATTTCTATGAAAGAACCATTGTTGTCCAGTGTAATTGATGTAACTGTGTGTTTTTGTGTTCATCCATAATGTATAGAGACAAGCCGAACACCTTTTCTTAATAAGATGAATCATCCTTATACTTCAATTTAAGCCATTGCTGGACCAAATTCTGTCCTGTTCATGTTAACAATGTATCTAAACTTGTGTATGTCTATAATTTAGTCTATTAAACTTTATTACCCTTCAGAAAACTTTTTAATAATAAATTGGTGTCTGCAGTTTTATTAGTTGTAAGGTGACTTCATTAATTTGTTGAATGTGGGGAAAAGTTTTGGTGCATCAAAAATATTTTAAGAGTTTTGTAGGTTTAATAAATGACTTATTATTTAATTATGCTGAAGATCACAGGTATGCATTTCAGATTTTTTTTAAATAATTTTTAAGTGCTAGCATGAAACAAATTATGACGTAAAAATATATTGCAGTACTATGCAATGAACATTTAGACCTCATTAAAGTAGCAAGAAAGTAAAAACTTGAGAAAATACAGTCAGAAAGGTTTGTAAAAAATTATGTAAGAGAAGAACTAATGAAAATTGTGTAAAGGCACGCAAGAAAGAACGTATTAAAATTCACAAAATTTTTAAATGTATTAGAATTCTCAAATATAGAAGGTGCAAATCACACAAAATTTAAAAATAAGTTGAAAAAAAGGTGTTATATAAAATTTTGTGATTAAAAACTTATGAAATATAGGAAGACCATGTACCAAGTGTGGCCAAAAGGGAGTTTCAAAAAACAAAACCTGCTGTTAAAACAATAAGTTAGTAGCATGCACAGGAATATCTTGATTATCGGTGATTTTATCTCAATAAATGCAGATAAAATCAAGAAAGTTTTTTTTATTATTATTCACAAGGTAGAACTGTCGAACGGTACATGTTCATCCTATTTCAGCGATTTTCTGAGATGGATAATTTCAAATGGCAAAAAACTGGTGTTAAAATACATAAATGTTTCAATGAATAATCTTTAAATATAATAATCCGTAAAGCTTATAGGCCCAAAACATTTTAATGTAAAAACACCCAGCGTTTAAGTACATTTCGAAACTAATGATCCAGAAAGTGACAGAAGTTGGTCTCATATCATTCAGAGATTTTATTTCCAGTTCACCAGGTGTTAAATCTGTGGATTATTGAATTTGTGGATTGGCCGAAGCTAAAGTTTGCATCCAAAAGACACAACAGTTTGAAATGTTTGATAAATGGTTGTAACTAACATTTAGAAGAGCATTTTAAATTAATTCCGTGACATTGTAAATTAAGTTCCTAAAATATTAAAAACTTCTATAAAAATTAATGTTCACAATTTTGAAATCTGAAATATTTTTATTAACATTTATGTAATAATTCTTCAAAATAAATTTTTATTGTTTATTTATGCTTAAATAAAATCTTGGGTTTTTTTTTCTTATAAAAATAATTTTTATTAATTACTAATGCAACAAAAGTCTTCTGCTTACAAGTTTTCTTTCTTTCTTTCCTTTTTGGCTTATCAAGAACAATTGAAGATTGAAATTGTTTCTTCATATACTTGAGCTTCAAAAAAGGAAATGAAAATATTTGTGCTTAATAACGGTATAGTTCAGCATAAAAATAAAAGAAATTGATTTATATTTTTATGTGTAATAAATTGTTCCAGGTGTTGTTAAATGCAATTTTCCTTCTATTTATAATATAGCACAGAGTACAATTTGCTTTTCAAATTCATTTATATATTCCTAGCATCCCAAATTTGGGATATTTTGATTTTTTGAAAATCAATTAGATTATTTTTTTTTTACATTTATTTTACACAATTTTCGAACAGAATATTTTGATTAGTATAATGATGTAAATATAAAATCATACATAAAATATAAAATGCATAAAATCATACGTAACATAAAATAGATAAAATCATGCATAATTATCGTGTTACTAACTCACCCAAGCAGCTTTTCCCGATCCCGTGATAATAACCTTAAATATACCTTAAATAATTTGTGAATGATTTTATATTTTTAAACGAAAATCTTTTCAAGATAATCTAACATTGCCTTCGGCAACATACATCCTCGAATTTGTATGATTTTATATATTTAAACTAAAATTCCTTCAAACGAACCTGGAGATGGGTGTTCCACTGCCTTCGGCAACGTTCACCTAGATTGCTAAGGTACTGGAGTGCTCCGGTGTGTTTTAATTATATATTTTTAAACAAAATCTCTTTTGTAATGAATCTAATATTGTTGTCCCCACTGCAATCAGCAGCGTAAATTCTCAAATTTCTATAATTTTATATTTTTAAACGATAATCTTTTGAAACGAACATAAATGTTGTTGTCCCTGCTGCAATCGGCAGCGTAAACTCTCAAATTTGTATAATTTTATATTTTTATATGAAAATTTATCCAAACGAACCTAGACTTGCAGATCACACTCTCTTCTAAAGTGGCTTCAAGCAGTCCTTAATTTCCATGGAGCTCAGCTTCGGTACTTCGTTTTACTTAGTGAATATTTAAATATAAGTTAAAACTCACAGGTGCTCATAAATGTTGCACGCCAAAATTCTCCGGAATTGTTCTTCTAAACAATTTGACTTATTACAGAATCAACCTAAATCACATGTATGGATGATCAAATCATGTAACTATGCAAATATATAAAAACAAGGTCCATACAGGTGTTTACTTTTGAATATCAGTGTTTTAGAAATTATATTTTCCCCTTATTGATTTACAAGATTCTCCGATAAAATAAGACCAATATTTTTTTGCTTGGAATTGCTGGTGTTCAAAAGTAAGCGCCCATACGAAGCTTGTTAAATGAAAGAAATTTTAAAAGACTGTAGAATTTTTAAGAAATCTACTGGAAAAGAAATGTAAAGTGAATTTTAAAAAATCATTAATTAATCGTATTCCTATATCAATTAGCGCATACGAATGAGGATTTTCCATTAAGAATTTAATTTGTTTCCACACCGCGTTTCACTTAATATTAACCCTTTCAGGGGCAGAGAAATTCTGTTCGTAAACTGATAAAATAATTGACTGACACCAGAATATTCAAACGAATTTCTTACTAAATAACAAAACGCTATTTTGCACTTTAATTGCAAAAGCAACTTCTTATTAAAATATTCTTGGTGCCAGTAGTCAGTTTTGGAATTAAAATTGGGTGGCTAGACCCTCTAGCCACCAACTCTGAAAGGGTTAAAATGTTATCAATTTAAATTTGATTAGACTCGTTGGTCTATTGATAAATTTGAGCCAAATTATATGTCCGTTCATGGTTAGTAATGACATGGGATAAACGTAATTGTCTTCCCATTGCAATTGACCGCGAATTTGAAAAATATGGTAATTTTGTGATGGTAGTTCCTTTGAAATGTGTTTCATTAAAGTGGTAATTTATGTAGTACATATACAACCTCATTACCATTAAGGCAATTTTTTTCTCATTAGATTTTATTGTATATTTTTTAATAGATATTTTTATATGTATGCATATATTTAAAATATAATAAACATTTTCATTTGTTAACATAAAATTACTTTAGTTTTTCTAAATAATGTGTTAAATGGAAATATACAAATGAAGGGAATAGTGGGAGAACACGCTACCGGTGTTAGTCTCCGATACATTTTTTTTTTTTTTTTTAGACAATAATCCTTAGGTTCAAGGAGCAACTAATAATAAAGTGTATATTTTTACCCTACTTTCCCCTACTCATCATAATTGTGTAAATAAAATAATAGTCCTCGATTGTGTGTGTGTGTCTTAATGAAAATAAATCTGTTAATGTTTAGAAATACATACCCTTAAAGGCTTTATTGGTTTGTCTCTAAAAAAAAAAAATCAAATGAAATATTAACAAGTAAATAAATTGTGAAATTTTAAGTTTTTTCATTTAGAGATATATGGATTTTTTTAAACGTCGTCTTTTATCTTATGCTTGAATTTGTACATTTATATTTTTAAACATTAATTTATACTTTATTTTAAACTTTTATTTTCTAGGTTTGGTGAACCTAGAACAATTATTTTACACAAAGGTAAAAAAGGATTTGGATTTGTATTACGTGGTGCCAAAGGTATGTTTATTTCAATAAAAATATCATATTTTATTATTTAATTTTTCAAAATCTGAGAGTTTTTACTTTATCACTTAAAGCTTCAAGTCCCTTAATGGAAAGAGAAACAAATGACGCTTGGCCAAGTCAGTATTTGGAAGACGTAGGTAAAGGGGGAGTTGCAGATTTAGCTGGTCTGAAGAAAGGAGATTATTTATTAGAGGCAAGTCATTCTTTCTAAAAAGGCAGAATTTTACATTTTAATTCATTAACCTATAAATTTCAACTTCAGGCAGAATACGCAATTGTTATTTTAATGAATTATTATTATTATTTTACATTCTGATATTGCATCCCTCTCTCTCTCTCACTCACACACACATGTATGTAGAGGCTGCCCAAAAAGGGATTAACTTTTTTAATCAGTAATAAGTGAATGGCGACAGCTATTGAAGTAATTCTTGCAGGAGGTAAATGTGTGATATTAGAACATTCTTTATTAGGTTTTCTTATTTAGTTCCAAATATCAGGTTGTTGGATATCTGAATGGAAAGGAAAACCATACACAAAACAAATCTTATTCAGAGGCCTTTTTTTGTTTTTTAGAGTTTTCAGGGAACTTCATGGACTTTCTCTGGGCCTCATGGTACCCCTCAATGCTTACTTTTCCCGCCATCACTCGATCACTTTAGCTTTTCAACGAAGTGATGATTAACTAACACTGATTAGACCGACATTGCGCCACATGGGGATATATTTAACTTCGGTGCTACCCAACTCGATAATGCATACAGAGAAACTTCAGTTTATTCTATGCTCCACCTGAGTCTCAAAATTGTAATTTTATTAGACCATGCTTTGTTTTAAAATCTCATGTTATGTTCTTTCACTTTCGATGGAGGTGTAACAGGGATTGCAACTCATTGTAAGTACTCCTTAAGTGTCTGTGTTGGCGTTGACTTTTAACAACCTTGGACAAAACACTTAAAATATCTACCCATCTTCTAGGTAATTCTAAAAGTGCTCAATAGAATTTAAGTTAGGTGGCCAATCTGACCATTCCATTCATTTTATATCATGATGAGGTCAGACGTTGTAATCGATTATAATGCCATCACCAACATGCTATCAAAGATCTCGTTCAGATTTCTCACAGCTGTCAGATTTCCTCAAGCAATACGATATGTGTGACCATTCAGAAAGGTTCCTGAAAAAAATATGATTCCACATTCTCAATAAATGTGTCTTTCGATTATGTTAAATAAATAAAATCTGGCAACTTGTTATCTCCAGATCACTGAACGGCCTTTTCCATCATTTTCCAGAGTAACGGTCTTATCCATAAAAAAAAATCATGCCTATATTTTTGTCTTGTTCAAGTGATGTGCTTTCATGTGTGATATAATTGGGTACTTAATTGCGGTCGATTAAATGTGACACGCACAATATGTTTTCTTATATACAAACTTTAAAAAAAAAAGTTTTTTCACAGCAGCAACACACATTCTACTAATACTTGTGACAAAATGATTTGCAATGAGTTAGAGCACGTTAGTTATCTTCTTCGCAACAAGCAGATTTCTTCAGAAAAGTTTATATTCGATCTCTGGATCTTAATCTTATCAAACACCTTTTGGACTGCTTTGGATAAAAAACAACTCCTCTAAGTCTTACCCCCATATTTTCAAATGTTTGAACGAGGGTTTTTCCAAAATATTACTGATGTCTGAATACGTTTTATCTCATAGTGTATTAATTTTTAACGTAATATAATTTTATATTTTTATATATAAATTAATATTAATGCAATTTTTTTCTTATTTACTTATTACTTATTTACTACATTTGTACATTTTTTTTTTTAATTTATAGATCAATGGACAAGATGTTTCACAAGCATCTCATGAACATGTGGTTTCTATCATACAAAATTCAGGGAACATTGTTGCCATGACAGTTATAACATTAAAAAATCCTCCTCCTTTTGGAACGCCTGTAGAAACTAACCCGCCTTTACCTTATCGCCAGTGTGCAACATTACCTCGCAAGCTTGCTAGCAAAAAAGGTATTTTTATTTTGCAAAAAAAACATTTTATTTTGTATTTCAGATTTCTCTTACCTTTAAAAAGTATTAACTATCATTACAAAAAATATTAGTATTGCTTACTTTTGCAATTATCATAAGATTGTGTGAATCATCATATGCTTATCATATCGATATATTGTTAATTTACAACTTACCATTCAATGAAGTTTTATAAATGTTTACGGAGTTTCTCATACAATTTACTTATTTTTATCCGACACATAGGGTGGGGGATCAGGTATTTAGGATGATTGAAATCGTTAACTAAAACAAAAGGATATCTATAGTAGTGTGCAGGCATTAAACTAGGATTTGAAATAACTAAACATATTGTGTCTGAATCATAAATTTAAAAATAAAAAGACCTTTAAAATCAGACCTTTAATAAAACTAAAAAACAGCACATTAATATCACATAGTAAAATGAATCACAGTCTACATTTCAAGCTTTGTACAAGCTCCTCATCAGTACAAATATCGAAAACTAATGCTGTTGTTTACACATGTTCGCATTCAATATTATGCATTTAAGGCTCTTCGTCAGTCAGGCTGGAAATTCGCCTCTCTAATGCTAAACCTATGGGCTTGAAATGCATCCGTATTTTTCAAATCTCTCCTCGGAAAATTAAAAAAAATATCTTCAGTTTTCTGTATGCTCTTCTTGAAGAACGTTTTTTTTTTCCTTTTTATTGGACAAAATAATTTTTAAATGCATTGTTAGTTTTATTTAGAATGTTAAAATCTTACTTACAACTCGTCTGATTCACTTACATTTTAACACTTAAAATATAAAATTAAATACATATTTTAGAAACATTTTGGCAATTCAAAAAGAACCACTCTGCAAGAAGAACATACAGAAAATAGAACGTAAAATTTTTAATTTTCCGAGGAGAAATTTGAAAAATACGGATGCATTCCAATCCCATAGGTTTAGCATTACAGAGGGGAGTTTGCATTCTGACTGATAACAAACCTTAACGTATTAACTTGCCAGGGAGTATATGTGACAGTACGACCATAATTCTGCCAGAATACGTGGTCCTACTTTGACATATACTCCCTGATTATTTAATATTTTAAATGCATGATTTTGAACATGAACGTGTCTAAACAACAGCTTTGGTTTTCGATTGGTATTTGAGGAGTTTGTTGTATAAAGCTTGTAACGGCTGATGTAATTGATTTTATTGTGTAATATTAATGGGTTGTTTTTTAGTTTTATTAAATGTCTGGTTTTAAATGTCTTTTTAATATTAGACTAAAAGTTAAATAACTATTGATATGCTTATTTGAGATATATTGAAGAAAAAAATATTACATAAAATAAAAAAATACTTTTTAAGGGATTGCAGATTTTCTGTATTTATAGATTGTTCTTTCAGCTTAATTTTTGGATACAACACTAAAAGTAAATACTCGATATGTATGCTTGCTATTAGTAAAGCAAATAATGTACTTTTTTCTTAAACTAGGGAATTCTGAGAAAAGTTGAGATTAAAAATTGTAAAGTAGAAAATTTAAACTACTTTGTCACGCGATATTGAAAAACAATTTCCTCAACTATTTACACTTGCATAAATTTAAGTAAATATCCAAAACTAACTATTAGATTATTTTCATTTTTAAGTCATTTTGTTCACCTTAAGAGACTACAGCCACGGGTCGACATTAGCAAACTAATGTTAAACCAACGTAAGTGTAATGTGCAATTTTCTTGTTTACATTTCAATATTTTAAAATGATTCATTTTGAACAGGATATCTCAAGCCAATGTGTAACATTGTATCTTTCTACTTTTGCGATTTTGGTTGCAGTTTCATTCAGACGAATCTTTCAGTTTCGGACCAACCAACCAAAATTTTCCAAAATTGAAAGTATCATCAGAATATACAATCGAAGAAGTATAAAAATATAACTGTCAACTTTTATACTTTTTTGTTACCAATTAGAAAATTTAATAGAAATTTTTTGCTTTGTTTAATCACAGATTTCGTCAATTAAATAAGGCAAAATTTACTATTAAATATTAGTGATAGGAAAAAGCGTATATGTTGGCAGCTGTGCAGAGATACAATGTTGAGTTCTTTATGGCCGAAGGCATAAAAGCACTCGTCTGCCAAGGTAGCGGTGCCGGGTTCGACTCCTGGTGATTAGATTGCACACACTTTGTGCAATTTCCAGCTGTAATCTTCAATTATGTGTATTTCTTTGTGGATATCCTGCCCTCATCTCCACAAAGCCTTATAAGCGGGATTAAATAAATGAAATAAAAGGTACAACGTCAGACATCGACCTGCAAACGGGAAATTTCCAAAAAACTCATGGACGTGACTATAGTAAGCTCTTAATACACGTTAACATAATCCATTGTTGAAACGCAAATGCTCAAAAGTACCAATGCATTAGTGACTTCGAAAATTAACTACATATTTCAGTAGTTATCTCTATATCTATATTTTCAATATACGACTCTTTTCTTTCTGAATCTTACTTCCAAAATTCTCTCTTCCTCTCTACTCTGTCATTATTACTTTCTAAGATTTTTATTTATTATCTAAGTATGAGGTCTGTGCATATAAATGTTCTTTTTTCTTTTTTAGCTCCCGCTCCTCCTAAAAGAGATCCTAAAACGACCTTATCAGTGGGTCGTGTTCGAGCACGGTCAATGGTTGCAGGATTAGCTGAAATAGGTTTGTATTTCCAAATCGTTTTTTACTAGATATAAAAATCAAAAATATTATTAAAAATGAAATGCATGTTTTAAAAATTAGTTGTGCCGTACATTCTATTTTGAAACCTTTTTTATCTTAGTTTGTGATTTTTTTTTAGAACATAGAATTAAACTTATCCAGTAAACATGAATTGGATTGAATATTTGTCGATATTCACATTACTTTACAGTTCTCAACATTTACCTGCATCTATAGACTATAAATGCACACACACACATACACATTAAATAACATTTTAACACATTAAATTCCATTTGTATGTTATCCATTTAAGGCACCAGCCATCATTATTATACACAAAACATTTGCAGGCAATAAAGAATGCAATATAAAAACTAGTCTGATGTGCCAATTTCAAAACTTTCTTCTATCTCATACATATGTTAATACTTCAAAATTCGCTATCACAGTGCCAAAACTGAATGACAATCTATGCCCATCATGAGGATTCTAAATGTATAGGTTCGTTGAAGTGCGTGCATTTAAAAATCAGATATAACCATCACATTTTTCAAACAAATCATTGAATTTCGGCACCCAACTGTCATGTTAAAATTATGCTGGTTAGTTGGCTAAGCCAGTACCAATTGTTAAAGGTTGATAATTGAAAATCAACTTGAAAAGTAAAACATGCATTCATAGAACGCGATGGATGGTTGGTTGGATAAGCTCAGAGTTAATTCAAGCTTGACTTGAAAAACTAATCTGAAAGGGTTTAAAGTTGCAATGTTTTAATTAAACTTAATGGCGCTTTACTCCAACCTAAAGGAAATTTCAGTTACAAGAGTCCAATAAAATCTTGCGTATAGTAGATCTGAGACATTGCGTTGTGTTTTCTTAAAAAATATATATCCAGTGGCAATAACTAGGTTACTGGGAAGTTTTACTTCCATGAACTTGTGTTGTGACAATCGATAAAAACAAAATGACTGAAGATTCAAAGTTCATTCGAACATTCATATTTATTGAAGTTTTAATAATCCAATATGTATGTTAGGCATTGTGGTAGGACTAATTTACAAGAGAGACTAAATTCAAAATACTGCAGCTGAATGGAAAGGCAACATAAAAAAAACTATACAACGATACTTTTAAAACGGTTAACACATCACCTTTTCCCATAGTCATCTTCATTGTCAGTGAGTGTCCATCATGCACAGCGACCTCCAAACGTATACTCTGAAGATATCAGGGAGTGGAAACACATCTCCTCATGCTGCAAGAATCCGCTTCCTTTTTGCTCCAACTTTCTTTGCCCCTTCACAAGCGAAACCCGCTGATTATAAGCACAGCAAGGGTTGCCAACACAAAAAGGCAAACTGCCACAACGTGTGCTAAGGAATTAATGAAAAACCATGGAGAATACGGGAAACGCTAAACTCCGCGGGCTAATACGCCAAACGTGGCAGACAGACTACACGAAGTGAAAGTCAAAGTAGGCAAAACGGGAGATTGCAAGTATTACGAAAGGAACGACTCACCTGGGCGATAACTGGTAAGACCAAGGGGATTGGTGGACAAAAGGTATGCCTAGCTTGAGTTCAAATGAACTCAAGGCACAAAACTGAATAATGGGGGAAAACCAAGATATCAAGGTCGTGATTACGACATACACCAGGACAACAGAGAAAAAAAAATGGATGAATGAGTGAAGGCAATACCTACACTCATGAAGAGCTTTTTTTTTTTTTTGAACAGAGAACCAAATCAAGGGAGGAGCGATCCACCACAATGCCTTTACATTAACTTGAAAAAATTAAAGTACATAAAATTTTGTATTTAACTGTAAGAGACCTTCTTGAGACAGAGTACAAGTTGTGTGGAGCTGACCACACAACACCTGCACGCGAAAAGAAACTCACTAAGAAAACCGGATGCAGTAGTAAGTCACTGCAACACTGGTTGACACCTGTAGGTGAACACAGAAATGCTACAATAATACTGTATAACAAAATAAAAGCATCATTAGTATTTACTCTATATACATCTCTTTAAGAACAAAAAAAAAAGGTCCAGAATATATATATCTAACATACGTGATCATTAAAGATATAAATGGTATTAAGTATGTATACATGGTAATTGAAAACCAAGTAGTCTTTAATAGCTATCAAAAAGAAACGATAATATTGGCATTCACAATGAAGGTAGTAATGAAGCTATCTAACAAATTTTGAACTGGTGCACCATATAAAAAAAAATAAGTTTCCAAAAGAAAACTAAAAAAATGTAAATTTATGAAGAATGCCAAAAGAGAATTAAGAAAATGCTGAAAATGGCCGAAAAAAATGCTGAAAAGTGCCTAGGACTTTGAATTTAGATGATCATGATCATAACAGCATAAAATTTGAACTCTTAAAAACACTGTAAACAATACTACCTATACCTCATGATAAAACAAAAACATAACACTCTGTACAAATATAAAAGAATAAGGTTATACCATAGGGCACAGTCGAGTTAATGCAATAGATCACAGTTGCATGGTACGTAACATACCGGTTGTCAGCGAGTACAGGAATCAAGATGCTTAAAATTAAAATATGGCATTACAATTCAAAATTACTATAGTACTTAATTATAATAAAAACAACAAACACAAATGAACAAACTAAGCTTCATCTTGCAAACAGAGAGGTTTCACATTAGTAAGCGAGCTTAGCAAAACCACAATTTTTAAGACACAAAAAATTATTTACAAATTAAAATTTTCCTAGAGAAACTTGCAGGGATGGCATATAAAATGCCACTAAATTACTCAATTTTTGTAGACATAGAAAATAAAACGTATCTTACACAAAGCCGCTTTACATCTTCCCTTTAATGCCAAAAGAGTCTACGTAAAGGAAACCGTCTAGCTGACTTTTTTTTTTTTTTTTAGACTAACTAGTTAAGAAGACACATGTCAACTGACACCTTATAATTAATTACCCCCTTAACATTGAATTGATATAGTAATTTATTTTGTTACAAGCAATACCTCAAGCAAAACTCACTAAAGCATAAGTCCAGCAATGCAATCCGAATATGCAACTTCTTAAAATATTAATGAGATTTTAAATACAATACGTAAATTAGAATTACAAATTTTACTTACTTAAATTCACACTTAATAAAAAAAATTATAATTGAGAACCAAAATTAACAATACTGCTAATAAATCAATGACTTTAAGTAAACACAGAGGTCAAAGAAAAAATAAAGTTTCTTGATACTTAATCACAGAGTCCTACAAGGAGAATGCAGAAGACATCCAAGAAGCACCTCTCGGGCCAGTGAGGAGCACTCCAAACATGTCAGAGCAACACCAGCGTGTAGAAAGGTGGCCGGCCGTTCCACACACAGGTGGAAACCGTAAGACAGGCCTGCAAAGGATAATAGATTAATAATAAAGAAAGTCATTAATAATAAAGAAAGTCACACTGAGGTTTGGTTTTTTTACATTTTTGTCAAAGAGCATACTCAGACTGGACATTTGTATTCAAAGGGTTTGACACCCTAGAATTCTGACGAGAAGTGCTAGGTTGTACCTGAGCAGAAGCAGTGGGGGTAACTGGTTGAACCTGGTGAGAATTCGTAGACTTAGTTAATTTCTGTTTGCGCTTATGTAATTTTTCGATCCGATCAGTATGTACAAGGAGCGGTGAAGCTTTGGTATCGTCTTGAGACTTAATCTGAAGTAGGGCTGGAGAAATGATTTTCTGTACAGTATATGGACCCTGAATTTTCTTTTCAAACACACTAGGGAACTTTACATAAACCGTATCACCCACTTCAATTTTTGAGAACTTTCTGTTAAGACGAGATTTAGCATACAAATCTTGACGGGTATTTTCATTATTTGTGTATGCATATGAGTAGACTTTATCGAGACTTTTTGAAATATTTGCAACTTCTTTATTACCACTAATGTGCCATGTCGGTTCACTTTTGTAGTTATAATATATATCACTTATCTCTCGACCAAAGTGTAAAAAATTTGGTGAGAATTTAGTTGCTGGATGGATGGTCGAATTGTAAATCGACTGATGTATTTTTACAGCAGTGAAAATATCAAAACCTAGAGAAGCCATGGTTGTAATGGACGACTTAATTTGAGTGTTCACTCTTTCAGAAATTCCATTGGCCTGGGAGTGCGAAATAGACGTGTGTTTGAGATAAATACCTAGCAATTTACTTAGGGAGTGCAACAAATCACTGGTAAATTGACTACCTTGATCACTCAAAAAGATTTCAGGTCTTCCGTGTGTGGCAATATAGTGCAACAGAGCTTTAGAAACAGCTTGAGCAGTAATGTTGTTCAGAAGATATATTTCAGTATATCTTGAAAAATGATCGGTAACAGTAAGCAGATGTGAACCTTTAATGGGACCAAGAATGTCCATAGACTTTCTGATTAGGGGCCATTGGAACAGGAGCTGGCAAAAGTGGCGCCTTGTTGTTTTTATGTTTATGTAACATGCATGTCTCGCATGATTTGACAAAATTATACGCATCAGAAACAAAGTGCTGCGAAGTAAAGCGTTTACATAAATTCTGCAAAGTCTTATGGATACCAGCATGCAAAATGTGAGCAATGGTAAGAGCCTTTCATTGGAGAGAGGGTGGAAGTACTGCTCTATGCAAATCCGTATTTTCATACGAATAATTTTTGAAAAAGCAAAGAAATTCACTCACAGGATGTAGATAGTATCCCTTAAGTTTTTTGCCCCTCTTGCCCCTATGCAAATTTTGAATATTTTGCTTTAGTTTAGTATCCGCCAACTGTTCTTTTAGAATAGTTCGTCTAGGATTTCTAAAATAGGGTCTTGAGTATTTGCTTGATCAATGGTGTTCACAAAGTGATCAGAGCCTTGGCTAACATTTTGAAAGTTATCCTGTGATGCCAAAAATTGTGATTGAATATCATTATGTAAATCATTTTTGCTATTAACAACTGGTAAAGGTTCCGACGATGTAAGAAGCTCTGAATTAGTGGTGAGATCCTGAGTTAGCGGACTAGTCGGACAACGACTAAGATAATCAGCTAACACATTTTGTTTTCCTGGGATATGTTCAAAATTGAATGTATACTGGGACAGCTCCATGAGCCATCTTGTTGTCACATCAACTGGTGAACTTGACTTTTTATATTGATTAAGAGGCTTGGCATCAGAAAGTACTGTGAATTGTTTATTAAACAAGTAATATTTGAATGACGTAATTCCTTTATATATCGCATATAACTCTAATTTAATAGGAGGAAATTTCTTTTCGGATTTGGTAAGTAATTTAGAATAATATGACACAGGAAGTAGTATGCCATTCCTTCTTTGCATCAAAATTGCAGAGATAGCCTGCTTAGCTGCGTCAGTATTGACGAAAAACTTTTCATCCCAATTTGGTAGATGTAACACAGGCTTCTGAAAAAAAACTTTCTGAAGTGACTGGAAGGCAGTTTGTTGTTGTTCACTCCACTCAAATTTTATTTTTGGTTTAGTTACGTGTATAAGTGGAGCGACGAGATCAGAAAAGGAGGGATAAGAGCTCGGTAGAACGAGCAGAGTCCAACAAAACCCTTAGTCTGTCTCTTCGTTTTTGGAGTTGGAAACTCAATTATTTTAGAAATATTACTCTCAATAGGGGAAACTTTATGGTCTTTAATGTTAAATCCCAGAAAATTTATGTCAGTTTGAAAAAATGAAGATTTTTTCGGCGAAAGCATAACATTGTTCTTTATGAAAACATCTGTTATTTTATTTAATTTGTCTAACATTTCTTGGAACGAATTTGCACCGACCACCATATCATCCTGATATGAAAAACAAGAGTCAACACCAGATTGCTGGATGAGAGTGTCAATCAGTTCCTGAAACGTAGAAGCAGCTGTTTTTAAACCAAAGACCAGAACTTTAAATGTAAAAACTCCCCAAGGGGTAATAAATGAAAGTTTATCCTGCAACTCATTCGGTACAGCAATTTGCCAATATGCTGAAGGAAGGTCTAAGGTGGTGAAATACTTATACTTAGACAATTGTAGCAACAAGTTTGAAATTTTAGGGAGGGGGTACGAGGATGGAATAATAATGGCGTTAAGTAACCTTAGATCCAAAGCAAGCCTATACTTTTGAGGTTGTGAGGGATGCATTCTTTTCTTTTTCACCAACAACATGGGACAGGCCCACGAAGAATTTGCCCGCTTAATTATGTTTGCTTTTAACATATCTTGAATTTGGTCTAGGGCTTCCTGTTCTAGTGCTTGAGGGACCGGAAAAGGAAGTGCTTTAATAGGGTGAGAATTAAGCAAATCAATATGAGGCGAAACTAAGTCAGTTTTCCCAATGGTGTCTAATGATTTAGAAAATGTCTGAGCTTTACTACATAAAAGTTTAACCAACTCCTCACGTTGTTCCTGAGTAAGATGTCCCAGGTTAAAGTCATCAGCCGAAAGTTCTTTAATTCGCTTATTAATAACCTCATCAGAAGGGACAATTAAGTTACATTGATGTTGTTCCTCGTTTTCAAAAGAATAACTCTGAATATCTTCATCGGTTACGTTATACAAAGTACCCAATTTAGCATTTTTATTCAAATGAACATCTTTATCCGAAATGTTTTCAAGAACGACGATAAAAGCATTTTTTAGGTGTGACAACGAGTGTAGCGATTCATGGCCTATGATTTTTGAGTTCTTAACTGTTGGCCTGAAAAGAAAATATTCACTTGGCTCAACTGAAAATTTAGCACGAACATAGGCACACGACTTCTTGGGAATCTAACCTTTCTAAAGTTTTGAACAACTATTTCATGATCAAGTTCAGACAATTTATCACCACCCGATTCATTGTCATCCTGTACAGATACCGTGGTACAGTCAGTAACATCACTTGACAAGGAAGTGTCGTTGATATAACAACTGTACTCTTTTTTTTGAGAATCTTTGATGAATGGAATGACTAAATCTTGCAGCAAAGCAGAATTAAACGCAGGTGTGATAGACATGTTATATTTCTGCATAAAGTCGTACCCCAAAATAATTTGAAAGTCATTACCAATATTGGCAATATAAAAGTTGTGCTTAAAGAAAAGATTGTCAATTTTAAATGACAACATAATACATCCCTTAAACTCTACTATCGAATTAATTGTAGATATCTTCACTTTATTAGATAGATACTGGAAATTAATTCTATCCTTTATTGACTTAAAGTGCCCATCATCAATCAAAGATAATGTTGATCCACTGTCCAGGAGGGTGGGGACTTTAACCTTATTTAAATTCAGCTGGATACATGGTAGTCTTGCCCTAGTATGAAATGTACTACAGATACGATGGTCAGTATTTACTATAGTCTCACTGTTATTTATAAGCCTGTCCTCGGTTTGAGATAGGCTATTTGAATAGGCAGGATTATCAGTTTGAATTACCTTATTGAATACCGGCTTCTTTATAAGAGGAGAGATCAGAGCGCCAGTTACCTCCATCTCTCTGAGTAGTTTAAATTATGATGAGTTTTTTTAGGAGACTTAGATTTAGACTTTGGCAATTTATTATCTTTAACTTTGTTACTATTTATGCAGCTATTTTCTATCAATGCCTGAAATTTAAAGCAATCTTTCATAACATGGCCTCTGATTGCACAAAATGAACACGTGTCAAACTTTGCACTACGCAATCTTTGCCTAGACTTGCTATTTCTTTGACTAAAATTTTGCTGGTGTTTCTGCTTTTTTTCCTGAAAAATTTTACTAGGACTAGGTTGAAATCCCTTATCCTGCGTATGACATAAATGAAAAATTGGTTCAACCGGAGCATTTTCGGTTTCACAATCAAGTGAATAAATTACAAGCAATTGTTCAGTTCTATCAATAGCGGACTCAAAGGAATTAACTTTTTCCTCCAATAGTTTACATTTGATATTCTTGGGCAAATTTTTTAAGAAATAGTTAAAGGCTATTGAACCAAGAGTTGTATTATCAAATGATGGGAAAGCAAATCTGCATAGCTTACGAATTCTACATGCAAATGCTCGGGGACTCTCATTAACGAGCATTGAACACTTGTCCAATTGGTCAGAAGCTATACATTTATCGTATTTTCTTCTAAAAAACTTTATAAATTCCTCTCTAACCTTAGCCAGAGAGTCAAAATTCTGGTTTACTATTGCATCCAGGTAAAAATTCAAGGCCTGATCCTGAATTTTAGATTTTAAAATAGCAAGTATCTCTCTATCTGAATAATTATTCAATTCCTTAACTTCGGTTAACTGGTCAAAGAAGAATTCAACCGTTTCTGGAGAACCAGAATATGGCTGAACTGAAATTTTAGGTGGAACTGACATAGGAGGCATGGCTAAATTCTCTATTTCCTTTTAAACCGAAAGTTTAACATTCGCTTTTAAATCAAAAAGCAGTAAGAGAAAATTAACTTTACCGAGTAAAAAAAAAATCAATATTTTTTTTTCTTTTTTTGTTATATTAAAAGATAAACCTGCACAAAGTTCAATTTCTATCTAATATAACTCATAAAACTTAACTTATTACTTGGCTATATGCTTGAAAAAATCATAACAGTTATACAAAATACACAACTTACACACAATACTTAAATATGCATGTAAATTCTACAATATCACTCTAATTACTCAATAACTTCTCATTTATTTCCATTTATAAAAGTGCATCAATATATACTGCAAGTGTGTCAAAGTGTACTAACAAGTGATGTCCAGAAGGCAATCTAATTCAAAAGTTTTACAAATAATTTCAGCCTAAAACAAAACCATTATCAACTTCGTAAAAAGACTATTGATAAATGTTCCTCTCCCCCTCTTTTCCTTTATTTAAAATATACTACTATAAATTTTCTTTTTCAATGAATACATATCCCTATTATTTAACAATAATATATAGAAGCACTCCTTAACCTATGCAAATAAGCCTGACAAAAACAGCACTCTTAAAAAAACAAAAAGGTACATCTTTCATACCTTGAAAGTTGAAGAGGTCACACGGTTTAGAAATCCTATATTCCCTTTCAAACTTCACACAAAACCCAGTCAAAATATCACTTTTACAATCGAAATATCGTTAAAACATTCCACAGTTCACAGAAGAAGGTCACGGTAACATCTGTTGTGTTAAAATTATGCTGGTTGGTTGGCTAAGCCAGTACCAATTGTTAAAGGTTGATAATTGAAAATCAACTTGAAAAGTAAAACATGCATTCATAGAACGCGATGGATGGTTGGTTAGATAAGCTCAGAGTTAATTCAAGCTTGACTTGAAAAACTAATCTGAAAGGGTTTAAAGTTGCAATGTTTTAATTAAACTTAATGGCGCTTTACTCCAACCTAAAGGAAATTTCAGTTACAAGAGTCCAATAAAATCTTGCGTATAGTAGATCTGAGACATTGCATTGTGTTTTCTTAAAAAATATATATCCAGTGGCAATAACTAGGTTACTGGGAAGTTTTACTTCCATGAACTTGTGTTGTGACAATCGATAAAAACAAAATGACTGGAGATTCAAAGTTCATTCGAACATTCATATTTATTGAAGTTTTAATAATCCAATATGTATGTTAGGCATTGTGGTAGGACTAATTTATGAGAGAGACTAAATTCAAAATACTGCAGCTGAATGGAAAGGCAACATAAAAAAAAACTATACAACGATACTTTTAAAACGGTTAACACATCACCTTTTCCCATAGTCATCTTCATTGTCAGTGAGTGTCCATCATGCACAGCGACCTCCAAACGTATACTCTGAAGATATCAGGGAGTGGAAACACATCTCCTCATGCTGCAAGAATCCGCTTCCTTTTTGCTCCAACTTTCTTTGCTCCTTCACAAGCGAAACCCGCTGATTATAAGCACAGCAAGGGTTGCCAACACAAAAAGGCAAACCGCCACAACGCGTGCCAAGGAATTAATGAAAAACCATGGAGAATACGTGAAACGCTAAACTCCGCGGGCTAATATGCCAAACGTGGCAGACAGGCTACGCGAAGTGAAAGTCAAAGTAGGCAAAACGGGAGATCGCAAGTATTGCGAAAGGAACGACTCACCTGGGCAATAACTGGTAAGACCAAGGGGATTGGTGGACAAAAGGTATGCCTAGCTTGAGTTCAAATGAACTCAAGGCGCAAAACTGAATAATGGGGGAAAACCAAGGTATCAAGGTCGTGATTACGCCACCAACCTCTCAGATGTCTGAAACCAAAATTCCCAATCCAAGGGTATGAAAGAGACACCTGTTGGGCAGTATACACCCAATCCTATTAGGGATCTATTTATTTGAAAGTGTAATAGAATATGAAATTTGATTAAATTCTGCGCATTAGTTTTTGAGATATAGCTATCGCGAAAATCGTGAAAAATGCAGCACAACAGCGCTACTTCTTATATGTTTTATATGACAACATAGTCAGCACCAACTTATGTCAAGGCCTAACAGAATTTGAAGTTTGATGAAATTCAGTGCGTTAGTTCTTGAGATATCTATTGCTAAAATCGTGTAAATCCTGAAAATGCAGCATAGGAGCGCCACCTGTTGGGCGATTTACACAGAACCTAATTAGCAGCAACTTATGTCAACGTCTAACTGAATCTGAAGTTTGGTGAAAATCTGTGCAATACTTCATGAGATATAGCTATTGAAGAAATCGTGAAAAATATAGCATAGCAACGCAACCTGTTGAGCGATTTACACCTAAAACTAATAGGCACCAATTTATATCAAGATCTAACATAATGAAAAGTTTTATTAAATTCCGTGCAATAATATTTGAGATGTAGCACCCACAAAACTTTTGTCACATACAAACTCACAGTCAGACATTTTCTAAAAACAGTCAAATCGTGTTTAAGACTTTCTAAAACGTAAAATTCCATCGAAATTTTTCACAAATACAATTCTTTCTTCTTGTAAATATAGAAGAAAATAAAAAGATAAATATAAGGCGACGATGATGTTAAGATGCTAGAATGTATATGATATAACGACGACAACCATCATATGTCTTATTCCATTTGAATCAGTACCTGATTTACGGCAGGGCATTTGGGGCATGGGCCCAGGCCCCCTGATTTTCAGGGGACCCCAAATGATGCTGAAGGTTTTTCAATTTTTGTCCAAAATTTGATGCAGTTTTAACATCTAATTTTACATTTCATTCTGCATTCTATTGTTTTCATATTCTATTTTTATAACATCATATATTTTGTCTGAAACATCCATATTTAATTACTACTACTTTATTATAGTGAATATTTTCTTTTATTTTTACCACTTTAAAAATATATTGTATTTTATTTTTAATTCTTATTTAATCCTGTTCCTGTTCTCATCAGATTATTTGGGAATAGGTGAGCATAGCTCGTAGGCAGTAGAGCTCGTAGGCGGCAGAGCCCCCTAATATTTTAAGTAATTGTAACATGGTACTGCGGAAAATTAATAATTAGTTATTACATACTTTATCATTCCAGGTATATAGACTTGCATAGGAAAAGATAATTAGCACCACACAATTTATTATAAAACATCTACTCATTTAATTTTTATAATTGTGAAATAATTATTTAAAGGTAAATTAATTATTATCAAGTTTAATTATTTAAAGGTAAATTAATGATTATCAAGTTTAATTTTTAATGGATATTTTAAAGTATTTATTATAGTCAATAGTGGTTATCTTAGTAAGTATCTTTCTCAATATATATTTTTCTATTATTCAATCCTTCTGTAAGCATCGGTGCAAGCAGGGCACTGTAAGCATTTGTTCCCGGGGACCCCAAATTTGTAAATCGGCCCCTAATTTGAATACATGCGACTACCAGTCCGTCGCGTTATACAACAGTTCATGTGTTAAGCTTAAGTAAAAGTATATCTACATTTGAAAGCTTATAGTAATAAAAACAGATATGTTTATTGTAAATGAAATATTTTTAAGCCCCTAAAAAATTATGACAACATTTTTGTTATGATCAGGGAATATAATAAAATACCTTTTTATATCACTCAGTATAGTGGTTTATTTCAAAAAAGTGTTATAATGTTAATTCTATGCACTTGGTATCCCAAAAATGACGGTTGCATTTCAAAAACGAAATAAAGAAAAACAGAAAGTGATAGATATTTTGGAAACTAGTAAATTTTCAGTTGCACAAAATTTCAAATTTAGTTACAAGGTTTGCCAAGAGATGGCGCTTCTAATTTGGAAAACTTTAAAAAAACTGTTTGATATTGTTAAAAAGAAGTCTTCTAAAACTAATTTTACAATAGTTTCAAAACATTCACCATTTTCAGGAATAACATGGCGCAGGCTGAGAACAAAATTCACAAAAACCCGTTATAATATTACAGCCGGAATGGTCTCACATGCAGCAGAGATTTACTGTTTCAATTAGGCAGTCATTTGCAATTTTTGGTGGTACATCTTGTCTTTCAGGTACACCACCACAAAAAAGTCACAGAAATCAAATCTAGCGAATAGACAGGCCAACCCATTGCCATTTCCCATATACTTGCAAAGATCCAGGGCGATGAAGTGAACACTGAAATATTTGTTTAGGAAAGGAAAATTTCAGCCTTTTGGAGAGGTCGGGCACCATCTTGCATGAACTATGAGGTCCATCCAATTCATTTTGTACTACCAAATTTAAAGCAACATTTCTAGAAAGAGCACTCCAATAATCGTTTGACGACAGAAAAATGGCTTATACAGTCCTTTAGAGGAAATGACGGTCCAAACCATGACTTTTGGGGAACCCAGAGATGATGGTATGGCAACATGGAAATTTTCCGTTCCCCAAACGCGACAGTTCTGAGTATTGAAAAAGTCCTCCAGTGAAAAGTATGTTTCTTCGGAGAACCAAATGTTTCTTACATCGATCCAGCATTAAGCTGGTGCAAAACAGCATTCATGAACATCTCACATACAATTATGGCAGCGGTACTAAAGGACTGGCAGGTCTGAATCCGGTATGGAAACATTTGGAAGCTGTATGATACGGAGTGTGAACAAGCGTCGTAGTCAAGCCTGAGCTGCAACATGTCAAACGGAAACCCGGGGCCACTGATGGATCATTTGATGAACGACTCGAACGTTCCCCTCTGTAACTGCCGTACGCGTTCATCCTACTTTTCCAGCATGATCGCTATTAAGGTCCCAGTCCGTCGAAAACTTTAAAACAGAACTTTTGTTGTATCCCTTTGCAATCCTGTCATTAAGCTTCCTCTGAAAACTTTGCCTTGATTCAACAATACTGTGGTCTAGGCGGTGGATTTCCAATAAAAGAAATATCCACTATTCTAACAAAGAAACCCTTTTTGCACATACGATCTCTGAGCAGCACATCCTAGCAAGGGATGACGAAGTGCTGAAGGGAGATCTCACGGAATACGCTTCGCTATGGCTCTCGCAGATATTCTGCAAAGCCATCTGTTGGCAAACTTCGTAACGAAAATTTAAAATTTTGTGTGATTGAGAATTTACTGGTTTTCCAAGTAGAATGCAGCAACTATATGCATTTCTATCGCTTTCCATTTTTATGTATTTCATTTTTCAAATTTACCCATCATTTTTGGTACACCCTGTATATGTTTATGTAATCAATAGTCCATGGTACATATAAAATCTAGAGAAAGAAATTGAAACATTTTCTTCTTGTTTAGAAGTAAAAAAAAAAATTGATTTGCCGGAAATATTTTTTTATTATTTTCCCTACCACTGTTTCAAAACCATAATCTTTGAGGTAGATTTTTACCTAGTAAAAATTCAATTTCTACCAAAGAATTTCTACTGAGAATTTCTAATTAGTAGTATGTATGTATGTAGTCTTCAAGGCAGATTACTATTGTTTAGAAATTCTCATGTTTCTAATGCTCTGTAAACAAATTTCTAACCAGATATTTTATTTAATAACATGTGACTTCTTTCTGTGCACCATGCATTTGATTTCTCTAATTAAATAAAAACGTGCTTATTTGACATAAGCTAGCAATAAAACAACTTGTCTAGAAGATTTTACTTAGACAATTTGTAACTTAATAAATACAAAACAAAAATTCAAAATTTTCTTTTAAATGTATTATTACTTCCTGTCTTTAACGTTTTCATTTTTTTATACGTCTTTCAATATGGGTTAAGCAGTGTGCCAGCACTAACACCAAGGATCCCACTTATTAGGTTTTAACAAAATTGCTAGCGATTAAATGAATATTTTAAGAAGAACTAGCATACATAAAAAGCATTGTCGCATTTGGACATCTCTTTTAGGTTTTAACTACTCTAAATGTGAAAAAAATAATCTAAATAGACAATAATATATGTGCGCAAATCACAGGGACTAAATGAAGAAATTGCATAACAGTGAAACGATAAGACAGAGCGGACCAAAAGACCAATAGGAGATAGGCGAGTGTGAGGTATGATAGGGCACGCTCATATATTCAGCATGATGTACTGTGCAAGTTTTAGAAGTGTATAACGAATGCTCGCACTAAAAGTTAAGCGTTTGCGTGAAAGTTATTGCACGGTATTCATTAGTTGTAACAATGTCAAGTTTCTGCCTCGATGTGATATATTCAACAGAATATCCTGTACATGACATCTGGAGAATTTTACCAAGGTATAATCATTGGGAAATTAAAGGTCGAAATATGACTAGTGTTTTCGAGGAATTCAGAATCTACCGCATCAACTTATCATGCGCTTGGACAGCATTCCAAAGGACAAGAACAGCTGTCAGAGGGTTTAGTACTAGTGGTTGTCTACGAGCAACTACAACAAAGCACCACCACTGCCTTGTCCTACAGGCGAAAAATGATAGATGGCAGTCAGTGAGAGAAAATGCAAAACACATGCAAAGGATTATTTGACGTCCGATATCGCGTTTTACCGTGACCAGAAGGTTGCTCAAATGTTGCTTATTTGCACGATGACCAGTACGGTATGTGCCATAAACGTCTTCCCATCGGAGACGTTGTTTACTGTGGTGTCAGGAACATAATAGCCAGACAGATCAGCTATGGGATCAATTGCTCATTACGGATGAGAGCCGCTGTAGGCTCTGTGAAATTGGTGAAAAATTAATAATTCTAATAAAATGAGTTAAATCTGCCAGAAAAAAAAAATATATAACTTCTTTAAATATGTATATTTAAAGTAGTTTTTAATATATAAAAAATATCTGCTAGAAATAAATTTAAATAAATACTAAGACATCATTTCTCTAAATAAAAAAAATCAGGCAAAAAGAATACCAAAAGTAATTTTAATTTTATCCATCCAGTCCAGTTATCGATGTACAGGGGATGTTCAGACATTTTTGTAAAGAGAAATATACAAAGGTAAGAATTTTATTTCCTAATATGTTCAGTGATATACCCTTTTGTTGAGCTATCTTATTACATCTTGATTAACAAGATGATAAAGTTTTTCTTAAAATATCAAGCTCAAAGTCCATCTAATGCTTTTGGATGCCGCTTATAAAGAGCTTGTTTTAAATGTCTAAATGCAGGTTAATTCATAGGAGGCACATTAGAGGATTTGTTTGGGATATATTTAAATGGAATAGCCTCAATTCCTGTTTCATTTCTCTTTTTTTCCTAACAAATATACCAGTAGATTTAGAAGTATGGATGGTAGCCTTATCCTGATGGAACATTGAAGATTGTTTGGGTAAAATGTTAGAATGTCTTCTTTGAAAATAGGTGTTAAATATTATTTCTGATAGAAATCTTCGTTAATTTTGACATTATTTTGTACTTTCTTTATTTTAGTTTTGTATAAGAGAATCCAACAATATCCATTAAACTTTTAGAAAAACATTTATTGTTTTCTCTGAACCAACATTTTAGGTCGTTTTTTTAGTAGTAAATCGATCGTCTCTATTGTAATCAGATAAATATAGCCAAGCCTCATCAATTGTTACAAATAAGCAAATTGTAATGAATTGTAAAAAATATCCTTACGAAAACTTGCAGTTCGTAATTCATAATTGAAACAAGAAGTAATATGAAAATCAGAAGAGTAAAATCAGCTTTAATTTTTTATCATACATTTTATTATTTTAATGTCAGTAAACAAACGATAAATCACCAAATTAACAAAGTTTTTTATTGTTTTGTTTAAAACTATTACAAAATAGTAAAAAGCAGAAAACTAACGTTTAAAAATGCACAAATAATACGTGAAAAGCAGCAAACAGCTGTTTCGAAAGAAAGGCTGAGCCTAGCCTTGCTTTTCTAGTACGCTGTGTCTTACTCTATCTTGCACTGAAGAAGAATTTCGCTAGTAGATTCGAAACAGCTGTTTGCTGCTTTTCACGTATTATTTGTGCATTTTTAAATGTTGGTTATCTGCTTTTTAATATTCCTGCACAAAGGCTTTAATTGCTATTTTAATATAACAAAATAGACTCTAAAATGTTCGCTATGGAAATTTATGGCAAAAATGACATTAACGTTAATACAATGAAAAATATTTTTCAAACCAAAACAAAGTTATCCGGACCCTCTTTTAGTGATTGTCGTCCCCAATGCTTAAGAGCCCTTATTTTGAAAATCAGACAAGTGTGATAGTTGTATTTTTCTTTTGCTTGATTTTTTTTTATGTTGAAGTAGATCACTTTTAATGAATAATGTGCAATTTTGAAGCCCTGAAAAAATTTTCCCTTCCCTGTAGAAAATGTCAAAGTTCAAAGTTGTGACTGTCATTTTTCATGAAAAGTGAAATGCGAGTATGTTTGCAGTGCTAAAGCTTAGGAAAGCAACGACATCCCAAAATTCTTTTGTGATGAAATATTAGTATAACACTACCTGCTTAGTAAACTACATTCGTTTCCATGGGGCATTGTTATTTTACATTATGTTGCCTCAAAATGCAATGAAAATGACGTTTTTGTCCGTTTTCTGCTCGTATTTTCTTATTTAAGTGATAGTACCACAAACTTTTTCTTCTAGAATATCGAAGTGTAGTAATAGGACAATCTAAATCATATAATACTTTACCGGGGTATTGCTGCTGTTAGCAGAAATAGTCTGTTAAATATTCAAAAATTTCGAAATCGGTAACATTTCAATTAGTCTTTTCTCAAAACAGCATCACGGTTCAATAAAACAAAATGTATCACGTGGTAGTTGAAAATATGTACAAACACATGGAAAAGAAAAAAAAGTGGGGCCTCGTCATATTTTTAGAAAAAAAATAACAAAATTTACAACAATTCAGTCAAAATATCCCGTTTAAATTTCCCTTTTTTCTATTTAGAACAAGGAAGGGGGAAGAAAAGGGGATATTTCATTTTCTCATAGGGAAAAACATAGCTAGTAGAAAGAGAAACGGGATGTTTCGTTTTTGGATAGGAAAAAGGTATGATAAATGACAGTCTGTTTTGTGACTTTTGACTTTTTTTTTTTCTAAAAATATGACGAGGCCCCACTTTTTTTTCTTTTCCATGTATTTGTATGTACTTCCAACTACTAAGTGATATATTTTGTTTCATTGAACCGTGACGCTGTTTTAAGAAAAGACTAATTGTAATGAAATTTTGAAATTTTTGAATATTTAACAGACTATTCCTGCTAGCAGCAGCAATATTCCGGTAAAGTTTTATATTATTTAGCTTGTCCTAGTAGTACACTTTGATATTCTATAAGAAAAAGTTTGGGGCACTATTGCTTAAATAAGAAAATACGTGCAGAAAACAGACAAAAACATCATTTTCATTGCATTTTGAGGCAACATAACAATGTAAAATAACAATGCCCCATGGAAACGAATACAGTTTACTAAGCAGGTAGTGTTATACTAACATATCACCACAAAAGAATTTTTCGATGTCGTTGCTTTCCCAAGCTTTAGCACTGCAAACATACTCGCATTTCACTTTTCATGAAAAATGGTAGTCACAACCTTTAACTTTGACATTTTTTACAGTGAATGGGAAAATTTTTTCAGGGCTTCAAAATTGCACATTATTCATTAAATGTGATCTACTTCCACATAAAATAATATCAAGCAAATCAAAAAATACAACTATCACACTTGTCTGATTTTCAAAATAATGGCTCTTAATCATTTAAACGACAATCAAAACACACAAATTTTTAAATAAATCTAATCTGAGAGTACAATATAAATCAATGATATAAACACGCACTAAATTTAAATAAATATCTCAATTTCAGCGGAAAACCTAGAATAACTCAAGGGTGGACACCAGTTGAAACTTAAAAAAATCTTTTTTTTTTTTTCATTTTCAGATAGCTTATAGTGTCTAGAATTATAACAATGTGTTGGATTTATGACGATTTTTTTAGTTAGCCATGATGAATAATTTTTAAAAAGTTGGCAAAAATGCGTTAGTAATATTGTTTTCTAGTTATATTGTTTCCTGAAAGCCATTCAGAAAATGTCTGATTTCAATATTATACCATAAGACTTTCTTATGATAAGTAAAACATAGGAGTGTCCCTTTACAACAGTGTGCTGCATGAAGCAGTTTTTTACGGTCCTTTCTAATAGACAGTTACAGAATTATAACACCTATTACATTCCGTACATTTTCTGCTGCGTTATATAATTACATCATATATTTATATCTTAAATTGCGGTTCCATGTCTTTTTTTTTTCTATTTCTTCACCTTAAATACAGCCGTCATCTGATTCCAATATTGATTTTTATATCAAAAGCTAATCGATAAGTTTCCTGTTTTTAAATGGCTAATAACATTGCTATGCATACCAACATGCTATGCATATGCTTTTTTGTACAAAAAAAATTTAATAGTAAATTTTACCCTTTTTAATCACCGTAATCTGCCAATTAAATTAGGCAAGAATTTCTGTTAAATTTTTGTGCTACAAAAAAGCGTAAGAGTTGCCAGCTATGTAATAAGTAGAATTCTTGGAAATAGATGAACATGTCGGATGTATTCCATGATAGATATTACGAAAGCAAATAATATATCATAATCTTTTATTTTTTTATATAGAAAAATCTTTTTCTTAGCAATAGGCATTTCATTTTATAGTTAAAATTAAAATAACTTTCCAAATTTTAATGGTGACACCAAAATTCTAAAAAATCATTCGCTATTTTTAGCGATTTTTTTTTTACGAGTAGAGTCTTTTGAGGTAACATTAATAAATGATGAGTAAAGTTTCAAATATATTTTTTTACTCTGAAATTCAAAAAACATTTCATTTTTCAGCGGCTGTTCATGTGGCTCATAAAAATATAAAAACTAGTCGGATGTCCAATCCCAAAACTGTCTTCTACTTTATAAATGTTAATACTTCAAAAAGCGTATTTTTTTAATTATGAATTTTAGAAAAAAGCGAACCCACTTAAAACTGGAAACTTGATCGTTGGAAGGATCGCTCTTCTCCTCACCGAGTCAACAAAGACACGGTGAAAGTAGTGGTACTATTTCATTGGCGGTTCGAAGATTCCCCCAATTATAACTACACTTTTGATGTCTCTTCACTGAGTCAGAGTAAAATCAAACTCAAAAAGCACTTCTATCCCGCTGATTTTTCCAAGCCCATTTCCTTGTCTGTAGTTTCACTAGATAGTATATAGCGACAGTAGGGAATCTCATTAAACATTCATGCGTGTCACTAATTAGATAATGAAGAATTTTGCCATCACAGCATCTCCAACTGGGAAAATATCCCCATTTTTTACCGGGACCCAACGTCCATGGGTAAACATATATATGAATTTTGGTTCAATTCTATCCATGACTTCAAACACTTGCCGATGACACAGAAGAAAAATCGTACCTAAATTTGCTATTACAACGCCGCCTTCAGGCCAATTTTTCCCAAAGTTTTATACAAAGCTCGGCCTACAGCATTACATCTAAGTATAAAATTTCGTCTAAAAGTACTCATAAATTCTTCACTTAAATTGCAAAAAATCGAGAAAATCGCTATCACAGAGCCTCTTTTGAGGAGGAATAACACCTTTTTTAATTGAGAAATGATGTCCATAGTCAAAAACATATATATATATGAAGTATGCTTCAGTTGTATGCATAACTTTGTACACTTTTCAATCTTACATTAATGAAAATGGCACAAAAATTGCCATCAAAGTCGGCCCTTCTGGTGGGATATCCCCAAATTCAACTGGGACCTGCTGTCCACAGCCAAAAACATACATATAAAATTTGTTCAATTTTATGCATAATTTCATACACTTACAGAGAGAACACACACACGAACAGACAGATATTTCATAAAAACAAGCTTTTCGAGACTTCTGAGCCCTTAAACGTGTAAAACCGTCTGAAGCTGGAAGTGGATAAAAATATTGATTACAATACTTTCTTACAAGAAAGTAATAAAACAATAAACTTTTAAATATTATTAAATCCGCCTTTAAAATAGCTAGCATGTACGTAAACTGGATGATGAATTCCAAAATAAATAAATAAACTTTTTAATTCACATAGTTACCTGCTTTAAAGTGAGTTTTAAATTGTAGGAGGTAAAGCCAAAAAGTGAGTTTCTCTCTATTTTTTAGAGAAAACATAAAACAATGGGTCAAACAAAAATCGATTTTACAAGAGTCTTCTCCCTCTTATTTGGCACTGTATGACCTGGATCGTGTATATGGTGCTAGCGCAGTGCTAGGAGATATATCAAATAAGCAGGGCATTTTCTGTCTGGCAAATATGGAGAGCAAACTTTTGAAGAAGGAAGTATGTGGCTTGACATTTTGATATCTGGCATGTTACTTTTGTACAACGATCCTATACCACACACAGTGGCGGAAACAGTTAACCATATTGCCAACCTCACTAGTAAGCACTTGAGGAATTAGGCCACAGTCACAACTGACTTCTACCTCTTTCTGGTATTGAATAAAACTCTTGATGGAAGATATTTTAAAACCAATGAAGATATGAATAAGCTGGTAAGTAGATCTTCCTAATGCAGGGCATGCGTTTTTAACAACAGAAGATTTTAAACCTTGTTTAATGATTAACACACCAACATCTTAAGTGATTATGTAGACAAACAGTAAGCATACTTCTTTATTTTAGCAGTCTATTGAATAAAAACATGGATCATAGAAGACTGGGGAAAATGTTTTTGACTCCCCCTCATACTCAAGTTCTGATTATTGCAAGGGCAAATAGGGCAGCTGATCAGAGCCCCCCACTTGTAAAAGGGTCCAAAAACAGGTATTTTTTTTAAATCAATGCAAATTACTGTTACAAAAATGTCATTTGGAAGCACAATGGAATCTTTGCTTCAGGGCCCCCCGCAGGTTTAGTCGGCACCAGCGCACACTCTTACGTGTGTCACATAAATAACATTTTCTAGCCAAAAGAATTTCATTTATTATTTCCATAAATTACTTTTAAAAGATAACACTTCTACTTATTTATTAATGCATATTACATACTAATTATATTTTATGTTTTTCAGAGTCACTTGACCGGAATCTGAATGATTACGATTCAGAAGGCCGATCAACTAAAAGTAGCTCTGTTGAAAGCATTCCTAATAAAACTGGGATGAAAATGACTGTTAGTCATTTGATGAAAACCGCTTCCATAAAAGCTCGACCAAGCTCACAGCGAGTTTCTGCTGCAGAATTAGAGCAATTCTTTGAAAGGCAAGGATCAAAAAAAGAATATCGAAGCTATACTTTGAATAATAGGACAAAAACCACAAACCGTCCACCTAAAGTGTATGGAAGTGTCGCAGAAATGAAACGTTCGAAAGCATCAAGATCTAAACTTGCTGAAGTGGCAATGAAAGTGCATAAAGAATTTTTTAGTACGCCTGATTTAAAAGCGGAAGTTGTTAGCAATAATTCAAGCAATCAATCGCTTAGGAAACGGAGTATAAGCCAAGAAGATGTTCGTAATGTACAAGGCAGTAGGCATTCGTGGGCTTGTACACCTAATGGGTATAATAGTTATCTAGGTTTGTGTGATAATGATGAATATAGCATAAATTATCGTGATGCATGGAAATCAATCGAAGATGTTTACGATAGCACAGTGCCTGTTGAAACAAAGGACTCAAATGCTGATATTTATGCACAAACTTTACCTTTAACAAAAAAGGAAAAAACTTCCCGAGCAAGTTGTCCCCCACCTTCACATCCACCGCCACCACCACCTGTTGGGCAGGTAGTAAAAGTAGACATTTCTAAAGCCTTGGGTGATTATGCTAATGTAAATATTGTGGATGAGGAAAGAAATTCTCCTCATATAATGTCAAGTTTCCGTCCAGGAGACAGTGCCAAACTTTATGCATCGCCTGAGGTGGTAATGAGTGTAGGTTATAAATCTGACACAAGTAGTTCAAAAGACAATGTACAGCCCAGACGATCAGGAGGAGGATCTAGTCTTAGATCTCAATCTCTTCCTCCCAAAATTTCCGGAAATAAGTCTGACAGGGGAAGTGCAACATCTTCTGAGGCAGAAAATAGTGGTGACTCAGGTGGTTTATATTCAACTTTTAAGAAAACTAACAGACAGAGAGATTCTTTGTCTACAGACAGTGGTCATGTTTCAGACCGAGGAACTCTTCGCTCATTAAAAGGTAAATCTTCAGTAACTAGTGCCTATGCTTCGAAATTTGAGTTTGAAGATTCTGATGTAGGAAGTCCTCAAAATTATCCTACAGTTAGAACTCCTAGCCATGAGCCTTTTATTCCTGAACCTGACTATGAAAGTAGTGAGGATGATTTTATACCTACTTCGTTAGATAAAGCTGGAAGCCTTTCAACTTTCGGAAAAGGAGACTCAAGCAACCAAGAGGAAAAAACATCCAGCCAGCCAAACAAACAAGATGAAATGCAGCTAACACAGTCTGATACTAGTTCCCAACTCAGTCCACATGCTGAAGCTAAACGAGCCATACAAGAAGCAAGAGAAAGATTAAGGTTTTCTCAAAAACCAATTGACAAAAATGCAACTGTTGTTTTCATCAGTGGTAAAATCACTGAGCATAAAGTAGAGAAAAGTGAAATACAGCTTCACAGAACTGAAGAAGGCAGACTGACTGGTACTGTTGTCATATCAACAACAAATGAACCTCAAGAGCCTTTGTATTTATCATCATCTATCTTAAAATCTTATGAAAATGATAACAGTGTGGCTTCCCGATATCCTAGCAGAGATGCTCCAGCTTCAGAATATGCTAAATATCGACAACAAATATTAAGTGGCATGAATCAGACATTGAGTTCTGAAAAAGATTCTTCTCCTGTTAAAGATTCAGATGTGACTAAAGAAAAAATAAATGAAATCACAGATATTAAAAAGGAAATTGAAGGAGATATAAGGAAAGACACTAGACCTAAGGTTGTAGATGAACTGAAAATCACACTGACTGGAGCACAAAAATGTCCTATTGTAAACAAAGATAATTTTTCAATAAAAAAGACTATTGATAAAACTATTATCAGTTCCAAAGACAGCAAAAGTGATTCTATAGATGAAAACTTCAGTTCTGTGACAGCTGATACAAGTATACAAAATGATCAAATTCCTGTAATATCTAGTTCAAAGGAAAGTGATATTAAAGCTAAAGCAGAGCACTTGTTGACTGAAATTAATCGAAAAAGTCAGGAAAATAACCAAAGGAAGAGCTATGTAGATACTGAGAGAAAATTTGAGAAACCCAGTGACACTAAGCCAAATATTTGCTCACACACTGATTCCTCAAATAAAAATATTCAAAAAGAGACAAAAACTCTTAGATCCATTGATGTGCCAAGTGTTCATAGTGAAACAGACAATGAAAAATGTTCATATGACAAGAAAGTTGTGTTTAATGAACCTGCCATCAACATAACTAAAACTGCTCAAACAAAAGGCAGGAAAATCTGTTCAGAAAATGCACAAAGCTTAAATAAAAAAGTTTCTGGCATTACAAAACCCCAAACTTCAACAGAAAGCAGATTAGATGAGAGCTTGGAAGTTTTAAGACTGCAGGTGAATTCACTTGGTTTAGCAGCTGTTAATGAAGTTGATGTATTCACAGAATTAGTTCCTCCACCGCCAGAATTTGCTGCCTCTTCAGAAAATGGAAGTAGTAAAAAAGAAATACCTTACTCTTCTTCAGAAATTGCAATAGCTCCTCCTCCAGAGTTTTCTGACTGTACTCCTCACATCAGAAATAAATCTTCACAAAGACTATCACATAGCCATCAAAGAAAGAATTTTCCTCATAGTTGTCACCTTGATGCTTCAAATTCTGTTGATCTAGCTTTCTTGGCATCATTTACTAACAAATCTCCTAATATCATGCAGATGATGCGAGGAGACAAAAAATGTAGCCTAGGAAGTAGTGGTGGTAGTATTAATCTGCATTTACCATGCACAAGTGGCCTAAGACATATTCCCTCAACTATTACATCTGAGCATACACGCCTTCGAGATGGATCTACAAATGAACTAACACGCCTAAAATCTGTGCAAAAAGAATTCCGCTTCAAATTACTTCAAGAATGGACAGCTAATGATATTGCTGATTGGTTAGACAGCTTATTTCTACCTGAATATAAGCAAAGATTTTCAGAGGCTGGTATTACTGGTGCAAAATTAGCAAATATGGACAGCAATGATTTAATGGGATTAGGCGTCAAGCAAATGGGTCACAGATTAAATATGGAAAGATCACTAAAGAGGTATTTGAAATGAATACAGAGTTTTCAATAAAAGTTGGAAAATAATAGAATTGCATTAGCTGGATTTGCTGTTTTAAATCAAATAAATGAGGAATAGTTTTATGGTTACATTGAGATCTATCTATATAGATTACTTATCCTAATGTTAATACTGTTCCCAGCAGCTGATAAGATATCTTTATTGCATTTTTATATTTTACTTGAAGCAGACTCATAGTTGCATGTTTTAAGAATATTTTAAACTAGACATACCATTTCTTTAAGCAAACCAGCTTGAACAAAATTAGACAGAATTGTTTATAAGTGCTATATTTATTGGACCAGTCATTCTTCTTCCTGAACTTGATTAATGATTGTTGTTCATTAAAAAATGTTCGCAGTAAACATGGAATGTAATATTTTGAATGACACGATCACTTGTTTCAACATTGCCCTATTACAAACAATTATGTGTAGAAAAAATATTATTGATAAATTCTAATGTTGCCAGCTGCATATTTTAATTTGTATAAAGTATTTATTATTCTCAGTTGTTGTGTTTGCTTGTGTATGTTTAAATTTTACAACTATTGTCAACTATTGTCAGTTAAATCAACATCAAAAACGTGTTGAGTTTGAATGTATTTTAAAAATTACAAAATTTCATTTAACTCTGTTTTATTTCATAATTGTGTAACTGAATTCAATCCATACATTTTGAACTATATTGTATTTAAATGTTAAAAATATATAGAAAACTTATGATCATGAAATGCATATCTTATTTATCCATCTTAAATGTATTCTTAAACATAAAAAAAAAAATAGTCTTAAACTACTTTCAACATTGTAAAGTAAAAGTTATCTTTTCTTCAGATAAAAATGATTTAACCTTTTCAAGGGCGGTGGTCACACGGCACGAACACTTAATTTTAATTCCAAATTGACAAACTGCACCAAGACTATTTTAATAAAAAAATTTCCTTTTGTAATGAAAGTTTAGAGAACAAAGTTTTTATTTTCTAAGTAATTCGTTTGCAAATTCTGGTGTCAATCAATCATTTCATCATTTTACAAACAGAATTCTTCTGCGCCTGAAAGGGTTAATTCAATGGTGTTTACTACGTTTATTCAAGCCACATGTGATCCTTAAGGCCCTACTTCAGTAATGCTCCGAAATAGAGTGGCTAATGTTACTTCAATGGGAGAAATTTATAACTGTTATTTTTTTGCATTTTGATCGAATTTGATATTTTTTGTAGCTTTCAAAAGCTGTACTCTTAAACTATGCAGGCCACTTTAAAATCTTATTTATTTTTTTAATTTTAAGGCGTTCTAGATGCTTTATTGTAGGTTGTTTAACGATTCGCCTTTACTACCTTATCGCGAAAAATCTGTTGGACATTTTAAAATTTCGTAAAGTGGCATGCATGGTTTAATAATTAAGCTTTCTAAAAATACTTTTTATTTTGATTTTAAAATTTTTTAAATCTATGCTACATTTATAAAAAGTTGAAACGCTTTCATTTTTAACAGACGAAAGTGCTCCAAGATCTGCCTCTACAAGGTTAACGCCTTAATACAGGGGGGTTTCAGACGACACCTGGTTAATCAGCAGGGAGTCTCTAAATGGGAAAGTCTTCCTATAGTGTTAAATTTTGCCTGTGGCTATTTTCTGCACTGGAAGCAACTTTAGGTGTCTGATAAAAACAATTTTCTTTTCGTGGGCAAAGAACTAAGTTTTATTGAAAATGCGCTCCTGAAATGTTCTAAATAGATGTTGATTTCAGACGGTTTGTTTTTCTAGGCATCTAATATAATAGTAAAGATAAAGATAAGCATTATTGATTTGGAATAAAAACAGATTTATCATTGTTATTATTTTTCTTTTCTACTTTTGAAGTTTAATTTCCGAAAGATTTTTTAATTGAATACAACATCAAAATGAAGAAGTTGCTTATTCTCAAAAGATACTAGAAATATCTTTTTGTCATCTGCACTCAACAGGGGGGGGGGGGGGGGGTGAAAGAGAGAGAGAACGAAAGAAAATAACAATAGTTACTAGTGTCATTAAAAATTAATAGATATATGCGGCGAATAAATACATTTGTATTTAAATTGTCTATAATACCTTTTTTTCTATCATTTATTAGGTAATTCTTACTGAATTAGTTTAAATGTTTCTTTCATAAAATTAAACATTTGTGCTATACAGCAAACTAAAAGATAACTATTGTACAATTCATTATTAAATTGGATTACACTAATTTAAAACTTAGAAATGTGTTTCTCAAACTTTAAAGAAAGATTTTTTTTTCACTGTTTTACCGAAATTTTTGCATAATTTTCAATCGTTTAGCAAATACATTCCATTGTGGCGAAATCCTCATACACAAATGATATATTTCTACTTAGTGTATATGTTGTTTTTCTTTTCTCCATTCTGAAAAGCAATTGAATAATTGTTAAGGTTATTCTAAACATTTTGATAAAATAAGCATATTTTTTTGCAATTCTAATCAGCAGTGAGTAATACTAAGAGGCTACTTCAGTCGCGCGAATACACCCGCTCGCTAATGCTAATCCTATGGAAGAAATTTATAACGATATCTCGGTTCCATTTCAATATTTTTAAATGATTTTTATTGCATTGGATAGCTGAGATCGATCTGTACAAAGGCCGTTTTTTACATTTTCGATCCTGATTGCAGAATTTTTGTATGGGGAGGCTACTTTAGTCAAGCGAAAAGACCTGTTCGCTAATGCTAATCCTATAGAAGAAACTTATAAAGATATCTCGGTTGCATTTTAATATTTTTAAATGATTTTTTTGCATTGGATAAGTGGGATTGATCTGTACAAAGGACGTTTTTTACATTTTCGATATCGATTGCAGAATTTTTTAAGGGGAAGTTACTTTAGTCAAGCGAAAAGACCCGTTCACTAATGCTAATCCTATAGAGGAAATTTATACAGATATCTCGGTTGCATTTCAATATTTTAAAATGATTTTTATTGCATTGGAGAGCTGAGATCAATCTGTACAACAGCTGTTTTTTTTACATTTTCGATCTTGATTGCTGTATATTTTATGGGGAGGCTATATTAATCAAGCGTAAAGAAACGTTCGCTAATACTAATCCTATAGATGAAATTTATAAAGATATCTCGGTTGCATTTCAATATTTTTAAATGATTTTTATTGCAATGGATAGCTGAGATCGATCTATGCAAAGTCCGTTTTTTACATTTTCGATCTCGATTGCAGAATTTTTTAAGGGGAAGCTACTTTAGTCAAGCGAAAAGACCCGTTCGCTAATGCTAATCCTAGAAGAAACTTATAAAGGTATCTCGGTTGAATTTCAATATTTTTAAATGATTTTTTTTTGCATTGGATAGTGGAGATCGATCTGTACAAATGCTGTTTTTTACATTTTCGATCTTGAATGCAGATGTTTTTATGGGGGTGTTTTCACTTTCGAAACTTGTTCCGAAAATGAAAGTGTCCTCACTAAAAATATCTGTAAACAAAATCGAAAAAACAAGAAATGGCCTTTGTACAGATCAATCTCAGCTATCCAGAGCAAAAAAAATCACTTAAAAATATTGAAATGCAATCGGGAACAGGCTACGTCAGTCACGCGAAAAGACCCGCTCGCTAAAGCTAGTCCCATGGAAGAAATTTATAAAGATATCTCAGTTGCATTTTAATATTTTTAAATGATTGTTTTCCCAGTGGATAGCTGAGATCAATCTGTATAAAGGCCGTTTTTTACTTTCTCGATCCTGAATGCAGAATTTTTTATGTTTTCACTTTCGCACCTGTTCTGAAAATGAAAATGTCCTCACTAAAAATATCTGTAAACAAAATCGAAAAAACAAAAAACGGCCTTTGTACAGATCGATCTCAGCTATCCAATGCAAAAGAAAAAAAAATCATTTAAAAATATTGAAATGCGATAGAGAAGAGGCTACTTTAGTCTACCAAAAAGACCCGTTCGCTAATGCTAATCCTTTAGAAAAAATTTATAAAGATATATCGGTTGCATTTCAATATTTTCAAATGATTTTTTTTTTGCATTATATAGCTGAGATCAATTTGTACAAACGCCGCTTTTTACTTTTTCGTTCCTGACTGCAGAATATTTTATGGTGTGTTTTCATTTCGAAACCTGTTCCCAAAAATAAATTTAAAAATTATTATTGATTAGGAATTAAAACAGATTTATAATCTTTTTTTTTCTTTCTCACTTCTGAAGTATAATGCCGGATAGATTTTTTTAATTCCGTAAACGTCAAAAGGCAAAAGTCTCTCATTCAATAGAAATATGTCATTCGCACTCAACAGGGGATGGGGGGGGGGGGGGAGAAAAAATAATAATTGACTAGTGTCATTAAAAATGAATACATATATGCGGCGAAAAAATATATTTGTATTCGAATTTTCTATATATTTTTTTTTATAATTGATAAGGTAATTCTTGCGGATTTTGTTTCTTTCACAAATATTAAACATTTGTTTTATATAGTAAACTAAAAGATAACTACTGTACAGTTTCATTATTAAATTACACTAGTTTAAAATTGAGAAATGTGTTTCTGAAACTTTTAAGAAAGATTTCTTTGAGTGTTTTACAGAAAATTTCGGGCCGCACCAGTGGCCGAGAGATTGCGCTGTCGAAGCTGGTAGACGGGAGGTGCTGGGTTTGACCCCAATCGCACCCGTCGGCCTAATCGTTCGGAGTTTTCGTGGTTTCCTTCGAACCTCGGATTTCCATGCTTTAATATGGATTGGGTTCCCTTAAAAAGATTCCCACGAAGGGCACCCCCCCTTCGGGTTCATATCCCTCGAGTAGAAAGTCGACCGTCAAAAAGGAACCCAACCCAACTCGAAAATTTCGTCTAATTTACAAATACTTAGCAAATTCTGTTGCGGTGAAATCAGCATACACAGATGATATATTTCTGCTTAGTATATACGTTGTTTTGCATTTATTTTATTTTTTCCCTTCTGAAAGGCAATCTAATAATTTTTAAATTTATTATAAACATTTTGATTAAATAATAAGCATATTTTGTTGCAATTCAAATCAGCAGTGCTAAGAGACTATTTCAGTCATAAGAATAGACCTGCTCGCTAAAGCTAATTCCATGGAGAAAATTTATAAAGATATCTGGGTTGCATTTCAATATTTTTAAATGATTTTTTTTTATTTGGACAGCTGAGATTGATCTGTACAAAGACTGTTTTTTACGTTTTCGATCTTGATTGCTGTATTTTTTATGGGGAGGCTACATTAGTGAAGCAAAAAGAACCGTTCGCTAATACTAATCCTATAGAAGAAACTTATAAAGATATCGGTTGCATTTCAATATTTTTAAATGATTTTTTTTTGTATTGGATAGCTGAGAAGAATCTGTACAAAGACCGTTTTTTACATTTTTGCTCTTAATTGCAGAATTTTTTAGAGGGAGGCTACTTTAGTCAAGCGAAAAGACCCATTCGCTAATGTTTATTCTATAGAAGAAATTTATAAAAATTATCTCGGTTGCATTTCTATATTTTTAATTTTTTTTTTTTTTTTTTTTGGATTGGACAGATGGACATCGATTTGTACAAAGACCGTTTTTTACATTTTCGATCTTCATTGCAGAATTTTTTTATGGGGAGGCTACTTTAGTCAAGCGAAATGACCCGTTCGCTAATGCTAATCCTATAGATGAAATTTATAAAGATATCTCGGTTGCATTTTAATATTTTTAAATGATTTTTTTTTCCATTGGATATCTGAGATCGATCTGTACAAAAGCCGTTTTTTACATTTTTTATCTTAATTTCAGAATTTTTTATAGGGAGGGTACTTTAGTCAAGCGAAAAAACCCGTTCGCTTATGCTAATCCTATAGAAGAAATTTATAAATATTATCTCGGTTGCATTTCTATATTTTTAAATGTTTTTTTTTTTTTTTTCTTTGCAGTGGATAGCTGAGATAAATCTGTACAAAGGCCGTTTTTACATTTTCGATCTTGATTGCAGATTTTTTATGGGGGTGTTTTCACTTTCGAAACTTGTTCCGAAAATGAAAGTGTCCTCACTAAAAATATGTGTAAACAAAATCGAAAAAGCAAAAAACGGCCTTTCTACAGATCAATCTCAGCTATCCAATGCAAAAAAAAAAATCATTTCAAAATACAGTAGAAGATCTTTATAACGCAAACCTAAAAACGCAAGGTTGTGCGTTATATAGAATTTTGCGTTATATGGATCACATCATTAAATTCACCTTGTAAACATGGCCAAATATGTGTGAAACACATCAAAATACATTAGAATATCTTTATACTGCATTCCTTGTTACCAAGAGTTATCCAAATTATAAATTTTTGCATAATATAGGCCAGACATTGTTAAATTTACTTTATAAACATGATCCAAATATAACTGACACAACCATCCCTTATATTAGACATTTTCAAAAATGTTTATTGTAATAATAGAATTTTTTCAGTAAAAAGGTCTTAAATTAGAAGATAAAGTTGAACTAATGTATCAAATTTAGAGAGTAGCAATATTTTACAATGTGAAAGTGCAGGTGCTTTTAAACTGCAAAAATCATTGTTTACATCTGAGAAGTTGTGCGTTATATAGAGAATTGCGTTATATAGAATTGCGTTATAAAGATCTTCTACTGTACTGAAATGCAACCGAGGACAGGCTACGTCATTCACACGAAAAGACCCGCTCGCCAGTGTTGTCAGGTTGGGGACTTTTTAAATAATTTTTTTTCCATTGGATAGCTGAGATCGATCTGTACAAAGGCCGTTTTTTATTTTTTCGATCTTAATTGCAGAGTTTTTTATGGGGGTGCTTTCACTTTCGCACCTGTTCCGAAAATGAAAGTGTCCTCACTAAAAATATCTGTAAACAAAATCGAAAATACAAAAAACGGCCTTTGTACAGATTGATCTCAGCTATCCATTGCAAAAATCATTTAAAAATATTGATATGCAACCGAGAAGAGGCTACTTTAGTCAAACGAAAAGACCCCTTCGCTAATGCTAATCCTTTTGGAAAAAATTTATAAAGATATCTCGGTTGCATTTCAATATTTTTAAATGATTTTTTTTTCATTGGATAGTTGAGATCGACCTGTACAAAGGCCGTTTTTCACTTTTTCGATTTTGAATGCAGACTTTTTCTATGAGGATCCTTTCACTTTCGAAACCGGTTCCGAAAATCAAAGTCCCCTCACTGAAAATATCTGTAAACAAAATCGGAAAAGCAAAAAACGGTCATTAGTTCTTGAGATAGAGCTATTGCAGAAATGATGACAAATGCAGCACAACAGCACCACCTACTGGGTGATTCACACCAACACATAATCAGCATCATTTCATATCAAGGACTAACTGAATCTGAGGTTTGATGAATATGTGTGCATTAGTTCTTGAAATAGAGCTATTGCGGAAATCGCGTAAATGCTGCAAAATGCAGCATAGCAGCGCTACCTGTTGGGCGATTTACAACAAAACGTGAACAGCACCAATTATTTTCAAGGACTAACTCAATCTGAAGTTTTATGAAAATCCTTGCATAAGTTCTTGAGATAGAGCCGTTGCTGAAATCGTGATTGGGCGATTTACACCAAAAACTAATCAGCACCAATTTATATCAGGGACTACCTGAATATAAATTTGTATTAAATTCGTGCATTACTTCATGAGATAGAGCGCCCACAAAATTTGTGTCACATACAGACAGACAGACAAACATTTTGTAAAAACATGTTTTTTGAGTCTTTTGACCCCTAAAACGTGTAAATCCGTCGAAAACCGGAAGTCGAAAATCACGAATCCAATACTTTTTTCTTGTAAAGATAGACGAAAGCAAAAAAATCATTTAAAAATTTTGAAATGCAACCGAGATATGGCTACTTCAGAGCGAAAACACCCGTTCGCGAATGCTAATCTTATGGAAGAAATTTATAAGGATATTTCGGCTGCGTTTCAATATTTTTTATAAGTTTTTTTTTGCATTAGATACCTGAGGTCGATCTGTACAAAGGCCGTTTTTTACTTTTTCGATTTTGACTGCAGATTTTTTTTTTTTTGGGGGGGGGGGATGCATTCACTTTCGAAACCGGTTTCGAAAATAAAAGTGTCCTCAGTAAAAATATCTGCAATAAACAAAGTCGAAAAAGTAAAAAACGACCTTCGTGCAGATCGATCGCAGCTATCTAATGCAAAATAATAATAATAATAATAATAATAATAATTTTAAAATATTGAAATGCAACCGAGATATTTTATTTGAAAAATTTGACCCACTTTTAATAAGTTAATAAGAATTATAAAATGTGTCAATTTTATGCATCTTAATGCTAAATGTAAGAGTAGTCTCTAGAAGCATTTTGCGAAGATAAGAATGCTGACTCTGTAACACTTTTGTTAAATATTCCGGTAAGTTGGAAAGACACAACAAATCAGCTTTTGGCAGAAAAGTAAAGATGTATCGCCTCATTTATAAGAGTATGTTAAAATCACATATGAGACAGAAAATTAATGTTTTTAATAAGTTAAAAAAAATGTAAAATAAATAATTGTTAATGCTCTGCCAGTCTTCTTTCTTGGTCCGCTTTTTCTTCTAATTTTTATTTTATTTTTTTTTAAATAAAATTCAATATTTTAAATTTCTTTTTATGTTACCACAGTGTATTTTCAGGAAGAAGTCACAATGGTACAACTTGAAAATATTAATTATAAATATTAATTTAGAAGCTCAAACTGACACCAAGTCACCTGGGCCAACCTGCCCCGATTACGGGGTTAATTAGCCCACGTCACTTTTTAATGTTCTGATAGTGCAGAAGTTTAAGAAATGTTCAAAATTTTACCGAATCTTAATTTTTGTTTCGTACGAACGAAAACACAATATAGCCTAAAGAATATCTACCATACAATATTCCTTAATGAAGCCATAAAATTATAAAAATGTAAAATTATTAATTAGAGAAAAAAAAAATCAATTTATAGATATAAATAGAATTAATTGATTAACTCGACATAATTTTCATCATTATAATGAAGACAAACATAAAATTTGGTTATGTTTTCGATAGGACCAACTATTACAAAAAAAAAAAAGAAAAAAAGTGGGTTGAAGAAGAAAAAAATTGATAACTTCGTCAATTCACAACATATCAAATCCGTTTAAATTTATTATACATCTTCTTAGTATTATCTAAAACTTTTATATTGACAAGTTTTTGATAAGATCAACTATTACGGCAAAAAGAAAAAAAAATGTATGTGTGTGTATAAGAAAAAAATCACATTTCCTTAATCCGTAAAATTGTTGGTGAATTAACTTTGAAATCTACCTGTGCCTGTAGCCCAAGCTAACAGGGATTTTACTATAATTATGATAGTTATAAATATTTTTGTACAACAGAGCAGCATATTTGATGTGATGTGGGTAAACACCAATATATCTTCATTTTTTAGAAAGATTGACTGGAATAACCAGGAATTCAATTAATAAAATAATTCCTTATTATTAATTATTAATAAAATAATTAAAATAATAATTAAATAATTCCTTACTATTAATTAATAATAAATTAATTAAAATAATAATAAAAATATCTGTAAACAAAATCGAAAAAGCAAAAAACGGCCTTGGTACAGATTGATCTCAGGTATCCAATTCAAAAAAATCATTTAAAACTATTGAAATGCAACAGAGAAGAGGCTACTTTAGTCAAGCGAAAAGACCCGTTCGCTAATGCTAATGGACCCTATGCACGCAACCTGAGGTTGAGGCTAAAATTCGTCTGCTGGCGGTGTTTAGCATAGCAGTCTATGGAGTGTGATTTATTAATGCTTGTTAAAAATACTGCAAAACAATTCTTTGTTGTAGCAGCATAGTCTTAATATATTACAATATAAATTCAAAATGTTGTTCTGTTTGCGAGAAAATTTCCTAAGTTTGCAAATGATCAGTTAAAATGTATGGATGTAGCCTGGGTCAAGGCTAAAGTCGTCTGCTAGCGGTGTTTGCGCCTGCGCATACTGGTATTCTGGCGGTGCAATAGCGAAAAGACCGCTCGCTAATGCTAATCCTATAGAAGAAATTTATAAAGATATCTCGTTTGCATTTCAATACTTTTTAATTTTTTATTTATTTTATTTATTTTTTTTTATTATTTATTTATTTATTTATTATTTATTTTTTTTTTCTTTTGCATTGGATAGGTGAGATCGATCTGCACAAAGGCCATTTTTTACTTTTTCGGCCCAAAATCTGAGTTTCGCCGAAAATTCGTTTTCGGCAAAAATTCGGCTGGATTAATTTTCATCAATAGGCTAAAAAAATTTTATTTCATTTGTACAGCCCTGTATATGACACACCTTATCCCCCCACCCCCCGCTTTCACACTTACCCAATAGTGTATAAAACTTTGTAACAAAATGTGTATCATAACGAAAACCGTACTTTCCAGCTAATAGACAGTACTTCTGTGTTGTATCAGATAAATTTTGTGTTTTCCTGTAAATGAACGATAAATGATACACACATCACATTCTACAGTAAGTATATGGTTATGGCGTGAAACCACAGTAATGTATATCATTTTCATTATACTTGAAGCAGTGTATCATCATTAAAATATTTTGTAAACAGTTTTTCTAAGTAGACTATGTATTATGTAATGGAATTCGTTTGTGAGGTGCTATAAATGAGTAATAAAGGCTTTGCACCTCATAAATACGTATCAATTTTCTTATGTTTGAAATGGTGCAACATTATTAAAATGTACTTGATTCTTTCTCATTGACCGTAATGTAACTGCATACTTCAAATTTCGCACGTTTCAATTTCAATAGAGATCATCACTAAATGTCAATAACACCCTCAATGAAAAAGGAAATTTCTAAATTTATTGTTTCATTACATTTTTTAAAGCTGTTAAAAAATTAGATAAAAAATAAATAATAGAGCCTCAACAACGTGAATCTCTCCGATACATTCTAACATAAAAACTTTAAATTTGCTGACGTTTAATGTTCACTCGAATATCGTTTTATATATATATTAAATATATTTGGAATTATAATAGAATTGCTTCCCAATGATAAATGTTTCCAGATTTCTGTGTTTAAAACCAACTCAAAATACCAACTTTGACATTGTTTTCAGAAGTCTTTTGCCTCCATGAGAAAAAGAGAAAAAGTATTTGATTTTTTAATATCTGAATAAGAATATCGGTAAATTTCGTGCACTTAAAAATATGCATATGATTTTGAAAATGTGTTGGTGAATAACCTATTTAGACCTCAGAACAACTTTCCAGGGGTCAATCCAGATAGAAAATGGGGCCTATTCAGGGCCCCTTCACAAAAATCTATTCAATAAAATAGGCCCCTTCACAAAAATAAATTTAATAAAACTGGCCTCCTCATAAAAATAAATTTAATAAAATGGGACCCTTCACAAAAATGAATTTAATAAAACTGGCCTCCTCACAAAAATAAATTTAATAAAATGGGACCCTTCACAAAAATGAACTTAATAAAACGTGCCCCTGCATAAAATTCCTTTTAATAAAATAGACCCCTTTGTAAAATTCTTTTTCATAAAAACTGTTTTAAAATGTGTAATTTGTAAATGAAACTAGATCGCGAAAAACAAAAACTTTAGAAAGAGGATTTAAAGAAGTTTTTGGTACAAATTTGAGCAACTGGATTTTAAATTTCGTTACAAAATGTTATTTTTCACAAAAATATAGTAAAATTCCCAAAAGTAACTTTTACTTTTCACAAAATGGGTCTCAATAATGAAAACCTGCGTCAAGATCTGCTTTCTCAGAAGGTGTAATTGGAAGCCTGTCTTCATTCCTGTCTGCTAATCACTTTTTCCCGTTCAGGTTGTCTAAAATACCCCCCCCCCCCCCCTGTTTGCCGGGAAGCAAAGAGAGCCTATTTTTATGCTGTGGGGTGACCATTTTGTTTGACAATTACATGCTTAGAAAATATCATTGGTCTTTTAAGGTGCCAATCTTTGTGATTGGGATACGCCTCCCATGTGGCAACGCTTAAACTGTAAAATAGGATTTAGGTTTTCCAATTGAGTGAAGTAGGCTCTTAAGTTTATTCCATGCCCATTATCTGCCCCTGAAGTTGGAAATATAATTATATGTAGAGAGAAACAGATAGATAGATATCTATTTTTTTAAATACATTTTTTTATGAACTCAAGATCATTTCTGAATTCTAATAGAATATGTGTCTTCCACAATTTTTTCCCAATTAAATAACCCAGTACTAGAGTAAAAATAAGACTGGTCCATGACTTTTCATCTAAACTTCAAGAAACACTCCCCATTAACGAATGGACTTTATTCACCACAAATTTAATATTAAATTATTAAAATTGTGTGTTAATAATTGATATATAATTGTAGTTCATTATAATGTATAGACATATGACTGCAAAAGTGTGAGTTTAGCGTAAGGCTCACTTCACTACCAAAATTTGGCATTTACTGAAATTTTAGTAAGTAGTGCTGGTTTAATCAAATAATGAAATGCACCATCATGTCAGTGACAATTTCTTTACTAAAAATATTTTTCCTTTTAACCCTTTATGCCCCGATGGTATTTTAAAGTACCATTAAAATAAATTATTATAAAATTAATTTAATACATCGATCAGTACTAATACAGTTTAGAATGAGTTAGAGATACTTCACTTTATCTTGCTCCAAAAGAATAATCCTCCTTGCTCAATAATTTGTTGCACAAAACAAAAATATTTTTAAAAGGGTCATTTCTTTTTCATTTCATCTTTTCAGTTTTCTTGATGTTAAAAGATTGTGGGAGAAAATTTTCAGTTAGGAAATATTTCTATTCTAAGAGTACAAGTATATTTGTACATTTCCTAATTCTATAAAATACTAACAAAAATATTTTAAATAGAAGTGTTTGAGTAGATTTTAAGTAGAGTTATAGATATTGTACAAAATCCCTATAAATTCAAATTCAATTAATGAATTTTATTTGGAAAAATCCTTCTAAAATTTATTAAATGATTATGTAAATCTTCTAATATAGTTTCAAAAATTTTCTAAACATGATTTAACGAAATTTTCATGAATTCATAGTTTGGTATATAAAGGGTTAATAAAGTGAACAAATTTCAAAACGATTGTATTCACACAAGGCATTTCAATTTTCAAAATGGTGTGCACCTTTAATACATAAGCTAAAATCTTTAATAACGTTTAAAAGCACAAATACGTACAATACCGTGACGCAAAAATTCACATACAGCCGTTTTGAGGAGTCTGAGATCCCCTTCTTCAGTGTGAAAACAAAATAAATAAAAGATTAAAACGGGTTCAATGTAACTGGCCTAGAGACTCCTTCTCGACCTCCTTCAATTTTGATGTAATTGCTACCGAACATACATGTAGATAGAAGATAGACATCTACAAACTATCAGAGTCAGAAGCAGTATGTTTGGGCCACCAGGGCACGATAAGTGATTTACCGATTCTAGCTGGCCAAACGTTGATTTTTAAAAGTTTATCCTAGCTTAATTTATTTTTTGTTTGTTTTAGCTCAGTAGTTAGGGCGTTCTACCCTTCTATTGGTTTTGATATAAATATAATTGTATGGTCCATAGACTAGCGCAAAGTAGACTAGCCCGGTCCATAGACTAGTGCATCTTATTTGGGAATGAATCAATCAATTTGAGTATAGTTCTTTAATCTGTTACTTGAAGCAGAATAAATTATACTGCTCGATTATGGACGCTTCCAAACAAAATATGGACTTTATTTTATCGGATTTATGAGCATAAAGTTTGCACACATGAGTTCATATTTAATGTCACAAAAAACTCTATTTTTTTTTTACAATTTTTCAGTTTAAATATAGAAAAAGTTATATGATAAAGCACAACTAAGCTCAATTTTTCATATGATTAACTAGTTTAGATTATTACCTTTTCGTTCCAATTTAATTTGTCTGCCCTTAGGTGCCCTCCCAGTTCTTAGAATTGTTTCTAGCTTATTAAGTCTAAATAATTTTTTTTTTAGTTCAAATACCAGTTTTTTTTTTTTTTTTTTTTTTTTTTTTTTAATCAAAGACAACTGAATTTAAGTTAGTCACATAAATAAACTTTTGCACCATTATGCAACGGCAACAAGATTTAAAACTTAATGAAAATGTGAATTTGGTTGAAAGTATTTGGTTTATAGAGGAAAATTACAATGAAGAGCATGTGAAGTTTTGCAAGAGCGAAATGTTTAAATTTATGACCAAAATTGGACAAAAATTGCCAGTTGTATGTAGATATCTCCAGACAAAATTATTTAAAATATGTGTCTTGGTTGTAAATTTCGAGTGGTTACAAAATTGATCCAGAAAAATTCTCCAAATTCAGATTTGATACAATGCAAAACATAATGTAGGCATTTTCTCATGATATCTTATTATCCCTATTCTTTACATAAGGTTCCTCTGTGCGGAGATAAATATAAATATACAACAGAATATACAACTCAGCAATTTTCATTAAAGCTGTCTAATGTTGGCCCGTGTCTTAAATTTTAGAAAAAGAAATTTTAGGATTTGTTATAATAATACAAAAATAGTTTTATCACTTTAGCTTCCATACCGTTAGGAAAGTATCATTAACGTTTACATGTATTGAAGGACTATTACATCTTGAAACTAAACGCACACAAATAATTAAAATAATGTTTACTAAAAGACGTGTACTACATATAAAAACTTTTCAAACATTAAATAAAAGTTTAAAAACTAACAAGTTTCGGCCACCGTGTGGGCTTCATCAGGGCCATATTTCAGTACAGGCGAGAAAGAAACTTATAAGTCCGTAAAAGTAAAAAAATAAACATACTTTGTTGAGTACGTCTCCAAAACATCACTATAACTGCATCCCAACCATCCAACCATATAACAGAAAAACTTGAAGAAACTAGATTATAAATGTCGTTAATGACGTCAAACTTCTTTAACTTTGAGTTAAATTCTGCCTCAGATTGTCGAAGCACAACTTATGAGTGCCATAAGAAACACCTTCGTAACATACTACCTCATCATTCCTCAATTCAATTTCTATGGATTCCCTAATTAAACTTTTCTGCGGATAGGTGCATGGCCAAATGAACTTTGTATTGTCATAATCTATATCTTTAATCTGACTTCTCGAACAGAATTTTGAAAGGGCTGTGGTTTGTCTATTATATTTTATGTCAGCTTTATGTTCTTTCAATCTTGTATCAAATTTTCTTTTCGTCATACCTATGTAATAAACTTTCTCCCCAGTATCTAAAATGATTGGGATTTCGTAAACGCCGGATAAACTCAGAGGGGGGGTAGGGTCTATTTTTTTTTAAAGTAAATTAATAACATTAGGTTTAGGAATCGCTACAAGGTGAATATTAAATGGCTTGAAGTACTTTTTCAATCTTTTGTAAATACCAGTGGCATAACCAAATTTTCTGTAGATAACTGTGGATTTAGATTCGTCTTTAATCTTGAGAGGGGGGTGGGGTTCACATGTTTTACAATAATCTTATCAATAACCTTTGCCAGAAAACTATGTTCAGCAGCGATTCTTTTAATAAAGCTAAGTTCTGGTTGGAGGGATGCACCGGAGCATATAGGGGAAAGTTGTCCAAAATGGGGACGCTAACATATTTCTGTCTGAAAAAAAAAAATCTATAAATAAGAAAAATGTGGCAAAGCATTTCCCGTTTAGAGCATGTCTTAGACTATGAGATGGCAAGGGGATTTTTTAAAAAAAATCCTTAGTATAGGCAAAAAAACCATTTTTCTGAAAAATGTTCGAAGTCCCCGTTTTGAACAACTGGGTGGGTAAAATGGGGTACTCATATGAAATAGCATATAAATTCAAGTTCTACTGCGAAATTTTATTAGAAAAACTTGTTTTACAAAGAAAGATTGACTTTAATGCAAAATCAAAATGCAGATAAGGAATTTTACCTTTTTTAACAGTTACTAGAATGTCACAAAAAGTAATCAAATACAAAAGTCACATATGAAATTGACATCGATTTCGTCAACACTTGAACATGCTTCATGGGCCCAACCTCGACAGCTGCTACATTGAATCCACCCCTCTTTGTGTTTCGAGTCAATGTAAAGCTCATTACAAAAAATGCAAACGTCATCGCTATTCTCTTCCTCATCAGATGATAACGGATCTTGATTTTTTTTTTATTTTCTTCTCATTTTTAGCTTTTGGATATTTAGGATTGGGTTCGGTGGGTTTCTTGACCAATTTTCTTTTCAGTTTATTTTGTTTTTCATTTTTCTCCTGTTCCATAGCTTCCAATTCTGCTTTATAAGGCGATGAAGTGAGTATGGCAGTTTTACCTCTCCTCTTGTCATTCACTTTTTTTTTCATGCGTTCAATTTCTTGTGGTGGAGGCATTATTATTTTCGGTGAAATGTTATACGCTGAACATGTCTGGGGTTCTATAGCTGGAGATATTCCAAACGATGAAGTGGAAGGTTGGGGTGTGACGATTCCATCACTCGATGCTAAATGACGTTCTAAAGGGTTGTTAGCAGGTTTTTCAGTTGTTTCTGAAGGCGCAAATAAATGTTCAGGGAACACATCTCTGTTAAAGGGATATATCCCTGTTTTTTTAAACCCATTCATAGCATTTTGCACAGTAGCTGCTCTTGAAAATGCATTTTTGAAAAGGTTTCCGACCTGGTAAATTGTCACGTAGCGTCCAGGGTGATGTATGAGCCATTTCCTTGTCTCTTGCTCATAAAAGGCACTAAGTGGTGCCATGAAAGAGACATCGAGTGGCTGCAACCGATGTGTGGTGTGAGGGGGAAAGCATATCAACACCACGTTATTTTCCCGAGCAAAGTTCACCAGTTCCAAGCTTTTTGTATGGGAATTGTGGCCATCAAGTATTAACAACACTGGCTTTGTAGGTCCTGGATTTGAATGTTCCACAAACTTCTTGAACCAAACAAGGAAAGTCTCCTTGTTAATCCAACCACTCTCGTGATATACCGCAAATGATCCAGGAGGGGCATCATCCATCAAGAGAGCATTTTCTCGCTTTCTAGGAAAGACAAACATTGTTGGAACGAAATTTCCCGCGGCATTGACACAGATTTCTGTTGTCACAAGTACCCCTCGCTCGGCTGGTGCCAAACTGCCAACTTGTTTTTTTCCACACAAAGCAAGGACTTTAGATGGCTTATTGGGCACTGTCAAGATGCCTGTCTCATCTACATTGTAAATATCATTGGGTGAGAATTGATATTTTAGATACAATGACTCTAATAAATCAAAGAACATTTTGAGAGCGACGCGATTAAAACCTTTTGCACGCGCCATCGAGGTTTTTTCAGGATTACGTAGAGCTAATATTGGATGACGTTTTAGAAATCCATAAAGCCAGTCCTTTCCAGCCATTCTCCGTTCCATGTTAAAAACATGCGGAATTTTGTTTTTCTCTGCTAGCTCAAACGCGAGAGTTCTCAAATCTGATAGCGTAACGCCAAACAACCTCTCTTCCAAATGTAACAGATGGTCCACCAATTCCTTCTCTTGGGCTTCCGAAAAAACTGTTTTATATCTTCCTAAGCATTTAGCAGCAGCCGCTTGTGAAGAGAGCTCCTTCTGTCGAGCCTCTTTCACCTTCCTCTCCAGAGTTGTCTGTGGAACGTTGTAGGCTTTAGATGCTCTCCTGTAACCCATTTTCCCTTCTAAAACTTCTTGGATTGCACCAGCCATGCTCTCTGTCGACCAGCTCTGTCGATCAGTTTTCCTTTGATAGCGCCCCATCTCGTCTTCAAATAAAATGATAGTTCTGTAAATAACAGAACAAATTATCATTTTGACATTAAAAAAAAAATTATACATTAAATTTTATTTTTGTAACTTAAATATTTATTTAATTTAGTTAATCAATATTAAATTAATTGTATTTAATCTATATTAAATTAATTATATTTAATCTTTGTAAAAATAATTACATTTAATCATTATAAAATTAATTTTATTAAATCGTTATAAAACTAATTTTGTTTAATCTACATTCGTTATGCACACAAATAATCTCTTACACTCAATTTAAGCACTTAATTCACAACATAATATCTCAGAATTAAAGCAAATTAAAACATATTTCAAAATTGTTATGAGACGTTCAAAACGGGGACGTCCCCATTTTGGACTACCCTCTATGTCCCCATTTGAGCCGACCATGACGAACGCTAGAAAACATGGCATCTCTTCACACACATGTAAGATAGAAAATGAAGAAACATATCAGAATATAACTTAAAACTAGAGCGAAAAAAATGATTTACTTACCAAAATTGAATCTTCAAATGTAAATTCATACAGCTCAATATAGTGCAGGGGCAAAATCGAACTTTTTTCTTGCTAAAAATTCAAAACTTCGTAGCAGAAAGAATAACAGCAAGTTGCGTCAACAAATCTTTTCAAAATGGCAATCTGATGTAAAGGAATAATAGTAGTACATTGGATCACCAGATGTCAGCACTTATCAGTGAGAAACCGAATGTCCCCATTTGACCCGCCGTCCCCGTTTTGGACGACTCTCCCCTAGGTTTAATGTGAACTGGGGCAGGGGGGGGGGGGGTATTTTTCCTTGTTACATATTAAGTGAAACAATTTTTTGTCCTGTTCATTCTATCCCATATTCGAATTATTTATCTAGATTTTTTTTATCTGAAAAAAATGAAGCTCTATCTTTGGGACCTAAATTTGTTTTTCTAGCTGATATGGACGTTAAATCAGTTATCACAGATTTTGAATCTACAGCTCAAGATACTCTGGAGGATAAAAGAGAGTAGGCAAGGCATCTTCTGTTTAGACTGATAAAGAAATGCAGGTTTAAACCCAATAAGGTACACCATTTTATAAGGACTATTAAGATCGTTAAATAGGACTCTAATATTATAGTTGTGAAAACAGACAAATCGAATAAAATTCTTGCAATTCTTGACAAATCTGATTACATTGTGTAAATGGAAGCCTGTATCCAGTAGATGGGTTGCCATGTTCTAAAAAAAAATCCCAATTCAAGTATTGTTAATAAAGCGCAGGAATTGATGAAGGTGTCTACTTGGCCAGTTTTTATGAAAACAAATATCAAGATTAATCCCACAGGTCACATACTCATTACTCCAGGTCCATAGGGAGAGTTAAAGACCATAAAGATAATATCCCTCTTAGACCCATTGTTCCAAGGTGTGTCAACCCTCTATATTTCATTGAAAGATCTTATGTTCCATTTCTGAAATCCATACTCCCTAAATCCAATAGAAATTTTTGCTCTACAGAGGAATTTATCAATAAAATCAAAGATTTTCAGCTAAAACCAGGCACAATTATTACTAGTCTAGACGTGGTATCCCTCTTTCCATCCGTTTATACTGAGACTGTTTTAAGTAGAATTTTTAAGATAATTAATGAAATTGAGGATTATAAAGATCATATTAAAAATTCACTAAAATCAGGACTTAGCCTCTTGGTGAATAATAATGTTTTTGTTTTCAACAATGTATTTTATAAACTGACAAGGGAGCACCTATGCACTCTCCAATATCATGATTCCTGGCAGGGTTTATTTTAAGGCCTTTAGAAGATTATATTTTTTAATTTGACGGACTTAAACCTGACTTTTGGGTAAGATAGGTAGATGATGTATTCATGTGTTGGGCACAAGGGATGCATGCTTTGAATGAATTTCTTGAAGAGGTTAATAAACTAGATTCACATATAAAATTTACTATGGAAGCGGAGATTGGGGGGGAGGCTAACTTTCCTAGATATAGATGTCTTGAGAGAGGATCAAAGCCTTTCATTCAACATTTAAAGAAAGCCAATCAAGTCAAATACAGTCATTCCATTTCATTCTGATCATCCGTTTAACTACAAGATTTCTGCTTTCTCTTCCTTCATAAAACGCACTTTCCTGATATGCTCCGATGCATCCCTCCAAACAGAACTAAGCTTTCTTAAAAGAATCGCAGCTGAACATGGTTTTCTGGCAAAGGTTATTGATAAGATTATTGTAAAGCATATGAACCCCCCTCTCAAGATTAAAGACGAATCTAAATCCACAGTTATCTACAGAAAATTTGGTTATGTCACTGGTATTTACGAAAGATTGAAAAAGTACACTCTAAATAAAAAGGAGTGACTATTCACTCCTTTTTATTTAGAGTGTACTATTCACTCCGGAGGAGTGAATAGTCACTCTATCGCAGAGTCAAAATATGCCCAACCTCTTTAGAGTGACTATTCACTCTGAGCAAAAGTGATATTTTTGACTCTCTGAAAGAGTGAATAGTCACTCCTGGGAAGTGAATATTCACTCTAAACAAGGGTAGATAATCACTCTTTCAGAGGAGTGATTATTCACTCTTGCTAAAAGAGTGTGGTTTCTCACACCTGGTAGGAGTGAACAGTCACTCTTTCATAGGAGTGGATGTTTTTCTCTTTTTATTTTGCTTTTATGGGCATTTTAAAAGAATCACATCTTTTACAGTAGGGTAATTCCGCGATTTATGCCGCACTTTTTTTTAAACTTATGTATAAAGTACCATGGTGGACATAAAATAAAAAAAATCATGCTGTGCTATTTAATGTTAAATATACAACACGTGTAGTACGACAAAAAAAATCAAAACAAATTATTAATATTTTTTAACAATTTTTTTCTAAAACATTGCACTGCGGCGGATCACCCGCACATTCAGGCTGAGACGCCGCACTTGTGCGGTACTTATACCGCGCTTATAATAAGAACAGAATGAAATTATAAATAAAAATATTTAAAAAAAATTCATATCTGGACTATAATTAACGGTGTAATAACAAAATGAAACTAAATGAGTACAATGAAACGTATTAGTAATTCAAATCAAAAATTACTGCCTACTTTCACTATTAAAATTATCGACTATTTTTTTACATTAAATTTTAATTATTATTTCAGCAACAACGTAACATCAATGTATTAGAAAGGGTTGGTTGGTTGGTTGATTTTGTGACGGCCGATTATCTACACTAGGGATATAGGCCCGAGGGGGAGTGCCCTTCGTGGGGGGTCTTTCTAAGGGAACCTAACCCGTATTAACGCATGGAAATCCATGGTTCGAAGAAAACCACGAAAACTCCGAACGATTAGGCCGACGGGCGCGATTGGGATCGAACCCAGCACTTCCCGTCTACCAGTATCGAGAGCAGAACCTCTCAGCCACTGGTGGGGCGTATTAGAAAGGGAAAAGAAAAAAAGTAAAATTGTATTTACATAATTTATTTGTTAACCCTTTTGGGACCGTTGGCTTTTACAAAAATTTTATTTGGTTTGTACCACTTTTTTAAAAGAAGTTCCCTTTACTTAAATAATCATGAAAATGCTCTAATTAAACAAAGCAAATATTAGTTTTCTTTTTTACTGGTGCCAGAAACAAATTTTGTAAACTCTTTATGAAGGTGCTTATATGCACCTACGGTCCCGAATGGGCTAAGAGACCTGTTTTTTCGACTACAATCTACAGAAAAAGTGTCGAAAAAGTACAGTCTTTATGTTACTACATTTAAACACATAATACAATGAAGCTAATTACACGTCCTCTTTTTTGGAGTAGTTTGCAAAGAACGTCTGCGTTACGCGTAATCCAATTTTTCATTATTATCATCATGACTTGCATCTTTCTTGCCCTTTTTAATTTTTTCCCCCTTTTTCTCCTTTGGTTTTAGAAAACTTGATAACATGCCTAACATGGTTAGTCTGTGCAAAAAGAAAAGGAAAAGTTAATAACACTTAATCATTCCGTACAAAAGAAACTGCGGCATGTATATCGGAATAGCAGAGCGGCATGTATCCCATTTTCATGGTGCAGACATAAGCCATCACAGTTACCTGCAATCGCTAAACGGGAATGTCGTAAACATACACACAGTACTCTATACAAAGGTTACATTTAGTTTTGACTTCGAAATCATGCATGCATTTAGTAATTAGTGCATGAAAAGCATTTAAACATAACGTGTTTAAAAGTTTGGACAGTGAAATAATGCACTTACGTCAAATTAAGGATTGTACTTCTACAAGTAATCATCGAAATGGGATTCACGCTATACACTGGTTAAAGTAATCTCATTGCGCACCTATACTGTACGTTTGACGATCATCGATTGATAATTACAAGAAATACAAGGGGTGCGGCGAATCTTCCGGTGTTACCCTATGCAATGAAAATAGATACAAGCATGATAATGATTGGAATAAGATACTTTATTAGCAATATTTATTTAATTCATAGTTTGTAACACTAATTGAAGTTTTAAGGAAAAAAATCAGTTAAATATAGATATGAATTTAAATTAGATAACTGACAGAAACAAACTAATATATTTTATTCCAATCTTATCCTTTGTGTTTGCTTTTATTGCATGCCCTATAAAGATATTACTTTTAAAGTTTTATAAATAACTTCTTAATAGGTGGATGTTATATCTTTAACAATGTTTGATTTCATTTTGATTTTTTAAAAATATATATAAATTCCTATGTTTTTACCGCACTTTTTCGTGAATAATTGCTATTTTGCAAAGTCCTATTGTTCTAAAATATTTTTCATTTTTTCACTTAGAAAACAATGCTTATAAACTCACATCTTTTTTTAAAATGAGTTCTAAGCATGGTTTAACTATTAAGAATGTGTATTTTTTTTTATCCGCTGTGATTTGTTTTTGTTTTATTTAATATGATCATGAAGTATAAATTTTAAGTTCTCTGGAATATGTATATATTTTTCTTTTAAACATATTCCTTAACTTAATCATGATTTCTGATTTTCGCCCATCATTGCTGAAAACAATACTTATTAATGAAACGACACGGTAAGCCTTATTTAATTTAAATTTTTTATTCCCATAGATATTGTATTTTGGGAATATGAGCTAAATACATTTTATATGTTTTATAGGAAAGGATTGACCTAGGAAATAGAAAAAAATAAATATAAAAATAAACACATTACATTTATCTGTATCTGTATGAATTTTTATAAAAATATAGTAAATGACTGCATATGAAAAGTTCTTATTGTTTGAAAAAAAATTAATGTAAAAAAGTAGTTATTAATCTCTTTAAAAAAAATATTCAGTCCTGTATTATGTAAGTATATATGAACTTTTTAAAAATACACCAAAGCTATCGATAAACTTCAAAACAGGCATAAAAAACATTTTATTTCAATGCTTAAATATCATGTTTTATTTTTTAGTGCCAAAAATTATGTGTATCAAAAACGTAGAAAATGCGTTTAAATTGAAGGAAATTTAATAACTGATGCAGAATGTCTATAATTATTTTTTTTATATTACTCAGTCTCAAAATTTTAAAATCATAAACTGCAGAAAAATGCTATACATACAGTTTAAAAAAAATTAATGTACCAACCTTTTCGTAATATCATATTTAACTCCGAAACAATAATAATGATAATAAATACTCTAAGCAAGGCCAATGGGGGGATCATCAGGGTTTGATCCCCTCCGAAATTTTTGTGGAGATGACTATAAATATGTCATTAACTATGAGTTAAGAAGACAAAAATTTGAAATTCAACAACAGTCAAAATTCAAAAAACAAAATTCTATGCGAGCATATCTTTTTTGTTTGATTCTGTTAATAGATTGAAAAAATGAAAGCAATTTCTAAGAAATATTTAAAGTTCATACGATTTTTCAGAATCGGACGCTGTAAAAATAAAATTATTACAAAAGCCCAATACAAACTGTCACAATGGTTTAGCCAAAAATGGTTAAAAAATGCACTTGAAAGACATTTTTGGCAATAAAACTTTTGAAAACAAATGTGTAAAATGTCAAATATTAATTTAATTGGCATTAATTTCAATACGTCACTGAAGAAGCATCTTTCATTTGCAATGAAAAAGGCTTAAAGTTTCTTTTGAAATTATATTACATTGAATTACTTGAATTCACAATAAAACTTAATTAAACTCTAACACTTGTCTCTATTCAATCAGTAAAAAAGAAATCTAAAATAAGTCAGGATTAAAATTCATGACCATCTCCCTTCGAAATGATTTTCTTGCTACGGCCTTGAATCATTGACAAAATCCAGATGTTTTCGAGTTAGTCAAAAAGTTAAAAAGTCGAGTTAGTCGAGTTAGTCTTTGCAAACAAAACAGATAATGAAAAAATTATCTGTTTCATTTGCAAAACATTCGATCGTTGGCTAAAGTATTGAATGGGAATAATAAAATATATAGACTAATTTTTTTTTAATTCACATTGGCCGAATTAATGAAGTTTTGATTATGTTTTGCTAAGCATTGTGTATTTTTCAATTGTTAAAACAATTATATTTCAAATAGAGGTCTGCACGGGCCAAAATTTCCAGGCCCGACTCATAGAAAAAAAAATCGGCCCGGCGTGGCCCGATACAAAAATTAAAAGTTCGGCCCTAGACCGGCCCGGTTAGAGTGAATGTCTACAAAGCATTGATTTTTACGTCGATTTGGTTAAAAATTTGTCTCGTACGAGTAGTTCTGGCCAAAAATATTTATCTTAACTTTTTTTTTATGTTTATAATCTTCATGTTTATAGAAATGCATCAGGCTGCGATATATATTTTTTAATGAATCTCTATTTCTTGTATGTAAATAAATGTTTCAGTTATCCTTAATATTATTGTTAAACCACATTCCATGTATTGAAGTGCTAAAAATCTGAAAAATGCTATACAGTAAAATCTTCTAAGACGGAATTGAATAGAAAAAAAAAAGTTATAGACAGGTTCCCTTCTTAGCAAGTATAAATGTATGATATATTCTTTTCTTACGTATTAGTGTATTATTTTTGAATGGATCAACACGTTTTTCAGTTTAAAACAGGGTTCCGCCATAGGCAGGTTCCTTTTCACACGTTTTTATATTTTAATTTAGCTATTTTTAATAAGCGCAAAAATCTCCTGTTCTTTAAAAAGAATAAATTTTAATGTTTAAGTATAGGATAATGGCGATTAAAAAATGTATACATTGTTTGCAAAAATTTTTGGTCCAGGCCTAATTTAACTGACTTTTGAAAGGACCACGTCACGCTGAGACAATGATTTTCATACAGGCTGGGTCAAAACTGAGACTGAAAATTTTGAGCCGTGAAGACTAGGAATGAAGCCAGTCCTGGCTCTGTACAGAAATAAATGAGTTAGGCCCGGTCCGGCCCGAGCCTTCCGAAAAACGAATGGCCCGGGCCCGGTCCGAAAGGAATGGAGACCAGGACCGGAACGGCCGAGTGCCGTGAATGAAAATCGGGCCGCGAGCCGGTTCGTGCAGATCTCTAATTTCAAACCGCTACATGAAGAAGTATAAGACAATCACTTGTCTAGGAAATAAATTTTCTAGGAATAGAAATCAGGATAACACACCTCGATCAATCTTTTTCTATACAACATGCAACTATTTAGCTCATAATCAGACATATCTACACGAATAAATGGTTAAAATTAAATAAGACTTACCTTTTGTGTTAATGATATCCTAATCTGTTAATCCTAAGATGGCGGGCAAAAAAGTGATCATTTTTCTTATCTTACAAGGACGTTGTCGCCTTGCTGCTCTGATTGGTTAATAAGCAATGCATACGTAAGTCACCCTTTCAGGAGTGACTACTTCACTCTCGATAACGGAGTGAGAGATTTCACTCCTTTCTAGAGAGTGGAAAATTCCACACTTTAAGGAGTGTATTTTTACAAAATGCACTCCAAAAAGAGTGAAAATGCCTGTCACTCTTTCAAAGAGTGAACTTTTCACTCCTCCCAATTTTAGAGTGTACTTCAAGCCATATAATATTCACCTTATAGCGATTCCTAAACCTAATGTTATTAATTTACTTTCAAGAAAAATAGACCCTACCGCCCCTCTGAGTTTATCCGGTGTTTACGAAATCCCAATCATTTTAGATAGCGGAGAGAAAGTTTATTACATAGGTATGACGAAAAGGAAATTTGATACAATATTGAAGGCACATAAAGCTGACATAAAATATAATAGACAAACACAGTCCTTGCGAATTTCTGTTCTAGAAGTCAGATTAAAGCTATAGATTATGACAACGAAAAGTTCATTTGGCCATGCACCTATCCGCATAAAAGTTTAATTAGGGAATCCATGGAAATTGAATTGAGGAATGATGAGGTATGTAACGAAGGTGTTTCTTATGGCATTCATAAGTAGTGTTGGACTATCTGAGGCGGAATTTAACTCAAAGTTGAAGAAGTTTGACATCATTAACGACATTTATAATCTAAGGTTTTCAAGTTTTTCTCTTCTATGGTTGGATGGTTGGGATGCAGCTATAGTGATGTTTTGGAGCAATGCTGTTTCGAGTCGTGCTCAACAAAGTATGTTTATTTTCTTACTTTTACAGACTTATAAGTTTCTTTCTCTCCTATACTGAAATATGACCCTGATGAAGGCCACAGGGTGGCCGAAACTTGTTGGTTTTTAAACTTTTATTTAATGTTTTAAAAGTGTTTATATGTAATATACGTTTTTTAGTAATTTTTTTTTTAATTACTTGTGTGCTTTTATCATTAAAATTATCAAGAAGAACGTAAAATCATGCGTCAATCAGATTATGAAACATTTTTCAACGCATTCAGATTACTATAATAAAACTTCATAGCTTAATAACGTGAAAAACTATGTCTAAGTAATAATTTGTAAAATATATAACACGTTTAATACACAATTTCAACCAAAGTCGAAAAAATAGATGAAAATTTTGTACACCCCTGTACATGAACTATAGATTTATCATATAATTCACAATATGCTAAAATTTAGAACAGTTATTGAACGCATATCACAGTTGGAAATTCCTCGTCAGAAATTTTCGTCAATAAACGGAAATGTACTTCAGATGTTTTGTGCAGCCCTGTATAGAATTTATAGAATTTACATACACTAAATAGTATGCAATTTTATAATTTAAAAAATTGTTCCACAACTGAAAACGCACTTCCATCAATTATTGTTCATACAGAGAAAAATATAACTCAGGGCCGAAACTAGGGGGGGGGGGGAGACAGAGGGGGCACGTGCCCCGGGCGCCGCTTTAACAGAAGGTGAAGGGGGCGCCAAAATGAAGATTTTGTTTGACGTTTGATACAAGAATGTATATACATATATACGAAATTTGTATAAAAATGTCTAGCAGCCGGAAAATTTAAAAGGAAAACTGAACCAAATGCATTAAAGTTTACAAATAGATAAAAAGATTCATCTACAATACAAAATTGCAAATGAATAAGAAAAAAGAACTGTTCTCTTAGGCTTTTTTCATCCTCCCATTCCAAAAGTATCATGCATGCCTATGCCTTTGCCTTCTATCTTTTAAATCACTTCCGTTTTCGAGAATCACGACCGTTTTTCAAGGTCAGTCTCTATTGTCAGACACTGCCCACTTACTGTGGATAACTACTAAATCCGAAGGACCCCTCAGTGTGACTTTTCTATTAGATAAAAAAATTCCATGAAAGATGATTTTTTCCGCTGAGCAGCGTTGAGCTTCCTTTCCTTCTTTTTTTCCGTCTTGACATGGGCGATGACTGCCGGGACAATAAAAACAAACGGGAGGGGGAATGCACAAAGTGAAATTCTTAGTAAAACCTTTCTTTTTCAGATATCGGTCTCATTTAGCCTATACAAAAAAAAAAAAAAAAAAAAAAAAGATTAAAATGCAATTTGTTTCCTTTTGATTCCGTTTTCAAGGTTTTAATGAATCAATGTTTGATTAAGCTGATTACGTAGTTCAGTTTTATATATTTTAAATTTAAAAATAAGTTGTCTATTAGATACTTAGAAAAATTCTTTTCGTAAATTTACTTTGTGGTGTACAACAGGGGGGGGGGGGGCGCCAAAATCCATGCTTGCCCCGGGCGCCGAAAAGGCTAGTTTCGGCCCTGATATAACTGGTTTATTTTGTGTGCCCCTGTATATGAGAGATGAATGGTGCATCATATTCAATATCGCAATTTAGAACGCTTTTTGCTTCTGCAACCTGTAGATGGTAGTGACACTGACATGAAATAGAGCCTATGTTATGCAGCAAGAGCTGTCATCATCAATTTCCAACCATTACTTTTGAAATAAGTTGGGTACTTTCTGAAATTGCGTAGAAATCACCATTTAGAACGTTTTTTAGAACTCTTTTCGCGCATTTTCACCCCTTTTAAATTTCGAATTTTTTAAGAAATGTTCTTAGAGATAATTTATATCTTATAAGTGACTACCATTCCAAATTCCATGTATCTGGGACCTTCAGTAACACAAAAATCGCAATTTCGAACGTTTCTTTGCTCCTGCACTCCCTTTAGGGGTAGTAGCACCGACATAAAATGTAGCCTATATTGGAGCAAGGGTTGTCACCATCATTTTGACACCATTATTTTTTAAATCGGTTTGGTACTTCTTGAGATTGCGTAAAAATCGCCATTTAGAACGTTTTTTTAGAACGCTTTTTGCGCCTTTTTACTCCGTTTAATTTTCGAATTTTTTAAGAAATGTTCTTAGAGATCATTTATATCTAATAAGTAACTACCATGCCAAATTCCATGTATCTGGACCCTTCAGTAACACAAAAATCGCAATTTCGAACGTTTTTTACTCCTGCACCCCTTTTAGGGTTAATGGTACCGACATAAAATGTAACCTATATTGGAGCAAGGGTTGTCACCATCATTTTGACACCATTATTTTTGAAATCGGTTTGGTACTTCCTGAAATTGCGTAAAAATCGCCATTTAGAACGTTTTTTAGAACGCTTTTTGCGCATTTTCACCCCTTTTTAATTTCGATTTTTTTAAGAAATGTCCTTAGAGATCATTAGTATCTTATAATTAAATACCATTCCAAATTTCATGTTTCTAGGCCCTTCAGTAACACAAAAATCGCATTTTTAGAACGTTTTTTGCTCCTGCACCCCCTTTTGGCCAGGCACGGACATAAGATATAGCCTATGTTCTAAGTTGGACTAACACCACCATTTTGATACCATTACTTTTGGAATCGGTTTGGTAGTTCCAGAGCTTACCTCCTACAAATAAACAATTTTTTTCCTCTTTATAATATTAGTATAGATAGATAGATGATTCCTTATACTCTTTTATTTACTATTTTTTCACTAAGTCTCATAGTTTTCGAGATAAGGTCGACATTTTCCAGATTTAACCACTTCAAGGCGCTGAAATCAATCTCATGTGATAGAGCAAAATCATTTTACTATGTGTATACACTTGTTCCTCTATTCCGAATATATCCGTTCTAGAGAAATTTGAGTATACTGGTTCATTACTTTGCACCCGGCCGGACCCCTCCCCTAAGCCAGTTCCCATGCAATGATACACTTATTTCATATACTTTTTTGTAATTCTTTCCCTATTTCAGTGTTCTCAGTCTTCCAGAGACTACAAGAGACATTATCAGAGTCAATTTCTACGCAGTTATAGTTATGAATCTTACGCAAAGTAGATTTTTTTAACCTTGCTTTATACTTACAGTGCGTGTAAAAACTTTAAGGACAGTAACAAATTGTAAAATGCAAGCTAAATGCAAGCTAAAGTTTATTGAATGTGACATTATACTGACGCAATCACACAGTCATATCATGACTTGTTCCATATATGAAAATGATCTTTTCTTTTGAAAATGGTGTCAGTTTCATCATCCGAACTAATCTGAAATCTAAGATTATGTCACCTTTTAAGGACTTTATCAAAGAAATATGTCCCTCCGACAACACGGAGCTTTTAAATATTTACGGACACATTTTTAAATGCAAAAGCATGACGTTTGCAGGCATGACTACTGAAGCGATTTGGCATCGAATAGTGTTTACCAATCGTTGATCAATGAGTTACTTATGTATTTATAAGCGATTTTTTCCACGTGACGACAGGTTTTCATTTGACAGTATTTTATGAATGATCTTTTGCTTTTATTAAAAAATGGAAAACACTCGATCGCATAGTATCTGCATGAAAACACCTACCAATTTCATGTGTTACAATATTCCTTTAAATATGACTACATTTCTATTTGTGGAATATCCTTCAATCTACTATAATCAGATTTTATTTTTTGAAACAACTCAAATTACCATGTTTAACAGTCCGGCGAGGTTTGGACAGGGTTTTGAGGGCTGAGCTCGTAACGGGCACAGCCTCTAGTACATTAAAAAAAAAAAAAAAAAAAAAAAAAAAAAAACTTTGAATTATTATTTAAGAGAAAAACTTTCTTAAAACTTGTTCAATTAATAAAACTTTAAATTTTGTATTTTTGTCGGTGAATTAAAATAAATAATATATTTTTTAAATCTAAGGGAACTTTTATTTTTCTAAAACCATAATTGATTTTTAAGAATTAATTCCTTCTTAGCTTTTCAAGGAGCTTATTAGAATTGGCTGGAAGGAATTACAGTTAACATTTGACAATTATTTAGTTATTTATTAAGAAAGAACCGAACTGAATAGATAGATACACACATATTTAAATCATAAGAATTAAACAAGATTTTTACATTTTACTCCTGCCGGTTTATAAAGGACGGTTTAAATTGCGTTGACAAGCGATATCTACATTTTGCTTTTAAGAATATACAAAGTGTTTTTAAACTAATGGAATAAACTTTCAGGTGTACTTGTGAAAGGAAATAGGTCACAATTCACTTGTTTAGTAAAAAATGCATTGTGCTTCACTAGACGTTTTAGTTCACAAATTTAACAATAATGAAGATACTTTAGTGAGACTTTGATCATATTAACTTTGCTTTGTATAAATATGAAGACATCATTGGTAAGTGCCCTGAATTTTGGTTGGTGAAACGCTGCATAACGTCACCGACATTCCGTTTAAATAAAGTTTTCTAAATAATATTTTTCAGTGACCAACTACGCAGAATGTGTATACGATGTGTATAAATACGCGATAGTGTCAAAGTGGACGCTTTGAACCGAACTTTCGCGCGAACGTGGAATAACCACTCAAGAAAAACATGTTTGTCACGTGATCAAAATCGCTTATAATTCAGTAGGTAATTTATTGATTAAAAAAAAATGGAAAACACAGTTCGATTCCAAATCGCTTCCATGGTCAGATTTTCCAATTTTATATCTTTCCGTTAAAAAATTTATTTGTAAATGTGTCGAAACGTTTTGCGTTTGTTGAGCAGAGCAGTTGAGAACAGCCTTAACAGAAGATTGCACCGGCATTGCAGAAAAAAAGAAAAAAAAATCGTATATTTTGTGTTTTTTAAAGACGTACTTACCGGGATATGAAAGTACGAAGGTTTTCATTTTTTCAATTCATTCATTTGTAATCATTACAAGAGATTGCATTGATGGTAATTTGTTTTACGCATAACTCAAGAACTACTTGGTGGACTGCTCTGCAATTATTATATAAGCATAACTCTTGCGCTTTATATTACAAGCTTATAGAAATCGATTTCCGTTAAAAAATTCACAGATTGCAATTCACATATAAATCCCTTTGTTCCACAAATTTCCATTTTTCATATGTTTACTGTGATTTCAAATCCATGCTGCACTTGTTATGAGGATTGTTTCATAGATTTACTGGTATATGATGGTTTATACAGCCTTTTTAATTTGAAGAAATTCCTTTATTATTTATACATTCACAATTTTTGTTGATAATTTGTAATGGTTTAGAATGGTTTTTTATATATAATGGTTTAATCTTACAAAAAGTTAATATATATATATATATATATATTATAAATTAATTACAAATATTTTTTTCGGAAGAAATTAGGACTTGTAATCTAAATTCTTTGATTAAAAAAAAAATCGATTTATAAATGCTTCAAGCATGTGAATTATAAAATCATAGCTTATTCTGAAAAATAGTTCTGGAGCTATGCTTAAAGAACTAACCGCATTGCAATCTACGTTGTAATGATTAAAATACATTTAACATTTAAAGTTAAAAATTTTAAATATCTATAAACTGTACACTACTGGCACGATTGACTTCCAGTTTGCTTCCGTAATTGAAATTTAACGAGAAAACTAAATAATGTCAAAAGTATGTCAAAAGTATGCTGGTATTGAAAATTTCAGAGTTTGAAATTTGAAACAATTTCAGTATGAAGAAGACCCCTAAGCATTTTTTTAGTATATATATAGTCAAACCTCGTTAACACGAACACGCTTAACGCGAATTACTTTTAGTACGAATTGTTTCCGATTGCCCCGTCCTGTTGTATATGATGTATTTAAGTTCGGATATCACGAACTACTTTTAACATGAATAAAAAAAGTTTGACTTGAGTGTTCGCGTTAACGAGGTTCAACTGTATATATATATACAACATACATTGAAGAAAGACATATTTGCCTAGTTCAAAAAAAAAAAAAAAAAAGAAAAGAAACACTGCCTATTCCTTTTTTTTTTTTTTTTTTAATTGTACAATGGGGTGATTAACATGTATCTCTTTCCTTCTTTCTTTCTTTTGTTCGACTGCAGTTTAATATCTTCAGATTTACTTGATAGTGTACCATTTATTTAGGAAAATTGTCACCATGTGAAAATAGATAGCACTTAGCTAACGCATATAGTTATTTACAAAGAAAAAATTATCAGAAAAGAAAAAAAAATTATCTCAGAAAGATTACAGAATGAGTCCCTTTTATTAGAGAAGCCTACGTAGTACTAACACATTAGCTGAATTGGCGCATATTTCTTGAACATGTGCGGTGCCCATAAGTGTACCTGATACATAAATTAAAAAACACAATTCCACTCCATCCAGGCAACAAAATGGATGCTTATATGGATCATCCCGAGGCAAATTCACCATTTCAAAGAAAGGATTAGTTTTTCCCCCGATGCGAGGTGGGGCAGAATGATGAATGGCTTTCTTATTGTTTGATTTGAACCGGGCCCCTTGGGCCGGAATCAGGGAGCACAGAGACAACTCGGAATCACATAGCAATGCAGGGGTCGAAAATGCCGTAGTTGCGAGTTGCCTGCTATGATTCAAAGAAGCAGAGAAAGGAAACAGAAACAACACATTAATGGGACAGAAACATTTTATTGAAAGATTGTACTACAGAAGGTGTTCGAAATTACGACCAGAAGTTGTCAGGCAGGCTTGACAGCGGCTCCCTGTTCCTTCAGTTGAAGACCTCGCCATTCGAATATCTGTAGCTGCCGGGCGGCGAAATTCTAAAATGGAAGGCCATAATCACAGTCAAGTGAAATCCAGCGACCTCATTGGTCATGTGGTCGCGTGGTTTTAAGACAGCAATTCCTTGGCGGTAGAGTGAATCGCCAATTTGTTTCTCCATTTGAAACGGAATGGGGAGGGGGGAATAATTTTGAAGCGATTGTTACCTTCTACTCTTATTTACAATAAGGCATCAAAATTAACTCAATTAAGATTTTCTAAGGATGTTTTATAAAACGAGGGTGAAAAGTTTAGATTATAAGGTGTAACGACTTTTAAATGATATGACATGTATTCTGTATTATAAATTTATTTTTCATTGAATAATGCTTGTCATGTCATTTAAAAATCGTCTATAAATTCCGTATAGTAAAATCATAACAAGTTTTCTCCCCTTCCCCCCCCCCCCCGTATTTAAATCCAAAAAATCACAAAAAATCAAATATTACTCTGAAAAAAATCAACACCTGTCATCAAAAAGAACTTTTTCCAGACTTTAAATTAGTATAAATTATATAAAATATATTTAAAAAAATCACCGTAAATAGAACAAAATTTCAAAAACATTGTTTAAATAATTTTAAAATAGCCCGATTATGGAAATTTCCCTCCCTTAATTTACGCTTAGAAAAAAGTACGAAACTAGAGCATTTATTTTAAAAAATCATAATTTTTGCTCTGTTTCTTTTTTAACATATGCAGCAGGGAAACAAAAAGCATAGTTTAAACTATCTATTGAGAATTTTTAAATTGTTTTTGAAACATATAGTAATAAGTAAATTAATTACTTAAATAATTATTGATAAAAGCGTATTTAAAAAACACATATGTATTACACTCTTTATTTTTTATTTATATTTTATATTTTAATATTTAAAGTATTTCATTGTTGCAATTTCACAGCTAACCGGCATATTTTAGCGTGCATGATATGACACATAATAAATTCTATTGTTGTTGTAACACGTATACAGTTATAACCACAAACAATATTTATCAATTTATTACCTAGGTCCAGCTTAGGGAAATAAAATATTGATTTACAATTAAATTCTCAAAATATTAAAATGTTATATTGTCATGGACAACACACTTGTGTTCATAATTTTTATAATCTAAGCTTATCAGGAAATGAGTAAAAAATCGATTTCAAAATTCCATCTTTATATACATAAACCAAGTTTTTTAAAAGTAAAAATCTTTGCTACTGTCTTATTTTTTTTAACTCTTTTCTTTTATCATTTAATATCATTAGCTTAGAAAAAAAAAAAAAAAAAAAAAAAATCAGTGGTTATGATAAGCAGTGTTAAGGAAACAAAAAGGAAAGCAAAAATAAGATTACACTTATAATGAAATATAATAATGAAAAAATGAATTAAAACAAAGCTATCATAAAATGAAATTGGAATCATGCAGTAACCAGCTATATCACAATTAAAAACAGTTTTCATTATTTATATGATCTCCGGATATATATTTACTTATTTAAAGCTTGCTTGGTGTGTGTGTGGGGGGGGGGGATGTCTTAGTTTACCACTGCACCCTCTTGCGTATGCCCATGCATATTATGATAGTTTGGAAAATATAGTCTTTATACAAATACCATCATATTCATAATGAAAAATCTGCGATGTTAGGAGATGGCGCAACGATTTATTTATTTAAAGCAGATCAGTAAAATTAACAAAACGCTTTATTAGACTACATCTATATAAATATTGGATTTAATAAATAAATAAAAAAAACTTTCATAAGAATTTTTCTTATATAATCTTAAACTTTTATTTTTAATGAACAGCGTAGCATAACAAAACAACTTATTCTACATAATATTACAAAAATGTTTATGTAATATTTTTGTTTTGTTTATTCTTGGTGTTTAAAATTGGTTTAAAAACTTACATTATTTTTTTTTAATTATTTTCCGTTTGGCAAAACTTTTTGGAAGTTTTTTAGAGATCTAAGATTGTTATTAATATTTTTTACAGTAATGTGCGAATGTTTGTCTTATTTTGGATTAAAAAAAAAAAAAAAGCAAATTTGATTTTTAGCCCTTTCACCGTCCGATGGTTTTCCGGTATTTTTATAAGGATGCTTGTAAATTCCAGGATAAATATATTTATTATTCGCAGCTTGATGGTATAACATCTTTAATATCACTTCTTTCTAAATATGGTTCAAAATAAAATTCTGCTTAAAATATTTTTGTCTACAGCCATTTTAACATGATTTCTAGAAACGGAAAAATCCGAGCCTGCCGGTTAAAGGGTTAATTTTCATTAACTAAAAAAGTACTTGCCACATCATTTAAAACTCTTTATAGCTTAAAATCAAAATCTTTCACTCACATTTTCAAAAAAGTCATCAAAATTACGTTGAGTTAATTTCGATGGTTTATTTTAAATGAAAACAGAATGTAACAATCGCTTCAAAAATTTGGCAAGAATTTTTCTCGGAAAAAGGAATCGGCGAAATTTCCTTCCTCTGAGGTTTCCCTTACTGCGTAGAGATTGCTCTCTGAAAAGGACGGGTTTCAATGACCAATGAGGTGTTCGGATTTCACCTGACTGGGATTTTGGCCCTCCATTTTAGAATTTCGCTGCCGGGAGGATACGCGACAGGCAGGAATCTTCCAGAACGTAAGGAATTCCATGCGGTGCCGCTGTCTAGCCTGCCCGACGAATTCTGGTCGTAATTTGAACACCTTCTGTAGTACAATATTTCAATAAAATGTTTTCCGTCCCATTAATGTGTTGTTGTTTCTGTTTCTTTCTCTGCTTCTTAACACCATAGCTCGCAACTGCGGCATTTTCGACCCTGCATTACTATGTGATTCTGAGTCGTCTTTATGCCCCCTACACCTCATGCAAGTTTGTCGTTCTGGCAGTGAAACACCCTGTATATGTTCTGTGCAGTCACTGAAAACGTTTATGCAATAAGAATCTGTATATTATCTTTTATGATTACGAAAGTTTTCTAATATAAATATTGATAAAATTAATCATCAATAAACACATGCATAGTTTTATAAAAAAGCTTTTATACTGTGATATTTGTTTTGAAATCCTTTTAAACGTCAACAGAATTATTAAAATTTATTAATTTTTTTCACTTTTGTTTAAGGCTTGATAGTAAAAATGTCTTACTTTTTTAAACAAGTCTTAAAATATCTTTAATTATGGAAGTTTAGAAATTTAACGCGATTAAATTTTATGAATAACATTTTCTTGCAACACTTTTAGCACCACATAAAACGTCTAATTTTAATTAAATTTTGATGAAAATATAAACATAAAAACTTAAAATAAGAAAAAAATCATGTTACATACATATACACTGCTCAAAACAATTAAAGGATATTTGAAGTTTTATATAAAATAAAGATATAAACGAAATTTTTTTTGCCGAAAATAGAAGAAGAGAATCACAAATGCAAATTTTTCTGGTTTTCAAACTGTGGAGTATGCAAATTTTGAGTTCGACGTCAAAAACGTCGCTTCAGCGGCAGCGAATGAAATTTGACTTTCAACTGGATAAAAGAGAATGAAGACAAGGATGATCGGCATTCAGTGATTGCTTTGTTTTGATGAGTACGATGTCTCAGCGAAGTCATTTGACAGATTCAGAAGCTTTGAGAATTGTTGGTAGGTTAGAAGGGGGCCAAATTCAAGCCGAAGTAGCGCAAGCCATTTGAGTGTCACAAAGTGTCATTTCCAGGATCTGGAACCGTTTTTTGGAGAGTGGATGTGCAGGCCGAAGACCAGGGCAAGGTCGTAGACGGGCAACAACGCCCAATGAAGATCGGTATTTAGCGTTAACAGCTCGGAGACACCGAACCATGAACGCTACTCTTCTCCAACAACACCTTCGCTCGGCTTACAGGCACCACGATTTCATTTCAGACTGTCCGAAACCGGCTCCATGCTGTAGGTCTGCATGCTCGCCGACCGATGGTATGTGTTAGATTAACATCAAGGCATCGTCGCGACCGCAGGGAGTGGGCAACCGAGCATGCCAACTGGAGGAGAAATGAATGGAGCAATATTCTGTTTTCTGACGAGTCCCGTTTTTCTGTGCATCCGGATAATAGGCGTATTTTCATCTGGAGGGACCGTGGCAGTAGGAATAATCCTGCGTTCGTGCACGAAAGTGTCATATTTGGCGGTGGAGGAGTGTTGGTGTATGGTGGCATCTCCATTGACGGGCGCACTGACCTCTACATCATTCGAGATGGAGCTCTGACTGGTCGCCGATATAGGGATGAGATCCTCATACCTATTGTAGTCCCTTACGCTGCAGCAATCGGAGATAACTTCATTTTAATGGACGATAACTGCAGGCCACATCGTGCAAACCTGGTGGAGGATTTCCTTTTCGAGGAAGGAATCGTTCGAATGGAATGGCCAGCGTGTTCTCCAGACATGAATCCAATCGAGCACGTTTGGGATGCTCTAGGAAGACGAGTTTCTGGCCGCCAACAACCCCCACAAACTCTCCAAGAACTGGAAAGAGCTCTTCTGGAAGAGTGGGGCAGAATACCCTAACTCGTCATTAATAGCCTCATTGAGTCCATGCCTCAAAGGTGTTCAACGTTGCTGGCCGCCCGTGGAAACCATACCCCCTACTGAAAATGATTTTCTTTGAAGAAAACACCTTTTCTTATTCTTTTTTTTCTCATATGCACAAATTGTGTTTTTTTCCTTTAGTACACAAATGCGCAATAAAATGCATTTTTTTCTGCCAAACATGTGTAATTTATTCTCATATAACCTACTATGTCTGTCGGCCATGTATCAATCAGCTAAACAGTTTACCAGATACAAAATCCACCTAAAACTGCAATATCCCTTAATTGTTTTGAGCAGTGTATTATGAAACGCTTCCGATTACCACCAGAATGGCGCTACGAAACTTCTTTTTTTATATATATAGTGAAAGAAGATATTTAAATAAGTTATTTAGAATACTCATAGCACAGCTAAAGTCTTACTTTCAGCAATTACTGCATATTTATAGTGATGGATAGTATACTTTATAATGTAATGTATACTTTTGTACCGCTTTGTATCTGGCCAAGAGATTTTATGCACACCAGATAATGTATCGTAAAACGGGTTAATCGGAACACTTTTCACCTTTAACACACAAGAAAGGCAACAGCCGATTTTTTTTATTCTTTTATTTTTTGACTAGAAACTTCGGTCATGTTTTGTTCTTGAAATTTTAAGCAAAAACATTTTTTACAGTTTTTATGTATATATGTAAGGAATTAGCCGCTACTCCAGTTATGGATCTTCTGTCGTGGCGTCGGCCAAGGCCCGACCGCTGGGGGCAGGGGCGCGAACCTTTGGAACTTCTAGCATATTTAGGTAGTCGCAGGCCGTGAGTGGTATCCGGGAACTCAAAGTCAGATTAAGACAGTAGTTGTTCCAATAAAGACACAGCTTTTCCGGGGACCTGATTTATTGTTCCTTTGTTACATCATTTTGAGAAATCAGGCCCCTTTTGGCTTGAGAGCTGCTAATTTACTTTATGGACATCGGGCTTGGGAACTGTGTACCGCCACGCGATACTTAAGAGAGACGAGTGACGTGGAGTTAGTGCATTCTTTTGATGGTCAAAAGCTCTGTCCGGGGACCTGTGCATCGGTATAAATATGCTGTATTTCGCATTATTCCTGCTAGGGGCCGTTGAAGTCAAAGGAGGCGTCTTTAAACTATAATTGGTCGTTAGCTGAATGATTGACTACCCGGGATAAAGGCTGTGGTTTGAGTTTGGCCGATCGAATGCAGCAAGACTTACGAATTGCACTTATTCATCAAAAATACTCTTATGAGATGTGCCAAAACGATCTTTAAAAGTTATAAGATGTGATGCGGGAAAGTTAATTTAACAGGGGCAGATGCATTCACTCAACTGAGACACAATTACAAAAGCATTTTAAAAGTTTTAATTTTAATTTCTAACTTTAAATTTTAAAAAGGGACAAAAAAAGGGATTTTAAAAAGGGGCTTAGCTTTTATCGTTTCTTATCCCCCCCCCCCCAATAAAACAAGAGCCACAGGGCTTTCCTGCAAGACCTGTGGGTCTTATCTCGCAAATTTAACCCAGGGTGTTTATTGGTTTTAGATTCTGATTTTCTCCAGCTAGCTCTCAAGTCAATTGGACCTATTTTTACATTCATATCTCAAGTTCACATAAAAATATTGTTCACATAAAAATATTGGTTACACTAAAACATTGGAATTCTTTAAATTGTGCTGCAGCAAAATAATAAGGGGACAGTCTCGAGACATGGGACCTTTAATTACACCAAACTGTCTCTAAAGCAAGTCTTTTGGGTGTTTTTTGTAAATGTCTCTGGGTATTGTCCATTGAGAAACCTCCTTTTTTGGTGTAAAATTGTAACATTAACATATACAGAATATATAACATATACTAAAATACTCAAAGATAAACATACTGAAAACTATATAACATATTCAAATGTAAAAAATATTAACAAATACAAAATATTGAAAATTATAAAATATTCATTAATACAAAATGTTCAAAAATATAAAATATTCAATAATACACAATATTCAAAACTATAAAATATTCAATACTACAAAATGTCCAAAAATATAAAATATGCACTAATGCTATCATCACAAATATATGGACTACCAAAATGCAATTTGACAAGTTTGCATTTCTAAAATAATGAATTTTCACACTGAGATAAAATAACTGTAATAATAATAACAACAAACACATTAGATTTCTTCTTATTCTACCTTTCTGTTTCGGTAGGGACTTTACTATGTTTTGATGCAGCCAAGGGTTATCTTTATGAAAAAGAAACTAAGTTGTTTAAAAAGGAAAACTATAGCTAAAAAAATATAAATATACGCTTGCTATAATTTTCACCATGCCCAGGGTCAGTGTGACATGGGTTTTCATACTCTGAGGTGAATATCATCCCAAAAAATGTGCCTCTTGCACGACCGAAAAAGGAAGGTGGGCAATCGACATTCACCTACAGAGGGGAAGCGAAGCAGTTTTGCCAGATTCTCCGTTCAACCTGGAAAGAGAATCTGGGAAAACAGTCCGGCTAAAGATGGGTGGCCACGGAGCGGAGGACCCCTTCATATGTTACAAAATCATCATAATAATAGAGTTATTAAAAAAAAACAAAAATTCTAACAGTGCTTTTAAACTGTCACCATCATTCTACGCCGCCGGGGAGTTAGGTTACACGCCCAGCTGGGTCCTCGTCCAAATGCTACGAGCAAGGGGGACGACAGGAAAGCAAAAAATAAAAAATTGAAAGATGAAAGAGATAGATTGGGTTTTATTCATGGTTTTTGAGGTATTGAGTGGTAGTATCTTAACTTGGATGAATGGACAATTTCGGAGTTTCTATTAAAATGTGGACTGGGTTTATCAATTTCAAAGGGACAGTCTGAACATGTGGCACATGTTCAGTGGTCTCGAACAACTCCGGCTCAAAATTTTCTTCGAATATCTCTGCATTTTTAACTGTATTTTCCATTTCTGGCTGGTTAGTATATGTTTCTGATAAATGTAAGGTATGATGGGATGAATTTGTTGAAATATTGTCCATGAGAGGTACTTTCTTTTTCTCTTGCGTGATTTGCATTTTAACACAGTCAATATTCAATTTAAACAGTTTACAGTGGGGTAGCCCAATCAAAGCATAAGGTAAGTGATTATTAATTATAAAAAGTTCAGCATTCTTAGAGATACGTCCTAATTTCAAACTAACAAGGCATTTTTCTTTCAAAGCTAGAACACCTTGTGTTTGGGTGACCGATATACTCTGCTGAACTTTACATATTTTTAGGTTAAGTTTGTGGGCTAAATGATAAGGATAACACTGATAGAACTCCCTGTACCGATCAAACAATGTAGTGAGCCCTCACTTTTTACATCAGTAATTTTTTGACAATTTCTATTTGATTGTTTATAGCTAGCTTTTTCTTTTTGTATATGTCCGGACATAAGAAACCGTCATTGATTACTAGATATATTTTCGGATGACTCATTAGCTCTATGATCTTGGTTAGGGTTCGCAAAGTTCATATTGGGACTAGGGTTTGGAACTGCTAAGACTTGTTGTCGAAAAGGGCAGTATTCCACCCAATGATATGCATTTGGTATTCCTATATTAAAACAAACTTTGCATGGGGAGGGTTGCAAAGTGGTCTGGTGATGTACATTTGGTCTCGGTTGACCATTTGTCGTCGGTCTAACTGTATTTTGGGGATTTCGTGCTTGATTAGAAGAAAAAGGTCGAATCGGGGGGTTTTGATAGGGAACTCTGTAGTTCCACTGCCGGTTATAATTCTGTCCTGTCTCATATGGGGGGCGAAACGGTCGCCATTGTCGGTATTGATTGGGGTTTTGTGGGCTTGCGTCAACTTTTCTCTCATTTCCTTTTCTGTCCAGTTGCAGTTTGCAAATTCTGAATACTAATTCACGCCATGAATGTGTAGTTGAGGGGTTGCTTGCAATAACTAACTTTTGCATTTCTAATGGCAAGCCCTTCGTTAGTCCTTCCAGGATACGCTTCTGGTCTAACCCTAAGGTTCTCCCTATTTTAGTCTTTTTCTGATAGTATTCGTTCAGGTCCTCTACAATCTTGTATCTAATACGGGAAAAATCAGTTAACGAAAGAGTGTCAGGAATTTCGTAATGTTCATTGAACAAAGTGACAAATTCGGACCAATGCGGCACATTTAGACAATTATTAATGTACAACGTAAGCGCACACTGTCTTTTAAGTATTTCTGTATGTGCCTAATTTTTCAGAAGTCGTCTTTTTCCTGTTCTACACAGACACTCTCGAAATAGGCGAGCTAAGCTGTCCAATCCATATTTGACTTAGGCGAAAACGCAATAATATCAGGTTCTATGGACATTTTCGGGCTAGCGGTTACTGAGTTGTGACCAGACCCAGCTTGAGCTGACAGGGTCTGTTCACCTAATGTTGTTACATTATGTGTCTGTGTGGCAACCCCGGACTTCTGACTATCTTTCTCTTTATCTGAGTTGTTTTCTAAGTCATTCTTTTCAGGAGGAGGAGTGACACTCATGTTGAACTACAAAATATTACAAGATTACACAAAAATATAAGGCACAATTTAAAACAAATAAAAATAAAAATGGAATATTTTTCAAAAAAAATTGCAACACAATATTTGTAAAAAATGGGCTTAAATCTAAATGAAATTCAAATTTGACACATCATTTTTTTTTCCAAAATTGAGATAAAAAAAACGAACTTTGAACTAAAATTTCAAAATTCCAAATATTTAACTACTGTCTAATTTTCAGAAAATTACTCTCTTTTATAACAAAAAATAAATAAAATAAACGTTGTCTTATTCTATTTTTTACTATTAAACTGACAAACAATTAAAAAAAATTACCTTTTAAAACTGTATTCTTTTTCTCTTTTTTAATTCAAGAATAATTAAATGGTCTTACCTTCAACAAAATACTTCCATAAGCACACATAGCTGTACACACATACACACAAACAACAAAAAAAATATATCTTCATAAAAAATTACAACGAACTCTGAATTAAATTTACTCCCTTAAAAAAAAGAAATCATTTTCTCCTTTTTCTTCTTCAACAAAGTTCAACGCATTTTTAACCAGCTGTTCACTGGAAAGATAACAGCAAACCTTGAAGAGGAATCCTCGTGAACTTGACCTAGATAAGACAATCAGTCCTGGGTGAATCATTGGTGACCCACTTTCACAGCTGATAGCATGCTCTTTTTATTTTTTCTTTCTTGAAAAAGTATCTATAAATGTTTTAATCGTATCTTGGTTGGAAAAAGACTTGCTTCCAGGACACAGATAGATATTTTTCTCATTTATCACTAGAGCAAATGTTTTTTCCGTTTCTTTTCTTTACTTTTTTAATGACCAGATTCTTTTCTTTTTAATTAATTGCTAGGGAACGACTGTTTCGTTCTTTTCTCTGAATGAGATTACGTTTGAACTTACTGATCGTCAGATAAAATAATTAAAAGATAAAATAATTAAAAGTTGCATGATTTTCTTTTTTAGGGACTTTTCTTCACAATTTTCTGGGATGTCATTTCGCCGTAAACATGATATTTCACAATTGTTTTAGGAATTTGTTACACACCTCGCGCTGGGATCTTTACGGATTTTTCTCTGGGATTTTGGGATTTGTCCCGCGTAAATGCAGTGATACCACTCACGGCCTGCGACTACCTAAATATGCCAGAAGTTCCGTGGGTTCGCTCAGAAATCGGCACGCACGCGTCCGCGGTTCGCGCCCCTGCCCCCAGCGGTCGGGCTCTGGCCGACGACACGACAGAAGATCCATAACTGGAGTAGCGGCGAATCCGTTACATTTAAAAGAAATCCCAAGCCTTAACCCACACGAAGTCAAATTCCGAGAGCTGAGATTGGCCATGAACAGTTAGTTTAGCCCAGTGAACGCTGAATTCGGACCGGATATATCCCGCTCATATGCTTTGAAAAGTCCCAAGCCTAGCCCGTCACCTGCCGTTGAAATTCAACGAAAATCCCAGCGCCTACATAATCTCCACGCCTGTAATCCCCTGCCTGGCCAGTGACGTGTTTCCGAAAACGTCGTAAGTCGGCGAAAAACTTTTTAAATCATCTGAACATTTCTACGGCAAAAGGACACCCGGAAAAGACTTACCACTGTGAAAATCTCGGTGTTATTATCCAAGTCTGAAAAACAACCTGCCATGAATAGTTTGGACGAAACAAGAAGTGAAACCATTATTATTATTTTTGTTTTTTGTTTTCCCCCTCTCTCTCTGCGTCGTCTGATAACAGAAGTTGTGAGATTTAAAGGAAACTTTTTTTTCCCGGACAACCAACGAAAAGAAGACTTTGTTAAGACAACTTGGAACTTGGAAATAACACCTTTTGGAGCACCTGAGAAAAACTTCCATATCTCCAGTATAATAATGTCCATATTACAATAGTTCTCAGAAACATGAAAAAACTCCATAAATACCAGGACGTGACACACCCAAGAAGAATCATTATAAATTTGTTAAGACAATTGCAACAAGCGCAATATTACGTTCCGAGATTGAAAACCAATAATTCCTTATTCTACTTAGGTGATAAGAAACATTTTCCTCGCGCCAAATATAGGTCAAAGAACAGCTGTGTTTTCAAGGCTAAACGATAGTAAAAATGAATCACGTTTGAAATCACTGGACAACTGAGCTTCTTTTATTTTTCATTTAAAGTGGTGATTAAAGAGTGTACTTTTTTATAAATTTATTTACATGTTTTTATTTGGATATGCTAACTTACAGGTATGAAGCTTCTTTTTATTTTACTTTTATCGATGTTTGTCTTTGAAAAATTGCGTATAAAAGTTGGAAAATAAAATACTGACGTGCTTTCTTTTAAAGATTATTTTCCTTTTAAATTTTTTTCAGTTTGTAAATTAGATAACATTACAGATTTCTTTTTATGTTCATTTTATGAAATATTTTAGTAATAAGAAAAGTTTTTTTTTGTACATTAAACAATGTTAAGTTCTACGTAATAATGAGAACTATGAATGAAAAAGTTAACAAAAAATACTGTTAGCAATATGGGTATTATATTAAAGGGATTTTAAAGATTTTAACCAAATTTAAATTTATTATTTTCAAATTTTTATTACTTTTATTTTTTTTTATTATTTCTTGTGATATTTAAAGTTTATGATTAAAATTATTGAAGAATTTGATGTAAACATACTGCATGCGCGTTAAAATCGTAATAACTAAGGTAACAGTAGTTTTTGTTTTCTTATTCATCCGGTGAAGCATACGTGCGATCACCAATAAGTGAATTTATTTTATTTTAATGTTTTTGCATATTGTAAATAAATTCATGAAACTAGTTACATGTTTTTAAACAAAAAATTATCAAATAATACTTGTGCAAATGAATATTTGATAAAATTTAATATCCTATCCCATTAATTATTTTTATAAATACAGATGAGCACCCTGAAATTTTTAAATGTTTGTAAATAGTTATTTATGCCAGGTTGTGTGTTAGATTAATCCATATTTGAATCATTTTCGTGTAGATAGAGTTTATTTTAATGAGAACGTTTTTAAAATATTTCTTTTTGTATATAGAATTTTATGCAAATATTACTCATTCTAGATTTTTGTATATAGCTGAATATTACATTTTATATTGTTATATTTTAATATTTTAGTACTTGAGTATCCAATATATAGTTTTTTTATAATAAATCCCATTTTATAAATAAAAGATATGAGCAGGTATTTCACCCCTGCCAATTTTAGAGAACAGGTGAAGGTCCCGCACCCACCATGTTCAAAATATTTCCCATAATTAAATCATTGGTTTAGACATGACCTTGGTAACGCCACTTTAACAGTGGTAAATCCAATAGTGTCTAATTCCACACATTCAATATTTAAATATGACCATGGTTCTACCCCATTAAGTCTAAACAAAATATTTTTTTTGTAAGTAACTTCCATCGAAAACACCCCTCTACAGACAAAAGGGATTCAGTGACCTGTATAATCTGATCAAATGTGGCAACTGTTGATAAAATAAATGTCCGGACAATAAAAGCTAGCTAACAAAAATTTGTCAACGGGTTGCCATGCACTTAGAAGTCTTGGTCATAATCCTGCTTGTTTGAACCAGGGTCTATTATTTTATTAATTTTTTTGTTTGCTTTATTTATTTAATTTTCCTGTTTTATTTATTGATTTTTTTTTCTTTTTGCCAGTAGTAAAATTCTTGCATTCTTAAAAATTTAGAGATTTTTGCTATTTGCCAAGAGCTGAGTGAGATGTAAATGTGGTTTATTAAATTATGACTTTAGTTTATTAATGCCACGGAGGAAAATGAATAATACCTCAGTCTGCAAAATAATAAACACCATTGCTTACAGGTAAACTGCATCTGCATCTTCACACAAAAAATAAACATAAAGCTCAATTTTCTATTTTTTTTAATTTTTGCTAAAATCTCCATTGAGATTTAGGATATGCGAAAACCGTAAATGGTTTAGGATGTGCTAAAACCTCCCTGAGGTTTAGGATAAATACTACTTACCTTGCGAATTACGAAACAATGTAACGAATTAGCCGCTACTCCAGTTATGGATCTTCTGTCGTTGCGTCGGTCAGTGCCCAACCGATGGGGACAGGGGCGCGAACCGCGGACGCGTGCGTGCCGATTTCTGAGCGAATCCTCGGAACTTCTATCATAGTTAAAGGGTCGCAGGCCGTGAGTGGTATCCGGGAAATCGCAGTCAGATTAAGATAGTAATTGTTCCAATAAAGACACAGTTTTTCAGGGGACCTGATTTATTGTTCTTTTGTTACATCCTTTTGAGAAATAAGGCCCCTTTTGGCTTGAGAGCTGCTACTTTACTTTATGGACATCGGGCTTGGGAATTGTGTACAGCCAAGCGATACTTAAGAGAGCCGAGTGACGTGGAGTTAGTGCATTCTTTTGATGGTAAAAAACTCTGTCCGGGGACCTGTGCATCGGTATAAATATGCTGTATTTCGCATTATTCCTGCTAGGGGCCGTTGAAGTCAAAGGAGGCGTCTTTAAACTATAATTGGTCGTTAGCTGAATGATTGACTGCCCGGGATAAAGGCTGTGGTTTGAGTTTGGCCGATCGAATGCAGCAAGATTTACGAATTGCACTTATTCAGCAAAAATACTCTTATGAGATGTGCCAAAACGATCTTTAAAAGTTATAAGATGTGATGCGGGAAAGTTAATTTAACAGGGGCAGATGCATTCACTCAACTGAGACACAATTACAAAAGCCTTTTAAAAGTTTTAATTTCTAAATTTAAATTTTAAAAAGGGACAAAAAGGGGATTTTAAAAAGGGGCTTAGCTTTTATCGTTTCATATCCCCCCCCCCCCCCACTAAAACAAGAGCCACAGGGCTCGCCTGCAAGACCTGTGGGTCTTATCTCATAAATTTTACCCAGGTTTTTTTTTTTCGATTTTTATTTGCTCCAGCTCTCAAGTCAATTGGACCTATTTTTACATTCATATATCAAGTTACATAAAAATATTGTTCACATAAAAATATTGGTTACACTAAAACCTTGGAATTCTTTAAATGGTGCTGCAGCAAAATAATAAGGGGACAGTCTCGAGACATGGGACCTTTAATTACACCAAACTGTCTCTAAAGCAAGTCTTTTGGATGTTTTTTGTAAATGTCTCTGGGTATTGTCCATTGAGAAACATCCTTTTTTGGTGTAAAATTGTAACATTAACATATACAGAATATATAACATATACTAAAATACTCAAAGATAAACATACTGAAAACTATATAACATATTCAAATGTAAAAAATATTTACAAATACAAAATATTCAAAAATATAAAAATGTTCAATAATACACAATATTCAAAAATATAAAATATTCAATACTATAAAATGTTCAAAAATATAAAATATGCACTAATATTATCAACACAACTATATTGTATTTCAAAATGCAATGTAAAAAGTTTACGTTTCTAAAAATACTGAATTTTGACACTGAGATAAAATAAAAGTAAAATACACTATAATACTAATAACAACAAACACATTTCTTCTTATTCTACCTTTCTGTTTCGGTAGGGACTTTAATACTTCTTTGATGCGGCCAAGGGTTATCTTTATCAAAAACAAACTAAGTTGTCTTAAAAGGAAAACTATAGCTTAAAAAATTATAAATATGCGTTTGCTATAATTTTCACCATGCCCAGTGTCTGTGTGACATGGGTTTTCATACTCTGAGGTGAATATCATCCCAAAAAATGTGCCTCTTGCACGACCGAAAAAGGAAGGTGGGCAATCGACATTCACCTACAGAGGGGAAGCGAAGCAGTTTTGCCAGATTCTCCGTTCAACCTGGAAAGAGAATCTGGGAAAACAGTCCGGCTAAAGATGGGTGGCCACGGAGCGGAGGACCCCTTCATATGTCACAAAATTATCATAATAATATAGTTATAAAAAAAACAAAAATTCTAACAGTACTTTTAAACTGTCACCATCATTCTACGCCGCCGGGGAGTTGGGTTACACGCCCAGCTGGGTCCTCGTCCAAATGCTACGAGCAAGGGGGACGATAGGAAAGCAAATATAAAAAATTGAAAGATGAAAGAGATAGATTGGGTTTTATTCATGGTTGAGCTTAAGGTTTTGAGGTGGGTGGCAGTATCTTAACTTGGAGGAATGGACAATTTCAGAATTTCTCTTAAAATGTGGAATGGGTTTATCAATTTCAAAGGATACATCAGAAAGTTGTTTTAAAATGGTGTATGGGCCAGAGTATGGCGAAGTCAGTTAACGGGTATTAGGATAAGGAAATTCTTCATACATTACAATGTCACCATTTTTAAATTTTACAGGAAGGAAACGAGCATCATAACGGACTTTATTCTTTTTATGGTAAGCAATTGTTCTCTCTTTAGCCAATTTTCTAGCTTCCTCCACAGGGGGATAATAACTATTATTTAGCAAAGGAGGATCATATGGTAATTTTCCTAACAATAAATAACTAGGGGTGAATTGGGTTACAGAATGAGGAGTATTATTATATTCATATAAGACTTCATCTAAAAGCTTAGTCCAGGGTATTTTCTTGGATGTGGAATTGACTTTACATTTTAATCTAGTGACAATAGTCTGATTTAGGCGTTCAATTTTCCCATTCGTTTCCGGGTGATGGCTGCTCGTCAATCTGTGTTTTACATTGTAAGTACGAAGAAATCTCTTATACCTGGAAGCTGTAAATGCTCCATTTCTGTCGGTTAACAATCTATCTGGTACTTGAATCTGAAATAATTGCTTCAAAATGTTTGTATAAGTTTCGGTATTTACACCTTTTGAAGGAAAACCCCACACATAGCGAGTTGCATAGTCAATGACTAAATGCAAATATTTTTTGTAGAATTGTAATAATTAAATCCGCCAACAGAGTCTACTGCTAAACATTCAAAAGGTATATCTGTTGGAGGCATTAATTGCAATAAGCCAAATCTTTTTTGCCTACATTTTTTGTTTATCTGACAAGTGTGACAGTGTTTTACAAACTTTCAATGTCCTGATTAATGTTAGGCCAATAATACTGCGGAGAGATTAAATTTATCATCTTACAAATTCCAGGATGGCCAAATTGTGTGTGGGTTTTTTGTAAGAGGGGTAGACGTAAAGACATGAGGACCACAATCTTATACAAACTTTTCTTTTTAATTACAACAACATCATTTATCTCAGTGTACTTTTTACCATCAACTGTTACATTTTCTTTTTTCTGATTGTCTCTTACTTCATTCAAGTCAAGGAGATGTATAATATGGGGTAAATTTTCTGAAACAGGCTGTCTAGATAGCATATCAGCTTCAACATTAGTGGAGCCTTTTTGGTATTTAATTTCATAGTCAAACATACTAAGTTTTAGGGACCAGCGGAAAAGACGTCCTCTTAAATTTTTAACACTTTTGAGCCAGGTAAGTGCCGCATTGTCTGTATGTATGACAAATTTTTGACCGTGTAAATAATGATAAAATTTATCTAAAGCATCCACAATCGCCAAACATTCTAACTCAGTAATTGCATAATTTTTTTCATAACCGCGAAGATTTCTAGAGTGATATGCTATAGGATGTAATGTTCCTTTTTCATCAACTTGTTTCACAACACATCCCACTCCATGACTTGATGCATCTACAAACAAATGACAAGGTGTTTTGGGATCAAACAACTTTAATATAGGTTTTTCAATTAAAGCATTTTTTAACTTTTCGAAAGAATTTTGACAATTTTGGTCCCATACATAGGGGACATTTTTCTTCAAAAAATTGTTGAGAGGGTATCGAATGTTAGCATATTTTGGAATAAATTTGTGATAAACATTTATAGATCCCAAAAAACTTTGTAATTCTTTACATTCGTAGGTGGTGTTAATTTCTTAATTGTCTCTATATTAGGGTTGTCCAGGGACCGACTTAGACTATGGGGGGCCCCGGGGCAAGCTTCATTCTGGGGGCCCCTTCTATCTACCTATAGAATTTTTTTGCGAATAATGTAGAAATGGCTAGTACTAAACTTCATACATATTGTATGTATAAATTTTGTACCCAGTGTTGCTTTCATATGTATACAGGGTATAGCAAGAAGATGGTCATAACTTTAAGGAAAAATACTAGTAGTATAATAGTAGAAAAAATGACAGATTGGTTGATAGGAGTATTTCTTTGCAAGCTTTTACTTTCCTTATCTACATACGTTATAAGATGTCTAAAAGATAATGCCCCAAATTGGTCATAATTAATGGCGTTAACTTGCCACGTTATGAGGAAAACGTTGATAAAAAAATTCTTTTGAAAACAGTAGAATACACTAAGTTGTTATAATAAAATATTAATAACTAGTTTTCTAATGACATATTTTGATTTTTGCATAGGTGGAAAGGGTACTGGAAACAGAAACGGGAAAGGGACGCACTCCCTTCCCAAATGTTTGAAAATGTATTAATTTCGGTCACATTTGGCTAATTTTAATTGTTTGGCACCTTTTAATGAAAATCATGATTACTCTCATGGGGGCCCCTAAAAAAGGGGGCCCGGGGCAGCTGCCCCGCATGCCCCTGCATAAGTCGGGCCCTGGGGTTGTCAGGTGTGATACAACCATTCGAGACTTCATATCCTAGGAAATTAATTTTGTATTTAACAAAATTACACTTTGACAATTTCAGTTTAAGGTTTTCTTGGACACAGATATTAAATAAGGTCTCTAAATGACACAAATGTTCTTCTTCATTTTGGGAGAATACAATAACATCATCAAAGTAACTACAGGCAAAGTCAATTTTGTATTTATTAAGGATTCTTCTGAGGGTACGGTTAAACCAAGCAGGCGCGTTTTTGCATCCGAATGGTAAACGATTCCACTCATATAATCCAAAGGTAGTGGCAAATGCCAGCTTCTCCGTATCTCGAGGGTGGATAGGGATGTGCCAATATCCACTGGCCAAATCAAGAGTGGAAAAAACTTTAGCATGTGCCAATTTATCTAACAGGGTGTCTATTCTAGGTAAGGGTTCTGCATCTGTTTTTGTAATGGCATTCAATTCTCGAAAGTCAATACATAACCGGGTTTTCTTCCCTTCTTCACGTTTATACACCAAAGTTACGGGTGATGAATAAGAGGAATAGCTTTCTTTAATGATACCGGCTCGCAATAAATTTTGAATTTGTTCTTTAATTTCCTATTCTTCCTTAGGGGAAGTGCGATATGCTCTTAAAGAAACGGGGAGGACTGATGTTAATTGTATTCTCTGGGGTTCAATGGTTACACAGCCTACATCATATTTATCTTTAGCGAAAGTACAGACATATTTGGCTAGAAGAGCAGGTAATTGTTCCTTGACAGTCTGAACATTTGGCACATGTTCAGTGGTCTCGAACAACTCCGGCTCAAAATTTTCTTCGAATATCTCTGCATTTTAACTGTATTTTCCATTTCTGGCTGGTTAGTATATATTTCTGATAAATGTAAGGTATGATGGGATGAATTTGTTGAAATATTGTTCATGAGAGGTACTTTCTATTTCTCTTGCGTGATTTGCATTTTAACACATTCAATATTCAATTTAAACAGTTTACAGTGGGGTAGCCCAATCAAAGCATAAGGTAAGTGATTATTAATTATAAAAAGTTCAACATTCTTAGAGATACGTCCTAATTTCAAACTAACAAGGCATTTTTCTTTCAAAGCTAGAACACCTTGTGTTTGGGTGACCGATATACTCTGCTGAACTTTACATATTTTTAGGTTAAGTTTGTGGGCTAAATGATAAGGAATAACACTGATTGAACTCCCTGTATCGATCAAACAACGTAGTGAGTCTTCACTTTTTACATCAGTAATTTTTTGACAATTTCTATTTGATTGTTTATAGCAAGCTTTTTCTTTTTGTATATGTCCGGACATAAGAAACCGTCATTGATTACTAGATATATTTTCGGATGACTCATTAGCTCTCTGATCTGGGTTGGGGTTCGCAAAGTTCATATTGAGACTAGGGTTTGGAACTGCTAAGACTTGTTGTCGAAAAGGGCAGTACTCCACCCAATGATACGCATTTGGTATTCCTGTATTAAAACAAACTTTGCATGGGGAGGGTGGCAAAGTGGTCTGGTGATGTACATTTGGTCTCGGTTGAACATTTATCGTCGGTCTAACTGTATTTTTGGGATTTCGTGCTTGATTAGAAGCAAAAGGTTGAATCGGGGGATTTTGATAGGGAACTCTGTAGTTCCACTGCCGGTTATAATTCTGTCCTGTCTCATATGGGGGGCGAAACGGTCGCCATTGTCGATACTGATTGTGGTTTTGCGGCCTTGCATCTACTTTGCTCTCATTTCCTTTTCTCTCCAGTTGCAGCTTGCAAATTCTGAATACTAATTCACGCCATGAATGTGTAGTTGAGGGGTTGCTTGCAATAACTAGCTTTTGCATTTCTAACGGCAAGCCCTCCGTTAGTCCTTCAAGATAAGCTTCTGGTCTAACCCTAAGGTTCTCCCTATTTTAGTCTTTTTCTGATAGTATTCGTTCAGGTTCTCTCCAATTTTGTATCGAATACGGGAAAAATCAGTTAAAGAAAGAGTGTCAGGAAGTTCGTAATGTTCATTGAACAAAGTGACAAATTCGGACCAATGTAGCACATTCAGACAATTATTAATGTACAACGTAAGTGCACTGTCTTTTAAGTATTTCTGTATGTGCCTAATTTTCCTGAAGTCGTCTTTTTCCTGGTCTATACAAACACTCTCAAAATAGGTCAGCCAAGCTGTCCAATCCATCTTTGCTGCTGGCGAAAACGCAATGATATCAGGTTCTATGGACATTTTCGGGCTAGCGGTTACTGAGTTGTGACCAGACCCAGCTTGAGCTGACAGGGTCTGTTCACCTAATGTTGTTACATTATGTGTCTGTGTGGCAACCCCGGACTTCTGACTATCTTTCTCTTTATCTGAGTTGTTTTCTAAGTCATTCTTTTCAGGAGGAGGAGTGACACTCATGTTTAAATACAAAATATTACAAGATTACACAAAAATATAAGGCACAATTTAAACACATAAAAATATATAAAATTTTTCAAAAATTGCAACACAATATTTGTAAAAAATGGGCTTAAATCTAAATGAAATTCAAATTTGATACATCAATTTTTTTTTTTCAAATTGAGATTAAAAAAAACGAACTTTGAACTAAAATTTTAAAATTCCAAAGATGTAACTACTGTATAAATTTCAGAAAATTACTTTCTTATAACAAAAATAAATAAAATAAACGTTGTCTTATTGTAATTTTTGCTATTAAAATGACAAACAATTAAAAAAAATTACCTTTTAAATCTGTATTCTTTTTCTCTTTTTTAATTGAAGAATAGATTAAATGGTCTTACCTTCAACAAATCTATTCAAGGACAGCCTTACATATCCACAAACAAAACAACAAAAAAAACGATCTTCATAAAAATTTCCAGGATTAAATTTACTCCCTGCATAAAAAAAAGAAATCATTTTCTCTTTTCTTCTTCTACTGCTTTTAGAAACCAAAACTAAACACAGATGTTCAAGTTAGACCTAGATAAAATGATCTCTCTTGGATTATTCATCACGCGACATTGACCTAATTTCTCAGCTGATAACGTCCATGGCTGGGCTGGGAGGAAAGAGTTTTCTTTTTCTTTCTTTCTTGAAAAGACAGTAAAGCTTTAATAAACGTTCGTGGTAGGAAAAAGGACTTGTTTTCACGAAGATTTTTTTCTTATTAATTACTGGGGCAAATGCAAACTTTTTATAATGACCAGATTTTTTCTTCTTGATTGATAAGCAAATGATTGTTTTTCCCGTTCTTTTTTTGAATGACCAGATTTTTTTTCTTTTTAATTAATTGCTAGGGAACGACTGTTTCGTTCTTTTCTCTGAATGACATTACGTTTGAATTTACTGATCGTCAGATAAAATAATTAAAAGTTGCATGATTTTCTTTTTTAGGGACTTTTCTTCACAATTTTCTGGGATGTCATTTCGCCGTAAACATGATATTTCATAACTGTTTTAGGAATTTGTTACACACCTCGCGCTGGGATCTTTACGGATTTTTCGCTGGGATTTTGGGATTTGTCCCGCGTAAATGCAGTGTCCTGTCGACTTTCTGTAATAATAAAATAATGTTATCCAGGTGGTATTGTCCTGGATGATGGTTAAGATGGGATGAGAAATTGACTCGGGAACCTTTGTGCGAATCGAACTGATTTATTAGGCGCTCATCATACATCTGATTCGCGAGTCGATCGCCGGTCCCGGAGCCAAGAGCATAGATTTTGGGAGGTTACATGGCCGTAACTTTAGCTAGCCTCTCAAATAGCCAAATTCCTTCGTTTTTCGTGCGTGTTCTGCATAATATGCTGAAGATTCTAATATTTTCCAGCAGAGGGCAGAATTGTTAATTTGGGAGGAACATTTAATTTAATTGGTTCATTAAGTTTTGATTGATCTGTGGTCAAGGCCCGCACAATTCCCAGGGACTGTGAAGTATCAGCCCTACCCACAGATGCCTGCAAAAAGCGCTTAGATTAGCAGTTTCACTTTTGAGAATCGTCCTAAAATGATCTCTGAAAGTAATAAGATGTATTGCTGGGAAACAAAGTTACGAGGGGTAAAACTGGTTTTAGAAATAGATTTAAAGTTAGGAGAAAGAAACTTCGGATTTTAATTTAAATTTGGAATTTTAAAGGCTTTTTATCCTTTCGGACGGATGTTTTTGTCCATCGGAACCGAGCATCATAACGGAATTTATTCTTTTTATGGTAAGCAATTGTTCTCTCTTTAGCCAATTTTCTAGCTTCCTCCACAGGGGGATAATAACTATTATTTAGCAAAGGAGGATCATATGGTAATTTTCCTAACAATAAATAACTAGGGGTGAATTGGGTTACAGAATGAGGAGTACTATTATATTCATATAAGACTTCATCTAAAAGCTTAGTCCAGGGTATTTTCTTGGATGTGGAATTGACTTTACATTTTAATCTAGTGACAATAGTCTGATTTAGGCGTTCAATTTTCCCATTCGTTTCCGGGTGATGGCTGCTCGTCAATCTGTGTTTTACATTGTAAGTACGAAGAAATCTCTTATACCTGGAAGCTGTAAATGCTCCATTTCTGTCGGTTAACAATCTATCTGGTACTTGAATCTGAAATAATTGCTTCAAAATGTTTGTATAAGTTTCGGTATTTACACCTTTTGAAGGAAAACCCCACACATAGCGAGTTGCATAGTCAATGACTAAATGCAAATATTTTTTGTAGAATTGTAATAATTAAATCCGCCAACAGAGTCTACTGCTAAACATTCAAAAGGTATATCTGTTGGAGGCATTAATTGCAATAAGCCAAATCTTTTTTGCCTACATTTTTTGTTTATCTGACAAGTGTGACAGTGTTTTACAAACTTTCAATGTCCTGATTAATGTTAGGCCAATAATACTGCGGAGAGATTAAATTTATCATCTTACAAATTCCAGGATGGCCAAATTGTGTGTGGGTTTTTTGTAAGAGGGGTAGACGTAAAGACATGAGGACCACAATCTTATACAAACTTTTCTTTTTAATTACAACAACATCATTTATCTCAGTGTACTTTTTACCATCAACTGTTACATTTTCTTTTTTCTGATTGTCTCTTACTTCATTCAAGTCAAGGAGATGTATAATATGGGGTAAATTTTCTGAAACAGGCTGTCTAGATAGCATATCAGCTTCAACATTAGTGGAGCCTTTTTGGTATTTAATTTCATAGTCAAACATACTAAGTTTTAGGGACCAGCGGAAAAGACGTCCTCTTAAATTTTTAACACTTTTGAGCCAGGTAAGTGCCGCATTGTCTGTATGTATGACAAATTTTTGACCGTGTAAATAATGATAAAATTTATCTAAAGCATCCACAATCGCCAAACATTCTAACTCAGTAATTGCATAATTTTTTTCATAACCGCGAAGATTTCTAGAGTGATATGCTATAGGATGTAATGTTCCTTTTTCATCAACTTGTTTCACAACACATCCCACTCCATGACTTGATGCATCTACAAACAAATGACAAGGTGTTTTGGGATCAAACAACTTTAATATAGGTTTTTCAATTAAAGCATTTTTTAACTTTTCGAAAGAATTTTGACAATTTTGGTCCCATACATAGGGGACATTTTTCTTCAAAAAATTGTTGAGAGGGTATCGAATGTTAGCATATTTTGGAATAAATTTGTGATAAACATTTATAGATCCCAAAAACTTTGTAATTCTTTACATTCGTAGATGGTGTTAATTTCTTAATTGTCTCTATATTAGGGTTGTCCAGGGCCCGACTTAGACTATGGGGGGGCCCCGGGGCAAGCTTCATTCTGGGGGCCCCTTCTATCTACCTATAGAATTTTTTTGCGAATAATGTAGAAATGGCTAGTACTAAACTTCATACATATTGTATGTATAAATTTTGTACCCAGTGTTGCTTTCATATGTATACAGGGTATAGCAAGAAGATGGTCATAACTTTAAGGAAAAATACTAGTAGTATAATAGTAGAAAAAATGACAGATTGGTTGATAGGAGTATTTCTTTGCAAGCTTTTACTTTCCTTATCTACATACGTTATAAGATGTCTAAAAGATAATGCCCCAAATTGGTCATAATTAATGGCGTTAACTTGCCACGTTATGAGGAAAACGTTGATAAAAAAATTCTTTTGAAAACAGTAGAATACACTAAGTTGTTATAATAAAATATTAATAACTAGTTTTCTAATGACATATTTTGATTTTTGCATAGGTGGAAAGGGTACTGGAAACAGAAACGGGAAAGGGACGCACTCCCTTCCCAAATGTTTGAAAATGTATTAATTTCGGTCACATTTGGCTAATTTTAATTGTTTGGCACCTTTTAATGAAAATCATGATTACTCTCATGGGGGCCCCTAAAAAAGGGGGCCCGGGGCAGCTGCCCCGCATGCCCCTGCATAAGTCGGGCCCTGGGGTTGTCAGATGTGATACAACCATTCGAGACTTCATATCCTAGGAAATTAATTTTGTATTTAACAAAATTACACTTTGACAATTTCAGTTTAAGGTTTTCTTGGACACAGATATTAAATAAGGTCTCTAAATGACACAAATGTTCTTCTTCATTTTGGGAGAATACAATAACATCATCAAAGTAACTACAGGCAAAGTCAATTTTGTATTTATTAAGGATTCTTCTGAGGGTACGGTTAAACCAAGCAGGTGCGTTTTTCCATCCGAATGGTAAACGATTCCACTCATATAATCCAAAGGTAGTGGCAAACGCCAGCTTCTCCGTATCTCGAGGGTGGATAGGGATGTGCCAATATCCACTGGCCAAATCAAGAGTGGAAAAAACTTTAGCATGTGCCAATTTATCTAACAGGGTGTCTATTCTAGATAAGGGTTCTGCATCTGCTTTTGTAATGGCATTCAATTTTCGAAAGTCAATACATAACCGGGTTTTCTTCCCTTCTTCACGTTTATACACCAAAGTTACGGGTGATGAATAAGGGGAATAGCTTTCTTTAATGATACCGGCTCGCAATAAATTTTGAATTTGTTCTTTAATTTCCTCTTCTTCCTTAGGGGAAGTGCGATATGCTCTTAAAGAAATGGGAAGGTCTGATGTTAATTGTATTCTCTGGGGTTCAATGTTTACACAGCCTACATCATATTTATCTTTAGCGAAAATACAGACATATTTGGCTAGAAGAGCAGGTAATTGTTCCTTGACAGTCTGAACATTTGGCACATGTTCATTGGTCTCGAACAACTCCGGCTCAAAATTTTCTTCGAATATCTCTGCATTTTTAACTGTATTTTCCATTTCTGGCTGGTTAGTATATGTTTCTGATAAATGTAAGGTATGATGGGATGAATTTTTTGAAATATTGTTCATGAGAGGTACTTTCATTTTCTCTTGCGTGATTTGCATTTTAACAGAGTCAATATTCAATTTAAACAGTTTACAGTGGGGTAGCCCAATCAAAGCATAAGGTAAGTGATTATTAATTATAAAAAGTTCAACATTCTTAGAGATACGTCCTAATTTCAAACTAACAAGGCATTTTTCTTTCAAAGCTAGAACACCTTGTGTTTGGGTGACCGATATACTCTGCTGAACTTTACATATTTTTAGGTTAAGTTTGTGGGCTAAATGATAAGGAATAACACTGATTGAACTCCCTGTATCGATCAAACAACGTAGTGAGTCTTCACTTTTTACATCAGTAATTTTTTGACAATTTCTATTTGATTGTTTATAGCTAGCTTTTTCTTTTTGTATATGTCCGGACATAAGAAACCGTCATTGTTTACTAGATATATTTTCGGATGACTCATTAGCTCTCTGATCTGGGTTGGGGTTCGCAAAGTTCATATTGGGACTAGGGTTTGGAACTGCTAAGACTTGTAGTCGAAAAGGGCAGTATTCCACCCAATGATACGCATTTGGTATTCCTATATTAAAACAAACTTTGCATGGGGAGGGTGGCAAAGTGGTCTGGTGATGTACATTTGGTCTCGGTTGAACATTTATCGTCGGTCTAACTGTATTTTTGGGATTTCGTGCTTGATTAGAAGCAAAAGGTTGAATCGGGGGATTTTGATAGGGAACTCTGTAGTTCCACTGCCGGTTATAATTCTGTCCTGTCTCATATGGGGGGCGAAACGGTCGCCATTGTCGATACTGATTGTGGTTTTGCGGCCTTGCATCTACTTTGCTCTCATTTCCTTTTCTCTCCAGTTGCAGCTTGCAAATTCTGAATACTAATTCACGCCATGAATGTGTAGTTGAGGGGTTGCTTGCAATAACTAGCTTTTGCATTTCTAACGGCAAGCCCTCCGTTAGTCCTTCAAGATAAGCTTCTGGTCTAACCCTAAGGTTCTCCCTATTTTAGTCTTTTTCTGATAGTATTCGTTCAGGTTCTCTCCAATTTTGTATCGAATACGGGAAAAATCAGTTAAAGAAAGAGTGTCAGGAAGTTCGTAATGTTCATTGAACAAAGTGACAAATTCGGACCAATGTAGCACATTCAGACAATTATTAATGTACAACGTAAGTGCACTGTCTTTTAAGTATTTCTGTATGTGCCTAATTTTCCTGAAGTCGTCTTTTTCCTGGTCTATACAAACACTCTCAAAATAGGTCAGCCAAGCTGTCCAATCCATCTTTGCTGCTGGCGAAAACGCAATGATATCAGGTTCTATGGACATTTTCGGGCTAGCGGTTACTGAGTTGTGACCAGACCCAGCTTGAGCTGACAGGGTCTGTTCACCTAATGTTGTTACATTATGTGTCTGTGTAGCAACCCCGGACTTCTGACTATCTTTCTCTTTATCTGAGTTGTTTTCTAAGTCATTCTTTTCAGGAGGGGGAGTGACACTCATGTTTAAATACAAAATATTACAAGATTACACAAAAATATAAGGCACAATTTAAACACATAAAAATATATAAAATTTTTCAAAAATTGCAACACAATATTTGTAAAAAATGGGCTTAAATCTAAATGAAATTCAAATTTGATACATCAATTTTTTTTTTCAAATTGAGATTAAAAAAAAACGAACTTTGAACTAAACTTTTAAAATTCCAAAGATGTAACTACTGTATAAATTTCAGGAAATTACTTTCTTATAACAAAAATAAATAAAATAAACGTTGTCTTATTCTAATTTTTGCTATTAAAATGACAAACAATTAAAAAAATTACCTTTTAAAACTGTATTCTTTTCTCTTTTTTAATTGAAGAATAGATTAAATGGTCTTACCTTCAACAAATCTATTCAAGGACAGCCTTACATATCCACAAACAAAACAACAAAATAAATAATCTTCATAAAAATTTCCAGGATTAAATTTACTCCCTGCATAAAAAAAAAAATCATTTTCTCTTTTCTTCTTCTACTGCTTTTAGAAACCAAAACTAAACACAGATGTTCAAGTTAGACCTAGATAAAATGATCTCTCTTGGATTATTCATCACGCGACATTGACCTAATTTCTCAGCTGATAACGTCCATGGCTGGGCTGGGAGGAAAGTGTTTTCTTTTTCTTTCTTTCTTGAAAAGACAGTAAAGCTTTAATAAACGTTCGTGGTTGGAAAAAGGACTTGTTTTCAGGAAGATTTTTTTCTTATTAATTACTGGGGCAAATGCAAGTTTTTTATAATGACCAGATTTTTTCTTCTTGATTGATAAGCAAATGATTGTTTTTCCCGTTCTTTTTTTTTGAATGACCAGATTTTTTTTCTTTTTAATTAATTGCTAGGGAACGACTGTTTCGTTCTTTTCTCTGAATGAGATTACGTTTGAATTTACTGATCGTCAGATAAAATAATTAAAAGTTGCATGATTTTCTTTTTTAGGGACTTTTCTTCACAATTTTCTGGGATGTCATTTCGCCGTAAACATGATATTTTACAACTGTTTTAGGAATTTGTTACACACCTCGCGCTGGGATCTTTACGGATTTTTCGCTGGGATTTTGGAATTTGTCCCGCGTAAATGCAGTGTCCTGCCGACTTTCTGTAATAATAAAATAATGTTATCCAGGTGGTATTGTCCTGGATGATGGTTAAGATGGGATGAGAAATTGACTCGGGAACCTTTGTGCGAATCGAAATGATTTATTAGGCGCTCATCATACATCTGATTCGCGAGTCGATCGCCGGTCCCGGAGCCAACAGCATAGATTTTGGGAGGTTACATGGCCGTAACTTTAGCTAGCCTCTCAAATAGCCAAATTCCTTCGTTTTTCGTGCGTGTTCTGGATAATATGCTGAAGATTCTAATATTTTCCAGCAGAGGGCAGAATTGTTAATTTGGGAGGAACATTTAATTTAATTGGTTCATTAAGTTTTGATTGATCTGTGGTCAAGGCCCGTACAATTCCCAGGGACTGTGACGTATCAGCCCTACCCACAGATGCCTGCAAAAAGCGCTTAGATTAGCAGTTTCACTTTTAAGAATCGTCCTAAAATGATCTCTGAAAGTAATAAGATGTATTGCTGGGAAACAAAGTTACGAGGGGTAAAACTGGTTTTAGAAATAGATTTAAAGTTAGGAGAAAGAAACTTCGGATTTTAATTTAAATTTGGAATTTTAAAGGCTTTTTATCCTTTCGGAAGGAATTTTTTTTCCAACGGAACCGAGCATCATAACGGACTTTATTCCTTTTATGGTAAGCAATTGTTCTCTCTTTAGCCAATTTTCTAGCTTCCTCCACAGGGGGATAATAACTATTATTTTGTAAAGGAGGATCATATGGTAATTTTCCTAACAATAAATAACTAGGGGTGAATTGGGTTTCAGAATGAGGAGTATTATTATACTCATATAATACATCATCTAAAAGCTTAGTCCAGGGTATTTTCTTGGATGTGGAATTGACTTTACATTTTAATCTAGTGACAATAGTCTGATTTAGGCGTTCAATTTTCCCATTCGTTTCCGGGTGATGGCTGCTCGTCAATCTGTGTTTTACATTGTAAGTACGAAGAAATCTCTTAAATCTGGAAGCTGTAAATGCTCCATTTCTGTCGGTTAACAATCTATCTGGTACTTGTATCTGAAATAATTGTTTCAAAATGTTTGTATAAGTTTCGGTAGTTACACTTTTTGAAGGAAAACCCCACACATAGCGAGTTGCATGGTCAACGACTAAATGCAAATATTTTTTTGTAGAATTGTAATAATTAAATCCGCCAACAGAGTCTACTGCTAAACATTCAAAAGGTATATCTGTTGGGGGCATTAATTGCAATAAGCCAAATCTTTTTTGCCTACATTTTTTGTTTATCTGACAAGTGTGACAGTGTTTTACAAAATTTTCAATGTCCTCATTAATGTTAGGCCAATAATACTGCGGAGAGATTAAATTTATCATCTTATAAATTCCAGGAGGGCCAAATTGTGTGTGAGTTTTTGGTAAGAGGGGTAGACGTAAAGACATGGGGACCACAATCTTATACAAACTTTTCTTTTTAATTACAACAACATCATTTATCTCAGTGTACTTTTTACCATCAACTGTTACATTTTCTTTTTTCTGATTGTCTCTTACTTCATTCAAGTCAAGGAGATGTATAATATGGGGTAAATTTTCTGAAACAGGCTGTCTAGATAGCATATCAGCTTCAACATTAGTGGAGCCTTTTTGGTATTTAATTTCATAGTCAAACATACTAAGTTTTAGGGACCAGCGTAAAAGACGTCCTCTTAAATTTTTAACACTTTTGAGCCAGGTACGTGCCGCATGGTCTGTATGTATGACAAATTTTTCACCGTGTAAATAATGATAAAATTTATCTAAAGCATCCACAATCGCCAAACATTCTAAGTCAGTAATTGCATTTTTTTTCATAATCGCGAAGGCCCCACCAGTGGCTGAGAGGTTCTGCTCTCGAAACTGGTAGACGGGAAGTGCTGGTTTCGATCCCAATCGCACCCGTCGGCCTAATCGTTCGGAGTTTTCGTGGTTTTCTTCGGACCATGGATTTCCATGCGTTAATACGGGTTAGGTTCCCTTAGAAAGACCCCCACGGAGGGCACTCCCCCTCGGGCCTATATCCCTAGTGTAGATAATCGGCCGTCACAAAATCAACCAACCAACCAACCAACCATAATCGCGAAGATTTCTAGAGTGATATGCTATAGGATGTAATGTTCCTTTTTCATCAACTTGTTTCACAACACATCCCACTCCATGACTTGATGCATCTACAAACAAATGACAAGGTGTTTTGGGATCAAACAACTTTAATATAGGTTTTTCTATTAAAGCATTTTTTAACTTTTCGAAAGAATTTTGACAATTTTGGTCCCATACATAGGGGACATTTTTCTTCAAAAAATTGTTGAGAGGGTATCGAATGTTAGCATATTTTGGAATAAATTTGTGATAAACATTTATAGATCCCAAAAAACGTTGTAATTCCTTTACATTCATAGGTGGTGTTAATTTCTTAATTGTCTCTATATTAGGGTTGTCAGGTGTGATACAACCATTCGAGACTTCATATCCTAGGAAATTAATTTTGGATTTAACAAAATTGAACTTTGACAATTTCAGTTTAAGGTTTTCGTGGACACAGATATTAAATAAGGTCTCTAAATGACACAAATGTTCTTCTTCATTTTGGGAGAATACAATAACATCATCAAAGTAACTACAGGCAAAGTCAATTTTGTATTTATTAAGGATTCTTCTGAGGGTACGGTTAAACCAAGCAGGCGCGTTTTTGCATCCGAATGGTAAACGATTCCACTCATATAATCCAAAGGTAGTGGCAAATGCCAGCTTCTCCGTATCTCGAGGGTGGAGAGGGATGTGCCAATATCCACTGGCCAAATCAAGAGTGGAAAAAACTTTAGCATGTGCCAATTTATCTAACAGGGTGTCTATTCTAGGTAAGGGTTCTGCATCTGTTTTTGTAATGGCATTCAATTCTCGAAAGTCAATACATAACCGGGTTTTCTTCCCTTCTTCACGTTTATACACCAAAGTTACGGGTGATGAATAAGAGGAATAGCTTTCTTTAATGATACCGGCTCGCAATAAATTTTGAATTTGTTCTTTAATTTCCTAATCTTCCTTAGGGGAAGTGCGATATGCTCTTAAAGAAACGGGGAGGACTGATGTTAATTGTATTCTCTGGGGTTCAATGGTTACACAGCCTACATCATATTTATCTTTAGCGAAAGTACAGACATATTTGGCTAGAAGAGCAGGTAATTGTTCCTTGACAGTCTGAACATTTGGCACATGTTCAGTGGTCTCGAACAACTCCGGCTCAAAATTTTCTTCGAATATCTCTGCATTTTTAACTGTATTTTCCATTTCTGGCTGGTTAGTATATGTTTCTGATAAATGTAAGGTATGATGGGATGAATTTGTTGAAATATTGTTCATGAGAGGTACTTTCTATTTCTCTTGCGTGATTTGCATTTTAACACATTCAATATTCAATTTAAACAGTTTACAGTGGGGTAGCCCAATCAAAGCATAAGGTAAGTGATTATTAATTATAAAAAGTTCAACATTCTTAGAGATACGTCCTAATTTCAAACTAACAAGGCATTTTTCTTTCAAAGCTAGAACACCTTGTGTTTGGGTGACCGATATACTCTGCTGAACTTTACATATTTTTAGGTTAAGTTTGTGGGCTAAATGATAAGGAATAACACTGATTGAACTCCCTGTATCGATCAAACAACGTAGTGAGTCTTCACTTTTTACATCAGTAATTTTTTGACAATTTCTATTTGATTGTTTATAGCAAGCTTTTTCTTTTTGTATATGTCCGGACATAAGAAACCGTCATTGATTACTAGATATATTTTCGGATGACTCATTAGCTCTCTGATCTGGGTTGGGGTTCGCAAAGTTCATATTGAGACTAGGGTTTGGAACTGCTAAGACTTGTTGTCGAAAAGGGCAGTACTCCACCCAATGATACGCATTTGGTATTCCTGTATTAAAACAAACTTTGCATGGGGAGGGTGGCAAAGTGGTCTGGTGATGTACATTTGGTCTCGGTTGAACATTTATCGTCGGTCTAACTGTATTTTTGGGATTTCGTGCTTGATTAGAAGCAAAAGGTTGAATCGGGGGATTTTGATAGGGAACTCTGTAGTTCCACTGCCGGTTATAATTCTGTCCTGTCTCATATGGGGGGCGAAACGGTCGCCATTGTCGATACTGATTGTGGTTTTGCGGCCTTGCATCTACTTTGCTCTCATTTCCTTTTCTCTCCAGTTGCAGCTTGCAAATTCTGAATACTAATTCACGCCATGAATGTGTAGTTGAGGGGTTGCTTGCAATAACTAGCTTTTGCATTTCTAACGGCAAGCCCTCCGTTAGTCCTTCAAGATAAGCTTCTGGTCTAACCCTAAGGTTCTCCCTATTTTAGTCTTTTTCTGATAGTATTCGTTCAGGTTCTCTCCAATTTTGTATCGAATACGGGAAAAATCAGTTAAAGAAAGAGTGTCAGGAAGTTCGTAATGTTCATTGAACAAAGTGACAAATTCGGACCAATGTAGCACATTCAGACAATTATTAATGTACAACGTAAGTGCACTGTCTTTTAAGTATTTCTGTATGTGCCTAATTTTCCAGAAGTCGTCTTTTTCCTGGACTATACAAACACTCTCAAAATAGGTCGGCGAAGCTGTCCAATCCATCTTTGCTGCTGGCGAAAACGCAATGATATCAGGTTCTATGGACATTTTCGGGCTAGCGGTTACTGAGTTGTGACCAGACCCAGCTTGAGCTGACAGGGTCTGTTCACCTAATGTTGTTACATTATGTGTCTGTGTAGCAACCCCGGACTTCTGACTATCTTTCTCTTTATCTGAGTTGTTTTCTAAGTCATTCTTTTCAGGAGGGGGAGTGACACTCATGTTTAAATACAAAATATTACAAGATTACACAAAAATATAAGGCACAATTTAAACACATAAAAATATATAAAATTTTTCAAAAATTGCAACACAATATTTGTAAAAAATGGGCTTAAATCTAAATGAAATTCAAATTTGATACATCAATTTTTTTTTTCAAATTGAGATTAAAAAAAAACGAACTTTGAACTAAACTTTTAAAATTCCAAAGATGTAACTACTGTATAAATTTCAGGAAATTACTTTCTTATAAAAAAAATAAATAAAATAAACGTTGTCTTATTCTAATTTTTGCTATTAAAATGACAAACAATTAAAAAAATTACCTTTTAAAACTGTATTCTTTTCTCTTTTTTAATTGAAGAATAGATTAAATGGTCTTACCTTCAACAAATCTATTCAAGGACAGCCTTACATATCCACAAACAAAACAACAAAATAAATAATCTTCATAAAAATTTCCAGGATTAAATTTACTCCCTGCATAAAAAAGAGAAATCATTTTCTCTTTTCTTCTTCTACTGCTTTTAGAAACCAAAACTAAACACAGATGTTCAAGTTAGACCTAGATAAAATGATCTCTCTTGGATTATTCATCACGCGACATTGACCTAATTTCTCAGCTGATAACGTCCATGGCTGGGCTGGGAGGAAAGTGTTTTCTTTTTCTTTCTTTCTTGAAAAGACAGTAAAGCTTTAATAAACGTTCGTGGTTGGAAAAGAGACTTGTTTTCAGGAAGATTTTTTTCTTATTAATTACTGGGGCAAATGCAAGTTTTTTATAATGACCAGATATTTTCTTCTTGATTGATAAGCAAATGATTGTTTTTCCCGTTCTTTTTTTTTTGAATGACCAGATTTTTTTTCTTTTTAATTAATTGCTAGGGAACGACTGTTTCGTTCTTTTCTCTGAATGAGATTACGTTTGAATTTACTGATCGTCAGATAAAATAATTAAAAGTTGCATGATTTTCTTTTTTAGGGACTTTTCTTCACAATTTTCTGGGATGTCATTTCGCCGTAAACATGATATTTTACAACTGTTTTAGGAATTTGTTACACACCTCGCGCTGGGATCTTTACGGATTTTTCGCTGGGATTTTGGAATTTGTCCCGCGTAAATGCAGTGTCCTGCCGACTTTCTGTAATAATAAAATAATGTTATCCAGGTGGTATTGTCCTGGATGATGGTTAAGATGGGATGAGAAATTGACTCGGGAACCTTTGTGCGAATCGAAATGATTTATTAGGCGCTCATCATACATCTGATTCGCGAGTCGATCGCCGGTCCCGGAGCCAACAGCATAGATTTTGGGAGGTTACATGGCCGTAACTTTAGCTAGCCTCTCAAATAGCCAAATTCCTTCGTTTTTCGTGCGTGTTCTGGATAATATGCTGAAGATTCTAATATTTTCCAGCAGAGGGCAGAATTGTTAATTTGGGAGGAACATTTAATTTAATTGGTTCATTAAGTTTTGATTGATCTGTGGTCAAGGCCCGCACAATTCCCAGGGACTGTGACGTATCAGCCCTACTTACAGATGCCTGCAAAAAGCGCTTAGATTAGCAGTTTCACTTTTAAGAATCGTCCTAAAATGATCTCTGAAAGTAATAAGATGTATTGCTGGGAAACAAAGTTACGAGGGGTAAAACTGGTTTTAGAAATAGATTTAAAGTTAGGAGAAAGAAACTTCGGATTTTAATTTAAATTTGGAATTTTAAAGGCTTTTTATCCTTTCGGAAGGAATTTTTTTTCCAACGGAACCGAGCATCATAACGGACTTTATTCCTTTTATGGTAAGCAATTGTTCTCTCTTTAGCCAATTTTCTAGCTTCCTCCACAGGGGGATAATAACTATTATTTGGTAAAGGAGGATCATATGGTAATTTTCCTAACAATAAATAACTAGGGGTGAATTGGGTTACAGAATGAGGAGTATTATTATACTCATATAATACTTCATCTAAAAGCTTAGTCCAGGGTATTTTCTTGGATGTGGAATTGACTTTACATTTTAATCTAGTGACAATAGTCTGATTTAGGCGTTCAATTTTCCCATTCGTTTCCGGGTGATGGCTGCTCGTCAATCTGTGTTTTACATTGTAAGTACGAAGAAATCTCTTAAATCTGGAAGCTGTAAATGCTCCATTTCTGTCGGTTAACAATCTATCTGGTACTTGTATCTGAAATAATTGTTTCAAAATGTTTGTATAAGTTTCGGTAGTTACACTTTTTGAAGGAAAACCCCACACATAGCGAGTTGCATGGTCAACGACTAAATGCAAATATTTTTTTGTAGAATTGTAATAATTAAATCCGCCAACAGAGTCTACTGCTAAACATTCAAAAGGTATATCTGTTGGGGGCATTAATTGCAATAAGCCAAATCTTTTTTGCCTACATTTTTTGTTTATCTGACAAGTGTGACAGTGTTTTACAAAATTTTCAATGTCCTCATTAATGTTAGGCCAATAATACTGCAGAGAGATTAAATTTATCATCTTATAAATTCCAGGAGGGCCAAATTGTGTGTGAGTTTTTGGTAAGAGGGGTAGACGTAAAGACATGGGGACCACAATCTTATACAAACTTTTCTTTTTAATTACAACAACATCATTTATCTCAGTGTACTTTTTACCATCAACTGTTACATTTTCTTTTTTCTGATTGTCTCTTACTTCATTCAAGTCAAGGAGATGTATAATATGGGGTAAATTTTCTGAAACAGGCTGTCTAGATAGCATATCAGCTTCAACATTAGTGGAGCCTTTTTGGTATTTAATTTCATAGTCAAACATACTAAGTTTTAGGGACCAGCGTAAAAGACGTCCTCTTAAATTTTTAACACTTTTGAGCCAGGTAAGTGCCGCATGGTCTGTATGTATGACAAATTTTTCACCGTGTAAATAATGATAAAATTTATCTAAAGCATCCACAATCGCCAAACATTCTAAGTCAGTAATTGCATTTTTTTTCATAATCGCGAAGGCCCCACCAGTGGCTGAGAGGTTCTGCTCTCGAAACTGGTAGACGGGAAGTGCTGGTTTCGATCCCAATCGCACCCGTCGGCCTAATCGTTCGGAGTTTTCGTGGTTTTCTTCGGACCATGGATTTCCATGCGTTAATACGGGTTAGGTTCCCTTAGAAAGACCCCCACGGAGGGCACTCCCCCTCGGGCCTATATCCCTAGTGTAGATAATCGGCCGTCACAAAATCAACCAACCAACCAACCAACCATAATCGCGAAGATTTCTAGAGTGATATGCTATAGGATGTAATGTTCCTTTTTCATCAACTTGTTTCACAACACATCCCACTCCATGACTTGATGCATCTACAAACAAATGACAAGGTGTTTTGGGATCAAACAACTTTAATATAGGTTTTTCTATTAAAGCATTTTTTAACTTTTCGAAAGAATTTTGACAATTTTGGTCCCATACATAGGGGACATTTTTCTTCAAAAAATTGTTGAGAGGGTATCGAATGTTAGCATATTTTGGAATAAATTTGTGATAAACATTTATAGATCCCAAAAAACGTTGTAATTCCTTTACATTCATAGGTGGTGTTAATTTCTTAATTGTCTCTATATTAGGGTTGTCAGGTGTGATACAACCATTCGAGACTTCATATCCTAGGAAATTAATTTTGGATTTAACAAAATTGAACTTTGACAATTTCAGTTTAAGGTTTTCGTGGACACAGATATTAAATAAGGTCTCTAAATGACACAAATGTTCTTCTTCATTTTGGGAGAATACAATAACATCATCAAAGTAACTACAGGCAAAGTCAATTTTGTATTTATTAAGGATTCTTCTGAGGGTACGGTTAAACCAAGCAGGCGCGTTTTTGCATCCGAATGGTAAACGATTCCACTCATATAATCCAAAGGTAGTGGCAAATGCCAGCTTCTCCGTATCTCGAGGGTGGAGAGGGATGTGCCAATATCCACTGGCCAAATCAAGAGTGGAAAAAACTTTAGCATGTGCCAATTTATCTAACAGGGTGTCTATTCTAGGTAAGGGTTCTGCATCTGTTTTTGTAATGGCATTCAATTCTCGAAAGTCAATACATAACCGGGTTTTCTTCCCTTCTTCACGTTTATACACCAAAGTTACGGGTGATGAATAAGAGGAATAGCTTTCTTTAATGATACCGGCTCGCAATAAATTTTGAATTTGTTCTTTAATTTCCTATTCTTCCTTAGGGGAAGTGCGATATGCTCTTAAAGAAACGGGGAGGACTGATGTTAATTGTATTCTCTGGGGTTCAATGGTTACACAGCCTACATCATATTTATCTTTAGCGAAAGTACAGACATATTTGGCTAGAAGAGCAGGTAATTGTTCCTTGACAGTCTGAACATTTGGCACATGTTCAGTGGTCTCGAACAACTCCGGCTCAAAATTTTCTTCGAATATCTCTGCATTTTTAACTGTATTTTCCATTTCTGGCTGGTTAGTATATGTTTCTGATAAATGTAAGGTATGATGGGATGAATTTGTTGAAATATTGTTCATGAGAGGTACTTTCTATTTCTCTTGCGTGATTTGCATTTTAACACATTCAATATTCAATTTAAACAGTTTACAGTGGGGTAGCCCAATCAAAGCATAAGGTAAGTGATTATTAATTATAAAAAGTTCAACATTCTTAGAGATACGTCCTAATTTCAAACTAACAAGGCATTTTTCTTTCAAAGCTAGAACACCTTGTGTTTGGGTGACCGATATACTCTGCTGAACTTTACATATTTTTAGGTTAAGTTTGTGGGCTAAATGATAAGGAATAACACTGATTGAACTCCCTGTATCGATCAAACAACGTAGTGAGTCTTCACTTTTTACATCAGTAATTTTTTGACAATTTCTATTTGATTGTTTATAGCAAGCTTTTTCTTTTTGTATATGTCCGGACATAAGAAACCGTCATTGATTACTAGATATATTTTCGGATGACTCATTAGCTCTCTGATCTGGGTTGGGGTTCGCAAAGTTCATATTGAGACTAGGGTTTGGAACTGCTAAGACTTGTTGTCGAAAAGGGCAGTACTCCACCCAATGATACGCATTTGGTATTCCTGTATTAAAACAAACTTTGCATGGGGAGGGTGGCAAAGTGGTCTGGTGATGTACATTTGGTCTCGGTTGAACATTTATCGTCGGTCTAACTGTATTTTTGGGATTTCGTGCTTGATTAGAAGCAAAAGGTTGAATCGGGGGATTTTGATAGGGAACTCTGTAGTTCCACTGCCGGTTATAATTCTGTCCTGTCTCATATGGGGGGCGAAACGGTCGCCATTGTCGATACTGATTGTGGTTTTGCGGCCTTGCATCTACTTTGCTCTCATTTCCTTTTCTCTCCAGTTGCAGCTTGCAAATTCTGAATACTAATTCACGCCATGAATGTGTAGTTGAGGGGTTGCTTGCAATAACTAGCTTTTGCATTTCTAACGGCAAGCCCTCCGTTAGTCCTTCAAGATAAGCTTCTGGTCTAACCCTAAGGTTCTCCCTATTTTAGTCTTTTTCTGATAGTATTCGTTCAGGTTCTCTCCAATTTTGTATCGAATACGGGAAAAATCAGTTAAAGAAAGAGTGTCAGGAAGTTCGTAATGTTCATTGAACAAAGTGACAAATTCGGACCAATGTAGCACATTCAGACAATTATTAATGTACAACGTAAGTGCACTGTCTTTTAAGTATTTCTGTATGTGCCTAATTTTCCAGAAGTCGTTTTTTTCCTGGTCTATACAAACACTCTCAAAATAGGTCGGCGAAGCTGTCCAATCCATCTTTGCTGCTGGCGAAAACGCAATGATATCAGGTTCTATGGACATTTTCGGGCTAGCGGTTACTGAGTTGTGACCAGACCCAGCTTGAGCTGACAGGGTCTGTTCACCTAATGTTGTTACATTATGTGTCTGTGTAGCAACCCCGGACTTCTGACTATCTTTCTCTTTATCTGAGTTGTTTTCTAAGTCATTCTTTTCAGGAGGGGGAGTGACACTCATGTTTAAATACAAAATATTACAAGATTACACAAAAATATAAGGCACAATTTAAACACATAAAAATATATAAAATTTTTCAAAAATTGCAACACAATATTTGTAAAAAATGGGCTTAAATCTAAATGAAATTCAAATTTGATACATCAATTTTTTTTTTCAAATTGAGATTAAAAAAAAACGAACTTTGAACTAAACTTTTAAAATTCCAAAGATGTAACTACTGTATAAATTTCAGGAAATTACTTTCTTATAACAAAAATAAATAAAATAAACGTTGTCTTATTCTAATTTTTGCTATTAAAATGACAAACAATTAAAAAAATTACCTTTTAAAACTGTATTCTTTTCTCTTTTTTAATTGAAGAATAGATTAAATGGTCTTACCTTCAACAAATCTATTCAAGGACAGCCTTACATATCCACAAACAAAACAACAAAATAAATAATCTTCATAAAAATTTCCAGGATTAAATTTACTCCCTGCATAAAAAAAAGAAATCATTTTCTCTTTTCTTCTTCTACTGCTTTTAGAAACCAAAACTAAACACAGATGTTCAAGTTAGACCTAGATAAAATGATCTCTCTTGGATTATTCATCACGCGACATTGACCTAATTTCTCAGCTGATAACGTCCATGGCTGGGCTGGGAGGAAAGTGTTTTCTTTTTCTTTCTTTCTTGAAAAGACAGTAAAGCTTTAATAAACGTTCGTGGTTGGAAAAAGGACTTGTTTTCAGGAAGATTTTTTTCTTATTAATTACTGGGGCAAATGCAAGTTTTTTATAATGACCAGATTTTTTCTTCTTGATTGATAAGCAAATGATTGTTTTTCCCGTTCTTTTTTTTTTGAATGACCAGATTTTTTTTCTTTTTAATTAATTGCTAGGGAACGACTGTTTCGTTCTTTTCTCTGAATGAGATTACGTTTGAATTTACTGATCGTCAGATAAAATAATTAAAAGTTGCATGATTTTCTTTTTTAGGGACTTTTCTTCACAATTTTCTGGGATGTCATTTCGCCGTAAACATGATATTTTACAACTGTTTTAGGAATTTGTTACACACCTCGCGCTGGGATCTTTACGGATTTTTCGCTGGGATTTTGGAATTTGTCCCGCGTAAATGCAGTGTCCTGCCGACTTTCTGTAATAATAAAATAATGTTATCCAGGTGGTATTGTCCTGGATGATGGTTAAGATGGGATGAGAAATTGACTCGGGAACCTTTGTGCGAATCGAAATGATTTATTAGGCGCTCATCATACATCTGATTCGCGAGTCGATCGCCGGTCCCGGAGCCAACAGCATAGATTTTGGGAGGTTACATGGCCGTAACTTTAGCTAGCCTCTCAAATAGCCAAATTCCTTCGTTTTTCGTGCGTGTTCTGGATAATATGCTGAAGATTCTAATATTTTCCAGCAGAGGGCAGAATTGTTAATTTGGGAGGAACATTTAATTTAATTGGTTCATTAAGTTTTGATTGATCTGTGGTCAAGGCCCACACAATTCCCAGGGACTGTGACGTATCAGCCCTACCCACAGATGCCTGCAAAAAGCGCTTAGATTAGCAGTTTCACTTTTAAGAATCGTCCTAAAATGATCTCTGAAAGTAATAAGATGTATTGCTGGGAAACAAAGTTACGAGGGGTAAAACTGGTTTTAGAAATAGATTTAAAGTTAGGAGAAAGAAACTTCGGATTTTAATTTAAATTTGGAATTTTAAAGGCTTTTTATCCTTTCGGAAGGAATTTTTTTCCAACGGAACCGAGCATCATAACGGACTTTATTCCTTTTATGGTAAGCAATTGTTCTCTCTTTAGCCAATTTTCTAGCTTCCTCCACAGGGGGATAATAACTATTATTTGGTAAAGGAGGATCATATGGTAATTTTCCTAACAATAAATAACTAGGGGTGAATTGGGTTACAGAATGAGGAGTATTATTATACTCATATAATACTTCATCTAAAAGCTTAGTCCAGGGTATTTTCTTGGATGTGGAATTGACTTTACATTTTAATCTAGTGACAATAGTCTGATTTAGCGGTTCAATTTTCCCATTCGTTTCCGGGTGATGGCTGCTCGTCAATCTGTGTTTTACATTGTAAGTACGAAGAAATCTCTTAAATCTGGAAGCTGTAAATGCTCCATTTCTGTCGGTTAACAATCTATCTGGTACTTGTATCTGAAATAATTGTTTCAAAATGTTTGTATAAGTTTCGGTAGTTACACTTTTTGAAGGAAAACCCCACACATAGCGAGTTGCATGGTCAACGACTAAATGCAAATATTTTTTTGTAGAATTGTAATAATTAAATCCGCCAACAGAGTCTACTGCTAAACATTCAAAAGGTATATCTGTTGGGGGCATTAATTGCAATAAGCCAAATCTTTTTTGCCTACATTTTTTGTTTATCTGACAAGTGTGACAGTGTTTTACAAAATTTTCAATGTCCTCATTAATGTTAGGCCAATAATACTGCAGAGAGATTAAATTTATCATCTTATAAATTCCAGGAGGGCCAAATTGTGTGTGAGTTTTTGGTAAGAGGGGTAGACGTAAAGACATATGGACCACAATCTTATACAAACTTTTCTTTTTAATTACAACAACATCATTTATCTCAGTGTACTTTTTACCATCAACTGTTACATTTTCTTTTTTCTGATTGTCTCTTACTTCATTCAAGTCAAGGAGATGTATAATATGGGGTAAATTTTCTGAAACAGGCTGTCTAGATAGCATATCAGCTTCAACATTAGTGGAGCCTTTTTGGTATTTAATTTCATAGTCAAACATACTAAGTTTTAGGGACCAGCGTAAAAGACGTCCTGTTAAATTTTTAACACTTTTGAGCCAGGTAAGTGCCGCATGGTCTGTATGTATGACAAATTTTTCACCGTGTAAATAATGATAAAATTTATCTAAAGCATCCACAATCGCCAAACATTCTAAGTCAGTAATTGCATTTTTTTTCATAATCGCGAAGGCCCCACCAGTGGCTGAGAGGTTCTGCTCTCGAAACTGGTAGACGGGAAGTGCTGGGTTCGATCCCAATCGCACCCGTCGGCCTAATCGTTCGGAGTTTTCGTGGTTTTCTTCGGACCATGGATTTCCATGCGTTAATACGGGTTAGGTTCCCTTAGAAAGACCCCCACGGAGGGCACTCCCCCTCGGGCCTATATCCCTAGTGTAGATAATCGGCTGTCACAAAATCAACCAACCAACCAACCAACCATAATCGCGAAGATTTCTAGAGTGATATGCTATAGGATGTAATGTTCCTTTTTCATCAACTTGTTTCACAACACATCCCACTCCATGACTTGATGCATCTACAAACAAATGACAAGGTGTTTTGGGATCAAACAACTTTAATATAGGTTTTTCTATTAAAGCATTTTTTAACTTTTCGAAAGAATTTTGACAATTTTGGTCCCATACATAGGGGACATTTTTCTTCAAAAAATTGTTGAGAGGGTATCGAATGTTAGCATATTTTGGAATAAATTTGTGATAAACATTTATAGATCCCAAAAAACGTTGTAATTCCTTTACATTCATAGGTGGTGTTAATTTCTTAATTGTCTCTATATTAGGGTTGTCAGGTGTGATAGAACCATTCGAGACTTCATATCCTAGGAAATTAATTTTAGATTTAACAAAATTGAACTTTGACAATTTCAGTTTAAGGTTTTCGTGGACACAGATATTAAATAAGGTCTCTAAATGACACAAATGTTCTTCTTCATTTTGGGAGAATACAATAACATCATCAAAGTAACTACAGGCAAAGTCAATTTTGTATTTATTAAGGATTCTTCTGAGGGTACGGTTAAACCAAGCAGGCGCGTTTTTGCATCCGAATGGTAAACGATTCCACTCATATAATCCAAAGGTAGTGGCAAATGCCAGCTTCTCCGTATCTCGAGGGTGGAGAGGGATGTGCCAATATCCACTGGCCAAATCAAGAGTGGAAAAAACTTTAGCATGTGCCAATTTATCTAACAGGGTGTCTATTCTAGGTAAGGGTTCTGCATCTGTTTTTGTAATGGCATTCAATTCTCGAAAGTCAATAGATAACCGGGTTTTCTTCCCTTCTTCACGTTTATACACCAAAGTTACGGGTGATGAATAAGAGGAATAGCTTTCTTTAATGATACCGGCTCGCAATAAATTTTGAATTTGTTCTTTAATTTCCTATTCTTCCTTAGGGGAAGTGCGATATGCTCTTAAAGAAACGGGGAGGACTGATGTTAATTGTATTCTCTGGGGTTCAATGGTTACACAGCCTACATCATATTTATCTTTAGCGAAAGTACAGACATATTTGGCTAGAAGAGCAGGTAATTGTTCCTTGACCGTCTGAACATTTGGCACATGTTCAGTGGTCTCGAACAACTCCGGCTCAAAATTTTCTTCGAATATCTCTGCATTTTTAACTGTATTTTCCATTTCTGGCTGGTTAGTATATGTTTCTGATAAATGTAAGGTATGATGGGATGAATTTGTTGAAATATTGTTCATGAGAGGTACTTTCTATTTCTCTTGCGTGATTTGCATTTTAACACATTCAATATTCAATTTAAACAGTTTACAGTGGGGTAGCCCAATCAAAGCATAAGGTAAGTGATTATTAATTATAAAAAGTTCAACATTCTTAGAGATACGTCCTAATTTCAAACTAACAAGGCATTTTTCTTTCAAAGCTAGAACACCTTGTGTTTGGGTGACCGATATACTCTGCTGAACTTTACATATTTTTAGGTTAAGTTTGTGGGCTAAATGATAAGGAATAACACTGATTGAACTCCCTGTATCGATCAAACAACGTAGTGAGTCTTCACTTTTTACATCAGTAATTTTTTGACAATTTCTATTTGATTGTTTATAGCAAGCTTTTTCTTTTTGTATATGTCCGGACATAAGAAACCGTCATTGATTACTAGATATATTTTCGGATGACTCATTAGCTCTCTGATCTGGGTTGGGGTTCGCAAAGTTCATATTGAGACTAGGGTTTGGAACTGCTAAGACTTGTTGTCGAAAAGGGCAGTACTCCACCCAATGATACGCATTTGGTATTCCTGTATTAAAACAAACTTTGCATGGGGAGGGTGGCAAAGTGGTCTGGTGATGTACATTTGGTCTCGGTTGAACATTTATCGTCGGTCTAGCTGTATTTTTGGGATTTCGTGCTTGATTAGAAGCAAAAGGTTGAATCGGGGGATTTTGATAGGGAACTCTGTAGTTCCACTGCCGGTTATAATTCTGTCCTGTCTCATATGGGGGGCGAAACGGTCGCCATTGTCGATACTGATTGTGGTTTTGCGGCCTTGCATCTACTTTGCTCTCATTTCCTTTTCTCTCCAGTTGCAGCTTGCAAATTCTGAATACTAATTCACGCCATGAATGTGTAGTTGAGGGGTTGCTTGCAATAACTAGCTTTTGCATTTCTAACGGCAAGCCCTCCGTTAGTCCTTCAAGATAAGCTTCTGGTCTAACCCTAAGGTTCTCCCTATTTTAGTCTTTTTCTGATAGTATTCGTTCAGGTTCTCTCCAATTTTGTATCGAATACGGGAAAAATCAGTTAAAGAAAGAGTGTCAGGAAGTTCGTAATGTTCATTGAACAAAGTGACAAATTCGGACCAATGTAGCACATTCAGACAATTATTAATGTACAACGTAAGTGCGCTGTCTTTTAAGTATTTCTGTATGTGCCTAATTTTCCAGAAGTCGTCTTTTTCCTGGTCTATACAAACACTCTCAAAATAGGTCAGCCAAGCTGTCCAATCCATCTTTGCTGCTGGCGAAAACGCAATGATATCAGGTTCTATGGACATTTTCGGGCTAGCGGTTACTGAGTTGTGACCAGACCCAGCTTGACCTGACAGGGTCTGTTCACCTAATGTTGTTACATTATGTGTCTGTGTAGCAACCCCGGACTTCTGACTATCTTTCTCTTTATCTGAGTTGTTTTCTAAGTCATTCTTTTCAGGAGGGGGAGTGACACTCATGTTTAAATACAAAATATTACAAGATTACACAAAAATATAAGGCACAATTTAAACACATAAAAATATATAAAATTTTTCAAAAATTGCAACACAATATTTGTAAAAAATGGGCTTAAATCTAAATGAAATTCAAATTTGATACATCAATTTTTTTTTTCAAATTGAGATTAAAAAAAACGAACTTTGAACTAAAATTTTAAAATTCCAAAGATGTAACTACTGTATAAATTTCAGAAAATTACTTTCTTATAACAAAAATAAATAAAATAAACGTTGTCTTATTGTAATTTTTGCTATTAAAATGACAAACAATTAAAAAAAATTACCTTTTAAAACTGTATTCTTTTTCTCTTTTTTAATTGAAGAATAGATTAAATGGTCTTACCTTCAACAAATCTATTCAAGGACAGCCTTACATATCCACAAACAAAACAACAAAAAAAACGATCTTCATAAAAATTTCCAGGATTAAATTTACTCCCTGCATAAAAAAAAGAAATCATTTTCTCTTTCCTCCTTCTACTGCTTTTAGAAACCAAAACTAAACACAGATGTTCAAGTTAGACCTAGATAAAATGATCTCTCTTGGATTATTAATCACGCGACATTGACCTAATTTCTCAGCTGATAACGTCCATGGCTAGGCTGGGAGGAAAGAGTTTTCTTTTTCTTTCTTTCTTGAAAAGACAGTAAAGCTTTAATAAACGTTCGTGGTAGGAAAAAGGACTTGTTTTCACGAAGATTTTTTTTTCTTATTAATTACTGGGGCAAATGCAAACTTTTTATAATGACCAGATTTTTTCTTCTTGATTGATAAGCAAATGATTGTTTTTCCCGTTCTTTTTTTTTGAATGACCAGATTTTTTTTCTTTTTAATTAATTGCTAGGGAACGACTGTTTCGTTCTTTTCTCTGAATGACATTACGTTTGAATTTACTGATCGTCAGATAAAATAATTAAAAGTTGCATGATTTTCTTTTTTAGGGACTTTTCTTCACAATTTTCTGGGATGTCATTTCGCCGTAAACATGATATTTCATAACTGTTTTAGGAATTTGTTACACACCTCGCGCTGGGATCTTTACGGATTTTTCGCTGGGATTTTGGGATTTGTCCCGCGTAAATGCAGTGTCCTGCCGACTTTCTGTAATAATAAAATAATGTTATCCAGGTGGTATTGTCCTGGATGATGGTTAAGATGGGATGAGAAATTGACTCGGGAACCTTTGTGCGAATCGAACTGATTTATTAGGCGCTCATCATACATCTGATTCGCGAGTCGATCGCCGGTCCCGGAGCCAAGAGCATAGATTTTGGGAGGTTACATGGCCGTAACTTTAGCTAGCCTCTCAAATAGCCAAATTCCTTCGTTTTTCGTGCGTGTTCTGCATAATATGCTGAAGATTCTAATATTTTCCAGCAGAGGGCAGAATTGTTAATTTGGGAGGAACATTTAATTTAATTGGTTCATTAAGTTTTGATTCATCTGTGGTCAAGACCCGCACAATTCCCAGGGACTGTGAAGTATCAGCCCTACCCACAGATGCCTGCAAAAAGCGCTTAGATTAGCAGTTTCACTTTTGAGAATCGTCCTAAAATGATCTCTGAAAGTAATAAGATGTATTGCTGGGAAACAAAGTTACGAGGGGTAAAACTGGTTTTAGAAATAGATTTAAAGTTAGGAGAAAGAAACTTCGGATTTTAATTTAAATTTGGAATTTTAAAGGCTTTTTATCCTTTCGGACGGATGTTTTTGTCCAACGGAACCGAGCATCATAACGGACTTTATTCTTTTTATGGTAAGCAATTGTTCTCTCTTTAGCCAATTTTCTAGCTTCCTCCACAGGGTGATAATAACTATTATTTGGTAAAGGAGGATCATATGGTAATTTTCCTAACAATAAATAACTAGGGGTGAATTGGGTTACAGAATGAGGAGTATTATTATACTCATATAATACTTCATCTAAAAGCTTAGTCCAGGGTATTTTCTTGGATGTGGAATTGACTTTACATTTTAATCTAGTGACAATAGTCTGATTTAGGCGTTCAATTTTCCCATTCGTTTCCGGGTGATGGCTGCTCGTCAATCTGTGTTTTACATTGTAAATACGAAGAAATCTCTTAAATCTGGAAGCTGTAAATGCTCCATTTCTGTCGGTTAACAATCTATCTGGTACTTGTATCTGAAATAATTGTTTCAAAATGTTTGTATAAGTTTCGGTAGTTACACATTTTGAAGGAAAACCCCACACATAGCGAGTTGCATGGTCAACGACTAAATGCAAATATTTTTTTGTAGAATTGTAATAATTAAATCCGCCAACAGAGTCTACTGCTAAACATTCAAAAGGTATATCTGTTGGGGGCATTAATTGCAATAAGCCAAATCTTTTTTGCCTACATTTTTTGTTTATCTGACAAGTGTGACAGTGTTTTACAAAATTTTCAATGTCCTGATTAATGTTAGGCCAATAATACTGCGGAGAGATTAAATTTATCATCTTATAAATTCCAGGAGGGCCAAATTGTGTGTGGGTTTTTTGTAAGAGGGGTAGACGTAAAGACATGGGGGCCACAATCTTATACAAACTTTTCTTTTAAATTACAACAACATCATTTATCTCAGTGTACTTTTTACCATCAACTGTTACATTTTCTTTTTTCTGATTGTCTCTTACTTCATTCAAGTCAAGGAGATGTATAATATGGGGTAAATTTTCTGAAACAGGCTGTCTAGATAGCATATCAGCTTCAACATTAGTGGAGTCTTTTTGGTATTTAATTTCATAGTCAAACATACTACGTTTTAGGGACCAGCGGAAAAAACGTCCTCTTAAATTTTTAACACTTTTGAGCCAGGTAAGTGCCGCATGGTCTGTATGTATGACAAATTTTTGACCGTGTAAATAATGATAAAATTTATCTAAAGCATCCACAATCGCCAAACATTCTAAGTCAGTAATTGCATTTTTTTTCATAATCGCGAAGGCCCCACCAGTGGCTGAGAGGTTCTGCTCTCGAAACTGGTAGACGGGAAGTGCTGGGTTCGATCCCAATCGCGCCCGTCGGCCTAATCGTTCGGAGTTTTCGTGGTTTTCTTCGAACCATGGATTTCCATGCGTTAATACGGGTTAGGTTCCCTTAGAAAGACCCCCACGGAGGGCACTCCCCCTCGGGCCTATATCCCTAGTGTAGATAATCGGCCGTCACAAAATCAACCAACCAACCAACCAACCATAATCGCGAAGATTTCTAGAGTGATATGCTATAGGATGTAATGTTCCTTTTTCATCAACTTGTTTCACAACACATCCCACTCCATGACTTGATGCATCTACAAACAAATGACAAGGTGTTTTGGGATCAAACAACTTTAATATAGGTTTTTCAATTAAAGCTTTTTTAACTTTTCGAAAGAATTTTGACAATTTTTGTCCCATACATAGGGGACATTTTTCTTCAAAAAATTGTTGAGAGGGTATCGAATGTTAGCATATTTTGGAATAAATTTGTGATAAACATTTATAGATCCCAAAAAACGTTGTAATTCCTTTACATTCATAGGTGGTGTTAATTTCTTAATTGTCTCTATATTAGGGTTGTCAGGTGTGATACAACCATTCGAGACTTCATATCCTAGGAAATTAATTTTGGATTTAACAAAATTACACTTTGACAATTTCAGTTTAAGGTTTTCTTGGACACAGATATTAAATAAGGTCTCTAAATGACACAAATGTTCTTCTTCATTTTGGGAGAATACAATAAAATCATCAAAGTAACTACAGGCAAAGTCAATTTTGTATTTATTAAGGATTCTTCTGAGGGTACGGTTAAACCAAGCAGGCGCGTTTTTCCATCCGAATGGTAAACGATTCCACTCATATAATCCAAAGGTAGTGGCAAATGCCAGCTTCTCCGTATCTCGAGGGCGGATAGGGATGTGCCAATATCCACTGGCCAAATCAATGGTGGAAAAAAATTTAGCATGTGCCAATTTATCTAACAGGGTGTCTATTCTAGGTAAGGGTTCTGCATCTGTTTTTGTAATGGCATTCAATTTTCGAAAGTCAATACATAACCGGGTTTTCTTCCCTTCTTCACGTTTATACACCAAAGTTACGGGTGATGAATAAGGGGAATAGCTTTCTTTAATGATACCGGCTCGCAATAAATTTTGAATTTGTTCTTTAATTTCCTCTTCTTCCTTAGGGGAAGTGCGATATGCTCTTAAAGAAACGGGGAGGTCTGATGTTAATTGTATTCTCTGGGGTTCAATGTTTACACAGCCTACATCATATTTATCTTTAGCGAAAATACAGACATATTTGGCTAGAAGAGCAGGTAATTGTTCCTTGACAGTCTGAACATTTGGCACATGTTCAGTGGTCTCGAACAACTCCGGCTCAAAATTTTCTTCGAATATCTCTGCATTTTTAACTGTATTTTCCATTTCTGGCTGGTTAGTATATGTTTCTGATAAATGTAAGGTATGATGGGATGAATTTGTTGAAATATTGTCCATGAGAGGTACTTTCTTTTTCTCTTGTGTGATTTGCATTTTAACACAGTCAATATTCAATTTAAACAGTTTACAGTGGGGTAGCTCAATCAAAGCATAAGGTAAGTGATTATTAATTATAAAAAGTTCAACGTTCTTAGAGATACGTCCTAATTTCAAACTAACAAGGCATTTTTCTTTCAAAGCTAGAACACCTTGTGTTTGGGTGACCGATATACTATGCTGAACTTTACATATTTTTAGGTTAAGTTTGTGGGCTAAATGATAAGGAATAACACTGATAGAACTCCCTGTATCGATCAAACAAGGTAGTGAGCCCTCACTTTTTACATCAGTAATTTTTTGACAATTTCTATTTGATTGTTTATAGCTAGCTTTTTCTTTTTGTATATGTCCGGACATAAGAAACCGTCATTGATTACTAGATATATTTTCGGATGACTCATTAGCTCTATGATCTTGGTTAGGGTTCGCAAAGTTCATATTGGGACTAGGGTTTGGAACTGCTAAGAATTGTTGTCGAAAAGGGCAGTATTCCACCCAATGATATGCATTTGGTATTCCTGTATTAAAACAAACTTTGCATGGGGAGGGTGGCAAAGTGGTCTGCTGATGTACATTTGGTCTCGGTTGGCTCTCCATTTGTCGTCGGTCAAACTGTATTTTGGGGATTTCGTGCTTGATTAGAAGTAAAAGGTCGAATCGGGGGATTTTGATAGGGAACTCTGTATATATCGGGGATCTCTGTAGGGATCTCTTTGATAGGGAACTCTGTTATAATTCTGTCCTGCCTCATATGGGGGGCGAAACTGTCGCCATTGTCTGTATTGATTGGGGTTTTGTGGGCTTGCGTCAACTTTGCTCTCATTTCCTTTTCTGTCCAGTTGCAGTTTGCAAATTCTGAATACTAATTCACGCCATGAATGTGTAGTTGAGGGGTTGCTTGCAATAACTAACTTTTGCATTTCTAATGGCAAGCCCTCCGTTAGTCGTTCCAGGATAAGCTTCTGGTCTAACACTAAGGTTCTCCCTATTTTAGTCTTTTTCTGATAGTATTCGTTCAGGTCCTCTCCAATCTTGTATCTAATACGGGAAAAATCAGTTAACGAAAGAGTGTCAGGAATTTCGTAATGTTCATTGAACAAAGTGACAAATTCGGACCAATGCAGCACATTTAGACAATTATTAATGTACAACGTAAGTGCACACTGTCTTTTAAGTATTTCTGTATGTGCCTAATTTTCCAGAAGTCGTCTTTTTCCTGTTCTACACAGACACTCTCGAAATAGGCGAGCTAAGCTGTCCAATCCATATTTGACTTAGGCAAAAACGCAATAATATCAGGTTCTATGGACATTTTCGGGCTAGCGGTTACTGAGTTGTGACCAGACCCAGCTTGAGCTGACAGGGTCTGTTTACGTAATGTTGTTACATTATGTGTCTGTGTGGCAACCCCGGACTTCTGACTATCTTTCTCTTTATCTGAGTTGTTTTCTAAGGGGGAGTGACACTCATGTTGAACTACAAAATATTACAAGATTACACAAAAATATAAGGCACAATTTAAAACAAATAAAAATAAAAATGGAATATTTTTCAAAAAAAATTGCAACACAATATTTGTAAAAAATGGGCTTAAATATAAATGAAATTCAAATTTGACACATCATTTTTTTTTCCAAAATTGAGATAAAAAAACAAACTTTGAACTAAAATTTCAAAATTCCAAAGATTTAACTACTGTCTAATTTTCAGAAAATTACTCTCTTTTATAACAAAAATAAATAAAATAAACGTTTTCTTATTTTATTTTTTACTATTAAACTGACAAACAATTAAAAAAATTACCTTTTAAAACTGTATTCTTTTTCTCTTTTTTAATTCAAGAATAATTAATTGGTCTTACCTTCAACAAAATACTTCCATAAGCACACATAGCTGTACACACATACACACAAACAACAAAAAAAATATATCTTCATAAAAAATTTCAACGAACTCTGAATTAAATATACTCCCTTAAAAAAAAGAAATCATTTTCTCCTTTTTCTTCTTCAACAAAGTTCAACGCATTTTTAACCAGCTGTTCACTGGAAAGATAACAGCAAACCTTGAAGAGGAATCCTCGTGAACTTGACCTAGATAAGACAACCAGTCCTGGGTGAATCATTGGTGACCCACTTTCACAGCTGATAGCATGCTCTTTTTATTTTTTCTTTCTTGAAAAGAGTATCTATAAATGTTTTAATCGTATCTTGTTTGGAAAAAGACTTGCTTTCAGGACACAGATAGATATTTCTCTCATTTATCACTAGAGCAAATGTTTTTTTCCGTTTCTTTTCTTTTCTGTTTTAATGACCAGATTCTTTTCTTTTTAATTAATTGCTAGGGAACGACTGTTTCGTTCTTTTCTCTGAATGAGATTACGTTTGAACTTACTGATCGTCAGATAAAATAATTAAAAGATAAAATAATTAAAAGTTGCATGATTTTCTTTTTTAGGGACTTTTCTTCACAATTTTCTGGGATGTCATTTCGCCGTAAACATGATATTTCACAATTGTTTTAGGAATTTGTTACACACCTCGCGCTGGGATCTTTAAGGATTTTTCTCTGGGATTTTGGGATTTGTCCCGCGTAAATGCAGTGTCCAGCCGACTTTTCAATGTAACGAATTAGCCGCTACTCCAGTTATGGATCTTCTGTCGTGGCGTCGGCCAAGGCCCGACCGCTGGGGGCAGGGGCGCGAACCTTTGGAACTTCTAGCATATTTAGGTAGTCGCAGGCCGTGAGTGGTATCCGGGAACTCAAAGTCAGATTAAGACAGTAGTTGTTCCAATAAAGACACAGTTTTTCCGGGGACCTGATTTATTTTTCCTTTGTTACATCCTTTTGAGAAATCAGGCCCCTTTTGGCTTGAGAGCTGCTAATTTACTTTATGGACATCGGGCTTGGGAACTGTGTACCGCCACGCGATACTTAAGAGAGCCGAGTGACGTGGAGTTAGTGCATTCTTTTGATGGTCAAAAGCTCTGTCCGGGGACCTGTGCATCGGTATAAATATGCTGTATTTCGCATTATTCCTGCTAGGGGCCGTTGAAGTCAAAGGAGGCGTCTTTAAACTATAATTGGTCGTTAGCTGAATGATTGACTGCCCGGGATAAAGGCTGTGGTTTGAGTTTGGCCGATCGAATGCTGCAAGACTTACGAATTGCACTTATTCAGCAAAAATACTCTTATGAGATGTGCCAAAACGATCTTTAAAAGTTATAAGATGTGATGCGGGAAAGTTAATTTAACAGGGGCAGATGCATTCACTCAACTGAGACACAATTACAAAAGCATTTTAAAAGTTTTAATTTTCATTTCTAACTTTAAATTTTAAAAAGGGACAAAAAAGAGGATTTTAAAAAGGGGCTTAGCTTTTATCGTTTCATATATTTTACTTTTTTTAATGGTGTTCCGACTCACCCAGCAGGTAGGGGTGAATCGCAACAAATGTTAAAATCTTTATTTGTGCCGATTCAGACTTTAATAAGGTTAATAAAAATAGGTAATAATGATAAGGAATGAATAGGAGAACGTAATTACCATAAAAAAAATCATTTATTTCTATACAAGTAAAGGCATGACTTTTCAGAAATTAGAAAACAAATTTGAACTCAAGAAAGATTAAATTTTATTCTAAGAAAATGTATTTGAATTGAGAAAGATGGAAGTTAATACAAATTCAATTTACTCATGTTGTTCACAAAAGTCATCATATCCTTGAAAAGAGCGAATGTTTGAATGTTGTCCTTTAGCTGAAGTTTCTTTATGATATCTTCTGGAAGAAATGCTGCTTCCTCTTCCACCTTTTCTTGAAATCTCCAGCTATGAGGTACCCTTTTGTAAAATTTCCCCACTTAACCATCATCTTCTGGGGACAAGACTAAGGTCACATAGAGTCTGTATGACTTTTTTCTGCACTTTAACGAGAAGGAAGTCTCCTGGAACAAATTTGTTCGAAAATTGGGGATTTTCTGGGATTCCAAAATCTGGGTCTTCTTCTGAAGTAGAAGGCAATATGAAATCTTTATCACTGTCTTGAACAGAATAATTGGAAATTGAATCTTGAGACGACAGTCTTCTAGATAGTTTCTTTCGTTTGTTTTTTTGTCCCTTTAAATCGCTGCATGTTTTAATACGATCTACTAGTACGGCCTCTACCTCAGCACTTAGTACTGTTTGCCTTTCTGTCTTTTTTTAATTGGTTTCCCATTTTGAGATGTCTGTGTAATGTTGAGATTGACAGAGAATATTTCTCTGCAGCTTTTCTTAGGGATTTGAAGTTTTTTAATTCTTCTCTTGCCTGTTCCATATCTCTTGGATTGGGGGTTGACATTTTTCGTTCAGTTAAGTAATTTCTTGGCATCTCTAAACTCTTCAAGTAACTGAAACAAACAAAATATTGTTGCAATACGATATGACATGAAAATATTACTGTATGAAAGAATAAACCATGACAAAAAAATGCGTTCCGATTCACCCCGTAAATCTTAAACCTATGATGTTATAAGACATTTTCCACTTTATCACTATGTAGTTTTAGAAATACATAAAATCTAATACAGGATATCGTTTATAGGTTTATCCCTAATAAAAATACACTACTCTTACGTTTGGAATACGAAAAAGTTTGTAGTTACATACAAAGTTTTGCAGATGTTGAAAATAGGAGGTTTTTGAGGATTCACTTGCAGCTTTTTTATATAATCCAGTAGTGGTGCCAACATGACAAAACTGAATTTCCCAACACTTCATGATATTGCCCTCTTAAAAAAAATTAGCAACTAAAAGTATTCTCTCGTATATTTATTTTGAATTCATTTGTATGACCGGAAAGTTTCGTTCCTGTTCCCCCCGCTGTTCCTATTCACCCTGTTTTACGGTATTAAAATTTTATTCGGCTTTCAAATGAACACTTGAAGATACACTTCCACTCAATCACTATTATCAGGCGTCAATGAATCCAAAATTTTTTGTGCCGCCATGTATATGAATTTATTTAAACACTAGAGTGTCAAGGAATGAGATACAGCCTGGAAAAGTATGGTGGTGCTCTGCCTCATTCCTACGCATGTACAAATACTGCCATAGGTTATACACTATATGGCCAAATGTCACTGGACACTTTCAAATTTAGCGAATATCTTGAGAAGTATTTAACAAATTCTTCTGGAACCTCAGGAATATAAATAATAGGGCTGACGTCAAATTTTTAGTGAAAGTTTAATTACGAGGGAAATTAGGGGACCAACAACATAATATATATGTATACATATATATATTTGCAATCACTCTATAGACTAAAATGCTTGAAATGATCTGTATCTGTAGCACATGTCCAATGGAATTTATACAACATTTGTGTTCATTTGTGTAAGAATAGCGCGAACATTTATGGGGATATAATTTTTTTATTGTGTATGATTTTTATTTATAGAATGTTGAAGTTTCAGCCAAATGTTTTCTCACTTTCAGGATACTTCACTAAGTACAGGAGAAACAATATACCACAATTAGAATATAAATATATTAAATGTTTCATGAGTTATGGGTAATTGTATGAAATAATTTTTAACTGCCCATGCGCGAAATATGACCATTTGTTTACATAATTTAGAAGTCAACTATATACAGCAATTCGTATAAAGAGACTTGCGAATACCGTGAAAATTTCGAAATATATAGCCGATAAAGTGAGCGGAATTTGAGTTGCTTTCTAAAAATAGCTGGATAATGGGGTAATTCTGGGTTTCATGCCGCACATTTTTTTGAATTTGTGTATGGTGGACATAAAATAAAAAAAAATCATGCTGTGCTATTTAATGTTAAATATACAACTCGTGTACTGCGACAAAAAAAATCAAAACAAATTATTAATATTTGTTAACAATTTTTTTCTAAAACATTACACTGCGGCACGTCACCCGTACATTCAGTCTGAGACGCCGCAATTGGGTAGTTATGCCGCGCTTGTAATAAGAGCAGAATGAAATTATAAATAAAAATATTTAAAAAAAATATTCATATATGGACTGTAATTAACGATTTAATAACAAAATGAAACTAAATGAGTACAATGAAACGTATTAGTAGATTCAAATTAATAATTGTTGCCTACTTTCACTATTAAAATTACCGACTTATTTTTTTTACATCAAATTTTAATTGTTATTTCAGCAACAACGTAACATGAATGTATTAGAAAGGGAAAAGAAAAAAGGGAAAATTGTGTTTACATAATTTATTTGTTAACCCTTTAGGGAGCGGTGGCTTTTACACACATTTTATTCGGTTTGTACCACTCTTTTAAAACAAGCTACCTTTACTTAAATAATCAGGAAAATGCTCTAATTAAACAAAGCAAGTATTACTTTTCTTTTTTACTGGTGCCATAAACAAATTTTGTAAGCTCTTTATGAAGGTGCTTATATGTACCATGCTCCCGGATGGGTTAAGAGACCTGTTTTTTCGACTACAATCTACAGAAAAAGTGCCGAAAAAGTACAGTCTTTATGTAACTACATTTAAACACATGATGAACCGAAGCCAATTACACTTCCTCTTTTTTGGAGTAGTTTGCAAAGAACGTCTGCGTTATGCGTAATCCAATTTTTCATTATCATCTTGACTTGCATCTTTCTTGCCCTTCTTACTTTTTATTTTCCCCTTTTTCACCTTTGGTTTTAGTAAACTTGATAGCATGCCTAACATGGTTAGTCTGTGAAAAAAGAAAAGGAAAAGTTAATAACACTTAATCATCCCGTACAAAAGAAACTGCGGCATGTATACCGAAAAAGCAGTGCGGCATGTATCCCATTTTGCATGGTGCAGACGTCGGCCATCACAGTTACCTGCCATCGCTAAGAGGAATGGCGTAACCATACACACAGTACACTATACAAACGCTGCACTTAGTTTTGACTTCGAAATCATGCAGGCATTTAGTAATTAGTGTACGAAAAGTATTTAAACATAACGCGTTTAAAAGTTTGGACAGTGAAATCATGCACTTACGTCAAATTAAGGATTGTACTTCTACAATTAAACATCGAAATGGGATTCACGCTATACACTGGTTAAAATAATCTCATTGCACTCCTATACTGTGCGTTTGAAGACCATCTATCGATAATTACAAGAAATACAAGGGGTGCGGCATCTATCCCGTATGCGGCGACTCTCCCGGAGTTACCCTAAGGTATTTTTCACAAATTGTCTCCTTTTTTCTGTAATGTTTTTTTATTCATTTATTCTGTCTGAAATAATCATCAGAACTAGCCTTTTCAGATAAATAAAAATCGAAGCATTCTTTCCATCGACATACGTTAAATACTAATTTCATTTTAGAAGTCCGCTAAAAAATGACGATTTGTGGGAAAGTCCTTATTATCCAGCTACTTTTAGAAAGTAACTATAATTCAGGTCATTATATTGTTGATATTTTTCTGAATATTCACGATGTACAGAAGTCCTTTTTATGTAAGTTGCCTTATATAATTTCTTGCTAAATTAATCAAAAGTATTTTTGTCATCGTTCGAACATGCAAAGTTAAAATCTATTTAATGCAAATGCTCACATTTGATCAAATATTTATTATATGTGTATTGCAATTGCAGTATATTGTTTACCATATTTTGTCAATTTTCTTGAAAGTGGCGTTAAATTTGATTGAAAATCCTGCATGCTACAAACAAAAAACATGTGGAAATTTCTTAATAAAAAAAAAAACTTTATATGTCTATAAATAAATGTGCTATCTTTACACAAATCAAGACAAATGTTAATCAAGATCTACATAGTCAAGTGGTACAGCTACAGATCATTTTGGTAATTTTATCTACTAGGCTGTTCGCAAATATTTTTTATTCATTTTGGTGTTGGTCCTTTAATTGCTCTCGTGATCAAACATTCGCTGAAGAATATGACGTCTAACATGTACTTTAAATTTCTGAAGTTCCAGAATAATTCTTGAAGTATTTCTCTAGATATTCGACAAAACATTTAAAATCGAAAGTGTCCGGTGAATTTTGGCCGTATAATGAATGTAGCTGTATATGTAAGTATTTATAAGCAACTGTTAAAATTTATATAGGAAAAACTGCGATTTAGAAGACTTCGATTAAAGACAATAGATGCGCGTCACATGGCTCATTCAGTTTCAAAAGATCAAAATAATGAGGTGTTCTCGTTCAACCGCATAGAGAATAGAATGAGAATTTACGGATGCAGACAAGGCAGTAGTAATAAGGTAAACTACAACGTATAGGTAGGTTTGAATGAATTTGAACTTCTAATATTCAGCTACGTCGTATATAGGCAGTGACAGAAAGCCTTAGCTCAGTTGACCATTCGATTCAAAGAGGGGGTCATAAAGATAATCAGTATCCAGGTTGTGCAGGGTTTGCCCAACCAAATGCGCAGAAGACAATTTAGAGTAACACTTGTCAATGCACGCTATAGCAGTCAACGTCGCATGTGCCTAAAAAAATTGAAGTGGATCTTTCATAGTTTGAGGCAAGTAGCATGCAGTGATGAGCCTCGAATACGACTACGGTCGCACTGAGGGTACGTAAAGGATATGGCGTCAAGTTCATGGAATCACAGATCTAGCCTTCCAGGTTGGAAATATACAAAGTGGTGACGACTCAGCGATGACCGGTGATGATTTTTCTTCGCAATACTTGGAACCTATGACACTTTTACAAAGCATCCTATCCGATTGTAAGTGCGTAGATTGTAATATAGGCGGTCACTCTCATCTTTAAATGTTTTTCTGCGACCCGATTAAAAATGTAGTTTCAGGCACAAATCCTGTTCCTGCCAATGTCTCTCTGACAATCTCCTGGGGAATTCTACTGGTATCTTTACTGAAATTACCATAAAGAATCTCAGATTTAAATCCCTTTCAACACCATTAAGATACTCTTACAAAAGGTGTTTAAAAGAGCCATACCACACCAATAACTGGTTTACGGGGATTTCTAGCATACAGTGGTGGCCAAAATTGTGGACATTTTTTGAAATTTTCAGCTTTTATAAATTTGTGTGCTTGAAGAATATAATAAATTTCACTTAAATACAAATGTTTATCCATCAAATTCAAGGAAAATTAATGTAGAATTTAATAAAAAAAACATAATTAAAATATCTGCCTTACAAAAAAAGTTACGCTTACAAAAAATAAGATCTATCTTAGATTACATTGTATTTTAAAGTTACACTTACACATTCAATATTTAGTAGGATAACCTTTGTTTTTTATTACAGCTTCACAGCGTCTTTTCATTGAGAGAACTCATTGTGAACTAGTGTTTGAAGTTCGTCCTTTTCAATCACATGATGCCAAGAATCAATTATAGCTTCAATAAGTTGCGTTTTATTAGATGGACGCTATTTTTGTACAAGGATTTTCAAACAAATTTTCTATAGGATTCAGATCAGGTCTGTTTCCTGGCCAGGGTAGTAATTGTATGCTTTTATTTTTAAACCATTTTTTGAATATTTTTGCCGTATGGCATGGAGCTGAATCCTGCTGAAAGATAAAAGGTGTTTTATTGGGGAAGAGATCCTTGATGGAGGGTATCAATTTTGGTTCCAGGGCAGTTTCGATGTATTTTTTTTTCATTCAGAATGCTATGAATCACTTGAATACGGCCCACGCCATCTGCAGACATACAGGCCCAAATAATGACATTTGTTGGGTTCTTTGTAGTTGCTTCAATGCAATCGGGATGCAGCTCTTCCCCTACTCTACGTCTCACATATTTTCGCCTGTCATGCCAAAGAGCGATATTTTACTCTCATTGCTCCATATTATTTGCTTCCACTGATTTTCTGACCAATTAATGTATTCTTTTGCCCACTGAACTCATTTCTTGCGTTGCTGAAGATTTAAAAATGGTTTTTTCCTCGGAATTCTGCCTTTAAGTCCAAACCTGCTAATCTTCTCCTTATTGTTCTTGAACTAACTGTAATACCCATTGCATTCATTTCACATCTAACAGCATCTGATGAAATTTTTCTATGTTTGAGGCATAACCGTTTTATCTTTCTATCGTCAGAAGCACTTAAGCATTTTTTTCGGCCTGATCTTGCCATATTTATAACTGATTTAGCTTCTTCATAACGTAAGCACAACTTTCTTATGCCAGATAAAGTGACCGATCCACCATGTTGTCTTGAAATTTCAGCATAAGAGAGACCATTTTCTCTCAATATGACAATTTTGCTACTTTTTGTAGGAGTCCAATCAGTTCTTGTTGTTGCTGACATTGTTTTAAATTATTTTCATTAAGAAAAAAATAGAAATATTTAAATAAAAAACCTTATTTTATTTAGTTACACTAGTATTCACCCTTCTGCAATATTCCACCACTCAAAGTACTTCCGTTTTGTTATGTATTAAAATCATATCTCATGATATGGCAGTCTTTATCAAGCTTAGAGGAGTAGCAACTCGTTTATAATAAGATGTCTTTAATTCAGTAGACCTTTTGCTTATTATACACACACTACATAATACACTCATGTCCAAAATTAAGGCCACAAAGATAAAATCTGTGAAAACTGATGAACTACTCAATGTGTTGCCGCGAAATTTGGAACAGACTTATCTTACAATAGGAGAAAGAATACAGCAACATAACAATATGGAAAAGATTTTAATTGTGAATTAATATACAGGGTATATCAAAAAGTGTTAAATCATGAATCAGAGATAAAGCATTTATCTCGGAAAAGGCCTGTCTAATAAGGAGTATGACCACTGTGCACTGCTATACAAGCTTCACAGCGAGCTCTCATACTGTTTATGAGAGTTTCAATAAATATTTGTGGCAACAAAACCCATTCTTCCAAAAACGCGGCTTTTACCTCCTGGCGGGTCCTGAGAGGGTGGTTACGCAGTGCAATGGCCCTTCCTAGACCATCCCAAACATGTTCAATAGGATTGAGGTCTGGAGACCTCCAGGGTCAATTTATAGGATGGATATTCTCTTCTTCAAGAAAATCATCAACAAAGTGAGCTCTGTGTGGCTTCGCATTATCGTCCATAAACATGAAGGCCGGACCCACAGTACCCCGGAACAACCTCATATAGGCTTCAAGGACTTCATCCCTATAGCGATGTGCGTTGACAGTACCCGCATCAAAGACGTGCAGTGATGTACGACTGCTCAACATTATGCCGCCCCAGACAAGGATTCGTTTGCCATCAAATCTGTCGATTTATTTTACGTAGGAGGGGTGATTGCGAGCTCCACGTTCTCTCCATATGAAGATTCTACAAGAATCACTCTGCTTGGTAAATCTCGACTCATCACGGAAAGTAACACGCCTGATTCTTGTTGTGTCCAAGACTGATGGCTTCGGCTCCACAACAACCGGGCTTACCTGTTGGATGCAGTGAAAGGGACGCACATGCCTGGACGCCGGGCGTTAGGAATGAGGTCCTTGAAGCCTGTGTGAGGTTGTTCTGGGGTGTTGTAGGCCCGGACTTCATGTTTATGGGCGATAATGCGAAGACACACATTGTTGATGATTTTCTTGAAGAAGAGAACATTCGTCGTATGAATTGGCCCTCGAGGTCTCTGGATCTCAATCCTATTGAACATATTTCGGATGGTCTAGGAAGTGCCATTGCACAGCGTAACCCCCTCCCAGGACTCGCCAGGAGTTAAAAGTCGCGTTTTTGGAAGAATGGCCTTGGTTGGCACAAACATTTATTGAAACCCTCATAAACAGTATGTGAGCTCATTGTGAGGCTTGTATGGCAGTGCACGGTGGTCACACTCCATATTAGACAGACTTTTCCCGAGATAAATGCTCTATCTCTTATTCATGATTTAACACTTTTTGATTTACCCTGTATCTGAATTCAGAAATAAAATCTTTTCCATGTTGTTATGTTGCTATATTCTTTCTCCCATTATAATATAAATCTGTGCCAAATTTCGTGGCAACACAGTGAATGGTTCATCAGTTTTCACAGATTTTATGTTTGTGATCTTAATTTCGGACATGAGTGTATATGAAAAATAATTTCAATTAAAACACGCGTAACAAAGTCAAAAACGCACATTTAGCAATGTTTGCTCATAGACAGTAATGTATTCGAATATTTTTATGCAGCCCTGTAGATTATCTATGGAATTTAAACAACCCACATAATTTTCAAAAATATATTTAAACTTAAACGCATAAAATGAAAACCCTTCTGCAAGTTGTCCTTCATAGATGATAATGTATATGATATTTTAGTGTGGCCCTGTAAAAGAATATTTAACGTTACACGCAGTATTTACTATAGGAAAGATCTTGCTGCGCATTTCAAAATTTCATTATGTTAGAAATAAAATAGTATTGTTAAAGCGCATTTCAAAAAATTACTGCTAGTAGACAATAACGTAAAAGGAAGATTTTGTATGTCCTTGTAAACAGACGATAATTGCTAGATTTACCAATTTCTATATCAAACATGTTTAGCACATATGAATAATGGATATCATTTTCGTAATATTTTAAGTAGTGTAACTTCATTAAAATGTACGACAAACTATTCTATCAGCCATAGGCCACGATATCCGAGTTATTTTCAGTGCCCTGTAAATAAAAAACTCTTAAAACTACAAACTCCATTTTAAGTAAGGAACATGGTATAGAAACTTTAATAATATATATGAATTTTACAACAATCAAAATATATATGGAAATTAGAACGCAGACAGACAGACCAACTGAAGCCATAAGTTCTTTCAACTATGTTGAGAATGATGAAAGTCGTAATGATCACTTAGATTATACGTACACATGCATGTACACAAGAAGGTGAAGAAGGGGCTGCACCTGCCTCCTCCTAAATCATAAAAAATTGTAATGCAAAAAAAATACAGAAAAAACCATAAATGTAAGAGGCTGTTTGTGACTGTGATTAATTGCAATGTGATTGAATAATTCAATTGAATTAATGCATACTTGCAATTTCAAAAGGTTTTCATTATGTTTCATTACAAGTGTAAACTGTAATTTTATTTTAGGTTACCCTTTTCATTTACTAAAATTGCTTACCAAAGCCACTTAACCTTTCATGTTTCCTAAGCAAATGATATTAAAAATATAACAGTTTAAAAACTCAATCACATAGCCAGAATTTTTTTTTTTAGAGGAGACGGGTGATTTTATGGGGTTTTAGCTACAGTGTCTTTCTTTTAAATAAAGGCATTAACGAATAGGGTCTATCTCATATATTTGGAAGGAGGGCTTAATGCTTGCCCTCCTCTTTCGGTGTGCATACAAATTTGATTAATGTTAAGTACTACTTTGAAACTATTATCACTCTTTTCCAAAATTTGCTGATTTTCGTGGCTGAAGGTAGGTACAGTCAGCCAAAGGAAAAGAGAACATTTTAATCAAGCATTTTAATCCAAGTTGTCACAGAAAAAAAAAAAAAAAAAAAAAACGGAAATAGCCACTTGACTAGAAATTTTGCCTTTATGTTTAAAAAATATAAGGTGGACTTTAGTTCAGTATAACTATCTTCGACCTTTTTTTTTTGTTTTTGCTATTTTTGTCAAAAACGATGGTTTTTGACAGTTGGGTCATCTAGTATTTCTATTGTAAAAACTATGTGTTTAGGTTTCGTACCTTGTTTCTTCACTGTAATGAATGCAAGAGCCCCGGCACATTGTTACCTGTATATTTGTCACAGTGTATATGCTCATCGTACACAGTTATTTAGTTTAGGTTGTTTCATCTGGCAACAGTCAGTTGTTATTTGCATCGTCCGAGTGTGTGTACCGCGCTGCGTAGTAGCAAGTAGGTCTCATATGAATAAATTCTTGTTTTAATTCTTACATATTTGATAAATAGTGATTATTTCAACCATCTACAAAATTTTAATACGCTATCAGCACGAAAGTTTGCAGAAATTATAATTTTATTTGCCAAATGTAAAAGATTACCTAGCCTTAATCGCCGGTAACCAGCATCTCACGTTGACGAGAATTGAACCACTTTTGCTCATTCTGTTGAAGTTAAGAGCATTTAGTAAGTGATATTCTTTATTTTTCAAAGTCATATGGAAGATTACAAATTAAAAAAGTTAAATGGCAATAATTGCCATGCGAGAGCGATACCCGCAGACGGAATTTTGGTAGAGAAGAAATGCTGGAAGCAGTCGATCCGGTATAAAGACTGATAAATGCGAACTGTGAAAGAAAGAAAATGATGAAGCATTATAGATCGGGAGGCGGCAGCACAGACAATCACCTCATCGAGTTCACGGCTGAAATTCCAGAATTAGTTAAAAATCGATTCGCATACTAAAACGCAATTGATCCGCCAATTCATATCTTAGTGGAAACTACCTGAAAACCCGATTTTAGGGGTTGACTCATAGGTTTACCATTCTGTTTTCCGGCACCCAAAGGTATAAAAACATGGAAGACCGGGAGCCGGAAAACACAATGGTAAACCTACGAGTCAACTCCTAAAATCGGGTTTTCAGATCTTTTCCACCAAGATATGATGTGGCAGACCAATTGCGTTTTAATATGCGAATCCAGTTTTAACTAATTCTGGAATTGCAGTAATGAACTCGATGAGGTGATTGTCTGTGTTGCCGCCTGCCGATCTATTAATCCTTATGTTTTTGATAGTCTAAGATACATTTCTGGGTGATATCGGCAATTGCGTCAGAGTAAAAGATACATGAATTGTACTAAAAGTCAATGCATACCAAGTTTGGATTACTTCACGTTTTGCAACTCATAAAGTATTTTTTCAATATCCCTGTAAAACCAGGTGACACTGTTCAATCGTACTCGTGGAAATCCACTAAAAATTCCAAATGGTGGATACGCTTTCACTGACAGGGAAGAGAATCTGGTCACTCTAATCAGCTTGCCGAAATCGTATGAAAACCTAATTCTGAATATAGAAAAAGATGAGGCAAATTTAACTGCAACCATTCTAAAATTTAGTGAAGAAAAAAGAATCTCGAGAAATGTAACTGTTGCTTAAGATCATGAAGAACGTGTAATTCATACGAAGAATTACAATCAGAAGAAGCTTGTGCAAACAAATATAACGAAGAGAACGCACAAGAAAATAAAGGAAGCAATTTCAAATACGTCGGGAAAACACCAAATGTTTCAGCTATGGTGAGTGGGGCTACATTTCCCTAAATCGTTATGAAGCACAACAGAAAAACCAAAGAAGTGACAGGACTGCTACAGACCTGAAAACAAATTAGCATTTTCTTACAATTCAAGAAAAGAAAATACTTTTACTCAGTGAATCTTAGACAGTAGTGCACAGAGCATATAAAGTATGATAGAAGTAAGTTTACAACCCTAATTAATTATAGTTCAATGGGAGAAGCTGCGAACTCCGAAAAACCTCAAACTACTGGGAACAGGCGACTTAACAATCTCTGTTCGAGAAGATTCAGAAGAAAAAAAAAAACATAATCCTTTCCAATGTACTATATGGGGCAGATTTGAGCAAAAACCTGTTTTTAATGTTGAATTTGTTCATCGAGAGGCAAAGATATTATCGGAAAAAGATGAAATTGCCCTGAAAGCTAAAAGAAAAGGTAGGCTTTACATAGTAGAAGAAGACCAGCCAGTAGCATACATCACAACGACGACAACTTATGAAGTCTGGTATCGCAGACGAGGATATCCTTCTCAAAGTGCAATCAAAAACTTTGAACTCATCAATAACAGTAAAAAAAGATCTTCATTCCGCACCAAACAAGGCATGTCCTGGATGCATACAAGTTAAAATGAAACGAAAACAATTTCCTAAATTTTCAAATGCAAGATCCAAGCAGGTATTAGATAGTACACATTCAGTTGCAGTAGGGAAAATTTTTCCATCATCAATGGAAGGATCAAATACGTTGTTGTATTCACAGATAAATTTTCTCGGCATTCAACAGCGTATCCAATAAAAGCGAAGAATGGAGTTTTAGAAAAAAATGAGAACTGATAATGGTGGAGAGTTCGAGTCTGGTGACTTCAACAAATGCCTTTCTAAAGCTCAACATGGAATCCAGAAGCAGTTAACTGTACCAGAATCACAGCAGAAGAATGGGTTTAACTGAAAGGTGAGCACGTTAATCAATATAACTAGCAAGGTAGGTCTCCATAAGCGCATACTCAGAAATGTTTAAAAAAAATTACAGAATGGTCTTGCCATGCGGGTACATATGTTTATAAAAAAATTGCGGCGGAACATCATTATAGCTTCCATAAAAAAATAATGAACATTTCGTGTTCTTGGCCTTTTATTACAGGTTGGCGGCTCAATGAAATTTGTAAAAATAAACGCTTTCATGGTAAATACTCTTTAAGGAAAACTGTTTCTACTCTTTATGCTGAACTAGTTTAAGTAAGTTTAACTTAAATAAATACACTTCTATAACTACAGTTTTGTCATATACATTTGCATTTATATATGATGAAATTTAGCGATCGTTTAACGGTGGTTTAAAATTGGATCTAAATTGATTAAAATTGCTTCAAACTCAAAATTAAGGTCGGATTCTGAGCATTGCAAATTTGACTTCGATATTGTTAGTGTCGTAGAAAATAAGAAAAAGTACTATTGCCATGGAAACAACAACTTATTCAATGTCGAAAAGTATAAAGAGAGCGTTCTTAATTGGGCAGTTACTTTTAAAATACACTTAAACTTATGCAGCCCGTGAAACCATGTAAAATTAAATAAGTTCAGCAACACGCAATTTGTATATAGATAAGAAAAATATGTCTATACGCTAATGACTACTACAATAATAATGCCTGAAATAATGGTATAAGATGAATATAAATAATAAACTATTTAAATTTTTAAGTTTAAATTCATAAAGGGCCGCACATTCGAATAATCTTTTAACAAGCAATTTTCAGATGCATTAAAATAGTTTGCGTTTGGCGAAGAAAGCTGTTGCCCGCGAAATCGCTTGACGCGTTCGTCATCTCACGCCAAATATTCGAAAGCATTTTATTTTTTTAAAGACTTTCTACTGGAATTTCGCCGCTAAATTTGACTTATCCTTTATTACATACATAAGTAGTTTCGTTAGCATTTTTTCAAAATATTCTGATAGGGTAACTCCGGGAGAGTCGCCACATACAGGATAGATGCCGCACCCCTTGTATTTCTTGTAATTATCGATCGATGATCGTCAAACACACAGTATAGGTGCGCAATGAGATTACTTTAACCAGTGTATAGCGTGAATCCCATTTCGATGTTTACTTGTAGAAGTACAATCCTTAATTTGACGTAAGTGCATGATTTCATTGTCCAAACTTTTAAACACGTTATGTTTAAATACTTTTCGTACACTAATTACTAAATGCCTGCATGATTTCGAAGTCAAAACTAAGTGCAGCGTTTGTATAGTGTACTGTGTGTATGGTTACGCCATTCCTCTTAGCGATGGCAGGTAACTGTGATGGCTTATGTCTGCACCATGAAAATGGGATACATGCCGCTCTGCTATTCCGGTATACATGCCGCAGTTTCTTTTGTACGGGAGGATTAAGTGTTATTAACTTTTCCTTTTCTTTTTGCACAGACTAACCATGTTAGGCATGTTATCAAGTTTTCTAAAACCAAAGGAGAGAAAGGGGGAAATAAAAATTAAAAAGGGCAAGAAAGATGCAAGTCACGATAATAATAATGAAAAATTGGATTACGCGTAACGCAGACGTTCTTTGCAAACTACTCCAAAAAAGAGGACGTGTAATTAGCTTCGTTGTATTACGTGTTTAAATGTAGTAACATAAAGAATGTACTTTTTCGACACTTTTTCTGTAGATTGTAGTCGAAAAAACAGGTTTCTTAGCCCATTCGGGACCGTAGGTGCATATAAGCACCTTCATAAAGAGTTTACAAAATTTGTTTCTGGCACCAGTAAAACAGAAAACTAATGTTTGCTTTGTTTAATTAGAGCATTTTCATGATTATTTAAGTAATGGGAACTTCTTTTAAAAAAGTGGTACAAACAGAATAAAATTTTTGTAAAAGCCAACGGTCCCGAAAGGGTTAACAAATAAATTATGTAAACACAATTTTACTTTTTTTTCTTTTCCCTTTCTAATACACTGATGTTACGTTGTTGCTGAAATAATAATTAAAATTTGATGTAAAAAAAATAAGTCGGTAATTTTAATAGTGAAAGTAGGCAGCAATTTTTGATTTGAATCTACTAATACGTTTCATTGTACTCATTTAGTTTCATTTTGTATTACACCGTTAATTATAGTCCAGATATGAATTTTTTTTTAATATTTTTATTTATAATTTCATTCTGTTCTTATTATAAGCGCGGCATAACTACCGCACAAGTGCGGCGTCTCAGCCTGAATGTGCGGGTGACCCGCCGCAGTGCAATGTTTTAGAAAAAATTTGTTAAAAAATATTAATAATTTGTTTTGAATTTTTTTGTTGCACTACACGCGTTGTATATTTAACATTAAATAGCACGGCATGATTTTTTTTATGTCCACCATGGTACTTTGTACACAAGTTCAAAAAAATGTGCGGCATAAATCCCGAAATTACCCTATATATACAGGGTGATTCATAAAAGATGGGCAGAACTTTAAGGGGTTATAGTACACTTAAAGACAAATAATATTAAATAGGAGACTAAGGGTCCCAGACGTATTCCCAAGGAGATAGGTAGCATTAAAGTTTAGGGTCCGAAATTTCAAATGATTATAAAACATGGAAAAATTGGTCGATTCGTTTGCGGTTTTTGCAAAAATTTTTCTTTATGCCAGTATTTTCTTGAAATAAAATTTTAAAGTTCAATTTCAAAAAATGCCGATAGGGGGCGCTTTAGACTTTGGAGTAACAAACAACTATTTTTTAACGTTATTTTTTGTATTTCTTTAAATGATTTCGAAAGCTTAGACTTAAACTTAAATTTTGATCTAAAAATCTGAGTCCTAACGAGTAGTTAAGTAGCGTAAACTGAAATTTGAAATTTGAAACCCTTCTCCCCCCAGAACAAAAATCAGTTATTCCCGATCTTTGTGTCGTAGATTAGGCTCTAACTACTGCCGCGTTTTGCTAAAATTATTCTTTATGTCAGTATTTTCTTGAAAATAAATTTTAAAGAAAATTTTCAAAAAATTCCGATAGAGGGCGCTTTAGACTTTGGAGTAACGAACAACTATTTTATACCGTTATTTTTTGTGTCTCATTAAATGCTTTCTAAAGCTTAGACTTAAACTTAAATTTTCAGCTCAAAATCTGAATCGCTGAGCGTGGTTCAGTAGCGAGGGGAAAGGGTTCAAATTTCAACTTCTGAACATAGTTCAGTTTGCACTACTTAACCATGCCCAACGATTTTGTGCTGTTATACGAGGCAAAAATACAACTTTCGTCAAGGACTGCATAGTCGGAATTCACTCATAAAGGCACTGGCACAGTTGGAAACGTCGCTCATGCAAACGTTAAAGCTCCATTCCTGACGCTAGTCACCGGGTGAAGAAGGAAACAGAAAGTATGCAAATGTCAAATGGGGAAGAAGAAGAACACGTATGCAAAATTTCGACACGATTCAGGCATAAAAACCACTGAACGGTGAGTCAAGTGTAAGTCGCTGTAGTAATGAATCGGAAGATGGTGCCCTTCACGAATAAGGAAAAGGCTGAGATGCATTTAATTTACGGAGCGGCAGATGGAAATGGTGCAGAGGCACAACGAATGTACGGAGAGCGATTTCCCAACAGGCGGTTGCCTAACCGAAAAACTTTCGAGTGCTTGCACAGACAGTTGTGTGAGACGGTATCATTTCTCGCTTCCCGGTCGAATGCAGGTCGTGCAAAAAAGGACGAATCAGTAGTTGTTGCAGAAGCCATTATGGATGTAGTAGCGGCGCAGCCAAGTACAAGTACACGAACAGTGGCTAGGCAGGTGGATACCTCACAGTCCATGACTTGGAGGGTACTGAAGGATGAACATTTGCTCCCGTTTCATGTGCAACGAGTCCAGAAACTGTCTCCAGGGGATTATCCAAATCGTATTGAATTCGCCCGCTGGTTTCTGCAGCAGAACGCGCTAAATCCACATTTTGGACGAACTGTGCTTTTCACCGATGAATGTACCTTCACACGTGAAGGTACATTTAACACACACAATGCACATGTATGGGCGGATGTCAATCCACATGCTACGTATCCACATGCTCATCAGAGAAGCTTTTCCATCAATGTTTGGGCAGGAATCCTCGGAGACCACCTAATCGGACCGTACCTTCTTCCTGAACGCCTCAACGGTAAAACATACCTCACATTTCTGCAACATGTGCTGCCAGACCTGTTAAACGTTGTTCCTCCACGCATCCGGCGGGTCATGTGGTTCCAGCACGATGGAGCGCCAGCCCATTACGTACGAGACGTCCGCAACTATCTGGACATCACATTTCCGAACAGATGGATTGGTCGAGGTGGTCCTGTTGCTTGGCCTGCTCGCTCGCCAGATCTTTCACCCCTCGATTTCTTTTTTTGGGGACGATTGAAGGCTCTTATGTATGTGACAGCCATTGAATCCCCCGAGGAACTGGTCGCCAGACTTTCCGCCGCTGTAGGGGAAGTGCTCAAAAAGCCTGATGTTTTCGCGAATGTTCGCCGTTCCATTCTTCGCCGTTGTTCTGCGTGCATAACCTCTGGTGGTCACAATTTTGAACATTTATTGTAATTACATGTTAATAAATATGCTTTGGTAACATAATCCTAATTTGTGTCTTTTTACCTCGTATCACAGCACACAATGTGTGGACATGGTAAACTGAACTGTGCTCAGGAGTAGAAATTTCAAACCCCTCTCCCCAGAAACTTAACCACGTCTAACGATTCAGATTTTGGGCTGAAAATTTAAGTCTAAGCTTTAGAAAGCATTTAATGAGACACAAAAAATAACGGTATAAAATAGTTGTTCGTTACTCCAAAGTCTAAAGCGCCCTCTATCGTAATTTTTTGAAAATTTTCTTTAAAATTTATTTTCAAGAAAATACTGACATAAAGAATAATTTTAGCAAAAAGCGGCAGTAGTTAGAGCCTAATGTACGACACAAAGATCGGGAATAACTGATTTTTGTTCTGGGGGGAGAAGGGTTTCAAATTTCAAATTTCAGTTTACGCTACTTAACTACTCGTTAGGACTCAGATTTTTAGATCAAAATTTAAGTTTAAGTCTAAGCTTTCGAAATCATTTAAAGAAATACAAAAAATAACGTTAAAAAATAGTTGTTTGTTACTCCAAAGTCTAAAGCGCCCCCTATCGGCATTTTTTGAAATTGAACTTTAAAATTTTATTTCAAGAAAATACTGGCATAAAGAAAATTTTTTGCAAACCCGCAAACGAATCGACTAATTTTTCCATGTTTTATAATCATTTGAAATTTCGGACCCTAAACTTTAATGCCCCCTATCTCCTTGGGAATACGTCTGGGGCCCTTAGTCTCCTATTTAATATTATTTGTCTTTAAGTGTACTATAACCCCTTAAAGTTCTGCCCATCTTTTATGAATCACCCTGTATATGTACTCTAAGACCTTCATTGTAGGTACCTTCTTATAGAATTAGGAGCTAATCCAAAGTTCTGGGCTGAAGCAGAATGTACAACATCTTATCTCGACAACAAGCGATCACCCGCTGCAATCAAAGAAAGCATCACCAGCAAAATTATTGTCATATAAGGAAACTAAATTGAAACACGTGAAAGTATTTTAATGGACAGGATGAACTACATACGCCCTCCTCACAGACGATGCAAATTTAAACCCAAGGCGATTGATTGTGTTGTATTTGGGTATCTAGATGGCATCAACTGATACAAGCTATGGTAGGGAGATTATCAAAATGTGGGATCATTAAATGTTAACTATATGTAATTTTTTAAATTTTCAAATTTAAGGTCAATTTTTTTTACAGTATAGTATATAAGTCTACAAAATTATACGCAAACATTAAAAGACAGCAACTATTCTGGAAAATTAATTATTAAAGCATTTAATTAGTAGATCTGTAGGTTACAAATTTTGGACATTTCTGGCACGTAGGTTACAGATTTTGGATATAGCTGACATGCATGTTACACAGTTTTGACCTTTCCATAAATAAGTTGTGCTTAGTATTTAAAAAATTCTTAAGAGTAAGAATGTAGTAAATTTGTTCTATAATTGTATGTGTATATATATACATATATATATATATGTGTGTAAAATTAACTTTTTGTTATCCAGTAATAATAATAATAAAATCAAATGTTAAACTTTGATATTAAAATGTTTACTACTTTTTTAGAAGTAATATCTTAATTTTATAGGAATTACACATTATGCAAAAAACATACCTTTACACAATATTAGAAGTATCCAACATGTAATTTATTATTTTTATTTTCTCAAAAAACAAGTTACATTGCCATTTTTTTAATGCACATATCTATAATTTCTTTATCAAAAGAAAAGTCTCCTCTTGCTGTTCCAGGGTGAGGGGGAGATGGTAATTTCAGGAAAATATCTTCATATTTTAAATTTGTGCTGTCTTTTTTTAGATGCATAGCGAAACCTGTTAAAATCAATGTCTCCCTGGGGAGTCAAACAATTTATAGAAAATATTAGATTACCACTATCAATGCTGATCTTTTCAATAATACCTGGCCATAAGTTTTCATCATAAATTACAAAGCACCAGTCACCAATGTCAATCTATTTTCAACTGTGAGGAGTCAATTATAGACAATCTTTTTTTCACCAGCTTACTGGTATGCATTTTCTATTCTTTTTACTGAGATTGCAAAAACAAGATCTATTTCTTATTTGAATAGTACCAAATTTGTTTGTCATTTGTAAGGAGTGAATCTTTTGAGTACCTTTTACAGTTTTTGCTGTCTGTCTTACTATACTTCGAGCACTGTCAATTTCTGTTTTTTTTTTTTTTTTTTTTTTTTTTTTTTAACCAAAATTACAGCACGGAGTGACTTGAACTTTTTATTTGCCTTGCATTTTAGTGGAGGCATTTTCTGGCAAACATTTACAAATTTTTCTGCTGATTGAATTAAACAACCATTATGAGCAATTTGTCTGTCTACCCATGTTTTGATAGCTGCACCTTCTGCATCAGACGGTCCCTTTGCATTGCTACATCAAAAAAAAAAAAATGATGTTCATAGCCGTGAAGGAAATTCTGAGGATACAAGGAATAATACAAAAAAGCCCCACAACTTTTATACTGCCTGTCACAACCATCAGAACATCCAACATGATGCTACACACAAAAAAATGGCGAAAAATATTCATTTTTAGCAGTAAAAGCGTTCAGTGATAAAAGACTTTTTCATTTGAGTAACAGGTTTTCACCTTTCGTTACGAAATGTTATTTTTCACAAAAATCACAACCTATAATTGTCCAAATGCTTAAAGATTTAGGTATGTTATATAAAATGCATATTCGCTGGCTGTGTGAAAAATCGGTAAAATAAATAAATAAATAAATAAATAATCTGATGTTTAGTGGTAATAAAGGGTCGAAATAACTAAAACGAGACCTTTCCCGTTGCAGTTGGGGGGGAGGGGGGAGGGAGGGGATTCAAAGTTTAAAATATATATATTTCGTTTCATGCAAAGCCTGTGCATAATTTTCATGCTAAGGTATTGATATAAGAGTTGTAAAAAGCAGTGTTTTCTTCGGTTAGTTTCTTTTTCATTTTTTTTCCTTCTGATGGCAAAATTTTTTAAATTGGAACTCATTATTTCCCTCCTATATTCTATATTTTCTGAACCAAATTTCTGAGTTATAAATATTGTGTGTAATTTTTGAGCAAAAATGTTGATATTTAGTTATAAAAATCATTGTTCTAATCATGTTTACTTATTTATTTTTTCTTTTTACATCGAAATCTTGAGTGAAATTTTTTGACTTTCAAGCTAATTTTTTCATCCGATCATACCTGAACCATATCGATACTCGATCAGTAGCTCAAAGGTTAGTATATAGTATTAAAATTTCAGAGTTATTGCACAAAATAATTTGTACTTTTTCAATTAAAATGCGCGTACTACGTGGTATTCTACGGAAAAATGCATGGGAAAAACTAAAAGTGACTCCGGATAAGGAATTTTTTGAAATGATTAATTTTGATATTTTTTGAAATGGTTTGCAGTTTTTTAAAGATAATTGAAATGATATTCGATTTGATATTTTCTTTTTGCGTACTTGGATTTTTGAAGTCGATGCGTAATTTTCAAATATGCCGGAAAAAGAGAGAGAGGGGTGGGGTCGTCCGACATTTTAAAGGCTTAAAAAATAGTCATTATTGTCCAAATTCTTTGAAATTTTTAGGAGTTAAAAACGTAATGTTCTCGTAGCCTGTTTGAAAACATCGCGAAAAAATATTGACTCGTAGCTCGTAAAAGAGCTCGTAAGAAGACTTTTTTTTACTTGGTCTATTTCAGTAGTTAAAAATAATAGCCCTTGTTATTAGAACCCCAAGATTTTCAGCAGTCATAAATATGATGGTTATGCACGTTGTGATAAAAAAATTGTAAAAAAAATCGATATCTACGAAGGTATGATTCAAAGGTATGTCTTTTGTCGGGACTATGAACTTTTCCGTTTTAGACAGGTTTACGTTATAAACACGTTCCGTTTTCAAAGTATCCATTAAAACTATTAAAACGTACTCTCTCTATACTACACGCCTCAAGAGCATAAATGTATTACAGTAAAATCTCTGATGATTTATCTTAAAGGGGGGAAAAATTAAGATTCGACGAAAAATATATCTTGCTAATCTAAAATGAAACATTTTCCAGTTGTGATTCCTTCTTGGCAGGTTTTTTGTGAACACTGAATCCTCTCGTAAACGGAAACCCTTTAATGTCCCGATGGTAGAAGGATAACTATGCAAGTAAACCTGCTGAGATGGAAATCTGTTTACAACGAATTTGATAACGATCCCTAGCGACTCCGTTTACGCAGATTTTACTGTAACTAAAAACAAAAACTTCTGTTTTGTAGCTGTTTTGTTTCAGTTGTGTAAAACTTCTTTAACTTAGACACCGATGGGGCGAACTGTTGCCGTTTATTTCTGGTCCCGTTGATCGTTAGAGAAATAGTAGAGGGATATTGAGACGTTCTGGTGTTCTGGGGTTTTACAAAATAATTGCGATTTTTGTTATTGAATTTTTCAACGCGATCTATTTTTAATAAATTGTTAATGGAGTATTACGTTGTTGTTTATTATTTTGAAGGACAGATTTTTAGGTAGCTTTCATTACAAAAAGCTACCTGTTGCAGCCGTTAGGAGAAAAGCGATTTCAAAAAATTTTGGTATATTTTCATCGATCATATATATAAATATATATATATATATGATATTTGTCACACTGTAACTCTCGTATTTATGAACCGATTTGGATGAAACTCGGTGTGTACATAATGCGTACCAATATCTCGACCGAGATCGTTGGCCAGCTTCATCCGCCATCTTGTTTCAAAATGGCGGCCATTTAAAGTTTTTAAAAAATTTTTAAATTTGAAATGTGGTACCAAAAAATTGAAAATTGAAAACATTTTTTTCTTATGATTTTGACCTTGATACAAAGATTTCGGAGCAGTTTTTGTTTCGTCTATAGCTTAAAAAAGTCCTTCCGGCCAGTGCCGGGAGGAAGAGGTAGCTTCCATATTCCTTATTTTTAAAAAGCTAGCTTATACTATTCAAACACACGAAGCTCAATTTAGTGGAAACCGATTATAGAAGATTCAGTACTAATTTTTATCAATACTAAATCATTATGAATGAGAATTTCGCAAAATTAGTCAGCTTTATCCAAGCTGATTTTATTTAAAGTAACTTATATTTGGTTTCCAAATTCGGCGATATCTTGAAGTGCCTGCCCTTTTAAGACAACGTGGTGGATGAGGCTAACCAGTGAACTTGGTCGAGACCTTAGTAATTCCTGTGCACATGCTCACTTTTTCCCCTCGTGGACATTTAGCTCCTATACCGCAAGGTTGGCTGTCCACGAGTGGGTGATTTCTGTGATTTCTGCACATGCTCACTCTCCTGTGCACATGCAAGTTAAATGTTCTTTTTTAAGATTACTTTTTTTTAAGCAATTTAAGCTTTGATTTAAGCAATTAAAATGGAATTTTTTGCATTATTTCCACGTATTCCTCATTTTTTTTTTTTTTGTGTGTGTGTGGGGGGGGTAATTAATACCAATGATTCAAAATAACAAATAGAGTATAATAATATAAAAATATTGGAAATTCTAAAAATTTTAAACTTTTTTTCTGTAGTTGGAGGAAGTAGTGTTTTGTTTTGTAGTGTAGTTCGTAGGAGAGTTTTACATTTACTTTTGCTACAACTTAAGACTGTTCTCAACTGCTCTGCTCAACAACCGCAAAACGTTTTGTCATACCGTATTTTATGGAAGAAACGCCGCGGCTTTTACGAGTTTAAAAATCATTTTTTTTCCAAGCGCGGCGTTTACGATTTTTTTTAAATACCAAATGATTTTCCTTAACTTAAAAATTCATAAAAATATTTAAAATCAGATTGAAATATTTTAAATAAAATTTCAGATCTTAAGATATTAAAAACGAGGCATCCTACACTGCTCAGAAAACTTTGATTAAAGTTAGGTCAATGTGATGCTTTTGACAAAGATAGCGTTCCGATGGATGCGGCGTTTACAACGGGTGCGGCGATTACGATATTTTTAAGCTTATTCAGGCCAATTTGAATAGTGCGGCGTTTCTTCCATAAAATACGGTATTTACAAGCTCATTTTTTAATGGAAAGATATAAAATTGGAAGGCCTGACTATGCAAGCGATTTGAAATCGAAGTGCGTTTCCCATTTTTTTTAATAAAGAAATTACCTATTGAGTTATAAGCAATTTTCATCATGTGACAAAGACTTTTTTTACCCTTCCTTGAGTGGTTATTCTTCTTTCGCGTGGAAATTTGGTTCAAATAGCCCACTTTGACAATATTTTCTGAAAGATCTATTGCGTTTGCAAAAAATCGAAAAAAAAAAGTCCTTCCGGCCAGTGCCGGGAGGAAGAGGTAGCTTTCATAATCCTTATTTTAAAAAAGCTAAATTATATTATTCAAACACACGAAGCTCAATTTAGTGGAAACCGAATATAGGAGATTCAATACTAATTTTTATCAATATAATGAATGAGAATTCCGCGAAATTAGTCAGCTTTATCCAAGCTGCTTTTCTTTAAAGTAACATATATTTGGCTGCCAAATTCGGCAAATTCTTAAAGTGCCTGTCATTTTAAGACAACATGGTGGATGAGGCTCAGGGCCGTAGCCAGGTGGGGGCCAGGTCGGGCAAAGCCCGACCTGGAAAATGTTTTGCCCGACCTAGCGCATTCCGATAAAAACATTAAATTTCCAGTTTTCGCCCACTTCTTGTCCAACCTAGAATGAAGCTCAACATCTGATCATTTTTTCATTTAGTATTTCCCCTTAAAAAAATTTATGTAATACAACATCAAATTTTCCTTTTCCCATGCCAGACCTTGCCCTCTATCCCTAAATTTCCTTTCTAGACTGGAAACAAAAATAGCAAAATTTCGTCTATAAAGCTTTTTTTCTCTCCCTCTTTAACAGACCTGTCGAAAATTGCTTCATTGTGCGTGCCTCGCTTTTTCGCTTTGTAGAAATTATCCCATACCGCTTCAACAACAAATCGGGTTTACCTTAAATTCCTAAAGCTTGCTTTCTTTATACAATTGTCACCATATATAATTTATCGTTAGGAGGCGGGGTTGAAACCAAAGGCTTCTGAAGCTAATCTTGAAGCAGCCCACAATACTGTTTCCTTAACTTCAATTTGCTGTACATGACAGTTAAATGCTTCTTTCGTGGAAACTTGGTCCGATTACAACAAACTCCAAAGGACACTCTCCCCCCCCCCCCCATGTGAAAATACAAAATACATAATGGAAGGTCTGTCCCTTCATCTCTTCGAGTGTCTCCCATTCCACTGAAATTTTTAAAAAATTGTCGCTTCTAAAATAAACCAATCATTATTTCAAATTTAAACAATACAATATGTCAGGTTACTTACGATTATACAAATCCAAATTTATTATTTACTGACACATTCATAAAGCCTTTTTTATTCTTAAATTAAACAAGTTGGAAATTGCTCGTCAAACGTGGCAAATGAGGTGCGTTCGTACTATAACTAGTTTTAAAATTATTTTTTGCACCCCATATTGTACTGAATGTATAATTTTTTGCACTTCATAACGTGCATAGTCTGATACATCATTAAAATGCACTTCCAATAATTTTTTCGGAACACTTTTGACTGTCCCTGTAATTAAACTATACATCCGATTTCCTAAAATTTGAAATAGCTCTACAAAATTTTGCAACAATTATATCTTTAAAATTTCAGACCATTCGGAAGGCTGTAATATCATTAAAATGCACTTGCAATAATTTTTCCCATTGGCCGTAATGTAAAGAAAAACTTTTGGCTGTCCCTGTAATTAAACTATACATCCGATTTTCCTAAAATTTTAAATGGCTCGACAAAATTTTGCAACAATTATATCTTTAAAATTTCAGATCATTCGGAAGGCTCTAATACCATTAAAATCCACTTGCAATAATTTTTCCCATTGGCCGTAATGTAAAGAAAAACTTTTGACTGTCCCTGTAATTAAACTATACGTCCGATTTTCCTAAAATTTGAAATGGCTCGACAAAATTTTGCAACAATTATATCTTTAAAATTTCAGATCATTCGGAAGACTCTAATATCATTAAAATCCACTTGCAATAATTTTTCCCATTGGCCGTAATGTAAAGAAAAACTTTTGACTGTCCCTGTAATTAAACTATACATCCGATTTTCATAAAATTTGAAATGGCTCGACAAAATTTTGCAACAATCACATATTTGAAATTTCAGACTATTCGGTTGGGTAGTTTTTGCTCTGTTACATGCGGACAGACGGACGGACAGACGGACAGACGGACGGACAGACGGACGGACTGAACGACGACTATAGGTGCTACGTATTTATATAATTACGAACGCACCTAAAAATGTTACAGATGCTTTTATTAAGAAACGAAGAAACTGAATGCATTGTTTAATGAAACTGTTCTGCACTTTTTCTTAAAAGCAAATCAGTTTCCAAAGTGGTCGTCAAAGTTGCCAATATAAGCCAATTTTTGCAAGGCGACAGCCTGATACAGAACATCATAAGATAGAAATCAATTACAACTCAAAGTGTAATGCATTTATTGAAAAGTGAAAAACGGTATTCGATTCCAATTCCTAATTTTTAAAAAAAATACATTTTATTTACGTTATGCCCAGGGCCGTCGGAAGGTCTTTTGAGGGCTCCCACAAACTTTTTTTTCATGTCCCCCCCCCCCCCTAAGATTTTGGAGAAATATTTATATTTAATCTTGCTATCCGAGTTCTATTTTATAACAACACCAGCGGAGCTTCACTAGTTGATTTTTCAAAACGAAACTCAAATTAAACGAATTTAGAGTTGGGTTGACCTGCTTTCAGCAATGTGTGTACACCCATTGGGGCTATGCCGGCTCAGATCTCGAATCAAACAAACCTTGAATTATTATAAATTTTTATTTCGACCCGGATTAAATTAAAATGTTCAACATTTTGTTCATGGTGTTACAAGAGCAGATTTGATATTCTTACAACATGAATTTAATCAAAGCACTAGCAAAAAATTACCAGAAACACAGCTAAAAATTCTCGAAAAATTCAAAAATAGCAGTGAACAAAATTTGGCAAAAAGAAAAAAAGTTTCAAACTGAATTCCCTTTGCAAATGAACCTTCACCCCCCCCCCCTCCCCAAATATTGCACATAAATAAAAAAATATGGAAGTCTTTTCGTATTCTCTGTTTTTTTTTTTTTTTTTTTTTCAGTTTGGCAATGCCATCCGCCTTGGCCCAGACAGATTTTTTTAAGCAGAAAATACTCACTTATAATAACTTTTCTCTGCTTTGAACGGTGCCTTTTATTAAAAATATATATATATTTAGAGATTTACTAATTCCAAAAAAATTACCTTTTGGATGTCGTTTCATATTTTTCAGTTTTCTCCAATTTAAAATTGTCACTCAAGTGTTCCGGATAGAAATTGAAAAAGAAAGGCTTCGGATAGACAGTACTTTCTGTGAGCAACGAAGATAGGTTTCTTACTTGATAGTAATAAAGACAGAGTCTCTCTGTCCATTTTTTTTTCTTTTTCTTTTTTGGTCTGACCAGATGTTTTTCTGTTCACGACAAGATTTGACAGGAAGGATACTGTATGTCTTAAATTATGCACATCGAAATAGGTTTTTTTTTAAATTAAATTTTTAAATTTAATTTTTTATGCTATTTTTAGTGTTTTTTCGAGTTTCGTGCTTTTCCCCCCCACATTCATAAAAGGAATCCATTTTCAATCTATCTTCCCATTTTAGCCGAATATAGTAAAGTAGTCATCTGCGATTTTTGAATATTTCATGAAGTCTTTTATGTAATTTTTAACTTTCTTTCGCGTTCCGACGGGATTTTTTTACATTAGTAAAAGGAGTCAGGTTTCGATCTTTTAGCCACAAGTACAAAATTTTGTCCTCTGCAATTTTTGAATTTTTTGCAAACTTTTTCTGCGATTTTAAACGCGTTTCCCGTTTTTAAGCTCCTGTGATTAGAAGAGATTTTTCTCATATTTGAAGAAATTTTCGTCTTTTGAAAATTTCTAAAAATTTTGATCTTTGATTCGCGACTTTTTCGTGTTATGAAGGAAAAAATATTAATGCGTAAGTTCAGTTTCTAATTATGAAAAGTACAATGCAACACAGTTGACGGAACACTATTGGGATTTGACTTTGATGAAACTGCATCTTTATATTGAAGGATGTTGGGTAATTTTTACGTTAGGTTAGTGACTTTCTATATTTTGCGAAAAATGGGCAAATTAAAGCATTTTTTGTGCGTGTCCATGTGTGTGTTTGAACGGAAAAAACCTCCAGTCCACTGATTTATTTATTTATTTTATTTAAATTTTATTTATTTATTTTTTGAGAATGTAAAAGAAATCCGATTTCAATCTTTTATCCCAATATAGTAAATTCTGCCCTGTGTGTTTATTCGCCTTCCGCCGTGTTTTTTTTTTTTTTTTTTTTTTTTTTGTACATTCCTAAAAGGAATCAGGTTTAAGTCCTTTAGTTCAATATAGAAAGTTTATCGTTTGCAATTCTGCTTTTTTTACAAACCTTTTATGCGATTTTTAGAGAATTTTTTAAAATTCCACATTCAATCTTTGGTTCGATATAGTCAAATTTTTGGTCTCTGCGATTTTTGAATTTTTGTCCAATTTTTTATGCGATAAATCGCATAGGTAATAGATAAAAAGGTATAAATACCTTTTTTTTAGCGTTTTGCGAAGACCTTTTGGCAAGTTTTTCTGAACCGAAGAATTATCCAGTAGATTTTGCTGCTGTCATGATTAAGATGAAGGTGGGAAAATAACAAATTGGCTCCTGTAGCAAGATGAACGAAGATGCTGGAAAATTTAACTTTTACCTGGAGACTATCATTTTTATGGAAAGAAAAATTACAATAATTCAAGAATCAGATTGGTATATTACGAACGGGTTTACGCTGTTGAAGGCAGTGAGGCCCCCAAGCGGGAATCCCCCCCCCCTCCAACAAAAATAGGTTATTTTTTTGAAAAACCAACTGGCAAAGCAAGCGAAGCTCAGCTAGCAGATTTAAATAATTACAGAATATAATTTATGTATAATTAACATTAGTAATTTATCGAGAGAAGAGAGATGAAACGTTAAAAAAAAAAAAAACAGGTTAAACATAAGGGGATGGGTGGCAAAGGCATGGCACACAAATGCCTGCTTATTGGGACCTCAACGAGATTAAAAAGCACATTTTTTTTAAAACATTTGAATAACATAATGAGGTTTAAAAGTTTTGAATCTTGGGTTCCAACTTTTCCTCCATTTGATAAGAACTCTAAAAAAGACATTTTAAAAAGTATTTAGAACTTGCAAAATTTCTTTCATCTGGGCACCTTTAAAAAGAATGGTGGCTGTAGAAAGAAGCCCATGTCTGTTTTGGTTGAAGAAAGTAATAGTATTAAGGAGGTTTTGAACCTGATTGGGACCCCCAACGAGATTAAAAAGTACATTTTTTAAACATTTGAATAAAAAAGTGACAGCTACACGTTTTGAATCCTGGGTTCCAACTTTACCTTCCTTTCATAGCCCCTCCTCCCCCCCCCCCCCCCAAAAAAAAAAAGACGATTAAAAAAAATTTAGAGCATGCAAAATTTCTTTCATCTGGACACATTAAAAAAAATGGTGGCTAGAAAGGAAGCACATTATCTGTTTTGGTTGAAGGAAATAATTGTATTAAGGAAGTTTTGAAGCTCATTGGGACCCCATTGAGATTAAAAAGCATATTTTTTAAACATTTGAATAACAAATATGGGGCCTAAAAGTTTTGAATCTTGACTTCCAACATTTCTTTATTTTTATAGGGGCCCCCCAAAAACACAATTAAAAAAAAGTTTAGAGTCTGCAAAATTTTTTCCATCACCTTAAAAGAACGGTGAATATAGAAAGAAAGCATAAATTTTTTGAAGGAAGTAATGGCATTAAGAAAGTTTTGAAACTTATTGGGGGCCCCAATGAGATTAAAAAGCATATTTTTTAAAACGTTTGAATAAGAATTTGGCCTAAATGTTTTGAATCTTGGGTTCCAACTTTTCCTCACTTTTATAGAAGGCCCTAAAAAAGGCAATTCAAAAAGAATTTATAGCCTACAAAATTTCTTTCATCTGGGCACCTTTAAAAAGAACGGTGGCTGTAGAAAGAAAGTGCATATCTGTTTTAGTATTAATGAAGTTTTGAACTGTTGGTCATTTTTCACTCAACGTTTGGTTTGGATCTTTTTCTCCCATTTATAGGAACCCCCACCCCCATACACACACACACCAAAAAAAAAGAGACTAAAATACCATTATATTTTTGAAATAGAATTTAAGCTTTCAAAAGCTCTTCCCTCTGGGCACCTTTATAAAGAATAGTGGATATAGAAGAAACGTGCATATCTGTTTTCTAAATCTGGCCAAGATCTTTGACAAAAAATGAATTTGGATAAAACAAATTAAAATGTTATTAAAAATAATTATAAAAGTTAAAAGACATTATTCGACTCAAAGGTACAATAACTTACTACTGGGCCCTTGATGTTGCTCAGCACCCCCCCCCCCCCCAAAGATTCCTACGGCCCTGGTTATGCCAAATATCTTAACTTTAATACATTTTTATTATGTCTCTGAAGAAACTTTAAAAATTTCGTACTGACTTTAGAAATATCTTATATTTTAAATGAAAAAAAAAATTCCCTAAAATTGCCATGCATATTTTTGAAGAACTACGAATAAGAGATAGAAAAAAAATGAAGAAATAATCTGCCACCCCTGGAAAAATCTTTGCCCTACCTGGAAGTATGGTCTAGCTACGGGCCTGATGAGGCTAAGCAGTGAACTTGGTCGAGACCTTAGTAATTGCTGTGCACATGCTCACTCACATCGGAATCGGTTAATATATAGGAGTGCTGTCGCATGCAAAAAATCAGATTTTTCAAAATGTCACCCACAATAGAAATTGAAACTGCTATATCTGAGCCATTTTTTAAGGTAAAGACAAACAAAAAATGCTCCTGAATCCTTATATCAAGGTCAAATACTTAAGAAAGAAACCTTTTTCAATTTCTAATTTTTTTGCACCTCACTTTAAACATATATATATTTTTTAATTTAATGGTCGCCATTTTGAAACAAGATGGCTGATGAATCTGGTCAGCGAACTTGGTCGAGGTGTTGATGTATACTATCCACATGCCTTCTTACATCGAAAATAGGCGAATACGTGTGTTATCGCGTGACAAATACAAGATCGTTTCAAAATGTTAGCCATGCTAGAAATTCAAAGTGCTATAAATCAACCATTTTTTAAGATATAAACAAAAGAACAAATTTTCAGAAACAAAAACTGCTCCGGAATCTTTGTATCAAGGCCAAACACATAAAAATATCTTTTTCATTTTCCAATTGTTTAATACCTCATTTTGAATTTTAAATTTAATTTTTTTTTAAAATGGCAACCCTTTTGAAACAAGATGGCGAATGAAGCTGGCCAACGAACTCGGTCGAGACATTGGTGTGTACTATGTACAGACCAAGTTACATCCAAATAGGTTCATAATTACGCCTGTTATCGCGTGACAAAAATCAGGTCGTTTTAAAATGTCAGTCACAAGAGAAATTCAAAATGCTATTACTCAGCCATTTTTTTTAGATATAGACGAAAGAAAAACTGTTCCGGAATCTTTGTATTAAGGTCAAACACATACAAAAAAAATCTTTTTCACTTTCCAATTTTTTGGTATTTCATTTAAATTTTTTTATATTTTAATTTTTTTTTAAATGGCCGCCATTTTGAAACAAGATGGCGGATGAAGCCGGCCCAACGAACTCGGTCGAGATATTTGTATGTACTATGTACACACCAAGGTACATCCAAGTCGGTTCATAAATACGCCTGTTATTACGTGAGAAAAATCAGGACGTTTCAAAAATGTCAGCCACGCTAGAAATTCAAAATGCTATAACTCAGCCATTTCTTAAGATATAGACGAAACAAAAACTGCTCCCGAAACTTTTTATCAAGGTCAAACACATAAGAAGAAAATATTTTTTCAATTTTTAATTTTTTGGTACCACATTTCAAATTTAAATTTTTCTTAAAAATTTAAATGGCCACCATTTTTAAACAAGATGGCGGATGAAGCTGACCAACGAACCCGGTCGAGACATTGGTATGTACTATGTATAAACGAAGTTACATCCAAATCGGTTCATAAATACGCCTTTTATCGCGTGACAAAATTCAGGACGTTTCAAAATGTCAGCCACGCGAGAAATTCAAAATGCTATAACTCAGCCATTTTTTAAGATATAGACGAAACAAAAACTGCTTCGAAATCTTTGTATAAAGGTCAAATACATAAGAAAAAATATTTTTCCTTTTTCAATTTTTTGGTACCACATTTCAAATTTTAAATTTTTAAAAAATTTTAAATGGCCGCCATTTTGAAACAAAATGGCGGATGAAGCTGGCCAACGAACTCGGTCTAGAGATTGATATGTACTATGTACACACTGAATTACATCCAAATCGGTTCATAAATACGCCTTTTATCGCGTGACAAAATTCAGGACGTTTCAAAATGTCAGCCACGCTAGAAATTCAAAATGCTATAACTCAGCCATTTTTTAAGATATAGACGAAACAAAAACTGCTCCGGAATCTTTGTATAAAGGTCAAATACATAAGAAAAATAATATTTTTCCATTTTTAATTTTTTGGTACCACATTTCAAATTTAAAATTTTTTTTAAAATTTTAAATGGCCGCCATTTTGAAACAAAACGGCGGATGAAGCTGGCCAACGAACTCGGTCGAGACATTGGTATGTACTATGTACACACCGAATTACATCGAAATCGGTTCATAATTACGGGAGTTACAGTGTGACATAGGTCAGATATATATATATATATATATATATATATATATATATATATCAATTTTGAACAGAGGGTGGTTTCGGGATCTGGGGGTCATGATCGATGAAAATATACCAAAATTTTTTGAAATCGCTTTCCTCCGAACGGCTGCAATAGGTAGCTTTTTTGTAAAGAAAGCTACCTAAAACAGTTCTGTTACATAGTTTCTGAACAACAACAGCAGCCAATTTCATGCACTTCCGAACAGAAATGAATTAAAACTTATGTCATAAAGTTGCTCTTTTGGATTTGAGAATAGCCTTAAAAAATCTTTTTTTGAGGGGGGGGGGGGATATTGTATTCACTTTTGATACAACTTAACAATATGGGCAAAATAATAATAATAATAAGTGTTTTAAGTTCTATGAGCGATGAAAATTTTAAAAATTTTATATGATTATTTGTTGTCATTGCAAAGAAACGAATGTGCAGGCGGAAAAAATCTAAGAACAGCGTTCTTTTTTTTTTGGGGGGGGGGGGAGATAAGTTACATATTTACTTTTCTTGCAACTTAACAATTAGGGCTGAAAAAAACAAATTAAATATTTTAAGTTTTGTGGGTCTGGAAAAATTCGATTATTTATTGCAATTGCAAAGAAACGAATGGACAGAAAAAAAAATATTTATCGAAGAGTTTTAACTACGCTCTTTTTTCTTTTTTTTTTTTTTTTTTTTTTTGGAGGGGGGGGGGGGGCTGGTGAGGTCAAATATATATAAATTATATATTTTGGTACAACTTAAGAATTGGGCCACAACAATAAGAAAAATAAATGAAATGTTTTAAGTTTTGTGTGTAAGAAACATTTTATATTATTTAGTTTCATCGCAAAGGAATTGATGGGCAAAAAAAAAAAAAAAAAAAAAAAAATCGAAAATTTTAAATGTGTGTGTGGTGGGCGGGGGGGGGGGGGGGGGGAAGGAAACAGAAATTTTCGAGGGGTGGGAAGGGGAATAGATGGAAGGTGGAAATCCGCGGAGGAATCTTACTCTATACTTTAATATAAGCTGTCCCCTTTCCCTGAAAAAAATTCATTTAAAAATGTACATAACTTTTATTTTGGATTAAAAAAAAAAAAATACTATTGAGGAAAATTTAAATTTCAGTTAAGTACTGTTTTGATTCACTTCCACGTTGAAGAATATTTAAGTATAATTGAGAAAAAAAAGATAGTTTTTGAAAGTGAATAATCTATCTTATTCATGTTTACCATAAAAATTATTTAACGATAAAAATTGGTAATTTCTAGTTAAAAATCATTGATATTACTTGTATACATTTTGAAACATTTATCAAGGCTTAAACTTATAGAAATGAAATTTAAGAACGCACAAGCTATTTCATTTTCTCCTTATATCGATGGATCACCGTCCATTTGCCACCCTAGTGGAGTAGTTTCGTTCGCGCGCGCAGAATCAACTTTCGCCCCTAGCGAAATTTGACTTTCCATAAGACTTTTAGCATTAATGTGAAATCCTGCAACTTCGTTAACTGACGCTTCACCGATAGCCAATGAAATTGAACGGAACTTCTTTCCCTGAAAGGACAAGTACAAGAGTAAAATACTGTGTAAAGCCGACACATGGTATTTTGGTATCTCAAATGTATGAATGATCTAGCCCAGTGGCCAAGACTAGGGCTGGTTAAGATATTGCATTTGTAATACTAAAGTTGCGTGTTCTGGCGTTTTCACTTTTTTAGAGTTTTGTTTAGATTTTTATTAAGTCAGTTAGTTAAAATCAGTCGATCTTTATTATCATTTCTTTTGTAAATTTTTTTAGCAATTAGATTTTTTAAAATAAATTAAATAATTAAATTAAAAAAATCAGTTAATCTATTTTTTAATAATTAAAGTAAACATTTATTAAAATGTAATAATATATCTCCTAGGCGTACATTAAAAATATTTTCATGTTAGAACTTAATAAAGTTCTGATCATTTTACATTTTCTGTCACTTATAGGTTGCTTTGAAATTTTTTTATCGGAAATATTATACAGATAATTAAATTTTTTAAATTCATATGACTTATAGGGTATTTTTCTAATAAATAAATTTCTTTAATAATTAAAGAGTAATAATAATATTTTCTTAAGTTAGTTAGTTAAAATCAGTTGATCTTTATTACGAGTTCCGTTGTAAGTCTTTTTTTGTCAATTAGATGTTTTTAAATAAATTTAAATAATTAAATTAAAAAATTCATTTAATCTATTTTTTAATAATTAAAGTAAACATTTATTAAAAGGCAATAATAAATCTCCTAGGCTTACATTAAAAGTATTTTCATGTTAGATTTTTATAAAGTTCTGATCATTTTAAATTTATCTGTTATTTAGATTACTATTTTTTTTAAATTGTAAATGTTATACAGATAATTGAATTAAATTTTAAAATTTATATGACTTATACGGTATTTTTCTAATAAATAAATTTCTTTAATAATTAAAGAGTAATAATAATATTTTCTTAAGGCTGTTCTTAACTGCTCTGCTCAACCAGCGCAAAACGTTTTGAGACATTTACAAATTCATTTTTTAACGAAAAGGTATAAAATTGGAAAGCCTGGCCATGGAAGCGATTTGGAATTGAACTGTTTTCCATTTTTTGATAAAATTGAGTTATAAGCGATTTTGATCGCGTGATAAACACGTTTTTCGCCCGCTCTTCAGTGCTCTTTCTTCCTTCGCGCGGAAATTCGGTTCAAAACGTCCACTTTGACACTATTTTCTGAAAGATCTATTGCGTTTGCAAAAGAAAAAAGAAAAAACAGCTCAATTACATATTTTCTGAACAGCAACACCAGCTACTTTCATGCATTTTCGAACAAAAACAAATTAAAACTTATGTCAGAAAGTTGCCTTTTTGGATTTGAGAACACCCTTAAGTCAGTTAGTTAAAATCAGTTGATCTTTATCACCAGTTCCTTTGAAAAAAAAATTGTCAATTAGATTTTTTTAAATAAATTTAAATAATTAAATTAAAAAATTCATTTAATCTATTTTTTGATAATGATGTAATAATAATATATTCTTAAATTACATTAAAAATATTTTTTGTTGGAACTTTAGTAAGTTATATATATATATATAATTAACAGTAATAATTTATTAAAGTGTTCATTTCTCAAAATTAAGTATTATCTCTCATATATAAAAATATTTATCAATTTATCAGCTGCTTTCTAATTTTTTTTTATTGTATATTCAATACTACTAAATTCTTATCATATATAAACTGTATGTTTAAAATGAATATTTATTAAAATTTAATTTTAATATCTTCTAAACTTTCATGAAAAGTACTTTTATGCTAGAGCTCCAGAAACATATAAATAGTAATTAACAGAATTAAATTATTAAATTATTCATCTTTAAAAATTAATTATTTATCCGTTATATATAAATTACATTAATAATATATATTTCAATGATAATTTAACCATTGAAGACAGTAAATTACTATACTTTAAATAATTGAATGTATGGTAAAAATGCAACAAAAACAAATATATATATATATATATATGGTAAAATATATATATATATATATATATATATATATATATATATATTTGTTTTTGTTGCATTTTTACCATACATTCAATTATTTAAAGTATAGTAATTTACTGTCTTCAATGGTTAAATTATCATTGAAATATATATTATTAATGTAATTTATATATATAACGGATAAATAATTAATTTTTAAAGAATTATGAAAAAGCATTTGATTCGGTCTACACATCAGCAGTAGTAGAATCTCTGGAGGACAGTGGTATAGACAAACCTTACATCAATATTATAAAGAAGATTTACAAGAAAGCAACAGCAACCATCCGCTTAGACAAAGGAAAAGCAAAGATCAAGCTTGGAAGAGGGGTAAGACAAGGAGACACCATTTCGCCTAAGCTTTTTACTGCTGTCTTAGAAAATATTTTCAAGAAGCTGGATTGGGAAAACAAAGGGATTAGAATAAATGGGGAATATTTAAGTCATCTCCGATTCGCTGACGACATTTTAATTTTCAGTAACAGTCCTGAAGAATTGGAAAATATGCTAAAAGATTTGGCAGAAGCTAGCATTAATGTGGGATTAAAAATGAACTTGGAAAAGACTAAGGTGATGTTCAATTCATTTGCATCAAAAAAGAAAATCGTCTACAACAACACTGAAATTAAAGAAGTGCAAAGTTATGTGTACCTTGGGCAAGAAATATCATCGGATAATAGTATCATGAATGAAATCAATAGAAGAATAAGAAATTGATGGAGTGCTTTTGGGAAGAACAATATTATTCTGAAGAGTAGCATGCCCCTTTGTTTGAAAAGAAAGGTATTTAACCAATGTGTTTTGCCTGTCCTAACTTATGGAGCAGAAACATGGACGCTAACAAAACGGATGGTACAAAGATTACAAACAACACAGAGAAGTATGGAAAGATGTATGCTAGGTATAACTAGAAGAGACAGAAAAAGAATAACCTGGATAAGAAGTCAGACGAAAGTTTTTGACATCATTGAAAGAATTAAACGGCTAAAATCGAAATGGGCTGGGCACATTGCAAGAAGACAAGACAATAGATGGAGCACAAACACCCTACAGTGGTATCCCAGAGATGTAAAACGGCCAAGAAGACGACCTCAAGTAAGATGGAGTGATGAAATCAGAAAAGTAGCCGGTGTAAATTGGATGACTAAAGCACTAGACAGGAAACATTGGAAAAATCTGGGGGAGACCTACATCCAGCAGTGGATTGAAAACGGTTGATGATGATGATATATATATATATATATATATATATATATATATATATATATATATATATATATATATATATATATATCTGTGATTTAATAATTATTCGCAAAAAGTTTTATTATATATATATATATATTTTTTTTTTTTTTTTGCAATAAAAATGTAATATACATCAAACATGAACAATGAAAAATATTTTGCTATTAGTTGCAATATATATATATTTAAAATGACCATTATTATTATTATTATGGAGATTTTTGTTTTATCTTTATTTATTAATTTATTATCAGTAGCTTTACAGTTTTTATTCGAAATATATTATTGTGATTAAATTTTACTACATAATACCACTTAGGAGCTAATGTTATATAATTAAAATAAAATATCTATTTAAATGTAATAATAGTATCTTTTAAACTGGCATAGAAAAATATTTTTATATATCTAGATGGAGCTTCAATTACTTATTTTTAGTTAAGCTGCTAGAACTTTAATACTGATTGCAAACATCTGAGTAAAAAAAAAAGTTCTAAGCAGCTTATTATAACATTCTCATTATTTTATCATAATTTAACTAAGTCAATGTCGTTTTAGAATTGTTAATAATTTTCTTACTAGAAAATTATATCAAATTTAATAATTAATTACATATTATGTTATTAACTGTATAACAATTTGATTCCGTGCTCAGTATGAGAAATACATAAGCTTTTATTAATGCATCAAGTTATTACAATCAAGAAATACATTTTATGAAATGAGTAGCAGCGCTGTTACTCCTAAAATGGATTTCTTCCTTTCAGGGGAAGAAGTTCGGTTCACCGACAGCCAATGAAATTGTCGGATTTCGAACAAATGCTAAAAGTCTTATGGAAAGTCAAATTTCGCGTATGGCACGCGATCAAAATCGGTTATAACTCAATTTTATCAAAAAATGGAAAAACAGTTCAATTCCAAATCGCTTCCATGGCCAGGCTTTCCAATTTTATAACTTTTCGTTAAACAATGAATTTGTAAATGTCTCAAAACGTTTTGCGCTGGTTGAGCAGAGCAGTTAAGAACTATTATTATTACTCTTTAATTATTAAAGAAATTTATTTATTAGAAAAATACCGTATAAGTCATATGAATTTTAAAATTTAATTCAATTATCTGTATAACATTTACAATTAAAAAAAAATAGTAATCTAAATAACAGATAAATTTAAAATGATCAGAACTTTATAAAAATCTAACATGAAAATACTTTTAATGTAAGCCTAGGAGATTTATTATTGCATTTTAATAAATGTTTACTTTAATTATTAAAAAATAGATTAAATGATTTTTTTTAATTTAATTACTTAAATTTATTTTAAAAAAATCTAATTGACAAAAAAAATTACAACGGAACTCGTAATAAAGATCAACTGATTTTAACTAACTAACTTAAGAAAATATTATTATTATTCTTTAATTATTAAAGAAATTTATTTATTAGAAAAATACCCTATAAGTCATATGAATTTAAAAAATTTAATTATCTGTATAATATTTACGATAAAAAATTTCAAAGCAACCTAAGTAACAGATCAATTTAAAATGATCAGATTTTTATTAAGTTCTAACATGAAAATACTTTTAATGTAAGCCTAGGAGATTTATTATTACATTTTAATAAATGTTTACTTTAATTATTAAAAAATAGATTAAATGATTTTTTTAATTTAATTATTTAAATTTATTTAAAAAAATCTAATTGACAAAAAAAAATTACAACGGAACTCGTAATAAAGATTAACTGATTTTAACTAACTAACTTAAGAAAATATTATTATTATTCTTTAATTATTAAAGAAATTTATTTATTAGAAAAATACCCTATAAGTCATATGAATTTAAAAAATTTAATTATCTGTATAATATTTACGATAAAAAATTTCAAAGCAACCTAAGTAACAGATCAATTTAAAATGATCAGAACTTTATTAAGTTCTAACATGAAAATACTTTTAATGTAAGCCTAGGAGATTTATTATTACATTTTAATAAATGTTTACTTTAATTATTAAAAAATAGATTAAATGATTTTTTTAATTTAATTATTTAAATTTATTTAAAAAAATCTAATTGACAAAAAAAAATTACAACGGAACTCGTAATAAAGATTAACTGATTTTAACTAACTAACTTAAGAAAATATTATTATTATTCTTTAATTATTAAAGAAATTTATTTATTAGAAAAATACCCTATAAGTCATATGAATTTAAAAAATTTAATTATCTGTATAATATTTACGATAAAAAATTTCAAAGCAACCTAAGTAACAGATAAATTTAAAATGATCAGAACTTTATTAAGGTCTAACATGAAAATACTTTTAATGTAAGCCTAGGAGATTTATTATTACATTTTAATAAATGTTTACTTTAATTATTAAAAAATAGATTAACTGATTTTTTTAATTTAATTATTTAATTTATTTTAAAAAATCTAATTGCTAAAAAAATTTACAAAAGAAATGATAATAAAGATCGACTGATTTTAACTAACTGACTTAATAAAAATCAAAACAAAACTCTAAAAAAGTGAAAACGCCAGAACACGCAACTTTAGTATTACAAATGCAATATCTTAACCAGCCCTAGTCTTGACCACTGGGCTAGATCATTCATACATTTGAGATACCAAAATACCATGTGCCGGATTTACACAGTATTTTACTCTTGTACTTGTCCTTTCAGGGAAAGAAGTTCCGTTCAATTTCATTGGCTATCGGTGAAGCGTCAGCCAATGAAGTTGCAGGACTTCACACTAATGCTAAAAGTCTTATGGAAAGTCAAATTTCGCTAGGGGCGAAAGTTGATTCTGCGCGCGCGAACGAAACTACTCCACTAGGGTGGCAAATGAACGGTGATCCATCGATATAAGGAGAAAATGAAATAACTTGTGCGTTCTTAAATTTCATTTCTATAAGTTTAAGCCTTGATAAATGTTTCAAAATGTATACAAGTAATATCAATGATTTTTAACTAGAAATTAGCAATTTTTATCGTTAAATAATTTTTATGGTAAACATGAATAAGATAGATTATTCACTTTCAAAAACTATCTTTTTTTTCTCAATTATACTTAAATATTCTACAACGTGGAAGTGAAACGAAACAGTACTTAACTGAAATTTAAATTTTCCTCAATAGTATTTTTTTTTAATCCAAAATAAAAGTTATGTACATTTTTAAATGAATTTTTTTCAGGGAAAGGGAACAGCTTATATTAAAGTATAGAATAAGATTCCTTCGCGGATTTCCACCTTCCACTCTATTCCCCTTCCCACCCCTCGAAAATTTCTGTTTTCTTCTTCCCCCCCCCCCCGCCCCCCACACACACATTTTAAAATTTTCGATTTTTTTTTGCCCATCAATTCCTTTGCAATTAAATAATATATAATGTTTCTTACACACAGTACTTAAAACATTTCATTTACTTTTCTTATTGTTGTGGCCCAATTCTTAAGTTGTAGCAAAATATATAATTTATATATATTTGACCTCACCAGCCACCCCACCCCCCCCTCCAAAAAAAAAAAAAAGAGCGTAGTTAAAACTCTTCGATAAATATTTTTTTTCTGTCCATTCGTTTCTTTGCAATTGCAATAAATAATCGAACTTTTCCAGACCCACAAAACTTAAAATATTTAATTTGTTTTTTCAGCCCTAATTGTTAAGTTGTAACAAAAGTAAATATATGACTTATCCCCCCCCCCCCCAAAAAAAAAAGAACGCTGTTCTTAGATTTTTTCCCCCTGCACATTCGTTTCTTTGCAATGACAACAAATAATCATATAAAATTTTCATCGCCCATAGAACTTAAAACATTTATTATTATTATTATTTTGCCCATATTGTTAAGTTGTATCAAAAGTGAATACATTATCCCTCCCCCCCCCCCCTCAAAAAAAGATTTTTTAAGGCTATTCTCAAATCCAAAAGAGCAACTTTATGACATAAGTTTTAATTCATTTCTGTTCGGAAGTGCATGAAATTGGCAGCTGTTGTTGTTCAGAAACTATGTAACAGAACTGTTTTTTTTTTTTCGATTTTTTGCAAACGCAATAGATCTTTCAGAAAATATTGTCAAAGTGGGCTATTTCAACCAAATTTCCACGCGAAAGAAGAATAACCACTCAAGGAAGGGTAAAAAAAGTCTTTGTCACGTGATGAAAATTGCTTATAACTCAATAGGTAATTTCTTTATTAAAAAAAATGGGAAACGCAATTCGATTTCAAATCGCTTGCATAGTCAGGCCTTCCAGTTTTATATCTTTCCATTAAAAAATGTGCTTGTAAATACCGTATTTTATGGAAGAAACGCCGCAGTATTCAAATTGGCCTGAATAAGCTTAAAAATATCGTAATCGCCACACCCGTTGTAAACGTCGCATCCATCGGAACGCTACCTTTGTCAACAGCATCACATTGACCTAACTTTAATCAAAGTTTTCTGAGCAGTGTAGGATGCCTCGTTTTTAATATCTTAAGATCTGAAATTTTATTTAAAATATTTAAATCTGATTTTAAATATTTTTATGAATTTTTAAATTAAGGAAACTGATTTGGTATTTAAAAAAAATCGTAATCGCCGCACTTGGAAAAAAATTGATTTTTAAACTCGTAAAAGCCGCGGCGTTTCTTCCATAAAATACGGTATGTCAAAACGTTTTGCGCTTGTTGAGCAGAGCAGTTGTGAACAGTCTTAAGTTGTAGCAAAAGTAAATGTAAAACTCTCCTACGAACTACACTACAAAACAAAACATTACTTCCTCCAACTACAAAAAAAAGTTTAAAATTTTTAGAATTTCGAATATTTTTATATTATTATACTCTATTTGTTATTTTGAATCATTGGTATTAATTACCCCCCCCCCCCCCCACACACACACACACACACACAAAAAAAAAAAAAAAAAAAAAAAAAAAAAAAAAAAGAGGAATACGTGGAAATAATGCAAAAAATTCCATTTTAATTGCTTTAGTAATCTTAAAAAAGAACATTTAACTTTCAAAACTTTCTTTAAAATTTGATATTTGTTAATATTTTTTTAAATATGTAAGTATGTGATAAATTTTTGCTTATTGTTTACTTGAATTAAATAGCAAGAATTTTTCTCCTAAAAAATAAAAATAAATAGATACCTTCATTAATAATACACATTCTTAAGATTTTTTTTTTTTTTAGCCATGTATTACTCAGCAAATGTAGATGAAATCATTAATTACTTTACCAAGGTCAATATTCTGAATATACATTTATTTATTAAACTGGGCTAACAACTAATTATTGGCAAATGACAATTTCAAAGTTTTTTACAAACGTAAAATTCTTTAAATGCTTAAAAATGAATATATTAAATTCTTCTTAAAAAAAATCTTTTAAGCAAATCATAACTTTTTTTTCATATAATTTTTGGACTGATATCTTTTCATAATAATATGTGGACTTGGTATGCGCTCGGCATTTTAATAAAAAACAGAAATACTAGAAAAGAAAAAAATTACTAAATGAACTAAACGTTACATCGAAGATGTACTAATTAGTTTAAAAAGTATCTAACAAATTACAAATATGGATGTAAATATCCATATAGGTTATTCCACTGTCTTTCCAGACAATTCTAAGCAATCATATGCATATATTTATTTAAAACATACAGAATGAAAACATCGCAATACTCGGATATCCACTATGTATTGCTACTGTAGTATCAGTATCACAAGTTCCACCCTTTTTCTGCCACTCTAATGGATGTTGCCACCGAACCGCATAGTTATTTTTACTATATCTATGGGTGAGACCGCTGCATTGAAAGATGAATAAAAGACGCGATTAACTCATAGGATGGTGTTTTTGTACTGAACTTTTTGTACAGGACTGTTATAATTAAAATTCACCTATTCAAAAGTCTCTGGTGATAGTACTAAAGTTGCAAATGGAAAAAAAGTTTGGTAGTGTTTGTAGTTAAACTATAAAGAAAGGGCAGCTGACGTCACTGTTGGTTGAATTACTGTTGGTCAGCAAGAAAAACCTGTTCATTCATTATGACTCCTACCTGTACACATGATCTAGGGAAATTTGATTGGTCTACGTTTAACAGGTCTCTGATATGATTGGCCTACATCGCCAAGGCTATTCCTACAATGATCGTTAAGACAAAAATGTAGTTGGTAGAGTGGTTGACGGAAGTGTTTGTTTGTAAACATGCCCTTTCTTTATAAAAATTGAAAAAATTCGCAGTCTGAGAAACCGGTAACATCAGTTGAAGGTTACAACTGTTAAATCATAAATTTTAGCAATTTAATCACGTGTAATCAAAGTGTAATCCCGTATTTCCGAGTGAAATCACCTGTAAACAGCTGCAATCTATGTGTAATCAGATATAACCACATGTCATCATAGTAATCAGCTGAATCAGCTGTAATCAAGGTGATTCCGTAATCTCGTACACAATTTCTCCCATTGAGAGACCCCCTCCTGTACGCATACGGCCGTATTCTCCCCTCATGCGGAAATCGGAATATCGTACTGAATTCAGTGATTCCGGTTGTTATTCCGAAGATGAGCGATTCTCCCCTCAAAATTCGGAATTCAGGCATTTCGAATAACCGGAATATCTCTTACTTTTTTCCGGCTGCTCAGAGGCAGGTGGAATATCGTTCGGAAGGCCGGAATCATGTAATGGCGGATGTAAACAGTTATTCTTTATGTATTTTCATAAACTATATCTTACGTTTTAAGTAATAAATCACATTAGATATGAATAATTTTTTTATTCATACCTGTTTTGCGGTCAAAATGGGAATATTTTTCAGCAAATTGGTATGTAATAAATTTTATTTTCTAGGTAAAAGTTTGCTTTATTTTGTAATATGGTAAAAAGAAATTATATTTTAGATTCTGTCTCCTTTCCACCCCGTATAGACCGAATTCTCTGTAAAGCTTAGGCCGAGGGCGCTAGTGTAGCGAGCAACACTTGTACTTCCGGTTGTTGTGTTAAATATACTGTATTTATGTCAGCTCCTTTTAAAAAAAGTAAATATCTAATTCTGCGTTCGCCAATTTTCATTTTTCTTCAGGTAGGCCATAAATAAGTAAATACTTATGTACATGGTATATTTATGCTGTAATAGAGTTTTCATATATATTTTTAAAAGAGTAAAAAAGTTAGAATTCTACCTCTGAATCCGATTAATTACATTAACCCTTGCTTTTGGCGGTTGTGCTCGGCGACGTTCGTTCGTTTACAAGTCTGATAGTATAAAAACTATGAAATCAACACACTTTAGTATTCCGGAATTTGAGGAAAATATATTGTTGGTTTATTTACTTATTTTTTCTTTTAGTCAGATTACAAATTAATTATAACTGTAAAATGGAAATCTTATGCAACAAAGCAAAATATATCTAAATACATATAAAATAGAATTACGTGCATATTAAAAAAAAATTTGGTTGATATTCCTGCAGTTTAAATGTATTCTTCAGTCTTTTTTTTTTTTATTATTTACTATTTGATTATCGGAAATGTCTTTATTTAGCTGTTTACTTTCCTAGTACCTATGCAATCAAATTTTAAAAAGATAGTTAAAAAAATGTGTTTACCTTTATGTTACCCTTAATGTGCGTTACCTTTTATGATGTGAAATCATGCCTAATGGAATAGTAACATTACTAAAATTTCGTTTTATTAATTCCCCTTAATAACTTCTGAAATGCTAATATCCAGAATTAAAAAGCATATCTTCCTCCTGATATTTTATAAACGTAATGTATTTATAAGAATGCAAGTAATAGTTCTCAGCTCTGCAATTTGCATTTCATTTCAGGTTTGTTATTAATACATAAATATTTATGTATACTAGTATATTAAAATGAAAATAAACTTATATATTAATAAGAGCAAATTTCAATGTTTCAATCCAATTAATATTTAATCCTCACTTTTGGCTCCTTTTGTGTGTTTACAAATATGGTACTGTCAAGTCTATGGCATTATCACACATAAAATTCTAGGTTTTGCGAAAAATAGACTATTGATTTGTTTGCTAATTTTTATTTTATTTTCACTACAATTTGACAATATTTGTATGTACTATATAATTTGTAAAGCATCAAAACTTTTAAAACACAATTCAGCTTTTTCGATAATTGACTTTTGATGGAATGACTACTATAATAGATTTGTTTTAATTTGCTTGAATATACATTGACTTGCATTGTTATTCATCAGTTTTAAACTTTAAAGTATGTTAATTTTTTCAATGAATCAATTCTAATGTGGTATCATAAACATTGCAAAGACTTTGAAGTTGTGCATGTGCATTGTATTTAGTTTCTTATTCCCCCCCTCCCCCCCCCCAAAAAAAAGAAATAAAACCACAAATATAAAATTTAACTCTTTCAAAAATGAACAAACTTGTTTTTAAATAAACAGTTTTTACTTTATTATCATTACTAATTAATAAGCCGTCCCTTATTCTTTTTAAATTTTTGAGATGTTTATTTTTCTCAAATTTCCTTTAATTATTAATCAGTAGTAGTAGTATATGAAAACTGCAAAAACTACAACATGAATTTTTGTATCCCCCCCACCTTTCAGAATAAGGGATGGTTTAAGTTGAAAAAATTCATAAATTAATTTTATTTCAGAAAGAGTTCGAAAAACTTTCAAAACGAGTGTCTGGTGAATTTGCTGGTGCCGGCATAGCTGCATAAGTTTATCGCTCTCAGAAGATCACAGGTGTGTAGTTTTGTATATATAACTAGTGACTACCATTTGTGAGCTTCTGCAAGAAAGTGGAAATGTACCTACTATTTTTGTTTTGCTTCCAAAGTAGTCAATCAGGAACTGTTGTAATTCAGTGAATCAAGTATTAACTGGTATGACTGACTGTAAGTATGTAGTTTAATATATTTTCAGTTGCATAAGAAAGGGAGATTTTGAAATGCATTGTACATTAAAAATAGCAAATAAAGCTCAGCCTTGCTTTTTCTAGCACGCTGTTCCTTCTGCACTGAAGAAGAATCTCGCTAGTAGATTCGAAACAGCTGTTTGCTGCTTTTCATATATTATTTGTGCATTTTAAACGTTGGTTTTTCTGCTTTTTAAGCATTGTACATTGTTTGTGTTGCTTTTATTGGTTTATTATGATTATTATAGTCTTTTTTTTTTATTTATTTAATTTACAGAATGTTTTCAATGGGAGATTTTTCAGCAGTTATGCGAATGCCTGTTGATTCCAATTTCGCTTTTGAAGATATGAATCTTCAGTAATATTTGTAAGTATGATGTTTGTAAGTAATTTTGGTACTATATTACCCTGTCGACCAATTTCACCAAATTATACAAATTGATATAATTTTTATTTAAAATAACAGAAGAACAAATAAATTAGTAAAAGATTGATAAAAATACAAATTAAACGTCAAATTAAAAATCACTTGATTATGTAAAACACTTATAATGTGTTTAATGTCAAGTGTAGTACTATCAGCCATTATTGGCATTTAATCTTATCAACTGGCGGAAATCTCTGGAATTTATAATCAGTTTGAAGTTAAAAGTTAGTTTACTTCTTCTCCACCCCCCACCCCCCCCCCAACACTAAATACAAATACTGAATAATTTTAAGGTAATTTTAGATTTGTTTTTAGTTATATAAATACATAGCACCTATAGTCGTCACCTGGTCCATTCGCCTATCTGCATGTAACAGCACAAAAACTAACCAATTGAATGATTTGAAATTTAATATATATAATCGTTGCAGAATTTTGTCAGGTTATTTCAAATTTTATGAAAAAAAAGATATTAATAAAAGTTTTCTTCATTCTATTAAATCCTATCATACATAATTCAATGATATTCCATGACAGATAATGATTCTAGGTTGCCATGGTGATTATGTCATATTTAAGAGAGAGTCTTATTATTTCCATATTACTGAATTTAATGCAATATGTAATTATAATAAATTTTGTATTAATGCATTTTTGCATAAGAGTGCAACATCTATTGCACCAAGATCTGAATATTTATAAAACTAGTTATAGTACAAATGCACCTCATTTGCCATGTTTGACGTACAATTTCTGCCTTGTTTATATTTAGTATGAGTTTTGACTTCCTTGAAAGCAATTCTGTCATGCCTATATTCTGCCAACACAATAAGTTTCTCTTATTTATGTGTAATAAATACAATACAGTAATCCCTTAACATTTGCGGATTTTGATTATTCGCAAAATAAAAAATGAACATTTCAACATTCGTGAATACTTAACTTTGTTATTTGCAAATTTTATTTTATAAAGAATCTTTTTTTATAAAGTAAACTGTTTGTTTTACCAATTCCATAAATTATTTGACACTGGACAACTGCACTGTACTGTATAGCCTAAGTTTCGAGAATTTCAACCCTTGTATTATGGCAAAATATAGATCAGTAATTCAGAGAAACCCAAACATGACTTGATGCTTAAAAAAAGGGGGGGGGGGGGCAATTTAACAAATTACAACGACCATTTGGAAAATAACTTTTTTTCGAAGACTAAAATTTAAGACATAAAAAATCGCACAGAGTTGATCATACACAGAGGTGGGGGAATGCATCATTTTACTTGCCACTGGCGAGTGAATTTTCTGACAGGGCGAGTGAATTTTCTGACAGGGCGAGTGAATTTTTAGGTAGTCTTTGAAAACTGCAAACTATAAAGATAGGCGAATGTAAACATGGTACTAAGTTCTATTTTATAATAAACTTTCATCTCCTGTTTATATTTCTTAACTTTACAGGGATAAAAATATGAAAATGCATTATAATAATAGTAACCAACTATTTTTGAGTTTCGTAAATTTTGTCATAAAAAGTTTCTACTGTACGTTGCATTTTACTGGCTGGTGAAATAAATCCTTGACTGGTAAGATTTTCTAGAAATTCCCCACCTTTGATCATACATTACGGATTACGTATGCCATGAATTAAACATTAATAGTGTTATTACACGTAAAAATTGCAAGCGACAAAAATCGCCTGCGACTCGTATGTATTATCCGCCGGAAACTTACGTATTATCCAAGCATTTCATTGGCTGTTCGGGAAGAGGCTTTTCCTTTGTCAAATTTCTTGGAAATCTGGCGACCAATTTAAATAAAATTTCATTCTTAAACTTCTAAACATCCCACAATATTACTTTTTACACCGTCGTACAGAGAAAAAAAAATGTACTTTTAAATGCAATTTGTTTGAAAGCTGTATCTCAATTTGTTTCTGAGTTATTAATTTTCTTTTGTAGTTTTTATTACTTTTTTGTCATAGTGGCAACAGAAGTATCCATCTCTGTTGAAAGTAAAGGTTAGTGTATAGACTAATCAGAAAACGAATAAAATGCAGATTAAACCAATAAAATGCTTCAGATATGCTTTTGATTTCCTACCCTGATGAGGACAATAACCATTTTTCCAAATGGTTAAAAAATTTTAATTTTCTAAAATTCAAAATTTTTCTGCAAAAATTATATGGGAACTTTAAAACCTCAACAAACAACTTGTTGAGAAAGCAATATGATGTGACCCTTAAATCGTGAGTAATCTTAAATTTAAAGGAGAAATCGAAGATACAACTTTTCCTTATATGGGAATTCATAAACAAAAGATCTGTTCTTCCAAACAATACTATATAGCTAAATTTTTTCAGCCATGAACTAACAACTAAACTTTATGCAATATGTTTACAATTATTCAAATTTATTTATAGCATGTACATTTTAATGCTTAATACATTTTTATGTTTTGATTGCTTTGTTCCATTTAAAAAATTCATAAAACCTAACCTCTTTTTATGCATGGGACGATAGTCTCAACGTTCGCTGAGACCTCCGCAAACCTAACCCTCATGAATGTTAAAGGATTACTGTACTCTAAATACATTACTGTAATGTTTTTAGAAATTTTGATGTGTAAACAATAAACATTTTGTTTTTAATAGAATGGGAGTGTAAATCACTTGCATTTCTGATTAGTGATGCAACGAATAGTGGTTTGGCCAAATAACCGAATACCAAATATTCGGCCAAGTTACAGCCGAATATTTGGCCGCCGAATAATGAACTTATTTTTGCCTAAAGACAAAATATAGTATGCACTATATGCACTATTCTTGTATATTTCACAATTAAAATGTATTGTTTTCTTTTAAAAAATTATTTATATACAAATTTTTAATTTTTTAAAGCATTATTTTACTCTGAAAAAATATTCGGTTATGTTCGGCCTAAAAATTGCCTCAATAATATGATTCAGACACCCCCAAAAAACTTCTTAGCAAAAGTTCCTCATCAGGTACTGTCTAGTTACATTTTAATAGATATTATGTGTGTTGTTACATTTTAAAATAATGACAAAATTTTATAAGTACGAAGAAACATAAATTTCAGCTTTCAGATGAATTATTTTCAGAAGCAGGTAACATTTACGAAAAAAAAAAAGAAATAGACTATTGTTGTGACGATTTGGACGCCATAACACACAGGGGTCACGCGACAGTAAAATGGTTAGTACAATAGAAACAGTTATCCCGATCTGCGTTGTGAAAAGATCTAATGGGATAATGTTATTTAATAAATTAGGAGAGAAGAAAATTTTGGAATAAAATTAATTTTGGCAATAACTCAAGGACGACTTATTTTACGTTGAAATGGAAATATCGAACTTGTAGGTTGCATAGAGAAACGTCCAATTCTAATAATTCCAAAATATTAGATACCATAAATTATGAATATTATCTAAAAGGGAACAAGGAAGTAATTCAAAGGAAAGACATATAAGTATACATACATAAACAAACTTTATTTTCATTTATATAAAATTCATAACTCAAATATGATTTTTTATATCATAATAATCTTTTCAAATTATCTACTATTTTATCAGAATATAACATAGTTCCATTCTCATTAGAACAGCAAAACTTTCATCAAAATTATACTTTGTTACTTATTTTTTTTTATTAATTTATGTTATCTTATGCTTGCCCCTTTTTTTCACAGCACGATCCGATGATGGGGGTTTTGCCAAAATTTTAATCAAAATTTTATTTATGAAAAATAGTATTCCCGTTATCATTAAAATCTTTATCATAAACAATCATAATATTCAATGACATAAGATTATGTACTTTAGTGGAAATTTAAAAAAAATAGTTGCTTAATATTAAATGTACACATCATAAGAAAACATAAAAACAATAGCCACGAATATATATTGAAATAAATATAAGGAATTTCTCACCCAAATAGACTTCGATCTTTTCTGTAATCATCCAACTCATACAGTTCACTCATAGTTTATGGAATCCTAAACACAAGTAAGTTCATCGGGGCATAAAGTTCCTTTTTTTATATATATATAGTTCATGGGGATCTTTCACAAACCAATTTCACTTTCTTTCGGCACTCTGTGACGCATGAAAATTAGAGCTCCATCTCCACAATGTACACTTTCATTGGCGAAATCTGCTGATGTATCATATCTTCGTTGCATTCGCATCTCATCACTAACCACTGAGCTTACATCTCCAAATCAGGTGAATACTTCTGTAAAACTCTGCATCAGTTAATTTCCCGGACAAAGACTTGTCTGCTCTCAACGATCTTTGTCAATAGATCATGACAAGGACAGGTCTACTCTCAGCATTAATTTTCATCATCATTTCCTTTTTTTCTGCATCAATCATTTTTTGTGACAAAGATTTGTCTGCTTTCAGTATTCATTTCAATCGCTAAATTTAGTATTGTCCTTAAAATTTGCTGCGAAGGAACTTGATGTAAAATTTTGAAGTATCTGGGTCGTCCTAGGGGAAGTCGCATCTTAACAAAAATTATAGAACCTCTTGAGGACGAGACAAGATCCAATTTTTTTGGGAGGGCTAAATTAACCCAGAGCTGTCGTTCTGATTGGAGGCTACTCCTGGTCCCTTATTGGTACTCTAGACATCCCTATCTATGGGCGTGCCAATTTATTTTTCACTGCATAGCATTAACTTAATTTTTGCCCCTTGCGTCAGGTTTTTCATGGGAATCACCACCCACGTTGAGTGTTGTAAAACCATCTTAATTGATAGAAAATTTATGGTTTCAACATCGTAAATTTTCTATTCTTTCGCTATACATTTACTGTCCATGTCTGGCGTCAGCAATGTTCTCTTTATCTGTAATTTCCTATTTTCCGTCTGGTCTTATTTGGGGAGTTTTATTTTATTACACTGTTTTTGCACATATAAATATTTACAATTCGAAATGTTTTATTTTCAATATTAATACAAAATAAATTCACAATTCATATTCCTTATTTTTTTCTAAATATACCAATACCAAACAACATATATATTTTTATTTTTTTCTACGCATTATATAATTATTCATTTTAATATACTTTAATTTTGGAGTATTTTTTATGTTATTTTAATTTATTGTATAAATTAATTACTAAAGAATTATTTTCCGAGAATTCAATTATTTTTAAATGTTATTGGATCGTGCGAAAATTATTTAATTAGTTAAATTAATAACAAGCCTTGTTGTGTAGATTTCTACACTACATTGCTTCTTCCCCCTTGTTTTTTTTAAAAATAATAATATGTACACCACAAAAATACACTTATAATACATATAGATATTACAAAATATCAATCAAACCTGATATATATAGTAAGTTCTTCAGATTGTTCATCATAACCCTGTAAGTTCACTTGAATAATATAATACAAAATATAAAATAGTATATACATTTTCTTTATTGCATAGGTGAGAAATATTTATTCCAATATAAGATGGCTATTTCAATATCAAAATACTGCAAAAATGCTATATTAATTTTAGTCAACATTGTCCACTAATTTTTTTTTTAATGCTACGCATACTGAAATCTATAAAAATATGTACAATCATGCAGCTTGTAGGTAATAAAGTTTACTTCAAAAATTTTGGCCATAAAATAAAAATATGCGCTATCTACATAACTACAGTGTGGATATTACGTAGAACTATGTTTTTACAAAAAAATTATAAACCAAAGTGCGTAAATATATATGTACATCGCTCTCTGCTTGAAAACATTCTTTTTTTATCTAAGGATGCCTTTTCATCCCCGCATCATTACTCCGGAATATCCACTTAAAATTTTCTCCTCGAAGAAAATGTGCCGAAAATCCCTTATAAAATCCCTGAGTGGTCTCCATGTGTCCTTGACAGTGATAATAATCTCGGAACAAGACGTACGGGTCAGTACTATCATGCCAAACAGGTTTACTCGTTATCACGTCTGTGAACGTAGTAATCACTTTTTTTACCCGCTGAATGGCTTTATAAAAGTGCGCGATCTGTTTATATTGTGTTTTTATAATATTGGATAATATCTCTACACTGCATAAGGTAAGTGTCATTCATTTTAAAATCCGAAGATTTTAGTACTATCTAATAACTGTTATTATTTATATAGTTTATCGTTCCTTATTCTTAACAATGTCCTATGAACAATTCCTTTTTTTTTATCAGATATCATGTCGGACACTGCTCGCCATTTTCTCCCCATTATGAGCGTGCTTTCCAGATTGTCTCTCACGTAACAATAATTTATTTTCATACCGTGATTGTTCTTAAATTTTAAAAATACTTTCCTTACCTACTATATTTTACTTTCATATGCCTTAATAGTCCATATGTTTTTTCTTTATTTTTAGGAGTCTTAAATGTATCCTTTTTATTTTTTCTCGCAGTATTATATTATAATATTTCGTAATTTTCTTCTGACACATGTGTATTTTTTATATATTTTGATTTTATTTCACAATTTATATTATGCTTTCTTCCGTGTGCACACAGTGTGGTTTTCGTGCGTCATTATATAAACTATGTTAATGAAAACAAATTTTTCTTTTTCGTAAAACGTATCCTTTCCAATGTGTTATTTTGTATATTTTTTATGTTTGTGAAATGTTTTAATCCGAAACTCCTACCGATTTTCTTTGGTTTGAATTTTATTAAAATATGCTACTGTGCGTCATATGACTCAATTAGAATTTTGTGTGACATCTAATGAGTATTTTTTTTAAACTACTGTTTTCTAACATAAGTAATGAAAAGATGGTACCCTCTATTCACTCCTATATTAGCGGTAAATACAGTATTTTAATATGCCGTTCCATGCTCATTTTGCCGTTTTATATTTATTTAATTGTTCGATGGATTCCCAAATTACTATGCATCCGTTGTATTTATTTATTTATTTATTTATATTTATACATTGTGAAATTTTTAATGTATGTTGTAATAATTCATCTACAATATTTTTATTTTCTTGTTTCCGTTTATTTTCGAATATGTTTTCATTCGAACATCATAAAGTTAATAAATTTTTATATATTATTTTCCGTTCCGTTAAGGTTTTGTTGCAAATTTATCATATATAATTTTTGAATTTTAGGTATAATATGGTTTATTTATTATATTAATATATTAATTTAGGTATGTGTTTTTTTTTTTTTTTTTGCTTCGATACTGAAAAATCCGTGTACAATCCCACGAAAATATCTTGCGCAATGTCATCCAATCGACCCGCAATCAAAATGACACTTTCCATGGAATATTACGTATTTCCATGCGATTATCACAGTTTTTTCAAACATTATTATATTCAAATTACTCTGTGGTTGTGAATTTTAAAGGTTTTACATACGACTTGCAGGTTTTGCCTTATACTGTTGTTTACAAACGGTGGGCTTTTCATTTTGAACCCTTCTGTGATCATCCATTTTATTTATTTACCTAAATGAGTCTGTAATGTTTATTTTAATATATGTATTAATTTGTTTACTTATTTATGTATTATTTTTCAGATTTATGTAATGTTTAATCTTTTATTTTCATAAAATTTTAGCAATTTTACACAATTACTCTTTGTTTACATTTTCCCAATTACTACTTGTTTTTTCTTTTTATAATTGGTAGCAATGTGTAGAAAATTTTTATTTTCTGATAAATGGTGTCTTAAATCGTTTTTATTTACAAAGAGTGTGGAATGTTGTATAAATTATATACAATTTAATCAATTTTGTGTCATAAATATGGTAATCAAAATAAATGCCATATTTAAAAGTGCTTCCGTGACATAACAATTTTATATTATTTGCATAATTTATGTCCATGTTTGTTTCATAATGTTTCATTTTCGTGTCAAAGTCATAACATTTTGTGAATATTTTAAAATATGTCTAATGGAAAATACATTTTCCATCCAATGTTGCTGATTTCTACTTATTTATCTCCAAAGTGACCGGGCCCCACCAGTGGCCGAGAGGTTCTGCTCTCGAAGCTGGTAGACGGGAGGTGCTGGGTTCGATCCCAATCGCGCCCGTCGGCCTAACCGTTCGGAGTTTTCGTGGTTTTCTTCGAACCTTGGTTCTCCAAGCGTTAATACGGGTTAGGTTCCCTTAGAAAGACCTCCACGGAAGGCACTCCCCCCCTTAGGGCCTATATCCCACGCGCAGATAATTGGCCGACATAAATACAACCAACCAACCAACCAAAGTGACCGTTTTTTATATTTTGTACAAAATTTTTCTTTTTTTTTGTTAAATATGTCAATTTAATATATATATATATTTATTTATTTTTTTTAGTCCTCTTTGAAGTAAGTATGTGTTTTTGTTTATCACTAGCGATCCAAATATTTTTCCGACATGTTTTGAAATACGTCATATATTTTGAAGTGTAAACAAATAAATTATATATACCCTGTTTTCCGTTTTTCTATTTTTTTTTATTATTAATATTTTTTGTCTAATTTTTATTTTCCAGGATAATCCTTATGTTACGCTTCATTTTTACTCACTCAAAATATTTCTTTTCTAGCCATTGTAATTAATATGCAATTCAATATAAATTTTGTCATTCAATTATTTAGCTGTGTTGGCTACTCAAATTGCCCCTTCATTTCTATCGTGCGTCCCAGAAAGTTTTCCATCACTGAAAGAATTCGCTGTTCTCCAGAACCGCCCATGTGAAACAACACGGCTGCCCGACTCAACGTAAGCCCGCAGCCAGCTCACAACAACAGTCTTTTTTATTCAGCCTAGAGTATGCCCTCTATAACTGGCGAAAGTCGTAGACTTCAATTCGTCTTCAATACCGGCTCGGTGAGAAAAACATTTATTTATCTTTTTATTTATTTTTTCCCTAGCGATCTGCTCCATTGCATATCCCATTTTGACCGTAACCGGTTCTCCGAAAGTGGTGAGTGGGTTTCGTTAGAAAATGAGTTTTATTTTCTCACTTCTTTGAGCTGCAAGATACTTGTTACTCCAATTCTCCTAAACACCTTCGCTCCGTTTTTGAGCTCTTGCTGAAGACAGCTAGTTTCAAGGCCGTCCCTTGCCCAGAACAAGTTTTGAGTAAAGCACTTATTTCGATTTCACTTTTCCCCTGCATGTTCTTCCGTTGCTATGGGAACGCGTTTACTCCGGGCTTATTTCCTCTGGTAACCAGAAGAGAGAAAAAGTGGGTGTAGGATTAATTCCGCTGCCTCGTGGGAAAAGGGTTTTGATCCGCTTCATCCTTTCTCCTAGCTATATACATCTCCCTGCATCTTTCTCTCTTTTTGAGATGCTCGTCATAGCGCCCCTCTCGCGCGTTTTCAATGCGGCCTTCATTATATACGCAAAATACAGTTTCTTGTTAATTTAATGAATTGAGTTTTTGTTTTACTTGTGTATTATATAATCGAATTCTCTTTGTGTATATTTTGTTTTTGTGGGAAATTGTACGAAAATATTTTATTTTTACTTTTTTTTAATTAATTAATTTATTTATTTTATTTTATTTTTTTTGAAAGATTTATTCCCATATCTTTGTCAAAATATGATGTTATTTTATGTTTTTTTTTTTTGTTTACTTTCTAACGTACTTGAGTTAATACTTTTTAAATGACTTCCTTTTATGGGTGCATAATTCTGCAAAATATGTTTTATCTTTAAATATTTTGATCATTATTCGTACCCCTGTGTTAAATTTTGCTTTGCTTTTGAGGGAAACCGAATTTTAAATTGATTTTTATGCTTTTTCATATTTTTATCAATTTATTTTTAGTACCAACAACGTTATTTTCTATAAAATTTCTACACGTGTTTTTTATTTATTTATTTATTTTTTTTGCAATGTTGGGCGCAAATAATTTTGAAATGTGAATAGTAACTGGTTTCAAATCCGGTTTGTCCTTATTTTTTATAAGGTAATTGTCGTTGCGGAAAATTCTTTCAACATAATATGGTCCTGAGAATTTTTGGTTTAAAGTTTTGGGTTTGATTAGTAATTTTAAGTATACTTCGTCTCCTACGTTTAATTGTTTGTGTTTAACTTTTGAATTTTTGTTCAAGTCCTCATCCGCCTTTTGTTGATTTATGAGAACTTGTCTCCTAATTTCATGCATGTGTGATAACTTCCTTTGCACATAGGTGCTGTAAGAATCCATTTTATGCTCTGTAAAATTCATAAAAGGTGTTTTTATTTCTCTTGCGAAAAATAACATGCTTGGTGTGAAATTAGTTATACGATGTTTGGTTGAATTGTGCATAAGTACAAAATATGGAAGTCTAATGTCCCATTCGTACGTTTTAGTACACATGGATGCGATGGAACTCTAAGTCCCTGTGGGTACGTTCAAGAATGCCCTGCGAGGATGGTTTATAAATGCTTGACGTAATTAACTCTATATTTAGATTTTCCATATAGTCTTTGAAGTCTTTTGACCTGAAATAGGGTCCATTATCACTCGCTAGAAATTTTGCCAATCCGTAGGCACTAAAATATTGATTTAAAGCCTTAATTATGACTTTAGTGTCTGTCGATCTGAGTGGGAATGCCTGTAGAAAACGTGTAGCTGTATCTATTACAGTTAAGATATATTTGTTCCTGTTTAATGACACAGGCAAAGGTCCCACAATATCAGTTGTTATTTTCTCCCCTGGGAGATAGTTTTTGTCCATTGTTTTCAATGGTATCTTGATTGTTTTATGTGTCTTAAAAGTATTGCATGTTGTACACTTTGTACAGAATGTTTTTATCTCCTGATACATTCTATACCAGAAAAATCTTTCTTTTATTATTCCATAAGTTTTTAGAAAAGCAAAATGCGGTACATGTGTGCTTTTTATGATGTCATCTTTCAAGCTTTGCGGTGCAATGTACAATTCCTCGTTACTTGAATTTTGTGCATTTTTCAAAATTAATATTCCATCTTTATTCAAACAATACTTTTCGTATTTTTTTACCTTTCTTTGTTGCTTTAAAGCTTCTATAATTTCTGTTAGTTTAGGGTCTTTCATCTGTTCTTTTTTTATATTATCCTCAGTTAATTTTTTATTCACCGTGAAAAGGTGTTTATTTAGATTATCTGCAATTGTTAAATTGTGTAAGCAACGAGTATTGAAATCTGCTGGATTGTTATTTCCAGAAATGTGAGATATCTCATAGTCGTAGTCTTGGAGTTTAAGTAACCATCTTGCAACAATCTCAGGCTGTTTTTCTAACTGTAAATGGTACGTTAGGGCTTTTGAATCGGTCAGTAATATAAATTTTTTTCCTAATAATATATTCCGAAAATATGTAATAGTTTCGTAGATCGCCAATAGCTCAATTTGCAAGCTTGGATATTTTTTTTCTGACTCTCTTAACTTTCTTCCTGTAAATTCAATTGGTATCATTTTATCACCTTGCTTTTGTGCCAATATACCTGATGTTGCGATCTTGGATCCATCTGTGATTACATAGAAAGTTTTTGTGTAATCTGGCGGGTGAATTGTAGGTTGCGTCATTATTATTTTTTGTATTTTTTCAAATGAATGTTGTGCTCTTTCATTCCATCTGAATTTTTGGTTACTCCTCGTAAGATCTGTCAGAGGTGAAATAATTTCCGCATAATTTTGTATGGTCGATTTAAAATATGTGCATAGACCTATGAATGCTCTCACCAGTTTTTGAGATGTGGGTCTTGCAAAATTGGTAATTTTCTTTATATTTTTTTCTGAGGGTGCGTATCCCTTTTCGCTAATTTTATAGCCTAAAAATTCTATTTCCGGCATATATAGTTTTAGTTTTGTAGGTTCAATAGTCAAATTGAATTTTTCCAATCTTTTTAGTACTTCCTCAAGTATTTCGTGCATTTGTTCTATATTTTGAGCTCCAAGAAGGATATCATCGATGAAATATTCAATGTCGTATTTTTCTTTTAAGTCACTTAGAACTATGTCCATTAAGCGAGCAAATAAATTCGTCGAAAATTTTAATCCGAATGCTAAACGAGTCATTTGAAAGTGATTGTTTTCCGTAACGAAAGCCAATTTGTGCTTGTCTTCTTCCCTCAGCTTGATTTGAAAAAACGCTGAATGTAAATCTAACACCGTGTATATTTTCTTTCCTGACATGCTTTGTAAAATCTTTTTTGTATTTGGCACAGGATATGGGTCGCTCTCTACTATATCATTAAGCGATCTAAAATCTAAAGCCAATCTTACTTTGATTAAATTTTTGTCGTTAGTTTTTGATGTGGAATTTTTTTTTTTACGAAAATTACTGGAAATACATAGCTGGAATTCGTATGTTATATAATACCTGCGTCTAATAGATCTCTTATTCCCTTTTCTGCACTCTTCTTTATATCGTGTGCTAATTTAAAAGGTTTGGTTTGGATCGGAAAGTCATGCTGTAATTTAATTTTAGGTTTAATTACATCCGTCGCTCCTAGCGTTTTATAAGATTTACTGAATGCTGTCGCATGTCTCATTACAATATCCAAAACTTCCTTTTGCACCTTCGGTGGTAAATGATCTACTTTGAAATCCTCTCTTGACAATTCCTTTCTTCGCAATTCTCTAATTTGTGTTATATTTAAATTGTTAACTTCATAAATACTGTCAGTATTTGTTACATTTTGTTCTTTAATAGAAAAATCAGTTGTAATCTTCCCCATTTCTTGATCCTTGTATAATTTTAAATATTTGTTGGAGAGATTCTGTACTATAATTCGAAATGAATTATTGTCGGATTCTTTACTTTTATGAACAGAATTCTGAATTGCTAATTTTTTATTATTGTATTTGGGTTGAAAAAAGAATTGTTGGTCTTTTTCTAAAACTCCGTCGAAAATTAAATTTACTAATTTCGATTCTTTAGGCGTTAGAGTAATTTTGTTTTCTACAAATGCTCTTGTGTTATTTTTAGAATTATAATGATCATTAGAATTAATTTGTTTAGTTGTTTGTTTGTACAGTTTGAAAATTGTCATTTTGTTGTGTTTTTTTAATCCTGTTAGCTTCTGTAAATTGATTTTCATTGGAATTTAATTTAATTACCGTATTGTTAATTTTTTAAATGTTGTTTTCCAAGTCCATGATTATTTTGTTACTTTTTAAAAAATCATATCCTAAAATAATCTTGTAATCGCGGTCAAATTCTTCTTTTGTGACATAAAATGTCCCATTTACGAAATTATTCTCATTTTTAAATTTAAATTTTACGCAGTTTTTGAACGGAATCGTTTCATTTGACAAAGTTGTAATTTTAATTGAATTGGCTAAATATTTAATTTTTATATCTGTCGTTTTTATTTTTTCAAAAATTTCTGGTGACAATAGGCTAATACTTGCTCCACTATCTACTAAACTGGGTATAATTAGTTCCTTTTTCATCTTTAAATTCCATATTGGTAACTCATTGTTTCTTCCTGAGTTGCAACTTGCTATCAATTTTTCTTTAACCTTAGAATTTTGATTTTCCTTAGCCTCAAACACGTTTTTTTTCACATGTTCATGTTTCTTTTTTTTCAATTTTTGTTAAATTTTGTTTTTATATTATAACCCTGTTTTTCTTTTAATATGCGGGACCTACGGGTTTGCACTTGTGCTAAATTTTGAGACCCCCTTATCGGTTTAAATGATGGTGTCCTCTTTTTCCTCTGGTATTTTGTCTACCCCTTCTCTGTTGATTTTCACTTGGGAAGGTAATAGTGGGCTGCGTTTCTTTATTTCTATCATTAGGTGGTTGAGAAAAATTGTTTTGCCCGTTTTGTATATTTGTGACGCCTTGGTGTTGCCCTGTATATTGAATTTGTGCATTATTCCCCTGTGTAAAATCAGCATTTTGGATTGGGACAGTGTTTTGATAATTATAATTCCCTTGGTGCATTTGATTTTGACCTATCAGCTGTTGAGAATCATTATGCCAATTGTGCATCACATTGTACATATAATTTTGTCGAAGCTGATTGTAGTGCGGTCTTATGGGATTGAAATTTTGAGGATTTTGAAAATGCGGTATATAATTTTGTGGACTTCTTTGGAAATTTTTATAATTGTAATTTGTATGGTAGTTCCTTGGAAATCTTGGCCTAACATTGTATTGTTGTGCTCCCCTAGGTTGTACAAAATTTTCGCTTCTTTTATTAAAAAAACAATGTTGTGTTTGGTGGTTTGATTTGTTGCATATGTGACAGAATTGTTGGGTGATGTGATTAATTTCCCCTTCGTTTTGTTTGTTTTCATGTGTCCCAAGCTTTAAATTATTTATCTGTTTCTTTAGGTCTTGTATTTCAGTTTTTTGCTCTTGGGACATATTGATTAGTGCTCATAGAATTTTTTTTTCACTAGTTTCTGTTAAGTTGTTCATTTCGCCTGCGCATTTTCCGTTGATTGCTAATTCGATGTCCTTGGCCCGTTTAAAAGCATCGTCGAATTTTGTTGGAGGATATTTTTTTAATTCAAAAGAAATATCCGGTCTCAACGTCTCAAGGTATTTTGTTAATTTCATCGTTTCAAGCAGTTCTTTTGCTCCATTTTTTTTCGTGTCCCGATAAAGCTAAATATTTTTGTGCCTCAATACTGAATTTTTTTGTAAATTCCTCAATCGTTTGATTGGCTGTTTGTTTCGCGTTAATGAACTGTAATTGGGCTTTTGCGAAAGATTTTTCTTTTTGAAACTGCTTTATTGAATTTTCTTTGAATGTTTTGTAGTCGTTTGCCTTATGAAGTTCTGTTGTATTTTTCATAATTTCCCGTGCTTGCCCTTTAAATTTTGATTTTGCAAGTACTAATTTGATATCATCGGGAAATTGTGCCGCATCGGCTAATTCTTCAAATTCGTCAAAAAATTGTGTAATTTCTTGGTCTGGTTTATCTTCAAAATTTTGGAGCGAATTTATTAAGGTATCTACTCCTATCGTAAATGTTCCCCTTTCAGGAGAAGTTTGTCTCTTCCCTCTGCCGCCTGTCATGATTTAATTTTTATGCCTTATTTTCCTAGCGGCTGCAATTCCCAAATATATAATAGAATAATTTCTATTTTGTTTTGCTTCAATCCCAGTTTCTCAGAAATTTCCTACACTGCAAATTATTATTTTTTCAATTTTAGAATATAATTGTCTATCTCTATTTTCAAGATCATACTAATTTGTAAAATAATATTTTCGCATAAATTCTACTGAAATAACACTGAATATTCTGCATGCATGCACATAAATAAAACACAATATGAAATTTTCACCAATATTTCCTTTCATAGATATTAATTATAATAATCACTCGTTATGTTCGTACTAAATTATGTACTGTGAACTGAACTACTCTTTTCCTTAGTTTTTCTTTTTGTTATACACATAAATAATTTTTTTATATAACATACGAAAATAATTTTGTTAGTAATTGAAAAGAAAAATAAAAATAGAGGAAAATAATAATAATATTTTTTTTTAATATAAGTTAAATCATTGCAACCATTTAATTTTACGTCCTAAATTCCATTACTAACACCTGGTATTAACACCATTAAATTTTAGTATGTTGTGACGATTTGGACGCCATAAAACACAGGGTCACGCGACAGTAAAATGGTTAGTACAATAGAAACAGTTATCCCGATCTGCGTTGTGAAAAGATCTAATGGGATAATGTTATTTAATAAATTAGGAGAGAAGAAAATTTTGGAATAAAATTAATTTTGGCAATAACTCAAGGACGACTTATTTTACGTTGAAATGGAAATATCGAACTTGTAGGTTGCATAGAGAAACGTCCAATTCTAATAATTCCAAAATATTAGATACCATAAATTATGAATATTATCTAAAAGGGAACAAGGAAGTAATTCAAAGGAAAGACATATAAGTATACATACATAAACAAACTTTATTTTCATTTATATAAAATTCATAACTCAAATATGATTTTTTATATCATAATAATCTTTTCAAATTATCTACTATTTTATCAGAATATAACATAGTTCCATTCTCATTAGAACAGCAAAACTTTCATTAAAATTATACTTTGTTACTTATTTTTTTTTATTAATTTATGTTATCTTATGCTTGCCCCTTTTTTTCACAGCACGATCCGATGATGGGGGTTTTGCCAAAATTTTAATCAAAATTTTATTTATGAAAAATAGTATTCCCGTTATCATTAAAATCTTTATCATAAACAATCATAATATTCAATGACATAAGATTATGTACTTTAGTGGAAATTTAAAAAATTAGTTTGCTTAATATTAAATGTACACATCATAAGAAAACGTGAAAACAACAGCCACGAATATATATTGAAATAAATATAAGGAATTTCTCACCCAAATAGACTTCGATCTTTTCTGTAATCATCCAACTCATACAGTTCACTCATAGTTCATGGAATCCTAAACACAAGTAAGTTCATCGGGGCATAAAGTTCCTTTTTTTATATATATATAGTTCATGGGGATCTTTCACAAACCAATTTCACTTTCTTTCGGCACTCTGTGACGCATGAAAATTAGAGCTCCATCTCCACAATGTACACTTTCATAGGCGAAATCTGCTGAAGTATCATATCTTCGTTGCATTCGCATCTCATCACTAACCACTGAGCTTACATCTCCAAATTAGGTGAATACTTCTGTAAAACTCTGCATCAGTTAATTTCCCGGACAAAGACTTGTCTGCTCTCAGCGATCTTTGTCAATAGATCATGACAAGGACAGGTCTACTCCGAGCATTAATTTTCATCATCATTTCCTTTTTTTCTGCATCAATCATTTTTTGTGACAAAGATTTTTCTGCTTTCAGCATTCATTTCAATCGCTAAATTTAGTATTGTCCTTAAAATTTGCTGCGAAGGAATTTGATGTAAAATTTTGAAGTATCTGGGTCGTCTTAGAGGAAGTCATATCTTAACAAAAATTATAGAACCTCTTGAGGACGAGACACAAGACTTAATAATCTTTTCTCATTCCATCTTCCAAGATCCAATTTTTTTTGGGAGGGCTAAATTAACCCAGAGCTGTCGTTCTGATTGGAGGCTACTCCTGGTCCCTTATTGGTACTCTAGACATACCTATCTATGGGCGTGCCAATTTATTTTTCACTGCATAGCATTAACTTAATTTTTGCCCCTTGCGTCAGGTTTTTCATGGGAATCACCACCCACGTTGAGTGTTGTAAAACCATCTTAATTGATAGAAAATTTATGGTTTCAACATCGTAAATTTTCTATTCTTTCGCTATACACTTACTGTCCATGTCTGGCGTCAGCAATGTTCTCTTTATCTGTAATTTCCTATTTTCTGTCTGGTCTTATTTGGGGAGTTTTATTTTATTACACTGTTTTTGCACATATAAATATTTACAATTCGAAATGTTTTATTTTCAATATTAATACAAAATAAATTCACAATTCATATTCCTTATTTTTTTCTAAACATACCAATACCAAACAACATATATATTTTTATTTTTTTCTACGCATTATATAATTATTCATTTTAATATACTTTAATTTTGGAGTATTTTTTATGTTATTTTAATTTATTGTATAAATTAATTACTAAAGAATTATTTTCCGAGAATTCAATTATTTTTAAATGTTATTGGATCGTGCGAAAATTATTTAATTAGTTAAATTAATAACAAGCCTTGTTGTGTAGATTACTACACTACAACTATCACCTGAGAATGCTGAATTATTATTTCTGCATCACAATCTACGTTTATTGAAAACATTTTAACTGTTTTTTAAGGCATTACAATGCTATTCTTGAAAAAAATATCTAAAACGTAAATGATTACTAATTAAAAGAATTTAGTATTTACATTTCTTTCATTATTTAATAAGAAATAGTAACAGGCTTAAAAAAATCACTTAAATTATATTTAACTTTTAAGCGTATTTTACTAAAAAAAAAAAAAAAAAAAAAAAAACTCTTTAAATATTGCAACATATACGACTTAAATATCTTATACATACAATACATCTATATCTAATCAATCATATATTTATGTTCTTTATATGTATAATTCAAAATATTATTGAAAGAAATATTTTTTTATATAACAAGGGTTAAATGTTAAACTACCCATTATGATAAAAAAAAATAATAATAATTAGTTTGTACAGCTGTATTAAAACAATTTTGAATAGATTAATTTTAAATTTAACAGATTATGTTAGCTTATTAGAGATACTTTTTGTACTTACTGATACAGCATAAAATTTTTTTAACATGATTCCTAAATTAGCCTCTTATATAAAAATGGGTAGATAAAACCCATTTGGAGTATGAAAGTTAATGGAAAAAAAAGTGTTAGTTAATTTCAAATAAAAATTTCATTATATATGATGAATATAAATTGTCAAATTAAAAAGTTATACTGTGTAAATATAAAAATATTTATTACAGTATTATTCGGCCAAGGCCGAATAATGGACTTGATATTCGGCAGACAGGCCGAATGGGCCGAATATTCGGCTTCGGCGGAATATTCGTTGCATCTCTATTTCCGATGTCTTCAAATCTATTGATATTCTTGGCAGTTTGAATGAGACTTATTTCTTTTTGTCTTACAAAATATTATTTACTAATTTATGTATTGTTTATTTCAATTAATGAACTGAAATTTTCTTTCTTTCCTTTTTATTTTTTTATTTAGGTATGTCAAGAAATATGCTTTTAGGTTTTGATGTACTATTTATTACTTCTTAATTATTATACCAACTGAAAATTATTGACTAACCGACTTCTTTCCAAAACACTGTCTTAATAGTTCACAATTTAGCTAGTTACAGTTATTTTTGCAAATGTTTCTTTCAGATTCAAATATAAATACCTGTTTCTGCAGATCAATAAAGTTTTCTGCAAAGCATTGTGTCATCATCATAGACCATTATATAATACAGATTGTTATTTTATTTATTATATGTAGTAATCATTATATTCAATAATAAATTTTGTTATGTAATAAAAGAAATTTTATTTTGTTTCTGTAACATGTACTTTCAAATAAAAGAAATTTATTAAAAATTTGTTGTTTTCATTTGACTACCTATATAATTTTATTATAAATGGTATTTCAAGTATTTACTTGTTTTGTTTATCATGTAAACCTTGATGTAAAAGTTGTTTTTAATTATATCAGGGTTCATACAGAGTTGGGAAGAAAAAATCCAAGGAGTACACAAAAAATCCAAGGAGTCCAAAAAATTTTAAGGATTTGCCATTTTTTGTTGTTGTTGTTGTTTTTATGTGCTGCATCATTATGTGGTAAGCACACTCCAATTTCTAATGCCCAATTTGGAGAGAAAAACATTTCAAAAACAAATTTTACTCTATTAGAATCTAATTGTTAGTGCTGAAATTGTACAGTATTCACAATATATTGCTTACTGATTTCATAAGTTTAAATACAAAATTGACAATCACCTTTTTTATGGAGTGACCAATGGTCATGTCAGCAGGGGTGATTCTGAGTAAAAAAAAAATTCTGAAATTCACAGCAAAACTTCTGAAAAGTTACACCAGAGGGGGGGGGGGCGGAATCCACTTCCGACACTAGCTATGCACTTACTCCGCGGCTCTTTGACGAAATTCGCGTTTTTTCGCGATCTTTTGACGAAATTTTTGTTTTTTCGCGATCTTTCGACGAAATTCTTGTTTTTTCGCGATCTTTCGACGAAATTTGTGGGTTTTTTCGCGATCTTTTGACGAAATTTGTGGGTTTTTCGCGATCTTTTAACGAAATTTGTGGGTTTTTCGCGATCTTTTGACGAAATTTGTGGATTTTTCGCGATCTTTTGACGAAATTTGTGATTTTTTTGCGATCTTTTGACAAAATTTGTGGGGGTTTTCGCGATCTTTTGACGAAATTTGGGGGAATTTTCGCGATTTTTTGACGAAATTTGTGGGCTTCTTCGCGATCTTTAGACGAAATTTGCCGTTTTTACGCGATCTTTAGACGAAATTTGTGATTTTTTCGCGATCTTTTGACGAAATTTGTGGGGGTTTTCGCGATCTTTTGACGAAATTTTTGGGGGGTTTTCGCGATCTTTTGACGAAATTTTTGGGGAGTTTTCGCGATCTTTTGACGAAATTTTTGGGGAGGGGGGTTTCGCGATCTTTTGACGAAATTTGGGGAATTTTCGCGATCTTTTGACGAAATTTGTGGGTTTCTTTGCGATCTTTAGACGAAATTTGCCGTTTTTACGCGATCTTTAGACGAAATTTGTCGTTTTTTCGCGATCTTTAGACGAAATTTGTCGTTTTTTCGCGATCTTTACACGAAATTTGTCGTTTTTTCGAGATCTTTACACGAAATTTGTCGTTTTTTCGCGATTTTTAGACGAAATTTGCCGTTTTTTCGCGATCTTTAGACGAAATTTGTCGTTTTTTCGCGATCTTTAAACGAAATTTGTCGTTTTTTCGCGATCTTTACACGAAATTTGTCGTTTTTTCGAGATCTTTACACGAAATTTGTCGTTTTTTCGCGATTTTTAGACGAAATTTGTCGTTTTTTCGCAATCTTTAGACGAAATTTGTCGTTTTTTCGCGATTTTTTGACGAAATTTGAGTTTTCCCCTCGATTCTTTGACGAAATTTGCGATTTTTCTGCAAACGATTGACAAAATTTATTTCTTTCGGCGACCATATGTCCGAATTTTCGGATTGGTGACCAATTTTTTAAATTTTTCAGAAATGAATGCCTTACATTTTCGGAAAATTCGGACTAGAACCACCCCTAGGTCATATAAATAGAGATTAGTCAAACCCCAAACACTTATTATGTATATCACATACATGATACATCTTATAGAAAATTTTAAAAGGCAAAACAAAAAAAAAGAATGCTAAACGCAACATACAAGAAAAAATATAACAAGTTTTGAATTTAATCTTTTAGAACAGCGGTAATCGCTTTCTTTGAAGGTGAAATTTTGACGAATTCGCATTTTTTTCGCGATCTTATGATGAAATTCGCGTGTTTTTCGCAATCTTCTGAGGGGGGGATTCGCGTTTTTTTCGCGATCTTTTGAGAAAATTCGCTTTTTTCGCGATCTCTTAATAGAATTCACGTTTTATTTCGATTGTTTAGCGAATCTGACGTTTTTTCGCGATCTTTTGATGGAAACCGCGTGTTTTTCGCGATCCTTTGACGAAATTTCCGTGTTTTTCGCGATTCTTTGATGGGAACCGCGCGTTTTTTGCGATCCTTTGACGAAATTCGCTTATTTTTCGCGATCTCCGCGTGTTTTTCGCGATCTGCTGGGTAATTTCTCGTTTTATTTCGATCGTTTGATGAAACTGACGGTTTTTTTGCGAACTTTTCATGGAAACCGCGTGTTTTTCGCGATCCTTTGACGAAATTCGCGTATTTTTTGCGATCTTTCAAGAAATTCGCGATCTTTTGAATTAATTCACATTTTTTTCGCTTTTTTGAGGAAATTCGCGTTTTATGCGATCTTTTGAGGAAATCTGCTTTTTTTCTTGATCTTTAACGAAATTCGCGTTTTTTCGTGATCCTTTACGTAAATTCGCGTTTTTTCGTGATCCTTTACGTAAATTCGCGTTTTTTCGCTGTCTTTTAAGAAATTCGCGATCTTTTGAAGAAATGCGAGTTTTTCTGCGATCTGTTGCAGAAATTCGCGTTTTTTCACGATCCTTTAACAAAATTAACGAATTTTTTCCGCGATCGATTGACGAAATTTGAAGGTATTTTTTGGAGCATATTTACGAAAAATGCGATTTTTCCGAGATTCTTGGCTAAATGCCAAACATCGATAAAATTTAAAGGTCGACTAACAGTGTCGAAAAACGGACTTTACGGACCTAATAATTTAAAAACGGACCTAGTGGGAGCCCTGCTATTAAGATTATCCTACCCAATCAATGCTGTGCTGCATATGAATGACGTGCATAAAGGATTTACCGTGCGTTTTACAATCACGATTTTTTTTCCCTCGGCAGCAACATCTCTTGCGTCCGAAGCCGCAATATACAATGTAAGGAGTTTCTAAGGAGTGGTTTGCTTATCTAAGTAGTTCTAAGTACTACTTGGGAATGTTTTCATTTCTAAGGAGTTTCCAAGGAGTCTAAGGAGTCTGTGCGAACCCTGTTATATATTTATTTTTAATAAAAAACAAAGGCTAAGATGTAAAATGAGAAAATACTTTCATTTTTAACACTTTCGACATGGTTTAAAAGTATTTATGAATTCGCTTTGTCTGTTTACCCACACTCTAACTCATGAATATACTGGGATCACAAGCCTCTTGAAACAAATGACAAACATTTTATGCTGCTTATCTTTTTCATTACCTTGGTTTTTACAAAATTTTATGTTAACAATGCATTTTCAATACATCTTTAGTTTTTTAACCCTTTATATCCTGACGGTACTTTAAAGTACCATTAAAATAACTTGTTATAAAATTCAATTAATACATCGATTAGTAGTAATGCTGTTTAGAATGAGTTATAGATACTTTATCTTGTTCCAAAAGCATTGTTGGTTGCACAAAACAAAAATATTTTTAAAAGGATGATTTCTTTCACATTTGCATCTTTTCAGCTTTTTTGACCTTGAAGGAGGGGGGTGGGGAGGGGAAATAATTTTCAGTTCGGAAATATTTCAGTTGAAAGAACATTATATCTGTACATTTTTTAATTCTACAAAATACTAATATTTTATATATTTTTTAAATAAAAGATTTGAGTGGAGTTATAAATATTGCACAAAATCCCTATAAATTTTAATTTAATTAATCCCTCTAAAATTTATTAAATGATTGTCTTTTAATGTAGTTTCAAAAAATCATGAAAAATTCTTTAGAAAATGAAATTAGCATGAATTCATAATTCAGGATATAAAGGGTTAAATAATCTGAGAGGAATTTAATTTCGAAATAGCATTCTCTTTTACTGCTGCAGTGGTTATACAAATCTACATTTTTTGACAGATTTGCATGAAACTTGATATAAGGGCTGTGCTTATATAGAAATATTATTTTAGGGTGGGACAGTGGTCTGGCACTTGATTGTCATAAGATATTTCTGGAGAAAGGTGGTTTTGTTTTTTGATATTGTTATTTTTTATCCAAACAATATTTTTTGTGTTTGTTCTTTACTTTTTTCTTTATATCAAAATAGCCTTATACCTTTTAAATAGTAACTACCTCTTTTAGATGTTAATCGATATAAAGTTATTTAAATGTAAAATCATATCTTTATATCACTGCAAACATAAAAAAAAAAGATTTTTAAACATTGATAATGATTTGCACCTGGGGCTTAAACATAGTTTTTGATGCCCCCCTCTTCTTCTTCACAAAGAAATATTTACTGTGTTTCTAATTGCAAACTATTTTGAAATTTAAAATACATAATCATAAAATGCTTAATCAGCTTTATCAAATATTGATTCATTAAAATCTTAAAAACGGAATCGAAAGGAACCGAAAAATACTCTGCTTTATACAGGTTTTCATCTTAGCAGGTATAATTGTTGACATTTTCTCTGTTGAAAATAAATATTTTTTCATTTAAGATTGGATTCTATTATAGATAGATTTCCTTTTCTTAGATTTTACGGTAGTAGTTGTAGCATTATAATTGAAGCGTTTAAAGTCACAGTGATATGAATTAAGAGACTAGATTAGTCACTCGAAGACATTTGCAAGCTAATATTAAAACTATGGGAGTGTTCTTGACAAATATCTTGCATTTTATTATTTTTAAATATTTTTTTTTTTTATCATGAGGTACCTGAGGTCGATATTTAATGTTGTGCGTTTGTACTTTTTTGTGTTTCGTAACATTTTTTTTTTATATTCGGACACTTTCATTTTTGGAAAACTGTTTGGAATCGAATCTGAAATTTAAAGTATCCTCATATTAAAAAAATACAACCAAAATCGAAAAAATAGAAAATGCACAACACTAGACATCAACCTCAAGTATCATATGAAAACAAAAAAATTAAAATCAAGCAAGAATTCTGAAAAGAATGCTTGTTTTCGTGTGAGACTACACTAGTCATCACGCAAAGAAACTAGAACGTTGATGTTAAACCTATGTGATCATTCTTTTTAAAATTTCTTGTTTGCATTTTAATGGTTTTAAATGACTTTTTTGTTTAGAATGGCTGATGTTGAATTCTAACTGGGTTAGTATTTACATTTTCTATTTTGGTTGCAGATTTTTTTTTAAAGTTATTTTTATGTTTGGATTTTCTGGCTGCGAGACAATTTTATCCAAATTTCATATACAGTATGGAACCATTTATCTGGAAACCAGTTAACCGGAAAACCAGTTATCCGGAATGATATTTCTGAAAGACTGATTTCAGAATCTTTGCAGAAAAAAGTATCACACACTGCTAGTTTGACATAGGCTTTGCTTAAACAATTGTATAATGTGATGACCACATCTAGTATTTGAAATGAAAACATATTTATTGTATTTTAAATGTTTTAATTTTCATGCAGAGGAAACAGAAGAATTTTTGTTCCTAAGGGATTCCCATAAATTACCTTCTAGTAGTAGAAAAAGGACAGTTCTGCTCCAGCAGGTGGTGGGTGGTGGGAGCTCCTCCTCCTCCTCCACCACCTGCTCCTCCTCCACCTCCTGCTCCTCCTCCACCTCCTCCTGCTCCTCCTCCACCTCCTGCGGAGAATGTGTGCTCTAAGAGGAGGGGTTAGAAAGGAATGTTGATCTCTAAGAAGAGGGTGGAGTTTAAAAAATTTTTAGATTTTTTTTTGGAGATTGAAATTTTGAACTATAGTACGAGGGATCATTTTGGAGAATGAATTGTATTTTTTAGCGGAAATAATTTTTAAGTGAACTATAGTACGAGGGGTCATTTTGAAGATTGAAATTTTATTTTTTAGCGGAAAAAATTTTAAGTGAACTATAGTACAAGGGGTCATTGTGGAGAATGAATTTTATTTTTTTAAATTTAGAATTTTTTTTCTCTTTTGAAAGATGAAATTTTGTAGTGAAATAAAGTATGAGTGATCATTTTGGAGAATGAATTTTATTATTTAGCGGAAAAAATTTTTAAGTGAACTATAGTACGAGGGGTCAGTTTGGAGAAGGAATTTTATTTTTTTTATCGAACTATAGGTTGATGTTTTAATATATATTTTTAGAGAAGGAATTTTATTTTATTTATTTATTTTTTTTTAGATGGAAATTTTAGCGAACTATTGTATGAGGATTAATAAAACATTTTAATGTATAATTAATTTTAAGAAAATTAATTTTTGGGAAGGAATTTTATTTTACTTAATTACAAAAGAATTTTTATTTATTTATTTTGGAGATTGAAAATTTTCAGCAAACTATAGTATGCGGTGTAATTATCAATTATATATGAAGAAATAAATTTAAAATATTTAATTTTAGATCTTAAGAAAATTTTGAATGGAGATTTTTATAGGATTGAATGTAATAATGGAAGATAGTAATGGAAATTTTTTCGAAAGGTTTAGAATTTTTGCTGTTAGACGAAAGGTCGATAAGATTTTTTTTTTTTTTTTGGGGGGGGGGGATGTTAAATAAGTAAAAGATTTATTTTGTAGTGCCCTCTAGCGAAATGAAACTGAAGCAATTAAAATTTTATTTTAAAAAAGTTAAAAGTTGAAGTTTGATCCCTCGTAAAATGTTAGGAGGGCTTACTCCTCTACCTGCTCCTGTCTCGAGTACCGTGCCCCTCCACCTGCTCCCACCTCCTGCTCCTTCTCCTGGTGCGAGTAAATGGCTCCTCATACCCCATACCCTTGCTGCTGCCCCTTCCCCCCCCCCCCCTAAAAAAAAATTACTTTTTTTTTTAATTTACTAATGGAATATTATACCGAATTTGAAAATTTTAGAATTTTCTCTTGTAAGTTTAGGTTTTGGTAATATATTACGCCCCACCTAACTTTAATTGTTAATTACTCATTAATAACATATGTTAATTATTTTTTGCATTCAATACGAATAGTTCTTGCGCATTTTTAAATGTAAACTAAATAAATAGTTTCGATTTAATACCCGTAGTCACGTCATACCCCCCCCCCCCTTTTTTTTTTCTACTTGTGTAATTGTGATTTCATTTTAAAACCTAGAATTAGGTATACTGCAAATAATAATTCAAATTTCCTGTAAGATATGAATACACTACAAATATTTCCCAGTTGAGTTAAATATTTCTGAGATGTTTATCGAAATTATATAGAAATTCAGGGTTGTTCAAAGATAGATTTTCTTTTGACATGTACGAAATATTTTAATCCCCCCCCCCCCATAATGGGTGCTTCATACTTTTATAAAGGAATGCCTGGTTTAATTAAAATATATGCTCTTTTCTATTATGTTAATGAGTCAATCAGTAAATTTGGCTAATGATGTTATGGAGGTCTAATTTTTTAATGTTTTTGGCAAAATATATGAACTCAATTAGATAATATTTTTAATACTGAATACATTTTTATTGTTATTCGTGAAAATTTTAATGTTATTACCGAAATATTTTTATTGCACTTAATAAATTTTTAATGTTTTTGGGGGAAATATATTAATTGAATTTAATGAAATTATAATGTTGAATATATATTTTGTTGTTATTGACGAAAGTTATGAATTTAATTATATAAATGCTAATATTATTCAAAATTGGTGAGTATAATATATTGATGAATTTAATTTAGTTGAATAAATTTTTTAAAGCTTTTAACGAAATGTGTTACTAAATTTTAAATGCAGTAGGCAAAATCTCTTATTAGTTTTCAACGAAAGATACATTTCAAATTTTACAATATGAGTCTAACTTAATAATTCCTACATATACAGGGGAGTGCAAAAGAATTCACATAAATTTCAAAAGTGTATACATTTTATTGATAGTGTAAAACTATTTCATTGTACCTTGTAAAAATAATTTCGCATTCAAGATTTTCTCGTCACCTTTAACAATTAGAATTTAAATAGCGATACTGGGATGAGCAAGTTTTTTTTTCTCTCTGATTAGAGAAGAATATATCAATTACAATTCAAAGCCAGATTTAAATACATTTTAATGAAAAATCGAATTTTTGTTTTAAAAGCTCGAGTGAACTGTATTAGAAAAATGCATATACGATTCATTTTTCTACGATATACAAATTATTTCTAGAGAAATGATAAATTTTTAGAATGCATATATAGTATTTATTTAGAAAATGCATATACGAGTAATTTTTTGACTGCCTGTATATTAATTATTTGGAAAATTCATTTCTAAACAACATACATTATTTTGCCTTTGAAAACAATTTCGGTAAAAGATGTTCTGACATATTATTTATTTTGTGTGCGATTAATTTTTTAGACTGCGACTATATTACTTTTGGCTAATAACTTTATGAATAATTTTTAGACTAATTATTAACTAATTTTGGAGATTAAATATACTTTTGATTCATTATTTTCTTTAAGATGTTGTCCTTAGACTGACTCATTGAAAACATGATAGAGGCTACTTTATTTTCAAAACAATATGTTATTTGAAACAGTTACAATTTGAAAACAATCTAAGTAAATGATCATACTGTATGCTAATATGAGACCGATTGAAATGCTTTCTTCAGAGATTTTTGAAATAGGATTATTTTTAATAAAATTCAAAACTAAGCAATTTTTGGAGTTCGAAAACAAAATAATTTAGCCAAATCCTTTACCTAATACAATATTATTTTGGTAAAAACATTTCATGTCGTTCATTTTACTTCGCAAAAACAATGTATGAGATTTTCATATCGCGAAAATTAATATTTTTTATACTATGTTGGAAATAAATATTAGTATATTTGAAATAGGAATAATATGTTCACAGATTAATATTCGAAAATACATTTCGAACCTGCTATTCCCTTACAAAAACATATAGTATATGCATTTTCACTTATACTCAAAAGGAAATTTAACGGAAAAAAATAAATACCTATTAATACCTAGTTTTAGATGTATATTTTTTAATATGAAATCGAAATATAAAGTAAAAGCACAGTACCTGTTAATAATCCATAATGTCTTCTCATCTGACCAGCCACCTCACACGTTAAAAAATCTTACAGTAAATACGCTTATCCCATCACTTGCTATCTGTCGGAACATGCATCTGCAGGTATGTTATCTTAAAGATCAAAGGCGCCGCAAATGAGCTGTCCCTTTCAATAGATAAAAGAGATAAGCGGGGATATTATTCGAATAACAATTAGTAAAGTCTGTCTCAATTACAATTTAACTTAATTAAGGTATTCTTATATATTTTTAAATATAGGATAGATTGGAATTTTATTACCTACATTTAGATTTAATAACAGCATCAAATGTACTATTCTGAAAATCTACGTATTCATTTTTTTTAACATAATGTTAGCCTTTTACCCATTTTTTGAGATGAAATCACTATTAGGTATCATACTTTTAAAATAATTTACAATAAGGCGCTACTTTCTGTACATTTTATATTCAAGAATACTTTTTTCCAAACATGCATTTACCTCAAATTTATGCTTTAGAGACAAATATTCTATGCGACTACCTATATCATTTTTAATACATGTGTATACTATTTAATATAGTTACACTAATCGAAATACATAAATTAACTACACACATCCCCATTGAATCACAATTTCTACATTTTTAGTGCTAATAGATGACAGGCTATTTTCTAGAGTGGTGTAAGAATAACGTTTAACGTTGCATATATAATATCCTTTTACAAAATATACCTCAGTCATTATTTTCACTGCGTTAGAGATAATAATAATTAGTCGTTTAAACTTATTTCTATCGATATACCCAGAAGTAATTTTTTAAGTAAGAAGTGTTTACTCGTTTGATATTACCTTTTTAAGTAAGAAGTGTTTACTCGTTTGATATTACCTTTTTAACTTTTATTTTAAATAATCTCTCATAGGGCGAATTTACTTTTCAACAACATACAGAGAAAGATTTTCAAAGATTATTCAATCTTTTTTTTTTTTTTTTTTTTTTTTTTTTTTTTTTACTTAAGAGGTTCAGAATGAAAACATAGTAATTTAGAATGAATATGTGTACAGGCTCCGCATAGACTAACTAGCCTGCGGCCTTGGGCCCACTGCTGAGTGAGGACCCTTAATCGCGTATATGTAACTATATAGAGGATGAAATGTATGTTATGTTGCCTAAAGCCTGAGTTAGTTATTATTGGGTGAAAATCCCTCTTCTGCAATTAATTATTATCATTTTTTTTTAACTTTAGCAAATGAACCCATAGAAGAAAATTTTATTATTTACACATCTTTTTTTTTTATTATTAGCGAAATGAAACCTTTTAACATTTGCAAAGCAATTTATTATTATTTGTAAATTTTTATTTTTATTAGCGACACAAATTTGAACCGAATTATCGATTTCATACCAGAAAAACTTTTCAGTCACCTCGCCTGGTTCGAGAGGTTTAAAACTCACATGACCTGACTTCGCATTTTAGGCTGAGCCCGATTAAGATTGCAGGGGGCCCAAGGCCCAACATCTTTTTGCCTGCCCTTCCCTCATCCATTGACCCAAGGTCATGGCCTCTTTGACCTATGCGGGAATTAGGCCCCGATTATAGGGAGCCTGGTTGGCCTCTGCGGGAATTAGGCCCCAATTATAGGGAGCCTGTTTGGCCTGTACGGGAATTAGGCCCAGATTATAGTGGCCTGGTTGGCCTGTGCGGGAATTAGGCCTCGAATATAGGGCCAATACATTAACCACAACGGTTGATTGTGTTTTTGACGACCAATTATCATGAAGAGGGATATAGGCCCAAAGGAGGTAGTGCCCTACGTGGGGTCTTTCTAAGGGAACCTAACCCGTATTTACGCTTGGAAAACCAAGGTTCGAAGAAAACCACGAAAACTCCGAATGATTAGGACGACGGGCGCGATTGGGATTGAACGCAGTACCTCCCGCCTACCAGCTTCGAGGGCGGAACCACTCGGCCACTGGTGGGGCCTAAGCACAGTATATTAGTCACGTGATTTTTATCTTTTAAGTTTTAGGGCTACATTTTCACACACTAGACTATTTTAATTTTAGGAAAGTATTGTTATTTTTCTTTTCATTATTAAAAGTATACTTTTTCAGTTTAGTGGATTTGAACATAGATTTAAACTCAAATAGTTGGACTAAATCAGATTTTGTAATATACACTAGGTAAAACTTGGTAACTTCCCTATATAGTTTGAAACATTGATCAGATCACGTGACATTAATGTTTTTAGAAATAATAGATAATTAATTTGATTGCAACTTTTAGTCAAAATTTAGTGAACTTAGGAAAATCTTTGTTAGCCATGTTATTTATCGCATATCAAATTACCACTATACATTTCACCCTTCCCCTAAGCCCCCAGAAAATTAACTAGATATTTGAAACTCGCCACAGGAGGAAAACCCTATTTTAAATAATGAATCAGTAATGAACTATAAAAATTAAACAACACACATAAAATTAACAAATGAATAACCAAAAGAATTTCAACTATCACATAAAAATGTCCCTGTTGTAAGAAATAATATATATTTATTAGTTAGTAAAAGTAAATGATTCATTTTATACCTTCTAGTTTTTGAAAATTATCGTCTTAACATACTAGCGCACCTTATGCATACTTATAATATATATGCGTATGTATATGTTTGCCATTGAATGGTTTTGAAAAATATTCACGTTATGAAAAATGATTTGTAAACAGTAAAACTTAACTCAAAAATAAATTTTAGAAATCACAACTAAATAAAAAATGTTTCTTTTTAAATATATAATAATAAAAAAGTTTTTAACAAATCACAACTTGATATAAAAAAAAAAAAAAAATCAGGAAGATAAAAAAAGTTAAAAAAAAAATGCAAACGAAATAAAAAAAGTTAAAAAAAATTTTATGTTAATAAATAAAAGTTAAAAAAATTACAAGTCAATAAAATTTTTGAAAGAAAATAAAAATTTTCTAATGGTTATCCAAATGGTTTTTGAATTGTTTGCAAGTTAATAACATGTATACGACAATTTATATGCACATTCATATATGTGTATTTATATCCTGGCATACTATTTACAAGTAATATCTGTGTAAATATACCTGCGTAAAATATTCATAAAAATTATTTTTTTTTTAAATCTACAAGTTGTCAAACTCTCTTTCAAAATGTACTAGACATACCTGTCTTAACTACCGAATAAATGCATCCTAATCGAAAGTTCATGAAAAGTTTCGACAAAAAGTTTTCGAATTATTTACAACTTTAGAAAAATATGTGTACATCCATGTTTGTGCGACTATATGTGCTTATACATGTAGGCAAAAATTCACCAAAAAGATTACGAATATCTACGGATGAGCCGAAGTGTTTAAGAAATTGACATTATATGTTCATACATATGTGTTTGTAAATTTTGAGTGTTTTGACTAACGACCGAATACATCCAACCAACCAACCTGGTCTACGGATTCCTCTAACCAACCAACAGTTTACTTTAGCAATCAAATGTTTTACATCTGCACATGCGCAGAAACTTAATTGATGACGTAATAGAACAATCCGTAACATATTATTTGTTGAAGTTGACTATTATGTATGATTTGATAAATTAAGAAAACATTGAGCTAGGGTGCAAACTTTGTACATTCTCCATAATAATTCATTTATAAATTATTGGATATCTACAGAAATCAACATAGTGAAAAATTAATTAAATTATCACATTCGTTTGTAATATCAGTAACTTGTAATATTGCTTTGTTAACTAGAGTTGCCACTTAAAAATTTCTTTTATGGATTTACTATGATAAGCAACTTATATGACTAACCTTTTACTATTTTCAGTTCATCTCACTTTCGTGAGCTAAACCTGCTCAGCTTACAATTCTACTTTTAAGTTAGTTTTCTATTTCAAATTATGGTTCTTTAGTTATTTTAATATTTGAAAAATAATTATATACTCTAGCATAATCATTTTAAGGCATTCAAATTCTAACATATAACAGAATCATATTTCACACTTACCTAATATACCAGCTTCTTGAAAACACGTCTATCTCATAGCACGATTTGGTGTGGAATGCCAGTTTCTTATCACAAAAACCGGAAATCACGTGGCCGAGGGTTGATCACGTGACTACTTCCTGATATAGGATTGGCCGATAGCGATTCCTTCTAAGTGACGTCACACGACGATAAGAACATCTAGATAAGCAACATTCACGCCATTTTGATCAATGTTTTCGAATGAGTGGTCCTGTTCACTTGTCTAAAGTTGTCTGACCTTGTCTGCTGCTTCTTTCTTAGCTAGTCTAACATGTGAGTTTATTCATGAAAATCGTTAGAGATGTATATTTTTAATTACTATATATAATTAGATAATTTAAACATCAATTGTTTATTGTATTCATTGTTGTAAAAATTTTAACAAATTAAAAAGTTTTAACAAATAAAAAAGTTTTAACAAGTTAAAAAAAGTTTTAAAAAATTAGAAATTTTTTATTACAAATTAAAATGAAAGTTTTAATGAATTTAAAAAAGTTTTTTTTTTATTATTTATTAATTTTTTTTTCTGTGTAAATTTTGTGAAAATTTTTAAAGTCTGGTAAATTTTCTAAAAGTTTTTTTAAGTAAGGTTTTTTTTTTATTTGTTAAATTTTTTTTTAACTTGTTAAAACTTTTTTATTTGTTAAAACTTTTTAATTTGTTAAAATTTGTTAATCTGTTAAAAATTTTATTTGTTAAAAAAAAAGAATACATAAATACATAGCCAGGCAAATAGACACTTATCCACAGATACATACACACACACACATGCATACAGACAATACCTATACACGATTTTAGAGGCAAGTATAGACACACACACACACACATGCATACACACGGATAGACATATATGAAATCGATTTGCTGCTAAAACAACAGACATTCATTAATCTACCTATTTTCCGCTTTCATAAGAAAATTGTTTCTTAAATCCATACTATGTTTTATAAAATAATAAATAGATAAATCAATTATTATTTGAATTATTATAAAAATCAATTAACGAAAATAATATGATTACAATAAACAATAGATAAGTATACTATTTTTATGTATATATTATAAAATGATTGTTCAGTTATTCTGTTATTTCATATAAATGTTGTTAAATAATAGGATATATACAAACACAGCTGAATTATATATTATATAAAGCCTATGATAAAATATTCTTTTTCGCTCTTATAAGAAAATAATTTCTTAAGTCGATACTATGTTTTATAAAATAATAAAGCAATTATTATTATTATAGAAATTCAATTAGTCCACATGATTTGAATACAATAAACAATTGATGTTTAAATTATCTAATTATATACAGTAATTAAAAATATACATCTCTAACGATTTTCATGAATAAACTCACATGTTAGACTAGCTAAGAAAGAAGCAGCAGACAAGGTCAGACAACTTTAGACAAGTGAACAGGACCACTCATTCGAAAACATTGATCAAAATGGCGTGAATGTTGCTTATCTAGATGTTCTTATCGTCGTGTGACGTCACTTAGAAGGAATCGCTATCGGCCAATCCTATATCAGGAAGTAGTCACGTGATCAACCCTCGGCCACGTGATTTCCGGTTTTTGTGATAAGAAACTGGCATTCCACACCAAATCGTGCTATGAGATAGACGTGTTTTCAAGAAGCTGGTATATTAGGTAAGTGTGAAATATGATTCTGTTATATGTTAGAATTTGAATGCCTTAAAATGATTATGCTAGAGTATATAATTATTTTTCAAATATTAAAATAACTAAAGAACCATAATTTGAAATAGAAAACTAACTTAAAAGTAGAATTGTAAGCTGAGCAGGTTTAGCTCACGAAAGTGAGATGAACTGAAAATAGTAAAAGGTTAGTCATATAAGTTGCTTATCATAGTAAATCCATAAAAGAAATTTTTAAGTGGCAACTCTAGTTAACAAAGCAATATTACAAGTTACTGATATTACAAACGAATGTGATAATTTAATTAATTTTTCACTATGTTGATTTCTGTAGATATCCAATAATTTATAAATGAATTATTATGGAGAATGTACAAAGTTTGCACCCTAGCTCAATGTTTTCTTAATTTATCAAATCATACATAATAGTCAACTTCAACAAATAATATGTTACGGATTGTTCTATTACGTCATCAATTAAGTTTCTGCGCATGTGCAGATGTAAAACATTTGATTGCTAAAGTAAACTGTTGGTTGGTTAGAGGAATCCGTAGACCAGGTTGGTTGGTTGGATGTATTCGGTCGTTAGTCAAAACACTCAAAATTTACAAACACACATGTATGAACATATAATGTCAATTTCTTAAACACTTCGGCTCATCCGTAGATATTCGTAATCTTTTTGGTGAATTTTTGCCTACATGTATAAGCACATATAGTCGCACAAACATGGATGTACACATATTTTTCTAAAGTTGTAAATAATTCGAAAACTTTTTGTCGAAACTTTTCATGAACTTTCGATTAGGATGCATTTATTCGGTAGTTAAGACAGGTATGTCTAGTACATTTTGAAAGAGAGTTTGACTAACTTGTAGATTTAAAAAAAAAATAATTTTTATGAATATTTTACGCAGGTATATTTACACAGATATTACTTGTAAATAGTATGCCAGGATATAAATACACATATATGAATGTGCATATAAATTGTCGTATACATGTTATTAACTTGCAAACAATTCAAAAACCATTTGGATAACCATTAGAAAATTTTTATTTTCTTTCAAAAATTTTATTGACTTGTAATTTTTTTAACTTTTATTTATTAACATAAAAAATTTTTTAACTTTTTTTATTTCGTTTGCATTTTTTTTTAACTTTTTTTATCTTCCTGATTTTTTTTTTTTTTTTTTTTATATCAAGTTGTGATTTGTTAAAAACTTTTTTATTATTATATATTTAAAAAGAAACATTTTTTATTTAGTTGTGATTTCTAAAATTTATTTTTGAGTTAAGTTTTACTGTTTACAAATCATTTTTCATAACGTGAATATTTTTCAAAACCATTCAATGGCAAACATATACATACGCATATATATTATAAGTATGCATATGCGCATAAGGTGCACTAGTATGTTAAGACGATATTTTTCAAAGACTAGAAGGTAAAAAAGGAATAATTTACTTTTACTAACTAATAAATATTTTTTCTTACAACAAGGAAATTTTTATGTGATAGTTGAAATTCTCTTGGTTATTCATTTGTTAATTTTATGTGTGTTGCTTAATTTTTATAGTTCATTACTGATTCATTATTTTAAATAGGGTTTTCCTCCTGTGGCGAGTTTCAAATATCTAGTTAATTTTCTGGGGGTTTTAGGGGAAGGGTGAAATGTATAGTGGTAATTTGATATGCGATAAATAACATGGTTAACCAAGATTTTCCTATAAAGAGTTCATTAAATTTTGACTAAAAGTTGCAATCAAAGTTGCTATTATTTCAAGAAACATTAATGTCGCGTGATCTGACCAATGTTTCAAACTAAATAGGGAAGTTATCGATTTTTACCTAGCGTATATTATAAAATCTGAATAGTTGAACTAGGTTATTTGAATTAATATGAATGTTTACATCCACTAAACTAAAACAGTGTACTTTTAATAATGAAAAAAAAATAACAATACTTTCCTAAAACTAATATAGTCTAGTGTGTGTGAAAATGTAGCCCAAAAACTTAAAAGATGAAAATCACGTGACTAATCAACTGTGCTTAGGCCCCACCAGTGGCCGAGTGGTTCCGCCCTCGAAGCTGGTAGACGGGAGGTGCTGTGTTCGATCCCAATCGCGCCCGTCGGCCTAATCGTTCGGAGTTTTCGTGGTTTTCTTCTAACCTTGGTTTTCCAAGCGTAAATACGGGTTAGGTTCCCTTAGAAAGACCCCCACGGAGGGCACTACCCCCCTAAGGGCTTATATCCCTCGCTGATGATAATTGGCCATCAAAAACACAATTAACCGTTGTGGTTAGTGTATTGGCCCTATATTCGAGGCCTAATTCCCGCACAGGCCAACCAGGCTCCCTAAAATCAGGGCCTAATTCCCGCACAGGCCAACCAGGCTCCCTATATTCGAGGCCTAATTCCCGCACAGGTCAACCAGGCGCCCTATAATTAGGGCCTAATTCCCGCATAGGCCAACCAGGCTCCCTAAAATCGGGGCCTAATACCCGCACAGGCCAACCAGGCCCTTGGGTCTATGGATGAGGGAAGGGCAGGGAAAAAGTTGTTGGACCTTGGGTACCACTGCAATCTAAATCGGGCTCTACCTGAAATGTGAAGTCAGGCCATGTGAGTTGGAAACCTCTCGAACCAGACGAGGTGACTGAAAAAAGTTGTTCTTGTATGAAATCGATAATTCGGGTCACTTTCTTCCGTCTCTGAAGTTGTTTAAAATTTGTGTCGCTAATAATAATAAAAATTTACAAATAATTATAAAATTGCTTTTCAAATGTTAAAGTTTCATTTCGCTAATAATAAAAAAAAAATGTGAAAATAATTAAATTGTCTTCTTTGGGTTCCTTTGCTAAAGTAAAAAAAAAAAAAAAAAAAAAAAAAAATACTTAAAAAAAATACTTCTAGGTATATCGATAGAAAAAAGTTTAAACGATTAATTATTATTGTCTCTAACGAAGTGAAAATAATGACTGAGGTATATTTTATATAAGAATACGTGAAGCATTTAACGTTATTCTTACATCACCCTAGAAAATAGCTTATCATCTATTAGCATTATAAATATAGAAATTTTGATTCAATAGGGATGTGTGTAGTTAATTTATGTATTTCGAATGGTGTAACTATATTAAATAGTATGCACGTGTATTAAAATGGATATAGGTAGTCGCATAGAATATTTGTTTCTAAAACATAGTATAAATTTAGGTCGATGCATGTTTGAAAAATTATCCTTGAATATAACATGTACAGAAAGTTTCGTCTAAATATTTCCATAACTGTAAATTATTTAAAAAGTATGATACCTAATAGTGATTTCATCTCAAAAACTGGGTAAAAGGCTAACATTATGTTAAAAAAAAAATGAATACGTAGATTTTCAGTATAGTACATTTGATGCTGTTATTAAAATCTAAATGTAGGTATAAAACTTCAATCTATCCTATATTTAAAAATTTATAAGAATCCCTTAATTAAGATATATTGTAATTGAGACAGACTTTACTAATTGTTATTCGAATAATATCGGCTTATCTCTTTTATCTATTGAAAGGGACCGCTTAATGCGGCTCCTTTGATCTTTGAGATAACATTCCTGTAGATGCATGTTCCGACAGAAAGTAGATAAACAGTATAGTTGCAGCGAGATTTTTAACGTGTGAGGTGACTGGCCAAATTTGAGAAGACATTGTGGATTATTAACAGGTACTGTGCTTTTATTTTATATTTCGATTAAATATTAAAAAATATACATCTAAAACTAGGTATTAATAGGTATTTATTTTTTTCCGTTAAATTTCCTTTTGAGTATAATTGAAACTGCGTATACTATATGTTTTAATTTGGGAATAGCAGGTTCGAAATTCATTAATATTAATCTATGAAGATGTTATCTCTATTTCAAATCTATTCTTTAATATTTATTTTTCCAACATAATATTAGAAATATTAATTTTCGCGATATGAAAATCTCATGCATTGTTTTTGCAAAGTAAAATAAATCATGTGAAATATTTTTACAAAATAATATTCTATTAGGTAAAGGATTTGTCTAAATTATTTTCTTTTCGAACTCAAAAATTTTTTTAGATTTGAATTTTATTAAAAATAATCCTAGTTCAAAAATCACTGAAGAAAGCATTTCAATTGGTCTTATAATAGCATACAGTAAAATTTACTTAGATTGTTTTCAAATTATAACTGTTTCAATGAACATATAGTTTTAAAAATGCAGTAGCCTATATCATGTTTTCAATGAGGCAGTCTAAGGACCAACACCTTAAAGAAAAAAAAAATGAATCAAAACTATATTTAATCTCCAAAATTAGTTAAAAATTAGTCTAAAAATTATTCATAAAGATATTATCCAAAAATAATATAGTCGCGGTTTAAAAAACTAATCGCACACAAAATAAATAATATGTCAGAACATCTTTTACTGAAATTGCTTTCAAAGGCAAAATAATGTATGTTGTTTAGAAATTAATTTTCCAAATAAGTAATATACAAGCAGTCTAAAAATTACTCGTATATGCATTTTCTAAATAAATACTATATACGCATTCTTAAAATTTATGATTTCTCTAGATATAATTTGTATACTGTGTAAAAATGAATCGTATATGCATTTTTCTAATACAGTTCACTCGAACTTTTAAAACAAAAATTCAATTTTTAATTAAAATTTATCTAAATCTGGCTTTGAATTGTGATTTATATATTATTCGTCGGTTAGGAGGGGAAAAAAAAAAAAAACTCGCTTATCCCACTATTGCTATTTAAATTCTGATTGCTAAAGGCGGTGAAAAAAAAATCTTCTATGCGAAATTATTTTTATAAGAAAATAGTTTTACACTTTCAATAAAATGTACATATTAACGAGATTCATCTAATTATTTTGCACTGTCCTGTATATGCAGGAATTATTACGTAAGACTCATATTCAAACGTATCTTTCGCATTGTTGAAAACTAGTAACAGATTTAGTCAACTGCATTCAAAATTTACTAATACACTTCGCCAACAACATTAAAAATTTATTCAGTGCAAAAAAAAAAATTATTTTCGCCAATAACGTTAAAATTTTCACGAATAACAATAAAAATGTATTCAATATTTTAAAAATTATCTAATTGAGTTCATATATTTCACCAACAACATTACAAATTTATTCAGTGCAATAAATGTATTTCGGTAATAACATTAAAATTTTCACGAATAACGATAAAAATATATTCAATATTAAAAATATTATCTAAATGAGTTCATATATTTTGCGAACGACATTAAAAATATATATATAATTAATAAATATATTTCGTCAAAAAAATTAGACCTCCATGACATCATTAGCGAAATTCACGAATTGACTCATTAACATAATAGAAAAGGGTGTATATTTTAATTTTACCGGGTATTCATTTAAAACAGTATCAAGCACCCATTATGGGGGGGGGGGGGTTAAAATACCTCATACATGTTAAAAGAAAACCTATCTTTGAACAACCCTGTATTTCTATATAATTTCGATAAACCTCTCATAAATATTTAATCAGTTAAAAAAATATTTGTAACATTCATACCCTATTGAAAATTCGATTAATTATTTGCAGTATATCTAATTCTAGGTTTTAAAATGAAATTTCAATAGTTTATTATACAAGTTGAAAAAAAAAAGGGGGGGGGGCACGTGACCACGAATATTCAATTTTTGTCGAAACACTATTTATTTAATTTAAATTTAAAAATGCGCAAGAACAATTCGCATTGAATGAAAAAAAATAATTAACATAATTTATTAATGAGTAATAAACAATTAAAGTTAGGTGGGGATGAAATATTACCAAAGCCTAAACTTACTAGAGAAAATTCTAAAATTTTCCAATTCGGTATCCATTAGTAAATTTAAAAAAAAAAATCCCTATTCAAAATTTTTCTTAAGTCCTAAAATGAAATATTTTAAATTAAATTTTCATGTATAATTTCCACCTCAACCTATAGCATGCCCCTAAAAATTCCTTAATTATACCCTCCTCTTAAACAACAAGCTCTCCGCAGATGGAGGAGCCATTTACTCGTGCCAGGAGCAGGAGCAGGAGGTGGGAGCAGGCGGAGGAGCACGGTACTCACGACAGGAGCAGGTGGTGGGAGCAGGCGGAGGGGCACCCGTTACTCGCAACAGTAGCAGGAGGAGAAGCACACACCCTTTCAAAAAAAAATTCTTTCCAAGGCATGCAAGCATGGCAAAGTGGTCAAGGCGACAGCTAAAATCACTGACCCATCCTTACATTTTTAAGGGTTCAAACCTCATCTCAACTTTTAGCTATTTTTAAATAAATTCGAAATTATTTGAATTTTCTACGCTAAAGAGCAGCATAAAATAAATCTTTTACTTAATTAAAATCCCCTTAAAAATTTTCATCGACCTCTTGTCTAACAGCAAAAATTCTAAACCTTTCGAAAAATATTTTATTCAAAATTTTCTTAAGTTCCAAAATTAAATATTTTAAATTTAATTCTTCATATATAATTTCCACCTGAACCTACAGCGTGCCCCTAAAAATTTCCTAATTAAGCCCTCCTCTTAAACAACAAGCTCTCCGCAGGTGGAGGAGCCATTTACTCGTGCCAGGAGCAGGAGCAGGCGGAGGAGCATGGTACTCGCAACGAGAGCAGGAGGAGATTCACACACCCTTTCTTAAAAAATTATTTACAAGGTGTGCAAGGATGGCTTAGAGGTTAAGATAACAGCTAAAATCACTAAGCCATCCTTACATTTTACAAGGGTTCAAACCTTAAACACAACTTAAAATTATTTTTAAATAATTTTTTAATTATTTCAAATTTTCACCGTTAGAGGGCAGCATCAAACATCACTTCTCAAAATTCATTCTCCAAAATGACCCCTCGTACTATAGTTCGCTAAAAAAATTTCACTCTTAAAAAAAAAATCTAAAAATTTTTTAAACTCCACCCTCTTCTTAGAGATCAACATTCCTTTCTAACCCCTCCTCTTAGAGCACACATTCTCCGCAGGAGGTGGAGGAGGAGCAGGTGGTGGAGGAGGAGGAGCTCCCACCACCCACCACCTGCTGGAGCAGAACTGTCCTTTTTCTACTACTCCTTCTTTTAAACTCTGGTTAACCTTTGATCTTTCTTGCATTGATATCCAAGTATAATTTAATATCAGAAATAACGCCATAAACACATATATTCCACAAAACTTATCAAATGGATGCTGCTTTCACACACAACCAGTTAACCGGAAAAACCAGTTATCCAGAATACATCTGACCCCAAGCATTCCGGATAAATGGTTCTATACTGTATATATATATACATTTTTGTATCAAACGACAAACATCTTTATCTGGCACTCCCTTCACCTTTCGTTCTGCTGCCCTGGGCACATACCCCCTCTACCCTCTCCTAGTTTTGGCCCCGGCATTATGTAACAATAAGCTATATTACTAAATACTTTTAAATAGTAACTACCTCTTTTAGATGTTAATTGATATAAATTTATTTAAATGTATAATCATAATATCACTGCAAATATATAAAAAGGAAAAATTCTAAAATTAAAAAGGATTTTAATCATTGATTGAAATAAAAAAAAACTTATTTCTGGAATCCTTTGACAAAATTAATATTTTTTCAGTGATCGCTCTTCGAATTTCTTTGAATTTTTTTTTTTGGTCATTTGATGAATTTCGTGTTTTTTTCCCCAAGACCATTTGATGAATTTTGATTCTTTTTTTTTTCCCCACAGACTTTTTAGAAAATATTTATAAATTCCATCAATTTTGCCATATATTTAAAAATTTCCAGATTTTCCCTGTTGCTGGAAACCCTGTTATATCTGCCTCTTTCTGTTGTTGAGACTTGCATTTCTTTTGTTGATGCCCACAGAACGTTTGGGAAAGAAAGGCCAGAGGAGTGATTTACTATCTTCGGGGATTTTTGAAAAAAGCTATAAATATAACTTTTGATTAAACAGACTTGTTCTATAAGCAAAACATGTGCTTTACATTTTTGTTTTCGGTGAATACCCAGTGTAACTCGAAGTTTTATAAGCACAGTGAATTCCTAATCTTGACTAGCACCATGAAATAGGGAATGATATATTAGCTGGGAGGATCAGTGAGCTGTATTTATATTATCCTAAAGAAAATGACAATGGTCAAAGTCAAGAGATCTATTCCGCACATGCAGATAAACAGCTGTATAATGTGAAAGAGAAAAATAGGTTCTGCTTTTCTGAAAAAAAGAGCAAGGGAAATATTTTTACTTGAACTTTGAGTACACCATTAAAGATTTTGTTGACATAAGACAGAAATTACTGCTACTTTAATTCTAGGTTATTTTGAATCACCCAATATTTATTCTAGTTCACACGCAAAATAGCACATAGTTAAAAAAAAAAAAATTAAATACAAAACTGGGCTTAACCATTAAACAACATAAAAAACTGGAGCAGAAAAAGGTAAGTCTTACCCCTGCTCCTGCCAGAACCAGTGGTTAATTGACAGTAAAAAGAGCCGTATAAACTTTAGGGCCTAATCAATTTTATGTGAAGCCTGAGGTACATAGGCCATATTTAGAGTCTGCTTCCTCAAAACAATTTCACAAAATTTGTGAATAATAAACTTGTATTAAAACACTATTATGCCCAGTTAAAAATTTAAACAATAGTTTCATGGAAAAAAGAATTTGTTAAAGATGCAGTAAGAAATTTGTACCTACATTTTATTTGATACACAGTAAACATTTACTATTCTGAAATTTAGGAATGTAGTGGAACTATAAGTATAAGTGATTAGGGCTGTGCATATATAACGTTATCAACTTTTTGGTAATTTTGGACCCCCTTACGATATCATCCCTTGATCCCCCCCCCCTTCCGGTAATTATATCGTTATCAATGTATAAAAATTCTTTAGATTTTTGGAATTTTTTTCTTATGTTTGGAGTGATATACAAATATGGTTACATTTATTTTTCCCATACTTCACTGATTCAAAGAGAAGCCAATAAAGAATCATTTTATATATGAAATAACAGTATCTCAAATAACACTTAAAAGAAAGTTATTGTTTAAAAGTATTTAATAATAGCTTTTTGTTACATAATGCATTCAACAGTAATAATGTATTTTTGCCCCGCACGGGGTGGGGCAGACAGAACTTCTTATCAACATTCTCTTTTATTTACTTCTTAAACACAAGCATCACTTCAAATATACTTCGCATATGGTTTGCCGAACAGCAGATTGTATATGCATACACGTATGACAGAAGAATAGGAAAGTCAAACATTGGGGTATTCCATTATTTGGACTTGAATAATTTTGTAATCATTTAATGATTTTAATAACAACTTTGTATTTTCATAAAAATAGATAACATACTAAGAAAGATAACATATACTATTTTTATGTAAAGAACAAGTCACAAATAAGAAGAGAAAATTTTGGTTGGATAAAAAATGATAACAATATCAAAAGACAAACTCCCCCTGCCCCTAGAGATATCTTACGATATCATGTGCCAGACCCCCCTCCCCCCTAAAATGACAACGTTATATATGCACAGCCCCTTAACTGGAGCATGTACGGTGTAGTATAACCTTATTCTCAGAATTTTGAAGTTTGTTATAATTTGTTGTCGTTACAAGAACATAGGAATAGTTTCATGTAGATGAATTATTTCTTTTGTTTTTTTTCATTAGTCTAAATTATTTTTATTTATTTAAAAATATTGAAAATAAAATATTATTCACAACCTCATATTATTTGTTATCGAAACTTTCAAAATATATTTTGACTTACTTATTTAAAATTTCCATCTATTTTGTCATGTACCAATATCAACATAATACAAAAGTTCAATATCAATCATTAAGCTTAATATAATAAATACTAGTTTTACAGTTTAAATTTATTAAAAATTGTACTATTTTTCATAACAATCTTAGGTTTATTAAGTTTGATAACAATCATTAATTTCCAAAATCTGGTGTAACTTTTAAGTGTAAAAATGAAACGAAAAACAGATTTAATACGTTATAAATAAAAAATACAATAAGTGATAGATTAGATTTGCACTTATGAACGGAAAAGTAACGTTTACTTTTCTGCATTAGTTTTACAGAGAGATTCCTCCGTAACTGCAAAATAAACAAAAACATATCGCCAATGTAGCACTTTTACGCTCGCCAGAATAAAGCGATAAACCACTATTTATGGCACCCATGCTGTCGAAAACTGCTAAAATATATATTTATTTAAACAAAATTACGTGCAAAACCATATACTTGTCGCACTCTTTCAAAATTTTATAGCTTTCATAAAAATATATGTGAAAAAATAATGATATAAAACGATTGAAAATTTCTTAATACTGACGAAGAAATCGGAAGAAATCCAAATGCTTTGCACTGAACGGAAGCTCAGCTGCTAACTTCCGGTTGTAGCGGTTTTGTTTATGTTTACACTGAGAATTCGGTCTATTATGTTATAAAAAAACGCATTTTTGCTTTATTTTGTTTGTAATGTAGTTTCTCAAAACAAGTGCAAAGTCGCCAAAACTGGTTGAACAACATGCTGGACACTGGGCAACCAACAACCAATAAGATTGCGAGCTTCGGCTCGGAACGACGAACTGCCTTAGAAAAAAAATTATGCCTCGGGTACGCGAGATTCTAAAAGATAGTCACGTTTTAGCATTATTGGCTTTTACTGCGTTCTCATTCGCTGTTCTCAGTCACGAGTCATAGACGCAGTTGTCGTTTGGCGATTTTAGCTTTTTCGCTCTCCTATATGTCTTGGAAAGGAGATAAAATACATACATGAGTTTTTGTCAGTATTTTTTAACCTGCGAGTGTGACAGCTGTTGATAGAGTTCAAATCTAGAGCTAAAATTGGTCACAAGCCAAAGACGCTTATTACTTTCTTCTATATTTACAAGAAGAAATAATTGGATTCGTGAAATTTTTCGGTTTTCGGTGGATTTACACGTTTTAGGGGTCGGAGATTCTAAAAAACCTTTTTTACAAAATGTCTGTCTGTCCGTCTGTTTTCCTGTATGTGACACAAATTTTGTGAGTGCTCTATATCAAGAACTAATGCACGGAATTTAACAAAAATTTATATTAAGTTAGACTCTGATATAAATTGGTGCTGATTAGTTTTTGGTGTAAATCGTTCAATAGGTGGCGCTGCTATGCAGAATTTTTCACGATTTCCACAATAACTCAATCTCAAGAACTAATGCACGGATTTTTTTTAAACTTCAGATTCAGTTAGTCCTTGACATGAATTAAAGTTTTAAGTGTAAATCGCTCAACAGGTGGCGCTGCTGTGCTGCCTTTTTTGCGATTCTCGCAATAGCTCTATTTGAAGAACTATTGCTTGGATTTTCAACAAACTTCAGATTCTGATATACCTTGATATGTGTTAGTGCTGTTTATGTTTTGGTGTAAATCGCTCAACAGGTGGCGCTGCTATGCTGCAATTTTCAGAATTTCCACTAAAGCTCTGTCACAAGAGCTAATGCACGAATTTTCATCGACGGATTTATACGCTTTAGGAGTCAGAGATTCCGAGAAACATGTTTTTACAAAATGTCTGTGAGTCTGCGACTCTCTCTGCCTGTCCGTTTGTCAGTCGGTATGTGATACAAATTTTGGGGGCGCTCTATCTCAAGAACTAATGCACGGAATTTATTAAAAATTTATATTCTGTTAGTGCCTGATAGAAATTGGTGCTGATTTATTTTTCGTGTAAATCGCTCAACAGGTGGTGCTGCTATGCAGCATTTTTCACGATTTTCGCAACAGCTCAATCTCCAGAACTAATGCACGGATTTTCATCAAACTTCAGATTCAGTGAGTCTTTGACATGAATTGACGTTTTATATATTTTGGTGTAAATCGCTCAACAGGTGGCGCTGCTATGCTGCCTTATTTCGCAATTTCCGCAGTAGCTGTATCTCAAGAACTAATGCTTGGATTTTCAACAAACTTCAGATTCAGGTATACCTTGATATGAACTAGTGCTGTTTATGTTTTGGTGCAAATTGCTCAACAGGTAGCGTTCCTATGCAGCATTTTTCAGAATTTCCACTTTAGCTCTATCTCAAGAACTAATGCACGAATTTTCATCAAACTTCAGATTCAGGTATATCTTGATATCAATTAGTGTTGCTTATGGGATTTATATAGAAGAAAGTTTTGTGATGGCCACAACATACTAGTTTTGTAAGTGTATAAAACTGTATTTTAACTGTACAATGAAGTTTTCATCACATGTTCCAATCTGTTTAAATGTTTACATAGGGATATGCAGGTTTATTTACTTATATTTATATGTATGTATAGTCGTGAAAAAAAAAGTAAACTTGCCCTACTAACTTTGCAGCAAATTATTGTAGAAGAAAGTGACTTGTACCTAACGATTGGATATAAAGTCTACTTTTAAATGATGCACACAAAATTTGCTTAGGGTGCCATCTACATATCAAAACGAACCCAAACTTCTTTTTTTTTCAATAGCAATACCCAAGTCTGACACCATAAATAAATTCTACACCTTTTAATAAACCTAAATAAAAATTTTCAAGAAATTCAGGCGATTACTTTCAGAGAAATTAATTATTTTAAAATGACCATATTTTAGGGACTGTATCCAAATTGAAGTTCGGTACTACATTGTTAAAATGCTACAGAATGAGTATGTCACTTCTATTAATGTATTATTTCTTGCCAATATAATCATTTCACTCGCTTAATATGTTCTATCGCCAGCCCAAGCTCAAATGTTTCAATAAAATGAGTAAAATATATTTTTTCAAATTATGCTTTTCTGCACATCATAGACGGCCTCCATAAACAATCATTTTGATGTTTTTTAAGCAGAATTCGAAAACTAGTTGAAAGAAAAATTTTAATTTGAGAATTCGCATCAAGCATGACCTAATAAATATAAATTTATCAAAATTGTAGACTACAATTAATATTTTTTTCGAATATTAATTTCATAAATCATATTATAAATTTTTAAATTATAAACTCAATGCATTTATGTTTGGTTTTTTAGTATTATAACCCTGCAAAATATTATTACATTAGGATTATAATTTCAGGAGTTATTAATAAAATATGAAAATGTAACTTAACATTAGAAACTCTAAATTTTTGATGTTTATGATGCAAAAACTTATCATACAAGTGACTTGAAACTTCGTTTCTAGGCATAGTTTGAACCGAGGATTTAAAATATTGTCTAAACTGGGTGTTGCCATTGAAAAAAAACAAATCTTGGTTTGGTTTTGATTTGTAGGTGGTCCCCTAAGCAAATTTTATGTAAATCATTTAAAAGTAGACTTTATTTCCAATTCTTTGGTACCAGTAACCTCCTATTATTATAATTAGCTGCAGAGTTAGTAGGGGTGTTTACTTTTTTTCAAAGACCGAACCCATAACATTAAATATATAATTTTTTAAAACATTTTCTTATAGTGTATTGTGTCCGTATATGCATTAAACTTTATGTATTGTATGAATATATGTATACATAATCTAACATTTTTCGGAATTGAAGACCCCCATCTTTATTAGACCATTTGTCTAGATCCATCCTTCTACAGTATATAAATTTATAAATCTGTGTATGTCTCACTGTATACACATGTTACATAGATTAGCTAAAAATAAGCTATAATTCTCGCTAAAACTATTTTATATATTTATATAAATGTGGAAAATGGTAGATAGATTTTTAATGTTTTCCTAGCTTTACATAGAGAATATGGACTTCTGAATGAACATAATTATAAAATATATATAAGCAAAAATTTTTATCAATAAAATCTGCAAATGAGACCTATTTTGATATTTTCCTAGCATTACGTATAGAAAACAGGTCGCTTAATTAAGATTACTATAAAACCTATACAAGAAAATTTCTGTATTACTAGGGAGCAGGTGCACTTGAGATAAATTTTTCAATTTTTTCCTGATGTACCTAGTGAAAATGTGTTGCTTAATGAAAATAATTATAAAATAAATATATAATACAAAATAGCTGTATCAATAAATTTTGCAGATGAGGCAAATTTTTAATGTGTTTTCAATGTTACATAGAAAAAAATGACTTCTGAATGAAATTAGTCACAGCAAGTATGTATGAAAAGTGTCGTATTGACATATATGATTTAACCTTCTAATTACCTGAGATTAGTGATACTTTAATTTAATTTACGTCTGTAGAACACTTAAAATAAAAATAAACTCGCAATGCACCTGAATATCTGATATTAGTCATTCAGCAGTATATTATTTCTACGTAATGCGAAATATAACATTCTGCCTTGTCTGCAGATTTTCTTTTTTTGTTCAACTTTATGGGTGGAGGACAGAATTTACTTCTAAAAAATAGTGTTTATTAGCCTTAATTATCAACCAGGTGCAAAAAGGAAATCTGTCAATAAAGCAATTTTCTTCCTTTTTTTTCTGTAATCCATTTCATTCGGCAACAAATTTTCTTTACATAATGCTAGGAAAATATTAATAATGTGCCTCATTTCAGATTAAATTATTACTAATTTTTTCTGATTTATTTTTTACAATTGATTTCATTTATCGAACCATCTTCTCTACGTAATGCTGGGGAAAAATTAAAAATCTGTCCTATCTGCAGATTTCACCATTGCAGAAATTTTCTTATATATTATAAATTATTATTAATATAAATCTTATATGTTATAAATTATTATTTTACAATTATTTTCGTTAGCAACCCGTAATCTCCATGTAACGTTGCGAAACATTAAAAATCTGCCTGATCTGCAGATTTTACCGATACAGCAATTTTCTTATATATGTTTTATAATTATTTTCATTCAGAAATTCGTTTTCTCTACTTAACACTGGACAAACACTAAAATCTGCCTCATCTGCAGATTTCATTAATAAAGAAATTTTCATATGTATTTTTTATAATAAATGTTAATATTTTAATAATATGTTAAAATAAAAGGTTTGACGATTCCTCTTCTATACGCGATCCTGCGGAAACATTAAAAATCTGATTCATCTGCAGATTTAATCATTGCAGAAATTTTCTTATATATTTTTTATAATTATTCTTATAATCAACCATTTTCTCTACCTAATGTTGTGAAAATGCTAAAAATCTGCGTTATCTGCAGGTTCCATTGAAACATCAATTTTTCTTACATAACTTTTATAAATATCACCATGCTGCATCATATCTACTTTATGTATTGCTCAGAAAACATTAAAAATGAGTCCCATCTCAAAATTTTGTTGATTGTCTACATGAGGTGTTTGCGAAAAATGTACCCTAAAAATAAAAATGTACTTTAATTACTTGCGTATAAACCGCGGCTAAAATAAATCTGTTCTAAACCATAAACTTTACTTAATAAATAACGGCAAATAAATACCAATTGGAAATAAGTTACATTTTATTAAATAAAATTTCTGGTAGGAAACAAAGTTATTAACAGCCTAGGCTGTTTGCAAAAGCCGGGTTGTTCAATTAGCTTACGATATATATAGCAACAATTTTAGAATAAATGAATTAAAATAATATTTAATATATATAGAAACAATTTTCGAAGAAAGGAATTAAAATGCAATAATCAGGGGAAATATCTGCTTGCATTACTGTGTATTATTGTCACTTTAAACAGCATTTTAACTCCTTAACAGTGTGGCCCGAACTGGATTCGGGCAAGAACACCTCGCTTGCTTCGTTATTAAAAGCATTTTGATACCACTAATTTGTAACTGTAAATTTATCTTTATTGATTGTCAGATATTTTTCGATTAAGTAAGGTAAATAATTTAGTATGGAAAAAGTAGTGTCCAACCCCATTTTTAATTATTTTGTAAGAAAACAAATGTCACTGTTAAGGGGTTAAACAGAAAGTCCGATTTTTAATACGCCATTCATTTATATTTGTATTAGGATACATAAATCTCGCAATTTCATAACAAATGAATGACATCTCTTAATTTATGTTGTATCTTGATCAAATATAAAATAATGAAGAATTAACCTCCTCCCACATTTTTTTTTTCTGGATTAAACAAACACACGTTAAAAATCATTTTAAAACGTCTATTTTAAAAAGCTTTATCTTCTTTTCACAAAGCTCGCATCCATACGTCCGATAACGCGTTTGTTATACTAACTGGTAACTCAAAACAGACCTTCCAACACATATAAGAATGCGCCAAATCTAAAAGCGCCAGGCGCCAACAGCATACATGACACGTGACTAATAACAGCGAATGAGAATGCAGTAAAAGCCAATAATGCTAAAACATGACTATCTTTTAGAATCTCGCCTCGGGTACATACCCTCAGAGGCGATACTGCTGCCATTCGTGGGTGAAGGCGCACGAAAAGATTATCACGAGGCTGTAGCTGTCCGAAGGGAACGAAACGTAGTGCGATTTCCAAATTCCTTTCTCCGAAAGAACCTACTCCATAAGTATAACCACCTTATGATCGGGCGGGAGGGCCTATTACAAGAAACATGAGTGTGAACACAACCAGTCTATGTTTGTGTTGTTTGTTTGTTTGATTTACAGTTGAAGAATCAAATCAGTTGCTTGATTTTGATTTTTGTAAAAGAAAATGGATACAAACCTGGGGGTAACTGAAACAGATACGGAAAATAGCAATTCTAATAACGTAGTTGTACCACTAAATTCTTGTTGGACGTTTTGGATTGACAAGTTAGCAAATTTTATTTATATTTCTTACTTCTGTTCATTATCTTGAAATGAATTGTGAAATCATGGTTTAAAAACAGTTTTGTTGTTAATACAATTTCTTTCTTTTGAAAGTGTATATTTGACATTGCTCATGTAGTATGATCTCGCGGAAATACGCGGTATCACCAGATTAATTCTTCTATCTGTAAATTTAACATTTGAAAACAATTACTTGAAACTTTCGGTAATGAATTTTCGCTCGAAAAATATAAATAAAGTTATTTCGATTTAAAAGTGCTACTCATCACCTTATTTGTCTAATTCATGGTATGTTGAAGGTTTTGAAATTCTCAAGGTAACAAAATTACAATGCTGCTTCGATATTTTTGCTTTAACTTGATAGTTCAGTGATCTTATTATTATTGTTGTTCTTTCTATCTCTTACATGGATATGATCCAAATAGGGATATGTTTTGAAAAGATTTGGGTCCTTTGAAGGACCCTTCACATTTTTTTTTAAAATCTTGAAACAGAACTTTGAAAAAACTTTTTCCTTAAAACAGGACCCTTTACAGAAACTTGACTTAAACATACATTTTTGATAAAATTTCTATCTCCAAACTGAACTTTTCACAATTTAATAATTTTTAAAGAAAATCTGATCTTCACAAAACAGCTGAAGTTGCCAAATAACCTATTATCACATAAAGGATCTTATTAAAAATAGATACTATAACAATAACCTGCATTTAACAGTAATTTCAAATTCATAAAATTATGACTAAGATTTTCACAAATATAAAAAAAAAATTCACAATTTCTCAAAAACAGGTCCCTGTGAGAAAAATCTGGATAGAACCATGTTTTATGCTTGAAACTTCCAGAAATGTAAAATATGATCACTATACCAAAAATAACATTTAGGGATTATTTGCTCACTTATTAAGTACTATATTGATAGATTACATAATAATAAACAAAATTTTCAGAAATTAATTACTGCTTCATAGTGTTTCCCCCAGAATAAAAAAGGGCAGGGTGCTCCTTCAAAAAAGGGCATTTCAGGTGAACAAAAAAGGGCACTTTAACCGAACAAAAAGGGCGCTTCAGCTGAACAAAAAGGGAACTTTTTTAAGAAAAAGGTTTTTGAAATTTTTGTTTTGATTGCTGTTTATTTGATTGTCACAAATTTCGTCAAAAGATCGCGGAAAAAGCGCGAATTTCGTCAAAAGATTGCAGAAAAAGTGCGAATTTCGTCAAAAGATCATTGAAAAAGCGCAAATTTCGACAAATGATCACGAAAAAGCGCGAATTTTGTCAAAAGATCGTGAAAAAACACGAATTTTGTCGAATGATCGCGCAAAAAGCACGAATTTCGTCAAAAGATCGCGGAAAAATCGCGAATTTCGTAAAAAGATCGCGGAAAAACACGAATTTCGTCAAAAGATCGCAGAAAAAACGCAAATTTCGTCAAAAGATCGCGGAAAAAACGCGAATTTCGTCAAATGACCACGGAAAAACTCAAATTTCATCTAAAGATCGCGGAAAAAACGCGAATCTGGTCAAATATTTTCAGAAGAAGCGCGAATTTCGTCAAATAATTGCAGAAAAAACGCGAATTTTTGTCAAAGGATCGCAGTAAAATGCGAATTCCGTTAAAGGATAGCGCAAAAAACCCGAATTTCGCCAAAGGATTGCGAGAAAAAACACAAATTTCGTCGAAAGACCGATGAAAAAACGCGAATTTTGTCTAAGGGCCACTGAAAACATCCATAATTATCGCCGAGAGGAGATCGTCCCCCGGCATTCCCCTCTGCTGTAACGTTTCAGAAAATTTACTATGAATTTAAATTTTTTTTTTTTTACTTAGAATCACCCTGATTTAGTTATATATTGGAATTCAGAATTTTATGCGGAAGGAACAGGGTAATTTTTGTTTCCAAGTTATGCTCATAGACTACTTTCTCAAAAACTCAATTTTTTAATTTGTTTGGATCAGATTTTTAATCTGTGTAATATAATAATGGATTTGATATCAGAAACAATACTACAACCACATATATGGCGAAATTCAAGATTTTTTTCCACAATCGTTTCGCGAAATACATGACTTTTTTCCACGACTGTTTCGCGAAATACACGATTTTTTTTTTTCACGACCGTTTCGCGAAATTCACGTTTTTTTTCCCGCGATCGTTTCGGTTATTTCACAATTTTTTCCGCGATCGTTTCGCAAAAATCATGGTTTTTTAACGATTTTTTCCACGACTATTTCGTAAAATTCACGATTGTTTACCAGGATCGTTTGTCGAAATTCACATTTTTCCCCCGCGCGTTCCTTTGATGAAATTAGGGTTTTTTGCTTCACTTGATTGCCGATTCTTTTTCTGTGACCGATTGATCAAATTGGCAATATTTTTTCGCGGCCGATCAACAGAATTAACGATCTTTGTTTGCGCAATCTTGACGAAGTTCGTGATAATTTTTATGCAATCTTTTGACAAAATTTTCGTTTTTTCTCCCTGATCGATGGATGAATTTAATTTTTCTTGCGATCGATTGACGATTTTTGTGATATTTTCCAGCAACTTATTGGGACATTTTGAGGTTTTTCTTTTGATCCCTTGAAGAATTTCGAGGGCGTTTCCCGCGATCGATCGACGATTTTTGCGGCTTTTTTACTGCGACTAACTGAAAGACTTCGTGATTCTTTTCCCGCGGTTGATTAACATAATTGCCGATATTTTCCAGCTACCTATCAGCGAATTTTGTAGGTTTTATTCTTTGGATCGATTGGCTAATTTCCAGAGATTTTTTCCCCTCTATCGTGTACGAACTTCGCTATTTTTTCCCTGCGAATGATTAACAAATTTCGCGATTTTTTTCCTGGATGCGATTTTTGAATTTCGCGATTTCTTTTCTTCTGACTGATTGATGACATTCGCGTTATTTTCTAGCAAATTTTGAGGGAGTTTTCTGGCGACCAATCGACTACTTTCGAGATTTTCCCCCCCCGTGACCTACTGGAGAATTTCGTGATTATTTTCCTGTGATCGATTAACATAATTGGCAATATTTTCCTTCTACATATTAGGAAATTTTGCAGGCTTTATTCTTGGGACCGATTGGGTAACTTCCGGGTCTTACTGGCGAAACTCACTGTTTTTGCTTCATGCTAACGTAAACGAATTACACGATTTTTTTCCGCGAACGATCGACAGATTTCGCGATTGGAGAATTTTTTTAGTTTCTCGTGCGTTAGATTAACGAAATTCACGATTTTTCCCGCGTCCGGCTGAAACAGTTGTTTTTCCGACCGACTGATGAATTTCACAATATTTTCCCGCGATTGACAAACTTTTTTTTGCGATATTTTTGCGCGACCGACTGACGAATTTTACAATATTTTTTCACTATCGATAGACTAATTTTGCAATATTTTCTCGCGATCAATTCTAGAATTTCAGATCCATCGATCGATTGCAAATTTCCGGATTTTTTCGCGACGTATTGTTAAGATTCGTTAGTTGAAACATGCCGAGGGCAAAATTTTGCAAACCCAAAACGGGCAGGGCGCGTTTGCAGTTATATAAAAATGGGCAGGGCGCATTTACAGCTATAAAAAAACGGGCAGGGCGCTGCGCCCTCACGAAAACGCCTAAGGGAAACACTACTTCATAAGAGGTTGAATAAAGTAGCAGAATAGTGTTGCCTAGAAAAAATGGGCTGCAGGGCGGAAATTTTTCAAAAAGGGCAAACTATTCTAAAAAAACACACTTGTACCTTGTCTGTAAAAAATATTTTGAACTGGTTTGTTTCCCTAATAGAATGTGCATTATTTTCCTGCGATCACTTGAATTTCATGATCCCCCCCCCCCCCCCCCCCAACTGATGAATTTCATGATTTTTTTTTGGCAACTTATCCACAAATTTACTAATTTTTTTTTGCAACCAGTTGAAGAATTTTGCTTTTTTTTTTCTCTTGATGGAATGCTGAATTTAACGTTTTCCGCAGAGATATTTTAAAATAAAGGTGTAAGATATTTAATGAAAAAAGGAACATGCTTTTTGATTCCTAATGATGCCTGCAAATTGTAATGTCAGGTGGGGTAAAGTGGTCATAATTCATAAAAAGGGCTAAAATCCTGACTAATATAGATATTTGAATAATTTTTTTTTTTTTTTTAGATTTAGTAAGTATTGATCAAAGTTTCTCACTAAAAAAAAACATTTGTAGTAACATGTTTGAGGCACTGAGCTCTCATTTAACTTTTCTGCTGCAGTGGCATAGCTACATATTCAGCGTCCTGGAGCAAGTAAAGTTTGTGCGCCCTTTTGTCACCGAAAAAGTTCTGCGCAATTTTGTTTTGAAGTTTAAAATTTATATACTATTCTTAATTCAATTTAAAATCTTACTTTTATTTGAACAACCTATTAAATAGAAATAATTAAAAATAAATAATGAATGGGGAAATGAATTATATTTCTTAAAGTACGGAGTACCTAACAATATTTTCTACAAATTGGGCAGGACTTTCGTTTTCAATGGGCCTGTACAATCTGCCGCCTTTAATATCTGTTTTTCTTTTCAAGGGTTTCGAAGCATTGTAGACTAATAATAATAATAAAAAAAAAACACTATTGTCAAGATTTCTTTTTTTTTTCTTTCTCATATGGATGAAACATATTTTTAGTGCCAGAAAATACTAGAATTCCATAAAATTCAAAGTATCATAACTCGGTAAGGTTTAGTTGTACAAAAAAGAAATTTTTATTATTTTTCCTGTTAAAATACAGAGAAGATTTTTCTAAATATAACATATGGAGCCCAGAAACAGAATAAAAATGTGAACGTCGTAACTTTTAAAAAATAACTACTTTGACGTAAAGTACTTTTAAGATTATGAAGGACAACTTTGAAACTTTTTTACTATTGGAACTATATTTCTACAGCTAATGGTTTAGAAAATTAGCCAATAGGCAACGATAAAAGTTGACACCGGGATTATCACTGGTTTTTGACTAATCTGAGCAATTTGGCTAACCGCTTAGGAAAAAGTAGCCAAGTTCAAATAATTCATCATGAATCACTAAGAATATCAAGACACAAATAAATGAGTTACACAGAAAGGTTTAATCATACAGTAACATCATTGAGAGTGTTGCCGAAAGGAAAAAAAAACATCTCTTGCAATTTGGCGATTTCAATCTTTAGTTTTCTCCCCAAATGAAACATTTTGGAGCAGTGGCGAATGGCAGCGAGAATCCTGATTGATACCGTTCTATTACAGATTTTACTTTCCATACATACAATATAAAGGACAAAACAGGAAAGCATTGTAACCACAATAAAAATAAATGAAAATAATGGTATATTTTTCAATTTTCAAATAAATCCATTCTTACAATTTTTCAATGATTCCATATGTACGTGTGCATGTACTACCCCCCGGGATTGCACCTACACTCTAAAGCGAAAGCTGAGTTCCTGGGGCTGTCATCCCTGTATGTGTGCATGTATGAGTGTATGTTTTAATTTCCTCATGTTTTTAGATTAGCAGAGACCGATTTGGTGTATTTTTGATGATGTCGGCAGGTATTTTATAAATCTGTTACAGGAATTGTATTAATTTTCAAAGAACTCAGCCAACGAGTTTGGTATCTGAACCATTTTTCAAACATTCTGTAATGATAACTGATGAACATTTTCTCTTATCTCAATTAAATTATTTTTATTGCTCATGTTAATCTTATATATCGATACAACAACGTTTCACCACGCATAAAGTGGAGGCTGGAAAATAATTTCACAATCTACTACCATAGATTTCATGAAAAACATTTCTTCTTGTTTAACCGTAGAAAATCACACGATTTAAAACAGATCAAATTTTATGTACCAATATTCTGGTAGAAAGGTGATTGTGAACACCTGAAGAGCCGCTACTGCACGCAGGGTTGGACTTGGTCACTGTCAAATACTGAGACCTTGGATTTTTGGAGGGCACAACATTTTAGAAACTCATTTTACCATCTTGCTAATAGAAACCAATAACACCCACTATCATTTCATTTTTTTTTTATGGGGATGCTTTCAATTTCGGAACTGGATTCGAAATTGAAAGTGTCCTTAGAAAAAAAAAATTGAAACAGTATAAAGTTTAGACATAGACCTCATATATCCTATTCCGAAAGTAAAAAAAAAAAAAAAAATATATATATAAATATTGAAATGTAAGGGTATAACCATGATTAAAATCATGATTTAAATCAATTGATTAGAAAAAAAAATTATTGATTTAAATCAAACTTTTAAAAATATTTTTTAAATAAATTCATGATGTAAATAAACATATTAATGTACAGTCATGGGGGAAAAAAGTAAACACCCCCCACTAACTCCTCAACAAATTATCGTAGAAGAAAGTTACTGGTACCGAACGATTGGAAATAAAGTCTACTTTTAAATGACATAGATAAAATTTGCTTAGGGGACCATCTACATATTAAAACGAACCATAACTTTGTTTTTTTCAATAGCAGTACACAATTCTGACAGCATAAATGAACTCTGCACCCTTCAATTAGCCTAAAAACAATTTTTTATGCAATTCATACCACAAGTTTCTGAGAAATTAATTATTTTAAAACGAGCGTATTTTAAGGGCTGTATCCAAATTGAAGTTCGGAAATCGATTGTTAACCGAGAGAGACCCCTTCTTGATCAAGGTACCTTAAGAAGTCAATGAAACCTGCTAGATTACCAGACAGCAGAAGAAATTTCAAAATATCTACTCACTTTTATTATAGACGGCCCCTTAAACCATCATTTTGCCGTTTTTTAAGCATAATTTGAAAACTACTTGGAAGAAAACTATGAAATTTTGGATTTACATAAAGCGATACTTAATAAATCTAAATCCATCAAAAAAATCATAGGTTGCAATTCATAATTTTTTCGAATATTAATTTCATAATTCATATCATAAAATTATAAAAATTGCAAATTCAGCGTATTTATGTTTGGGTATATATTAGTATTATTGCTACAAAAAAAATTAGCACAGTAGGAGCATAATTTCTGGAGATATAAATAAAAATATGAAAATGTAAATAAAAAACATACATTTATTTTACTTAAATAGGTGTCACAAATAAAAATCAAAATATGTTGACTTGTTTCGGTTCAATAGTAAAAACTGTATTCATAACACACACACAATCAATAAAATGAATGACACTGGGTACCACAAAATAATCTAAAAACCAAAAAAAACATAAAAAATGCAAACACTGCGCCCTCTATGATCTCAAATAGCCTACGCTACCGCGACTCCCTCTACCAGACTCACTCTTTAAGTATTTATTAAGGAATTCCAACCATAAAATTGGAATATCAAAGGAAAAGAATCATTACACACAGTATCCCTCTTAGAATGGATACTGTGTGTAATGATTCTTTTTCCTTTGATATTCCAATTTTATGGTTGGAATTCCTTAATAAATACTTAAAGAGGGAGCCGTGGTAGCGTAGGCTATTTGAGATCATAGAGGGCGCAGTGTTTGCATTTTTTATGTTTTTTTTTTTTTTTTTTTTTTTTTTTTTTTTTTTAGTTTTTAGATTAATATGTGGTACCCAGTGTCATTCACTTCTATTGATTGTGTGTGTGTTATGAATACGGTTTTTACTATTGAACCGAAACATGTCAACATATTTTGATTTTTATTTGTGACACCTATTTAAGTAAAATAAATGTATGTTTTTATTTATATGATTAGAAAGGGTGAAGTAAATTTTGTTTGAGTTTTTACGAAAACTTACAACAGTTTTTGACAATGAAAATGTAAGTTAACATTAGAAGCCACTAAAATTTGAATGTTTATAATTCAAAAACTTATTATTCAAATGACTTGAAATTCGGTGTCTAGGCATAATTTGAACCGAAGATTTGAAATATGTTGTTAAAATTGGGTATTGTCATTGAAAAAAATTAAGTTTGGATTCGTTTTAATATGTAGATGGCCCCCTAAGCAAATTTTATATACATCATTTAAAAGTAGACTTTATTTCCAATCGTTCGATACCAGTAACGTTCTTCTACGATAATTTGTTGAGGAGTTAGTAGGGGTGTTTACTTTTTTTTTTTCCACGACTGTACTTTAATATAATTTAGTCTTAGATAATACAGATAATCAATCAGTTTTTAGAAATATAAAGCTTAATCAAAGTAACGTACAATGTAAAGTTTAGAAAAAATGGTTTCAAATTTCATTTGAATTAAATTGTAAAACAAACTTGAAACAGCCTAAAGAAATCTAAGCACGTATATTTACTGGCCTATTACTTAGTATTAGAAAAACTTCTGGAAGTTTAAGTAAAATAAAATTGTACTATGACTTTGCTCATTACAAACAAACATTAAGCCAAGCACATTTGTTATCTTATCTTTTGAATCCCCATTATGCAGGAGAGAAATTAACAAGCTCTGAGAAAATATCAACATTATTGTTTGCTAAAGAGAAATTTTCTACATTGGTGGTGCCTATTATATTAAAGTTTGGAGTAAAATCTGAACCATTCAATGAATTTTTGTCTCAATCTGATATAGTAAAAGAACATTGCCCTTTAGAATGGTGGAAGACACATGTTACAGTTATCGAAAAGGATATACTAAAAAACTTAAAGAATTCATAATCATATTTTTTCATAATTTTTACTGCAATTGCTTCAACAGAACAATTGTTTTCTACTTTCTGTTCGGTACATTTGAAAATTAGAAACTGATAAAAGCTGCTAAACTCGTTTTTCTTTACCAGCACTTTAACAAAAAACAAAAGTTAACATGTTAACTTGCTTCCAAAATTATTTAAAATTTTTATGTGCTGCAGTTATTTTAACTAAATTATGTAAATGTGGAATTAATTTTTGGCATCTGATTTGTAGTTTTTCATGCATTTGCATAATAAAATATTTTGATAGACTAAAATGTTACAATTTTAATCATTATGTAAATTGTGTAATAATCTACTTATAATAAAATCTGAGTGTAGGAAACTGTCGGAACCATGCCAGTGTGAACCACTCTGGTCTGCGAATCGACTGTAGCTAAACACTGTGTTAGGCTTAATGAAAAACATATCCTAGCATATGACGGCTAAATGATAATTTTTTCTACTTGAAATCATGTCTGTTCAGCATATTTTCACTTAAAACATGTGTATCATATATCCATTTATAATGTATTAAGTTCTAAATTAAAATTAAGCTATTATAAACATAAAAATCAGATCTAAACAAACGATACTGTTGCCATTTAGATTCAAATTCCAGCAAATCTGCAAACAAATGAATGACTCTTTGAATGCTTCATTAAAAAAAAAAAAATGCAGGTTAAGGCCAATGCTGGTCTTAAAATATTTGTAATAGTATATCAAAACCTTCAAATATTTTAACTTTGTTTAAAACCTTCAAAAACTAATATTTTAATAAGTAAGTCTCCAAACACCAAATCAAATCATCATCAACAACAAGTAGTTCTAAATTAAAAATAACGAATAACTATCACCATCTGGTGGAGAAAAGATATAACTTTCACTCTAAAAAGGTTTGTGCAAGCACATTGCATTACATGTATTTTTAATTTATTCAGAATGATTATTCTTTTGCACAATTTCAATTTCCTGTGACATTTGTTTTCTGTCTTATACGACAAAGTAAAAATTATCCGAATTTGAATATCTAAAATTTTTAAATGCATTTACAATAAAGAATAATTATTTCAATGGCACTTTAGCGTTACTTAAAGGGAAATTAATCTTTTATGTACTGAATTATGAATTCATGAAAATTTCATCTTCTAAAGCATTTTTCGTGAATTTTTGAAACTAAATTAGAAGATTTACATAATTATTTAATAATTTTTAGAAGGATTTAAAAGGATTAATTAAATTTGAATTTATAGGGATTTTGTGTAATATTTATAACCCCACTCAAATCTTTTATTTTAAATATTTTTCTTGGTATTTTGTAGAATTAGGAAATCTACAAATATAATGTTCTTACAATAGAAATATAGGAATATTTCTGAATTGAAAAATTCCCCCCTCCTTCCAACGCCAAGAAAGCTGAAAAGATGCAAAGGCCAAAGAAATCATCCTTTAAAAAATATTTTTGTTTTCTGTAACCATGGGTGCAAGTTTTCCGTCCACAGACAGAATTCCGTCTTTTGAAAATTCCTAAAGACGGAAAAAATCTCAGAGGACAAAATAAAATAATCCGTTTTTAGATTTACAGGATTTGTGCAAAATGTTTAAGAATAGGACTTAAAATAACTCCACTTCCTTCAAAGGATTGTAATCTAAAAGTAGATATGAATGGTATATTTTTCAAATTGTGTTTTTGTTTTGTAATAATAGATTACATTCTTGAGTATTTCGTAATTTTATTTCTCATAGCATGTCAACTTCATTGTTTTTAGCTGTAGCCTGTATGAATTAAATTTTTCAGATACTGTTTACACGAATATGACTGTTTTACATGCATGACATACGCACTTTTTAAAATTCGGTTTCAACATAAGTGAATTTTACTGCATATAATACTTAGCACTGGATTTGTCTAAGTGGTGCGTCGGCACGTGTGTATGTGCCAGGGTTGCCGGCTTTTAGCCAGGCCAAAAAAAGCCGGCCGGCTTTTTTTGGTTTTAGCCGCTTAAAAGAAGCCGGCTTTAATTGAAAAAAGCCGGCTTTTATTTTTCAAAAAGGTGGTTTATAGATAATTCATATAAAATTTGGATTAATTTATTTTTAATACACTTATAAATATTTTCTACGAAAAAAATATAAACTTCTATTAAATTTTGTCAAATAAATATGACCTTATAACTGCCAGGATGTAACTGTGAAAGCATTATGTATGTCTCGAAAAAAATTATGAATATTCAGAAGAATACATTAAATTAGACTTAGTATTACACATTACATTAGTATTGGTTTGGAATTCTTTATCATGGCTCTACACAAAGCACACATTTTGAAGATTATATTATGAAAAAATAAGAAAATGTCACACATTAAAATAGAAAATTCTTACATATACTGATATTTACTTTTAAAATTGATTAAAACTAAATAGCTTATATGTGTTTAATAACTGAAATTATCTTATATAATACTTGAGCAATAATAAGCAATCGATAATAAGTAATAAGCAATCGATATATAAAAAATACTTATAAAAATTATATATGTAAAAAGTTTTTTTGCTACTAAGCTGTTATGTAACTTATTCCAGATATGTCCATATGGACAGATTAAAATCATAGAATAAACAATGTTGAAAGAGAAATTAGGAAGGATATAACATTTGAGGAAATTTTAGTACATGTAAGTGCATAAAATAAAGAGAACAATTAAAAAAAAAAAAAAAAAAATTCTCCAAATAAAACTTGTTGAATTAGAATTTTGAAAAGCTAGTTGCTATTTAAAATAGTGCATATTCATGCATAAATTAATGCATATGTTATTCATAATACTGTTTTAATAGAGAGAAATGATGTTTTTATCAAATGACTTTATGTGTGATTTTAAATAAATGTTTATGAAAAATAAAACAAGACTTGTATTATTAATATCCCTTAAAATTAGTTAATAAAATATATAACTAAGCAACCATTGTCCTTTTTAATTATATAAAGCAATAAAAATAAAAAAAAGATTGTTAGTCAGTGTAAACCAGACAAAGCAATTGGTATGACCTTTTATTCCAATATCAATGTCTTCATTACTGAAAAATTGGGTTATATTGAATTCTACCTCAATTAGATGTCTTTAAAACAAATTAAAAAACACATCAAAATGTGTCGTTTATAATTAAAATGCTTCACTGCATAAAAGCCAATTTTGGCCAAAAAAAAGCCGATTAAGACCAATAAAAGCCACCGGCGTGGCTTTTTAAAATTTTAGCCGGCTTTTTTGCAACCCTGGTATGTGCTCATTCAGTGAGGGAGGGTTTAAAATATTTTCAGTCATGGCCAAATTTCAAACTTGCACCCATGTGTGTAACCCATAATGCTTTTGGAACATGATAAAGTAATGCATCTATAACTCATTCTAAACTGTATTACTACTAATCAATGTATTAAATTAATTTTTATAACAAGTTATTTTAATGGTACTTATAAATACTGTCAGTAGACAAAGGGTTAAAGGGGGAATTTTTTCTGTACCGAAGGTTGCAAGCAGCACCTCTGTAGGCCGTGTTAATTCCCAATGGTGTAATCCATGTCAATTCAGGCAGCCAAAGAAAAAATCTTACCTTCATAGTCTCAGAAGTTTTTGAATTGAACATATGTTAAAATTCACAAAAAAAATAAGATAACTGTATATTTTTGTTTTACCCAAAAAAATTCCTGGCCCGAGATACAGGCCGCCAAAGATGGCATCCCGGGCACCATTTCCCATTCGCAATTTTTGATAAAAATTTTAAAGTGCTCTATCTCTTGAACGGTGCAAGATTTTTTGTTGCGTTTTTTTTATTTTAAAGATAATATTCTTCTGTTTAAAATGATATACCCAGTTTTGAAATATGTATTCAACTTTTCTTGTAGCAGCCTTTTGAAAAAAATTTTTTTTTTTCAAAAATGCCAATCTCAAAAATTTTGATTTTTTTGCTGTTGATTAATACCATTGAGTACTACCTTCCCTGTAAAGGAGAACTTCCACTTTTGATTTTGACAAGTTATACAAGGCGTGTTTAAAAAGTTTGGTGAATGGAAACATAAAACAAATAAAACATGGAAAAAAAATATCTTAACTATGTACTAAAATGAAGTGTATTAAAATATGCATTCTGTAAAATATGTGGTGCAAAGAATATTAATTATTTATTTACAGATCCTCACAAAAGAATTCCATTAGATAATGGTATATAAGGGGAATATTGTTTGTGGCGTATTTTAATTATGCTAAACTGTTTCACATATAATAAAATTATATATGTTGCTGTGGTTTACAAGTTACTTCCTGTGTTATAGAAAATGCATAGTATTTACAGGGACACACAAAAGATTTCAAATACTTTACTGTATACAAAATACTGTATATTAACGATGATTGCTGGAAGTGCATTTTTAGTTGTGATATGAGATTTTAAGTTTAACTAAATTTTTCCATATTAATTGCATTGTGTGTATAAATGCTGTAGATCATATACAGGGGTGCACAAAAGAAATTGTAAGAGTTACTGTGTATGAACAAAAGTGATTTAAAGGTGATTTTTAAATGAGTTATGCATTTTTATACTGAACTTCATTTAGTATACTAAGATATGTTTGTAGAGTATAGATAAAATGATATATAGGTCTGTGCAAAGAATTAGATATATGGCCGACTATGGATGATAAACTCTGGAAGTGTGATTTCACTAGTTTTAAGCGTGTTTTAGTCTTATTTAAATATTAGCTAAATAGTGGCATGTATATAAAGATAAAGAGAGTATGTAAAATACAGGGTTGTATGAAAGTATGCTTCCGTCTATTGATATGAATTTTTAAAAGTCAAATTCCATCCTATTTATGTGTTTTTAACACTTTCCAACATAGTTGAAAGTCTTTATGGATTCGGTTTGTCTGCCCATCTGTCTCAACTCTAACTTGCATTAATATGATTGTATTGCTGTGTAATTGATATATGTTATTGAGATTGTTTTACTATGCAATGTTCTGTAGTGAAAATAAAATATGTATCACTTCAAATGTTATGAAAATCGAATAGAAACTTAAAAAAATATTAATAAAAGTTTTTTCCATTCTATTTAAAAGTCCTATGATACATAATTGATTCAATGATATACCATGATAGGTAATGATTCTAGGTTGCCATGGTGATTAAGTCCTTTTTAAGATGGATTCATATTACTTCCCTATTAGTGAATTTAATATATAGAAGTCAAAATAAATTTTGTATTCGTGCCTTTTTGCCCAAGAGTGTAACACTTATTGCACCAAGATCTGAATATTTATAAAACTAGTTATAGTACGAACGGACCTCATTTGCCACATTTGATATTGCAATTTCCAACTTGTTTAGGATATATCGTAGGCTTACCCTTACAAAATGATACAAATAAGCAAAAATTCGGTGACTTTTACTGGAACTGTATATATATACAGTTGCTGTAAAATTCTCTGAATTTTTTAAATGCTTTTAAAACTTATTAAACTCAAAAGTGGAAGTTCTCCTTTACAGTGAAGGTAGTTCCCAATGGTATTGATCAACAGCAAAAAAATCAAAATTTTTGAGATTGGCATTTTTGAAAAAAAAAAAAAATTCAAAAGGTTGCCACAAGAAAAGTTGAATACATATTTCAAAATTGGGTATATTATTTTAAACAGAAGAATATTATCTTTCAAATAAAAAAACCGCAACAAAAAATCTTGCACCGTTCAAGAGATAGAGAACTTCAAAATTTTTATTGAAAATTGCGAATGGGAAATGGTGCCCGGGATACCATCTTTGGCGGCCTGTATCTCGGGCCAGAAATTTTTTTGGACAAAACAAAAATATACAGGTATCTTACTTTTTCTTAAATTTTAACATATGTTCAATTCAAAAACTTCTGAGACTATGAAGGTAACTCCCCTGCCTGAGTTGATATGGATTCAGCCCAATAAATTAGGAGCTTATGTTTCTTGCTAATTCTTTTGGCGTCAACTTTCTGTTGTAATTGTACTTTTTTTAATAATGCATTTTATCAGATTTGAAGACATTGCAAATAAAATGAATATTTCTTATCGGTACAAAATATTTTAATTACCTTGCAGAGAAAATTATGAATTTTAACATAGTTTGTAGCGGAAAAAAAAGTCCCGCTAAACAACAAATTCTTAATGTAGAGGGAACCTAAACAAGCATTTTTGTCATAGAATGTGTAGCTGGAAATGGCGCGTTTAAGGTTTAAGCGCTGGTGACTAAATTGTAGTTTACATAATTTCGTTGTTCTAATCGTAAAAATCAAAGGATAATATTTTTTTATTAACAAAATGCATGAGGCATCTTTTTTTTTTTAAGTCAGAAAAATATTTTTTAAACTATTGTTTTGAAGATTTATCATTCACTTTCCGTCATTTTTGATGGGGTTTATATACTAGTTGTTAATAATATTGGTAATACTTATATATCATGCATGTATGATAGCTGTGTGTATATATATATATATATATATATTTTATAAATTAAAAGTCATAAAATAGTAATATTATGTGAGGTTTTTAAAAAAAAATCTGATTAATTTGATTAAAAAAAAAAAAAAAAAATCATGAACCTTAATTTTTTCAAAAAATGGGGAAGGAGGGGAGCTCCCCAAAAATAAAAATAAAACTAAAAAAAACTTTAAAATAAAACTAAATTTGACTTAAAGTAAAACAGTATTAAATAATTAAAACAGAAAAAAAGAATCAACTAATTATTTTATGTTTAAGTTAAATAGAAAGTGTGTAGTACATTTCTTTGTGAAAATGTTATACAATTATGGGCATATTAATTGGTTAAAATTAATTGTACAAATTATCAGCATTTCAATGTACAAATTAATTAATTATTAGCAATTATCCATATATTCAATCCAATGAATATCCAAATCCAATAGCAATTATCAGCATTTCATTGTACAAATAAACAGAATATTTTAATGTTGAAATTACATTTTTTATACAACTTTATTAATATACATATATACAGGGTTTGAATTTCAAGAAGGGATGACAGCCTTCGTGCCCTAAAGAATATTGTGGGTTCTTGCTTCCAAAAAAACATTTTCCGAAAACTTTTACTTTGTAAAACGACGATCAAGTCTCAGGATCGACTGACAAATTTCGTGACATTTTCTGCTATCGATTGGAAGATTTCACAGTTTCTTCTTACGACACGACAGATTGAAAAAATTCATGATTGTTTTTTAGCGTCTGACTGAAAAATTTTATGATTTTTCTCCACAACCGATTGACAAATTTCGCGATTTTTTCTGGAGACCAATCAGCGAATTTCATAAAATTTTTCTTGCGACCAATTGACAAACTCAGCAATTTTATTCAGCGACTGATTGGCAAATTTCCCTGTTTGTTCTTGTGACATACTGATGAAATTAATGATTATTTTTCTGCATCTGATTGAAAAATTTCACGTTTTTACTCAGCGGCTGACTGTGAGGAATTTCACGAAATTTGCTCGTGATGGACTGGCAAATTTCACGATATTTTCCTGTGACCAATTGAAGAATTTTGTGATGTTTTCCTGCTGCCGATTTCTCATGAACTTCAGTTTTTTTTTTTTCCCCTCGCGACCAGTCAAAAAAAATTTATTTTTTGCCATGATTGACGAAATCAGCGATATTTTTTCTACAACCGATTTACGTATTTTGCTATGCTTTTTTCCTGTGCCCGACCGAAATACAAAATAGCTAAAAGGGCAGTAACAGCCACTGGAGACTGAGCCCAACCAAACTGGCCTAGATTCAGAACTGAACAAAATGAGATTAGGTCTTGTGGTGCACATGAAGAAATAAACTTTTCGTGAACTTAAACTATTTGATACTTAAAATTCACAGAAGTTAGGACATGACTTTTTGAAATCAACCATTTCTCATGTAATAGAAGAAATCAATTGACTATTTCCTTTTTAAACTTTAAATTCCAATCTGTAGAACATAGTTCATTTAACAAAAATACCAGGAATTACAGTTTTGACTATAATTCCATTAAGGATAGTTTAATAAAACTATTTTGTTCAGAAGTGACATACAATCATCAAAGTATATTGACAATGCAATCACCAACATGCATTATTCATGCAAGTAAGTTAAAAATGAATGCACATCAGATTTTGCAAAGTTTTCCAAGAATTTTTTTAAGAAATTGCTCATAACATTGGTATATATACAATAGACTCCCTCAAATCCACACAGCTTGGGACCAGAGGTTGTGCAGATTTTAGAATTTTGTGGATTTCTGGTCATTGATTTGTTTACATTTTTGAAACATTAATTTGATTGGTAGTTAAGCAAGGCAAATTATAATGAATGCTTACAATAAAGGGTAACATTAAAATAAGTAAAACATTAAAATAATTTATTAGTTTAAAAGTAAGTAACTATTATAATTATGTAAAATAAAAATTTAGAAAAATATTAAATTATTACCGATGATATCGATTCAATTCGATTCCAAAAGTCCTATGCTGCCATCTAGTGGTAAAGCGATCATGAGATCGTTACGTCATTATTCGTTCTTAGCACTACGTGGACTGCCGAGAAAAAGCTAAGTAAGTTACATATTTAAATAAATAAAGATGAATTAAAGTAAACTATTAATGTAACTGTAGTTAAATATAATATGTATAAAGTAAACAAAAGACAGGTATTTCAAACTAGTGATGACATAAAATATAGGGAAAGAAGCAAGGAGAACAGTGTTAATGCTATTATCAGTATATACAGCTTATTGCACTCTCTGTAACTTTTTTCATTGTTATTTAGAGTCTTGAATGCTTTTCTTATACTGCTTTGTATGTTTAAAAGTAAATTTGTCTATAATTTAAAAAAAAAATTCTGCGAACAATAATTTTAAAATAGCGTTCCAGTCCATGGATTTTTCCATTTCGCACCCTGGAATTTTTGATATAGACATGCTAATTTATATCAGAATCAAGAGTAATGTAAATTTATTTAGTAATAAATCAGCTGTAATAGCCAAAAGAGAATGATCAACAAAAAAATTAGTAAAAAAACATTGCAGTAGTCGCTGATTTCGGCGCCATCTTGAATTTTGTTCCTGTAACTTAACTGTAAATTTCATTGTTTACATCTGAAAAAATACGCCGATTTTAGGCGTTCGCAGATTTAAGGGAGTCTACTGTAATATATAAATCTTCAGAGTTTCCCCCAGACAGTTTCAGAAGGGCGCTGCACCCTGCCTGCTCTTAGGTTTACAAAATAGCACCCCTCTTGCCCCTCATTAAAAAAATTAGCTCGCTTGTTGCCCCCACCTGAAGAAAGTGCCTTATACTCATTTGTTTATTAAGAAAATTACTTGCATAGTAAAAATTGACTCATTGCTGTCTTTAAAATAGTGTTCTGTCTATTAAATATTAAAAAGTAGTTTTAAAAATCAAAAAAAAATCTTTAAAAATTTCAAGAAATGCCCTTCGGATTCCAAAAGTGCCCTTTTCCCACAAGCAGCACCCTGCCCTTTTTTGAATCCTTGGGAATCTCTGAAAGCTTGATTCTGTTCCTTTGTTTTAATAAAAATAAACATTTTGAATAATTATCTTGAGTTGTTGATTTAAATTATTTCAATGGTATTTTGTCATGTCTGTATAAATGTAATTACAGTACAGGACCTATTATCCAGAATCCTCTGGACCGAATGCTTTCCGGATTTTGGAATTTTCAGGATTTCAGATCCTCCCGAATTCCGTCAAAAAAATCAAATGGAAAAAATGCAAATTTCATCAAAGAATCGCGAAAAAACACAAATTTCTTTTAAGCACCACAAAAAAAGAACCACAAATTGCATCAAAATATAGCGAAAAAAGCAAATTTCTTCAAAGGATCGAAAAAGCCTACTGCAATTTCTTCAAAATATCTCGAAAAAATCCACAAATTTCAGCCAAAAATCACGAAAAAAAGCAAATTTCGTCAAAAGATCGCAAAAAAACGAAGTTTCATAAAAGGATCGCGAAAAACACTCAAATTTAGTTAAAGGATTGCAGAAGAAAAACATAAATTTCGTCAAAATCTCGCGGAAAAAAACCCCCGCAAATTTCTTCAAAAGATAGCAAAAAAAAAAAAAAAATTCTTCAAAGGATCGCAAAATACTCTCTTAATTTCGCCAAATGATTGCGTAAAAGCGCATATTTCTTTAAAGGATTGTGGAAAAAATGCATAATTAGTGCTGAGAGCCCCCCCCCCCCCCCCCTCTTCTGTAAACTTTCAAAAAATTTGCTGTGAATTTCAGATTTTTTTTTTTTTTTTTTTTTTTTTTTAAATTCAGAATCACCCCTGATTCAAATAACATAATTATGTAGTCATAATATTTTATCGAAGTGAGAGGGAGGGTATGAAATATCTTTTTTTAAAACAAATCGTAATATAAATTAATTTTAACTAAAATTTGACAGAAAAATGATTTTTTTCTAATTCTTTTTTTTGGGGGGGGGGGGGGTGAGGGGACACCGTGTTCCCTCATCACTGATGTAGCATATTTTAGTGGTTACACATTGCAACACAATAGAAAAAATTAGAAATCTGTAGAAAATTACAAATCTGCAAAATTCTCGACAAATTTCAGAAATTGCAAAATTTTAGTAAAAATTTACAAATTTATAGAAAATTTTCAATTTTTTTTCCAGATTTTGGAATTCCGAATAATGGGTCCTGTACTGTATTTAAGTGGCATGTAAAAGAGAGTGGGGTTTAAAGATATTTATTTTCCTTTTCAAACAGTTCAATCAGTTCAACTGCATTTAAAAATGTTGGGAGGGAAACTCTCCCCTCCTATGAAAATTTGAATTTTAAGCATTGATATTCAAAGCGATATAGTTTTTGTAAATTATATTTCAGCACATTTAAAATGTTTTAATGATGTGTATGAAACCTGTTTGTAATTTATTGTTCTGAGATGGCATTATATAAAGAAATAAACATTCACCATATTATATAACTAAAAACATATCTCTAGTACCGGATATCCGGCAGGCAAAGGGGCTTTGGATATCCAGTATCCAGCAAAATCAATATCTAGTTCATCTTTAGTTACACAATATTGCATATTTTTTCCACTTACAAAAGACGCTTTTAGTGTAAACGTCAGTAATGACGTTTTGGTTGGAGACTGACTCTCCCAGTAGCAGAAAGTAATGGTTGTATCTGCGACATCAATTTAGTGAAATGGAAATTGTTCTGCGGCAGTAGCATGTTTCAGTTTTCTTATGTACAGTCGCGGAAAAAAAGTAAACACTCCCTGCTAACTCTGCAACAAATTATCCTAGAAAAAAATTACAGACGTATCCAACAATTGGAAATAAAGTCTACTTTTAAATGGTGTATATAAAATTTTCTTAGGGGCCGTATTCATATAAAAATGAACCTAAACTTTTTTTTTTCAATAATAATGCCAAAGTTTGACACAATAAATGAATTCTACACCGTTCAATTAGCCTAAATTCAAATTTATATGAAATTCGTACGATTAGTTTCCGAGAAATTAAGCATTTTAAAATGAGCTTATTTTAAGGGTTGTGTCCAAATTTAAGTTCGGTACTCGATTCTTGAAATGCTACAGAATGACTGTGTCATTTCTATTAATGTATTATTTCTTGCCAATATGTCCATTTCACTCGCTTAATATGTTTCGACTATTGCCAGCCAAAATATTTCATTAAAATGAGTAAAATATATTTTTTCAACTTATGCTTTTCTGCACATCATAGACTTAAACCATCATATTGCCGTTTTTTAATGATAATTCGAAAACTACTTGAAAGAAAATTTTGAAATTGAGAATTTGCATAAAGCAGGACATAATAAATAGAAATCTATAAAAGAAAAATGTAGGTTGCAATTCGTTTTTTTTTTTTTTCGAATATTAATTTCATAATTCATATTATAATTTTTTTTTATTACAAATTCAGCATATTTATGTTTGAGTTTTTTAGTATTATAACCACACACAAAATTATCGCGTCAGTATTATAATTTCAGGAGATATTAATAAAAATATGAAAATTTAATTTAACATTAGAAGCTCTAAATTTTGAATGTTTATAATTCAAAAACATATCTTTCAAATGACTAAAAATTTCATTTCTAGGCATAGTTTGAACCATAGCTTTAAAATATATTGTCAAAAATGGGTGTTGCCATAGGAAAAAACATAGTTTAGTCTGGTTTTGATTTGTAGATGCCCCCTAAGCAAATTTTGTATACATCATTTAAAAATAGACTTTATTTCCCGTCAATTGGTATAAGTAACTTTTTTCTACGATAATTAGTTTCAGACTTAGTAGGGGGTATTTTTTTTTTTCCATGACTGTACATTACAAATGTTGAAATAAATAGAGTTCTTACTGATTAATATTATAAAAATACAACTATATTTCAATTATAATATAACCTAATTAAGTAAAGCAAAACTAATATTTTACAAAAAATTAAATAATAATAAATGTAAAGTGGCTTTGTAATATTGAAATTTTTTCACATAACTGATGGGCGAATTTTGTGGGTTTTTTTTTTTTTTTTTTTTTTTTCAATCAGCTGAAGAATTCAGCGTTTTTTTTTTCTTTTTCCATTAACTAAAGAATTTCGCAATTTTTTTTCCCCTGCAACTGAATGACAAATTTCATGATATTTGTAATAGATGAATTGTATGTATTTTCCTATGACCAATTGACGAATTTTGCAATTTCTTTCATGCGATCAATTAACAAATTTTGCTGCCTGTGGCTGGTTGGCAAATTTCAAGTTATATTCCACATGACAAAATGATTGGCTTGATTTTTTTCCCCTGCAACTGATTATCAAATTTTGTGATATTTTCTCAACCCATTGTCAAATTTCACGTTTTCATCTTGCAACAGATTGGCCAAATTAAAGTTTTTTACTGTGTCTGACTGAAAGATTTTGCTATTTTTACCCACGACTGACCAATGAATTTTGGGATTTTTGTCATGTGACTGATTGACAAATTTTGTGACATTTTCCTGCTACCGATTGACGGATTTCAGGAAATTTTTTCAACGACCAAATGATGAAATTTACAGGCAAATTTCACGTATTTTTTTTCCAGTGACTAATTATCAACTTTCACAATATTCATGTTTCCGCAGTCGATTGGTGAGTTTCGCAGTTTTATCCTGCAACAGATTGATGTAATTCACAATTTTTTTTGCCATTTCCAACTGAAAAATTTGCGATTTTTACCTGTGACTGATTGGCAAATTTCAAGGTATAGTAGAGGATCTTTATAACACAAATCTAAAAACGTAAGCTAATGCATTATGTAGAATTTTGCGTTATATGGATCACATTTCACACATCATTAAATTTACCTTATAAACATGGCCATATATATCTGAAACATACCAAAATACATTAGAGTATCTTTATACTTCACTCCTTGTCACCAGGAATTATCCAAATTATAAATTTTTGCATTATATGATCATTCTACATTGTTTAATTTATTTTATAAATATGGTCCAACTATACCTGGACTCAATCATTCATTATATTACTCATTTTCAAAAATATAATATTGTAATAATAGCAATTTTTGTCATTAAAAAGTTTTGAATTAAGGAGATAAAGTTGAATTAATGTATCAAATTTAGTTTTCTAGAGTGTAGCAATTTTTAAGATGTGGGATTTCAGGTGCTTCTTACCTGCAAAATTCATTGTTTGCACCTTGTGCGTTATATGGAGAATCGCGTTATAAAGATCTTCTACTGTATTTTATGAAACCAGTTGACAAATTTCTCGATATTTTTCTCATGACAGATTGAGGAATTTCATGATATTTTCCTCGCAGCCAATTGACGAATTTCACGATATTTTTCTTGTGCTCTTATGACGAAATTTGTGATTTTCCCCTCCATGACCAAGGGACAAATTTTGCGATTTTTTTTTCACTCGACTGATTATTAAACTTTGCGATAGCTTCCATGCCTGATTGGCGAATTTCTTCTTTTTTACCTTCGCAGCAGTGATTCTGAGTAGGGATTGACCGAAGCAGGAATTTTGCCGAATACCGAAGCTCTATATTTGATATATAATATTTGGTATTTGGCAACCAAATACTTAAAAATTATTAATAAACTTTTTTTATGTATTGGCTTTTTTAGTAAATTTTATTAACATTAAATTCTTAGTAATTTAATTCAATTAAATTTTTTTTTTTCATAAATCTAATTACACAAAAAAAAATTAATGACTTTTTTCCACTCACAAATTCATTAATCCATCACTTATTTTTTATTATTTTATCTCTAATCAGTACTCAAAATAACCTATGAAGGTATTAAAATATACAGGCTATTATTAAGGATAAGGATTGTCAGAAAAGCAAAAGTTCATTCAAATAAAAAGAAACTTATCCTTAAGCTGATTTACTGATTGTCTATGTCTAATTATAACCGTATTGAATAGAAATGTTCTCAAATACAAAAGTTATCATATCAATTTGTACATTTAACTATTTTCTGACAAATTATTGATATTTGTTTTTTGATTAATGATTTAACTTTGTGGTGATGAAGATAAAAAATTTGAGCAATTTTAACTTAATGGATATAAAAGCTATAGGATAGGCATAAATGTATGCTTATTTGATGTGTATATATTAAAGAAAATATGCATTGAGTAAATTTAAATAAAAAAAAAACTAATATAAATATAATTAAAGTTAAATGATAAGGGAAAGATGCCCTATCTTTCCTTACTTATTTTTTCTCTATTGTAGTGAGTTGTTTTGATTTTACCCCTGAAAACTAAAACTAAACTCTGTGGCTATACAATCCATGAAGGATCTGGGCCAACAGTGCCCATCCCTGTTTTCTTGACCCTGGGCCCCGAGGTGCTATACAGCTTACGTCCCAACCAGGTGGTCAGTCTAACATGGGACCCTCAGTGTTTATTTCCCAAGCAAGCTTGGTACTCATTTTATTGACCTTGAAGGGATGGAAGGCTGAATGGATCTTGCCCAGTCAGGAGTCGAACTCTCGACCTGAAGTGCGGCAGTCAGATGCTCTGACCACTACACCACTGGGCTTCCGATTTTACACCCCTATGTAGACTATTTTAGGAAGTAAAAAGTTTTTTTTTTTAATTAAAAATGGCCCTTGACTTGTTTTTTGTAGTGTAGCTGAACTCTGAACTAATGCACGTAATATTGAAAGTCATCGTTTAGCCTATTCTACTTCTAAGTAAAAGAGAATTCTTCTAAGAAAATACTTATACACACCTGCCAACAGTGTTTATAGCGAAGATTTATTTTCTGAAGGTGGACAGATTTTATAAACAGAAAAGAAACAGATTGCAACCAGATAATGCTGAAAAACTCTTATTTTTACACCATAATTTGTCCATGTTAAATTTTGATTACAACTAGTAATAGCTTTTATAAACGATCACTTATAGCTGAAGCATATTAAAATAACATCAAATGAGCATTGGTCATCATTATTTTTACAACTAGTAATACTTTACCTATTGCTTTCCATAAATTAATTATTTTTAAAATTTGGTTGAATACTTAAATGTATTTGGTCAAAATCAAATATTTGGTTTACATGCCGAATCACCAAATACCGAATTGAGCATTCGGTATTGGGTCAATCCCTAATTCTAAGTAAAAAAAAAAAAATTCTGAAATTCACAGTAATTTTTTTGAAAGGCTACAGCAGAGGGCAGTGACTCCTTTCCGGCACAAATTATGGGTTTTCCCCATTGCTCTTTGATGAAATTCACATTTTTTCCACAATCCTTTAATGAGAGTACCATTTTTACCTGCGATCTTTTGGCGAAATGCACATTTTTTCCTCAGTCTTTTGATGAAATTTGCAAGGTAAAATTTTTTGTTTTTAAATAAATGGCTTTTTACACACAGGATGTCACTTACCAAACTGTGACCGATTTAGAACATGTAAGTATCCCTGATTTAAGAAATTATGGTTGAAACTAAAATTATCTACATATGAGTTAATGTGTGTGTGTATACATATAATTCAATATACCAATACCAATTTTCAGCTATTTATGTGATGCCCGGAATCACCTCATATCAGATGTGAAGCAAAACCACATTTGAAGAATCCAGGGTAGGTTGCAAATTAGTGCAATCTAAGCACAATTTTTCTTGAAGCTAGCTGCTGCCGGGCAGAGGGTCCAAAGCATTGGTCAGAGAGGTAAAGTCTCTGTGGACCACTGATTTTATTGTATAATTGGGGCACTGTCCCTTAATTTATTAATTGCCTCTGAGTTTATATATTGAGCTATTTACCTGTTTATTGAAATATCATTTGTAAATATCTTCATAATATCATGCTTAATAAAAAAGTTACTTTAAATGTTTAAAAGTAAGATCAAACTTTTTTTTTCTCCTTCACCTTCTACAAATCCTATATTTATACTAAAACTTCATATACTATATTAAAATAATAGTAAATTTTCATTTCAATACTACTTTTTATTTCATATAAAATGAGAGCATAATATAAAAAAAATTTGCAGGGTTCAAAGGAAAGTCCCTTTAACCTGAAAATACTTGTGAATGGAGAGAGCTACAACTATGCAAGTGAGGTAACAGTATAGTAAAGCAACTATGCCCAATTTAATGAAAATGACAGCAGCGCCCCCTAGTGGCAAAATTGGGATGATAGCCACTGCAAATTGAAAACGAAAAGAGATAGAGCAAAATTTCCAGTTAGAAAGTTTTAGAGCATCAATTAATTAGTAGAATACCACATTTGGTTTACATGGATAAGATAAATCTTCGCCTGTTTATCCAAAAATGTCCAAAATCGATGCACTCCATTTTGTGTAAACGTTTGAATGTAATAGTCAGAAGTATGAAGAAATACGCACAATTTATGCTATAAATACGTACTTATCTCAATACATTTTGATAACATCGCAAAAAAAAAAAAGACAAACTGTCTCACAGTGATAAAAAGTTAATATTCAGTATTTTCGGAAAGTTCGCCATTGCGTACGATACACGTTTGTATTCGTGAGAGTAATTCTACATGCATACTTCTCAGCATGGAACGTCTGTTGCAAGCTTCTTCAATACAACGACATAGATTTAACCCTTTCAAGGGCAGTGGCTAGACGGTCTAGCCACCTAATTTTAATTACAAAACTGACAAATGGCACCAAGAATATTTTAATAAAATTTTGCTTTTGTAAGGAAAGTGCAAATTAGCGGGTTTTTGTTTTCTAAGAAATTCGTTTGAATAATCTGGTGTCAGTCAATTATTTCATCAGTTTATGAACAGAATTCTTATGGCCCTGAAAGGGTTATTCTAAAATTTTAAATGCATTGGAAATTAAATCTTTACAGATATTACAGCACAATACAATGTCACAATCTGCAATTGTGCTCTACTACATTTCCGGAATGTAAATAGGCAAATTAGTATCGTCGCTCATCGATTTTGGACATTTTTGGGTATGCAGGCGATGATTTATCTTATTCATGTGAACCAAATGTCATTTCGTACTAATTAATTGGATGTTCTAAAACTTTCTATTTGGAAAATTTACTCTACCTCTTTTCGTTTTCGATTTGCAATGGTTATCTTCCAAATTTCACCACTAGGGGTGCTGCTGTCATTTGCATTAGGTCGGGTGTAGTTGCTTTACTGTACCGTTACCTCACTTGTATAGCTGTAGCTCTCTCCGTTCGCAAGTATTTTCAGGTTAAAGGGACTTTTCTTTGCACCCTGTATACCTACATAAATATCAAATTTCAAATCCCTTACTATAATAAACAATAAAAAAGAAAAAGCCACATATTTTTCCAAAATATGGGAGAAATACTAGATATATAAATCACAGCTGATTAATTTAAACAAAATATAAAAAAAAAATAATATTAATGAATTAATTGAGTTGGTGTTTGTTGTTTTTAGTTCACATTGAGTTAAAATTTATATGAACAAATCTAGACAAATTCAAAACAAGTAAAACTTGTATAATACAAATGTAGAGAAAAACATTAAATGTGAAGAAAAGTAAGTCTAAGTTAAAACTTACTTTGACAAACCTGTGCAAAATAAGGACATAGAATACTTACATATGATATAACTTTATAATATAATGTTGAAAGGCAAGTTTCAACTGGGTCATTTCAGAGCATTAAGTCAGTTAGAATCCATTGCAAACATAAAAACAACCTCATTTTGTAAAAAAAGAAAAAATATATATATACAAATGTTTTGACTTGTCATTATAATTGTACTATTTAATGCTAATTTTAAATTTTGGATTTTCTGTAGTTTTTTTATTCACAGTCAAATCTAAAACTACCAACCAAAGATTTAATCTGTCTTGAAGTTTCTGAATAACAGTTGAATTGCTCGATGTTCCTCTGGTGCTACAGCATACATTCTTCCTGTAGCAGTCATGGAATAGACACTACTTTCATTATGTGTTCATATGGAATCCAACAGGCATCTGAAGATTTTGGCCATGAATATAATGAACTAGAGCCATGAGGATTGGGGTGGACCAAAAAACCTTTTTTCGACTTTCAATGATGGCTAATGTGGAAGCGTTGTGACTGGTGGCACTAAGTTTACACAAAAAATTTGTGATTTTTTGGACAGTTCCTTCATTTGCCGCAAATGGCTTGAAATTTTGCTCAAATGCTGATTTTTGAACTTTTTTAGCAAAAATTTTTAAAATGTTAAATTTATTTTCTCTGAATTTACTTGAAATGTCGTGTTTAGTGTACAAAATGTTTAAATAAGCTCTGATTATCTATTATTTATTAGTTATGTGTATTTTGAATTAGGCGATTTTTATAGCCTTTTCGCATGTAACGGAGCAAAAATTGTAAGAAATGTTTGGTTCGTTCATCATTCTCCCTTTTATCTTTATTATGTTCCTCACTCTTCCTTCTGTTTTTCAATGCGTTCAGAGTCGTATATTTGAATGCCAGACCACAGCATGTCTTGACAGCAATTCTGGAAGGAGAGGAGAATGTGGGGTAAAAGCCAATGAAAACACAATCAATCATCATGAGGATGAGGGGGGGGGGATAGGAGATGGCTGTAACTGTGAGATGGGATGTTAATTAATTTTCTGCTCTAAAATACAGCTACTGTCAGAAGATTCAAAAAGTGGGAACTTTGAAGCAGGCAGTTCATCTGAATCAGAATTTGAAGCTGGGCCTTCAAAAGCAGACACTCCCAAATGCATATCTTTTTCCCACACAGCTTTCGGCAGATTTAGAACTGGTATATCATATAGGTAAACTACGTTAAGAGCTTCATCTGTGCTTCAGGATGCAGGAATTGTGACAACCAGGAATAAGGATCTTGTCATCGATAAAGTCTTGGTCAGGAGACAGAAAAAGAAACTTGAAAAGAAGATACAGGAGGAAGAATATCTTGGAGGATGAAAAATTACAACCATATTTTTAGATGGTAGAAATAATTACACAATCTTCATAGAAAAAAGAGAACAAGAGGCACCGTCGAGAGAAATATGAAGCACATATATCATTAATGGCATGCGAAAATGTACATGTCCATTTCTATGAGCCTATTCCTGTTTCATGGGCATCAAAAATGCAAAAGGCTGAAGATTTGAGTACTCTATTAATCTAGCTCCATTTTAGTTGGTAAAGGTCTTAGTCTTAGGTCAAGTGGTTCTATCATCTAGTTTAGACAGTTGATGTTGCTGTCAGAGTGGAAGCTTGTTCGTATGAAGGATACATATCAAATGTTGCAGTTCTCTTCTTGATTTTTTCCAAAGCAGACTTTATTCTGGCTTAGAAAATTATATAATGATTTTGCTATATCTCCAAAGTGGCCCAAAGGCGATGTCAAGTGACCCAAATATTCCAAACCACGTTCAGACAACATGGTGATATTTGCTTCATCTTTCTGTCGACGGTGCTACAAGCCCCCTTTTTTTTATGAAGATCATTTTATTTTTTTCTACTTTAACAAAAAGATGCTTGTAATTTTCTTCCTCTGAGATCTTCCTCCTCCTGTATCTTCTATTCAAGTTTCTTTTCTGCCTCCTGACTAAGTTTTTATCAATGATGAGATCCTTATTCCCTGTTGTCATAATTCCTGCAATTTTTCTCACTTATACGCGGAAAAGCTATAAAAGTCACCTAATTCAAAAAGCACATAACTATTAAATAATACATAATCAGAACTTATTTAAACGTTTCGTACACTAAACATGGCATTTCAAGTAAATTCAGCTAAAATAACTTAAATTTAACATTTTTTAAATTTTTGCTAAAAAAGTTCAAAAATCAGCATTTGAGCAAAACTTCAAGCCATTTGCGGCAAATGAAGGAATTGTCCGAAAAATCTCAAATTTTTTGTGTGAACTTAGTGCCACCAGTGACAACTTTTCCACACTACCCATCATCAAAAATCAAAAAAAAGTTTTTTTCGGATCACCCTAATGAGGTTGCATGAACGTAATTTTTTTATATTCCTTGAATTCCTTGCAGTAATCCAAAATACCACCAAATAATATACCATATACAAATGCAACATATTGATCACCTCTAAGTAGGTCTACCAGTTTTATTTCAGAAAAAAAAAAAAAAATTTCATTGAGACTAGTTAGTTTTGGTTTTATTTGCATTACCCATCATTCTTAGTATGTAAATGTATTGAAATAAAAATTAAACTGACATATTTATATTAAAGCATTTAATGCAGCTTGAATGGTTTAAATATATATACAGTAGAAGTTTTCTAAAGGAGTACACACAAATGTGAAACTAGTAAGTAGGAAATTTTTAAATTAAGAAATAGAAGTTTGGATATGTATAAAAAATAGAATTTCTAGTGTGGAAAAATGTCTTAAATAGCTTCCACTGTATATATACAGTTAAACCTCATTTATGTGTCTTGCATTTATAGGTTTTCACATTTATACATTATAGTCTTTATTTTCTTATCTTCTTTAGAGTTAAATATTTTCAATTATATATATATATATTATCTTTCAATGGTATTATTGTGCAGAAAGTTTATATGTATATATATATATATATTTTGCACTGGTCTTACAAAAAACGTATAAATTAGGTTTCATTATAGCTTTATATTAATTCAGATGTTGGAAAAATTTAGTTAAAATGTAGTTAGGGATACTTACGTGTTCTAAATTGGTTACTGTTTGGTAAGTGACATCCTCTATGTAAAAAGCCATTTATTTAAAAACAAAAAATTTTACATCTCTAATTTTTTTTTATTTAAAGCACACACATGGAGCAATGTTTTTACCAAGTTACAAAAAAATTCATGATGATCCATTTTTTTAATGGCCCGTTACAGTAGGCCATTTTTTAAGGTGATATTTTCAGTTTGCATGTGATAAAAAGTATTAAAATTAGGGATGCAACGAATAGTGATTTGGCCGAATACCGAATATTCGGCCAAGTTTTAGGCTGAATACCGAATATATCCTTTCTCATTCAACTCAAATTTAGTAAATTTACATTCTGTATGTAAAGAAAAAGGTTGTTTTCTTAAAATATAATTATTCATTCCATTAAAATGTAATTATTCTTTTCTGCTACCAAGATATACTTTTCTCTTTTCTTTCTCTCAAAAGTAACAAGCCCCTCAAATCAGGGTTCACAAAACCCCCTCTTTTTTAAAAAAAACCTAACCCATGTAGGTGAAAGCTGGGAAATTGAGTTAGTAGCCAGTGGCCGGTAGACTCAGTTTCATTAGTGGCCACTTTTTAAAGTTAGTGGCCACTATAATGTTTCAAACTTTCTTGGCATCTAGATAAACTATAATCGTTGTATATATACATATTTTCGATAAATCAGAGTTTTATACCAGCCAACTATTCATCATAAGAATAGGGACACAGTTGAAATTCAAGAAAATTACTTTAAAACTACAAAATTGTTATCATATTAATTTCTTTAGAATATATTTTTGGATTATTTGTAAATGTTCATAAACACAATTATCAATCAGATTACTGTTACTTTCTTTACATAAAAAGTTTGTAACTAAATCAAAATTCCAACAACTAGGTGTATACAAAAAAAAAAAAAAAAAAAAAAAAAATCAAACAAAACACAATAAAATGCTATTTCGATTTTATTTAATAATTAAATGTGTTAACATACCACATACATTACATACAGTTGAAATCTAAGCTGGTGAGTGTATTTTGCAGGATTGAACAGTATATCTCTTGCAGAAAAATAATCTAACTGATCAAACACATTGAAGATATTGTAACGTCCTTACCCTTTAGGGTCCAATTTTTTTTTCAATTTTGAGAACAAAATTACTTTTATTTTAATAATCTTAATCGTAGCTATCCAAATAGATTTACTGATATGATAATAGGTTAAGAGTTTTTGGAGACGTTTGGAAAATCTCGTATTCCAAGAGGGTTTAACAGATATTACAACTTTATAATGTTTTTTGTGTTTTACCACACGATTCGTTCAGAAAAGTAACCTATATTTTAAATTTAAAGAGTGAAATATATGTATAAAATAAATTACTAAATGTCCAAACATAAATGAACTCATAATAAGAAAAGCATAGCCATATACTATCATTGCTATCTAACAAAAGTAATTTTTAAGACAAAATAATACTTGATGAAAAGACATGTACTATTAGTAGTAAACCAGACCTGAAAGGGTTAAAATCAACTTGCATTTGCATCCAGTGAAAAAAAAAGGAATAAATTATTTGAAATACATGTGGAATCAAAGCTGATGAATATATTTTGCATAAAACTATATTTTTTGAAAAAATAATCCAACTGAAGAGCGAGCATGGCAAAAAACTGAAATATTGAAAATACAGCTAAATCGCTGCAATTTGCTTGCATCCGGTAGGAAAAAGAATTAATCAGTTTGCTAATTAGATGTAATCAAAGTAGAGATGCATATTTCCATGAAAAAAGCTGTATTTCAGTTGGTGATCGATAACAGATTTTTTTTTATCGCCACTTGGCGAGTGGCGACTATAGTGGCGATCGATGGCCGATATTTTAATCGCCACTTTTACAACTTTAATCGCCACATGGCGAGTGGCGACCGCTAATTTACATCTATACACCCACATGGGCTTTTTCGGGTTTTTTCAAAAGTATAATATATGCGATATTACATTATTTATATATTATACATACTGTACAGCAAAAAAAATATATTGTTTCCTTATCATATCATATCATATATATTATAAATCAGTAAGCCCTAAAAATTCCGGTCAAGTGTTTTCAAAAACTTCCCGTCAGATTTCTTTGCAAATTGTACCATTCGATGGAGAATATTCCCCCGGTGGTTTATGAGTCAAATATACAGGGATAACTATGATTTTTGGTAATAAATTTTGTATTTTATTGTTATTTTGAAGGAAAAGGTTGCCAGTGATTATATTTTGGCGAAAAGTTTGTTGATTAGGGAATTGAAATGGCTATATCCATTAGACAAAAACCTCGCAAATAAATGAAAAAACTACTGATATTTAATTAAAAAAGACAACAAAAAATGTTTTCATAAGACATAGGAGAAACAATTCGATTATAAATTGTATAGATATCAGTTAATATTTAAAAAATGGAATCAAACATTTAAATTTTAGTTTGAATTTCTGCCACAGAGACATATTGTAAAATCCTTTCAGGCTTAGATGCTGGATATTCAAGTGTACGCCATCTTGGATGTTTTGAGATTTCTTTGCGATTTTTTGTTGACGATGTTTTACATTTTATTTTCGTTAAGCCTTGCATGCACATAAATCACTGCTTGGAGACATTTATTACTTGGTGGAAAAGGGGTTTTTACGGCAAGAAAAAATCCCAGATGGCGGCCGCGGATATGACATCTGTTCGTAATTTCATACTTTTTAAAAAGTTTTTCGTCGTAATTACGGAAGCATGTGATTTTTATAGACTCCAACTCAGATCAATAAATATTATCCTTTTTTTAAAAAAATATTATTGTTTATTAAATATTTCTTTGGCCATAACGCCAATTTCATGTACAGGAAAATTCAGTTTCAAAATTTAGGAACTGAAAATTATTCTTAAGGAAATTTATGCAATCATGTGTTATAACTATAAAAAAATTCAACATTTTGAAATAAAAATTACTTGCTGAAAAAAAATTGCAAATTGTTTTAAATTTGTTATTTCTTCATATTTTCCCCTCTGTTAGGTAATATTTTAAACGATATTGGACTAATCTTAGATATTTAAAAACACATAAATTAACATCTGAATTCCAATTTTACATTATTATTACTATTTATTAATTGTTATTATTTTTATTACTATTATTTATTTTATAATCTTCGATAATCAAGTCACTGCCAAATGGCATATTTACTATATTATTGGAAGTTTTGGTTGCACAGATACCCTTCATGGTACCTAATGGGCTCCAAATTGGCGTTATTTTGCCTGACATGGTAACCCGGCTATTGTTGCTTATTTATTAATAAATTGTTTATTTCTTTTATTTTCTTTTTTACAATTATATAAAATGTTTTGCTCTATAGTTATTAATTAAATTCTTCTGTTATTTATTGGATACTACTTAGTTATCCCGTCGACCAATTTCGCCAAATTATATAAATCATCGATAAAAACACTCACCAAATTATACAAATTGACATTTTTTTTTTTTAAATAGTGAAAGAACAAGTAAATTAGTATAACATTAATAAAAATATAAATAAGACGCCGAAATAAAAATCACTTGATGACGTAAACACATGTATAACTTGCTTAAAGTCAAGTGAATGTGACATGTACGATTAACCATTATTGGCATTTAATCTTACAGTTTGGCGATAGATTTTTGGTCGATGGGATAACTAAGTAGTACCATTCAGGGTTGGTAAAAACCCGGGTTTTTTTTTTCAAAAAAACCAAAAAACCCGTTTTTTGGTTTAAACCAGGTTTTTTTGGTTTAAACCGGGTTTTTTAAAAATATATTTTCCTATTACATATGCATGCATATTTATTGATAAAAATAAACATTGTTGGATATATAAGTATAAATTCATTTAAAAATAATTTAAATTAAATAATTACAATCAATTATGTAGAAAATTGTAATCATTTAAACATTTTTAGTAAAAGCTATGTCTTATGTTCCATGAATAAAATGCTCTACATAATGAAACATTGATACCTTGAAAATCTTAATAAACAATCTTTTGATTACTAGTACTACTATAAATAAATATATGGTGTAGTTTCATAAATATAATATACTTTCCCATGGCTATTCAAAATAATCTCTTTGAAATATTTGCAATCTGAGATATCTGATTTTTCTGTTAGAACACTACATGAACAATTATTATCTTTTATTGAAAGTAAAGCTTTTTATAAATTTCTGGAATGATTTGAATTTAGCAGTAGGGTCTTTACACGTTTCAAGAAGTATTGTGTACAGTAGAGTCTCAAAAATCCACACAGCTTGGGACCAGAGCCTGTGCGGATTTTAGAATTTTGCAGATTTTAGAGTTTTGCAGATTCTGATTTACTGAATTAAATGATTATTAAGTGAAATTAAATGATTTCAATAAATAAAGAGCCAGACCATATTTTATGTCATGCATCAATTAAAGGATCTTTTGTAGTAAAAGTTCATACTTCATCAATTAAATAAATAGTCTTTTATGCTAAATATTTTTTTAAAACTTTTCTGTTGTTTCAAATGACAAATCAGCATTAATATGCTGCTATAAAAAATTGATTTGTACTGACATTTTACACTATGGATCCATATCCTGATCAATAAAAGCTTTTAATTTTTGAAATATCCTGTGTCTTTACTATTTTCTCATAAATTTACATTAAAAATAACTTTATATTTGTTCACTGATATTTAGAATAAAGATCATAAAGAACCTTCTTAACTGCTGTTTTCACTGTTTACATTTTGAAATGCATGTGGATTTTAGAGACTCTACTGTATTGTCATTTGACACTTCTCCTCAGAAACTGCCACGTTAAAAAAAAAAAAAAAAAAAAAAAGGCGACAGTAAAATGAACAGAAATACCTATTTACCAGCTTTTTAGACTACTGAAAACATTGATCTTAAAATGAAAAGTAGATTTATAAAAGTTGTCATCCACTAAAACATTTAAACAGCCTTCAGACTTAATACACAGGATTTTTTTCTAAGCTATTTTATAATACGTGTTACTTTTAAATGTCTAAACTAAAAATTAATAATGTATATTTTTAGGCATTTTTATGAAACTTTTTTCTGTTATGTCTCACGTGAACCTTATCTCGATTTTTACCCATTTTTTTGTCAGATCTAAATAGTGGATTCGATTATGCAATAGACAATTTAAATATATCATATTGCATATTTTAGTTAAAAGTAAACAGGTGCTTTGCTAGCACCCAATTTTTCAATTTCCTCTTATTCGACTTCGTATGTTACGTTTCTTTTTTATTCTTAAGGCTTTTCTCAAATCCGAAAGGGCAACTTTATGACATAAATTTTAATTTATTTTTGTTCGGAAATGCATGAAACTAGCAGATGCTGTTGTTCAGAAACTATGTAATGGAACTGTGTTTTCTGTTTCTTTTTTTTTTGCAAACACAATAGATCTTTCAGAAAATAGTGTCAAAGTTGGCATTTTGAACCGAATTTCCGTGCGAAAGAAAAATAACTACTCAAGGAAGGTTAAAAACATCTTTGTCACATGATCAAAATTGCTTATAACTCAATGGGTAATTTATTTATCAAAAATGGAAAACACGGTTCGATTCCAAATCGCTTCCATTCAGGCCTTCCAATTTTATATATTTCCGTTAAAAAATGAATTTGTAAATGTGTCAAAGAATTTTGCGCTTGTTGAGTAGAGCAGTTGAGAACAGCCTTAAAAGATAATCTACCCAATCAAGAAAATTTTCTTTTGCAGCTTGACCGAGATCTTAAAGTATGGTAAATAATCTGAGTTTTCTCAAAGGAAAATATTTTATTCAAAATATTGAATATTTTTAATCTATTTTATCTTTGCTACATTTACATGTTTTAAATTTTATCTTTAGAGCTTCAGATATGTTCAACACATGCAATTTGCATTCTACATGCATACAAATATAACCTAGACTCGCTATGTCTCACGGTGACTGCTGGGATAATGCACTTAAAAGTAGAAATTATTTATATCCAATAATTTGAAACACTTAAATTACAAAAATGAGAAAATGTTATATTAGATCTTTTCTAAAAAACCAGTTGGTAAACCAACTGATTTAAACCGTGCCAATCCTGCTCGTAACAGAATAAAATCATAATGCAAAACCCCAGTCCCAATGTAGGAATGCAAGAAAAACAAAGGCTTACTAAACCCAATAGCCATGATACAGCAAAGAAAACTCACAGCCAATCATTCATTAGCATACAGAACAAAAAGTAACTAATGGAGAGAATTACTTATGATTATGTCATCATTGAGGCATATGTAATTCTTAGTAAATCTTAACTAATCAAGCAATCGAAGTAGTAAAAGTGCATTTTTAGCTCAAATCTGCCATTTTGGCTATTTTTAAAAATAAAAGGCTTAAAAAAAGAAGATAAATAACTAACTACTTGTTTTTTTCTTCGCAGCTAATTGCTGGAACACATATAACAATAATATGTTCCCGCAACATTTTGATTAAGTCACAGTACAAGTGCATAATTTGATGTTACTGTTGTACAAATATATTTTTATTACAAGTGCATAATTTGATGTTACTGTTGTACAAATATATTTTTATAAAATATAATTATTAGTTTAAAATTGTAATAATTATATGTTTGAGTAAAATAGGAATGGAGGTTCCTACAAAAATTATTAATTTTATTATAAATATTAAATAGATATTTTTAAAAATTGCTTTATATCAAAATACATATATAATGTTGAGTATATAGTTTGGATCTCAGTAAACAACAATAGCAGAATGATAGATAGACGCTCTGGCATCGTTTCAGGACAATCAAATGAAAAGTTGTTTATAATAGAGAATCGTTAAATAATATAAATGTTGGAAGAAATATATGACTATAGACCACCCAGAGTTTATGGCACATAATAAAATTAAAGTATATGTGAGGGGCATTTGAGGACTGGCAGCTAATAGGCCTAGCCAAGCATACTAAAAAGTTTTCTCACAACCAATAAGGTAGGGCTATAACAAATTGTTCTGCCCACTACCAAGGTATGAGGTGCAAGAGAACAGTTTGAAGAAGTAGTCTAAAAAAATATTCCAAAGATGCAAGTGTAGTCCTGATAGCCCTGGGGATGCAAGTATGGTCCTGATAGCCCTGCTGATGAAAATGCAGTCCTGACAGCCGAGGTGATGCATATGCAGTTCCGACAGCCCTGGTAAAGTGATGGAAAGGCCGAGGAAGTATGCTACCTGAAGGAGTCTGCTTAAAAGTGCATATCCAAGATATAATGGATCCTGCCCACAGAGTCCCGGAGCTATGCTTAAAGTCAAGCTGATTTTGCCGCCCTTGTGAGGAGATGCATCGTATGATTACCTAAACCTATCCCGAGTACCGCAACGGCTCTGAAGTCTGATGAAGGAAGGCGATCGACCCGTCCAATTACAAGGTACTACTCTAAATTTCTTATACCACAAATGTTATACTCGAATTATAAATATCCATTAAAAGATATTTTACGGTATAGTGGTCATATGAGATCCAAACAAACTAGTAATAAAATTTAAATAAGATCTTTAAAATAAAAGAAAATTAATTCTCTTGTTATAAAAAAATAATAAAAAAAATAATTCAAATCATTTTGTTAGAGATTAAATTTTCAAGTGTAAAAGTATAACAATGATAAGCAAACTAAAGTTTTGCTTCTATTCTTTGAATAATTAATGTTTATATGCATATAATCTTGTATAATGTAAATAAAAATATTTAATCAAAAGTAAATCTCTGTAATTCTCTTAGTGATAAATATTAATGTGTGTCATTTTATTTGCAGCTTAATTTGGGCTTAATTCATAGGCGGAAGAGACCACGTAAATATTTCACAACGCAAACTTTTAATTTATAATTTGTAATTAATTAATTTTGATAATTACAATTTTGCACGAATATTAATTTAATTTTAAGATAATTATTTGTGTTGCTTTTCCACTAGAATTAATATTAAATTATGATCACTTGTTTTATTTTGAATAATTTTACGGTATATAAAATTATATACCAAGTACTATATGGTAGCGTGGATGATTTGGATTGAATAATAAATTTGTTGAGAAATAGATAGGAGTTTAGGTGTATTTATCTGTCCAGCATCCCCTACCCCATAAGTAACATGATGCCGTGACAAAGGCAACGTTAACCTGATGTCATTAGAATAAATAATAATAATAATAAAATAATAATAATAAAGAAAAATAAATATAAAAAATTATTTCAATGATGCAATTTTAAAGATATTGTAAGTATGTAAATTCAATTGATTAAAATTTTATTAAAATTATTTTCTTTTATTATTTTAACAGTAATGACACACATATTGTAATTTAAATAAATAAAATGAATAATATATGTTAGCAAAAAAAAAATAAATAAATAAATAAAAATTTCTAGGATTGATGATAGATAAATTTAAGAAGTACAAATTTTTTTTTTCTCTATCTTTTTATTTGTTGGATCTCAATTACCATAGAGAAATAATGGCATTCACATCACATATGACACATTTGTAAAAAAATAAAAAAAATTTTCTACTGTGTAAAAAGTAAAAATAATAAGTGAATTTTAAAAAAAAATATGGCTTGTATGAAAATGATTAAAAAAACAAATCAAGGTATTATTATGATTGAAATGGTATCAAGGTGATACATATGAAATTTAAGAGTCTTACTACAAAATAGTGGTACTGTATTTGCATATAAAAATAAAATTGTTTGTTTCTGTAGAAAAGGACAGATATTTTTTTCTGTTAAGTGAAATTGTGTTGTTTTATATATATATGTGTACTATAAATATTTTAGGGGTATTTATGTGATGTAGAAGAATTAACTACGAAGCAATTTCCTCTACTAAAAAATATATTTTTTTAAAGATTAGTGCTGTTGTTTTTATATATTTATGCAATTTAAAATATTTTCATACATATGTTGTAATATAGAAAAAAAAATATGATATACAGAAATATTCTGTTAAGGGGTTATGCCCAGCAATAAGCGAAAATTTAAAAGGAGAAGTGTAGATTTAAATACCTCTGGAGTTAAGACCAGAGGGCAGAAAAATAAAATTAATTCTCTAAATTATTTGCAGCAAAAAACTAAAAAGAATACCATGGCTCAACCTAGCATTGATACGTTGTTGAATTGTATTCCCGTTTTCGATGGAAAGAAAGATTCTAATATTAAATTTTTCGTTGACGAATTCGACAATCTAATTAAACAAACGGAATTAGATAATGTTTCAAAACTTGTGCTGTTAAAAACTAAATTAATTAGTAGGTAGTGCTAGAGATAAATTAGCTAATGAAGAAAATCTTAATACAGAAAAAGACTATATCAAATTTAAAGAAAAATTAATCGTTACTTTTTCTACTAAAACAAGTTTTTTTGCGGCTCAAAGCAATTTTTTTTCTCTTAGGCAAAAACCTGCGCAGGCTATCGCTGATTTGATCAGTGAATTCAATGCGGCTGCAAAACTTTACCTAGATAAAAGCAGTCAAAATATTGACAACGGTAATGGTAGTTTATTTGAAATGATAAAATTCACAAGATTTTTAGAATCAGTTAGGTCAGATTTAAGTCTGGATATTTGCAGAATGACGCCGAAAAATTTCAACGAGGCATGTAAATTTGCGAAACAGATGGAAGATGCATACAATCAAGTTGCATCAAAGGAAATTAATTCGATTACAAAAACCTCCACTGAGAAAAATTTGGACAAATTGTTAAAATTAAATATTGAAAGCGTGGAGCAAATTAAAATTTTGACTTCCGAAATAAACAATTTGAAAGTTAAAACAAAAAATACTGCATCAAGCAGATGGTGTGAATTATGTAAAAAAAATTCACATACTTTAGAAACGTGCTGGTACAAAAATGATAATAAAAATACATATAAGGGTAGCAGAGATTTCGCAGGTCAGCATTTTAATAACAGGTACTCTTATAATGGACAGTATCAACCGAGAGCAATTTTTAATCCTAGATTTGTTAACCTAAATCAGCAAATGCATTTTCAATCTTATGCACCCACAGGTGGTTACTATGGACTCCATATCCCCCACCCCCACCAAATTACTTCCCTCAGCATGTGCCATATAGGAATCCTCAACCTCAGAGTCATGCTAGATATTATCCAAATGAGGATAAAAATGAGAATTCAAAAGAGAACTCTCAAAAGTATCATAAAAAGGATAAAAAAGATGATAATAGGGATAAGTAAGGGATGGTGATAAACAGGTGATGAAAGTGTAAAATAGATTCGCTATAAAAGTTGTGGTCTCATCCCCAGTAAATACAGGGTGTTTATAAAGTCCCGGACCCATTTTGATGTTTAATAACTCATAAAATAATAAAGATAGATTAAAATTAATAACATAAATGGTTAGATAGACTCAAAAAGTTTCATGACCCTTGTCAATGAACTTCCACATGTTCCCCCTTCGTTGCATGGAGAATATCAAGTCGATAGTCAATTTCACGCCAGGTAGCAGCAAGCATGTCGACATCCACAGAGGCTATTGCGGTTGTAATTCTAGCTTTTAAGTCATCAATGTTCGACACTCTCCTCCTGTAAACATTGTCCTTTACAAATCCCTAAAAGAAAAAGTCCAGCAGTGTTATATCAGGTGATCTGGGTGGCCAAGGAATTGAACCTCCTCGCCCAATCCATCTTCCTGGAAACCAACTGCAATAGCCTCTGTGGATGCCGACATGCTTGCCCTTACCTGGCGTGAAATTGACTATCGACTTGATATTCTCCGTGCGACAAAGGGGGCACATGTGGAAGTTCATTGACAAGGGTCATGAAACTTTTTGAGTCTATCTAACCATTTATGTTATTAATTTTAATCTATCTTTATTATTTTATGAGTTATTAAACATCAAAATGGGTCCGGGACTTTATAAACACCCTGTATATTAAAATTATTTTCATTTAGTAATAAATAAATAAAATAAATAATTAATCAATTCCAAAATTAAAAAAAAAAATTTTTTTCCTCCCTTTTCTCTTTTATGTAAATAGACTTTGAAATAAAATTAATAACTTGCCTTATAAAATTCAAAATAATAATAAGAAAGGATAGGAAGATAGGTACGCCAATTTGTATCTGGGTTACAATGTGAGCAAATGTGCAGGGCACACCCAAAAACATATTCATAAAATTATGAAATGTGCTTCACAAAATTCCACTGGAGCAGTTAAATATTTCTCTCCAGGCAAAATTTATATATTTTTTTTCGAATATGAATTAGGAAATATAAAATCTTAACAAAGCCAAATAACATTAAAATTTAATCAACTTAATAGTAAATAAATTTGGAGCAATTTCAAAAAGAAAGATTTTTTTTTCTGTTTTCTATAAGGGTAGCCTTTGCTAATAACCTTACAATTTAGATGACAGAATTTCAGAGTTATTCCTTAAAATGAGTAGGTGTAAGCTAAAGGTCCAGGGTAGTTAGGACAGCTTTATAACATGTTACTCATATATTCATTTTTTTATTATAATATATATATGGATGACAAGGAATAAATTATTAGTGCACTCTGTATTAGGATAGCGGTTAGCTATAAGCCTAAATATAATAAAATATACAGACAGATAGTTAAGATTTATTCAGGTGGTTCAATAATAACTTATATGCTAAAGTCTAGGATTTAGGCAGCAGGGATAAGTTGTTTGAAGAAAAAAGTGTTATATATATAAAAATAAATAAATAAATAAAAAATTAATAAACAAAAAAAAAAATTATTCTAACAGTGAATAATTAACATAAAGGATTTTGGTGTAGCACATTTGTTTTAAAAGCATATATATATATATATATGACAATGGTCAAGGCAAGTTATTTCAAGTTTACTATACACAAAATTTTAGTAAACAAATGCATAAATAAATAATTGAAATAAATTAAAATTTTTTCACCAAGGGCTTTCTGTGTGGGGTGCAATTTTGGCCAACAGCTGGGTGTGCACCAACACCAACATGCTTTTTTTTTTAAAGACAGGAGTCAATTAGAATATGGGTATAGGGTAAGCATCATTTCTAGGCTCTTGACTGAAAAAGGAATCGAAGAAAAAATTAACTATGGTATAATTACAAGATGTTATGCTCTTAGACAATAAAATTAGTAATATTATATATTTTTTTTAAAAGCAGCATTTTAGTTTTATTTAGAAAAACTGCCAATTTTAAAGCTTTACACATTTATGGAGTGTCTAGCTCAGTATAAAGAGAATGTATGGAAGTTAAGCAAAATTAATATGAGACAAAGATATTTTATAGTATATTTAACTTGTTAAGCTAATTTACTTTTATTGATTATATGCAATTAGAATTAAAGTAGGCTTACAACAACCAAGTTAAATTTATTAATGACATTTTGTAATGTAAAAATTATGTAAGAATATATTATATTTTATTGTATATATAAACATATGCAAATTTGATAATTAATAAGATGTATTAGAAAAATTAATTAATATAAATATTAAATAACATCTTGCTGAAATTAGCTAGAAAGTAGAATTCTTTTTAATTTTAAATAACAGATTTTATAAATTTAGGTTATTTTAGAATTTAAGCATTTTTTTCCCCCTTAGAATTAAATGCAATTCTAAATTTAACACATAAAGACACATTGTATGGAAAATTTAAGTGTGTGATTTCATAAAATTCTTTTTTCTATAAATTTGCCAATTTAACATAAAGAAATAAAATAAATAAATATATTCATAATATATTGGCCTTATTTTTATTAAAATATGTAGTATGGCTTAATGAATTAATTTACTAAAAAAAAAAATTTTTTTTAGTATATACATTTATTATTTTAAAAACTGGATCTTTAAAGATTGGGTGTGGTTATTTGTGAGTATACAAAGATTCTTTTCTGCTGGCAGAAAGTGTTTTGTCCGGGCGGGTACTCATGGATTACTGCATATGATTTTACGGAGTATTTATCATTTTTTTTTTAGTACTTTAAAATTTTACAAGTTTATTAATATAATTTTTTTTAAATTAAATAATATTTATTAGTGTCTGATTAATAATAATAATTTCTTATCTTTTATTTAAAACATATAATTAATTTAGACAGTAGAATTCACACATGGAATGTTAATGATAAATAAAATTTTGCATAAATAAATTTTTATATCATTCAGTAATAAAAATATATATAAAACAATCTAACAATTTGTAAAGGAGGTTGTTTAGATAAATAAATAATAATAAAAGAAAAGAAATTTTTGTTCGCTTCTTCTCCAGTTTCATTTTCTGACAGCACAATTTAATACTTTTTAAATTCAGGGGCATTTTTTTAATGTCAGCATAATGCATGTTTTGCATTTTGGAGAGGCAGTATAAATAATATTACCGTGTTGTTTACATTCTAATAGTAAACAAAACCATGAATCTGTAAAGCAATGATTATTAGGATAGGAATGTCTAAAAAAACACAGTTTACTTAGTTAAAAATTATATGCAATTTAAATCCTGAAAAGTAAATTTGGTTAGATTTAAACCTGTCGGCATAGAGTAGCGCTCGCTGCGGCTGTTTTAGTACAAAGCGGGAGAATTCAAACGCTGCATCTCGCCATTTTCCCCTGCAAATAAAAAGCAGTAGGATTTTACATTAGATATGACACAAAAACATACACTATTTATAGATAGATTCTGATAAAAATTACATACAGGGATGCATAATAAAAAGGGAGTATATCAAAAAATTATACTAATTAATAAGGTCATTACAAGCATTAAATTGTTTTAATCACATACCTTTGGAAGTCGTAAATTATCACCAGAGCTCTTATCATGTCCACAAAAAAGGGATTAGGAGCAAGGCTGACCCCCTTGTACTCTGAGAACCGCGTTGGTGTCAAGAACTGGTTTTTCTTTTTTTCTTCTCTTCCTTCCAAACATTACGGGTTGCTTTCGCTGTTATCTCTTGTCAGAGAGAGTGTTACGTAATCATGGAAGACGGTAGTATTTCGAGTGACGCAGCCTTAAGCCTAAAATCGTATCGTATCGTATCGTTAAAATCGTATCGTATCGTATCATAGAATTCGTAGATGGCGGAACTCATATATACAGCTAACTCGACATCAAAGAAAATGCGAAAAGCCGCCTTTTAATAACTCAGCAGATATACGTCTTATTGTTCTGAATTTTCTAGAACAGTCTTATATCTGCAGTCTAATCGTATACTGAAATTTTTACATTTCTACGTGCAGTATATTTTGAGATCTAAATAGTCATTTTTAAAGTGAAAACGTTGGTATAATATCGAGGAAGTTCCTAATATGAAAATCTCGAAAACGGTTCTAACGATTATTTTTAAATTGATACATTATATAAATGTGATTAAGGCGAGGTGAATAACACTTTTCTTTTTTCTGGGAAAACTCTCGTTCGTTAAATAATTCGATTTTTTTTTCTCTCGAAAATGACACGGACGATTTTTTAAAAATCAAATAAATATGTTTCAGATGAACCAAATAACAATTTACTTGTTTCCAGCAAGACTCTTGTTCGTTTTATAATGCACATGAAAAATCGGACTATATTTCTTCGCCATTCTATGGAAATTTCACCGAAAATGCATGACACTGTATTCATACACATGCTTTCTTTTTAACCACTTTTGGGGAGAAAAATTTTGTCTTCCCACGGCTGAGTGGTTGAGGGCCATCGTCTACTGATCTTAACATAGACAGTTCAATACTCGCTGATGCGTGTGAAGTTTTTTTTTTTTTTTTTTTTTTTTTTAAGTCTGTTAGTTGACCATTATTCTCAGTTCCTTTGTAATTTTTTAATTGCTATTAAGTTAAATAAAATTACAATTATAATGACGCCAATTTAATGATGATTATTTCTTGGCAATTTTTCAACAATAAAAATATTACCATAAATTTTATAAATATATTTAATTTCAATCACTTTACAAAAAATATACATTAATAATTATTATTTGAATATAAATCACACGATCAGAAACGTAAAAAAATAATTCATTTCAGCTCTTCTTTTTATAATATCATTTTTTATTATTATGACGGTCAATCAATATATAATCACTGACATCCATAGTATTATTATTATTATTATTATTATTATTTTCCTTGCATAAAAACTATTGTGATGTAATAATTATTTTATAATAAATAATTTAGTTGAAATGTTTTATTTATAAATAACAATGAAGTTTTACATAATAAGCATATCAGAATTTTGGTGTCGCCATCTTTTGACGCAATTGCGTACTACATTTTGTCTCTTATTCGGAAAAAAAGGAAAAAACTAACGCTTTTCACCGCTTTGAAAGAATCTCTTGTGACTAGAGGTCTATTTCGCAAATATTAAGAAAATTACTGCATACAAAAATATTAAAATGGGTAGTATTATAGAGAAATGTTTGATAAAAATGTTGAAGTAGACAGTTTTTAAATCGAAGAATTATTTTAAGAGATATTTAATGTTAAATCTGGATAAAATTGTCTCATTAAAAAAGTCTCATAGGAAAAAAAAAGTTTCTTTTATATTTGGTAATTTTCAAATGTTTAACTAATCTTATTTAATCAAGCACGGAAACAGCAACTAACATCAGCTGATTCGGTCTTGAAATCCCTCAGTAAAAGGGAAACCCGTTTACAGTAAGATCGCCATTGATTTTTTAATTATACAGAGCAGCCTCGATTATCCGAGCTAATTGGGACTGTTAGTAAATCGGAATCGGAAATCTCGGTTAATAGAAACTGTGTGTAAAAACTCGCCGTGCTTGCGAATTTAACATCTCTTTTAAAAAAATATATAGAACGTTTTTTAAATAATAAAAATAAATATATGTAAAGTTCTGTTTCACAGCTTAACAAATTTAAAAAGAAAATCAACTACCAGTAGTAAATTTTAAAATGCAATTTGAAAAATTTACGAAAGTTCACACAGCCACTGGAAACAAAGCATTGTTCGCTATTGACTTCTCAGGGTCCAGTGTTTCTTTGGAGTTGAGTGCTTTTGGGGGCAGAAGGGCCTGTATAGCACGGACAGTGAGCTAAAGAGTGTGGTTATTTTTAAGGCTCATTCAAAAGGAAAAAAAATCAGACTTTGTTATCGGCTCGGTTAACAGAAACCTCGATTAATCGAAGCTCGGTTAATCCAGGTTCTACTATAATTCAATCTTCCGTAATCTTTTTAAAGCAGATCAAATTAATGGACTTTAGCACGAAGTCACATAGCTGATAACTGCCATGCTTGTTGGCCACCTTTTTTTCAAAAAGTTTGCTTCACCTTATTCAATTAATGAGATATCTCCGATAAAATAAGTCACATTTTCCCGTTCTAAAATACTGGTATCCAAAAATCGTAGCATGTAACCGACACTACAAGTACTCATGGAACTAGACTATTTTAAGTCTAATTTTTATTATAGACTATATAAAATTATTAAAAATATATATTATGATAGGAACTAGCGGGCTTCGTCCGCTATTTACGTTACGGATATAAAAATCATGTTTTTTTTTTTTAGGGAAAAAGAAATAAAAACCTATTTGACGATAGGTTTATAAAGACACATTTTGTATTTGTTATATTTCCGGGGATGAGGAGGGGGGGGGGGCTATTTTGATTAAATATCGCAATTAGTTCACATGGCAGATATAATTATGATAGACACTAGTGGGCTTCGCCCCTCTATGGCGCCTTATGGGTCCAGCTTCCATAACTCAGAAACCACCTTTCGGACATCAATGCAACAGATTCCAAACGTTATAATTAACTTAATAATCACCCTATATAGCATTAAAGTAAATTTATGAGTACTGCATACTATTTTTTTATCGTAATTTCTGAAGAGAAAAAATTATTTCGGTTCCATTCTTAGGTACTGGTCTGAAAAATTTTGAAAAAGGGGGGAAGGAGGGGACATGAGACTGCTGTTTGTGAAACAACACAACGGGGTCTGGCTTATTCAACTTGGTTTTTGGTGACTTCAATTGGAAGGTGGTTTGTTTAAAAGAATGCGTTCCCTGCCCCATGAAAATTGGAACTATTGGTGCACCATCTATGTAAGGATTTAATAATTATAAATTAACATTTTGGATTTATTAATTTAAGGATAAAGTGTTTTTAAAGGAATATCAAATGAAACCCTCTGTGCGATCTGCGATTATACTTACCCACTTGTTTTCATATACAAACTGCTATAAGGAATATTGTAATAAAATAGTAAAAATTAAATCTGCATTAAATTCCATAAGTATCTTTTTTTTAATCATTTTATCACTAACCTCAAAAAAGTAATGATATCAATGCAAAAACCCTTGACGGGTTAAAAGTTTCTGACGCAGCACTTTATCTTATGCTCTAAGAATTTTAAATATGGAACTTAAAAATACTGATATCAAATTTTGAGTGACGTTATGCTATTTCTTAAAAAATATATTTGTATTTATTTCATCATTTTATTTTTGTTTTATTTATAATCGCATGTGCAAAAGTTATGTTCAACATGAAAAGCTGCATAAAATTTTATTCGCTGTTGCTTTATCATTTACATCTCTCATAAATTCAAAATATGAGTTTTAAAAGATATGATATAAAATTTAAGTGACGCCTTGATGTGACTTTAAAAGGTTTGTTTTAAAATTCAATTTAAATTATTTTTGACTTGGTTAAAATATTTTTTTACATCTACACAATACTTTTAATTTTCCAATTCACTGTTAAATATATCACTTTCATTGAATCTATACTATGCATTGAAATGTATTTATTTCAATAAATTGATTTATCTTTTGTGTCACGCTATTCAAAATTGTGAGTAAGATTTATGTAAATGGTTTCTTTGCGTCATTGTGTCCAAACTACATGAAATGTATGAAAAAGGATAGTTTGACGCAAATAAACCATTTACATAAATCTTACTCACAATTTTTAATAGCGTGACACAAAAGATAAATCAATTTATTGAAATAAATACATTTCAATGCATAGTATAGATTCAATGAAAGTGATATATTTAACAGTGAATTGGAAAATTAAAAGTATTGTGTAGATGTAAAAAAATATTTTAACCAAGTCAAAAATAATTTAAATTGAATTTTAAAACAAACCTTTTAAAGTCACATCAAGGCGTCACTTAAATTTTATATCATATCTTTTAAAACTCATATTTTGAATTTATGAGAGATGTAAATGATAAAGCAACAGCGAATAAAATTTTATGCAGCTTTTCATGTTGAACATAACTTTTGCACATGCGATTATAAATAAAACAAAAATAAAATGATGAAATAAATACAAATATATTTTTTAAGAAATAGCATAACGTCACTCAAAATTTGATATCAGTATTTTTAAGTTCCATATTTAAAATTCTTAGAGCATAAGATAAAGTGCTGCGTCAGAAACTTTTAACCCGTCAAGGGTTTTTGCATTGATAATATATTAAGGGAGCTAGGATAGCATTGTATACTTTGATGTATAATAAAAAAAAAAAAAGAAAAAAATAAGAAAAGGAAACAAATAAATAAATAAGACAAGGTCGCAAGATTGTATAGAATATTTTCAGAGTATGATTTGAATACATCAGATTAATTATGTGAAGATATTCATATTTTAAGTGTAAAAAAAAATATGAAAATATAAAATGTGTTTTAAATGAAAGACTGTGTCATAAGGTTATATATGATGAAATTATGTGTCAAATGTGTATGCCATTATTTTTCCTGTATTTAGATTTATTTCGGCATATTAGTTTCATACAAAATTATAGCTTTGAAGTTATTTTTGGACACTTTAACGGTAAATTTACAAAATTATTAAACATACTTGTGGTAAAGAAAAATTCTCTGAGGAAGATGTCAGATTTTCAGTACAGCTGTCTCCGATGCATGAAGGTGTCAACAGACAATTATGCACAATCATATTTAGAACTTTCTGGTATTACAAATAGAAGAACTTTTCTACAATATACCAGAACCAATGAACATTGAATATTGCAGACTGTGCTCAAGACAGTGTAGATACACCGTCATATTTACACGAACATTCTTTGGTATTTTACAAAAAAATAAAACTAGCAACAAGTTTTATTTTTTTCTGACGACCCAGAGAGATGCTGGAACACATATAACAATAATATGTTCCTGCAACATTTTGATTAAGTCACAGTACAAGTGCGTAATTTGATGTTACTGTTGTACAAATATATTTTTATAAAATATAATTATGAGTTTAAAATTGTAATAATTATATGTTTGAGTAAAATAGGAATGGAGGTTCCTACAAAAATTATTAATTTTATTATAAATATTAAATAGATATTTTTAAAAATTGCTTTATATTAAAATACTATATAATGTCGAGTATATAGTTTGGATCTCAGTAAACAACAATAGCAGAATGATAGCTAGATGCTCTGGTGTCGTTTCAGGACAATCAAAAGAAAAGTTGTTTATAATAGGGAATCGTTAAATAATAAAAATGTCGGAAGAAATATACGACTATAGACCACCCAGAGTTTATGGCACATAATAAAATTAAAGTATATGTGAGGGGCATTTGAGGACTGGCAGCTAATAGGTCTAGCCAAGCATACTAAAAAGTTTTCTCACAACCAATAAGGTAGGGCTATAACAAATTGTTCCGCCCACTACCAAGGTATGAGGTGCAAGAGAAAAGTTTGAAGAAGTAGTCTAAAAAAATATTCCAAAGATGCAAGTGTGGTCCTGATAGCCCTGGAGATGCAAGTGCGGTTCTGATAGCCCTGGTGATGAAAATGCAGTCCTGACATCCCAGGTGATGCATATGTGGTTCCGACAGCCTTGTTAAAGTGATGGAAAGGCCGAGGAAGTATGCTACCTGAAGGAGTCTGCTTAAAAGCGCATATCCAAGATATAATGGATTCTGCCTGCAGAGTCCCGAAGCTATGCTTAAAGTCAAGCTGATTTTGCCGCCCTTGTGAGGAGATGCATCGTATGACTACCTAAACCTATCCTGAGTACCACAACGGCTCTGAAGTCCGATGGAGTAAGGCGATCGACCCGTCCAATTACAAGGTACTACTCTAAATTTCTTATACCACAAATGTTATACTCGAATTATAAATATCCATTAAAAGATATTTTGCGGTATAGTGGTCATATGAGATCCAAACAACATCCAATTACAAGGTACTACTCTAAATTTCTTATACCACAAATGTTATACTCGAATTATAAATATCCATTAAAAGATATTTTGCGGTATAGTGGTCATATGAGATCCAAACAAACTAGTAATAAAATTTAAATAAGATCTTTAAAATAAAAGAAAATTAATTCTCTTGTTATAAAAAAATAATAATTCAAATTATTTTGTTAGAGATTACATTTTCAAGTGTAAAAGTATAACAATGATAAGCAAACTAAAGTTTTGCTTCTATTCTTTGAATAATTAATGTTTATATGTATATAATCTTGTTTAATGTAAATAAAACTATTTAATCAAGAGTAAATCTCTGTAATTCTTTTAGTGATAAATATTAATGTGTGTCATTTTATTTGCAGCTTAATTTGGGCTTAATTCATAGGTGGAAGAGACCACATAAATATTTCACAACGCAAACTTTTAATTTATAATTTGTAATTAATTAATTTTGATAATCACAATTTTGCATGAATATTAATTTAATTTTAAGATAATTATTCGCGTTGCTTTTCCACTAGAATTAATATTAAATTACGATCACTTGTTTTATTTTGAATAATTTTACGGTATATAAAATTATATACCAAGTACTATGTGGTAGCGTGGATGATTTGGATTGAATAATAAATTTTGGTGAGAAATAGATAGTAGTTAATTAGGTGCATTTATCTGTCCAGCACTAATTTAAAAAAAATTAGTCTGCTATGTAGATTTAAAGCTTATAAGAAAAGTTTGATTAAAAATGTTTGCCACCTTTATAAATTTATTAATTCATCCTTTTTCAAAAGCTTTGCTTGTAGCTTCTGCATAACTTTGATTTTGCATTTTTCAATAATGTGTAAAATAAAGGAAAACATTAAGGAAAAAGAGAAAAAAACACATAAAAAAATCAGCTTGGTTTTAAAAAAAAAAAACATTTGGTTTAAACCAAACAACCCTGGTACCATTTATTGTTATTTCTTTTTAAAATAATAGAAAATAATTTAAATACAGTAGAAGATCTTTATAACGCAAACCTAAAAACGCAAGGTTGTGCGTTATATAGAATTTTGTGTTATATGGATCACATCATTAAATTCACCTTGTAAACATATCCAAATATGTCTGAAACATACCAAAATACATTAGAATATCTTTATACTGCATTCCTTGTTACCAAGATTTATGGGTCATTCCATGTCAAATCACCCAGAATTTTCTAAAAATGACACCCACCACCTTCAATTTTGATAAACTTTGGTGTATTTTTAGAATTTTTAATGCTGATTCCAAAAATGTCAATCATATTGAAATTGATCAAACGGTTTTTGAGTTATGAGCTTTTAAATGTCTTCCAAGATGGCCGATTTGCCGCCATTTTGAGTAGCACATGTGACAGCGTAAAGGTCTATAACTTCTTTCAGGTTTAAGGTAGAACTTTCAAATTTTTTTTTGTTCTGTTCAGAAAAAAGTATACTTTCATTTAAACTAATTTTTGTGCAGCTTATTCCATTAAAATGCTGTCAGAAAATGACTTTTTGTCCTTTTTTAAATTAAAAAAAGGCATAACTTTAATGGCTGTTTTCCCATATTGTTCCCCCTTCAATTTTCATCTAATTGCATAAATAGGCAGCTCAAAGTGTGTTTTGATGCGTGATAAGAAAATTTTAATGGGCAGTTTGCAGGTGTTTTGTTTAAAGAAGAATTTCAATTTTACTGACCTTCCATAAGTAATGGAAAGTACAAGATAATGTTGATATTTCTTTTATTACCAGATATATCATACATATTTACATCTAAAAGTTTGATAAGGCTTTATCTTACATAAACATATACATATTTTTTAATGTGACTATAAAGAAGGGGAATCCCACAGGAATGCTAATAATGAATTCCTGCAAGACAAAGAAGTATTTTCCTAACAAATTGAAATCTATTGCAAAGTTTCAGTAAATTATAAGTAAAAAAGAAATAATGGGAAAAATTCTACAAATAGTCACATTTTATAGGAAAATCATACATGTATATAATACAAAATATAATAAAAAAAATACATTAAGTAAATATTATCATACTTTAAAATTATACAAAATAACATTTAGCACATACACAGTAAAAATGCTATTGAAAAAATATATACATCAATAACAATTAAAAATAAAGATAATTAATAAAATTTGTTCTCTTTATATTTCGATTTTATTTCCTTCTAATTTTATGTTTTACCCTCTTGGTGCTTATTAAAGCACTGGATGCATCACCAAGTTTATATATTCTACCATTTGTAGTATTGATGTCACATGCACAAAGGATATGACTGAAAGGCACAATACAACTGTCATTTTCTGTCTAATAATATGAAGGTGATGGGTCATTGTGAATGCATGAATGTAACAGTTGCATCTCCTTCTTTTTTGTGGACTTTTGACACAAACTTATACACCAATTCAATTCATACACAATAACTTTTAAGAGATGGAATATCCAAAGTCTCTTTAATATTCCTATCAAAAGATGAATAAACAGAAAAATTTTCATCAGTATTTATTCTTTTTCCACTTATTAATAAGTTTTCTGTAGATCCATAATAATGCATACTGCATGTTCCAGGAATTGTCGTAGCAAGTTGCATCCGATGAGACATGTTGTTGCGCAGTTTTAACATGTCACTTTTTGTGATGATAAAAAATGTTATACCATCAATGTTTTGTCTGCAATATTCATACATCATAGCCACATTTGCAATTTGATCATGCAACGGCCTTTGTAGACTTGCTTTTGTCTCAAGTCTTTTAACAGTCCCCCCACCCCATCGCAAACAGATTTTCCATGACTTGTTGCAAAAAAGCTCCATTTTGCTTTTATTCCACCAAAATCATGTTCATGGGTTCAAAAATGTTTTTCAATTTTAATATTAGGCAGCAGAGCCACCAGTAAAATACTCTACATTTGTAGCTAAGATATGCTTATTATTTAAATGCTGCATGATTAATATTTGAGTCTGATAAACCATTGGTACTTCATGGTCCATATCATCTGAAAGCATGCAAAGGCTTTCACTTTTTAAGCTGCTTCCATTTTTTTGCTTTACATAGAATGCAACTGTATGTAAAGTACAGCAACCAGGCATCCAATGGTAGCTGTTGTGCTTTGTTTTGCAATACAAAAGAAAAGTTCTCACTAAAATCCATTTGTATGAGAGCCTCATGACTAGTAAGATCTTTTTTTTAAAATAAATGCTTTGGGACTTGGATATGTGTGTATGGGGTACGAGCTTTTCAATCTTTTTAAGAATAAGATGGATGAAATCGTACAGAGTAGATGTATGTGATGTTAATTGTACTCTGTCAGTTGATACCCACTGTTTATGTTCAGTTGTATCTTCAGGATCAAAATCTGGAAATTTTAACTTAAAAAAACATTTTCAAGAACATCTTTCTTGGGACATTTGCTGCATATATGTAACATACAATTTGTATTGTTAGAACTGCAAACCAATTTCTGGATTAAATCTTCATATTTTTCTTCAATCCCTGTTGCTGCAATAAGCAACTGAACTTTCTGATGTATTGTATACATGCAGACAGAATGTGTGCCAGAACTTTTAACTAAGACACAGTACTTAGGTCGCAGGTCAGCAAATTTTGAAAACCCAATTTTATTATTGGTAGGAAATTTCAATCAAAATTGGATATACAGTTAATTCCGATTACAAAGAAGGAACCTTTTTTGTACATGGGTGGATATTTTTTTATGCTGACTGTATCTCCCTGACCAGGCATGAGACAGGAAAATTCATTATCTTCATGAAATTCTTTCACAGATTTTATAGCGTCTTCCCAAGTATAAACTCCATATTTGGTACTCAGTTACACTAAAGGTTTCAATTAGTTTTTTTCTTGACCATCATGACTCAGGAATCAAAGTTAGCAACTGAATTTTCTCTCTGGGACTAATTTGTGTAAACTTTTCTTTCACCTTCTCCATTAATCTTTCGAATTCTGAAGCTTTTCTTTTGATTCACATTATCTTCATCAGAGCTACCATTTTCACTCTGAAAAACGTTCTCTTCCAAATCAAGGTTGCAAGCAACCTTCTTTCGCAAGGCAATTTTCATTTGCTGTAATTTTCTTTCTCCAGCAGACACTTTCCTGTGTGCAGAAATTGCATGTAACCTTAGTGGTGAACTTCCATTAAGCTTTATGTGATATTTTTCTTTCTGACCCATGTTTGATGTAATTTCTTCAGAAAAATCAGTGGACTGACACAAGTCTTTCTGTTCTTTCACATATACTTCTAGCAAAGCTCTTGCTTTTTTCCCTACAGGTTGAACATAGTTTCTCACCAGGAATGGCATCATTATGTAGCTTATGCTTTAATTCTTAGCTTGATCCACACTTATCACATGTAAGGATACTTTTCTTGGTCTTGTTAGGATGAAGATTAAATAAATGAAAACATTTCTTTTGCTGAATTTACATATGCAGAAAGTGTTCTCTGTGAGCAAAGCATATTGTTGAGTTTTCGCTATCTTCTAAATTGCATCTTAATGCAAGAAGTTCTTTATTTTTGGTGGATAACTCATTGCGATGGTGGATAGCTTGAGGATTATTTAAATCACAATTTGGATTATTTATATTTAAACTAATATTGTACATTTTTTGTTTATCCATAAGAAAACATCTAACTTAATACAACAAAGCAGCATCATTTATAGTTATAAGATCAAAAGAGAAACTTTAATCTTTTTTAACGGATTTGCATAACAAGTTGTAAAATTCTGCTTAATCTGGTTTGTTGAAAAAATCTTCTGGGAAGTAATTTTAGTCCGATTCGTTGAAAATCTCTTTCTGGTAAGTACATCTATCTGGTTGGTTGAAAAACCCCTTCTGACAAACCAAAGTGATATTATTGGTTAAAATTCTGTCTTCTGGAAAGTTCTGACATGACATGACGGTGCTTAAGGAGTGCCGACGTGGCGTGCAACCTCCAACTAAATATGAATACGAACTAAGAATGAATTTTTTTTAACAGGTATCAAAACACACTTTGAGCTGCAATATTAATACAACAGAGTTAATTTTTTAACTAATTATATTTATTTTGAATGTAGATATAGTTTTAATAGCATTTTTACCGTGTATGTGCTAAATGTTATTTTGTATAATTTTGAAGTATGATAACTTTACTTATTGTATTTAGTTAACAATTGTAATTTTATCATTTTGTATAATATACAAGTATGATTTTGCTATAAAATGTGACAATTTGTAGAAATTTTTCCATCATTTCTTTTTTATTTAAAATTTACTGAAACTTCGCAATAGATTTCAATTTGTCATGAAAATACTTCTATGTCTTGCAGGAATTCATTATTAGCATTCCTATTTATAATTCCTGAGGGATTCTCCTTCTTTTTAGCCACATTAAAAAATATATATATATATGTTTATGAAAGATAAAACCTTACCAAACTTTTAGATGTAAATATGTATGATACTTCTGATAATAAAAGAAATATCAACATTATCTTGTACTTTCCATAACTTATGGAAGTCAGTAAAATTGAAATTCTTCTTTAAACAAAAAACCTACAAACTGCCCATTAAAATTTTTTTATCAGGCTTCAAAACACACTTTGAGCTGTCTATTTATGCAATTAGATGAAAATTGAAGGGGGAACAATGGGGGAAATCGGCCATTGAAGTTATACCTTTTTTTAATTAAAAAAATGGCAAAAAGTCATTTTCTGACAGCATTTTAATGGAATAAATTGCACAAAAATCTGCTTAGATGAAAGTTCACTTTATTCTGAACAGAACAAAAAAAATTTGAAAGTTCTAGCTTAAACCTGAAAGAAGTTATAAGCCTTTATGTTGTCACATGTGCCATTCAAAATGGCGGCAAATCGGCCATCTTGGAAGACATTTAAAAGCTCATATCTGACAAACTGTTTGATCAATTTCAATATGATTGACATTTTTGGAATCAGCATTAAAAACAATGCAAATTCACTGAATTTTATCAAAATTGGTGATGGTGGGTGCCATGGCCTGGGTGATTTGACATGGAATGACCCTTATCCAAATTATAAATTTTTGCATAATATAGGTCAGACATTGTTAAATTTACTTTATAAACATGATCCAAATATAACTGACACAACCATCACTTATATTAGACATTTTCAAAAATGTTTATTGTAATAATAGCATTTTTTTTTTAGTAAAAAGGTCATAAATTAGGAGATAAAGTTGAACTAATGTATCAAATTTAGTCCTCTAGAGAGTATCAATATTTAACAATGTGAAAATGGAGGTGCTTTTTAACTTCAAAAATCATTGTTTACATCTGAGAAGTTGTGCATTATATGGTTGGTTGGTTGGTTGTATTTATGTCGGCCAATTATCTGCACATGGGATATAGGCCCTAAGGGGGGGGGGGTGCCTTCCGTGGAGGTCTTTCTAAGGGAACCTAACCCGTATTAATGCTTGGAGAACCAAGGTTCGAAGAAAACCATGAAAACTCCGAACGATTAGGTCGACAGGCGCGATTGGGATCGAACCCAGCACCTCCCGTCTACCAGCTTCGAGAGCAGAACCTCTCGGCCACTGATGGGGCTGTGCATTATATGGAGAATTACATTATATAGAATTACGTTATAAAGATCTTCTACTGTACATATATATATGTAACTGGTATTTGAAACCAATGTTTTCGCCAAATGGGCGTGAAAAAAAATTGCGTCAAACCCAGTACATATATGATATTTGTGCCTAGCAGTCATTTACATTACTGTGATTACTTAGTATCAGAAAACAGATTGAAGAGTATTTGGTATGTTTTTATTATATGGGCTTTGGCGATATAGAGAAAATGTCCTTGGTGAGTGAAGTGAATTTTATGTGTATTTACTGGCAACCTATTTACTTTCCAAAAACATATAAGCATTTTGTTCAATATTTATGATATTTATTTAATATAAAAAAGAGCTATTTATCTACTTTTAAATATGAACAGAAGTAATTTGTGGTTCTACTTGATTATCCCATCGATTAAAAAAAAATATCACCAAACTATGTTTCTAACATTTAATAAAATTAAATGCCAATAATGGGTGATCGTAAATGTCAAATTTACCTGACATTAATCACTTTACATGTATTTGTTACATCATCAAGTGATTTTTCATTCGACGTTTTATTTTTATTAATGTTTTACTAATTTGTTTTTTCTTTTGTTATTTAAAATAAAAACTGTCATTTGCATAATTGGGGCTAATAGTTTGGCGATTTGTATAATTTGGCGAAATTGGTCGACGGGATAATCAAGTAATACCTAATTTGTATATAATAATAATATAAATATATAAATAAAATGTTATATATATATATATATATATATATATCTTACAAGAAAAACTGGCAGAAGTAATTGTAAAAATGAATAAACTTCTGTATTGCATTCTATTCGTTTATTACCCTGGCACGAAAGAAAGTGATTTTAAGCCAAAAAGGCAGAAGAGTGACATAAGCCCGATCAAGTAGTACCTAATTTGTATATAATAATAATAATAATAATAATAATATAAATATATAAATAACATGTTATATATATATATATATAAATATATATATATCTTACAAGAGAAACTGGCAGAAGTAATTGTAAAAATGAATAAACTTGTGCATTGTGTTCTATTTGTTTATTACCCTGGCGCGAAACAAAGTGATTTTAAGCCAAAAAGGCAGAAAAGTGACATAAGCTCGAGCAACGCTCACAATAATAGTGTCTTTTAAGTGTATGAGCACATTTGGAAGTAGAGTTTTATATCTCAATGTAAATTATATAAAAAGCAGTTAACGTAATGATTGTTGAGTAAAATATTAAAATTTTCAGTTAAATGTGAGACCCCCACCTCCCCCATTTCTCACACATACGATTAAATCATTTAATTTCAGACATTTAAAATAGTTTTCAACCTGCTTTACTGTAAAAACATGCCGGTTTGTTATTGTATTATCCTATTGGTTTGTTGTCCTGTTATCCTTTTGGTTTGTGATCTATGTTTTTGATTCTATTTACTCTGCTGGAATAGACAGAAAGAAAACAGTAGAAGACCTATCAGAAGAGGACGTTTATTAAAAAATATAATGTAACATGTAATGAGATTGAATTTAAGCTACCAGAACCACATATAGTGCAAATTGAGATGCTGGGAGTTCAAGAAGAAACAAATGAAAATGAACAATCCGAATGTTCTTAAAGTTCAAAAATCAATCTCTGCAATCATTGTAATGCTCTCTAATTTAACAGTGTGATGACTAGAGAATATTTTAATTCCTGTTGTCATACCAAATCTACTTTAAATGATCAACTAAAAGAGTTGTTTCTTAATTGCGCAAATTTTGTCCAAGACATAAGATAGTATAATATCCCAATGAAGTTCGCATCGTTTTTGTTCTCGGTCCGGAAACAGGACCGGTCTAGAATTACTAAAATTGTAGCAGAGTATGGAATATATTTTTAACTTTAAGTGCTGTAGGTAACCATGGCAGGATAGTGACTGAGAAAATGTAAAAGTGTAAAACAAGTAAAGATGCATTTAAGTTTGAAATAAAACTAACGTTTATTCAACGAAAAACATGACTTAAATAATTATCAAATAACACAATAAAATATAAATAAATTATGATAAAAAAGTTAATGACAAATGGCAGTAAACAGTATGAATTAAATGGTTGAACAGTTCTCAATATTCACATACAACAAAAATAAAAGAGGAACTCACGGTTTAGCTTTAGGCTGAATACGGCACACTGGTATACTTTCCATGTAGATAATACGATAATAATTCTCAATACCAATAACGATACTTTGAAAGATATGCAAAAATGATGAAGAGTCATGTCAACTTGAAACACTAACGACATCGTAAATTATCTTTCTCTTTAATGCAAAACATCGTAGCTATCCGAAAAAATGTTGAAGTTGACGAACATATCTTAAGTTCTTTAAAAACGAACATCATCTAAGCACACATTAAGAAACGTTAAAGCTATTTAAAATTGAACACATGCTTTCTTAAACCAACACGAGCTTCTTTTAAAAATAACATGGCAAGCTACTTAAAATTAACAGGACCAGCTTTCTTCAAAACGCAACAAAAAAAACATCCACACAACTTCAAACTAAAAATACGACCAGCTCTTAAAAGACAAGCTCTCACAATTTCAAAATCATCGGCATATATCGTCTGCTTCCAACACGCCCTCTTACGATCAAAACATTCCCTCCTGTTCCGGCGGAGTTGAGAAAAACGCATCCTGCCTAACGGCAAAACCAAAGGATGAAAAATCGTATCTTCCGACACGGTGTAAAGATCAGCGATCGGGAAAAGACGTGACGTCACATCGGTACGTACGAAGATCGGAGCCGTTGGAGAAATAAACAGACGATCTTTGAAGAACGATCGTAACGAAATAAATGATGAACTATTCGTGAATGAAAGTTTGGAAAATAAATAAATGAAAAAAATTAACCAAAAGAAAGCTTGGTTATTGTGACGTAGCAGTATTAGAATGGAAATAAGGAAAACCAATGGAATAAAGGTAAGTACCATTTCAGGGTGTATAAGTATCAAGGAAAACAGGCTGTCAGATTCTGACAATTGCCCCCCTCCCTGACACTTATACTGAAAGACTGGAAATGGATAAATAAAAGATTCCTTTACCTATTAATGCAAAACTAACTATCAACCTCTGATAGTAAGATATACACATTATGCAAATACAATTAAAAAATAGATACTTATATCCATAACAATACATTTCAAAAATACACATTATATAAATTTAATACATATATCAAAAATAACTACATAATCCTCATTACTTTGAGGAACGCTTTAACACATGAGTTATTCAACGATAACCCTCTTGGAAACCTTAAAGTTCAAAGTTCAAAAGTTCTTTTCAACGCAAAAGTTCATTTTGAAGAAAAAGTTCCTTTTCGATTTTGTTACATAATACCTCATCACGTCAAAACGTGACTACTTTACCGCTATTTTAGTTGATGACGAAATTCAGGTAATTTACATTTTTATGTAGACAATTGTAAAGATTTTCCCTTAGACAATTTCATTTTCAAGATTTGAAATATTCAAATGCACTTTGATTTTTCAAGAAAACACATTTTCAAATGACACATTTTACTTAACTGTAGTGAGAATACTTATTTATATACATAGTGAACTAATATATATATATATATATACTAATACTATTTCTATATAGTGAGCTCACTTAACAAGTATTGTATTAACTACTAGATAACTTGTAAAAAAAAATACTTATATTGACTACTTATGTAATACACAACCAGAAAGGTATTTTTCATTAAAAAAATACGCTGCATAATGAAAAATTGCAATTATGCATAAAAAAGATTACGGCTCGATTTCCAATAGCATGGACGGGACAAAAGTGGCAGTTCCAGTAATCATAACGAGGGACTTACTGAAATAAATTAAAAATGCCCACGAGAGGCCTTCCTGTGGTCAGAACACTCACGAAGGCCGCTACCCCCTGCAGACCACTCTGGCTATTTACAAGGGCACCTCGCGAGTCGCTTCCTGAGGCTGCTCGGGTCCCGGAGGATGAACCAACGTGAGGTCCGACCACATTCCAGCGGGAATTAAATTGTCCGTGCCATTGGAAATGAGGGTAATAAAACATCACTGTACTTTATACTGAAAAACAAGAAAATCAACAAGTGTATAAGTACGGTGCAATAGTAATGAAAAACAAGTGTATATACATAAGATTCAAACAATATAAAAAGACATGTTTCTGAAACTTGGAAGTTTCAGTATTCAAAAATGTTAAACAACTTTAACAGTTTAACCATCAAAAACATTTATACAAGCATTTTCAAAAATACTTGGTTTAAGTTCAATGGAGGAGGTTTTTTTTTTTTTGAAAGAAAATATCATACAGAATAATTTAGACTTTAAATTAAAAATTACCTCAATGAACTTGTTTAAATCATACTTAGTAAATTTTAGTGATAATTGTCAAGATTTATCCTGGGTTCGTACATATAATCATCTTCTATTTCAAAGATGGTAGACGTGGTTGTATAACTACTACTAGGTTTAGATGAAGATGCAGTGTATGGATCAAATATAGAAGATATGGAAGCGTATGGTGGTGTTTGGCTAGGACTAGAATTATAGCTTACGTTAGTAGTGTCAACTAACCCCTCATACGTATTCTTTCCTTTAAAACTAAACCATCTTGCATCAAATCTAATACCATGTTTTTGACAATAATCTCTAACTTCTCTGAGTGATCTCAACCTTTTTGTTTCACCAACCTCATAATAATATATGTCCGTGTGTTTATCGCCACGACGTCGTACTGCCTTTCTAAACCATGCCGCATCTCTTAAACTTCGTGAACACCTCTCGCTCTCCTCATCACTTTCATCCAGAGATGTGCGACTGGAGGCGGGATCATCAGAGTGAGACTGGTCTGGCTCAGAAACGGCAGGAGGTTGTTTATCAGGCTGTAATTCTCTAAAAGGATTGATTTCAGGATGTTGTGTACCTATAATGTAAGTGGGACCCAGACCGCTTCCGTTGCGCTCTTCTGCAACATCGAAAATGTCTGTTCCTATGGAATAAGTAGGACCTGGTTCACTGTGGGTTTGCCAATCCTTGGGCAGAGTTGCTTCATTACTAAATCTGACATTGATGGTTTCAATTATTTTATTCCCATCAGGAAGCCACACTCTGTATCCCTTTGTGGACATTGCATACCCCACCAGTATTCCCTTTTTGGCTTTCGCCTCAAACTTGGATCCCCTGAGTTGCCTAGGTACCCCTACATATACAATTGATCCAAATGGACGCAAGTGACGAATAGAAGGTTTATTTCCACAGTAATATTCAAAAGGAGTTTTGGTTTGGGACTTGTGGCAAACACGATTCAGTGTGTAAGCATAGTAGAGAATGGCCTCAGGCCAGAACTTCAGGTTCATCTTACTCTCATTCAGAATTGATCTAGCTCCATCTACTAGCATTTGATTAAGATGTTCCGAAACTCCATCTTGTTCCGGAGAATAGATATTTGTGAATTCGTGTTTTATCCCATTTGTTTCAAAGTAATTCTTAAAAGCTTCATTTGAGAATTCCCTCCCATTGTCACTGCGAACACTTTTAAGTTTGGTATTCAAAAACCACTCGGCTCTTTTGACGTGATTTGTAAAAACTTTGAAGACCTGTGTCTTATTACACAATGGGTAAACTGCAACTTTTCTGGAGAAGTCGTCAGTAATAGTTAAAAAGTATTTCTGCCCATTTCTGCCAATGATTTTAGTTGGTCCCCATAAATCTGTGTGCAAGAGCTCGAGTGGCTTTTTGGATCTTATTTGTTTTAAAGGTTTGAATGAGGTGCGTCTATGTTTATTTAACTTACATACCTCACACTCAAAATCCCTGTTTTTGATGTGTGGAAGACCCCTCACCCCATTACACTTGTCAGTATGTTCGATTAAGGACTGACTGATGTGCCCTAGTCTTCTGTGCCAAAGCTTTAGGTCATCCTTTTGGATGGTTGATGCCTCAAATCGAACATGTTTAGTTTTAAGATTACTCTTAAGTTTAGAATTAGTTATAGTTCTAGAACTAGGTTCAGGGTGGATATAATATATGCCATTTTTAAGAAATGCACGGAAAAGGGTTCTATCTTCGCGATAAGCCTTTACTCTCCCCTCACCTCCTTTGAACTTTGCCCCTTTTGTATCGAGGCGAGACCCTGATATAAGATTACGTCTCAGGCTAGGACAAAACATAACGTCCCCGAAACGCACCTTTTCCCCATTTAATTTTAAATCTACAGTGCCTGTCCCTTTGATTGGGAAGTTGGCCCCATCAACGGCTACAGCAAGTTCTTGATTTCTGAGAGGTTTAAAATCAACGTAAAGATCTTTGTTTTTACAGAAATGGTGTGACGCGCCCGTGTCAAAGACCCAGGCGTCGTCATCACCCTTTACTTTACTGAGATTGGATTGTATTAAATAATGTACCTGGCTGCTATGGTGACGTTGAGGCTTAAAAGTGGACTTAGGCTTTAAAGTGGCACCTCTGTTCCTTGGGCGAACAGGATTGGATCTAGGGACGGTCTCTCTGGAAGTGGATGAGTCACGGGAGCTATTTCCGGCAGACGAGTCGGGACCAGAAGTTTCAGGATTAGAATAGGCACAGTTTCTTTTCACGTGGCACTTTCCTTGGAACTTCCGTCTGTAATTAGAGTTCCTAGGTGGTCTAGTTCTAGAAAAGTTGCTTTGGATAGATTCAGCTCTGTCTTCGGATCGTAATTTTAGGCGGGATTCCTCTGCGATCAGCTCGGTCAGTATGTTGTTGAACTTGAATTTATCCTCAGACCATCGGAGAATGCTCTGGACTAAACCGTCGTACCTTTTCGGGAGCCATCATAGGAGCTGGAATGAAAGATATGTCTCCTTGATGGGTTCATTCATCGCTGTTAATTGGTTTGCAATTCTCTGCAGGCGGGCTGCATACATGTCGATTGCTTCATCAGCTTCAATTCGGCAAGCCAATACCTCAGAGAATAACTGCATGTGACGGGAACGGTTGTCCGGTTGGAAATGTCTTTTGAGCTTCTCCCATGTTACCTTTGGGTCATCAATATTTTCTATTATTCGTCTGAACTCCGGTTCTACATTCAGATATATTATGGAATGGGCCGACCTGACTCTGGACTGGTAGTTCTCATCTGCTGCTGCATCTGTTTTGTCGGGAGCTTTCTCCGTTCCATTTACAATGCCCCAGGCATTCTTATCAAGCAGTAGATACTTTACATCAGCGGCCCAGTTTCCATAGTTGTTCGAATTCAATTTACTGATACTAACCTGAATACTAGCCATTGTCAGAAGAAAATAGAAAATTTAAGACAAGAAGTTTTTTTTTTCAAAGTAAAAAAAAAATGTACCGGGAGCCAGATATAAACAGTACAGTACAAAAAAACTTATAAAAAAAAAACTTTGAAAAATTTCAAGAAAAAATTTCAAAAAAACTCATTTTTTTTTCTAAGTCATTACAATCTTTACTTTATAAATATAAAAAAAATTCTTAAAGAAAATTACATCTACAGTGCGGCCCCCCGGACTAGAATTCACTAGGAGTTCGTATGGCCGACTGTAGCTAACACTTGTCACTTCCAATTTGCACCAAATGGTTACTGCTGATGCTCAAGGGTTAAAATAGGCCTGGCCCATAACCCGTGTTCTCGGTCCAGAAACAGGACCGGTCTAGAATTACTAAAATTATAGCAGAGTATGGAATATATTTTTAACTTTAAGTGCTGTAGGTAACCATGGCAGGATAGTGACTGAGAAAATGTAAAAGTGTAAAACAAGTAAAGATGCATTTAAGTTTGAAATAAAACTAACGTTTATTCAACGAAAAACATGACTTAAATAATTATCAAATAACACAATAAAACATAAATAAATTATGATGAAAAAGTTAATGACAAATGGCAGTAAACAGTATGAATTAAATGGTTGAACAGTTCTCAATATTCACATGCAACAAAAATAAAAGAGGAACTCACGGTTTAACTTTAGGCTGAATACGGCACACTGGTATACTTTCCATGTAGATAATACGATAATAATTCTCAATACCAATAACGATACTTTGAAAGATATGCAAAAATGATGAAGAGCCATGTCAACTTGAAACACTAACGACATCGTAAATTATCTTTCTCTTTAATGCAAAACATCGTAGCTATCCGAAAAAATGTTGAAGTTGACGAACATATCTTAAGTTCTTTAAAAACGAACATCATCTAAGCACACATTAAGAAACGTTAAAGCTATTTAAAATTGAACACACGCTTTCTTAAACCAACACGAGCTTCTTTTAAAAATAACATGGCAAGCTACTTAAAATTAACAGGACCAGCTTTCTTCAAAACGCAACAAAAAAAAACATCCACACAACTTCAAACTAAAAATACGACCAGCTCTTAAAAGACAAGCTCTCACAACTTCAAAATCATCGGCATATATCGTCTGTTTCCAACACGCCCTCTTACGATCAAAACATTCCCTCCTGTTCCGGCGGAGTTGAGAAAAAGGCATCTTGCCTAATGGCAAAACCAAAGGATGAAAAATCGTATCTTCCGACACAGTGCAAAGATCAGCGATCGGGAAAAGACGTGACGTCACATCGGTACGTACGAAGATCGGAGCCGTTGGAGAAATAAACAGACGATCTTTGAAGAACGATCGTAACGAAATAAATGATGAACTATGCATGAATGAAAGTTTGGAAAATAAATAAATGAAAAAAATTAACCAAAAGAATACTTGGTTATTGTGACGTAGCAGTATTAGAATGGAAATAAGGAAAACCAATGGAATAAAGGTAAGTACCATTTCAGGGTGTATAAGTATCAAGGAAAACAGGCTGTCAGATTCTGACAGTTTTCAGCAATGCGGAAGGACATTCCAGGTGATGGTCTTTATTGTTTTAAAATAGAAGGTTAAATTCACAATTTCGTTTGGAAAAATGGACCAGTGCAGCGGGCATAGCCTGCTAGTATATTATAAAGCAGTAAACTCTAAAAATTCGGCTCGAGTGTTTTAAAAAACTACCCGGTGAATTTTTTTTCAGATTGTATCATTCAATAGAGAATATTCCCACAGTGGTTTATGCATCAAATATACAGGGATAACTATGATTTTTGGTAATAAATTTTGTATTTTATTGATATTTTCTGCAAAAGGGTTGTCAGTGATTATATTTTGGCGATATTATCAGTGGTTAAAGAATGGAAAGGGTTAGAAAATAATGTAAACATCTCGCAAAATAAAAGAAAAAACTTATTTTTTAATTAAAAAAAGAAACAAACAAAAATCCTTTTAATGAGAGATAAATTTAAATAATGAAAATAATTAATTTAAACATGAAATAAATGTTCGTAATGCTTAAAATTGAATTCAATATAAAATATTTCAATAGATACAACATTTGGCGATTTATCGCTTGGGCCAGGTTAAGAGAAACGTGTACTACTTGATTATCCAGTCGACTAATTTTTCCAAATTATACAAATCATTAAACTATTCGCCAAATTATACACATGGAAGAATGTTACCACTCATTAATTTCAGAAGCAGGTAACATTTACGAAAAAAAAAGAAATAGTCTGTCACCTGAGAATGCTGAATTATTATTATTTCTGCATCACAATCTACATTTATTGAAAACATTTTAACTGTTTTTTAAGGCAAATATAAACATTACAATGCTATTCTTGAAAAAAATATGTAAAACATAAATGTATACTAATTAAAAGAATTTAGTACTTACTTTTCTTTCATTATTTAATAAGAAATAGTAACACACTTAAATTATATTTAACTTTTAAGTGTATTTTACTAAAAAAAACCCTTAAGTATTGCAACATATATGACTTAAATATCTTATACATATAATACATCTATATCTAATCAATCATATATTTATGTTCTTTATAGGTATAATTCAAAATATTATTGAAAGATATATTTTTTTATGTAACAAGGGATAAATGTTAAACTTCCCATTATGATAAAAAAAAAATTGAATTTGCTTGTACTGCTGTATTAAAACAATTTTGAATAGATTTAATTTTAAATTTAACAGATTATGTTAGCTTATTACAGATACTTTTTGTACTTACTGATACAGCATAAAATTTTTTTAACATGATTCTTTAAATTAGCCTCATATATAAAAATGGGTAGATAAAACCCATTCGGGGTATGAAAGTTAATGGAAAAAAAAAAGTGTTAGTTAATTTCAAATTAAATTTTCATTATACATGATGAATATAAATTGTCAAATTAAAAAGTTATACTGTGTAAATATAAAAACATTTATTACAGTATTATTCGGCCAAGGCTGAATAATGGACTTGATAAAAATAGCAAATAAAGCGTTTGTGCAACAATATTAAAAGCAGAAAAAGCAACGTTTAAAAATGCACAAATAATACATGAAAAGCAGCAAACAGCTGTTTTGAATCTACTAGCGAGATTCTTCTTCAGTGCAAGATAGGGAAAAAGGAACAGCGTGCTAGTGGCTCAGCCTTGCTTTTTCTAGCACGCTGTTCCTTTTTCCCTATCTTGCACTGAAGAAGAATCTCGCTAGTAGATTCAAAACAACTGTTTGCTGCTTTTCATGTATTATTTGCATTTTGAAACGTTGTTTTTTCTGCTTTTTAATGGACTTGATATTCGGCCGAATCCAAATATTCGGCAGACAGGCCGAATATTTGTTGCATCTATAATTAAAATGAAAATTTTCTATTGTTTTGATATCATATATGCATTCTTAGTACAAATAGCTTCAAATTGATACCAAAAATATAAAATTTGAACCATTAGTTGCCGAGTAATGGACATATATAGACGTTGGGATAGAATACAAGATGGCCACTATTTGGTAAAAATGACCAATTTTCAAAAGGCTATATCTCAGCTAATATTGCAAAAATTATTTTTAAATTTCAGATTTGAGGGTTTTACTACTATATCTGTCTATGATATAATAATAAAAAAAAAATCTATGAATAATGGTGCAACACCCATTGGTTGAATTCATGTGGCAGTCATTACCCTGCAGTCATTATAAAATTTTTAATATATATTATTTTATAAATGAAACTTCAAATTTTCCAAATTTAAAATCACCCCTTTGGAAAAAAATTATCCCCCTTCCCCCCAAATTTCTGTTTTTTGTCTGGGCATTCCCATCTCTAGCTATAGCCAAATTACCCTGATCAACCCTACTTAGAAAATATCTTTTAGACTCTGAAGAATATATGTTCCAGATTATTTTAAATATTTATTAAATGATATTAACCCTCTGACAGTCTTGGAAAAGGGCAAAATTGTAATGTTGTTTTCTCTGTATTTTGTTTTAAATGCTTAAAAAAGATGATTATTTCAACATTTTATAAAAAACTTAATAACGAATATGAATGCAATCCCTGGAAGTATTAATCATTGTTCAATGTATTAAAAATATGTTAAATCAATAGAATTATATTAATTTAAATATTGCTTGTATTGCAGTGAAACCTGGAGCTTAGTGAACGTATTAACACGGGCTTGTCAGTGAGAGGGTTAAAAACAGAAATTTGCTAAAGCTAGTTAGTAAAGAATACTTGAATACATTTGTGTTATTCTATAAAAAATGTTACTTTTTCAGTACATGGTAGTCAATATGTTTCATTTATTTGGATTTTTAATCTGTTTATAAATTAGATTATTTTCTTGAATGTTCAAGTAATGATAAAATTTCAAAAAAGTATACACATGTGAATTTTTTTTTTTTTTTTACTATTTTGGTACTGTTGAGTGAAAAATATTGATCATATGTGAGAACACCATAATTTTGCATTGTTGTGAGTTGTGATGCAAATTAGATATCTTACTTGATACTTTTAATTACCTAAATTAACATACTACACTTAAATACTTTTTTCCCTTCTAATTTTATTTGGTGTAACATAACCAATTTTACCTCTTAATTTAGAAAATTACAAACTGTAAAAAATAATCTTCCTTGAAAAAATATGTATGATAAAACATGCCTGCTCTTAAAATATAGTAACATACAAAATATCGATTTCTCATTTATTTATCATCTATATTTGTATAAATTGTATTATAAGATAAATTTGTTTAATGTATAAATTCTCATTTTAGGACAGAAAGGGGTAAAAGTGCAGCTGAATATGAAGCAAGTATTCAGAAAGTATATGCTGTTTCCTCTGTTCAGGTAAGTTATTGATATACTTAAAAAACATTTTAAAAAATTAAATGAAGACACCCAACTCTCAGATGGGTCATTCCATGTCAAATCAACCAAAAAATTTCAATTTTCAACCTGACCATTTCAGATTTCAATGAAACTGTCAGAGATCATTCTCTCCGGTGATATAAATGAGAATACATTTTTATAATTTCTTTATTGCGTTAAATTTTCATACAATTAATTATTTTAATTTTGAAATATAATCATTTTTTGGCTTGCATAAATTTTTCAATTTTGAATTTCTCAAGTTCTATCAGGCGTACAGAATTTTATGACTGCTCATTTTAAAGAGAATTTTATAAGTTTTAATTTAATACCCAAGTTAACTATGCTCAGTTAAAAAAATAATTTAATTTTTTTAATTTAAAATTTAAAAAAATTTCAGATAGTGTTTTTTAAAATTTTTGAAAAAAATGTATGTTTGTTGTAATATTATAAGCTAAAATTTCTGAAATTTTTAGAGTAGGATTTCAATGGGATCAAGAGTTATGAAAAGAAAAACTGAAAATTACCATTCAAATAATACATAAATAACAAAATAGCTAGAATTGGATTGTTATTTGAATGGTAAATTTCAGTTTTTATTTCATAACTCTTGATCTCATAGAGATCCCACTCTAAAAATTTCAGAAACTTAAGCTTATAACATTACAACAAACATACATTTTTTTCAAAAATTTTAAAAAACACTATCTGAAAAAATTTTTAAATTAAAAAAAAATATATATTATTTCTAACTGAGCATAGTCAACTTGGGTATCAAATTAAAGCTTATAAATTTCTCTTTAAAATGAGGGGTCATAAAATTCTGTATGCCTGATAGAGAACTCGAGAAATTCAAAAAGGAAAAATTTATGCAACCCAAAAAATGATGATTTTTCAAAATTTAAATAATTAATTGTATGAAAATTTAATGTGATAAAAAAATTACAAAAATATATTCTCATTTATATCATCAGGGAGAATGATTCCTGAGAGTGTCATTAAAATCTGAAATGGTCAGGTCGAGTCACTGGTTGATTTGACATGGAATGACCCAGATAGTACAGTAGGCTTCCCCAAATTCGCAATCCTAAAATATGCAAACACCTTAAAACTGCACATCATCGCAGATGTAAACAATGAAATATTCAATTCAGATGTACTTGTAAAATTACAGAATTTTTTAGTTTTATATTAGTCTGTATGTATTTTAACATGTAATTCTCTATAATATGGCTCAACTCATGGTTTTTCATGAAGGAAGTATAAATTTATTTCTTAAAAAAAATCAAAGTATTGCTGATATCACTGGTGGTCACAATTTTTTTACCGAATATATTTATGTATTAATCAAGTTTTTTTAGTTATAAAATCTGGCTAAACCTGAAATAAAAATTCCTTATTTTATGATTTGGACAAGAATTAATAAGGTACAATTATGAGGCAAGTTTCATTCTATAATTATAGAAAAATGTATGTCCTCTTTATTATGCATATTTAATTATACATTATTAATTATTTACTTGATCTTTACTTTTAATATTTTAAAAATTATATTACTTTTTATCATTTTAGTTTATTACTTTACTTAAATATTTTAATATTTTACTATATTGGAAGCATTAATTACATTCAAATTACTGTTTTAAAAATATAAACAAAGCAATGACCAGAAATCTACAAAATTCTAAAATCTGCACCTCTGGTCCCAAGCTGTGCGGATTTGAGGGAGTCTACTGTACTCACCCAACTCTTGGAAATAAAGTGCACATATTCTGCATTGTACTGGGATATTGAAGACTTAAATTATAAATAGTTAAGATTTAAATAGGCAGCAGAGATAAAATTAAGTTCAAACAGTTGATGTGTAGTCCCTAAACCTAGAGGTTGAAAAAGCTGTAAAGTAGAAATCATGAAAAGCAAATAACTAACTAACGAAATAAAAGTAAAGTGGTGAAATAAATACAAGTAAAGTTAAAATCAAATTAACATTTATTTAAATAAGGTAACACAAGAGATAAACTTTAACATATAATAAAACACAATATTTAAATATACTATTTCACTATTGCACAATGTATTCATTAACTTTAAATCCACAAACAAATAAGAAATGAAATATGATTGACTTCATGGCTATTGTGCAATGCGCTTATCATTCCTGTGGTTTGCAATGATCCAGAGCAAAAGCTTTAATCCAAAACAAGTTCTTAATCAAAATAAAATATGGTTGAAAGAAGCTTAACATATGGTGAAACATAAACTATTGAAAAACACTTCTTATTGAAGACATCATTAGCTGGATGGAAATGTAAACACGTTTATTATCTCATAACAAGGAACACCGTGACTCCAAATACTATGCCTCTTCAATGAATGACGATAGCTAGAATGAGTCTACTACTAGGGCATTTAATAAATGGCCGCTAGCTTTAACGAAAACTTATGAATAACTTGAATATGACGCAAAAATGTAGATGAAATAAACTGCTAGGGATTACATTGATGATGAACACTGTATCGGCAGGAGAAATCTAGATTAGTCACAACACATTAAACTTGAAATAGAAATCATATGACGAACGTACAATAAACTTAAAAGGAATATTCCATTTAACACCATAACGTAAAATAAGAAGACATCACAAGACGAACGAAAATGGCAAAGTAAATGCACTACATCTAAGCAGATGACATGAGGATGAGAGCTTAGCAACATTCAGGTAATGAATGAAGGAAACGTAAATATATTTATACTACCGATTGAACCAGTATGAGCCTATTATGCAATGCAAGGAGCAGCCGGTTGATGGTTCTCGAATGAGAAGCCAGAGTTCATTCTAGGTGTTTTTCGTGGGATGGACCACCCTGCCTGCCCTTCTTTACAAAATTTGCCGCCCAGATGCCCCCACTGCTCTAAAGCCCCGCCCCGTGAGCCCTATCACTCGAAAAATCGGCCGAAAAAAAGCCCTTTAAATAAATTTCATCCCAGCAAACTGTCAACTATTTGTAAACATCAACGATGTCCCGGACGCACTATAGCCCGTAAATTATGCAAAAAATCGGAGATGGCATGCAAAAAAATAGCTCTTACTTGCCCCGTGGGACGTGTAATTTTGTTTAAAATATCATTGAAAAAGTTGAATTTTGCCAAAGAATCTCAAGAAAAACGGCACATTTCGTCACAATATCGCGAAAAAACACAATTTTTGTAACAGGGTTGCGAAAAAATAACTGATTTCATTAAAGGATTGCGAAAAAATAGCGAATTTCATTAAAAAATAGCTGAAAAAATCCATATTTTGCCAAAGAATCATGAAAAAAAGGGCACATTTCATCACAATATCGCGAAAAAATAGCGAATTTCGTAAAAAAAAATCACGGGAAAGACCGAATTTCATCAAACAATCATAAAAAAGGCGACACATTTCGTCACAATTCATCGCAAAAAACACTATTTTCATAACAGGGTCATGAAAAAATAGCGGATTTCATCAAAGAATTGCGAAAACATAGCGAATTTCGTAGAAAACAATCGCGGAAAAAAGCCAAAATTCGTCAAAGGATCGCAAAAAAAGCATAAATTTCGGCAAAGTGTCGTGAAAAAAAACGCAATTTTCGTAACAGGGCCACGAAAAAAATGCGGATTTCGTCCAAAAATCTTGAATAAAAACGGCACATTTCGTCATAATATCGCGGAAAAACGGGATTTTCATAACAGGGTCGCGAAAAAAATAGCGGATTTCATCAAAGGATTGCACAGGGGTGATTCTGTTCCGAATTTTTGGAAAAATTGAAGCAGTCATTTCCGAAAATTTAAAAAAATTGGTCATAAATCCGAACAAAATGTATCGCAAATTTCTACTAATGATCACCGAAAAAGATCAATTTCATCAATCGTTCGAAGAAAAATAGAAAATTTCGTCAAAGGATTGCGAATTTCATCCAGGCATCACGAAAAAAAGATAATTTCGTCAAAGAATTGCGGAAAAAAATGCAAATTTCGTAAAGGATCGCGAAAAACTGCAATTTTTATCAAAGGATCACGAAAAACTGGCAAATTTTGTCGAAAAATTACGAAATTTCATCAGAAAATCATGAAAAAACAGCAAATTTCATCAAAAGATCATGAAAAAAGGCACATTTCTAACAATAAGAATAAAATTTGTCAATAGATTGTGAAAAACAGCACATTTTTTTGAAAAATTGTGAAAAAACGACAAATTTCATCAAAAGATCGCGAAAAAACGACAAATTTCGTCAAAAGATCGCGAAAAACGCAAATTTTGTCAAAGGGGGTGCGAAAAAAACACGTAATTAGTGTAGGGAGTAGATTACCCGCCCTCTTTGCTGTAACCTTTCAGAAAATTTGCTGTGAATTTCAGAATTTTTTTTTTTAATACAAAATCACCCCTAGAGCCGTTAGAATGTCTACTATATCTAGTCTTCTAACTTTCTACTGCCACTTGCCAAAATCCTCACACCCTTTGCCATTTGAAAATTTAAAACTTGTATTTACAAAAATTAAACCGTTCAATGAAAATTGCATATTAAATAGTTTATTCAATTTCTAGGTCCTTAAATTTGTTTGATTTTTATTTAAAGAAATGTGTACAGACCCTGTATTATAGATTAATGACTAATCATCTGATTTGATTTAAAAATAAAATCTTTATGCTGATAATAAAAGGCGTGTCAAATATGTTCTAAATTCAACTATATAACCTTTTGCACTTATTTGTTAAGTGTGACTGTGCATGGTAATGGCCCGTACAGTGAATTTAGTGGTCACCGTTTTTGGCTACTACAATTTCTAAATAATAATCTCTGTGATAAATTTCCACATCATTTGCAATGCAAATTACTATGAAGATTATTGTTCAGAAATAATAGTAGTTAAAAAGGGGACTACCAAGATCCCTGCACAAAAAGTGGCGTGCACATCAGTTCGTCCAAGTCCACTAAACATAAGAGAGTAAAGGGTTAAACTGTCCATAGTAAATTCAATATATCAATAAAATCAAAGTTTGTAAATGTATTTTACATATATACGTACACACAGGCAAACGCTAGACTATTTTTTTATAATTCATGAGTGTGCCCCCCCTTTTTTTTGAAGTGCCCTTTTATGGTGAAGTGCACCCTGCCTGCCCTTGATCCTAGAATGAACTCTGGAGAAATCATCATGACGAAACGTCATGATGACTATATATAGTACACCAGAGAGACACCATCTAGTGGCGATCGGAAAAACACACGTCATATGGAGAATGACGTGAACAGGATTGCGTGAGAATCGATATTAGTAAAGACTTAGAAATAAACACAAGAACTTAGGATGGTGAATAAACAAAACCGGAAACTTATGAAAACGGAATAACAGAAACGAAGCAAAGTAAGTAAATATAATTATTTCTGTTATGTATTGATTTAATAAAGTGTATATTAAATAAAGATATAAAAATAAGTGGAGGGATTTAAAAGCAGGTAAACAAACCTGTTAAACTGAAATTAAGTATAACTAATAGATAAGAGTTATAAAGTAAAAATAGGCTTATTTCATGAAAGATAAATAATATTAATAAAAGCAAGAATAAAAGAAAGTAAAAGATATAGAAAAGGAGATACTGCCGGAAAGTGATAAGATCGGAGATGACTATATTACTATCAATACTCCACCTCTTATCAACTTATCCAGCTTTAAGAAAACAAATGCTCGACAACAGGACTACTCAAAACATGACTTCACAACAGTAGACATGCTGAATACACTAGAACAAAAGTATACAACAGCTTTAAAAAGCCATATATCTCCAAAACTAAAAACCTGAATGTTATAAAGAACTCTTTAACTTAAATAGGATTTTACTTGATTTAAAGTTTGTAATAAAAATACTGTTCTGGAAAAGTTTATTAGGATTACGAGTTCTCAATTAGCTGACATCGTGATCGTACTTGAGTAGGTTCAGAATTCACCATCATTTTAGAAGAAATAAATAAAAACTTTTACCTGAAGAAACTTGGTGTAGGGGTGACTTGAGACAGAGAAGACAAAAATATAACTGGAACATTCTTTTATTTTTGAACGTGCAGATTTTTCATTAGGGAGTTGACTGGTTTGATGACTGCTGGGACTTGATATTAATTATAAACGAGATATATAGTAAAAAGCATGTTTTAAGGAAAATAAAGTTGATCTAAAATATAATTAAATACTAGCTACAATAAAGTGGAACAGGAGTGCTTTTCCTAGCACATAATTAATACTAGCACCGAGACCATTAGGTCCGTGCGACATATCAAGTCCGTGTACTGTGCAAAAGCACAGCTATCTCTCACAAAGAAAACCCATAGACTGACTCTTCCTCTGTGCGAGTGTTTTAAAAAACGTCACGGAAAAAGTACGCCAAATAAGGCCAAAATGATACCGCGCCAAAAATGCATCTAACAGCAAATGCTCGCTCGCCAAGGAACAACTCCAAAGAGAAAATGCGCATGCACTCTGCCTCCCATCGAGCGACACGAAACAGCATCCATTCAGAGAAACAGATTGCACTATCAGAGAGTTGGCATTTCGCCAGAACGATGCAACTGAAAAAGGAGGATGCATTATGACTGAACTCCCGAAATTAAAATGATAAAAGGTGATAAAAAGGTGATTGTTTGATTAAAACATGAAATAATGAATATTAAAGCGGAAAACTTAAGATGGATTAAATATGATATATTAAAATTAAAGATTGAATAATTAAGACTAGGGATTTAAGATATTAAATTAGAGATGTTGAATTGGGAAGTTTAAGAGACAATATATCAACATGATACTGAAAAACTGAATTAGAAAAACAACTATGATAAAGAAAAACTAAGATAAGTAACTATGGGAAAATAACCGTAAAAGGAAGAAACTCTAGATCACCAAACCACAAAACATGATTTTAACAACAACAACAAAAAAATCATAAATACAAAAGAAAACACACATAAAACATATACATATTAGTAAAAATAACATTTTCTAGCCCCCCCATATAGAATCTTCAAAAGACTATAAAATATATGCAATCAACTATTCTCAGTGGTAATAAATTACCCTATATGATCAATAATCACACATAGCTGAAGATAAAAATATCTCAATTGAAGTTAAAAATGTATAATATCTCTTACATTGATCATACAGTCCCTTACAAATATTAAAGACTGGAACTGCCAGTGAAACATCCATCATAAACAGTATAAATACCACAGATAGCTTTATATATATATATATATATATATATATAAAAAATTACGTATTCATATTATAAAATTAAATATCTATACTATACTCAGTTCTCCAATTTCCAAAAAGTATATGTGGCAGCCCTACCAAATTCACTGCAGTATATAAAAACCACCATTCAAACTTATTCTAATCACCCCCATAAGACATCATGGCTGAAATCTCACATAATTTAATTATGCCTACCTTTAAGGTAGGCAGCAAATTGATCCGGCCTCAATCTAAAACACACACACACACAAAAAAAACAAATAATTATGCCAACTACCCTTCTCATTAGCCCTGGGCACCCAAGGACTTATACAAAACTACAAAAAGAAACAAGGCAGAAAGCAATTACAGCCATGAGACTTAACTCAAAAGAATTAAAAAAACTAGCCAGAAATTACAGCAAGTAACACTATTATTTTGAATACATCATCCAACAGAAAAGGTAATTCCTGAAAATGAAGCTCAGCCATAGCGGGGAGCAAAACCAAACATCTGAATGTGAATACTACCCCCCCCCCCCCCGTCAGGTAAAAATACTACATCAGAAACTACAAAACACAAAAAGAACCAGTAAAGACATTCTGCCACTGCGGAGAGCGAAACCAAACGTCTGAATGTGAATCACCCCCGCCAGGCAGAAACTGCAAATCGGAAATTCATCTAATGCAAATCTTAAACTTTCCAACAAACATGTGGGTGATCAGACTTAAACCAATGAGAGGGTACGATGGTAACAAGTTCTAAACAAATCCTGGCTCTCACAGCTAACTGAATCGATTCCAATAAAACTTAACTTGAACCAAGATTTCATTATCTAATGATGCTTCAAAAGCAATTACATATTCGTCCTTCCTCACTCTCTTAACTGCTAGTAATTAAGGCGCTAACTACCACAATAAAACAAATCAAAAACCACCGAGTAAACTTTCTAAAAGCCAACTTAAATTTCAAAAACAGCATTCATTTCGAACTTTTATCCAGAAATGCAACTCTAAATTTTAAATCCACATTGATTTCACAAATACTGACCCAATGGGATAACATTTACAAATCCCCACTTCATGAAACTTTCTAACACTCTTGCCAAATGATACAGGTGAATTTGAATCGTTAAAGATTTTTCGATTCAATTCTAACACTAAAAACATTTGACAAAGTAGAAAAACTAAATCTTCTTCAAAGTAAGATAGTCAGCAATGATCAGGTAAAAGAATGGCTAAAAACATTTCCCAGGGTTAAACTAAATCTAAAAAAAAAAATAACAAAAACATCAATTTTTAAATTGAAACATTAATTAAAATCCATCCCCAAAACTAAGCTAAATTATCTAATCAATATAAGTTCCATTAACTCACAAGTAATGCCAGCCATCAATGAAAAAATTGGAGATAACTTTAAATTAAAAATATCTTTAAATCAAATCAAAAACTTAAACATTTAAATTCCACATTTCAATGCCAAACCAAAAACAAATCCCCCCTCCAGTTTTCCACAAGGTAAAAAAAAAAAAAAAATTGAACCTGACAAATAATTAGTTCAAGATATTCCACCCCGAAAACACATAATATTTAAATAGAGGATCAATAAAAGCATTTAAAATTTAAATTTAATTCCATTTAAAAATATAACATAAAACATTAAAAATAAAAATTTAAATTATTTTGATTTAAGAAAAACATTAAATAAAAATTAAATATTGCCAAAAGAACAAGGTTTAAATACATATCCCACTCTCAAATTTAAACCGGAATCAAAAACTATTAAGTGCAGACTTAAAAATCAGTGTCATTACACTTAAGTTTAACAATTAAAAATCTTAAATAAAAACCTCTTAAATCTTTAGGCAAAAGCAAAAGTTAAGTTAAAATTTATATAATTGATGCATAATCAAAAATAAAAACTTTCGACTAAATGACTGTACATTTAAGCTTAAAAATCCATAAGATTCCAGAGTTTCAATATAACAGTTACCATAAGACCCAATGACTCAAAGTTAGCAGCTGAAAGATAAAACAGTTTCAACATATAACACTTAAAAATTACCAGAATGGACAATATCAGGGTAAAGGACAGATTTTATTTTACAGTAAACAATATATTCAATAACAGTTAAACAGTAAAAAAAAAGAACATTTATATCACTAAAAATAAATTAATTAGATATTCATATTTTAAACTCTTAACCCCTTAAGTTAAAAAAAAAAAAAAAAAAAAAAATTGAAATAGCTTTAACAGACGTTTACAATACACAAAAACTTTACCATTAACAAGTTAACTTGGACAATCAGAGTTGGAAACCGATCAAAGAAACACCCTCTGCATTTCCAATTATTAACTATCAACAGAAAAAAAATCTGCCCAATAAAGAAAAACAGGCATCAATATTTCGAGATGGACAAAGAATCGAGGGAAGATGGTAAATGGACTTTATTAAATAGAATCCCCTGAGACTTCAAAATAAAGACAAGCGTATTTCTCACAAAAACTTAATTAAAAATAGAACTATCCCAAATTTGGGTAAGCGAGGGTGAAACTTGAACCAAAAAGCTCCTCGAACTTCCGAAACAGAGATAGAAAACTTAACTAAGAATATTACTGATAAAGTAAATCATAATACTAAATAAAAACCACTTTTAAAGAAAGTAACCAGGGTCAAGTTCAAAATTTAAAAGTTATCTGTAAAAGAGAATTAATTTAACAAAAACAACTAATTAAAAATATTTAAGTCAGGAAAAATGGGCAAACTAGCGTAATCTGATAACAACAGACAGAAATTACTGCTATCTAAAACTACCCCAGGAATTTTAATTCCATCCTGACAAAAATAAGATTATAAAACATAACTAAATTTAAAAATTTTTACTCCAATATCCAAACTTTAAAGTAACTATAAGAAATCATTAAATATATTCTAAGTAAAATCTTAAACTTTTAATAACTCCGGAATCATGAAAAAGCTTTCATTAAACTTTAAACTCTGGGATGGATATCATTAAACTGTAAAAAAAACTTAACATTTATATAAACACATATTCAAAATTTTAACACAGTAGATATAAAAAGATTCGAAAAGCAACTGCAGCTGAAAATACAAGTGATGGAGTTCACTGTCGATCGATATTAAACTTCTTCAAAAATCGTAAAAGTATGAATAGAAGGGCCGAAAAATTGTCCTTTAAATATCCATATCTCCATCAACAAATGTCGGAACAAACTCCAGGAACTTGAGGAAAATCACAGTTCAACAGAGTTCATCTTGGGTCACACATCACAAAACAAAAGTTCTTTAAATAAGCTTTAAGTCCAAAACAAATAACATGAAAGTTCTTAATGCAGAGATAAGTTCGTGAAAACTATAGCAGAAATTCTTGAAAACACAGAGCAAAAAAAAAAAAAAAAATGTTATCAAAGAAGCACACAATAAATGTTCTTGAACACAGAGCAAAGTTCTTGAAAAACAGTCTGAGCTAAACCAAAAATTCTTGAAAAGGGCACAATTTATCATCAAAGTCTTGAATCATCAACAGACAGAATGAAAAGCAAAAATTCAATCATCATCTTCCAGATGCCAATGGCCCAGTACGCAGACCACTGCACACCCACTCACATCAAACTTTCTTAAAAACAGATGATTTAAACTTCAATAATCAAAAAATATGCTTTAAAAAATTTGCATATTTAGATCTCTTTCCCAAACACAAGGCATCAATTTGCAGGCCTACAGCTTTTCTTCTCTCATGTTGATATTTAGATCTCTTTCCCAAACACAAGGCATCAATTTGCAGGCCTACAGCTTTTCTTCTCTCATGTTGACGCAAAAATACTTTGAAAACTTCATTTTCAATTTAAGAAACTATCTTCTAGATGCAAAACCACTTTAAAAATTTCAAACTCATTATATATTCGTAAAAGATTGAACAAGATTGATAACACATGTGCCATGAAGCCATAAACAAAATTTTACTTATTTCAAAAATCGTAAATAATTCTTCTATAATTCAAAAAATTTTTTTTTAAATTATTATATTTCTTTAAATTTATCCATTAAACTTCAAAAACATTAAATAAATTACTTAAATACAAAAAAAAAAATAGAATAACTGCCCCCCCCCCCCCATCGCAAAACATCGTTAAAATTCCAAGCATTCACCAACTTAATGCCAAAACTTTAAGGGTTAAATACAGCAAAAACTAATAAATTAAGTTTAAGAAACATATATATATTATAATCACTTGAACTGAAACAAAAAAATATATATAAAATTTTTATTTTTATTTTTAAAAAACAATTTAAACTATTTATATTTTAAAATATCCACTTATAAAGCTTACATCTATTGGATTAATAAAGAAACTCCAGGTTAGGGATAGGCCCATAACCGTGAAGACTTAAATTATAAATAGTTAAGATTTAAATATGCAGCAGAGATAAAATTAAGTTTAAACAGTGGATGTGTTACTGCAAGTCCCTAAACCTAGAGGTTGAAAAAGCTGTAAAGTAGAAATCCTGAAAAGCAAATAACTAACTAATGAAATAAAAGTAAAGTGGTGAAATAAATACAAGTAAAGTTAAAATCAAATTAACATTTATTTAAATAAGGTAACACAAGAGATAAACTTTAACATATAATAAAATACAATATTTAAATATACTATATTTCACTATTGCACAATGTATTCATTAACTTTAAATCCACAAACAAATAAGAAATAAAATATAGCTGACTTCATGGCTATTGTGAAATGCGTTAATCATTCCTGTGGTTTGCAATGATTCAGAGCAAAAGCTTTAATCCAAAACAAGTTCTTAATCAAAATAAAATATGGTTGAAAGAAGCTTAACATACGGTGAAACATAAACTATTGAAAAACACTTCTTATTAAAGACATCATTAGCTGGACGGAAATGTAAACATGTTTATTATCTCATAACAAGGAACACTGTGACTCCAAATACTATGCCTCTTCAATGAATGACGATACCTAGAATGAGTCTACTACTAGGGCATTTAATAAATGGCCGCTAGCTTTAACGAAAACTTATGAATAACTTGAATATGACGCAAAAATGTAGATGAAATAAACTGCTAGGGATTACATTGATGATGAACACTGTATCGGCAGGAGAAATCTAGATTAGTCACAACACATTAAACTTGAAATAGAAATCATATGACGAACGTACAATAAACTTAAAAGGAATATTCCATTTAACACCATAACGTAAAATAAGAAGACATCACAAGACGAACAAAAATGGAAAAGTAAATACACTACATCTAAGCAGATGACATGAGGACTAGAGCTTAGCAACATTCAGGTAATGAATGAAGGAAACGTAAAGATATTTATACTACCGATTGAACTAGTATGAGCCTATTATGCAATGCAAGGAGCAGCCAGCTGATGTTTCTCGAATGAGAAGCCATCGTGACGAAACGTCATGATGACGATGTGTAGTAAACCAGAGAGATGTGTAGTAAACCATCTAGTGGTGATCGGAAAAACACACGTCATATGGAGAATGACGTGAATAGGATTGCGTGAGGATCAATATTAGTAAAGACTTAGAAATAAACACAAGAACATAGGATGGTGAATAAACAAAACCAGAAACTTATGAAAATGGAATAACAGAAATGAAGCAAGGTAAGTAAATATAATTATTTCTGTTATGTATTAATTTAATAAAGAGTATATTAATTAAAGATATATAAATAAGTAGAGGGATTTAAAAGAAGGTAAACAAACCTGTTAAACTGAAAGTAAGTATAACTAATAAGGATATATATAGATAAGAGTTATAAAGTAAAAATAGGCTTATTTCATGAAAGATAAATAATATTAATAAAAGTAAAAAATAAAAGAAAATAAAAGATATAGAAAAGGAAAGTGATAAGACCGGAGATGACTATATTACTATCAGATATAAATCATTTAATTCTCAAATTTTGTATAGAAATTGAACAAACATTAAAATGATTGCCATATTTACTCGTGTAATAGTGACTCCCCCGTTTTGAAGCAGAAAAAATTGTCAAAATATTTCCTTTGCATAAAAGTAGCAGTTGTGTATTTGACCTTTATCTAGAAAATAGAAAATTATCTGCTGTATTTTTCCCAGAACTAGTACTCATAATGGATTCATCTGTTCTGTCACTCCCTTTGACATACTCAATGGGCTCTCCATAGCATGATAAGGAATTCCTTGCTTCCCCTGGGAGGATAGGAGAGCTCCCTGGGGTAGGATTTCTTATTCCCCCTCCTTCATTTGAAAGCTTTCAACTCGTATTTTTGTTAAAGTATGCACATGCTATAAATTTACTGGGCTGCACATGTCTAAAGTTACAGAAAAAGAATCTTTGCTGATATTTTGTTTCGTGATGAATTTTGTGGTGGTGTGTTTTGGAGATCTTTTTTTTTGTTGTTTGAATATGGGAAAGTTTAGTAAAAATAATAGTTATACGCCGGGATTTAAATTGAAGATTATTGAATATGCTGAAAGAGAATGGAATGTAAGTGAAAAATTAATAAAGGACCGGTGAAAATCCAAACAATTGCTAAAAGAACCAAATGTAAATAGGCGAGCATTCAGAGGACCAAAGCATGGAATTTACCCAGTATGGAAAATGAACTTCTTTCTTATGTTCATGCATTATGAAATGATGGATGTGTGGTTTCATGTGAAATGCTGCAAAGAAAAGCAAATGAAATTGTAATAAAGCAAAATGTTCTAAAAGAAAATTTCAAAGCTAGTTGTGGGTGATTAAGCAGATTTATGCGGCATAATGACTTAACAATCAGAAGGGCAAGTGTTTGCCACAAACTGCCACCAGATTTTATGGACAAAATTCTACTTTTTCACAAGTACGTTATCTGATTTTGCCAAAGACTGAATTATCTCCCATCCGGAATTGGAAAATTTGGTCAGACGCCAGCCTATTTTGACATGTCACGCAACACAACTGTTGCAAAAATAGGTACTTCAAGTGTTTCAGTGTGCACAAGTTGAAATAAAAAAATGTGCAGCACTGTAATTCTTGGTATTACAGCCGATGGAAGTAAGCTACATCCATGTGTGATTTCAAGAAAAGGTTTGGATGGATGAGAAAATGATGAAAGATTAGCTTTGCAATGTTTGGAAGAAAAGGAGGACTCATATCAATTCTGCAACCATTGGATATATCGGTTAACAAACCATTTAAAGGCAATATAAGACGAGTATATGGCGATTGGATGGTCAATGCAAAAAAAGAAAAAACTCCCAGTGGAAAAGTAAGGCGTCCATCCCTGGAAGTAATGTATAATTGGATATTATGAAGCTGGACTTAATATAATTTCAAAAATTTTAAGAAGACAGGTATATCCAATGCTTTGGATGGAAGCGAAAATGACATTTTATGGAATGATGGAGATTCTTCAGACACTGATTCACATTACAATAGTGATACTGATACCTTCAGTGAAAGTGATTTATTATGAGAATTTTTGTCAAAATTTTCACAAAGATTATTTGTAAATTTTAAGTCTATAAAAATATTACCATAAAAAGAAAAATGGTATTTAATAAACAGCACATAATCTGGAAACATTTGGTAAGTTACTAATTTTATTATAATGTGTTTTTTATATCAGTAATGTTTTAGTATTAGAGTGTATAATATTGTGTAGTATAGGGGAAAACTGGGAAATTGAGTTAGTAGCCAGTGGCCGGTAAACTCAGTTTCATTAGTGGCCACTTTAACCTCCTGAGACCTGACATCCATTAAAAGGGATGTTTTACAATGTATTTTATTTTTCTCGGGTCTCAGGAAGATAATGTTTCAAACTTTCTTGACATCTAGATAAACTATAATCGTTCTATATACAGTAGACTCCCTCAAACCCGCACAGCTTGGGACCAGAGGTTGTGCGGATTTTAGAATTTTGCGGATTTCTGGTCATTGCTTTGTTTAAATTTTTTAAACAGTAATTTGAATGTGATTAATAATGCAATCGAAATTATAATGAATGCTTACAGTATAGTAAAATATTAAAATAATTAAGCAATAAACTAAAATAATAAAAAATTAGATAATTTTTTTAAATAATTAAAAGCAAAGGTCAAGTAAATAATCAATGTATAATTAAATATTCATTATAAAGATGAGATGCATTTTCCCTAAATTATTCAATGAAACTTTCCTCATAAAGTTACACCCTACTAATTCAAATCAAAATAATAAAATAAGGAAGTTTTAATTCAGATTTGCCCAGACTTAATAATCAAAACAGCTTGATTAATGATTAAATACATTTGGTAAAAAGATTGCGATTACCAGTGATGCCAGCAATATCTTGATTTTTTTCAGAAATAAATTTAATCTTCCTTCATGAAAAAGCACAAATTCAGTAATATTAACAAAAAATACAGATTAAAATATATATAGAATTGACATAAATCTAAAAAAGTCAAATTTTGTCTCTACATCTGAACTGAAAGTTTCATTGTTTACATCTGTAAATTATGTGTGGATTTTAGAGAGTTGCAGATTTTAGGGTTGCGGATTCGAGAGAGTCTACTGTATACATATTTTTCTATAAATCAGGGTTTTATACCAGCCAACTATTCATGATAAGAATAGGGAAGCAGTCAAAATTCAAGAAAATTACTTTAAAATCCAACTGAAGACCAAGCACATGGCGAAAAGCCAAACTATTGAAAATTCAGCTAAGTTGAAATCTGCTTGCATCCGATAGGAAAAAGAATTAACCAGTTTGCTAATTAGATGCAATCAAAGTAGAGATGCATATTTCCCTGAAAAAAATCTGTATTTCACTTGGCGATCGATAACACATTTTTAATTGCCACTTGGCGAGTGGCGACTAGGGTGGCGATCGATGTCCGATTTTTTAATCGCCATGTGGCGAGTGGCGACTGTGAATTTTCACCTATATTGTGTAGTAGATTTTTCCCCATAATAGTTGCACCTAGACTTTCACAATGAAAAATTGGCAAAGAAAAGTGTGACTATTATGCGAGTAAACATGGTAATATGGTAATTTATTTAGAATGGAAAATTGTTCCTTTTCTTATAATATATTTCTATTCAAACTTAAGGTTTATATCTAAAAATTCAAAAGTCAGTTCATGCTCAGCCTGTTAAAATGGTAGTTGTATTTTAGCCCCTTTTTCAAAATTCCTAAAACTCAGTAAAATTAAGCTTTTGTTGAGATGAAAAATGTCATATCTAATTAAATGCTAAAAACCATTTATTTTTTACATGCCAATCAGTGTGTGAGGAAGCTGGTAAACAATTTCTGTGTATCACTTTTATCTCTGTGTTTCCAAAAGACCAGTATTAAAAATGTATGTTTTGAGTGTTAAGCTAGAAAAAGTTTCTAATGTTGCAAAAATAATTAGACCTTTATCATTGTGGTCTCATGTCATTTTTTTTTCCATAAATAATAATAAAATACAAAGAAAGAAAGGAGAAGGAAATACAGTAGACTCCCTCAAATCTGCACAGCTCGAAACCAGAGGTAGTTTTGATTTTAGAATTTTGTGGATTTTTGGTCATTGTTTTGTTTACACTTCTTAAACAGTAATTTGAATTAAGTATTGGAAATTATAATGAATGCTTACACAAAATTAAAATATTAAAATAATTAAGTCAAATATTAAAATAATTTGTTAATTTAATAATTACATAAAATAATTATGTAAAACAATAAAAATTTAGGAAAAGATTAAAATATTAAAAATAAATTGTTTTTCTCTCTGCAATACCGGCATTGCTGTCACTGTTCTAGAATTTTTTTTTTTTTTTTTTTTTTTATGTCATACATTGTTCTACAACTTATTCCATATGATTGTGCCAAAAAACGAGTAGATGAACCAGAATCAAGCTTTTTTATGATCTCTACTTTTTGAATTGTCAAACTAATGTGTTTTCTTTTTCTGTTTTTTAATTGGAAATTTTAGAATCAGCCCTATTAGACAGAATAACATTTGAAATCACAAAAAATAAAAATCATTACAGATTAAAACCGAAACAGAATACCAAAGAAACAAACAGAAAATAGCAAACATAAACAATGGGGCTTCGACAGTTACAGTTGCAGGTATTGTGTGAAATCTACTGTTAACCCTCCAACTGTCTTGGAAAAGGGCAAAATTGTAATGTTGTTTTCTTAGCATTTTGTTTTAAATTCTAAAAAAAATGATTCTTTGAACATTTTATAAAAAAAACTTAATAACGAATAGGAATGCAATCCTTGGAAGTATTAATCATTGTTGAATGTATTAAAAATACATTAAATCAATAGAATTATATTACTTTAAATATTGCTTGTATTGCAGTGAAACCTGGAGCTTAGTGAATGTATTAACATGGGCTTGTCAGTGAGGGGGTTAAGCTGTATGTTTATAAGATAAGAAAATAATTTACACCAAAATCGTAAAATAACGAAATTTTATGTCCTGTTTATCCAAATTTAATAAACAAAAAAGCTTGATTAATTAAAAAAATGTCTTGAAAAAAGATCGCATTTGCCACTGATATTAGCGCCATCTTGATTTTTTGGAAATAAATTAATGTTTTCTTCATTAAAGTGCTTAAGTATGGTCATATTAACCAGAATTCTATATTAAAATGCATGTGTAATATTGAAAAAATAAATATTGAGACACAGAAAAATGAATGCAAGAAAAATAAACAATTCGGTTACAGTTTACAATATAGTGAATTTTTGCTATAGATACGCTAATTTACATCAAAAGTAAAGTAATTTTAATTAGTAATTAGTCAGCTGTAATCACCAAAACAACATGATTAGTAAAAAAAAAAGTTGCAGTCGATGCTGATTTCAGTGAAATCTTGAATTTTGTTCCTGCAACTTAACTGTAAGTTTCACTGTTTACATCTAATACGATAACCTGATTTTAGGCATTCACAGATTTAAGAGAGTCTACTGTACACTCTTAGGCCTGCAATACCATAAATTCAGATTTCAGTTACATTTAATTATAAAGGGAAGATATCTAGTGCATCAGTTTCAGATCTTCAGCATTGTCCATCTGATTAGTTGACATATGTTAGAAAAATAATTTGCATAACATGATACCCTAACTAATATTTATATACAATTAAGTAAAATGATATGCTTTTTAAATGGATAAAATGTGAAGGAAAATTATTTTGAAAATTAGAATTTTGAAGATGTTGGATAATCCTAAAATTTATTCTAGATGATTAAAAAAAATAAAATATAAATGCAGTTAAAAGAAAAGATAATAACATTTATAATGTATCTCAATTTTATGATTAAATTTTGAATTTCTACTTCATATTGTTTAGAACTATTAATTTTCACAGGAATTCTGGAGTGTATATAATAATATACCTGATGTCCAAGAGCTTAAAATGAAATATAGCTATCATTTAATGAGAGGTGACAGAAGACCTGTGTGGGAAGATGAACAGAATCGTAAAGGAGGATCTTGGCATTTTAAAGTCAATAAACAAGATTCTGTAAGAATATTTAATTATTTTTTGTGAATAGCTTGTAATTTTTCAACTGAACTCAAAGTTGATCCTCGAGTCACATAGTTAATTATCTCCCTAAAACTCAATGAAAATTGAAAGTTTATAAAATTTGAATCAATAATTATTACTTAATGTTTGAATCTGTTTCCAAAATAATTTTTTTGTTAGTGTTTTCAAAAAGTGTTTTGTAAATTGAAATTTATATTTGTTTTTAAGTATCACAATAATTGTATTATGTTTTTTCCCTCCTTAACAGTGGTTGTGTTATAAAAATCAGTATTTAAATTTTTTCATGTCGTTATTATTTTTTAATTTTTACCTCAAATAAGAAATGATTGGCTGGAAATCAGTGTTTTTTATATTTCACAGTGCAGCATAGGGGAGACTGGTGATGAAAGGGACACTCAAAGTTTGAGGACGAAAATAAAATGCAGAAATTTTCTATTTTGGTTCAATCGATGGCGATACTTGTTCTGTCTTAATAATCCTTAAAACTGACGTCAGCAATTGTAGCGTTGTAGGTGGTGAAAGCAAAACTTGTTTTGATATGAAAAAGTAAATTTTGATCTTGCTTTTCTTTTTGTCTCTAAAAAATTAATGTTGTGTTTAGCATTATAATATTTATGTTACTTAGCACTGTAAAGTGTGCACTTTATATGAATACTGGCATATTTTGTTAGTTAAAATACTGTCATGCATGAATACATTTTTTATTTAGCTAGGTGGGTATGGGGTTGAAAGGGATATGGGTCACGCCCATTTGGTAATAAAAAAGTTTTTAGTGAAGGTCAATAAAAAGAGTTAGCTTCAAATTTGCTCTAAGCATCTAATATGAACTATGGTTTAACAATTGTGCATATGAGTTATTCAATTTCTTTGAATTTTCAAAATATGTCCCTGTCTTGGGAAACAAACAAGCAAGCTGGAAATGATTGGTTCCAAGATTTTAATCAACAAAATTCATTACTTTCTCTTATGAAAACCTATAGCCATCAGTTTAACAAGAAGTACAAGTTTCAACAAAGCTAATGTTGATATTTTTTAAACAACTTTAGTCAGTTATGAATCGCTAAAAATTCACATAGAATATAATACATAACTGTGATGAAACAAGTTTAATGACAGAGCACAAGCCACGGAATATAGTAGCAAAGCGTGGTGAAAGCAATTTTCTGACATAACACATCAGTTGAACGTGGTAAACTTGTCACACTTTTGTTTCTGCATCAGGTAACTCTGTTCAGCAGTATTTGTTTTCTCAAGGAAGAATTACAAAGAGTTCATGCTCGAAGCTGCCCCATCCCAGAGGCTTGGACTAGCTCATCAAAGTTGGTGGATGACTGCAGAATTTTTTTAAAGCAATTGTGCATTAGCTTTATATTCTAATTGTTCCAAAACTGATCCTACTCTTCTCTTATTTGATAATTATAAAAGCAATACAAATATAAAGGCAATAAAATTTGCAAAAGGTAATGGAATAATTATGGTAACATTCCTGTCGCACTTTATCCACAAACTCCTGAAAAGCACTTGGAATGAATTCGAAGTACATTTTTTCAGAAAAAAAGGATTAAAACCACTTTGTTTTTACGGATACTATTGACATGAATGACACGAATATCAATCATATTGTGATGAAGTTACCTAAATCCGTAACTGCTGGTGAGACAGGTAGAGCTAAATCTTTCTTAAAATTTTTGATTTAAAGATGTTTTTTGTCAAGTAGACCTAATCAAGTTATTTTTCTTGTTTTGTTTTATCATATGTTGCAATATATTTTATTTTTATTTGTGTATTTTTATCTTTTATTTTTGAATAATGTAATTGCAAATAAAAAGAAAAAAAAATGTTCATAAAATTGTTTTATTTATGCATGCCTCTTTCAACCCCGCACAGTGTCTTTTTCATCCCCCACAATGGGGTTAAAAGGGACATTTCTCCCAATTTATAAAAATGTGTACAAATTTTAAATTACTGTATTTGGGGATAAGAGGTTTTACTAGTATTAAAGCAAAGGTTTTAGATGAATAATTAGGCACAATCAAGATAATGATATCTTTTAATGTCATTATTTGATAAGCTTATAAAGACAAAATGTCCCTTTCATCCCCACTCTCCCCTATCTAGTATAGTTTAAAAGAGTAATATACTAATTTCTGTATACATATGAATATGCTAATCTTTTATAATATGGTTAAATGTGTTGCGCCTGTACCAAGAGTGAAAAAAGAAAGTTCGTCAGAGAACAGCTGCATTTAAAATCTTCTTAAAAGTATATGTTTCTGTCTTGAAAGATTACATTAATAATGATTCTGTATCGTTTAGAGCGGCGGTTCTTAAACTGGAGTCAGTAGACCCAGGTTCTGTGGCTTGTCTTAAAGTGTATCTGCGAATGTCATTTGATGTAAATTTTTTTACTTATCCAGAATCTGAAAGGAATCTTGTGAGTAAATGAAAAGATAAACTATGAGTATTGTTATAAAATATATTTAGTTTACTTTTCATATGTTCAATATTGCTATTTAGAGGAATATCAAGCTGAAACCCTGAAGGGTTACTTGAATTCAGAGTAAATGCAAAGGGGAGTTCATAATATTGTGATAGAGATCAGAAAACGCTGATATTCTGCATTATCAATTAATACTTAGATGACTATTCTAGGTTGAATAGTAAAGGTCAGTGTTCGAAATTAGTGGTCATTAGTCATCAAATGCAACTAAATTATTGTATTTGACAACTACAAAATTATTCTTGGTCATCAAATTTTGTGCCTATTTTTTTAAAACTTTTATTTAACAGTTAAAAAGAAAGAAAAAAAAATAGTGCACCTTTTGATTTCATGTTATGAGATTCAAATGTAGATGCATTATATAGTGTTTAAAACACAAAAATCAATTGTAATTATCAACATTGGATAAAATTTTGTTTCTGATTTGCTATCAAGTTTTAATTTTGTTTTACATGATTGAGTGCATTTTAGTATTAATTTCCAAATATAGTAATAATTAAAAATGCTTTATATCAGTTTTACAGTTTCTTCAATTATTATAACATTGGAGATTAAGAACTTCAATAATTTTAAATAAAACAAGTATTTGTGCTTTTCTAAAAAGTAGCATACAATATTACAGTAATGTTAATGAATTTTAGAAGTTGTAACTAAAAATTTTAATTTGACGCCTAAGATATTTACAGTAGACGTCATTTGACGTCTACCTTCCATTTCCCAATTTCCGTCACTGGTAAAGGTACAATGTTTTACTGCTATGCAGATTTTTCACACACATTTTACTAACAGGCAAAGTTCTTATTTTGGATCTGTTTTGATTTGGTTGCTTTGTTATGCCATATTTTTTTCATGCACTCTTATATAGCCAAATAAACAATTAAAAAAAAATCTTGTTTTAGTATGCTAATATAATTTTTAGCCGCAAATTTCACAGTATTTTCATTGGCAACAGGTTTCACACTCTTTAGAGTTATAGAGTTTGTTCTTTTCCATTTACAAAGTCAGATCTTACTTTAGATAAAATTAAAAGTTAAATAACAAGACATTCACAAATAGATCATGATATCTTATTTCCTGATTCTAAATTATGTTCTGTGCTTCATGGAAAAATAACATAAGATTATTTTCTATCCTAAATAAAACCTTTAAATAAAGTGCTGTGTGATAAAGAACATGAGAATAAGTCAGAAATTTTTAGAAAACTGATTTTGGAGATAATAAATGTTCTATTGTTATAAATCATCTTTTCTATTTCATTTAAAAAATATATATATAAATCTCATTATAGATTAAACCTCAAAAAATTCTTTCATTTAAAAGACACCATTCTTCTTGTAGTAGAAGCTGAGTAATTGTTAATTTTTGGTAGAAAAGCTAGTTTTATAAAAGGCTATTTTAAATTGCAGAGATTTTCAAAAAATAGGTAAGCATATTATTCAAATATTTTAATGATTGTAAAGCTTGTCAGAAACTCTTTTAAACTGCCTGTGCTTTTTTAGTTAGGTGTACATATATTTTAATTCTTTAAAGAAGGTTAAATATCCAACTTGCATTAATATTCTTTCTTCTATTATATTGTTTAGCATAAAGTTTGGCAAGAACTTCTTCTAGCTGCCATTGGTGAACAATTTGTAGATAGTGTAAATAAAGGTAAACTATTTTGGATTTTTTTTCCCCTATGACAATTAAAAAAAACAGTGCAGTCTAAACAGAAATTTAATGTGTATTTCTTTTGTGCAAGAACTATAAAATTAGTAAGAATACCATATTTTTCTGCATATAATCTGCAAGGGCTTAATTCAAAGTCACAGGAAATAAAACTGTGGATTATACGACAAAAAAAAATCGTGAATTTCATCAAACAATTGAATAAAATCATAAATTTTGTTGAACGATTGTGGAATAAAATTGCAAAATTTGTTGAACGATTGTGGAATAAAATCGCAAATTTCGTCAATCGGTTGTGAATAAAACCCGCAAATATCGATTCCACAAATTAATTGTGAATTTTTTCAAACAATTACAGAAATTAATCATGAATTTCATCAAATGATTGTGGAATAAAATAGCAAATTTTGTTGAATGATCGCAGAATAGTATCGTTAATTTCATTAAGAGCTCTAAAAAAAAAACATGAATTTCGTCAATTGGTTGCGAAAAAACTCCCTCAAATTTCTTCAGACAATTTCAGAAATTAATCGCAAATTTCGTCTGGAATAAAATATTGCACATATACATCAGAGGTCTAATTTAGGATCGATAAAGTGATTACTGCCATCTGTTATTCACCACCTTAAAAAAATCACCAATTTTTTCAAAAATTTCATGATTTGACTTTGCAGTAAAAAAATATCTTCATATAATCTGCTTAGCGAAATTCATGACTGTTTAAATGTATAATCCATGGATTATACACAGAAAAATATGGTAATTCATTTTCTCTGCTATTAGGTTAAATAAACAGTGTCGTGGAAAATGCCCTTAATAATACTGTCAGCAGTATCCAGAGTTGGGCCAAATGCATCGAAAAACCTTTTTTAATACAAAATATAAAATACATTGGTTTTAGAAGTTAAAATACAAAATACAAAATATTTTTTAAATTTGAAAAATTCAAAATGCAAAATACATTTAAAAAAATTCAAAATGCAAAATACATTTTAAAAATTTAAAAATTAATGTGCATTAAATTACACTACGCAAATGCAAAGCCTGTTTGCAAAACTGATTAAACTTTTTGAAATTATAAATTTCTAAAGTAAAGAAGCAAAATCAAATAAAACTTAACGAAAGATAACTAAAACAAAACTGAAAGATTGCAACAACAATGTGTTTAAAAGTGTATGAAAGTTACAAGAATGGAGTAAATAAAATAGGAAACCATGCTAGCTAAACTGCATCAATTGATTGTGGATCCAATAAGGAATCTTTTTCTGGAGGATAGCAGCACCTGCTATTGAGTGATTGAAGCCAAAACTATGTCAGTATTGATTTTTATAAAAAGTTTGGTACAATTCTATTCAATAGGTGCAGAAATATAAAAATCTCAGAAATTCTAAAAATCACAGCATAGACATTACCATCTGTAGGACAATATACAGCAAAATGTTATCCATACAAACTGAATATGATGAAATTCTGTGCATTAGTTTTTAAGATATATCTCTGATGGCACACCTGTTAACTTCATGTTTTTAAAAAAAAAACAAATAAATGTACTTTGAAACAGAAAATTTATTTTAAAAAGGTACCTTGTATCTACATGTTACTTATTTCATCTCAATTTAATTTCATATAGTATTTAAAAATATATCTGGTACAAATATGATCATTTTGACTGGAAAAAAAAAAAAAAAGAGAATTTTACATCTATGTTATGGTAATTCTGAAAAACCTTGTACAGCATAACAACACCACCTGTTGAGCAATACACCCCAAATTTTATCAACATTGATTTATATGAAGGTCTAAAAGAATATGAAATTGGATTAAATTTTGTCCATTGGATTTTTTAGATATCGCAGAAATCTTGAGAGAAACAGTGTAGTAGCACAGTTGAGTGATATACACTGAAAGCTAATCGACAACTAGTTCTGTTCAGGCCTAATTTAATATGCAGTTTTGATGGCCCAGTATATCGGGCCAGCCATAACATAACCTTAAACATCGGTTTTCTGAAACAAAACGTTTAAATTATAAACAGAGTACGCAAGGCTGAAAAAGAAATAACTAACGTTTATTTTAAAAAACATAATGAAATAAATAAATGAACTTAAATGAAAAATGAACTTTAAAATATTAAATGAAAAAATAACTTATAATTAGTTTAAATTACGTATGTCAGTACGAGCAATGCAACTCTGAAACAGGTGTCGTGTAGCTCCGACATTTTTATCATTGCATACTTTAAATTGTACAGTGAATACACTCATATGTAATTCTTAACATAAAACAGTTTAAAACTATTTGAAAGCGAGCTTCGTTGCAAAAACATTTGTAACTATGTATATCGTTGTGTAAAAGAACAGCTAAAATAAAAATAGAAAGTTTAAAGATATTGAAACTTTCCTTAAAATAATGTATCCTGCTTTTAAAACACAGGTGGTTTCTCATCAAATAAAACAATTCAAGACCAGCCATTCAAATTCCCAGACAACAAAACTCTGCCGGGAAGAATAAGAAATTGTCAAAGCTATTATGCGTAACCACAGGTTGCTTTACGTCACCATATTACGTCATATAAACCCAAACTTAAGTTATATCTAGGTCTAACTTTATCTGTGTCACACACAGACTAACAAACAGACACACATTTCCCAAAAGTAGTTAAGTGCAAGACATCCCAAATCGTGTAAATCCATGAACTACCGAAAGTCGAAAGATTTCACAATTCCAATATTTTCTTCTTACGTATTAGAAGAATGTAAAAATAAATTAGTCTAGTATCAGTTTTTTTCAGTATATGTCTATAAAAGGATACATTTTATAATAATCTGATATGTTCGATGGCACCAAGTAAAATTACCTAAATGATTTTTTTTATTTTATTATAATGAACGCGTGTTTAATAAGACCTCCCATCTATGCAGGATATTTTAGGCCTTCCTGTAATAAAATATTTGGGATGCAAATTTTCGAAAGCATCTTGCTTTTAGAAATAATGTAAGCGAAATTTAAAATATGTGTTACTGAATACAAAAATATAAATTGAAAACTTACATAATTGTTAACAGAAGTTGAATTTTATTATTATTAACAAAATTAAGAATTCTGCGAATAAAGTAGTTTTAAAATTAACATTTGAAAAGCCCGCAATTTTACTCACATTTTATAAAAATATTTTACACCAGAATTTTTATTTAAAACTGTTTAACTTATTTATTTAACGTTTTCCTACTTTTTCTCTTTTAAAATTATTTTATAAAGAAATTTCTAATTTGAATCAAAATATATTCATTTGGTAGGTGGTCAAAATGATCCCTCACAGTCCTTCTGATGTTAAAACACTCAGGTAAAATATCAAACCATATATAAATGCAAAGAAATAAGAAATGATTTGGACTTATTATAAAACTATTTAAAACTTTTAATATACAGCAGAAAAATGTGAATGCTCTTACATTCTTAAAAAGAAAGAACTTATAAAATATTCATAAAAAGTAGGAATAGTTCTAATGCAAAATTTGCAAAGTTATAAATTTCATTTTGTCATAGTCAAATCGTTCCTTTAAATGTTCATTGTACACCGCGTCCCAAAAGTTTAGACAATCAATAAAATTTGCATTAACATAAAAAGTAATAAGGTACAATTAAAATTCGTGAAATAGGTAATAAAGAAAAGCAGTTTTGCTGATATACACAAATTATGATCAAAAGTTTAAAATTATAAAATATATATTAAATTATACAAAAATGTGCTGTCCCAAAAGTATAGACAATTGTAATTTTGTTTCGTTTTACATGTTTAAAAGTAACTAAAAACTTACTTTTATTGCCACGACACTTTATAATATCAAATACACATTGTTACATATAATTAACTAAGCATTGCATTACAGAAGGAGGTATTTCATACCACACTTTGTCAATTGCAATTTTTAAGTCATTTACACATTTATATTGCTTTCCATTTTCATATATCTTACGAGATAAGATCTCCATATGTTTTTCATGGGATTCAAATCTAGAGTAAGTGCTGGCCAGTCTAATAGTGTGATATTGTTTCACCTAATCCATGTTTTCGATGATGTGGAGGTATGGATGTATGCCCCATCTTGTTGGAAAACACAGTCCGGTCCTGCCAGCAAATACAAATTACGTGATGATAGAATGTTATTAAAAATGGCTTCAGTTGATAATTTATCTCTGTGTGAAATTGCATCAATTTTCAGAATTTCTAAAAGTACTGTACACAGAAGAATGAAAGCTTCAACAAATATTGTTTACAGGAGAATGAGAGCAAAACCTTGCTTAAAGCAGAAACGTCTTAAAGATGCACGTCTAAAGTGGGTTAGAAAGCATATATCATACGGTGAAAAATGGATTTCTGTCTTCTTCAATGATGAAAAGAAATGGAATTTAGATGGCCCTGATGGCATAAATTTTACTGGCATGACCTAAAAAAAGAACTCAAGAACTGTTTCAGCAAGCAACAAAGCAGATGATCGGTAATGACCTGGGGAGGGTTTTCTTTCAACGGCCAAACATTTCTACGATTTATGGACAGAAAAATGAAATTAAAGGATTATCAGGATATTTTACATACCAGTTTACTGCCAATTATGGATTTGCCAGTGGGACCGGACTGTGTTTTCCAACAAGATGGAGCATCCCTCCATACCTCCGCATCATTGAAAACATGGTTTAGGCAAAACAATATCACACTATTTGACTGGCCAGCACTTAGACCAAATTTGAATCCTATGGAAAACATATGGGGGATCTTATCTCGTAAAATATATGAAAATAGAAAGCAATATACATGTGTAATGACTTAAAAATTACAACTGACAAAGCGTGGTATGAAATACCTCCTTCTGTAATGCAATGTTTAGATAATTCTATGTAACAACGTGCATTTGATGTCATAAAGTATCGTGGCAGTGCAATTAATTAAAAGTAAGTTTTAAGTTACTTTTAAACATGTAAAACGAAACAAAATTACAATTGTCTATACTTTTGGGACAGCACATTTTTATATAATTTAATGTATATTTTATAATTTTAAACCTTTGCTCATAATTTATATGTGTATATCAGCAAAACTACTTTTATTTATTACCTATATCACTAATTTTAATTGTACTTTATTACTTTTTATGTTAATGCAAATTTTATTGATTGTCTAAGCTTTTGGGACGCAGTGTAGCAATGTTCTTACAGTTACTGCCTAATGTATTTTTTACATAATCCATATTTAATCAAACAGACGACTTTTTAAAAAATCTTATTACGATATTTTTAAATAAAACTGCTTGATCATAAAAAAGATTGAGCTCCTTATACCTGTGGTCAATGACCAACTGTTCGTAATATAGTGCTGCACCTATGCAACTATGAAAGATCTTTTTGCTCTATCACACTACATGTTTCTTTTCTTGTAATTCCCATAGCAACATTAAGATATATAAAGGTTATTTTTGTAACCAATCAGCAAGGCTACATTTGCAGAAGCTAAACAGCATGTTTATCAATCACTTTATTCTTCCAATAGTTGAAAAGGATGTTTATATTAACTTCCAGAAAAGAATTTGAGAGCTAATCAAAACAGATAGGCATGTATTTCTTTGTAATGAATCTTGTGTTCTCTGCCGTTTATACATTGCAGTTTGAAATCTGGAAAAAATGTATTTTGAGTACTTTGAAAATACAAAATACTTTGTAAAACTACCAGAAAATATATAACAAAAATACTTTGATCTTATCAGTTTAAAATACAAAATACAATTGTAGATACTGCCCAACTCTGGCAGTATCCACATAAAGAAAATACAATGTCATTTAATACAATGCCATTGGCTGTGATGTCTAGAAAGAAATTGTTGATGGATATCAATATCAGGGTTCAAAATTAGCAGTTTTATTTCCTTTTTTCACCTATTCATTTCCATTTGATGACTGATTTCATACGCAATCATCATTTTTAAAATCTAACTTATTAAGCTTATCTTTGCTGATAAAATGAAATTTTTTTTTTTCCAGTGAAACATATAGGCAATTTCCTGATAGTGCAGCCAGTGTAGAGTGATCTATTCTTATCCACAATGTCTTTCTTATTCTATCTAAGCAAAATATATATAATTTCATAATGATTTTATTCTTAAGTATAGTTGAATATGAGACAACGTTTAATTAATTTAAATAAAAGATAAACAAGACTTAAAACTACTTCTTTCAGTGATCTGTTATTTTTTAAGCTGTATGAATCAGACTCGACTGTTTAAAGTAAAAGAGTTGTAATTGATTTAAAGTAGGAAAATTTAGAATACAATGGACTTTACCCATGTGACATCAGCTGCAGGTAAACAGAAGTAAAATACCAATAGGCATGAAGAACATTTTAACTCTGCTCCCCCTTCGTCCAATAAAGTCTTTTTGGAGAGATTTTCCCCATAGAGGTGTGGCTGTTGCCATTCGTGGCTAAAGTCCATAGGACAACACACACTTCCAAAACAATCTCAAAATTAAAATTGGGTATTTAAGAAACAAGGAACCATTGAATGATATGACATGTAATAGAAACATTAGGTTCTTCTGTATAATATTAAATCATGTACTCTGTTATAGAGAACAAAATTTTTGTTTGCACCCATTGTACAGGATTTAAATGGCAAAAATTAAATGAATTTTATATATAATGGAATCAATATATCACTCACCTGCAAGAAAACTGAAAGCAACTAAAAAAAGTACATTTCACCGGAGAGGCAAAAGAAAATTCACATTCTTTTACTGCAAAAATAAATTATAGCATTAAGCTCTAATTGTAGCTAAAAAAAAAGTACATAAAAGTGTAAAACCTTTAAGAATCTAGATGCAAAAAAGATAAAGAGGATTGAGTAAATCTATCACCCCCCACCCTCATAAATATAATTTCCATTAGAGTTGTGGCATTTTTCTTGTAGTTAGGGTGTCAACGATTTTAATCAGTTAATTTAAATCAGTGATTAAATCGTGATTTTAATCAACTGATTTTTTTAAAAAAATCATTAATTAAAATAAAAAAATTTCTAAATGTTTAAAATGTAAAAAAAAAAATAAATAAATAAATAAATAAAATATAAGATTCACATAATTTGAAAGATTCTACAGGTATTTTGACCTATAAACAACAACAACAAAAAAAATGAGCTTGAAATAATTGTTTCTAAACTTAATTCCTGAGTATGTAAAAAAACTAAAGACAGTTGAGTTTGTAAAAAGCATTGTTTTTATCCAACATAAAACAGTTTCAATTAAAAATGATATTTAAATCTACTATAATTTGCAATGTCGTATATTACCTTTAGGTAATCAATTTATGCAATGTTTTATGTAAAATAAACATAGCAAGTATAATAAAGTTCTGAAAGTAAAAGAATAAATAGTTAGTGTCTTAGTTTTTCATTCTACTTTTGTAATAATAAATTAGGTACTACTTAGTTATCCCGTCGACCAAAAATCTATCACCAAACTATAAGATTAAATGTCAATAATGATTGATCGTAAATGTCACATTCACTTGACTTTAAGCAAGTTATACAGCTCATATTTAAAATATTAGAATAACTACATTTTTTTTTACAAATTGAAAATATCGTTTGGTAATTTAATGTCTTTTAATGCCAATATGCAAACAATATTTTTATTAAGAACTTATTGTTGATTAAACTTATTTATTATCTTAAAATTAATATAATTTTTTTGAAAAGATTAATTGAAAAAAAATTATTTTGAAAAGTCAAAATATTAGAATATTTATTCAAGTGGTTCAAAATATTAGAATATTTCACATTATTTCTCCTTTAAATATAACCAATTCATAACTGGTGGCATCATTGATTAAATTCAGATGATTTTATTTAAAATCAGTATTCTTTTTGCAATTTGTTTGCTTTTTCGTCTTAAAATGGGTCGTGTGAGTGATATTCCTGAATCTATTAAACTTTGTATGGTTGATTTGTATCAGCACGGTAAAAATCAATGTTATATAGGGAATTATTTACATTGTTCACAATCAAGCGTTAGTAAAATATTAACACAATATTAAAAAAATGGAAATTTTGAAAATAATCGCCGAAATGGCGGCCAAAAACCAAAAGCATCTGCTAGAGATGACAGGAAACTGAAGCGCACAGTTAAGAAAAACCGTTTTAAAATTGTGCTATTCTTGAACCGAAAATGGGAAGAAGAAGGAGTTGAGTTTCTATCAAGCGAGTTTGTTGGCCAGCTTCATCCGCCATCTTGTTTCAAAATGGTGGCCATTTGAATTTTGTAGACACTTTTCGGAAATTTTTAGATTTCCTAACTTTCTCTTTAAAATGACCTATGTTGTTAACTTACACTGTGTGACTCTTTAAAATATCTTTTAAAGTTTCTAACATTCTGTTTAAAATGATACATAAGAGTTTGCATTTTGTGAAGCGTAACATTTTTTATAAGTATTCAATGTTAGAAAATATAAAAAAATTTCAAAAATTAAAATGGCCGCCATTTTGAAACAAGATGGCGGATGAAGCTGGCCAACGAATTTGCTCGATAGAAACTTCAACTCCTTCTTCTTTCCATTTTCGGTACAAGAATCGCACACGTTTAAAACGGTTTTTTTTAACTATCTGCTTCAGTTTCTTGTCGTATCTAGCAGATGGTTTTGGTTTTCGGCAATTAAATTTTGAAATTTTCTCTTTTTTGAATATTGTGTTAGTATTTTACTAACACTTCATTGCGAACAATGTAAATAATTCGCTATATAACATTGATTTTTACCGTGCCGATACAAATCAACCATACGAAGTTTAATAGATTCAGGAATATCACTTACACAACCCATTTTAAGACGAAAAAGCAAACAAATTGCAAAAAGAATACTGATTTTAAATAAAATCGCCTGAATTTAATCAATGATGCCACCAGTTTTAAATTGGTGATAATTATAGGAGAATTAACGTGAAATATTCAAATATTTTGAACCACTTGAATAAATATCCTAATATTTTGACTTTTCAAAATAATTTTTTTTTCAATTAATCTTTTCAAAAATGATATTAATTTTAAGATAATAAATAAGTTTAGTCAACAATAAGTTCTTAATAAAAATATCGTTTGCATATTTGCATTAAAAGACATTAAATTACCAAACAATATTTTCAATTTGTCAAAAAGAAGTAATTATTCTAATATTTTGAATATGAGCTGTACGCGTTTACATCATCAAGGGATTTTTATTTTGACGTTTTATTTGTATTTTTATTGATGTTATACTAATTTATTTGTTCTTTCATTATTTGAAATAAAAATTACGTCAATTTATATAATTTGGCGAGTGGTTTGGTGATTTATATAATTTGGCGAAATTGGTCGACGAGATAACTAAGTAGTACCATAAATTAATAGCAATCAAAGAAGAATGAAAGAGTGATATCTGCTCAATAGCTGAATTGTAAATGAATGCATATGAGAAAAAGAACTAATTGGTATAAAAATGTTAAGCACAGCAAGAGCTTCTTCGGTATAGGTTGAATCAATGTTCTTTTTTTTTTTAAGTATGTAACTCTGTATATAGTAAATAAAAAAAATAATTAGGGATTGAAAAGGCAACAAAACTTTTCTTAAAAAGAAAAAAAAATGAACCATTGGAAGCTAATAATACCCACTGAGAGGTAATAATGCTGTTATATAAATATTTTGAGCATTTCAGATATAACTGGCTATCCTTATATTTATTCTGTATGTGTATATGAATGGGTTTAACTCATTTTCAAATTTTTTTTATTAGCATACACATACATGTGTGTAAGTTTAGATTTTGGTGATTAACAGTAATTTTTTTAAGTACAAATGCAAAATGAGCTGCAAATAATATTCGTTACTTTCGTTATTTGTGCAACTAACTAATGAAATTACTTATTTGCACTTTTTATTAATTCTGTAATTACTTACTGTTTCTTCTAGGCCATTTTTTAAGGGTCCTGCCCCTTTTGAAATTGGCAAAATGCACCCTGCCTTAAAAAAAAATTAGTTAAATTCACCTGTAGCTGTAGCCAGAGATTTCTTGTAAAAACCTTCCCAATTCGACAGTATTTCTAAATTCATGTGCCCGAGATCTTACAAAAATAATAGGACTTTATTTCTTTAGAAAAAACAAGATATTATTAAAACATGTTATTCAATAATTTTCCAATTTGTGGTTCATAAAATTTTTAAAAATTAAGGATACTTTATTTATCATAATAAAGATTTTTCTTTTCTTATATCATTACTAAACACATTACTAATATATTTCCTTATGAAATAATGCCCTTTTTTGGAATTAGCGTCCTGCCCCTTTTTCTTTCTAAAATGCTACATTATTAATTATCATTTTAATAATTAAAGCATAAAAATGTATAATATTTTTGTAATCAGAAAGTTAAATGTTTAATAATTATTAATTTGAAGTCCTATTAACTATTTAATATCAAATGCAGTTATTAATAATTTTAATAAATATTAAATATCACTAGTATTTAATAAAGTTTTATATCATTATTATAATATTAATATACAATAACATTATTGTATGAAACTACTAATTTGCAGTTTTTATAATTTCTGTAATTACTAACTAATAATTATAATTTTATTAATTAAAGTGTAAGAACCTAGATTATGTTAGCAATTAGTGGTTTAATTGCTTTGGAAACCTAAAACTCTTGGTAGCTATTCAGCATTTGAACGCTGGGAAAAAAATCATAAAAATCCAATTTAAATTAAAAAAATCTGATTTTTTTTAAATTTTAAAAGAAAAATCATGATATTTTTACACCCTACTTGTAGTACAGATTGTCAAATTCCAGGCCTCTCTCAAAATAGTATATGGGTCATTCCATGCAAAATGAGCAAATCAGCTGTGGTAGACGTGTCACAGATTTTAATGAAAATTAGTATATATGTAGATCATATCTATTTATGAGTAAATGTAAAATAATAGATTTCAGGATTGTTTATTTAAGTATTAAAATGTACATTAAAAGTGAATGCAAAATCAAGGTATTGTCTACATGCTTAAAATTTCAATTCTGATTATTAGCCTTAGGAATGGAAAGACTATATTAGAAATGATTTGTAATTAGAAATGAGTAATAAGTAACAGATTGGCGTAAGTTCGTAATTGTATTTTTATTCCGTTATGAGAAAAAAAATTATTTTTCAAAAATTTTGAAGTAAAAATGCAATATTTCTACTGCTCATTTAAGCATGAAGGACAGCTTTGACAATTTTACTTTTTTTAGGCATTATAGCTAAATGTATGTATTTTAAATATCGAAAGTTTCATTCTTGCCTTTTTATTCCTTAATTAAAAAAAAAAAAATAAACAGTAAAAAATGTTGGGGGTAAAATGCAATATTTCTATCACTTCTTTTTAAGTGAAAAAAAAGCTTTATTAAACTTTTAAATTATTTCATATTATAGATAAAAGTGTATATTTTAAATATAGAAACTTTAATTTTTGCTTTCAGTTTATTTTTGGCTATTAATATATTTATTTTAAACTACAGTAAAAAAAAAAAATATTACTTTGAACAAAAAAAATTATATATTTATCCTCTAAATCCATAGATGGCAGCACTGCATCTTTTTTCCCTTTGAAATCATGCAATATTGTAAAAAAATGCACGCTTATTCAAAGAGTAAAGCTCTTGGAATGCAACAAATATTACTTTTTTAACCAAATTTTGTGACATTAGGAATGAAAAGCAATCTTGAAATTTTTTTAGCATATCATGGACTTATTGATCTTTATGTCTGTGCAATAACTATAATGTTTGACCTTTCCTTCAATATTTTTTTTGCCTATCAATAAGAGGAAAAATTACAGTTTTGTCATTTTTTTTAAGTTTCTAAATTTTTTTTTAAGTGAAGGAAATACATGGCAACTTAAAAACTTTAGCAATTCGATCTTAATATGTAACACTACACCAGGCATCAATTTCACAGATGTTTTTGAATTCCTTTAATTTTTATAATGTTTTTAATTTTCTCAAAATTGACAAATTTTCAATTTTTACAACAAATTTAAGATTAATCATGGGGTTACCAAATTATTATTATTAAATAAATATGAAGATAATTTTCCAGAGATTACAACATTATAAAAAGATTTAATTTATGTTAAATAGTTTTCAAGATATGGAACTTCAAACTTGCAACTTTGAACAATTGTACACATGCCATTCTATGTCACAAGTTTTTTAAATGTCAGAACTTCCAAAATTTTTTATTTTTTTTTGTTGAAATATTTTGCAATGCTCTGTTTGAATTTGAATTGAATCTGTGTATAAAATTTTATTAAAATCAGTTACTATGCAGCCACGACTTTTTTAAAATTTTTGCTCATTTTGTGTGGAATGACCCACATGCAAAAATGTGAATTTAATTTAATCAGAATGTTTTAGCTTTAATCCATTATAAGTCACTAACAAAAATATCAGATTGCATCAAAATAAGAATCAACCACAGATTCATGTTTCTAGGTATTTAAACTAACCCTTAATTGCTGTTAGTGGTCTCACAGATTACTCCTTTGTTTTAATCATCACAGTTTAACTAGTAAGTTTTAGTTTAACTATAGATACAAGATAATTTTTTTTTCATTGACAGCTCTAGTATTAATGCTAGAGACTTTGGGATAGGTGAATTTTAATTATAATAGTCCTGTACATAATGCTTAGCAGAGAATCGGTATTTTATGAATTAATGTAACTTTTCATTCGTCTTATGATCAAACAGTCTCAGAGACAGTTCAGAATAGCTGTACGACAATTTCTGTCACAGTAGTTAACCCTGCATAGGTTTCAATCGGTTGCAATGTGTCTATGTGGTAAACAACACTGTGTTAACCAGTTTAAGAGCAACTGCCAGAGGTGAAATATAAGTTAAATTTAAGAAGCATAGGTGTATTGAAGGGGGTTCCCAATTCATGATATAATGCACAGATCACAAACTATTGGCATACTAACAGAAATTATAGTTTTAACTGAAGATGCAACATTTTTCTTGACTTGCACAGCATGCTACACTTGTGAAGACCCTCACCCTACTCTCAGGGAAGTTCACCTTAAAATACAGTTGTGGAAAAAAAAAAGTAAACACCCCTACTAACTGCTCAACAAATTATCATAGAAGAAATTTACTGGTACTGAATGATTGGAAATAAAGTCTACTTTTAAATGATGTGTATAAAATTTGCTTAGGGGCCATCTACATATTAAAACGAACCCAAACTTCATTTTTTTAAATGCTAATACCCAATTTTAACAAGATATTTCAAAACTTTTGTTCAAATTATGACTAGACACCAAACTTCAAGTCATTTGAATGAAAAGTTTTTGAATTACAGTCAGATCTCGATATCTCGAACCTCCTTATCTCAAAACCCTTGATATCTCGAAAAAATAAATTTCCCCTGCATTTTCATCAAAATTCTTATGTATTTTCCATAGTTATCTCAAAATATATTTTCCAAAACCCTTGATATGTCGAAATATTTTTCACAGAAATTACTTTACTGTTTACTTTTGGCTATTATTAGCTGTAGAACTAGTTTGATCTGGATGCTGGTTTCGCATTCTTTTTTCCCTTTGTTGATACAAAGAACTTAAAGGATAAGAATGGAAGGCTTTTGAAACAGAAAAAAGGGACAACACTGTTTTTTGTTGCAGTTTTTTGGAAAGTGCACCGGGTGATTCAGCTGAAGAGTGGCTCTCAGAACTTCCTTCTCTTTTAAAAGACTATAAAGCAGATGATGTGTTTAATGAAAATGGAACTTTTAATAGTTTTCCCAACAAAACATCTGTATTTAAAGGTGAAGAAATCCGACGTGGCAAACCAAGTAAACTTCGTGTAATTGTGCTTTTGGCAACAAATTAAAGTGGTAAAGAAAAGCTTCCTCCTCTTATGATAGGACGATCTAAAAAGCCGAGATGCTTCGCTAAAATTAAGTCATTTCTAATGCTGCACAGGTGAAATATAAAGGCTTCGATGGCAAATGCATTTTGCTGATTGGCTGATAGGAATCGGTAAAACAATGGCTAAAAGTAAAATACACGTTCCCCTCTTCACAGACAATTGTGAAGCCCACTCTCATCTTCCAACGCTAAAAAATATCACTGTTAAATTTTTGCCGCTAAACACGACTTCGAAGTTTCAACCAGGACAACCATTCGACTAGGAGATAATCCGTAGCTTCAAAGTTGATGATTGAGCCCAAATTGAGAGAAACTTCTGAATAATATCCAATTCGCCATTTCTTAATGAACAATTGAATATTATTTAATCAAAACAAGTTTGTGTATAACACAATTTTGAAAGTATTAAAACTTTGAGAAGTGTAATTTGTTAATTATTAGTAGATTATGTGTAGTTTTTGACAAATCTTGTTTTTTACAGCAAAAAGCAGTCTGTGAGATTAGATTTTTAAATTTTGTCAAAACCTTGATAACTCGAAACCTCTACATCTCGAATTTTTTTCTCTTCCCTACATATTCGAGATATCGAGGTTGTACTGTATAAACATTCAAAATTTAGTACTTCTAATGTTAAATTACATTTTCATATTTTCATTAATATCTCCTGAAATTATACTCCTAATGTGCTAATTTTTTGTGTAGCAATAATACTAAAATACCCAAACATAAATACGTTGAATTTGCAATTTTTATAATTTTATGATATGAATTATGAAATTAATATTCGAAAAAATTATGAATTGCAACCTACAATTTTTTTGATGGATTTAGATTTATTAAGTCCTGCTTTATGGAAATCCAAAGTTTCACATTTTTCTTCCAAGTAGTTTTCAAATTATGCTTAAAAAACGGCAAAATGATGGTTTAAGGGGCCATATATGATCGAAGTGACTAGATATTTTGAAATTTCTTATGCTATCCTGTAATCTAGCAATTTTCAATGACTGCTTGTGTGGTGCTTAAGATGCCTTGGTCAAGAAGACTCTCTCAGTCAACGATTGAGTACCGAACTTCAATTTGGATACAGCCCCTAAAATACGCTCATTTTAAAATAAGTAATTTCTGGGAAACTTATCATATGAATTGCATAAAAAATTGTTTTTAGGCTAATTGAAGGGTGTAGAGTTCATTTATGCTGTCAAAATGGTATACTGCTATTGAAAAAAACAAAGTTATGATTCTTTTTAATATGTAGATGCCCCTTAAGCAAATTTTATATACATCATTTAAAAGTAGACTTTATTACCAATTGCGTGGTACAAGTAACTTTCTTCTACGATAAATTTTTGCAGAATTAGTAATGGGTGTTTACTTTTTTTTTCCATGACTGTACATCCTCAAAAAATTATTTAAAAATATTGAAGAATCCATGTATATGCTAAAAGATTGTTAAAATTTAGATATGGAATCTCAATACGTTTTTCTGAATAAAATAAAAAGCTGAGTATTGTCAAAGCTCTGTACAATTTGGCAAACATATTGGTTTGTGTGATTTACAAGAAAAAATAGTGATTGTATTGATCTCAATTTCAACACTGCTTTTAAATGAGTGAATTATGCAATTTCAATTTTGTTCAATTAAAATTCAACTGATAACATTGTTTACGTAAGTTCAAATGATAAGAGCAAGTTAAGAAGACTATCAAGCACTTAACTTTCAATCTGAATTATTAAGACATTCTTTTTTTTTATTTACCACTTTGGCTCATATTTGGGCACTTTTGAATAAATAAATGCAATACCGCCTGCAAGTTATTAAAAAAATATTATTCTTTGAATAGCTTGCATGCAATATTGCATATATAACTGATAAACATTAATACTATGTACACTCATCAGTCAGTGAATTCCAAATACACTAACGTATATGTGGAATGTAACTTCCTGGAGGGTTGGTTGGTGGAAAATATCCAAATATATCCATCACTTTTTTACAGATTCTAATCTATGTTGTATATTTAGTAATTGGTATTCAACGCTTGAATCAAAGTACTTGTAATCATATCAATTTGTAATGATCATTATCGATATAACACAATTCCACTTACTGCAGATAAATGAAATGATTGTGTATTATGAAAATACATCACCCTATTTGTTACATTATTAAAGTTTTCGTCAGTAATCGTCCTTACTTCATCAAAAGGTTTAAAAGGTAATTTGTTTTAGCTTACTTTTGTTGGTGTTATTGTGGAGTTAAGCTGCATTCATGTTATCTTGTTTCTCTTAAATGTGTTAAATGTTACTTAAAATTTCTAAAATTGAACCTACTGCAAATCAATTTTTTAATTTTTGTCCTGCTAGATTTTCAAAATTTTACACTATTTCTCATCAGCAGGGTGGTACTTCGCCAAATAATGAACTTTTCACAATTATTCTATTACTTTCACAAATTATTCTATCATTTTCATGATTTTTAAACTAAGGCAATCATTAGTTTCTGCCCCAATTAAAAAAATATTTATATGTAAGGTGACCCGCCCGGCGTTGTTCAGGACCCGCTGTAATAACCTAAAACAAAACTGAAATTTGTATGATTTTATATCGTTTGAAAATCTTTTAAATGAACCTAGTTTCAGGGGCCAACATTGACTTCCGGAGCATCTAATGTGCTCCAAAAGAAAACTCTTTCCAAACGAACCTAGGACATGGGTCCTAGCAACATGCACCGGAAAACCTAAAATTAACCAACATGCACCGGAAATACCTAAAGCAACATGCACTGGAAGTGCTCCGCACATGCTGGAGGACAATCAAAAATCAAGTTGTATGAGCCAAACATCGTAGTAATCAAGTCCATGGAACCCAAAAAAAGAATGCACCATTAATGTTAAAAAATGTTGGTAACTAAAGTCGGACCATTTCAAGAAAAGGGAGAATAACTAAATGGAAAAAGGATTTCAAAATGAAGATAGCATTAAGATGGGGCAATTTATTAACAATTTATGATCCAAAAACTACATGGGGCCTGGAACTGGACCCCAAAGTGGCAAGGACTTAACTGGCATGACTGGTTGGGTATAAAGATATATTTTAGTAGTTTTTTAAATAATCAGCAGACGCTAGAACTATGTTAAAGAAATTGCCTGCAATTCAGATAATTTTTTAAAAAGCTGCACCAAAGGCCCCAAGAATGCAATTAATATTAAAAATTGGTGGTAGCTAAAGTCTGATTTTTTTTTTTTTTTTTTTTTTTGTCATTCATATAGTAGCTGAAGGACCTAAGAAGTTGTTAGAAAAAAAAAAAGCTAGTTAATCGGACTATTTTTAAGAGAGCTATAATAAGGGGCCCAAAACGGGCCAACTGATAGTTAATAGCAGGACTCCAACATGGAAGCATGTTAAAATGTCCTAGTACTTAATGCTTTAGATCTACAATTAGTCAAAATTAAGCAATAGTATTTTAAAAGAATGCATAAAAATTTAGTAAATGCTTTAAAAAAGACCCTAGGGCCCCCAATAAAATTATGAAGGTGTTGGTCCTGGCAGAAGAGTCCAAGACTCAGCTTTAAAATTATGTGCTGAGAAGGTGAGAAAATTTATCGGTGAAGTATGCATGGCACATAAAAAGTTCAAGGGCGCTGAACCCGACTCTATGAGACCATAGGGTGCCCCAGGGTCTTAACTAAGATGTAGGAATGTGAGAATAAATGGAAGAAGGGTTCCAAAAATGAAGATTGGATTAAGAGGGAACAATTTAATAACAATTTATGGTGCAAAATCTTCAAGGGCCCTGTACCTTGCCCCAATGGGCAAGGGACTTAACTGGCATGTAGTTAGATATAAAGATATATTTTAATAGTTATTAAAATAATCAGCAGATGCCAGAACTATGTTAAAGAAAATTGCAAGCAATTCAGATCAATTTTTTAAAAATTGCTCCAAGAGCCCCAAGAAGGCGATTAATATTAAAAATTGGTGGTAGCTGATGTCTCAGAAATTTTTTTGTCATTCATGTAGTAGCTGGAGGGCCTAAGAAGTTGTTAGAAGAAAAAAAAAGCTAGTGAATTGGACCATTTTTAAGGGAGATATGATAAGGGGCCCAAAAGAGGCCAACTGACAGTTAAAAACAGGGCCCTAACATGAAAACATGTTAAAGTGTCTTAGTACTTAGCACTTTAGATCTTCAATTAGCCAAAATTAAGCATAGGGTATGAATTATTTGTTAGAATAATATTTTAAAGAAATGCTCAAAAGATTGGGTAAATGCTTAAAAAAGGGCCTTAGGGCCCCAATACAAATATGAGGGTGTTGGTCCTGGAAGAAGAGTTCAAGACTCAACTTTAAAATTATGCACTGAGATACTGAGAAAGTGAGAAAATTAGGAGGTGAAAAATGCTTGGCACAGAAAAAGTTCAAGGGGCCTGGACAGGGCCCTATGGTTCCCTAGGAGGCCCCAGTGTCTTATATAAAATGTAGAAACTTAAGAATAACTAAATGGAAAAAGGATTCTAAAAATGAAGATTAGATTAAAAATAAGCAATTTATTAACAATTTATTTACACAAAAACGTCAAGGGGCCCTGCAACGAGCCCAAAGGGTCCAGGTTTATGTCTGGAATGTAGAAAGGCGAGAATAACTAAATGCAGAAGGGTCCCCCAAAATGAAAAAGATTGGATAAAAAGGGGGCAAGTTAATACCAATTTAGTGCATAAAAACTTCAAAGGGCCTGACCCATAAAAAATAAAAAAAATCTGAGCCTCAGGTGCATCAAGGCGTGTCTTACACTATCCTCATCTAAATTTTCAGACTTCTACATGCAGTAGATTTCGCTAGCCATCGCAGACACACACAGACAGACAGAGCGATTTGTTCTTTTATTAGTATAGATATACACAAAGAACATCTTCAGTTATTTTTCAAAAATTTTTCAAGTATGTATTTTTGAAAACCTTCCTTTTGAGATGCATTGTTGTTCTTGTTCTGTCACTTTTCATTTTCTGTGGTGGAAAAGTGACACATAGTGTAATATAGAGATTTTCTGGATATCTATACTTATAACACTTTTCCTGTAGCAGAAAGCACGTATGTCAGACCTATTGGATCCCAAAGTCCACAGATTTCAAGGTATGAAAATACTAAATTCAGTCCGCATTTCCTTGCAATGAGCAGATTGAAGTCTAAGCCTGACTTCAATAAAGATGTCTTCGAAGATTCGAAGTAATTTTTCCGGTGATAATCACCTTGTCCCGTTCACTGAGAAATTAGTCTTGACCGACTAGTATAGGGCTGGTGCCAGACATGAGGCAAGTGAGGCAGCCGCCTCAGGGTGCAGCCCTAGAAGCAGGGGTGTGGTGGAGGGTATACACTGTATACCTTCTGAATTCTTTTAAGAAGCACCTTACACCCTCTGTTTCTTTGATAAAGCTATAGCGTATACCCTAGGCAATGGTGTTCATGACTTTAGTGTATATTCTCTACCTATAGCGTATAACTCTCTGGTTTTTTTACGACTACATCACTGCATAGAAGGGCGGCAATTGGCTGTAGTATATTGAACATATAATCCAGTATGTTTGTTTAAATTTAAGAAAAAAAAGAGAGAAAGAAATTTTTCCTTATTTTAGAATAAAAATATGAAGTAAATTTCATATAATTACAGTATAATCAGCATAAGATACAGATATATTACAGTATAAGATATCTAAAACAATGTAATGGGTCAAAAATATATGGGTAATGTGTCAAAAATTTTGCGATACTATAATTTCAAATGTTAAATATTCAAAATATTGGGTCGTTCGGATTAAATTGCACTACAAGTACCAGTAGGAGTAAACAAATGTTGCTTGTTATTCGATGAGATGTGCATGTCTAAGAATTATTTTTTTAATTTTTTGCCTGTAACTAGACCTCAAAATATAAAATATTCATGATCTGGGTTCGACAACAGAGCAAATATGAAAGAATCTTATTCAGGTGTGCAGAAACTCATTTTAAATGACAACCCTAAAGCTTTTTATGTCCCTTGTTCCTGCCATTGATTGAAATTAGTTATAAACGATGCTGCTAAACAATGCCAGAAATTGTGCATTTTTTTACTAGTATAAGAGTTCGGTTCCATTTCTTTCCAATGTTCAATATTAAAAAAGCACATAAATTCTTTAACTTTGGAATATGTTAAAACGACTGCAGTGTTGCAATGCAGTACTCGGCATGAAATTTTATCAAAATTAATATTGTATTAAAACTTCTAAAAAGTCTAAATTTGAACATATGAGATTGAATTAAGGTTTTTGAATCGGTAAATCTCTTTATAAAGAATTTCGTGTTAACAGCTTTCGACAAATCTTGACTTCTGAGAAAGCAGCCGTGAACGAAATGGGGTCAGTTAAAGATTTTAAGACATTGTTGCTCTGTATGAATTAGATGCAAAAGTAAATTATTTGCTTACGAAGGAACAGACACTACCATTACCCATGAAAAATAATTGAAATCAAGGTGCTTAATTAGCTTTTAGATATCTTGATAGTGACAAAAATTCTATCACTCAAAGGTTTAAACAGCTAAACGACCATTGTAACATTTTCCAATTTTTATATGATATTTCTTTATTAAACGATCTAAACTCGACTGATATTTAACTCTAACGACAGTTGATGTTTTAAATCAGATTAAGAAAATAAATTAGTTGAAGTATTTTTTATATCTTCCTTTGTTTAAGATTTCTTTTTAACTTTGCCAAATACCGTTGCTAATTGTGAACAAAGTTTATTTGTTTTAACATTGTAATAATAATGTGTATATAAATATATATATATGATTGTATATATATCATGATATGTAATTATTTTAAGTACTAATAACAATGTGTATTTTAAAATAGACTATTAATTTTACTTTAATATTTTAAACACAATCATCTGATTGGTGAATGATTCAAACAAGTAGTAATTTTTCCATCTGAGCAAAAATGTGTCTACAATGGGACTCGAGCCCAGAAGCCTTGGCTTTTATTGCCAATACTATTCCAATTGAGCTATCTGGAAGACACACCAGCCAACACAATAATCGCTCAGATCAACTATTTGGTCATGACATCTGGGCTTTATTTTAATTTTGAAACATTTATAATTTTATAAACTAAAAATAACAGAGCTCCCAAATAGTCTTCCTTTTCCTCCCAAAGTCCCCTTTTTAGAAAAAGGTCCACTTTAACGTGTTTTGGTCTTCGTAGTCTGCTTTCAGTGGCTGAAAAAAAAGGAAGAAAAAATCATTCATTAAGAAGACATAAAAAAAACTTTTTTTTTAATGGCAAAATTGTGATGCATGCTGGTGTTGCATGCCCCCTTAATGTCTAAATTCACACTTTCTTTAAGCCATGAAAAGAAATAAATAAATATAAAGTAAAGAATCCCCCTCCCCCCTCCCTAATAAGTAATCAATTAGCGTTTTGAAGTCAAATGGAACCGACCACTCACTCATCATATTGTGGTTTTATTTTCTTCCCTATTTTTGCGATTGGAATCGTTACCGCTTTATCCCAATGTGTGCACGTGACCCGTTTCCTTTCACAGGTGCTTTTTTTTTTTTTTTTTCTAAGTGCCTTATTTCAGTAAAAATAAGCTGCGATTAGATTATTTAATTAGTCTGATGGATTCCTATTAGTGATGAAAGAGAAAGAAATGTGAAAGAAAAAACAGAAGAAAAAACGTTATCAAAGTAAGTAATTTTTTTCTTTATTTAATAAATGTGAAAATATTGTAATTTGATAAGCATATTTTCTATGCCGATCTCTCTTTTTTTTTCATTTCCCATATTTGCATCGCACGACATAGGTACTCTTCTAGAGAGAGACAAAGAGATACCTTTTTTAATTTTGCAAAATAACTCTTACTTTCGCAAAATTCCACTTTCATTCTCTTTAAAATTGTAATTCAAAATTTATTTTCATGATTAAAAGAATTATTATTTTATAAATATAATAATGGAATATTTTATAAATATAATTTTATTATTAAGAAAGTTTTTTATCTGAGATCCATTCAACTGCTTTTGATTTGATTTTCAAGAGTAATAATTTAAACTTTAAAAGCTGAACGTTCAATTATTATGATTTCTACATAGTATACATTTTTTACATAGTATATATATATGTGTATAATATATCAATACAAAAACCCTTAACGGGTTAAAAGTTTGTGACACAGCACTTTATCTTATGCTCTAAGAATTTTAAATATGGAACTTAAAAATAGTGATATCAAATTTTGAGTGACGCTATGCTATCAATTATAATCTCTCTATATATTATTTATATCTCTATATATTTTTTTTATAATCGCACGTACAAAAATTATGTTCAATTTAAAAAAATGTATAAAAGCTTATTCATTGATGCTTTATCATTTACATCTCTCATAAATTCCAAGTATGAGTTTTGAAAGATATATCAAAATTTTAGTGACGCTTTGATGTGGCTTTAAACGATTTGTTTTAAAATTAAATTAAAAATTTTTTTGGTTTGGCTAAGATATATTCACACATCCAAACAATAGTTTTAATTTTCTAATATACTTTAAATATGCCACTTTCACTGAATTTTTATAATGCATTTAAATGTATTTATTTGAATAAATTGATTTATTCTTTGTCCAATGCTATTAAAAATTTAAAATAAGATTTACGTAAATAATTTTTTTGCCTCATAGTAACCATTTGAATACATTTAACTTAGTTAGGATACAATGACGCAAAAGAATTATTTACGTAAATCTTATTTTAAATTTTTAATAGCATTGGACAAAGGATAAATCAATTTATTATACACATTGTGTCTGCTAGCTCATAGAATAACATATAATCCGAGATCCTAAGAAGTCCAATTTTTCATGCAGATTATATAAAAATTAAGAGTTTTCCTAGATACTAGGTTAGTCTTACTCACCTCATCAAAAACGGATTCCTTTTATATATTATTTTTTTTTTTTTTAAATCTAGGCTGTTTCGGAGAAAAAAAAAAGACAAACTTACACCATCGAAATTGCTTTCAAAATGGGTTTACAGATCTGAAAATATACTGCATGTAGAATTGTAAAAAAATTCAGAATAGGATTAGACTGCAGATATAAGACTGTTTTAAAAAAATCAGAACAATAGGACCTATATTTGCTGAGTTATTAACAGGCGGCTTTTCGCATTTTCTTTGATGTCGAGTTAGCTGTATATATGAGTTCCGCCATCTATGAATTCTACGATACGATACGATATGATTTTAGGCTTACGGCTGCATCACTTGGAATACTACCGTCTTCCAATATGTATATGAAGACGTGAGTTTCAAAACTCGCCTAAAATTTTAAAAATCGTGTTTTCTCTATCAATCTATTCTATTGGTAAACCTTACACAGAAAAAACACAAGAATAGGAAGAAAAAACTTGTTTTAGCCTGTATTTCTGCCACTGTAAAATCTTGGTTTTCTATAAAAACAAATGAACCCAGTTAGAAGTTTTTCTGGATAAGGCGTGTTTTGAAACTCATGTCTTCATATATATATTATTGCTTTCAAATTTATTTTTATTTTCTTCTATCTTTTCAAAAAGAAAGCATTGGATTAATGACAAATTTCGGCTTTCGTCGAATTAATAGTTTTATATTGCTGTTCTGAACATGATTTGACTTTTTAGAAAATGTCTGTATGTGACGCAAATTTTGCGGGCGCTCTATCTTTAGAAGCAGTCTGCGGAATTTAGTCAAACCTCAGATACAATTAGACCTTGAAATAAATTGATGCTGATTAGGTTTTGGTATAAATTGCCCAAGAGATGGTTAAGCTGCATTTTTCATTGCATTGCCACTGTTAAGCTGCATTTTTCAGGATTTACGTGATATCCATATTTCAGGAACTAATGCACATAATTTCACCAAACAGATAGACCTGTTTTTATATTAATTTCTATCTTATAAATCTAAGCAGTGTTCATTTAAATAGATGCTGTTTAGGTTATGGTACAAATCGCCCAACAGGTGGCACTGCTGCATTCCTAAAGGGGCTGAAAGAACTGGGGTGTAATGCCTCTGATTTAACTATAAGTCTGTATAATTATTTTCGAGACTGGCCTGCATGCTGGGAAGATTTCTGCAGAATTCAAACTCAGAAAAATTTGCCAAATTTGTGTTTTTTGAAACATGTAAGTTCACGATGGCTGACTCTTGATCCTGCTGCAAATAGAGTTCTACAGCATTGGGATGCCATTGTAAAATATTTTTTGAAGTACATTCCAATGAAGCAAACAAATCTTATGCCTACAATTAGTTATAAAAAGATCATATGTTTCTTAAAAAAAAAGACTATCAAAGGTGAATTGATGTTTATCTGTATCAGTTCGGCTCTTTTTATGAATTTTACATCTTTATTTAAAAAAGAATAGCCATTGAGGAATTTGACTATGTATATATGAAATATTAAGGAACTTTTCATCAATGATGAACTTGCAAGTTGCTTAGCTGCTTTAACTTCAGTAGAAAGAGATAACTTTGCCTTATCTCTCAGAAATCATTATGTTGCTGCTGCCAATTATATTCTGAAGAAGAAAATTGTTAATGGTAATACCTTACTTAAAGCTTTAGGTTGCATTGGACCCTGGTAAAATTAAAAATTCTCAGAGTGTAACAGATATTACGAAAATCGCCAACTCATTACCAATAAATGTCAACATTGATCTTGTCATTGATGAATGGAAATTATTACAGTTTGAAGACATTCCCGAATGGTATAACAGAATCAACCATTTTTAGAGTAATATTTTAAAAACAGAAATACAAAGCAAATTAAAGTATGCAAATCTTGCCAAAATAGTCGAACCTGCATTGACACTTATTCATGGCAGTGCAGATGTGGAAAGGGGTTTTTCTCGATCAAGTAGGATCTTGACTGAGCAGAGAGCATCCATGTCAGTCCGAATGTTGAATGCTAGGCTGACAGTTAGTGATGCTCTAAAGTTGTACAAAAACAAGCCCAAATTAGTTCCAATTAAAAAAAAAACTTCTTAATTTAGCTAGTGTAGCTTACAAAAGTTACAATACTTACCTTGAACAGGAAAGAAGAAAAAAAGAAGTAGCTAAAAAAATTAAAGAAGAAGAAGAACTTAAGGCTGCTATTGAAGAAAAAAATTTAAAATTACATAAAAGTAAAGAAGATATTAAAGCCTTAACAACTGAGTTAAAAACTGCAAAGAAAGAAGAAAATGTACAGAACCAAGTTTCTGACCAACTCCTTGGTGAGGCCAATAGAAGGTTAAAGAAAGCTCTTGATAACGGTGATTTTGCTGAAGCTAAGATTGCACAAAGTATGATAGAAGGTGTCATGAAGTCAAAAGAAGAAGGGAAATTAAAACGGAAAATTATTAATAATCTGAAAAAAAAAATTGGATGAAAAGAAGGATTCCCTCATAACAGGTTTTTCAAACAAAAAGCTGAAAATATAGTAGACTTTCAGCAGAATTTTGCAATTGCTTAGTGTTTTGTATACAGATATTATGTTTTTCAAACAAAAAGACAAAAATATAATCGATTTTCAGCAGAATTTTGGAATTGCTTGGTGTTTTGTATATAGATATTACAGGTTTTTCAAACAGAAAGGCAAAAATATAATAATAGATTTTCAGCAGAATTTCGCAATTGCTTGGTGTTTTGTATATAGATATTTTTTACATTCTGCTATTTTTTCATTATTTAATTTTGTAAATATTTGATATTAAAGAAGTTTTTGACCAGATTCATTTTTTATTTCAAGCATTTCAAGAAATTTTTGCCTTAAAATACTTAATGATTAAACATATTTTGATAATAAATTTCTTAGATACATTAGTTTTTATTTAATTGAAAATCACTATTTGCTGTTGTAAATATTAATAAGGCAGGAATTTGAACTACAAGTGCAGGCTTTTTTAAAAAGGAAAATTACCAAGATAAGTGCTAAATATTGAATACTTTCTTACTTCTTCAGTAGGATATTTAATTGTGTTCAAATAAGGTTGTACAAATTGTTTAATTATATCTTTATAAAGATAACTAATATATTTTCTGAAATATTTTTTAAAAATTTGCTTGCATATTTAGGAAAACTCTGTGTAGTGTTTTTAGACAGATGGTTCCATTTTGAATGTAAAATAAATGGTTCCCCAAAGTCCCCTTTTTAAAGAAAAATGGTCCCCCAAAGTCCCCTTTTTAAAAGAAAAATGGTCCCCCAAAGTCCCCCTTTTTAAAAGAAAAATGGTTCCCCAAAGTCCCCTTTTTAAAGAAAAATGGCCCCCTTTCCCCCTTTTTGGGACCTAAAATTGTGTTGGGAGCCCTGAAATAACTATGAAAACTTTCTGGTGAAAATTCTGAATTTTTAAATAAAAAAACTGCTTTCAAATCGGACATTTCATACTTAGTGACCTAATATTTAAAATACATTAGCACAACATATTTCTATACCTAAAGAAGACCTAAGTTGTCAATGGTGATTATACTAGAGAGGAGTGTAAGTCCGTGACAATAAATAGTTCTGTACTGAATATGAAAGAAATGGCATATTAAATCATTTTTTCTTCATTTTCACAGGAAAAATAATTGACTCATTAATCAAAATCGATTGAGCTTAGCATATATTCATTTTTATGATAAATATCTAATAATAATCAAGGAAATGTATTTATTCGCAAGGAAGGTTTTTGGCAAAGACTTGGCGCGGTGCAAGCAAATAACTAGCAACCTTAGACCCCCAATAGAGCTGTGCGGGGTGATGGTCAATAGATATTGTCTCCTCTTATTATCAGAGATTGTAGATTTTTGATGTCCAATCAAAAGTTTCTTTTTTAAAACTATTAAATATAGAGAAAAATTTTCGGTGGATTCGAATTTTTCGGAAAATTTCACCCCAAGTACATACCCAACATATGGATGAAACATTTAAAATAACAAAGAAAATTTTCTTTTGCAAATTAAAATGAATAAAAGAAGCTCTTTATTTTAAGGCTGTTCTAAAAAAAATTATCTTTCCCCCCGCTCAAGAAACAGAAAATTTACATTTTAAGGCTCTTTTTTAAATGTAAAAACAGGATACTTGCAGGCATAATATTTGAAGGGATTTGAAATCGAACAGTTTTTCTTAGTTTCCGGTAAATTAATTACAAGCAATTGTTGTCTAAGAATGGATTTTTATTTATTTATCTAATTTACTGGACAGTTGCGTTGGATAGAAAATTTTGGTGGATTAGACAATTTCACCTCAAGTAAATATGAAGCATATGGAAAGAATATGTAAAATAACAAGAATTTTCCTTTTGTGTAAATTAAAAAAAACCCTTTTTTTTTTTTTTTTTTTTTTTTTAATGCGGTTTTTTTTAAGTACATTTACAATATAATTTCCATCCCTCTGCAGACAGAAGTTTAAACTATTCTTATTTTACATAGAAAGAATTGATCAGAAGTTAAATTAATTTGACTTTTAAACAATGTTATAAATTCAATATTTTAACAGTATTTTAGACACAAAAACAAGAACAAATTCACCAGTTATTCATAATGCATACTATAGTTTTATACATAAATGTAAGTTAATTTGATTCGATATGTTAAATTATAATTTAATTTTACATAAATCAATTAACTGGAAACGAAATTGCAAAATATCTAAATATATTGGATTAGGATTAGTTTAAAACAATTTCTTCAATGCTACTAAATATGTGCATTTGTTTGTAAACATTGTGGGAAAAAAAATTGTGAGTAAAGTGTTGTAAGAACATTGTGAAAGGGTGTGTATGTGTGTTTCCTTCTATTTTAATAGATAATTTTGAAAAAAGTGATGATATAATAATTTTTAGGATGAAATTTATATTGAATATGAAATTGGAATAAAATTTGTAAGGATTCTTTTTTTTTTTAAACATAAAAATTGAATGCTAAATAATAAGAATTTTATCTTTATTTAAAATGTTAACATATATATCAATAAAATTTTTATTCGGCTTCATAATAAAACACTGCACAGCTTTTGAGTTTTAGCGTTTATTACACCGGTAGATTTATTTATTGTTATTATTGTAATGAAAGCTTTCAAATCTGGGACTAAATAATAATTGATTTAGAAAAGAAAAGCTAAAAGTATTCATTCCTGTTTTCTTTTATGATTTTCCGAAGAAGATTTCTATTACAAACAAATCAGCAAAGACCATTTATTTTTATTATAAAAATAAGGGGAAAAACAATTTTTATTTTATGTACGTTTCATGTGATTTACAATAAATTCTATATTGAATGTATTAACAAAAACTGTTCAATTTAATATGATATAGCTTTTTGCTAGCTAATTTAATATGATATGATTTTTGTTTGTGCACTTTTAAAATAAAATTTCCTGTCCTTTATTTTTTCTTGTTGGGTGGGAGGGTGTCTGAACTAAAACACAATTTTTCTCTTATAAATTAGTTCTTTCTGAATATTTTTGTACATTAAATCATCGTTAATTTTATATCTTCGTGAAAAAATACTGAAAATAGCATTAACAAATGACTAAAACTTCAAAAATTGTAGGATAAAAAAATTTCTATATTGAAAAAAAATAAGATTCACTCAATTTGCAAATGTTGAGAAATCGTCACGCAAACCCCCAAAAACCCACAAAAATTGCTGTACGCGAATTCCGAATAAACTTCATTGAAAAAAGGTTAAAATATATTGTATTGGACTAAAAGTTAACAATTGGATGTATTTTTAATAATGTAGAAAATCATCACGAAAAACAAAAACGAAACATTAAATTGCATAAGAATTGCTAAAAATTCAGAAATCACAGATGACAAAATTTAGTACATTAGGCTAAAACAATGGAACCGAAATTCTTTTAGGAATACGGAACAATCTGCGTGGAACATGAAAAAATAAAAGAATTGGTAACATGAACTCGCTCAAATTTATCCCCCCAAACAACGATAAACAGCCAAATCCGGCAATTCTACAACACCAAATTTAGTAAAAAGGCTGGCGTAGCATAGTACCCATTGACTAGTTAAACGTGTCCCAACTATAGTTGCTGTAACTAAAGCTTAGTCTTCACACTTTCAAGCAATAAATTCCATGGCAGCACTGCTTAAGACAATGTAATTTTTTGGATACATTCTAAAGCAATACCGGTATACCCAATAACATGCTATTTAGTTTTTAGACACTGTAGCCATCCAGATAGTTAAATTCGAAAAAAATTGGCAATTAAAGCCAAGGTTTCTGGGTTTGAGTCCCAGCCTGGACATATTTTCGCTCGGATGGAAAAATACTACTACTATGTAATTAATTTAATCTTGGTATCATTATTTTTTCATAATTTTCTGCAAGGAATTCATACATTTTTTTTTGTTGTTGCTGTTTAAACTCTTTTTTAATCAGTTTTGGCTCAAGAATGTTTATTAAATTTAATTTATTCTAGTAAATGGAATTGCTATTTAAAAAATATATTGATTGCTATATAAGTAACGATTTTGACAAAGAAAATTCAAGGAGAATTAGATATATAATTATTTATTTCACATTTGATGTTGTGTTTTTGTAAACATTACTAATGTAAAGTAACATCTTCATGTATGCAATTTCAAATAATCACATAATTTTCTCTTCATATCATATTTTTATTATTCAATTTTAGCAAAAATAACATGCATAGTTTGTTTTAGTATGATTATCTCTCTTTTGGGTTGATGACGTGATTGCTTTATAATATTGATTTTGATATTAAAATAAAGGGCTCCGCAAAGACAAATCAAGGCAAATTACATCTTGAAGTTCATTCTTATTTTTAAATGTTACGAATATGAGATTATATTTGTGGCTTATTATTTAAATAAATAAATATGGGCGATTCTCCAATAAATGGCTAATTTGTGTCCCATGGGGTTATATACTACATTCTATCATTTACATAATTTTCGTTAGCATAAAATGTATTCTGTGATGCCTGCTTACAATTTTGAAAAGAATTAAAAAAAAAAAAAAAAAAAAGCAGTAACTTTTACTCCAATAATAGTTTAAATACTCATTTTGTCACTACAGTGGCTGAGAGGTTATACTCTCGAAGCTGATAGACGGGAAGTGCTGGGTTCGAACCCAATCGCGCCCGTCGGCCTAATCGTTCGGAGTTTTCGTGGTTTTCTTCGAACCTTGGCTTTCCACGCGTTAATACGGGTTAGGTTCCCTTAGAAAGACCCCCACGAAGGGCACTCCCCCCTGGGCCTATATCCCTCATGCAGATAATTGGCCATCATAAATACAACCAACCAACCATTTTGTCACTACTGTTTGTCCCCACTTCATGTACTGATCTTCTGGGGCAAATTTTAGTGCAATGACAAACTATTTTTAGAAATTTTACTATACAATTCTAAGGTATAAAATAAAGAATTTTTGTTCTAAACTTTAAATAGTTTTATATTTATTATGGCCAGAGAAATGTTGCCCCTTAGTTTTGATGTCACTACTGCCCCCTTGTCTAAAACAGCGCATGTGACCATCCAGAGATCAGATAAATTTTGAAGGACAGTTACATTTAGTAGGAACAACAATCTTGATTGCTGAGAAAGTCACATGGTTTAATTAAAAACTTCAAAATTTAATTAAAGACTTCAAAAGCAGTTATTGGGTCATTAGGAAAGTCATGTTCGTTTGGGAAAATCAATTCATACCGGAAAATTCTGCCAGGTAATTATTAGACATTAGATATTGGAATCAATGTCTAATAATTAAATGATAGAATTTTCTGGCACAAATTGATTTTCCCAAACGGACACGACTTTTGAACGACCCAATAGAAGAAGCAAAATAGAGAGAAAGATAAGAATATGTTTATTACTTTGTCACTACTGTCCCGTACTTAAATTTTCCATATTATTTTTATTTATGATTTTGTCACAATGTAACATACTTTTGCTTAGTTCATAATAACATATTGCAGTCTTACTATAAGATTAACTTATTATGATCAAAGAAACACTTTTGTTAATTTTGTCACTAGTGTCCCCTTTCAATGAAATTTCATCAGTTCACTACCCTGTTGAAATTTTACTTAATCTTGATTAAAAACATAATCAGCAGAATTTTTATTTTAAATTATTCAACATATTTATTGAACTCAGTTCCATGCGGCTTTTATTTAGATAAATGTATGAACAAATTTCTGGTTCGAATCGAATTAAATAAATTATAAAACCGAGCCGGTAGGTAGATAAAAGAAAAATACTGTTTAAAGTTCATGCCAGAATATTGTACATTACTCTCTACCTTATGTCTCAGAAGTAAAATTGTTTAAAATTTAACTTTTATTTTTCCCTAAATCTCAGAGTGAAATTACCCACTTATTGGAGAATCGCCCATATACAGGTACATATTGTAATTCATATTGTTATTTTGCTATTTGAATTTCATACACAATTTTTTTTCGTAATTTGACTGTTTAATTGATCGGCATATTTTAGCTCAATAATGCTTATTTTTAAAACTGTTTCTTTACCTGACCTGCTGTAACTAAGTTCTCTCTCTCTCTCTTTTTTTGGGGAGTGTGTATGATATTTATAATGTCAATATAAAAAATGCTTTTTCTAAAGGAAAAGCATGTGAGATTTTGAAGTGTGAGATTTATTCTTGATATGGTACTTTCTTGTAAATATTGCTAGAATATGATAATATTTTTTCTCATTTAACCCTTCACCGATCAGGTGGGTTCAATGGATCCGATAGGTACACTCAATGATTTTTCTCATTAAAAAAAAAATACTCAAAATTCCATAAATCTGTGACTTTTTCTGGAATGTTCTACTCTTTTTATATTTTTTTTTCATAAGACAAATAATTTTGAATGTACCTGTCGGGTTTATTAGATCCGTCCGTAGGTGGAGGTTTAATTTTCAGTTAAGTGTTATTTTTTAAGGCTGTTCTGAAATCCAAAAAGGCAACTTTATCACATAAGTTACAATTAATTTTTGTTTGGAAATGCATGAAACTAGCAAATGATGTTGTTCAGAAACTTATGTAACGAATTGTTTTTTTCCGTTTTTTGCAAACGCAATAGACCTTTCAGAAAATAATGTCAAAGTGAGCATTTTGAACCGAATTTCTGCTTGAAAAAAAGGACTCAAGGAAGGGAGAAAAACGTGTTTGTCACGTGATCACAATCGCTTATAACTTAATAGTTAATTTTTTTTATCAAAAAATGGAAAACACAATTCAATTCCAAATCGTTTCAATAGTGAGGCTTTCAAATTTTATATCTTTCAGTTAAAAAATGAATTTGTAAATGTGTCAAAACGTTTTGCACTTGTTGAGCAGAGCAGTTGAAACCTTAAGAGATGCAAAATTTCTTAATTAATCTGATTATTTTAAAAATTTTAAATGCAAATTAATTTCAGATATATTTGTTTTCATTTAAATAAATTATAGTTAGCACATTTAACTCACTTATTAAAATCGTTTCAGTTGTGGTTAAAAAACAATTATGTCATAGGGGCGGCAAAATAATGTTCGCCTCAGGTGCCGAAATTTATGGCACCAGCCCTGACCGACTATCTGAAATTTTAGACCCAACTGATCAGGTCTCCCAGCCTCTTCTAGCAAACTTTTCTACCCCCTTCTTCACAAAGGGGAGTATCCTTTTTCCATTTAACAGACCTGAGCTGTTTTTCATCCTCAACAAACTTTGTTCAGATAGGCTCTGCTTAATTTTCTCATGCATATGAGTGCTCATCTGCTTTTACTTTCATTTTCAACCTGTGAGGTTGACCGGATAAGATCACAGGTAAAAACCATTAGAGTATAGAACCATTTATCCGGAATGCTTGGGGTCAGATGTATTCCGGATAACTGGTTTTTCCGGTTAACTGGTTGTGCATTAAAGCAGCATCCATTTGATAAGTTTTGTGGAGTATGTGTGGTTGTGGTATTATTTCTGATTTTAAATTATTAGATTACTTGGATTAAAAATCAATGCAAGAAAGATCAAAAGTTAACCAGAGTTTAAAAGAAGATAATTTATAGGAATCCCTTAGGAACAAAAATTCTTCTGTTTCCTCTGCATAAAAATTAAAACATCTAAAATACAACTTAAATATATTTTCATTTCAAATACTAGATGTTGTCACCAAATTATACAATTGTTTCAGGCAAAGCCTATATCAAACTAGCAGTGTATGACACCTTTTTCTGCAAAGATTCTGAAATCAGTCTATCAGAAATATTATTCCGGATAACTGGTTTTCCGGTTAACTGGTTTCTGGATAAATGGTTCCATACTGTAGTGGTAAAACTATTTTCTTCAGCTCTCTTTAGAAATATTTGACACTTGAACTTCAAGCTAGGAAGATGAATTCGAATGTATTGTTCCTTTTGACTCCAGCCGAAATATTTAAGTACTTTGAAATAAGAAGAGGTTAAGTTTCTAGCACATGGGGATACCTATGTGAGAGTTTTTCTTGTGATAAGTGAAGTTCTCTAAAGTGGAATAATACACAAAATGAGTTTTTTGAAGTTGTGTCACTTTTCTTGCAGATGAGTGATAATAAGTTAATACTTAAGTTTTTCACAGCATGAAAATGCTTCTTCCACCTGTTGTTTTAATAATAATTGACTACAATTCTTAACCCTGTATGATAAAAATTGTCTTAAAGTACTACATAAAGCCTGAGCATATATCATTCTAACCACTCATAACAGCTTTAAATGTTATTAAAATTTAAAAGATAAAAGATTAATCAAGAAATAAACAATTAAAACTAAACTGTAATTTTCCATGTGCAGACGCAGATTATTAGGAAATCCACATAGCTTTTACAAATGATTTAAAAAAATTATAATTAATTATAGTTTGAAAAATTCAATATTCATATAAAAGTACAATATTTATTTTTACTTGTGTTTCTTTAATTCATGCTATTATTATGTTGCTAAATTCATTCCATGTCATGCTTTAATAAAATTATAATACCTGATTTGGAAATATAATTCTTGTAATTCTTATGTATCGGCAATGGCCATAATTGACTTTTTATTAAAAAAGATTAACTTTATAGTATTGTAAGGAAAGAATAAAACTTTTTAAAGACTGTAAAACTAAAAAATGACACATATCATTTTGATTATTTTTATAGTCGTTTTGTTTTACAAACTATGGAGAAATTTTCCTTCAACAGGTAATGGGCAGTGATCTTAGCCAACAAAAGAGACAGGCTATGATATTTCTATTCCTTTTGGCTGTCACATAATCAAGATAAGCTTGTTTTCACCAATTGTCAATTTGTTATATGATCAAAGTAGGCTGAAATCAGCCAAAATTAGTGGAGTGCTGTGGCCTGTCTCTTGTTGGCTGTGGTATAGATTATGATTATCTCTGATTTTGTCATGTCTAATATGAGTGAGATTTTTAATCTGTATGATATTATTTGAATATACAAATGAAAATATTATCTGATTTTAATATTACGTGCTTACTGATTTCATCATACTTGTATCATTAATAGGTGATGATGTTTGTGGTATAAGTATAACAGTTCGTGAAAAAGATGATATAATATTGGTATGGAACAGTGATGCTACTGCAAATACTGAGAGCATTAGATACAAAGTACATGAATTGCTACCAGAAATACAGTTTATTATAGAGTTTTATAAAGGTATTTAATTCATTTATTATTATTAATTACAAATTACATAAAGTGTGTCAAAAGTCACCAGTCAAACTTTAATCCCTTGGGGACGAGCGACACGTATACGTGCCGCATGAAGCACTCAGAATCCTTCTTTTTTCTCACCAGTAAAATTTTACTGTAAAATTTGCCTTATTTAATCAGCGCATTTTCTCGATTCAAGAAGATACAAATTTCTGTTTTTAAAAAACGGTGACAAACGATTAAAAATTTCGTAAAAGGCTCCCATCCAGAAGGGGTTAAAAGAAGTCAAGCATATAAACATCATTTTACTTTCATGTGGTTGTAATAGATGACCACTAGAGGAAGGGGGGGGGGGAGCTCTTTGCAATTAGGTAAGTTCGAAGACACATGACAGGGTTATCTGAGGTATGGACATTACTGGAGTATGGTGCAGTTATAGCAGAGATTGGGGTTAATTTATGGCTGAGCAAACTTCAACTACTCAATTTGCATTTTTATTTTGTTCACACTTTACTTTTATCTGATATCCTAAAATCTGCAATTTAATTAATTTAAGTTGCGTATACTTATTAGTACTGTAAAATCCCATTGTAAGCCCCCTTTTTCAAAAGCAAAATACATTAAATTTGGGAAAAGGCTTATAATCGAGATTTTTTTTTTTTAAATCATTAAAAAACACTTTTTTACTATTAATTTAGAAGTAAATAAGGCAGATGCAGGGGTAAGAATCATCCATATTTCGACAGATTTCTGATTTTGAACAAAATTATTATCTAAAATCTCTCCCAACAGAAAACCACTAAGCAAAATTAAAAACTCTTTTTATTTATTTTTTTTAAATATACTTCTTTATTTGTTATTTTATTGCAACAATATTTAATCAATCAACTAAGCTTCAAGACTTTAAGCTTCAAGAAAAAATGTAGAAGACTATAAATTCTGAATTCTATATTGGACACAAAAATATTTTGGCTGTAATTGATATAGTCCAGGAGAAATGTACATTTTACCTTGCAAAAGGTCGGGTAGAAGATTTTATTTTTTTAATTTGTCTATACTGAGGCAAGCGTGGCAAAACATAGTTTTCTAACAAAATTTCTTGAGGCTAAATTTTCTGTGGCCAAAAAACAACATTTTGGAACTTTTTTTGATTTTTTTATAAATATCTCGAGATCCGTTGCCATACGATATTATTTGTCAATTACAATAGTAAAGAAAACAAAATTCTCTATAAATTTCATACTTACAACTTTTTTATATGCTCAATAGCAAGCACAGTATGCCATTTCAAAAAAAGACAATTTTTCAATTTTCTTAAAAACCGCGAAAAAGGTAGTTTTGCCCTGATTATTCAAATGTTCACCACAGATTTAATCAAATATATCGACTTCTAAAAATTGGTAGCAATAAATTATCTGTTATTTGCACAACACGTCTTTATTTTCATCTCAACAGACATTTTATATTCAATCTATATATATAAAAGAAAGTCTGAATTTTGTATTAATCAACGTGCAGCCCAAATTACTGAACCTAAAGTCAGAAAATTTGGGGTAAAAATATTTCTTATGACATAGAGTGCCGCTAAGAAAGTATTTTCTAAAATTCCACCTCTAAGGGGGGTAAAAAATAGAATGAACTTTAAAAAAATTCCTTAAAAATCTGATTTTATAGTTATTTTTCAACTGATAACATATTTTAGTGTATTTTTTTATGCTGGATCGAATGGTACTAACCAAATTCTTCTAAGTCTAATAATTCATGATATATTTTATATTTTCCTCCTAATTTGGCACTATCTTTTGCGCCAAAACCTCAAACTTTCAAGTGATAATTTCTAAAAACTCCATTCTCTTCATTTTGTTACTATAGCAAGGGAAGTAATTCAAATTGAATAGTTTTTTAATCAATTCTTTTTGGTTAAATAATTAAAACAACTATGTCAGTTAGGAAAAAAAATACAAAAGCCTCAAAAATTAAAACAAACAATTAAAAAGAAAAAACTGTTGTACTTTTTCGTTCTACCAACATCATGCCAAAATATATGGTATTGTGCCATTTATTTCAACCCTAACATGCAAATGATTTTTATTGGAAACCGTGCCAAACATTAATATTTGCTATTTATTGAATGTGAATATTTTTTATGAGTATTATTTCACCATAATCTCGTAAAACTTTTTAATTTGTTATTTTTTTAATAGAAAATATTTATTATTAATTATAACTTACATTTACTAATGATACTGACATAGATTTTATCATTTGGCAGCAGTGGTGTAGTCGTGAAAAAAACATAGTGTATACGCTCTAAGCAGAGGGTATATGCTTAAGGCAGAGTGTATACCCTAGAGTGTATATACTATAGCTTTCTTGAGAAACAGAGGGTATGTGTTCTTTTAAAAAATCCAGAAGGTATACGGCATATACCCCCGTATACCCTCCACTACATCCCTGTTTGGCAGTTATCTGATGATGAGGAAGCTACAATAAAATTATTTCAGAAGTTAGAAATTATACATATAGGGTCTCTGCGGCCGAGTGGTCAAAGCACCATGCTGCTAATCGCTCACGAGCGTAAGAGATTGTGGGTTCAATTCCCGCTGGTTCCATTGCACACACTCTTTGTGTGGAACTCCCAGGATGTATTTCTCTTGTGTTGTAATATTTCCTTGTGCTATCTTGTCTCCAACTTATAAGCGGGGCTCTCATGTCAAGCACACAAGTCGTATGTTTGTTGTTCAATAAATAAATAAATTATACATATAAAAAATTTTGTTAAAAAAACCATGAATCTCTTATTCAAAGAATGAAATGTTTACTGAAATGTGAGACATACGTATTACGTACGTCATGCATTTTTGTTACATTTTTGAAATTGATGTCATTCTAAGCAGAAAATGCACATTTATATATATACAGTTAGACCTCGTTATCCTGACATCTGGTTTTCACGTCACTCCGCTTATCACGTCAGTTTTTCAAAGTCTCGATTTTCTGTATATTGTTTTAATGTAAATAAACTCTGGATTTTACATCTGTGAAAAATTTTCAACTCCGTATATCCCGACGATTTAGGAAAATTGCCCAATTTTTCATAATCCACCTTATAAGCATGGACAGGAAGCGGTAAGAAATGGCCAAACTTTTCACAAACGTGTCTAAAATATCCATTGGGATAAATGAGAAATTTTACTTCAATCCTTTATCTGAATAAATAAACCCACATACTATGAATGACCAACTTAAACTGCAGATAGACGTATCAGTCTACTCACGGTTATTTTGTTTTGGTCAGGCAGTGATTTCTTGTGGTTACACGGCATTTTTCATCAGATTAAAACCGAAGCATTGCATTGCATTCAAATGATCAGAAATTATCTAACTTCCATTTCTGAAACAACGAATATCGATTACAATTCGCTTTATAATATTGAAAAAAGAATTGTAGGAAGCACATCTAGGGATATGCAAAGAATTCATTAATATTTCATGAAACAATAAAAAAACAAGTCGTCATAAATCTGATTTTTATTCTTTTCAATTTTGTTTTTGTATTTATTTTGTATAATAATAATGTTTTATTGTTTAAAAGTCCAAGAACAGTTATGAATTAAAATTGTCTTAAATTAATTACAAATACAGCTATAAACATATTTGGCACCAACTCCGGTTACCGCGACACTCTGCTTATGATGACACTTTTTTCTGGGTCATTAGAGTGTCGGGATAACGAGGCTCGACTGTATATATAAAATAAAAACTTTAACTGTAAGTGCGGTAAATTGATGCAGCACCTTAATTTGAATGTTTTTTAAAAATTAAAGCATCTACTTTAATACAAACAGTCAAATTTCAGAAAAACAATTTATTAAAAAGAAAAAATAAAGGCTAGCTATGACGTCACATTCTATCAAATCTTTTCAATGTGTAGTAAACTCACGGTAAATAAATAACTCCTATATTTTGTTTACTACCTCGATTGTATACAACAGCCATTTCTTATAGCTATACGTTATAGTTAAGTGTTTTATTAGTTTAGATTCAGAGGCAACATTTTCTGTGATTTATAGTAAAAAGAAAGAGGTTATTTCCCATTTCAAAAAAATTCTTGACTGATGTCACAACTTAAAATTTGTGGACATTTTCATCTAATCATTGTAGATTTTATTTCTCTTAATGGAAAATTTAAACTTACGTTTAAGAGTGGTGTTTTATTTAGAGTAGAAACCCTCTTGATCTAATACTTTAATTAAAGCTTATAATTGCATGTAAAGTAAAGGTTTTAGCTTTAAGCAAATAAAATTTCAGTAACTGCTATCTCATTTGGATGAATTTATTGTATTTTTTCCCATATTGTGAGAAATCGTATACTTCTCTTATGCATGCCAAAGAAAACATGTAATTTAATTTTAAAAGTTAAAAAAATTACCAAAATTGTGTCAAAAGAATATTTTTTTTTTTCTGAATGTGAGTTTTTTCATAAATGTCAAGTTAAGGTTGTTCATAAAGTAAAGGCTGTTCTGAAATCCAAAGGAGCTACTTTCTGACATATTTTTAAATTAATTTTTGTTCGGAAACGCATGAAATTGGCAGGAGTTCTTATTTAAAAACTATGTAATTGAAAGATAGTTTCCATTTTTGGTAAAGGCATAAGATTCTTCAGTTGGTGTTTTGAACAGAATTTCGGACACAACACCACGATAAAAGAGAAAAGCCGGTTGTCATGTGACCACAATTGCTCATAACTCGATAAGTAATTTATTTATCAAAAAATGAAAAACTCATTTCAATTCCAAATTGCTTCGATAGTCAGGCCTACAAATGTTAAGCCTTCATGTTTAATGAGCCAGAAAATGAGTCAGAAAGTTTTGCGTTGTTGAGCAAGGGACTGGAGAGCCACCTTAAGCATTATTGCTGGTTAGTATTTTCTAATCGAGTTGCATGCCAAATATTCGTTTAAAACATAAGCGATGCTTTATTGCTTTAAACAAAAGTGCATGCCCTAATAGGTGTCGGGCACATTCATTAAAATATGAATGCGCCAACTAGCGCACAGCTCGATTACTGAAGATTAACCCATTAGCACTTAAAGACATAAAAATAGTTCTGCATTTTTCATTTAAGTGATAACACTAATCTTTTGTAATTGGGTTCACATGATTATATAACTTTCCCATATGACTTTCCTATGACTAAGCAATGGAAAACCATATGATACACACTAGAACTAGAACCTTCCATGGAAAACTGATAGTGCAAGTCGCATGGAAATCCATTCTGAAAAACTCAAGTTTTATGCACCCGGAACGAGATTCCCATTTGCATTTTATATACTTATTAGATTATTTTGAGTAGTTTGATTTGATATCTGTTAAAATCGTGTTTTATTTTATTTTATTTTTGGTGTTTTAATTTCGTTTGCCAATTTAGTTATTGAATATTACACGAAAATGTACAAATTCTGAATTATTTACAATGTTTTTGAACAATTGAGTTAATATTTTGTATTTAAAAAGTATTCATGCTTGAAAATTACTTTAAAATCCATACAAAATCTGTAAATTGAGATAAACATTACCAACAAATATACTTTTGTTTTCTAAAAGACGTTGGAACAATCGAATGTGTGATGTTTAGAGTTTAAATTGCAGTAAAAGGGAAATTTATTGTTGTGTTAGGTTATTGTCACCAAAAATATGATGCCAGCATTACTCATAGACATGTCTTTTCTTTATACTATTGCATTAAGAGTAAATGGGTTCAGCTTTCGTAATCGGGTTGCACGCACCTTTAAAAATATCCATGCTTGAAAATTACTTTAAAATTCCTTAAAATCAGAAAATTGAGATACAATTTTGAAACAAATTTCATTTGAAAGAACTTTTTTCTATTAGACATTGTAAAAAATGATATTGTGTGCTGTTTAGGAGTTACAAAACTGGCAGTAAGGGCAGAATTTATGGGTTAAGTCGTTGCCATCATCAGTATGATGTCTGTGTTTTTACTTTATAATGTAGATGTATGCCATACAAACGAGAATTTCACTAAATGCTGCATGATTTGGTGTTTTGTTTTTCATATTGTCAGAAAAATCATATATTTTTCTCTTACATCCGCCAAAGAAAATGTGCATTCCGTTATTAAAGCTCAGGGATTTTATTGTGGTTGCTAGCCAATAACTTCATGTTTTCTAATTGTCTTTATAACGGTTTGTGGATGGGGATGCACAAATTTTCTTTATTGTGATAGCGGTATTATTTCATTTTAATTTATTTTACCTGGAAGGTTCCTTATGATTGACATGGGCGAAGCCGGGTAGTTCTGCTAGTAAATTTATATAATTTTAAAAGTAGGGTAGTGTGTACATGAATAAGATAATTTTGATATTTAGACAGTAACTTTAAGTGTATACAATGTTATTTTCAAAGCATTGTTTAAAAGAATACTTCAGTATTCAGTAACTTATTGGCACGATAGTTTCAATTAAGAAAGAGTTCTTGTTTAATTTTAATAATTTTATAATCCATACATATTTTTCCAGGGATCAATGAGATAAGTATAAAAATTTGTGAAAAACATATTTTATTCCACACTACAATGGTATACTATTTTATTTACCAATTATTCATAACATATGTTTTAATGTTTTAAAGATAGCAAACATTGTGTTGCAGTTCCATATAAAAGGGCAGACTCAAAAAATAAATATCTTTCATGTAAGAAATATTTTTACCTTAATAAAATAGCTACAATAAAAATGACAACAGATTATTTCACTAACTAATGTTATGTATTTATATCTTCTAAAATTTAAAAATTCTGTCAATAAAATATTTGAGATCACTAGTTTCATAAAAATATTTTAAAGATTAGTTTTAATAAATATTGTCTAATAAATGTTTAATATATTTAATAAATATTATCAATAAGTATAACAAGAGATTATATCATTTTAGCATGCAAAAATATATAAAACTTTAAGATTGTCTATTAATTGCTTTAAAGCTCAAACAGAAAAATTTACTTTAGTTGCTGAAGAATACACTTCGTGGAATATTCAAAATCTTCTGTAATATGTACTGTTTTGAAACTATATCTGTTTAATGATCTCAATGATACTATTTATCAAATGAAATACCAATTTATTTATGATTGTAAATGTAGACCATATAAACATTTTTGTTTTCGCATTGATCACCTGTCTCATTCAACTCCACTTTCCCTACACAATAAAAAAAGTACACAACATGACTGCATAAGCTAAATGAAAAAATGTATTTTAATAATAATAATTTCTACAAGCTATTTAAGAATATTTTTTTTTTCTCTTTGATGGCACTATTGTAGGATTATTAGCATCCTGTTTCAAAGGAATATCCTTATTCTGAATAAAATAGATATCTGGATCATGTTCATCTAGATGTATAAAGCCGAAAAAATACAAAAGCACAATATTAGGTTTTGATCTCAAGTATCTCATGAAAAAAAAATTATATAAAAGTGATAAAATTCAATCAAGGTATTTGTCCAGAACACTTCCATAGGTTTAATATTACCTTGCGAATGTCTTCATGTGACTAATTTAGTCTCATAATTCATATAACTCTGACTTTAAACACCTCAATACTAACTACCATAAAATCTTCGAAAATGAAATCTGTATATACGGAAACTGGTCTTTTAAGAAAAAATTATGTATTTTCAAGAGAAAGAATATGAACAGCAAAACCTTCTAAGATGGAAACCTGTTTAAAGTGGAATATATTTTGGTTTGGTTTGCAAGGTTTTAATGAATCAATATTTGACAAAGCTGATTACATAGTTCAGCATTACGTATTTAATGATTACACACTTAAAATTTTCAAAATCCAGCTATTAGGGATTTACTAAAATTCTTGCAGTAAATTTTCTTTTTAGGGTGGGGGTGGGGGGGGGAGCAAAATACATGTTTGCCATGGGTGCAAAAAAGGCTAGTTTCAGCTCTGAAACACATAATTTACTGCTAACAATATATAGAAGCTGACATACACGATTGAATCCGTGGGAAACATTTGAATAATCGGGGCAGAACTATGTTTTTCATGGTTTTTAAGAAAATTGAAAAAATTGTCCTATTTTTGAAATGGCATACTGCACTTGCTATTGAGTGTATAAAAAAGTTGTAAATATGAAAGTTGTAGAGAATTTTATCCTCTTTAATATTGTATTTGACAAATAATATGCTACGGCAATGGGTCTCAAGATATTTTTAAAAAAATAAAAAAGTCCCAAAATTTTGCTGCTTTTTGGCCACAGAAAATTTAGCCTTAAGAAATTTTGTTAGAAAACTTGGTTTTTCGATGCTTGCCTCAGTATAAACAAATTTAAAAAATAAAATCTTCTACCCAACCTTTTGAAAGGTAACCCCCCCTTTTTTTTTGGTACACTTCCCCTGGTGAAGCAGAAAGAGGGTTTTTTAATTTAGAGGAAAGTAAAAACGACTGGTGAAAAACAATGAAATTGTTTCAGGTTTAATATGAGATTGTCTGGACACACCAGAGATTGAAAAATTTGATTCAGTTCCACCAGTAACACTCTGGCTTCAATCTGGAGAAAAAAAAATTGCATTAAACCTTACAGTATAATCAGAAATATCTAATTCATAATTTTATAGCTTTTGTTTATGTACTGTTTTTTTTTTTTTTAATTTTTAACAAATTTTAATTTTACATTTTATTGTGCTGAAAATTTTGGATAACTGCAAAGTAAGTTTGGTTTATATTTTAAGGGAGCCACTAAAAGGATTAAAGCAACTTGATTTTATATAGCGAACCAGTAATGATGCCTGTAAATTCTCATGTTTACTTGTCCTTGGGACCAGTGACTTTTTTTTATCAATTCTAACATTGCACAGTATAAATCCTTTTTTTTTTTGTCTCTATTTAAACATAAAATATACACGTGATTCTGGGTTGAAAACAGCCAAACTGTTAAAAAGAATCTTCTGCTTTCCTTCCACATATTTAGAAATCCTATGGAGCAAAAATTTCAAAGAGGATGAAGAATTTAGATGAGTGAGACTTATATGAGATTTTAGGTAAAGCATCTTACTACAAAAAAGAAATAGGGCCGAATTAAAAAAAATAATAATTTTAAAGATTTTAAACTTTGCTGGGTGGAGGTCAGAGTTGCAAGAGGAACTTTTGGATAAAGGAGTGTAATTTAGATAATTGATTATTTACTTGTTGTTACTATCGAGCAACCATTATTATGTCTTTCTTTTTTAGATAAGTCAGCATAAAGACAAAATTAAAGTTAGATGAACAATGCAAATTTTCAATACAGAATGTATAAATCATATTACTTTGTTTTTCTGTTTCTGTTGAAATCAAATCTGTAACTCTAATTTTTTTTTCCTTTATTTTTTTTTCTCGTCTTAGAAATCATGTCTACCAGAGAGGTTATGGTGCCATTTCATTCTTTGTGACTAGAATATAGACTGTATTCATCTTCTGATTGTTTCTATAAAAACAATATCATGAGGAAAAACAGTAGTTAAGAAAATAATGAAGAAAATTCTTAAACTTTCATTAAAACTTAAAATATATTACAAACGTGATTAAAATTCCAATTTGCTTAAAGTGTTTTCCTAAGAGCTTTTGTAATTTTTTCTCCTACAGAATTTTGCAAACCAACAATTTTTTTTTTTTCTCTGAATAGCAAATTTAATTAGATGGCAGTGTACATATGCCAATATACCCTCCACTACATCCTACTCATAGAGTCTACAGCTCCAAGTCAAGAAATTAGAATAATAGAAAAAAAGAATTGTGATAAAAGGATTTTTTATGTATCGCTTAACAAAAAGTAATACAGGATAAAACTTAATATTGTAAGAATTAAAGATGAAAATAAGGAATTTTGCTTAATTGCCACTGGCCGGTAGGTTGATTTTTTTTAGTAGCCAGGCTAGGTGAGAATAATTTCTTTAGTAGCCAGTAAGTACATTTATGTCACTGAAAATGTATTTTAAAAATATATGAGTTTACAATAAACAAGTAATTTATGTACTAAATAAAAATATTTTAATTCATATTGTTTTGAATAAACTTGAGATACTAATTTCCAATCTATTTTAGTTTTTAAAATATAAGTTAACAACAAAGTTATATGCAACATGCTTATTTAGCTAACTACACAAGTCCCACTATGCTTAGGTACTTTTGTATCTAACAGCATAAGTGCCCCCCCCCCATTTTTTTTTTTATTATTTGTCTAGAATTAAGATCTGACAATAAAAAAATAGGTATGTTTATCCACTGCCAGCAGGCGTGATTTAAAAAAAAAAAAAAAAAAAAAAAGTAAATTTTCTGAAAGGTTACAGTAGAGAGCAGAGTTCATTCTAGGATCAAGGGCAGGCAGGGTGCTCTTTGCCATAAAATGGCACTTTGGAGGAGGAAAAAGGGCACATTAATGTAATGATAAATAATCAACTAATAACTCTTCCCCCCTGACCTCCACCCCCCTCACTAAAAAGTCTTTGCTTCTCCCCCTTTACCCCTCCCTGACACTTTGCAATGGCAATATAAAATTAATCATCTTAATTTCTCTTTCTAAATAATTAAATATTAAAGAGCTTTAACATTTTAAAACTTTGTGAACTTTGTACAGAAAGGGGAGAAGGGTAAAGTGGAAAAATCCAGGAGGGGGGTGAGGAATTTAGATGAGCAATTATTTATTGTTACAATAAAGAAACAAACAGAACTGAAAAGTTTTACAGATTTTAAACTTTGTAAGCTGAGAAGCAGAGGGGGGGGGGGGGGGTAGCAAAATGAGAAAAGCAGAATTTTTTGAGAGGGAAGAGAAAGAGATTGATTAGATGATTACATAGTTATTTATCATTGGTAACAATTTACAATTGGGGCAGAAAAAAAATTAAAATGTTTTAAAGACTAACTTTTTTTGTGGTAGAAAAGAGGGGGGGGGGGAGGTATTTAGGGTGAGGTAAAATATTTTAAATGATTATGTATTATTATCGTAACAGTAAAATAAAATATAGCAAAAAAAAAAATCTTAATTAAATAGGTATGAAAATTTTTAACTTTGTGAGCTGGGAGAGGGGATAATAAAGATTTATAAATAGGAATAAGTTAAACATTTTTAAAGATTTTAAATTTTGTATTCTAAGAAAAAAGGGAGAAGTGGAAAATTTGAAAGTGGAGAGGATTTTAAACAGTTAATCATTTATTGTTACAATAAAATAACAAATAGGGCACTTTTTTTTTTAAGGGAAGACTTTTAAAGATTTTATAAACTTCGTGAATGGGAGGAAGGGGGCAGAGGGGAAAAGTAGTGTTTTTTGGGAGGAGGGAGGGGGAGTTTATTAGATGACTGATTATTTACTTTACTAAAGATTTACAAATAAGCCAAAAAACAAAAAAAGAGTTTTAAAAAACTTTAAATTTTGTTTGCTAGGTAGTGGAGGAGGGGAATATCCAATTTTGGGTGGGGGTGGGAAAAAATTATATGATCAGTTATTTATTGTTACAACAAAATAAAGTAACAGTTAGAGCAGAAAAGTTAAAAAAAGAAAGACTTTAAAGATTTTTAACTTTATGAGGTGGGGATCAAGGGAGAGAAGCAGATTATGTTTAAGGAGCTATTAGATCACTAATTATTTATTTACCTTATTAAAGATTTACAAATAGGAGAAAATAATTTAAATTAAAGAGATTTAAACGCTTTAAATTTTGTGAGTTTAGTAAGAGTGGGGGGGGGGGAGAAGGAGAAATGTCAATTTCAATAGGGGATGGGGGAGAAAAATGTATGATTGATTATCATTATGATTATTTATTGATATATTAAAGTAACAGATTAGATAGAGCGGAAAAAAATTTAAACAAAACAACTTTTAAAAGTTTTAAACTTTCTGAGCTGTAAGGGAAAAACAGATTTTTTTGTGGGTGGAGGGTATTTTTTATGCGATTTTTAGAGTTTTTCGTCTATTTTTTGAAGGAACTTTTCGTCCGATATAGTAAATTTTGTCCTCTGCAATTTTTGAATTATTCACTAAATTTTTGTGCAATATTTAGCATTTTTTACGTTTTGTGGCAATTTTTTAACATTAAGTAGCAACAGAACCTGATTTCAGTCTTTTAGCCCAATATAATAAATGTTATTTACAATATCTACATTTTTCATGAAATTTTTGTTGTTTTTCGTTGGCGATTTTTTTTAGGTTCGTCAAAGGAATCCGGTTTTCATCCGTTAGTGCATCATAGTAACTGTTATTCACTGCATTTTTGGAATTTTTCTCAGTTTTTGCTTTAGAATTTTAACGTTTTGCTGTGATTTTTTTACACTTATAATACGAATCCCGCTTCAATTTTTTTTACTGAATATATAATTTTGCCCTTTGCTACCGTAATTTTTTATGCTTTTTTAGTTTTTATTTATTTTTTGCATTCTGCGGCCTTTTGATATTGTTTTACCGAAACTGAATGAACTCTCCAGTAAATTTTGCGATTGCCGTTATTAAATTCGAGTTGAGAGAATCCCTGATCAATCCCTATAGCAACACATACGATGATGCAGACAATTTGAATATAATCTGTGTCAAAATAAAAGTACATTATAAAGGATAAACATGTCTGTCTGTAACGCTAATGCCATTTTGATGTTGGCAACAGCAGGCGATTAAATTTCACTTTTACTGCATTTTTTTTTCTTTCTAAACATATCACATTATCCCTTTTTACCTCGTTGAATAGAGAAAAAAAATGCACTTAGAAATGCAATTATTTTCAATATTGTACTACAATTAGTTTGAAAACTATATCGCAATTTAATCATGTTTTATGGTTTTTAAAATAATTTTTAAGTATTATTTTTTAAAAATCCATCTACAGCACACAGAGATTATGAAAGATAAATCTGTTTGCATTTAAGTTAACCCTTTGGAGATGAGCATTTACCTATACATGCCGCATGAGGTGCTCAGATTCCTTGATTATTCTCCCCAATTATTTTTTATTGTAAATTTTGCCTTATTTAGCATTAGCATATAACATTAAGCAGCATATTTTCCCGGTTAAATTAGGCAAAAATTTCTGTTTTGAAAAATTGGTTATAAAAGATTAAAAATTCTGTAAAAGACGCTCGTTGCAAAAGGGTAAGTATAAATGGTTCATTTGTTTCTGTTTGATATTTCATAATGATGTTTCGGATTGTTGGAAAATAATATAAATAAAACAATAATATAACAGGCATGTAATTGAACTACACGCTTAAACAACTGAAAGAATCAGAATTAAAAAGGACTGCTGTAAGTTATGAAATCTTTCATGTTTTTTATATATTAACTTATAAGAAAGCATAACTTTAAATAAATTTCAAAACTTTATTTGAATGCAAAATTGGTACTTTACAAATAAAAATTCTTTTTGGTTTTGTTAATAGGCAATTAAAAAAATAGTTTTCCCTTATGTTCTATAATCTGAGAGGTCTGGGTTGGATCCCCTAGTAAGTAAAAGGTAAAAATGGTTTAACAGAAAACACTCTTAGCATTCAATGTTCATCTTTTGAAAATTACTCATTTTTTTTAACTGAAATTCCTGTTTGTTCCCAAAAATTCTGTTATGTTACATTAATTTTGATAACGTTTCAAATTAAGAAGAAAAATCAAATATTTACCATATTTTCCTCATTGATAAGATGATCAATCTATGGCTTTTTTTCTTCTCTCCAAACTGTCATATAATATTAATATTCCTCATTTTTTTCCGAAGGCATTAGTGCTGAATAACAGATTAAAAAAAACCCTTATAAAAATTAACACACTCAACGACTCAACTAACTTTGAAACGAACTCTACAATTCTGATACTGGAATTGTTCACTTTACTGAAGTTGGGAAAATTCAAGGGGAGAGTCTTCTCCCCTAAAAGTATGGGGGAGCAATTCTTTCATGCCTTTAAATATTCCAAAAAGATCGAAAACAAGCACATTTTCTCCTTTTTTGTTGCCTTAAATTGGTCGTAAATCTGATGGATAAACAAATGATAATATGTCATTTACCGCTGCAGAAAATTTTCAACACCTCTCTCTCCTTTTTTTGGTACTAAACAATCCAATTTAGTAGTCTTATCTCTGTGCTTCAGAAGAACCCTCACAGTGGATAAGAGTGTCCGATCCAGAGTCCGGAACCAGTCTAAAAGTTATTAAAATTGAAGCAGAGTAGTGAAAGTGCAGTAGTTAAATAAATGATGACATTGGCGATATAGTGACCTATAGTGTAGAGGGTGGATAGACAATAGTAAAGAAACAGTTTTAACTTGTATGAATTACTGAATGTTTATTTAAATGATAAATGAAAAGAAATATGATTTACAAACATTTAAAACATAAAAACAAATTAAACGTAAAACAAACAATTAATAATAATAAGTAAACCAAAAATTAGTTTAGACTGGCAAGACCATTTGGCGGCAATAAACATAGATATTCATTTCTCAAATATTAAATTCAGCTTCTAAAAACACAGTAAGGGCAGTTCAATATTAAATGAGAAAAATATTTGTATAACTCGCATGCATTGGCGTCTTGTAGCCTTAAAAATTCCATGAGAGATGATACAAGTTAAAATTCCTTTCATAATTGAATAAAGAAGAAAAGGATTTGAAATAGCACTAGGAAAAACTATGGAGAAGTTGACTTCTGTAACGTGATATCATTTTGTCGAAAAAAAACCCCAAAGTTCACTAGTTTCGCCACTCAGAAAAATGATTTATTTTTACAACTTCTGTAAATTCCAATTTGAAAATCATCATCAATTCAGAATAAAAGTTCTCAATTAAAAATATCATAATATGTTTCCAACAACCACCGGTACTGAATTAAACTTTAGTTAAAACTGACAATATCTGTTTATCGCAATCCACCTACAAATGTCTAAAATCCATAAACTTAATATGTGTAAACTAAATAACATTTCTTGAACAATAAAATAACTTTCATGCTTTGAAACATCTTTAATAAAAATTAGTGTATTGCTAATGTAGAGTCGTCAACTAAGTTCAACAGCACGTTTTATAAGGAACTACTTTCTAACATGACAGTCAGCTAAAATGTATTAAAATTCATATCTACTATTCCATTCCATCAGCATACAAGCTTCATCTGACTTCAGCTATCAACCAGCAAACAGAAGCCAAAGAGAATCCCAGAAGACAATTTTCAAACGACATCACCACCTTTAAATACCGCATACACCAGTAAGAGTCAAAAGCAACAATGCCCCCTTTCCTCAAAACGATCTTCCATCTCTATCTAACAAGTTTATTAGGCAAGCTCCTGCCTTACGGCAAAATGATAAGAGAAAATACAGCGACCCAAGGATGCGATCTGTGATTGGAGGAAAAGAGTGACGTGCGGTTGGAAAAAGTGACGTTCACGATGGAACTATACCGGATGTAAACAGATTATGTAATCAATATTTTAGTGGAATGGAATGAAGATGGAATGGATAAAAATAATAACCAAAAAGAAATAAAACCTGGTTCTTATAAATATGCTCTCTTAGGAATAAAAGTATAAAAGAAAAATGGATTGAAGTAAATGAAACAGATAAGTACATTTTTATATATAAAGTTACTTGTATGAGTCTGAAGGAGCAGGCTAACAGAATATGTAAATTTCAAAAAATTTGATTCAGAACTTTTTTGTTTTATAAAAATAAAAAATCGATTTTTAAAAAGAAACGCTTTTTTGAATAGAGAATGAATGCGAATTTGTTAAAATTCAGAAAATGAACTGACCGATCGATTTGAAATTTTTAGATAGTTTATAACAGCCCTATGACCACTGGGGCATTCCACATCAAATCAGGCAGTAAACTATCAATATGTAACCCACCATTACAGATTTTAATGAAACTGTGTGTGTTTCTTCTTACTATTAAGATATGATCACCAGTATTTTTTTTCGCTCCTTGGTGAAATAGTTTCTGAGAAAAAAATTATGGTAAAAGTTTTGGAAAATTACCGTGATTTGGCATTCTTGATTGTTCAATTTTCAAAGGCATCATTTTATTTATAAAATCATATTTCAATCTAATAAACATGTCATCTTCAAATAATTTAGACAAGGTAAAATAAGTGTGTAGATTATGAAAACAATATTGCTGTAATGTTAAAAATTTTTTAAACATGTCTAAAAAATTGTATAATCTTTGAAATTAAAAAAAAATTACAAAAAATAATGAAATTATTAAAAAATCTTTATCTGTCAAAGGCTGAGTTTCTATGACAATTTTTTTTAAATTGTAAATAATACTATATTATAACTGGATCTGAAATAAAAGTAGTGGGATTTTGGTTGGTTCTAGTAGTATTTAAATCATATTTAAAATTATCAATATTTTCAGATTTAAAATTTATTCAAAGTATGATCCCTGGAAACACTTTTTATTTATACATTTATTTTATTTTTTAAATTATTTTTTTATGTTCGTTTCTTTTGGAAAAAAAAAATACAAAATTTTTTTTTAGTAAAACCATTGTTATTTTCTAGGCTGGAGAGCAATTATCCCTTTCAAAAAAAAAAATAAATAAATAAATAAATAAAAGAAAGAAAAAGAAAAGAAAAATCACTTGATTCTCACCACCCAATAGAAATTTTCAAAATGACCCTCCTAATCTTTAAACTCATATTTGCACTGCTTTGAGCTGCTGGTATTAAAAAAATAGCAAATTTTACTCTTTTGAACAAAGTTTTGAGATACTGTGCTTTAAAAATATGAAAATATTGCAAAATCCATTATATTTATAACCATCAATTAACTATATCTAAAAAACTATTTAAAACTAAATGAGATGTAGTTCTGTCATTTTATTCAGTCTCTAACGATCTTTAATTTGATTTATTTCATCACAATATTGCTGATAAATGTCCAAACAAATTATTTAAAGATTATTTATGTATATTTAATAAAGCATATATTGTTTATTCTTTTATAGAGAACACACATGCTAAACTTTATGATATTATGTCAGTAATATCTAAAAATTAAGAATTTATCTAACAGTGTGTAGGGAAAGTTTAGCAATCTGCTGTAATGATAACAAAATTTTATAATTCAACTCAATTTTGAATGAATGAAAAAAGCATACATGTTTATATTTTATTGAAGTACAGATGAAAATTTCACAAAGACATTACTATATCAACAACATCTCAGTAAGTCACATTCATGCTACAGCTTATTTTATTCTTATTGATCTTTCTGTTTTGCTGGCAAATGGCCATAAATTAATTTTGTTAGAAGTGCCATTGAAGTCAGCATATTAAGTTTGCTTTTTTTTTTTTTTCTTTTGATTGACTTGATGAATAATCACATTTAAAGTGGTCATTTGATGTATTTTGAGTTAAAAGCTGATTTTTAAATTCATTATGTTGTTCAGTTATTATTATTGTCTTAAGATAATAAATTGTTATTAAGATTTTTAAATGTAGCTTATTTATTATTTGAACAACTGAAAATATTTTGCAATATGAGTGATTTTAAGTTGGATGTTGAGCAGTGTAGTGTTGGTAAAGGGCAGTGTGGCCAGTGGGTTTCTTTTTTAAAAATTCAGATTTCTTGATTGGCACCACTTTTTTGAAATGGTAAAATGCTGCTTATTTAATGAGATATTAATTAAGGTGAACACAAAGGAAGTTTTACCATTTCAAAAAAGTGGTGCCAATCAAGAAATCTGAATTTAAAAAATGTAGCCCACTGGCAACAGTGGTAAAAGGAGTGGGACCATGTCTCATAAAAGTAACTATACACGAGAGGTGAAAATAAGTACAATAGAATCCATTGCAACTACAAAGAAACAGACTTAGTCTCTAAGGAGTTGTGTTTTTAAACATTCATATTCTACTGATACTTATGAAAGGACAGCTAATTCCTATATCACATGCTCGTATGACAATCACTTTAATATTAGCGGTATGGTAATTTAAAAAGATGAAGAAGAGTAAAAATAAATAAAATTTGTGCATCTGTAAGATCCTGCAAGAATATTTTAGTGATCCCAGAAAAGAAAGAAGATGCATTGCATATATCTTTATCTCAAGTGATTTCTTGTGTCATTCCTACAACTACAAAAAATTGAAGAATGTATTAGTTTAAAGGAAATAAAATACTTTCTACCCATAAACAATTTGTTTTGACATGTTTAGAAACTAAACTTTTATACATTTATTATTTTTAGAGTAGCAAAGAGACCACACCTGTTGTATATTATTTAATTTTTAGTGTTGTAAATAATATTTGTTATTTTGTTATTGTATATAGTATATTTAAGCAAGAATAGTATTACACTATATCTTAATCATTAGCATGAAAAGCTTCAATATTTATGATTAAAAATTTCATTTTATCAAAACTTTGTTAAAATCACTCAAATTTCCACTATTTTTGTTTTGTAACCATTTAAAAGATATTTTTATGTATGATTAATAAGAATATATAATAAATTTTTGATTAACACATTATTTTTCACAAAATTCTTGATTTAAAAAATAAACAAGATTATAGACACACTTAGTGTTTTAAACATAACAAAAAACAGAAAGTAATAATCTGCATACATTACTTGTCACATATAACTTATTTAGTGACTTCATATTGAAATGACTTTTTTTAATGCACTCTTTGAATATTGAACAGCCTTTCCAAAGAACAATTTTCCAAAATTTTTATTTTTTTTTTATTTTAAAATATATTTTACCCAGGATCAAGAAAATTAGTGATGATTATGTTTTAAAATCCGCTAAAAACATGGTTTCATTGAAATCTGCAACAATGGATTAAATGGCTTAGGGAAACTGACATACAATGCCTCTGCTGAATTTGATTTGGAATGCCCTTCAAAATATTTTAAAATAAGAAATACTACTACAAACACCCAAAATCCCACTATTTTTATTTCATAATCAGGCAAAGGACACCTTTAAGTATATCCCATCCAAAAAATAAATTTAATAAAAACTCAAGCTTTGGTTAATAATGCTTTTTTTTTTTTTTTAACACAACACTTTTCATAAAAAAATTCACGATTTCAAAGTTAAAAAAATTTTTAGACATACTTAAAATGTTATAAGCGTAACAGTAATTTTTTTTTTCATAAGCTGCATCCCCTATTTAGCATTCATAAATTAATTGAAGACTATTTGTAGATTAGATATTGAAATGTGATTATGTTTATGACATGTTACATTTGAAAACCGAGCTGTCAAGAATGCCAACTGACAGCAGTTTTTTAAAAATTTTGATATTTTTTTCTCACAAATTATTTCACCAAGAAGTAAAAAAAAATACTGGTGATCATATCTTAATAGTAAGAACAAACATACGCAGTTTCATTAAAATCTGTGATAGTGGGTTACATGCCTGCCTCAACTGACATGGAATGACTCCACTGTTTCATAGTGTAATATTTGTATAGAACATATTGCGCTCCCTGTCGGTGGAAGGTTGAACTAACCGCTATTTTCAAATAGTAATTTAAGCATCTAAATAGACCAGATTTACATATCCTATAAAAATTTTGAAACGTTCTGATGGGTAGAAATATTTTTTACAAAATAAAATGTGTGAAAATGTCCATGAAATCAGTAAAATTCTGAGTGTTTTGTCGCAGTTTCGCTCACTTTCAGTACAGCATAGACTCCAAAAATGAAATTACGCAAAATAGCATGTACATTCAATTCAATATTTTTTTCTTTTAAAAATATAAATTTAGACAAAATGGAATTAAAGATATAAAATCATACAAATTATAGGTTCAATTAAGGGTCGTTCATCACAGGTCTGGGCAACGCCAGTAGGATAAGCTAGTAACTCTATAAAATGCATTGATGAATTATAATATTCATTGATGGAAAGAACTTTGCACTCAACAAAATGTAGATATATCCTGTGTTCTCACAAATCCTTTTGCCTATCTCAAACCCCCAAAACCTTTGTACATCAATAGAGTTAACCATGAATAAAACTAAATTACTTAAGAGCCATTATTTTGAAAATCAGACAAGTGCGATAGATGTATTTTTTGTTTTGCTTGATTTTTTTTTTATGTTGAAGTAGATCACATTTAATGAATAATGTGCAATTTTGAAGCCCTGAAAAAATTTTAAGTTCAAGGTTGTGACCGTCATTTTTCATGAAAAGTGAAATGCGAGTATGTTTGCAGTGCTAAAGCTTGGGAAAGCAATGACATCCCAAAATTCTTTTGTGATGAAATATTAGTATAACACTACCTGCTTAGTAAACTGTATTCGTTTGCATGGAGCATTGTTATTTTACATTGTTATGTTGCCTCAAAATGCAATGAAAATGACATTTTTGTCCGTTTTGCACTCGTATTTTATTATTTAAGCAATAGTACCACAAACTTTTTCTTATAGAATATCAAAGTGTAGTACTGGGACAATCTAAATCATATAATACTTTACCGGCATATTGCTCCTGTTAGCAGAAATAATCTGTTAAATATTCAAAAATTTCAAAATCGGCAACATTTCAATTAGTCTTTTCTCAAAGCAGTGTCACGGTTCAATAAAACAAAATGTATCACATGGTAGTTGAAAATATGTACAAACACATGGAAAAGAAAAAAAAGTGGGCCTTGTCATATTTTTAGAAAAAAAATAACAAAATTTACAAAAATTCACAGTCAAAGTATCCCGTTTAAATTTCCCTTTTTTCCATTTAGAAACAAGGAAGGGGAAAGAAAAAGGAATATTTCATTTCCTCATAGGGAAAAAACATAGCTAGCGGAAAGAGAAACGGGATGTTTCATTTTCTGATAGGGAAAAAGTATGATAAATGACAGTCTTTTTTGTGACTTTTGACATTTTTTTTTCTAAAAATATAACGAGGCCCCACTTTTTTTTCTTTTCCATGTGTTTGTACATATTTCCAACTACTACGTGATATATTTTGTTTTATTGAACTATGACGCTGTTTTGAGAAAAGACTAATTGAAATGCTGCCTATTTTAAAATTTTTGAATATTTAACAGACTATTCCTGCTAACAGCAGCAATATTCCGGTAAAGTTTTATATTATTTAGCTTGTCCTAGTAGTACACTTTGATATTCTATAAGAAAAGGTTTGGGGTACTATTGCTTAAGTAAGAAAATACATGCAGAAAGCGGACAAAAACGTCATTTGCATTGCATTTTGAGGCAACATAACAATGTAAAATAACAATGCCCCATAGAAACGAATACAGTATACTAAGCAGATAGTGTTATATTAACATATCACCACAAAAGAATTTTGGGATGTCGTTGCTTTTCCAAGCTTTAGCACTGCAAACATTCGCATTTCACTTTTCATGGAAAATGGTGGTCACAACCTTGAACTTTGACATTTTTTTCAGGGCTTCAAAATTACACATTATTCATTAAATGTGATCTACTTCCACATAAAAATATATCAAGCAAATAAAAAAATACAACTACAGTAAAAGCTCAACTAACCGGCATGCTCAGGAAACACCGATTGCCAGATACTTGAAAAGTCTGGATAGTTGAGTGCTACAAAATCTGTGATGAAAGAAGGGAGGGGACATCCACGTAATAGTGAAACAGGAAAATGAGTTTTAGCCTATTTTCCTGCCATTAGGAAAGTCAATCACTCTTTTTATTATAATTTAGTAAATTTGCATTTGATAAAGTTATTCTTTCTGAATAAAAAATAAAAGTAAACAATATTTTGTGTTAGGATGTAGTTTTTAAATTTATTTGTTAATCTTTTATAATGTTGCATTATTTATAATTTGACATCTCTCCTTTCCGGAAAAAAGCACATAGGAGTTTGGAAAATTAACTTTGGTATGACTCACTCATGTTACCTCAACTACCGCACCACATTTTAATATAACATAAAATATGACAGAACACAATTATAAAGGTAGAGAGCTACTAGGCTAGCTGATTAAGTACAAGCAAAAATTAGTGAATGGCAGTAAAAATGCACCAAAATGAAAAAACGCATGAGTGTCATTTAAGTCAAATTCTAATTGGTCAAACTGAATGTGCAGACCCAAATAGGCAGTACAGATGGAAAGTTCTAGTAGCTCCAGGGTGAGGGGGAGGGGCAGAACTACTGTTTGTATGTAAAAAAAAAAAATTGATATCCTAAATGACCATATACCCATCCCAATTCTTAGAAAACAGTTTTCCTCCATGCTTCTGCTTCATCACTTGGCAGTTTCAGCTTCCAGAAAAGATGCAGCTTTATATCGTTTATCCCTCCCCCCATCTACTTTTGCCAAGAGCAGAAGGATCAAGCCTCTCTACTCTTCTCTTCCTTTTCCTCCCCCTACTTCTCTCTTTCGTAAGAAAAAACAGCGGGTGTGACAGCCTATGATGCAACATGAAGTTATTCTGTGCTAACGACCTATAGACAGGTCTTTATGCTATATTTTTATTTTATAATATTCACTGTCATGAACATACACACAGATTTGTTTTACGCTGAATCAGTCGCTGAGATAACTTAAGAATGCTAACAGTAAACTTCCTAAAATAGTAGTAAAAATTTTTCAAATTATGGGAAGAAAAAAATGAATGATCTCTCTGAATTTTTCCAGTTAGTTGAGCTTTCCGGTTACCTGAATGCCGGATAACAGAGCTTTTACTGTATCACACTTGTCTGATTTTCAAAATAATAGCTCTTAATAATTATTTGTGATCATATCTTCACTTCTAGGAATCTTGTATTGGAGAAACAAATCCTCAATTAACATCCAAATGCTCACCTAAATGAACTTTTTTTTTTCATAACTGTTTAAAAAAAAAATTTAATTAGTAAACTTATATGATTTGGACATTTATAATCTTGCGCTGTGTATTTTTTTTGCTCATCAAGATTTCTTATAAAGCTGTAAACCTATCAATGCCGTTTTCTGCTACGATTAAAATGTAATCACGCATAATGCTATTGATTACACCATTTATTTGAGTAAATTACAAATTAGAATTTATTTACAAAACACAAAAATTGATTAATATTTTCATACATAAATATTTAGCCCAAGGCTAATTAGTTTTAGATAATTGTAGCAGTTTGATCTCACAACACTACATATTATGGCAAATAATAATGTAACCTTCTTTTCTGAATATGACATATACAAGCTGCTGATTATACAAATACTTTTCTTTGATTTACTTTTCTTTATTATATTAATCAACATATTTTACTTAATTAATATCATTTTTACAAATATACATAACTATGTGTCCAACTCGATCCATTGACATGCAAGGGTCTTCTTAACTCAATCAATATATATTTTAAGTTCAAATGGCAGATTGGGGAATATAAAAAAGTTATACCTTTTTCAAGAAGAAGAAGGAACCTTAGAGCCATCGCTAGGGATGTTTTGTGGTAAAATCCATGTTTTGGAAGAACACACTCACACTGGGGCACAAACCAAGTATATAAGAGACTCGAGAGAGTTATTTGTACTGTATCAGCATTTTATACATACTCATTTTTTTAGCGAAGAAAATTCTAAAATTTTCTTAGAGATAATATATTTTTTACAGTTTTTAATGTATGCTTCTTTCTGACCACTTAGAACAAGTCTTTTACTCCCCCATTCTTTTCTCTTTTGGCTTTTAGTGGATATCCTCAAATTATGCCGAATCAGATAATTTTATTGGCAGTGATTGGAGCTGTGGCTCCCCTCCTCTAAAAGTCATGTCACCTTACAGTCTGTGCTTATTTTTTTATTTTTTTTTTTTTTAGCATGAGGTGCATATCTTGTAAAACCAACCTTCTTTTAGATGCAATGTCATAAATTGTTGTCTTAACATTTATTGCCCAGCTCAGAGATTTATTTATCTGACCATAATTTTTTTTTTCAGTGTGGTCAGTTTAGGGTGGTCTGTTTTCACTTCTTGTATCTTGCTTTTTATTTCATAGTCTTTAGGAATAATATTCCATTTTATAATCTTGTCCTCTCGATTGGATGATGGGGTTTTAATCTCCATCATTCATCATGACACATGCAACATTGAGATCATATTGAACATATGTGGGCTTTTGATTTCTTTGATGAATTAGACTACTCTTCGTCTCCATTAGTTGAGTTCAACTGGAAGTCAAGTGAAGTAGTCCCTAATACTATTACACTGTTTTGAGTTCACATGATTTCTTTTTGGGGGACCTTTTAATTGAACAGTATGGAACAAAAGTTTTAAAAAGTACTGTAAAAACTAAATTGAAACTGGATATTTGGTCATTCTACTTAACATTTCCATGTCTCAATATTTTAAATAGGAATTTAATGTGTCTTTGACTTGTGTTTTCAATCAATTTTATTTTCAAAATCTTTGTTGCTGTAGTCTCAGAAATGTAGTTAGTGTGAGGAATATTGCAATCATCCTTTCAAAAAATTTTGTTTCACCATAAGATTGAGTTAAAACTTAAGGCTAATTTATCCTTTTTGGTAAAATTTTAAAGAAAATCTTACAAAATTTATTCCCTGTGCTATCTGTGTTGCAGATCAGAGCACCTATTATTACAAATTTTAGTTTCTACTGTGAGACTATTCCAATTTAAAGTTTATTTTATAAATAATAATTATTTTTATTTAAAATTTTTTGATTATATATATTTTTTTCACTAGTAGTATGTTAAAAAATTTTATGTGAAGAAATATAAATATATTATACAGTAGAAGATTATTAGTCCATACATCTCAAGACCAGTAGATATAAAGTAAATACAGTGAAACAAAAGAACAGTGGCATAAGTTGAATTTTGAATATTTATGGCAATTCAAAATATTGCACTGTTTCCTTAGTGGCTACTGTAGAACCCTTATAAGTATTTTTTAGTTTCTGGAATATTTACTTCTCTGCTCCCCATCCTCACATGCTGCACCACTGCAATTAAGTAAATTAAAAATTTATTGTTTTTAATATTATTTTGACGTTGTTTCTGTCATAACTTTAGATAGCTTCAAAATATTTTATTTTTAAATAAATATTTTATTTATTCATGTATTCAAATTATAATTATTTGTTGTTGGATTATAATGTAAAGCTCAGCTTTTTAAGTTATTTTAGAAAACAAGCATTTCAGCTCTGTGGATTTATGGAATTACTGTTTTTGTAATTCGTATTATGAAATAAATTCTGATTTATTTTTATTTTTCCTTCAATTTCAAATTATGAAAAGTAATATGAAATTTATTTTCTTATTTTAGCTCACTATTCTCATAGAACTTTCCAAGGAGGCCATTATTGAAAGACTGCAGTAAGAAAGTGTGTGCTATTTTTATATAACTAAGTAAAATTGCGAAATATAAGTATATCTGTAAAGTGAAAACAAATATGAATGAAATTGGGACTTGTTCAACTATTATATATTGCTGAACATATATGTTACATATTTTAATGTCTGTTATTTGTGATGTAAATTTCAATATCCCTGCAGTGTAGGGCTTTGTGCAATTGTATTTCCTGTTTTATCTAGTAAATGTAAAAGCTCCTGTCTTATATAGTCCTTATCTGCAAGTTATGATTTTTCAGAGGAGGGTGAAAACTCAAAATACACTATATATGAAACTACTTCTTCTGTGCTCTAATTCGTAATACTCATATAGCAAGCATGGTCACAGTGATGTTAATGTGATGTCACAGGTGTGACAAAAATGCCAGCATTCTCTGACATCACACTGTGATTAAAATGTGAATGTCGTGGAGATCTTAAGAAAACTTGAAACATATCATATGGCATTATGAAAATTTCTTTTTGACAATTTTTTTCATTTTTGTGGTGTTGCTGTGAAATTATGTGGGTAATTTGCTGATCATTTAAACCTCTGACAGTCTAGCAAAAAGGCAAAATTGTGCTGCTGTTTTCTCTGCATTTTGTTTTAAATGCTAAAAAAAAAAAACTTTTAACATTATGTAAAAAAATCTTAATTATGAATATGAATGTAATCCTTGAGAGTATTAATCATTATTCAGTGTATTAAAAATGCATTCAACCAATAGAATTATAATATTTTAATAATGCTTATATTGCAGTGAAACCTGTAGCTTTGTGAACATATTAACACTGGCTTGTCTGTGAGAGGGTTAAATTACAAGGCATTTAAAATAACATGATTTAAGTTTAAAAAAACTTACGCCATGCATTTCTGCTCGGAGGAAGCTGTACAGAACTTCTCGGAACACATTTAAAGTAAACATTTCATTTCATTCTGCAGATATTGGAGTCGGATATATTTTTCTTCTAATAAATTTTATGGAGTAATACTACGTAACTACATTTTAAATCAGCCTCCATGTTAAAGTAGCACAGTTGAAATTTATTCCAATGGAGCGAAAAATGTCCAGAGCAGGACATTTTAAATATTTTTCAGTGCTTTAGTAATAATTTTATATCCTTCTAAATTGCTATATAATTCCTAAAAAAATTATTTTTCCACATTGGAGCAGAAAAGGATTTAAAATTTTTATGATCAGAATGCATAATTAAATTGATACTTATTTTAATAAAATCTATCAAAAAAAAAGTTTTATATATATATGTTTGTTTATTTTTCTACATAACTCTGGTATAGTTACACAAATCTTGATGATTTTGTTTCAAAATTCATGCTAAACTTCAAATATAACTTCATTAATTTATTCGTACGATTATTCCATAACTGAATCATATACTTACGTTTTGACTACAAAACATTAATCTCAATTGATTTTGAAATTTAAAAAAATTGTGTTTATTTCAAGAATGTGAAAAAGACAACTCTTAAAAACTTTGCCTTTAAAGATTATTATATTTTAAGATATTCAAGCTTAGTCTAAGCTGCAACAAACTATAAATAAATGTCATAACTAAGTTATAATCCGTACTGATTTACACAAATTAGTTACAATTTAATTATGAAAATTCCAATAATAAAGATTTTGCAATCTTATTTTTAAATTATGAAGCATTAATTTATTTATGAATTACATATAATAATTAAAAACATTTGAAAGTATTACTATGATATAATATTTAAAATGTACTAACATGGTATTAACCCACAAGATTTATTAAACATTGTATTAATCCACAGGAATTATTAAAAGAACAAAATATCCTTCCACATTTCTAGCTGCTGTTCATAAGAGTTGTAGTGTTCGTAAGGGTTGAGTGATATTTTACCTAACAGCTGTATGAACACATCTTGCTGGCACACTTTTAACTTTATGGCAGGAGCTGCAATTATCATTTGCATACTAGGGCTAAATTGACCAGAACCTCTAATTAAAGTGGAATCTGGGCCTTTCCACTAGACTAGCAGGTGACTTTTACTTTCTTGGCATAAGTAATACATTTTTAATAATATATTTTTAGTAATAGTGTATTTTTTAAAACATTAACACTAGAATGTCCAACAATTTTGACATCCTAAAACAGCCGCTAGTGTCATTTCGACACTATAAATTAAATTATGCAAAATAGATGCTACAAATTCTAATTTAACACTGCATTGGATCATTGTACTTTAATTAAGCTTATATTGTTACATTTTCACAAAAGAACAGTGATTTATTTTATAGAAAAATACATTAAATGAAGTCAAATTTCACACTTAATGAAAAGGAAACAAAGATATTTTTTTTTAAACGAGAAATTAACTTGTTAATTTTCTTCACATTATAATATTTAAGCATATGTTGACATTATGTAAAATATTTTATATTATATACATACCTTATTTACAATTTTTGCAGCAATAGGTAATTTTTTCAATACATTTTCCACATACCATCTTCATGCATAAAGATCATTTTTTGTTTGTGGCTTTGCCTTTACACATTTTAATTTCACATTTTCTGCATTTAAAAGAAATGTTTTGGTTTAATTCTGGTATATAAATGTGATTAGTAGCACAATTTTTATAATTTACATAATTTGAACACAATTTGCTAACTGTTGAATATAACATTTCCTTGAAACGTGCTTGCCTGACACAGATTTGTAAATAATTCAAGCATTTATAACTGCAATGTCTAAAATGTTGTAAAATGTATGTTAGGGAAATCTCTTTAATCAGGATTTTACAGAATATTTTCTAGCCATCTGATCTAAAATGTCCACACCACATTTGGTTTCATTGTTGAACGTTACAGTTTCTGGTGTTTTCTTTTCATTACTTGCCATTATAATGTTTGAATGGAGTGTGCTCAGTACAATGGCATTCTTCTGCCTTTTTCCCTTGATATACATATGATGTACTTGATATACTTGATAAGTATGGTACCTACATGTTTATATATATTCATAGAATAAAGACTGTCTTTTATATTTTTCCGGCAATCTGGAATTTCTCTTCAAGCTTGATTCACAGTTCCTACTAGACTTGTTTTACATTTTATCAGTTCTTTTGCTAATTCAAGTAAAGTAAAAAAATTATCAACTGTGGCATTATGACCTTCATTTATATATGGTTCCATTAGTTTTAGAACTATGGATTCTGCTAATCGTTTATTGTCAAGTCGAGATTCATTTTTCTCCAAATAAGGAAATGCATTCAAAACGTATTTTGTTTCTAAATCAACAGTAATCCAATATTTCTGCCCATATTTATCTGGTTTAGATGCCATAAATTGAGTAAATGGTCATCAAGTTTTATTGGGAAATAATTGTTCGTCAATTCTTATGTTATCTCCAGGTTTGTAGCTACGAATACAATTTTCTATAAAACTATCCCAAACTTCAGAAATCATAGTGAATTTGTTTACTTCAAGTTGCTTAGAACGAGTTGATTTTTTGTCCTATTTAAAAAATCTTGATATTCCTTGAAATCTATTTCTTGGCATTGTTTTCTTACAAAAATCCAAGCCCCAAGAGTTAGACCATAGGGATTGTAATTCAATATTTTTAGCACCTCTTACTCCATGAGTGTTTAATATTGCGATATAAACACATATTTCATCGAAGGACAAAGTCCAGCTCCAGCTATCAACTTGTAGAACTTGCCTGGCTTCCATTTCCATATACTTTCTTATATAATTACATAAATTTGTTCACAACAAGAACCCAGGAGCTTATTACAGTTTCATCAACATTTTGCTTTGCAAAATTAGTAGGACTGCAACTTTCAAGTAATATATTTCTTTCAGAAATTCAATCGAAAGGGAAGTCACTCTGAATAGCTTCCATTCTGTTCCATCTTGAGTTACATAAGCATCTAAATCCATCTGGACACTGTTATCATCAATATCGCATTCATCAGAATCTTCGGATGCTTTTTCTGTAATAGAATTTCATTATCTATATCTAATTCAGAACATGAAAGATCATCATCATCCAATTCATTTTTGGATAATTATCTAAAGGGATTTGCAATTTTTTGGGGACTGAGACTTTTTCTGTGATACACAATTCTGAAAAAAAAAAAAAAAAAAAAGAAATAGTCTCTGAAAGTATAAAAAATCTCTTGGGAATAAGACACTTTCAAGTATGATAATGAACACAAAGAAAAGAACTGGAGACATTTGGTCGCCTGAATAGGACTAAACCATTTCTCTCCTTTATGAGGAGTAGGAAGTATAATGGTAACTGAAACAGATTGAAATCAAGGTCACATGAAATGGAAAGACACTTGTAAAGTATTCTTTTTAATATTCTACTTGGTTTCGAAATAATACCATTGGATGTTCTAGGAAAATTTAGCTGTCATTTTTAAAATAGAATTACATAATAAAAATTCTGACAGTTTGCTTATTATGTAAAATGATTAAAAGTCACTAAATTTGAAGAATATAGCTGAAAAAATGTGATAGAGAGCTAAGGCTAAATTTGATTTGGTGTCAAAATGACACCAATGGATGTTCTAGTGTTAAGATGTTTAAGGCTTCTTTTTATGTAAAAAAGAAATTTCTTATTTTTTATCGATACAGTAAACTCCCGACTATCCAGTCTAATGTGGCAGAAGGGTAGGCCGAATAATGAAAAAGCCAGATAGGCCAGAGTTCTACAATTATTTACTAAATTCATACCCCCACCCCCCGCCATGATATTAAAAATACCTGTTATACATATTAAGATACATTTTACATATACAGTACATACAGTTTCAAAATAAGCAAAACATTAACATAAAACAAATTCCTAATTAGTAAAAAATGAGTAAATCTTATTTTACTGTTTATTAATAAATTATTGCACAAATATGAAAAGTTATGCAAAAGATAAGAGCCAAAACTTAAAATTTTTAGTTTTTGAAAATGTCCTTAATAGAGGACTGCTTTTCCCTGTTAGCCTTATTCTGCGATGCAATGTCCCTCCATTTATGCAAGTACATGATATCAGGCGATGTTTAATGTACTGCAGTGCTGCCTCAATCGTCCTGAACCTTGCCAATGTGGAATGAGATTTTTCCTGTAATCCTTTTAATCTTTTTCTTCTGATATTTCTCCCTCTGTCAAAACTTCTACAATATTGTTTTCAATTTATTCATTAACTTCATCTTTTGAATTCCATTATGTAATGTCTTCTGCATTGACATCGACAGAACGTGGTATATTTTTCTGCAATGGAAGAAACTTATCGTTCTCATTTGCCATTGCAGTTTCCCACATGAGTTTATGTCTACCTTTTTGTCCAAAAGAATGTTCTAAGACCTTACAATTACTCTGTTTGGAATTTCTTCACATGCTTTTGGCACCCATCTGGACGAAAACCTGCCTGCCTTGGCCGCTTGCAACATTCCTCTTTTTTTTTTAATGGGCTGGATAGTCGGGAGTTTACTGTATTATTTTTTTTATTATATTTTAATTCATTTTAAAATGCAGTTTGGAAAATTGATCATTGTAATATATTTAATCTATCAGTGTTTAATCTAAGCTTAAAAACAATAAATTACAAAATAATTATGAACTATGTGTATTAGGGTGGAGCGAAAAAAATTAATTTTTTAAAATCAAAAATGGGTAGGTGCCAAAAGTTGCCTTTATACAAGTACATCATCTGCGTGCAATATTACCGCTGAAAAAAAATGGCTTGAGCCTGCGCTTTTGGTCCAAATGTCGAAATTTTGGGTAAAATTTGACATTTTTTTCAAAAAATTTAAAAATATTCTATAGAGATGATTATTAGTTAAAAGTGTTATTTAAACCTTTATTATTAATGACTTAACATATTTAAATGATAAAACAATATCTTTTTTTCTGTATAACTGGAACAAAACTGACAACTTTTGGTGAAAAAAAGGCATTGCCACTCTGTTGTGTCATACAACTAATTGTTGTTTAGAATACAGCTCTTACCTAGTTGCTTTCAAAACTGCCCAGGAGGTACCATGTGGAGGTGACTGCACTTCATGTCACAACAGTGCATAGCTCAATCACCCTACCATCTGATCTCAATGTTTTATTTATACATTGAATTGTGATTTTTTATCAAAAACTGGCATGAGTTTTCTATGTATCAACCTAGTGCATCTCTTCTTTGGATTCACAGGCTTTGGATGCTGCTGCTGTGATCTCCTTTACATATTTTTCTACTGTTTGTGTAAGAAAAGACAAACAGTGTAATGCAGTGCAGATGATATTAATGTAATCTATTCAGCCGTTTATTATCTTCACCAAGATTGCACCGATAAATGCATATTGATTAGAGGTTCTGTTACCACAACACTTTTCCAATGAATTATATTTATATAATTATCTGCTTCAAAGTTGATTGTCGATTTTTCAGATTTACGTATGCCATCATTTACTCTCATTTTTCAACTATTATGCGCTGAGCAGATAGCTGTTTAATATGATGGCAACTGTCAGAGAGCATTGAAATAAGAATTTCCTGTGCGTATGCAAAGCGACCATTGTCCTAAATAACCTTTTTTTAGTATTTGTTTTATTCCGTTTTGTGTGTTGTTTAGTAGCCGAGTAATCTCCCATGAGTTTTTAGATCACTTCTTTAGCTGTGGATTACATTTTATTGTAAACTATCCTGGGGCCAAACTTGGATAACATAGTACTTTTTGAGTGAACGTAGAGACTCTGATGGGCAGTGAGTGCCCATCAAAGATGGCTAAATCTGTTAGTCGTTGTCATCCATTCTGTGAGGGACATGTTTAAAATGAGCCATTACAATTGATCATATGCCACCTCCAAATCCAGTGAATTTCCTCTGCATCATTTATTAGACAAGATCGTTGGCAAAAATTAGATTCTAACCCACAGGGATTTGCCGGACTAATAGGAAAATCTTTGTCCACGTGCTTATTCCCTTCTTATTTCAATTTTTGAAGCCATAGACAGTAATTTTCAAACATTATTTCCTGAATTCAAGAAAAGGATACTCAGCACATACCAGAAATACCTGCTAGACATTTGCAAAGCTATTTCATCAAGATATTGCTCAAAAGAACTAGCGAATAGGAACCCAAGAAACTTGTCCTACGCAAGAAGGCTCACAAAGGCGCACAAAATTATTCGCCTTCATATAAGCACTGATTGATCATCAGAGTCTGGTTCACTCACAAAGTATGTAATCCAAGTTTATGCCGCAGGATGGTTTACACCAAATATAATCCACATCTAAAAAATTGATCTAAAAACTTATGGGGAATTACTCAGCTACTAAACATCACAGAAAACGGCAAAAAAACAAATACTAAAAAAAAATTATTTAGGACAATGGTAGCTTTTCACATCAAGAGCAAATTCTTATTGCAATTTTGATGACGATCGCCATCACATTAAACAACAAGCTTATCAGTATATAAAAAAATGCAAGAGGTAGAGTAAATGATTGCATACTCAAAGATCAAATACCTTAATGTTGTAAAATGTTGTCGGAACAGAACTCCCAATCACTATGCAGTAACTGGATGCAATTTTGGTGAAGATACGAGAGGGCAGAATAGATTCCATTCATTACACTGCATTATTCTGCTTAGCTTATCATACACAAGCAGTAGAAATATATGTGAAGGAGTGTCACAGCAACATCACCCAACGTTTGTGGATACAGAGAAGAGATGGACTAGGTTGATGCATAGAAAACTTATGCCAGTCTTTGATAAAAAATCACAATTCTATATATAAATAAAACAGTGTGCTCAGATAAAAGGGTGGTCGAGCTATGCACTGTTGTGTTATGAAATGCAACCACCACCACGTGATACCTCCTGGGAAGATTTGAAAGCAACTACGTATTACAAACAACAATTAGTTGTATGACACAACAGAGTGAAAAATGCCTTTTTTTACCAAAATTTGTCAGTTTTTCTCCCGTTATACAGAACAAAGATATCGTTTTATCATTGAAATATGTTAAGCCATTAATAATAAAGGTTTAAATAACACTTTTAAATAATAGCCAGCTCTATAGGAATTTTTTAATTTTTTTGAAAAAATGTCAAATTTTACCCAAAATTTCGACTTTTGGACCAAAAGTGCAGACTCAAACCATTTTTTTTTAGCGGTAATATTGCACGCAGAGGATGTACTTGTATAAAGGCAACTTTTGGCACCTACCCATTTTTGATTTTAAAAAATTCATTTTTTTCGCTCCACCTCAATGTGTATTCACCTTTTTTTCTATTGTTCCCAGTTTTACCAAATATTCTTTTAAATGCAAAATCAAAGAAGAAAAAAAATTAAATAAAAACAAAAATAATAATAGTTAAAAAAAAATATTTCTTTAAGAATCCACTGAACAAAAATGCATTAATTTTTTTATTATATTTTGTCCTCATAATGCATGCACATGCAAATTCTGTGATATTATCTGAGTTCTTTTTTTTTTTCAATGTACAAATAAAGGAAATAAATAGTTGGGAATAAAAATAATAATGGTATTATATCTTTTAACATTACTGTGCATTTATATTTCAATAACTTAGTATTATGTGCATAGTTCAGCTTTTTCAGTGAGCTTCAACTTTCATGCCTGAATTGTTTCAGTTTGATTTGATTTTTGGTTGAGGTTTGCTTTTAGCATGTTGGGTTCAGTTTAACCCAGTTTTTCAAATGAAATTCCAGAATATTTTTTCAAATGATAACTATATGTGAATATGAATGAATGTTTATACATGTTCATCTTTCAACATAAAAGATAAAATTGATTTTAACCATATGATTATAGAATACTTTTCCATAATTACATTAAATTGTAACATATTGACAAAAAATTTTTTAGCAGGTTGCAGGCCAAAACTATTGTTAGGATAGGGTTGGATTGCAGATTGATATAATATTGAATTTGGGATTTCAGGTTGGGTGTAATGGGGTGTAACCATATGAAAAATACACCTGACCTATGTCTGACTGTGTACATAAAAATTGGGTCACACAACCTTTAATTTAAAACCTACTTGTAATAAAAGAAAAAAGCCAATCCAAACTTTCTGCTTCAGATTCGGTAAAATCTTGACACCTGATGTAATGCAGAATGTTCCAATTTCATAAAGCAGCCAACTTCACATTCACTTTACTGAGACTTCAAAATGATATCATAAAAAACGTCATATTAATGGTTGCAAAGTCACAGTATTGTTGCTGTGATTTCACAATGCTATATGGGTAGTATGAAAATTCAGGTTCTCCTGTTAATGAATTACATGCTGTTTAGTTGTAAAGCTGTTAATCCTTTAGGAATTTATATGCTTGTATTATCGGATCAAGATAAATATGTTTTGAAACCTATTTCTATAATAAATTTTTGTTATTGTGAAGATTTTTTGTGTTTGTAATATGTTCTTAGAAACTTTATTTGATATTACATATGTATTTGTGTAAAGATGTTTTCAACATTACTCAGAGCAAAAAATAGTTTTAAAATTTACTTTCTACTCTTTATAAAAATTAATATGTGAGACTTGATATTTTGTTTAAATCAAGTTTTGTACTTATCAAGTTATATATTATTTTTGCATCCTAATATTGTGTTAGATGTTGTTTGTTTTTTTGTATTAATGCAAATTTATAAAGAAAGGGCTTAAAAAATGGTAACACAGTGTGATAAAGTGTGTTCCACAGCTATGTTAAAACTATGGAAAATATATCTTTTTTTCAAATGGTCCTGTGATATGGTAAGTGTTTAGAATCTACTTGTATTCTAAATGCTTTTCCCAAGTCTTCATATTCTAAAGTAATGAGATATACAATGATTAAGTTAGTCTATGATTAAGTTAGTATAATCATAATAACTTATAGAAAACCTTTTTAATACATCACATTATAATTCTTCTTAGAAAGTCTAACGCCTTCTCTGTCATTTTTTTTTTTTTTCGAATTTCCAATCCCAAAAAAGCATTTTTTTTTTTGCTGAAAATTAACATATGTTCTATCCTGAATTGGAACATGTAAAATATTTTCCTTTGTAACCAATTTTTGTTTGACCAGTAGCCCCCCCCCCCCCCCCCCCCAAAAAAAAAAAAAAAAAAAAAAATCAAAATTTTACTGAACCCTACTTTTTCCTGCAATGCACTCAAGTTTAAAATTTAAATCAAGTTTAAAATTTAAAAATAAGAAAATAGTCTGAAACTATATTTATCAAATCTATTTGAAGTATAAACACAAAGTTGGCAATGCTTCGCCAAATTTGGCAAAATCTTGCCAACATTGATTTTCTGAACAGCTTTTTACATAAAATTTACACATATAAAAGATTCTCTTATATTATAATATTAGATAAATATCTGCAAAAAAAGAATTATTAAAAATTATTATGTATAGGTACATACAAAATAAATCTCAACCTTACCGTGAGAACTGCTTTATAATCCTTCTTGACCATCAGAAAGAAAAAAACACATTGAAATAATTTATTCCAGATTATTTTTTTGCTTACATTGTAATAAAAACTACCAAATATTTTTTATTATACATTCTAACCGATATCATGTTGCATGTGAAAAAGTTCAAAACATGGCACAGCGCAAAGTCCCACATCACACTGCACAATAGTACCTTGTTTCTTTTCATATCCTTTTACCTTTCCTGTCTCATTACCTGCAACAGACTGCACATTTTCTAGCTGATTTTTTTTTTTTTTTTTTCAGTAGGTGGAATAAATATTACAAAATGTCTCTCAGTTATTCGAATGTTTTTCCAATGACAGCCTGCCTTTTTTGCTGGACATTGATTGGGAAAGGTGCTTTATAACCATTTCATCTACTAAATCTAATCGGAACTGAAGCTGTGTTATAGAACCTCCTTTTTTCTTATATAGGATATAAGAATTCCTAATGCACTGATCAGATAAATAAAGTATTTTTTTGTAATACTTTTTCCCATATTTTCTTGTGACGGCATAACATGCCAAATTTTGGTCAGCACAATTGACACCACCCATGGTGTCATTATAGTTGATTAACCCTCTTTGGCTTCAGCTTTTCTTCTGCCTTTGATTTCACTTTACACATCTCCGAATTATGAATTGTTGAAATAAGTGTCGCATCTTTTTTATCTTTCTATTTCAAAATGAGAGCTTTCCCATGTCAAAATGCTATTTTTCATCTTTTTCAAGTTTTTTAGTTTTCACATCCATAAGAATGTCTTTTCTATTGAGTTTGATTGTTCCATATGTATCAGTTTTGTATTTGACAAGAGTATCAATCAAAATTGGACAATAATAATAATTATCCAATGTTACACAGTATTCCTATGTAGTACAGGCTTCATTGTCATCATAATCACTTGCATAGATTTAGAAAATTCTGGATTAAAAAATTTTTCATCAAAAAGTGTCTTTTTTCCTGTATAAGTTATTGACAACCAAATATATCTACTTTTTGCCTCGCATAACATACATATTTTTATACCAAATCTTGCCCTTTTGAAAGGTAAGTACTGCTTCCAAGCAAGTCTGCCTTTATATAAAAGAAGACTTTCATCTATAGATACATCCTGTTCTAAGGTAACTGCATTTGTACTCAACTGATTTATTTTAGAATAAATTGGCCAAATTTTATTCAGTTTTGGATTGGGGTGTGTATCTGGATCATAATTTTCGTCATCAGAAAAATGCAGATATTTTTTCAAATTCTGATATCGTCTGTATGACATAAGTTTCCTGAAAAAAGGGGGTAGATAATTTTTCATTATTAGACCAATACCATTGTTCAACTGGTTTTTTTACTATGCCCTGAAAGATCCAAATACTAAATAAAATTCTTAACTCTTCTTTATAACTCTTCTTTTAAGTCGAACACCATTTCTGCTGCTTTGAATGATTTTTAGTTTTCTGGGAATGAAGACATTTTTCTGCATATCTATTAGTTTCATCTACAATCAGTTGTAACATAGAATTGTCGAAAAAATATTCAAAATACTGAATCAAATTACCTATAATGAAGTTTACCACTATTCCAGGGGTTTTCTGCAAACTTATAATGAGGAGGGGTGGGACACACTGTTTTTTCTTCTATTCATATTCTTACATAGCTCATATCCTCGTCTTCAGCTTCAGATTCACTAGAGTCTGAAAAAATTTCATCACTTGATAAGTCAGAGTTTTCATCTTCTGACTGAGAGATATTATATTTACTTCCCTCAGAAGAATCACTCTCTGAATCCACCATATATGCCACTTTGACATGGAACAATAACTAACAAATGCCGATATTACAATAAATTAAAAAATAATAGAACTAATTGCATACTCTTAGCACTATGCAGAATTACAAAAAAGGATCCCAGAATATACCAACGTGCAAGTTCATTGCATGAAATACAAAAAACAATCCCAGAATATACCGACAAATTCAATTTCAAAGATGAAAATTTTCTTTGCATCGCATGACATGTGATGCTGACCGTACCTGAACAAAAATGCCGAACATATGACATGTGATGCCGACAAAAAAGAGGTTAAAATGTGATTAAAAAATGAAATACTGTTAATTATTGTCTATGAAAGAATAATTTGAATTTATCTAGTATAGTACAAGCATTATTGCTGTTTTGAATGTAAACATAAAATGTGAATGAAATAAAATGAAAATAGTGTTTAGACATGAGCAGTAATTTATTTTGAATTTCCATTGTAGAAAATTGCACTAAATAAAATTTATTATATTTTAGTTCTTTTTTTGTTCAATTTTCTGGCTATTATTTTCAAATTCAGCTAAATTGCATCACTACAGATATGCTTATTACTCAGGCGAAATAAAAATATTTTAATTTTATATGAACAGATTATTATAATCTTTTGTGCATTTATTACATTTTAAATATGATTTAGCCTATGATTTTTTGTTTTAGAATTATGAGATGTATTGCAAAATTAAAACCCTAAAAGCAAATAAATAATTAAATAAAAGTCTATGAAATAGCATTTTCTAAGTTTGAACTCAGAGTTAACTACTTGTATTAGGTCCCAATTTTTCTGAGGTCAGAATAAAAGTTTCTAATGAGATTGAGAAGTAGCTGCGATCCATATAAATTTTTTGAAAGTCATGTTATACTATTAGGTTTCTGCTTACTCTATGTTAGTTGTTTAAATGCTGGGCCTATTTTATGCCATAATTTGTGTACGAACAATAAAACACCAAATCTACCTTAATAGTTTTTCGAGAAGAGCCTTCAGAAATAATAAGAATGGTTTAAATTTCATAAATAGTGAAAATTTTAGCATAGGAAAATAAACAATTCTGCCAGTAGTCTCATATTTGTATAGCACAAAAAATAAATAAAAATCAATTTAAATGTCATCTTTTGAAACACATTTCTTCACAAAGGTACTTGCTTTGCAGATTATAAAGTAATAAAATAAAGTTATAGCATACCCAATAAAATTAAGTAATTAATTTTTGGGTTAAAGGTTAAATAAAACTTTATTTCATAATGGTACAAACATTAAAAAATATTACATGCAAATTGAAACAAAAATTATTATTTATTTATGAATTTAGTTATTTAAATTCTTTATCAATGTTAGTTAAGTTTTTTAATAGGAATTTCATGTTCTATAACTATAATTTTATTTGTAAAAATGAATATTTTAACAACACTTATAGATACCGCTATGCGTTAGGTAAAAATCCCAGCTCTTCAAGTGTCAATAGCATTCATTGATTTATTTCTATAATAAGTGTTTTATATAAAAATAGTTAGCTTTGAAGTTATGGAGCAAAGCTCTTCTCTAGCATTTTCGCATTATTTAAAAGTGACTTGATTATTCTTCAGTTACTCACCCAATCTATTTTTATTTTCTGATTATTTGTTTGAAATACACTAAATTATTACATTTTGTGTCCCTTGTTATTAATCCCTTCAGGACAAGTTTTCACGTATATGTGACATGTAAGGTGCCTTGATCATTCCCACCAGTTGTTTTTAATTATAAATTTTGCCTTATTTAATCAAGGCATTTTCTTGATTCAATTAAATAAAAATTTCTGTTTTGAAAAACTGGTGATAAAAATATTAAAAATTCTGTAAAAGATGCTCATCCCAAAGGGGTTAAATGCTTGTTACTTGAAAATTTTAAAATTGATTTGCCTTATATGTTTCATTAATTTAAGAGTTCATGGCATTATTTAACCCAGTTGTCTCCAGATATTTGATCTACCATAAAATCTTGATCTACATAGTGTATGACATGGAGTTGAAGTGGTTAATATTTCTTTTGAAAATTTAATTAAGCTTTCAGCATTTTGTTATTTTTCGAATTATTCTTCACTATGTCACTTAATTTGAAAATTATAATTGAGGTGCACATATCTTATATTAATATAGGCTCTAGATTTAATGTTTGTTTTCATATAAAATTTATCATTACCTCATTTAATGTGCCATAGCATTATAGTCCTAGTTATATAATTAAGTAATTAAAAATCTGTGTGTTCTTTAAGCCCAGTTATTCTTATATTACAAACAAGTAAAAACTGTGTTTTATCTGTAACAAAAAATATATTTTGCTATATTGGTAAATTTTTTTGGTTAATTGATAATAATTTCTATATGTTGTTTATTGCCTTGCTTTTTATCTCTAAAGATTTATCATGTTGTTATACAATAAATATCAGATATTTTAATTTAATGCCCGTATGCATCATATAATATTTTTTAATAGTAAAGACGTGTTTATTGAATTGATTATGCTTCATTTCAATTGTTACATATTTTATCATAGTATATCTGTTTCATATTATGTTTTTGAAATGTCAGATTCATTTTTATGGGTTGAACACAGTTGATTAGAATTTGAAAACAGTTATTTTACCTTTATTGTTTAAATATATTAACATATTACTATTTTTTTATCAAAGAAATTTGAATGTTGATTAATTTATTCTATATAAAAGTGTGAGTCTTAATTTATAATTTAAGAACACTATATTTCATCATATGATAATAATTTATGCTATTTATTTTAAATTTTAATATTTTTCTGTTTGTAGAAAGCTTTATAACATATGTCTGTAATAATTTAATAAACTGTAAAGAGCAAGACTTCCTGCTAATTTCTGTTGTTCTATGCTTTATCGCTATTCATAATTTTATTATATGTGCTAAATAACTCATGTGCTCATGTAAATAATATGTGCTCAACTAAAATTGATTTTGCATGTGAACTGGTGATAATGAATATCAGTTTGCTTCAATTGATTTTCCTGCCTTAGTCTTTATTTTTTAGAAAATATCTGTCTTAGATATGCAGATAATTCCTTGCAAAGTGGTTGTATATGTGATACATTTATAGCATATATGTTATATTTATAGTTATATGAGATTGTTTAATAATTTTTTAAATTGTAGTATGTTTCAGGAATTAGCTGGATTGTGCTATCAAAATTAGTATATTTTGCTGTATTTTGTAATGCTATTTCTGTATCTTACATAAATTTAAATCTACCTTTTCTGTACAGATTGATCCAACAGTCAATACAAATTAAGTTGATCAGTCTTTGAAATCGTCAATGTTTTGGGAGTAAGAAAAGTCTTAATGTGAAATTTAAAATGCATTTAATGACTGTGAATTTTATTTGAACAGCAAACCTTCCTAACTGCTAACTTGGATTAATAAATTTGAAAGGAAAATATGTTTTTGAATTTCTCGGTAATTTCAAGTTCCCATTTTTAGCCATTTATAGTTGTGTGTTATTGAGTTGTGCATCATTTTAATTACTAAAAAATATATTATTAGTATAGCTTATCAAAAGTTGCAGAATCCGTCTATGTTACATGCACTATATCATGCCTTGAAGGTAATACAGAAACAAAATGATCACTTAAAGTACCTGCCCCTCTAAAGATGCAGAATATCTACATGTCTTTTGAGTACATTATGTTTATAAATAAGTGTTAGTAGCATTTGTTGCATACATATATATGTACATATATTTACACACACACAGGATGTATTCATGTTAGCATTTTGGCATAAAAGGAAATAAAATAGTTTTCACTATTATAATTTAAATCATTTTTATGAATGTTTAAAAAGCCTTGTCATTTTATGTGTAAATTTAATAATTTTACAATCATGCTTTTTGTTCTATAGCCGTGAAAACATACTGCAGGTTATTTGATATCTTTGTTTCTAGTCCTTGTTTATTGTTTTGTTTTTCAAGACACTGGATTGTAGAAGTCATAGTTTTTGCTCATAATGAAATACTTGTGAGTGAATATTTGGTTTACAATACCTGAAATTTCTCCAAATTGCATACTAATTTATTTATGATAAGAATGAATTGTAAAAAAATAATCATTGTTCCCTTTAATTGTTGTTATTTAGAAATTGAATATTAAGTATAAACTAATGTTTTAGGTAGTTTCTAAAGAGTATTTATCAGATGTTATCAATAGTTTAAAAATATCTTTGTATGTTATCCAGTGCATGTATGTAAATTATAATTTTTCAAGAACAAATAAATGAATACTCTTGAGTTAATTTGCATTAGGGATGGTGTTAACAATGCCTAATGTGATACCTCTCATGACATTAAAAATGAAACATTTTTACGAAATACAGTCATTTATTGTAACTGTGTTCAGTCTTTCAAGCTATTTCTGGTTATATAAATATTAAATATTCTGACAATTTATAACAGATTTTAGCTTCTACAAATCATTTTACTTGCACACTAAAGTAGCTTTTTTTTAATATTTGTAGTTTTATAAGCTGTTTTAAAAACTTTTGTTTAAAAATGAAGTATTTTGATAATATTTATGAGGTGTTTATCACATCTTTCTATTTCTGGTGATAATTTTATTATAACTTGTGAAAAATTAATGCATTATTTTTTATGACATTTATTGTATTTAATTTTTAAGTGGCTTGCTCATATAAATACATTTCCTGAAGTCAATCTAAATTGGCTTTATACAATAATGTTTTTATGGTCATCATATTTTAAGAATTATGGTTTGAATTTTCTTTTTTTGTAACATTTGCAAAGTTCTAGGATTTGTTCTACTCAGAATTTTATACTGTTTCATTTGTGTGTTCATCAATAAAGCTATTTAGTATTTTTGTGTTGTTACTTTTGATCCGTTTAAATTTTTTTAAATTAAAAATTTATAGAAAAGTGCATAAAAATATAATCTTATTTTTATATTTAAAAGTCTGTATATTATGTGCTTTTTAATGGGATGCATATTTTACAGTATTTAAGATTTTCTGTGAGTTTACAAATGTGTAAAACCATAGCATCTGTCAGATGATATAATCATGGATTCCGATGCTAATGGGATGATAGATACTTTAGGAATATTAATTATACTCAGATCTTGGTATAAATTTCCAGTTAAAAGAAATAAAATAACTTAAATGATAGTTCTAATATTCACTTTCATGTAATGTAGTACCTATGTATGTAGTTTATTCTTGTTTCTGAATTCACCTCATTGTTCAGGTTTCTATTTGTATTGTTACATGGAAATTTTTGTGCCTCTTTTTTAAAGTAATTTTTTTAGAATAACCCATTAAAATTTCTGAAGTGTGTACAAATCTGTCATTTTCTGTATTTTGTAGTGTAGAATGTTAAGTTGTGCTTTACATTTTGTGTTAACAAATCATTTGTAATCATCATTGGTTGATGTTTCCTAAGATTCAATTAAACCAAAGTAGTTTAAATGTTGAATGATTGTACTTAAGAAAGTTTTATTTGATAGTCAGTTTTTTGTTGTTGTATCTTCTTAAGATCTGAATTGACTGTCATATTTTCATATTTCTTGATTCTTCATATAAATGTTATCAATTTTATGTTAATGTTATTTGAATTTAACCACTTACCAGTCTCTTTCATAAGGTCTTCGACTGAATATTTTTTTGTAAAACAGACTTTACATGTGGCTTTTCTTATGCCATGCACAAAACTATATTTTTTCTTAAACTATACAAAATAGGTTTCTAAAGTTCAGAGAAAGAATCATAAAATAAACTACTTAAAGACTTTGTGATAACTAATTTAGCCTGTTTAGTCATTACAAAAGAGAAAAATCATGCACCAGGTATCGATTTATGAAACACTTTTCAATACTAAAAATAATATGTATTAAAAGTGAACTATATTTAAAATAACTTACAAATTTTCAAATGAAATTTTACTTTGATAGCTTTGCTTTAACCTATAAACTTAAATTATATATTTTTTTGGATGAATGCTGTTAGTGTTTAAATTTGTTGTTTATGCTAGCAATGATATCTACTCACCTTTTATCGTTATCTTTTTAGTTGAGTAATTTACATCATATTATTAATTACTGATTTTTCATAACCATAAAATACATTTAAGAACCCTGAATTAAGCTTATTATAATGGACTAATAATTAGCTGAAATGTTTGTCCTGGTATTTAAAAATAATAATAAGTACAAATTGTGATAAATTTCTCTTAAGGGGACCGGGAAAGCCCTATCTTCACCATGTTAAATTCACCAACTTTATGCACCCTTTTCTCAGAAATGGTGAAAGATAGAGGTCTAGATTTTTTAGAGTAGTTAGAATAACATGATTTACATATTTTAACAGACCATTTTCTTTCTAAGTGAAACTCAAAATTAATTATTTATTTAAAGTCATTTTTAAATTAACGTTTTTGGTAAGATTTCATTGCCTAAGATAAATAATTCTCAGCAAATCATTAAATCCATTATAACATAAGTATTAAAAAAAAATCTGAGTTCTTAAGTTTAATAGATATTGAAAAAAAGAACATAAACATGAAAAATCCAAGTTTTGAGAAAAAGTCAATTAAAGATTTAAATGGCCAGTACTCTTAGAAAAGAATGAATAATTGCAACACTTATTTTTTTATATATAAACATGTGTGACACATCATTGGAAAGATAAAAGTTTAAACTATTTAATGATATAAAAGTAAAAATCAATTTTTTGGTTGGATTTTGCTTTCCCGGTCCCCTTAAATAAAATGTGGTAAATTATGAGTTACAATTTTTAAAAGAAAAGGCATTCTGTTTGAACTTACAGATTCTAATTTCGTAACATAAATTTTTCTTTTAAAAAATGTACATATCTACTGTATATGGGGGAAAAATGGGTAGCATTTCATTTATGTCTGTATTACTTCTTCAGGAATAATGTCCAGAATGTATTCCTTTTTATAATTTTAAAGAGAAATGACATTTTAAAATGCCGATGATTTAGTACTGCCATAATGAATAATACTGTACCATTATTATTCATTAGTCAGAGTCAGATCAGTTTCTTTCATAAATGAAGTAAGCTATGTTACCTTTATTAATCAAATCATTAGGAACTAACTAGAAATTGTATTAAGAAATATTATAGTCTGTTGGAATAAGTAACTTTTTAAAAACTGAATTTGGTCCATGTCGATTTAATCTTATACTAATATGCATGCAGTACAATTGATGCCATAAGTTTATATATATAATACAATTGCAGTCATAAGTTTATATATATCGTACAATGGACCTTATGCATGCCAGTGAGGCCGAGGCTAAAATTTGTCTGCTGGCAGTATTTACTGCTGAACATTAGCATAACAGTGTATGGAGTGTGAGCTATTAATGCTTGTTTGTTAAAAATACCACAAGAAAATTCTTTGTTGTAGCTGTATATACTTAATATATTGTAATATGAACTCAAACTGTTGTTCTGTATGCAAGAACATTGCCTAAATTTGCAATATTTTGGTTAAAATTCATGCACTCAACCTGGGTCAGGGCTAAAGTCATCTGCTAGCGGGGTTTGAACTTGCACATATTGGCAGTACAGTGGTGATAATAACAGATAGACATACCGCCAGCTCTGGCATCTGATGTCATGAGCATATGGTCCATTACAGTATGTGAAAGACATAAAAAATATTGTAGTACTCACTTATGTTCTATACCAGTTATTTAAAATATCTTTAATAAAAATATTTTATCTGTTTTTTTTTTTTAAGAAATTGCTTAAAAGAATCAATTTTGAATATTTCTGAAGAAGTAAGATAATTTAAAATTGAAAGTTAATAGTTAATTATAGCCCAGTCATTATAGATTATATATATGTAATGTGTTGGTATGAAATAAACTGAAGATCAATTATTAGGATTCAAAACCTTGCTGCTGGATTAAACATTTTTATTAGCAGTTCCATATTACAGGCATCTTTGTCTGTCCAATCAGAAGTCCAGTAACTTTTATGTAACTTTTAGAGACCTTACATGGTCGTGGGTTGGTAGAGCATCTCAAATGTTACAAAATCTGTCTGCATTACCTAAAGGCCTTCTTTTATATTCCTATTTCTGATTTTCCCCAGCAGAGGGAGAAATAGTCAAAACATTTAAGATCTTTAATTTATTTGGATCAGTATCTTTTACTAGATGTGGTTTTGTGGCGGCCACAGACTTGATTCTAGCCTGATTACATCACAAGCAGTCAATTCTAAATTTGACCTTAATTGTTATTTGAATATAATAATTAATGTCAGGTAGAGAAAAGTTAATTAGAATTTACAACCTAAAATTTCATCGTTTTGATGTTAATTTGAAGTAATATATAATATTAATTCAAATATTATAATAATATTTGAAATAATATTGAATAAATATAATTATTTAATAACATTGATCATAGTTAAGATGTTTATGATGGGTACTTATCTTATCATTTCATATATATATATATTAAGGTTGCAATTTAACAGATTATCTAATTATCCAAAATTAATTTGGTTGCACACTTTACATGCCAAAAATAATTATCACAAATTAAGTTGTACTACAGATCATGAGCAGATTTTTTTTAAATATATAAATTACTTTCATACTATTTTTAGTCTGTTGTGTCAGTGTGTAAGTTTTACTCCACACCCTTTTTGGTTAGTGAAAGACAACCTCATCCATCTGGCATCTATCCGTCTGTATTTAATGCTTTTTTTCTTTGTTATATGCTTCAGAAAATAGGGTGGGAAACAGAATCTTTCCATCCAGATTGTCATGCGCCTTTATGTGTAATGCCATACTTTCAAGATGTACCACAAAATTTTTAATTTGTAATAACACTTTTGTGCATTTGCCAATATTTTTTGTCTTTTTCATTAACTTTTATATAATTATTTCAAAACTATTTTTTGTGTTCATAACAAAAATATACTAACAATTTAAATCTGGAGAATTATTTGCTATTTATTTTGTGCAAGGAAAAATAGTGAAAAAGTAATTTTTTTTAAAAATATTGCTAGAATGCATGCTTTGTTGCAATTATTAAAAATATGAAGAAAAATCATTGTAGCAAAAAATAAATAAATAAATAAATTGAGCAAAAGATTTACCTGTTAAACATCTTGGCAAAACACTTTTTTCCAAATCTTTCTAAAATTCTAAATCATTTACAAAAGACTTCATTAATGTGTTCAGATTGAAGTTTAGACAAAGAGATTTAACCAATGCGTAATTTATTAAGAAAGTTGTTATGAAATTCTATAAGAGTAAAATTTAGATGCATATACTTTATGGTGATCTTAAAAAAATATTTTCCTTCTTTTTAATTCCTTTACTGTCAGTAGAATGAATGACAGAAGAAAATGCTGGCAAATGCATGGATGTTTGTCATTTTTGTAAATGTGATATTAGTAACTGTAATGTCTTTAAAGTTCTTCAGTATACTTTTTTTTACTCTTCCAAATATATATTTCATTGGGGGGGAAAAAAAAAACTGACACATAAATACTTGCTACAGATTTTAAATGTTGCTGAAACTTTTTAAATTTTATATTACTACTATTTTTATGCAATGTAGAAATTTATTTATATTTAATATATAGATGTTTTTAAATGTTTAATTTGTTATGTATTTATAAATAATTGAAATTTTGTCAATTTTAATCTGTTTTTATAAACAATGAATTATGAAATAGAGAATATCTGAATAAAAATGATATTTAGTTTTATAAATTTTGTTTTCTTCTAAGATTGAAAAATAACCAGAATGTGTAATATTTAAAGTACACACTTTTAATGTAAATGATAAACATATAATTTAAAAAAATGAATTGATAGAAATTTTGCAAAAAGTGAAGAAATGTATTTATTTTATTTTTGTATGTGTGTTATTGTAAATTTGAAATTTCAATCCAGCCATTCAAAATTTTGATAAAAAGGACGCTTTCGCTTTTTTCTTGGTTTAAACTAATTTTGAATTATATTTTTGTTTACTTTACACCTTCTCTGAGCAAAACCTGCTAAAATTGAAGTGTTTTATTGTTTACTGTATTCAGCAACCTTTCCATTTTCTATAAAATTATAATTTTTGGAAAATGATGGCAAAATTTACAAAAGTAATACTGTAAAAGCACCTATTTTTGGGAGTCCTTCGTAATCGCAAAAATTTAAGCACCTCAAAATATTTTTTGTTTCGCCTCAAATAATAACAAAAAATCAGAAATTTTTCACTTATCCAAAATTTAATGATTACAGTTACTTAAATAAGAAATAAGTGCAAAAATTTCTTGGATACTTACAACTATTTCTTGAATAAAAACAATAATACAACTAATAGAATCCAGCTCATTCTCTTACAATATTTATATCAGCTTCTTTGAAGTCATTCAAAATTCACCAAGAAGCTTGAATCGGTTTTAGTCATGATATTCGCATGTCCACAGATTCTTTTCCCTTTTGAAATTTAAGCTCATTAGAATACCACTCAATAAACTCATTCTTGAGCAAATGCTTGAACTCGCCATTTACAATTAAGTCTAAAGGCTGGAGCTCTCCTGTGCAGGAAGCGGGCACAAAAACTGGAATAATATTCCTCTTCTCGAGTTCAGCCAGAAAAAGAGGATCTTGGTGTGCCTTAAAAACATCGAACAATACTACACTAGGTTGTTCTGGAACTAGCCCAAGAAGCTCTCTCTACTTGTTATAATAAGGTACAAAAACATTCTCGATGTATCGAATCATTGTGTCAGTATTGCTCCAGTGCAAATCGTTGTGCCACACATCCCAGTCCGCAGGAAATGTAAACTTTGGATGATAATTTGTTGTTTTCCAGCAGTACAACAATTGTGGTGGAAGTAGGTTTCCGGAAAGGAAGCATGCTAACAAAAGTGTCATCTCTCTTTTATCTTCCATGCTGATTATGGACACTTGTTTTGAACCACGTTCTTCCAGTGTGTATTCAGATGTAGGCACAAACTTTGCGTTTGTCTGATCGAAGTTAACAAACATCTCAGGGGGATCAACATTTTTGTTGATACTTGTACGAACATGGTTAACGAATTCGTTGAGAATAACTGGGAAGTCTGGGGGCAGTTTTCATGCAGCTTTGGTTCCCTTTCTACGGACAAAGTTCATTCTTACTAGCAGGCTTATGGCCCAACTCGTTCTCAAATCAAAAGAGTTTATTAGAGATGGATCATGTGATTTCACAATTCCTTTTGCAGCTGCAATATCAATAGTGTGGTTCACTATTCCACCAGCAATCTGCAATTTATGCATATATGTTTGGACACTTGCATCAGAATCATCAAGTTTTAAGGGCCGACTGCGATTACCGTGTTGTAAAGTTGTTACATCTGCTTTAGGTTGTTTCGATGCTTCAATGTACTGTTTTTTTATGCTGCGAATGGTTGATTCACTCACCGTCCTTCCCAGTTCAGAGGTGAAATGTTTCACTGCTGCAGAATGTCCGTTCATAGTAGTATATCGGCTAATTTTTTACCTCAGCACTTCGTTGTATACTGCATACTGCCCACATTTCACTCCATGTTTTTATTTCAAAGCAATAGAAACCTCGGTATTAGAGGATATTATTTCTTTTGATTCAACAAAGGACGTAGTATTTCTTGCATCCAGAAGTCCTACCAGCGATGGAGCTCCTATAGGAATTTTCTCTCCATTGTCCGTCAACTTGTACAGGTATTTCCACATTTTTTATGGCACTGATGACACATTCTGTCTCATCGATTTTCTATCTCACACTTACAGGCGAGTCCGAGAAAAGTGAAAGGGGTGGGGTGGGGTGATTACACTTTCGGTGCAAAAGGGGGTTTCAGAAGCCCCTAGTTTGATAAAGAGCATGGGAAAAAAGAGATTAAGAAACTAAACTTGTGGAATGCACGTGTTGAGCCAAGGTCAAAGTTTGATAAGTACCACATGTTGTTTTTAGAGTGATGGGGAGAAGGGGAACTTTTCGGACAAAAGGAAGTTTTCTTAAATGCCTTATGCAAAAGGGGTTCTATTTAGGTAGTTTCGTGATTTTTCAACTTTTGGTTCTGTTCATATAAAATTCGCAAGATCACCGATATCTTCATTTTTGCGAAAATTATGGCTTGCGAAAATAAGTGCTTTTACAGTAGTTAAAGGCAAAGTTAAAAGCAATTTACTGAAATTGGGGCTAAGACATGGAATTAAAAAAATATATATATATTTTTTTCTCTCTTAGGTTTTGCTTTACTTATTTTAATCTATGCCTGCAGAGGAATAATATTTATCAATATGAAAGTTCAACAATATGCTATTCTTTTCTGCTTCTGAATTTTTTTTTCTCTAATTTCATGTTTAAAAAAATCTGTAAAATATTTATGGAAATCAGGTTTGCCTGTGGTATAAGTTCACAACTTTTATTTTAAAATTTTGTCGTATTATTTTCCTAAATAGTACTTTAATAAAATTATATGGGTTCAATATCATGCACAAATTTTCTTAACAAAAATACTTTTTGACATGTTTATTAAAATACAAATTTCAAAATTTAAATAAATGTCAAAAGATAAGTATATATAAAAAAAAAAATCTGCTACATCTATTTTCAAAAATGATATGCTTAATTACACAACCCATCACCCATAATGTACTAAATAGGTTATACAGAAAAAGAAAAAAAAATATGGCATTACTTTGGCAAAGAATGGGCTACTTGTATCCAAATATTTTTTTTAATGAATCCTGGGGGTACTGTGTTACTAGTTAGTGCAGTTACTTGTAGGGTATTGGTAAACTATGTCAATACTCTCAACACACTTGTTCCAGGATGGATCTAAAGCACTTTTTTTTTGGGGGGGGGGGATCCAGGGAGCACACCAGGGTCCAAGTAACTCTAATTTATAGTACTTTTTTAAAATTTGATTATAAATGTAATAAAATTAACAAGCTTCTGAAAATGTGGGATACTTGAAAAATATTCCTTTTAAAGGAAATTCCTTTTTCCATATGGAAAATTGTTTATTCAAAACATAAATTTTATGTATAACAATTGATAAAATAGATTGTTCCATGCATTTTGCAATTTTTCTTAAAATTTATTTTTTTATTTATTTTGGATCAGAAAGTTATTATTTTTTTTATTTATTCATAGTTTCTCTTTTCTTTTTTCACTATTATTTAGAAAATACCCTTTTTTTTTTTTTTTTTTTTTTTTTTTTTTTTGTCCAAAATATTTAAATTGTCCATTTCTATCAAATAATTCAAACTTGGAATGTTGTTTTCTCTCATGCATATGCTGCATGATTATGATAATACATAACTGTTTTAATAAAAGAAATGTGCATTATTATATGTGTAAGGTTAAAATGTAAAATTTTTCTCTTACTTGCGGGAAATTCTGGCAAACTTTAAAGGTGGACATTTTGTGGCCATTTCTGATTTTGTGTAGTTTGTTCGAAAGGAATCTGAACTAGGGTTATGAAATTTTTACCTACACTAGTCTAAATGATTTTTTCCCCCCCGAGGAACAGAGGATCGTTTTCTATCTAATTTTTCTATGGAAATGACCAAATAAAAATTCTGTACATCGAGAAAAAATGATCATCTTTATCTCATTTTTATTTTAACACTCTGATTAATAATTTTAATGAATTCATGCATCGGATACTTTGTTTCATAAGTTTAACACACAACTGAAAGTAGCAACTATTGAAGAATATTATAAATTTATATGAGTACCATTTATTAGACCCTGCAAAAATATTTAAATATATCTTATAATGTACTTTATAACTTTTACAAAAGTAATAAGTAAAATGAGTGTGTTACATACCATCTCAAATTTTCATGGTCATAAGCAAAATATCTTTAACACATATTCTATGACATGACATGTTAATTGCTTTTAAGTGTTTTTGAATAATAAAAAAAAAAGTGTTCCTGCAAAAATGTTCATTTTTTGAAAGATTCTAGTGTCAGATAGTATTATCTTGCCTCAATTAATAGGTTATGAATCTTTTCAGCTGAAATGCCATTGCCATTTGAGTCATTGAGAACCAGTATATACCAACTTTACCAGCTGCAGTTTCAAGTAAAATGCTTTTTAAAACTTGTGCAAATTTTTGTCAAACTCTATTAGGCCACTTCTGCCAGTGATAGGAAGAGACCAAGCTTCTTAAGTATATGATGATTAAGTTGGCAGTGCCAAAGTGGATCAAGTGGCTTGGTCCACTCTTGCATTGACAACTTGAATCTAAGGTATGTTGAACCATCTATTAAAACTGACTTTATCACTTGGATAGTTTTGAAATTAATAAAATTTATTATGCAGTCAATAGATGGCATGACACACAATGCTTTATCATTTAAACTCATTTTTCACAAAAATGTGGAATAGTCCATTCTAGTTCTCAATGCCTCATTTGTAGCTGAGTTTCAGTCTGAGCTCTTAAGAAACTATTGTTTCATAACTACGAAATTTTGAAAAAGTAATATTTCTTTTAGAAAATGGTGATATTCAAAATTTAGGAGATTTTGCTGCTGGGGTGTTTTCTACATGAGAGCCACAAGGAAGTTTTTTTATTTTCTCATTACTTTGAAATTTTTCTTTAATTTTGAATGAGCTTTCACCGTTAGTGACTTGCTGCCTTCTGAATAAATTCCTCAGCTTTTTGTTTGTTAGCATGGATTTCAGTCATCACGATCATCTAAGTTCTACTCTTATTCATCTCTAAATAAATATAGATGAAGCAGTTGCCCCCGTATGACCAATACTGGTATGTTAATGATGCAGTTTCAGAAGCAGTTTGTAATTATTTTTTCTATTGTCTGGAGTTAACATTTTTGTTCCATCAAAAAATGCCACTGACTCTCACGTAAGGCTAAAGTCAAGAGGAGAAGGGTTATGGAATCTGCCCCTCCCTCCTTAAATAGTACTTAGATGAAAAGTTCATTGGAGGAAAATATTCTAACAAACCATGCAAAGCCCAATCTTCAAAAATATCTCAATACTATGTTGTGCAATGTGGGAAGCTGGAAGAAAGAACTGCATTTTCGAAAATATGAAATTTTCAAGCTGATTGGATTTCAATGTAATTTCTTGAATTTAAATGAATCACAGTGTTTATCTCTATTTGAGCATCACAGGATTATTAGAGATATCCTCCACAAATAAAAATAAAATATTTATAAAAGAATATTTTACTTTTCATTCTTAAGAGGTCTTCTTTACTTTTCATTCTTAAGAGGTATTTCTTCTTCAGTCACCTGAAAATACCCACTGACTAATGCTAATCCTATGGAAGAATTTTTTACAGATATCTCGTTTGCATTTCAGTATTTTCAAACAATTCTTTTTGCATTGGCTAGCTGAGATCGATCTGTACAAAGGGAGTTTTTTACTTTTTTGATTTTGTTTACAGATATTTTTAATTAGGACACTTTCCTTTTCGGAACAGGTTTCGAAAGTGAATGGACCTTATGCACGCGACCTGAGGTCAAGGCTAAAATTCGTCTGCTGGCGGTATTTACGGGCAGTGTTTATCATAGCAGTCTATGGAGTGCGAGTTATTAATGCTTGTTTGTTAAAAATACCCCCAAAAAATTCTTTGATGCAGCAGCATATACTTAATATATTGTATTCTAAATTCAAAATGTTGTTCTGTATGCGAGAAAATTCCCTAAGTTTGCAAATTTTTAATGTCACATTGTCATACCTGTCAACTGCTACGAAAAAATCGTAGTTGCTATGATTTGGACCTATAAACTACGATGCTACGAAAATCGGTCTTAAACTATGATTTTTTGCAAAAAACAAAAAAGCATTTTTTGTTTCTAGTTGCGAATTTTATTCCGCGCAGCATATTTTTCAGGAGTGATTCTGTTCCGAAATTTCCAAGTATTCATTTCCGAAAGTTTTAAAAAATTGGCCATTAGTCCGAAAATTCGGACATTAAAAAATGCTCATGAAAAAAAAAAAATTCTGGGCTGCAAAAAAAACTTCTTAACATAAAACACTCTAATCATGTTTTTGTAAATATTTATACAGGAATTCCCTTCCTTAGAAACAAGGGTGCCATTTTAAGAAATCCGGAGGGGGTTCCTTGAAGGGCAAGGTTTGAAATAGTGTGCAAAATCGCACGATTTGTGATAAACTATCGCAAATTTCGACAAATGACCGTGTAAAAAAATCAGTTTCCTTAATTGGTCGTAGAAGAAAATAAATTTTGTTAAAAGATCGTGGTAAAATCATGAATTTAGTCAAAATATCGCAGAAAGAAAACGAGAATTTCGTCAAAAGATCAGTAAGATAATGCAAATTTCATCGAAAGATTAGTAAGAAAACAGAAATTTCACCAAAAGATTGCAGAAAGAAAACACTAATTTAGTCAAAGGATCGTGGTAAAAAAACGCAAAATTCGTCAGAGGATCGCGTAAAAAATGCAAATTTCGTCAAAAGTGCAGATTTCAACAAAGAATCGTGATAGGAAAATGTGAATTACGATTGTGGGGAAAAAATTGTGAATATCGTGAAATGATGGCGGAAAAAAATCGCGAATTCCGTCAAAATTTACTGCACTGAGCTAAAAATTGGAACCAGGCTCCTTTTACAAATGTAAAAAAAAAAAAACCGCTGCGAAACGAAAATAAACTCTAAAAATCATATAAAAATTTTCAGAGGAAAAAAATTACTATACTGAGTTGAAAGACGGAAACCTTATTCCTTTTACGAATGTCAAAAGATGGCTGTGAAACACGAAAAACCAACCAACCAATCTCCAGATTAATTTCAATTTTGTTTGCTACGATTCCTCATTTTCAAAGGTTGGCAGGTCTGCATTGTTCAATCAAACAAATTTTCAGCTCGCTGTGTGGGTTATTATCACGGGTTATAAAAGTTTAAATTTATCGGACTGTTATATTCAGCTTTTTTTTCCAGGGGGGGGGGGGGGGGATAAAAATTTTAAAAAGGCCCAAATAATGTTGAAATTACAGCATTTGGAAGTCCACAACAATTAGAATCCTAGTTATAAGGTGGTGGTCATCGAAATGACAAGGGACCGAAATGTCTCTATATTTGGAAGTTCTCCATATTCAATTTCTGGCAAATTCTTCAAATGAGATAAATATAAATGGAAAGCAAAGCAAAAAAAAAGTCAATATTTATTATTTTTTAACAAATTAGTATTTAAAATGAAAATAAAGTGTTTTCAAGATTTTTCATGAACTCTTATTTTAAACATCAACAGTTCATTAACATACTTAATAATACATATTGCAATTTATTTTTTTGTTATGAGAAATTGTTTCTAGATTAGTTAAGTCTCACTCTTCTAGCCGAACAATGACGGTAGCACTAGAGCAAACATTAGGAGCATTCACTACACTCCTATTCAAAAGTTTAAAAAAAAATGCAAAAATTGTCTGGTTTAAAATTTTTGAGCGGATGAGATACAATAATTTTGTTTGATGGAATGCTCAAACCACTGCAAATTTCGTTATCCCTATTTTTCGGGCATCTCTTCAATGGACATCTAGGATTGATGTAATTGTAAAGCCAACTGAGAGCCAAAAATGAACGAAATCATTCTTAGAGAGATACATCACAAACAGAACTAATTTTATCTTGAATACCTTAATTGTTTTCAATAGCAATTGAAAGGTATTTTTCATAAACATATATAAGATACACAAAATGTACATACACATTGAACATACGCATTTGATTAAGTTACCACAGCCAATGAAAGAGACAGGTCATGGTACTATCCTTTAAAGCCTGCCTTGATCAGTAACATTCCAGTATCAATTTGCCAGTCTTTTTTGTTAGCTACGTTAAGTTCCGTAGTTAATTTTTGTCTTTCAAACACGCAATCATTGAAAATGTTTGTCATTTTCTTCATGGGGAAAAAAAAGAAAGAAAACTAAGGCACTAATGCTTAATTTTTACATTTTCTCCAGTTCATTTGGAGCCAATAGACATATCAACTCAGAAAAAGTTATCCTTTTGTTATTGTTCTTTGAGTTTTTAAAATCTCTTTGATGAGTATTGATCTTATAGAGGGCGAAGGTTGTTGGTCGTTGGCTGGTTAAGTGTGTCCTCTTCGAGTTGCATGTGGGGGCCGTTGACCGTATTTTAGAGACTGGCTGTAGCAATTGTCATTTGTTTAGTTAGTGTTGTATGAGTCTGGCCTGGTTGTTGCTGTTGTAAGTGTTGTTACATTGGTTTTTGTAAGTTCCTTTTCATTTTCCTGTTTTTGTTTCTGGATATTGCTGAAGTTGTAAGTTTTTATTTTGTTATCTCCGTTTTTGCTATGTCAATGTGGTCAACAGATTCTGGTATGGCTAGCTCAGCTATTAACATAGCAAGTGACTTAATTTCGGAACAGCCTCCAGCAGTTAGTGTTGAAATGGTTGAAGTTTAGGATAATGTATTGGTGTGTGATACTAGCAATAGTAATATAGCCCATTCATATTCTGAGAGGTTCTGCTCTTGAAGCTGGTAGACGGGAGGTGCTGGGTTTGAACTCAATCGTGCCCGTTGGCCTAACCGTTTCAAAGTTTTCGTGGTTTTCTTCGAAACCTTGGATTTTCCATGCGTAAATACTGGTTAGGTTCCCTTAGAAAGACCCCCCATGGAGGGCACTCTCCCTAGGGCCTATATCTCTCAAGTAGATAATCAGTCGTCAAAAATCAACCCAACCCTTCCACGTCAGTGAATTCACTTTTTCACATTGGCCACTGAGAATTGTGGTAAGGCATTTAACATATTTTTCCAAACTTCAAAAAGTAGCATATTCCTCTCTGTGACCCTCGTGCAATTCAAGCTGAAATGAAGGCGAAGAAAACCCATCTAGTGGACATTGACAATATTAGACACACCGGGTGAGGTTGTATAACCATGAGTACTAGAAATGCTTCTGAAATTTGTGATTTATCAGAATTTTTGGGTGTCTCTATTTCTAAGTGTGTGGTATGGGAAAATATTTCTAACAGACTTCTTTTCAATATCCCTGTGGATTAGAGTTCTGTTCCAAAAATTCCGTTTGAAGTCAACCCGCAACCCGACCCAAACCCGACAAAAAAAAAAAAATTCCTCGACCCGCAAAAATAATTTTCGGCAACCCGAATCCGACGTATTTCATTCCAAAACCGCAATATTTCAACCCGATCCGAATCCGCAATGAAAGGAAAGTAAATCCTTTTTTAATGCCATTATGAAAAATAATCTGAAATTGTACCTCTAATATATTTTTATGTTTTACATAGAAGAATGAAGAAATCTGTATTCTTTAATATACAAATATAGTATAACCTCCGAAAAGAGCATTATGTCGAATTGTCCTGTATTCCTTTTTTCGACGTGGAATGATTCTAATTTTCTTTCTGTGGGTCCGGTTCACTCTAGAAGAATTCTTGCGGTACATATTTAGCTTTTTGAAGGTCAAATTGTAGGGATTTTTACAAAAACTTTGAGCACAACTAGTATGTTTCTAAGAAAATAAGTACGTATTTGAATATGAATGAGTATATATTCTATTTACTGCATAAGAAATAAAATTTATATAAGAAATGTGATCATAGATTATTGTTTCTTTAAGTGCCATTTTTTCTTCTTTCGAAATATGAAAAATGGCCACATTTCATTTTCAGTACACACAAAAACACATGTATCGTATTTGTGATAGTTTATGTACACATACACATGTTACGTTTTTGTAGATTGAGAGGTGCTATTCAGAGGTATAAGCATTCAAATATATAAATGTTAGGAATAGAAAACGTGTTCACTATATAGAGGTGTTCGCTTTTTGGGAGAAAAGCCATTAAAGAGGTCTTATTGTATATAGGTTTTTAACCTGAAAAAAATATTTTGATTTGTCTTTTGAAATTTGGGTCAATCCGACCTGCAACAGTCAAAATCTAACCCAAAACAATTAAAGTCAGCCAACCCTCAATAAAAAAGTGGAAGTCAACCTGACCCGCAACGAAAAAATATAGTGCCAACCGGACCCGATGGGGATATCTCGTTACCTGTGGTGGGCCACGAAATTTTCGATACTAACAATATTAAAATTGTGCAACTCCTCCGTTTCATTCGTAAAGACTTTCAAAGTGTAGTTTCCCTGGTTTTAGTAACTTCCCTTGGTACTTCCATTCCCGCGAAAACTGTGGTATCAATTAGAAAATTCATAGACAGACCACGTCAGTGCTCGAAATGTTTTAAGTTTAATCATCCCTCAGGAAAGTGAAAGTCGAATCAGCTTTGTGTAACCTGCAGGTTACAACATATGGGTTACTGTTCAACTCCAGTTAAATGCTCTAATTTTGACAGGGAGCACAAGGCTGACTTTAACCATTGCCGATCCCACATCTAGGAATCAGAGTTTCTAAAATTCAAAAGCAGGAACTTTCTTTCATTTGTTGATGCCCGCAGAAATTTTTTTCAGAAGGCCGATTCCGGGTCATATGGCCAGGTGGCTAGCATAAAGAAATCTGACTTTGAGGAAATACAGAAAATTATTGAATCTTGGACCAATAATATGCTCAAGATATTTGTTGACTGTTCTTCTAATCAGTCTGATAAAGTCATGTAATCAATCAATCAATGCTCTAAGTAATCTTATCATGAACTTTTTGGCGAAGATAAGTGACTTGTCCCCAGAGCGTAAACGTCCCAATAAAAATGATGGGGTTCGCTAATGAAAAAATAATTATTCTTTTAGTTTGTGTTTTTAGTCCTTCCAAGGGGCATTTTTTTGTTTGTCGTATTGTTTGTTTTTGCTCTGCTTTTCTGTCTTCTTTTCTTTTCTTTTTATGGGTATCAGTGTTCTGCAATTGAATTGCAGGAGTATTGTAAACAAACAAATCTGGCAAAAGTGCCCTCTGTTACTACAGCGGATGTGTTGGCATTGCAGGAAACATTCCTTACGACTAATAAGTCTGTGGTTATCCCCTGTAAACTTATGTATTGACTGGATAGATCTGACCATACTAGTGGCGGCTTGCTATTGCTGTGAATGTAGCCTGGTCTTCTTTTCAGCTGAATTTTGACAATCTTGGTTTGACCAATGAATTGATGGACATTCGTATTTTTCATGGTTCTGTGCATCTTAACGTAATTAATGTTTATTCTTTCTCAGGATTGGTTGTTGCTGACCTCATGCAGGTATGCCATGGTCTGTCCAGTCTGTTCCTCATTTTGGGTGACTTCAACTTACGTCATCCTCTTTGGGTCTCCATGGTGTCCTCGCGGGCCAGCGAAAGCTTTGTTGAGTGGCTTTTGGAAAACTCTCTTTGCTTATGAATTCTAATGCTCCCACGCATGTTGCTCCCTACAGGGTATTCTCCCTGACTTACCTGTCGCTATCTTTCCCCTGATCTTCTTGCAAGTTCCATGCGTTAAGTTGAAGAGGATTTGTATGATAGTGACCACTTTCCGATAGTAATCTCTGTTGATTTTCACTCGCCGTTACAGCCTGGCCCTACTCTTTTTAATTGGCCGCTCATCTTCCAGGAGATTAATTCCAACCCCTTCAGTTGGTTTCTGGAATTGATTATGAGTTATTTCATAAGATGGTCCTCTGTGCGATGACTAAACATAGTGTTATCCGCTCCAAGCCCTCGAAGTGCCTTCCAGCTTGGTGCACTACAAGCTTTAGCAATCTCTGTAAGCAAAAAGAAAATTATCTGAAGAGAGCTCGTTTGCTAGTTTCCTGTGAGTACTGGCTAAAGTACAAGCGGACTTCGGCTAAGCTCCGCAGGTTGTTAGGGACTCTAAGCAGCGTTACTGGGACTGTGTGTGCTGCAATGCGAAAGACCCTCGCATTTTGTATAAGGTTTTCCATAACCTCAAAAATCGTTCGAGTTCTCCTCCGGATTCACACTTTCGTTTTCAACTTGATGACTCTTTCAATACGGGGAGGGGGGGTAGTTTTATGCAGATAGTTTGTCTGTACTGTGTGTGCATCAGTCTATCAACTTGAAATAGCTTAGTTTAGTTATTTGGCTGCGCAACAAAATTGTTAGTGTTACTGCGAAAATTTATTTTTACTGGGTTCAGGGGCACTGGGGGATACCCTTAAATGAAAAAGCGGATAGCCTTGCAAATAACGTTACTGTTTCCAATATCCTGATTGATTGGATCTTTCCGGAAGATGCGATTCATGTCCATAATCAGGGGATCAAGATGCAGTTCTACAGTTCCTACAAATAATACTCTTCACATGGGGACATCCCCAGCGTTAATGCTGTTCTTAAATGCTCTGCTCAGCAAGCGCAAAGCGTTTTGACACATTTACAAATTCATTTTTTAAAGGAAAGGTATAAAATTGGAAAGCCGTGTCATGGAAGCGATTTGGAATTGAACTGTTTTTTCGATGTTTTGATCAATTAATTACATATTGAGTTATAAGCGAATTTGATCACGTGACAAACACATTTTTCGCCCGCTCTTGAGTGCTTTTTCTTCCTTCGCGCAGAAATTTGGTTCAAAACGCCTACTTTGACACTGTTTTCTGAAAGATCTATTGCGTTTGGGAAAAAAAAAGGAAAAACAGCTCAATTACATAGTTTCTGAATAACAGCACCAGCTAGTTTTATGCATTTTCGAACAAAAATAAATTAAAACTTATCTCAGAAAGTTGCCTTTTTGGATTTGAGAACACCCTTAATCAGTCTCCTCAAAGCAATTGGGCTCTCAATAGACAGGATGATGTTTTAATCACTCGGCTTCGCTGCAGAATGCTGATGACCCCTGAAATCTTGGGTCGTTTTAATATGTCAGCTGACGGCAGTTGCCGAACTTGTGGTGTTTGGTGCATATTTTAGTGTACGAAATATTAGTCCCAGCGTAGGCACTATTGGGATAACATAGTTTTGAACAGTGAATGTTTCCGGTCTTTCATGTGTTTTATTTGTAAATTTTGCTCGTCGAAAGATTTTCGTATTTCTACTTTGAACTATTTTCACAGCATTGATCGCTTTTAGCTTTTTGCTGTTCTCTGAGTTTGTTTTTGTGTGCTATTGTTGTGGATCATTAGAGACTACAGCCATGTCGCTATAGGTCTCATAGCTCCCACCCCCTTCTTCCCGTCCTTTAAAGTTCAAAATCTCTTTCTTTTCAGAGTTCGCATGCCGATTTTGTCGATTAATTGGATATGTTACGAGTGATAGTGACAAGTCTTTCATTCAAAAAACTTTCTGATTAATAATCCAGAGTGAATTAAAAATCTGGAAATTTAAATAATTTTCTATCAAGAATACAAAACTTTTTACAGTGCTAAATTTACTTTTAGATTTTCTCTGCTTGCACTAAATATATTTTCTTTTCAATCAAAATTGTGGTTGTTAATGATTGTTTTTATTTTTGAAAAATATCTTCCCTTCTGCTAAAAATCCTCTACTCATGTGAAGAGATTTTTCATACATATGGAAATGTTCGTTGATAGAAATCGCATATTTACAGATCTAAGCAATATAACACATCATTTTAATATATATGATATCACAGTTGTTATGTGTAATAGTAACTAAACGTATGGCTAAAAGAGGGTATTTGTTTTCAACGAATTGTACCTTAACTCGTGTGTATTTCTCAAAAATACAAATTGACCATTTTAACCCTTTATGCTCCAAATTATGAATAAAAAAATTCTCAAAACTGTTTTTTTATTGTTTTATAAAAGAAGTTTTGAAAATTCATAAAATAATATAGTTAAAAATATTTCACAACTTTAAAAATGAGGAAACTCTAGACAAAAGGGCATTTCTTTGCACTTTTGTAATAGGATTCATAACAAGAAACGCGTATATATTCTTGATAAAAATTAGCAAAACATTTTTATTTTCATTTAAACATAAAAACACATTGCATATTAACTACAATTTGGTAAGTAACCAACAATTATTCCCAAAAGAGAGATTTTCATTTTGTTTCTGCACCATTTAAAGCGTTTCTAATATTTTTCATTGCGCTAAGCTGAAAAATGGAAATGAATAAACTTTTTCCACTATCACGTAAGGATTTATATATATATGGGTCAATCCATTTCAAGTGGTCCAGCACTGGTTGCTTGACCATTTTAAAAAAATCTGAAATTTTTTGTACAACAACCCTAACATGATGGAAGTTCAAAATGACTATTATTTTAATTTTATTATTTTTTGTTTGTGCATGGCGGCCATCTTTGTTTCATCGTCTACAGCAATTTTCTCACATGAAGGGTTTACGGAATTGTAAATAATTCATCGTTTATTTCTCCAATTCAAGTGCGGATTGAAGCAATTTGTACAGAATACATTGGGCTAAAAATCTGGTAATAGAGTAGTTTCCGAAACTAACTGGTTATTGGTGACATTTAAGCATAAAGTTTCAGTTTTTTTCCAAAATTTGTCCGTTTACAAGACGAAATTTTCCTAGCAAGGAAAACTGTCAACATCAGGGGCGAAGCTACTGGGGGGGCGTAGGGGGGCGTCTCGCCCCCCCAATGTCGGCAACTTTGATTACAGTCGGCAAATTCTAGGTAGTCAGTATCGATCAATACAACTCTTAAACAAACGATTTTTTTTTCAATTTTCTACGTTTTTTCTTGAAACATACACTAAAAAAACACCAATTTGTCTTAATTTCTTTCAAAAATCCGAAGTTTTCCTCCCCTTTCTTCGACTTTTGCGTGACTGCTGAAAATAAATTGAGAAAGAACTAGGAGAGACTAGTTTTTCGATATTTAAAGGTATCTTTCTTAGAGTCTGAACCGGATTAGTAGGGTTCTAAACATCTAGATGATAGACTAGCACTGAAGATGATGAAGACTTCGATGAAGGCATTCATATTACTCGTGGTGTATTGAAATGTGTTCGACAATTGAATCATTTAGTCGATTGTTTAAATAATTGCAAGCCAATTATTGAAAAATAGACCCCATCTGATGAATTACGTGTTTTCTTGTTCCTTAAGGAGACCATAGATATAATTGACAGGGAAAAATAAAATTGTTCGTCTGTGTCAAATATTTATAGTAAGATCGTGAAAGAAATCGAGAAGAACCGTGGAGAGGTTAGCATTACGGAAAGTGGGAACGATTCCATCATTGAACATGACCCGGGGAAAAGGTCTAAAATTAAGTCAGACAATCAGAGATATATTTGATCAGTTTAGGTCCATATCAGCCAAAACTCAGCGCATATCCGATAACTGATTCCACCACGCAAGATAGACAGCGACATTTCAACAGAGCTTCGTAGAAAAGAGCATATGTTTTTGGACAAATACGTTATCTTACAGAACTCAATACTAATTTTTTTCGTGTTTCATGAAGGACCGGGGAGAGAAAAAAATACAAAATGCTTCATTTGAGAGTGGTGTAAGCAAAGGACACAAAATGAAAAGCTTAAGGAAAAGAAAAGAACAGAAAGTTCGCACAACATTGCTTTTCCAACACCCATCAAATTTACTGTTTCCTATTTTGTCAGTTCATGATGATGGTAATCACTTACTCGACGAGAGCAAGCGCAAACAGATTATTGTGGAAGAGCAATAGCAACATCTTGCATTCAGCACAGAAATTGTAGCAATCTTAATGGACACTACGCGAATGCTGAGTAAATGGAAGCTTTGGAAAAACTGTGAAATTAATTTCCAGACATAACCCACAATTGAAGAAATGTTTGAGGACATACGCTTCAGCCCTTACCATATAACTTACCTTTCCGCTTCATCCCAAAACGAGATGATTGAATTTTTTGCTACAGCAGTGCGCAAAATGATAGTAAAGGATTTCAAGAAGCACAATTTTATGGAATTATGGCAGATACGCCACCAGATGCTTCGCACCAGGATCGATCAGCTGTTGGGCTGGAATCTGCCGACAAAGAGGGAAGAACTCCGATCGGCTTTTGGAAGTTTTAAAAGAAGTCGTCAACACCATTGTCGATCTTGCATGCTAGATATCACACATCTTTACAAAGAATGAGCTCGAAATAGAACAGGCAGTTTCCAGTCGTACGATTTTACAAGCAGCATGTCTGGAGAATTCAACGGCACTTAGGAGAAGTTTTCAGAAATCGTGGGTCAAATTGTGCCCTATATTCCTTGTCAATGTCACAGACTCAACACTTTCCTTTCACATATGGGGCATTCTCACAATCTTTTAACTTTCATGTCTCTGAATAATAATTTTTTATTTAATACAATTTTTTGTGTTTTTTTTATTTCATATACTTGGGAACATCTCATTCCATGATTGCACAACAATATTAACGAGATAAATAAGTTTTGGACGATGTTGGGGGTCCAAACACATGGAAAACTCATCTACCGTCCCGTGTTCCTGATGCTGATTTTGAAGTTTGGAGCTGTCTGGATAAAATTGTTTCAATAAAAATAATTCAATTTAATTTTTTTCTGAAACTGGAACTATTGTTTTATACAAATATGTAGCTAAAAATTAACCTGCACACACATTTTTAGGGTTGGTATTATTTTTTGAACTCTGTCCCTGGGTTTTAGATTTTTTACCATCCCTCTTCTAAAATTATACAGAAAATCACTTCAGATGCAGCGACAGAATTTTTTCCAAGTTTTTGCTCATGCAGAAGTATGCTAGAGAAAGAATATCTAAAATTCTTTGGCAGGAAATTTACTGCAGAATATAAATCAGCATTTAAATATCAATTTCAAGCACCGTGGCTTTATTGGTAGTCTGACCGTCCCCAAGGTTTATTCCTGCACTTTTCGAGGTAAATTTTAAAATAAATGTAATTTAATCCAGTGTTAACAACTGTTTCTAAAAATCAATGAACATTGTGGCTATCACTTAGTCTTAGCATGATTTTCCTAAAAATAGGTGTTAATTTTCCTTACCGTTCCATCCTTACCGTCCCTTTTTTTACCTTACCGTCCCTTCTTTAACACCCCTTTAAGACAATGTTATACAAAAATTCTGTATTAAAAGTACTACATTTGTATTATTTCTTATTTGAATGTCCTGTGGGTACTATGCAAATTCATTATAAGTAAAAATTTAGAAGAAAATAAAAAGTTATAGGGGTAAAATGATAAGGAAAATTAAACTCGCAAGTTTAACCTAAACCTCAGTTAAATAAAAAAATTTTCGCTGCTGACCTTTTTTCTTTATTTTGAATCATTAAGGCATTCGTCTATCAGATTAAAATGTTATTTTAGCAAGTTTAATTTCGCTAGATTTTTTTCCCCAAAAGTCAAAAGATTGTGAGAATGCCCCATATATGCAATGCCAGCAGTATTATAGGTGATGTGTTCGACGTGCTGGAAGATATTTGTGTTTTTCACAGCAAGTACTAAATCAAAGAAGCCATTAGTAGACAAGCTCCAAGAAATAGAAAATGCTCTTCTGCTGCGGAATCTTTATAAGGCGACATGGACTGCTCGAGCGGAATCATTGAAAGCGGTCTGGATCTTATATGAATGTATCCTACAAATTTCGAAAAAGTTTATTCCTCTACTCCTGTTAGCAAAACAATGACCAAGCCACGAGGTTTAAGAAAGAAAACGTTATCGCTCGACTTCATTGCTTCACTATGATTTTTCTCAAGAACGTTCAGTACAAGTGCAAGTTAGTTACTGAAAAAATGAAGACGAAGACTCTTAAAATAGACGCTACGAAAATACTGAAGATTTGTACCAAATCATTGGAAACAGTCAACAATGAAAATGTGAATAGGCAGATATAGTGTGCAGTTTCTCTTTTAAAGAAAGTAAGGTGTTGATCCATTAAATGAATTTGCTATGCAATATCCACGAAGACTGGCACCAAAGAAGTTAGACGGTAATTGAAACATTCTCTTTGTTCCCGAATTTCTAATGTTCTAACGCATGGAGTTTCAGAACGAATTGGATACTCTTACAGTTGTGATAGCTGAAAGTCTTAATTCTTGCATCAGCATAATCTCATGACTGGATAAAATATGTATCCTCTCATTGCAAGAAAGAAATAAACACTAAATCTGGTTAAGAAAGCGGTAAATAAATGTCTTTCGTGAAACAGTGACAATTTCTGATATGGAAGCATTACACGCAGAGCTGAAAGTTTTGTAATACTTCTGCGCAGAGGCTGAAAGAATGGACGATATTTACATGAAAACAGAATCTTTGAGATACATTCTGCCACTTGCAAACCATGTCAGTCATCTGGCTCTAACTTCTCCAGCCACAGTTGCCTCGAATGAAAGGACGTTGTAAATTAAAAATTGTGAAAAAATATCTAAGAACAACAATGACCGATCCACGTTTGAATACACTCATGATGTTAGGAGGATATTTCGAAATACTTAGATTTGGGCACCGTCGTGAATAGATGGGCTCGTCTAAAAAAAATAGTGAGTTAAAATGCATGTTATGCAATGGATGAACAAAAATGTAATTAAAATAAGTTTTGATTTCATCCTTTTTAATGTAAATATAAATAAGATGATTCTGTATAAGTTCCACGTAGCATCTTACTAAAAACTTCAACTTGTGTAATTAATCCGAATTGCAGATTTTCATCTGCATATTCAGGAAAAAATATCAAATACTTTACTGGAACATTTGCAACAATGTAACGAAAGTGAAGGGGTGGTGTATCCATCTTTAAATCTACCTTATATTCTCCTCAATATTATAAAGTGAAAAGTATTCGACGTTCTAAAGTGAAAAATTTTATCTCGATGGGTTAATAATGTTCAATTTTATATAGAACATACCGGATGTCCTAAAATGGATTGATTGATTTAAAATTCAATAACTTGCAAACGGTGGCAGCTATTTAAAAAAATTCTTGCAGGAGGATTATGTAAGATGCACGGAGTTTTTTACAGCTATTCTCGATTTTAGTTTAAAATAGCAGCGATACATGGCGCTGCTAGCAGTAGGTGCTAAATCGGGACCTGATGTTTTATTTCTCTTCTCTCTCAGTATTGATGCGAACGAAGAAGATTAAATATATGAAATGGTTCTCAGTCGCCAATGAAATTTTGTTCTTAGAGTCCCACTGCATATATTTAATCTTCTTCTTCCACATCAATATTGAGAGGCCAGAATCTGGCCCCGATTTAGCGCCTATTTCAAGCAGCGCCATCTACCGCCACTACTTTAAACTAAAAACGACAATCGCAGTAAAAAAATTCCTAACATCTTACATAACACTCTTGCAAGAATTTAATTTTATAGCTGTCACCATTTCCAAGTTAATGAATTTTAAAATCAGTCAGTCCATTTTAGGATTCCGGGTAGATACATATATACAGACACAGAAACCTACTTTTAAAGATATATATATATATTTTTTTAAGTCAGTCGGCAAAATCGTCATATACGCCCCCCTAATGAATTCTGCTTAAATACGCCCCTGGTCAACATGACATAATTTTTTTTTACAAATAGGCCGAAAGTACTTGTACTCACACGCCAAGTTCCAGATCTGGGACTTGGTTTCTCTTCGCTAAAAAAAATCCCAAAATTTTTCAAAAATGTCAAAAATGGCACTTTTTAGGCTTAGATATCTCTGGTGGGGCACGAGATAAAAATCTGAAGTTCGGGATTCTGGGAGTATTGTATGATAGTGCTATGCACAAGCAATTTCAGGATGGAGATTTGACTACAAGCTAAGATATGGCAAGGGCAACATGTCAAAAGAATACTGCCAAACTATTGTTTTGCTGTAGTCACAGCTAAGTATTTATCTCAGAGTGTCATTTAAATTTATTTTTTTGATTATCTTTAAATAATAGTAACAGAAAATAAAGCCTTTTGCAAAGCTTAGCAATTAATATTAAAAATAATTATGCCTAAGGCCTACATTTTGTATGGTTTCAGTAATTTTATTTTGTAATTTTAGTAACCTAAAGAAACCTCAGCACTTTTTTATAAAGTAAAAAAATATTTTTATACAAGACCTGAGACAAAAACAGAATAGGGAAAGAGAAAAGCTGTTAATGTGTGCATACTTGTTGAGACATGATCAAATGTGTCAAAACACATTCCTGCTTGTTGGTTTAAAAACCACAATTTTAATGCTCTTGCCAATCCCTGAAACTTGTTCCTACCATAAGTGTATTCCTGTAAATGAAACATTTTACGATACTACCATGCATCAGACTCAAGTAATTTTTAGAAAGTAAAGATATCCAAATCCCTTTCAAAATTTACACTACAGAAAATGACATTTTGCATAAGAAGTAAGCTAGGAATTATTAATGAATTGAGACTTGCACATAGTGATTTGAAATTTTATTTCTATGAGCCAGCAGGGCCAAGATCTTCAATCAAGTTATCAAGAAATGACAAGACTTGGTTCCTACAAATAAAATTTTGAGAAAGATCAAAATTGTGGTTTTTAAACCTACAAGTAAGAATGTGTTTTGACACGTTTGATCATGTCTCAACAAGTATGACAACATTAGAAGCTTTTCTCTTTCCATATTCTGTTTTTGTTTCAGGTCTTCTATAAAAATATTTTTTTTTCTTTATGTAAAAGTGCTGAGGTTTCTTTTAGTTACAAAAATTACTTACAACAAAAATTACTGAAACCATACAAAATGTATGGCCTTAGGCATGATTATTTTTTTAATTAATTGCTAAGCTTTGCAAAGGGCTTTATTTTCTGTTACTATTATTTAAAGATAATCAAAAACATAAATTTAAGTGACACTCTGAGATAAATACTTAGCTGTGACTACAACAAAACAATAGTTTGGCAGTATTCTTTTGACATGTTGCCCTTGCCATATTTCAGCTTATAGTCAAATCTCCATCTTGAAATTTCTTGAGTTTTCTTGCTACCATACAATACTCTCAGAAACCAGAACTTCAGATTTTTATGTCGTGCCCCACCAGAGATATCAAAGCCTAAAAAGAGCGATTTTTGACATTTTTGAAAAATTTGGGATTTTTTTTAGCGAAGAGAAACCAAGTCCCAGGTCTGGAACTTGGCGTGTGAGTACAAGTACTTTCGGCCTATTTGTAAAAAAAAAATTATGTCATGTTCACAGTTTTCTTTGCTAGAAAAATTTCCTTTTGTAAACGGACAAATTTTTGAAAAAAACTGAAACTTTATGCTTAAATTTCACCCATAAGGATTTATTTTCGGAAACTACTCTATTACCAGATTTTTAGCCCAATGTATTCTGTACAAATTGCTTCAATCCGCACTTGAATTGGATAAATAAACGATGAATTAGTTACAATTCCGTAAACCCTTCATGTGAGAAAATTGCTGCAGACGATGAAACAAAGATGGCCGCCATGCACAAACAAAAATTAATAAAATTAAAATAATAGTCATTTTGAACTTCCATCATGTTAGGGTTTTTGTACAAAAAATTTCAGATTTTTTTAAAATGGTCGAGCAATGAATTAATGATTTTCTGGACCACTTGAAATAGATTGACCCATATATATATATATTTTTTTTTTTTGGGGGGGGGGGATGTGGACTTAGAATGAATATACAGGATAACACAGATAATATTGAAGAGTAAAAAAATACTATCGAGAAAACGTTTAAAAATAACCTGTATCTTTCATTTTACTGAGAAGGACAGGACCCGAGGTCGAGGACACAGAATCCCCAATTTTGACGCTTTAGTATATAAGTGAGTAAATTACACACTTTGCTGTACGGCCGGATGGTACAGTTGGCAGAGCTCCAGAGTTTTAAATTTTCACTTTCAGAACTTTGTGGGTTCGATACGCCGACAAGACTTTTTCTTTTTTTTTTCTTTCCCGCTGACAAAATGATTAATTATTTTCGAAGTACAATAAAAAAATATATAATTAAATTATTTAAAAACAACGTTTAAACACACAATAAAATAAGTTATTTTGAATAGACATATACGTTTCGTGAGTTCCAGGACTCACATCCTCAGTGTTTAAAACTATAAAAACAATATCCCCCCAACTACATGTATGGTGAAAACCCAAATGTCAAAACACAATACCAAAAGACTATAAAGTTCCAACAGCCAATGAAATTAAAGAGGAAGTGAAGTGCCGTGACACAACAAATCCACCCAAAAAGTTGAGATGTATGGTACACTAGACAAATCATCAACCAAGGAGTTTTTAAATCTATGGATATGAACAGCTTCAAAAAAGTCTAAATCCAGAGGAGTAATGCATTTCTTGATAATGGTATCTGAGTCAAAATTGAAATTATGCCCCTCCCCCAGCAATGAGAGGCGATAGAGGATTTCTGCAATTCTTTTTTCTTTACATAGTTTATGTGTTCTTTGACTCTGTAACGGAGTTTTCGTTTAGTTTGTCCAATATAGGGCAAACCACATTGGCATTGAATGTTGTAAACACCCCAATAATTTTGAGGAGGAATTCCTCCTCAAAATTATTGGGGTGTTTACAACATTATCACAATTAAACATTTATTTTAAACATTTTAGTTTTGGTAAACAACGAAATTTCCTCACATTGGCGAATTTGCGAGTGACAAATAATAATCAAAGAAAGTAAAATCAGTGTTGAATTCAGGCAATTTTCTCAGGGGCTTTTATGGCTCCGGGAGAAGGGGGCATTATAGAGTTCCGAGGGAACACTTTTTGACAATTGAAAACACAAAGTTACACATTTGTTTTTGGGGGGGGAGGCAGATTTCATTACTCCAGGGGGAATTGCGCCCCTCTGTTCCACCCCCAGAATTCAACACTGAATAAAACGAAACAACAAACTTCGCCGGCGCGGGCAAACGCCAAACATTTCTCCCAGCAGATCTTTCGTATAATTGAGGATGATATGTGATCGGTATCTGTGCTTGGAGCTTCGAATTCGAATCGAATCGTTCATGAACGTATACGTCATAATTAAAGATGGCGAACTTTGCATAGCGTGTGGTACACAACTATGCGAATACCGCTACAGATAATAAACTGCAATGAATAAATAACAGAATAATAAAAACAGTATAAATTACTCATAATATACATGTTAAAATCTAAAAAAAAAAAAAGAGGATATGTATTAAAACTACAGGTATGTGAAATGCTTTTCAGTTTCGTGTTATCTGTTGACATGTTATATTATCGTAAATATCTATGCACAACGTTTTTTTCTAGAGCTTCTATAATACATTTAATTAACTTGTTAAGACATGAGATATCATTAGAATCTCGGTGTTTACAATTTGATTTTTATCTTTATAAAACGAAATGCTATCGCATCCGTTAAAAAATAACTTTGTAAATGTCATCAATTTATAAAAGATTTCTAATGATTTAATCATCAAGTTTTTATCTCTTTTCGTTACTAATCACGGGGAAATAGATTCAATGATGTATAATAATAATAATAATAATATATATATGTATACATATATATACATAAATTGCCACATAAATTGTTAAATTTAAAAAATAAGACTCATTTCTTATTTTGTGCAATAAGCAACTTAGAGATTCATCGATAGTTGATTTTATTAATGTGCTCAATATTTGATGTTACTTTTCAAAGCACACATGACAAATAAACTTGAAAAAGTATAAAGATACTTTTATTAAATAAATATTGTTTACGATTGAGATTTTCTTTTTTAGAACTTTTAGCTCTAATAGTGAAATGAATAACAAAAATAAACCTGACTTTATGAATTCTTCACAAAGTAATTTTCAAAAATATTTTGAAATTTATAAATGTCTTAAAAATTTTTGCAAGTCCCCAGTATAATACAACATGTTAATTATAATAATAAAAAAAAAAAACACTGTAAAGATTACACATTCGAGTGTTTGAAGGAATGTATGTATGGATGTAGTATTGCAATTATATTTATTAATACTGACATTAGTTAATTATAATAAAAGGGTTACATAATTAATTAGCGATTCAAATAACCCAAAATTATTATACTTATTTATAGCCTTTGGAGGGGTTTTAATCCATCCTTTCCCATCCCTACCCCACCCTCCATTTACTGATCCATTTTAACCTGTTATAGTATACTTCAAATTTTAAACCCTTCTCGTTGCATTGAGTTCAAGCGAAAATGTTTTTGTTAAGGATAGAGTAAAACAAATTTTCAGTACTCCCATAAAAGAAATCCTGGCTACGCTACTGATTATTATTGTAAATAATATTAGATACTACTTAGTTACCCCGTCGATCAAAAATCTATCACCAAACTATAAGGTTAAATGCCAATAATGACTGATCGTAAATTTCACTTTGACTTGACTTTAAGCCAGTTACACGTGTTTACGTCATCAAGCGATTTTTATTTCGACGTTTTATTTGCATTTTTATTAATGTTATACTAGTTTATTTGTTCTTTCGTTATTTAAAATAAAAATTTTGTCAATTTGTATAATTTGGCGATTTATAAAACTTGGTGAAATTGGTGGACGGGATAACTAAATATTACCCAATATTATTATTATTGCCAAATACATTAAAATACAGTTAATTTTCCTTACAGCATAAGTGCTGAATAAAACTAAAAACTACACATTTACAATCATAAATAATTTTTTTACTTTCAAATTTAACACAATTTTAGTGTTTTACATATTATTAAAATACATGTCCTAAAGTGTTAATTACAAAACCTCAGATAAACCTAAATAATATAAAAAAAATAAATATATAAATTGATAGAATGTATTGTTAAACATGGAACTTATAACACCATGTTTATTTGTAATACTCCTTTAAATTAGTTTAAGCTCATGGGATTTAAAGCATGTAAAACACTATAAAATCAAAACTAAGTATTTCAAAGCTTAGTACAGAAGTGACATTTTTACATGTTTGCATTATAAGTAATTTTGATTTTTAAAATATCGAAAAAACTAGTCTACTAAATCATATTTTACAAGTTTTATGTATCAATTTAATATGTATATATATGTAAAACAAATGTATGTATGTATTACAAAAGCAAGAGTTTAACAAGAATTTCAAGTGCATGGAAATCATATTTGTTTATTTAGCCATTCTAGTGTATATTATCAAACAAACAATTAGTACGATAAAGTGAAAGGCTGTATTCCTAAAACTTGTACATATAACACAAATGATAAGCGTGTTATATACTTTAAAGCTGTTTTTAGCTCACAGAATTTAAAATTGTTAAACACGATAAAACCAAAGCTAAATATAAACAATTAAAAATATATTTTTGTGTTCGTAAATATATACTTACTATTTCATTAGATTTCTTTCAATAAACTTGTAACGGTAATGAAGTTTATTCCAAGAATACAGCGTAGCAGTTGTTTCCCCTTTCACAAAAACACAAATCATTCGTTCGTTACATATGGACTTACGTCACGCGTACTTGACTCTTTTTTTTAACTCAGCGTAGGCCTGACTGGTTTTTGAATAAATAGTCTAAGCAAATTAAAATAAACATACCTTCAGCTCGAGTACTGCAACAGAAGCTGGTTAACTGCTTTTTATTTAATGATCATTACTGAGAAACATTTCGAAAGTCACACAAAATCCGAGCGCTGGAACACGGCTATAAACAGATTTCAAAATGGCGGACTGTGTCATATGTCGTTTAAAAACTTTGCACCCGAACTGGTGTTCGGTTTCCACAATTTCTTTAAAAGATTGAAATTAAATCGTTTTGAGTGTATCATGACACTTTATTTGTGTTTACACCAAACTTAGAGTATATTTAATCCTCATTTGGCATTTCATAAACTCAAATTAAGCGTAACTATAGTCCCTTTTTTTTTTACAGTGTACGCTACTGAAAATAAATAGGGTGGCTTTAGAATGTTTACTCTTGTTTGTGTTAAAGTTTTAAAGCCATCTGCTGCAGACCGAGTGAGTATGGCATTTTGTTTTTAAAGTTTTGCAGAGATCAGGCGTAGTTCTTTAGTGTAGAATGAAAAACATATTAAAGAAAAAACATGTCTAGTGAACAAGTTTCTATATTTACAAATATTAATGAATGTATTTCAGAAAACTTAATTCATAGCGAAAACAAAAGTCCTGTCGGAATATCGAACCCACAAATTTTCGATAGTGAAAATTTACGAGGCCTGACGCTCTGCCAACTGTACCATCAGGGCGCTCAGAAATGTGTGTAATTTATCCGATTATGTACTAAAGCGTCAAAATTGGGTGACTTTGGGGCTTGTTTTTTAAGACCCCCCTTGCATATTGCGCCTTATCCTCGTGATATGTTTATCTACTATACTCTATTATTGCACAAAGGGTCGCAAGTTTTTGTATCACCGACCTCGGATTCTCTCCTTTGGAGTAAGTTACGTTTGTCCTAGTTGCCACTAATATAAATATTATTATAATGAAGGGTGGAACACCAGTAACTGACACCTTAAGGATTCTTTCTTGTTCAAATTACTATTACAAGATTTTATATCCATTTTATACCTGTCTTTCTTTTGAAAGGGTAGCAGAGACACGTTGAAAAATTATGCATTGTATTATTAAAAATTAATTTTTTTTCGTTAATATGATCGATAACACCAGTAACTGACATCAACCCTATTTTGAAAAACCAATAACACACAAATTGAACCAGTGTCTGACAGATCATCTGCAAAGATATAAAAAAGTTTTTCAAGGACTTTATACTTTAAAAATACTTTAATCTTTATTATAAAAATAATAGTTAAACCATGTTTATATACAATATCGTACTACAAATGAATGTGTCTTTTTTTCCATGTTTTAAATTATTAGTAATGCAGATATCCAGTAACGGACATTTATGAACCAGTAACTTACAATTGGTGTCAGACGCTTGTAGAACAATTTAAAACTTAATAACGTTTACTGCAAAATAAATTTAATTTACAAAACAAATAGGTGTTGCTATCCAACGTACAATTTATTCACAAGTTTAACACAAAACTCTACGTTTCGGTTTAATCTTTAAAACCTTCGTTAGGAGAAAAATTTTCTAAAATATAAATCGACAACAAACACTTTACATGCTACATTTTGAAATCAATTATATATACAAATCAGTCTAACGGAAACCTCTTAATCCCAAATAAACAGTTCAGTGGCGCCATCTTTTAACCAAAGAAACTAACGATGAAAGAATTGCTGAAAAAAGTGGAATTTTCATTGACATTTCAAAATAAAAAGCCATATTTCATGAATGTGAAAGGAAACATTATCATTACACACTTCATGGTTTCTTAGACGAATTTCTAAAGATTCACGAATAATAGTATTAAGGATAAACTTGCTTGGAAATAACTTTAGCATGGTCAAAGTCTATAAATGAAATGAGTCCTTTATGGTAGTTTCTTGAGAGTGCTGTAGAAAATTTACGAAACTTCAAATCATTTTTATGTTCTTTAAGATTGAAGGAACATAAAAATGATTTGAAGTTTCGTAAATTTTCTACAGCACTCTCAAGAAGCTACCATAAAGGACTCATTTCATTTATAGACTTTGATCATGCTAAAGTTATTTCCAAGCAAGTTTTTCCGCGTAATGCTATTATTCGTGAATCTTTAGAAATTCGTCTAAGGAACCATGAAGTGTGTAATGAGAATGTTTCCTTTCACATTCCTGAAATATGGCTTTCTATTTTGAAATGTCAATGAAAATTCCACTTTTTTCAGCAATTCTTTCATGGTTAGTTTCTTTGGTTAAAAGATGGCGCCACTGAACTGTTATTTGGGATTAAGAGGTTTCCGTTAGACTGATTTGTATTTTGAATTGATTTCAAAATGTAGCATGTAAAGGATTTGTTGTCGATTTATATTTTAGAATTTTTTTCTCCTGACGAAGGTTTTAAAGATTAAAACGAAACGTAGAGATTTATGTTAAACTTGTGAATAAATTGTACGTTGGATAGCAACACCTATTTGTTTTGTATCGATATTACAACGTAAAGTCCTTTATTATTATTATAAATTTAATTTATTATTATGTTTTTTTTAAAAAAACAGTTCAAATAACATATTTCAATTTTCTTTAATGTAACTAATAGTTGACTCCACTGTCGGAGACTGAAGCAGTGAAATTCCCGGAACCAATAACTGCCACATATCATTAAGATAAATAAATGTAAACTATACATCAAGACCCTAATGTATCCAACAACAAAAAAATGTACAACAATAAAAAAGTGAAAATTTTCTATTTTCAGAAAATTATGAATACATATGAGGAAAATTACCTAAGAAATAAGTAAAAATAAAGGTTTTGTATATACACAAAATAATTATTTCCATTACCAAAGAGAAGTCTAATTGATATATGAAATATTGCACTAACAGTCATCAAGACTTGATTTAGAAAATTAGAAGCCCAAAGTATAGATATTCTTGAGACCCACTCTATTCATGATATCTTACGCGATCAGTTTATTCACTTATATGTTGTCTTTGATTAATATATGAAATAACAAAAATTTATTTTGTCTAAAAAATCATTATGCCAGTGACAGGAATATGTACAGAGGGCGATAGGGGCACACTTGTATCGGACCCTAAGATGTAAAGGGCCTCTGAGGGACCGATTTTGTATTAAGTATATGCATACAGTATATACTGGACATGCAGAGGGGCCTAACTTACATCTGTTCCGGGCCTCTAATTTCTGCTTGTGCATCTGGTGATCGAGCTTAAACCCAAACCATTACTATGCGATGAAAAAAAGAAAGAAAAACCCTGGAAACAAAGATTCTTGAGTATTTTTTTTATTATTTTTTAAAATATCAAACTCAGTTAAAACTTCATTATACATGAGATTCACTCAACAGAAAATTTAAAATAATATTTAATAGCTGCCTTCTTTCCTAAAAATTTCTAGTCCCTTTTTCCAGGAATGACGAAACGTTACGAGGGGTCGTGGCATAGTGGTGTCCAACGTATACTGCAATACTGAACTAGTAAAATTTATTTTTAAATTGTATATATCATGAAATAATATATAACATAAATAATAAAATGTATAAAAAATATCACTACTTTCATATTTAATGTGTATAATTATTCTTAATTTCCACAAAAAGTTCTATCCTTTACAATATTTACACCCAGAAAAAAGTTTTGTTGAATCAACAAAAATTTGGTTGTTCCAACAAAACTTTTCGTTTAAATATGGGTCAATGGAAATTTTGTTTGAATCAACAAAAAAATATTGTTGATTTTTTTTTGCAACTGCAACAAAAAAATTTTGTATCGCCAGCAAAAAAAATGTTTTGTTAATTCAAGTAAAATGGTCCCCTTTTTGTTTAAATTAACAAAATTCTTTTGTTGAAATTTAAAAAAAAAAGAAATATAACAATCTGTTACCTTAAGAGTACATTTTAGTTTCGGCAACAAAAACTTTTGTTTAAAGAACAATTGTTTTATGTAATTTTAAGAATTTTCTTTGTTTTAACAACAAAAATGTTTGTTAAAGAAACAATAATATTTACTTTAAAATTTTTTTTGAGAAACAATATTTCCGCTTTGATGGCGCCATCTATTGAGCGCTGTTGGTAGGTATGTTTGTTAGATCTTCAAACGAACATATTGCATTGCATTTGGTAATATTTCAAATGAAGACATGTCATCGACGGGATTAGATCTGTCGACCTCAAGGACAGAAGGTCTATGCTTTAACCATTCGACCACTGAGACTCCACGGAGAAATATTTTTAAAGACATTTTTTTAAATTGTCTTATGCGGGTGTATTTAAAAGACAATTTAATTTTTAAATGAATGAAATAAATATCTTAGCGAAAATTTTTAATACTAAAAAGATGTATAGATGTTTTGATATTTTTATAGCTTGTAAAATAATTTTAAAAACATTTTAGTAAATTTATTTAAGTAAAATAAGAAACTTAGCTATTGATATCCAAAAGGAATATATAATTAGAAAATGAGTTGAATTAACTAATGAATTTTTTTTTCCTTTCTACGATTACGTTTATAATGAATAATAATTTTAAGGAACGATTTAATCTTTTTTTTTTTTTTTTTGATGATTCACATAATTGTAGTTCTTTTTTAAAATAAATTCCCAAACTATTTAAATAAATAAATATAGGCCATTTTTGATAATTTTTAACTCACAGGCTATCAAAGCCTGAGAGCTAATGTGCCCGCAGGTTCTGTATGTATGTACGTATGTATGTTGTGTACGTACGTACGTAACGCGATAACTCTTGACATAAAATATCCGATTTGCTTCAATTTTTTTTTCTAGGTTCATTCTCATAAGGTGCTTCCCTGATTAGTTTTGGGGGTTCGTTGTTTAAGTATAAAGGGGGTACGGGGGGCTAATGTCCTCTTAAATTAGATAAATGGGTTTTTCATGCAAAATTATCAGATTTTCTTCAATTTTGTTTTACTGGTTAATTCTGATAAGGCGCCTACTAGAATAGATTTGGAGGTTTATTGTTTAAGTATAAAGGGGGAGATCGGGGGGGGGGGGTAATATCCCCTTAATTTAGACAAATGTGTTTTCTTATCCGATTTGCTTCAAATTTGATATACCGGTTTATTATGAAAAAGAACTTCCCTGATTAGTTTTGGGGGTTCATTGGTTAAGTATAAAGGGGGTACGGGGGCTAAGCCCCCCTTAATATAGATAAATGGGTTTTTCATGCAGAATTATCAGATTTGCTTCAATTTTGGTATATCAGTTAATTTTGATAAGGCGCTTCCCTGATTAGATTTAGTGGTTTATTTTTTGAGTATAAAGAGGGGATTGGGGGGGGGGTAATACTCCTTAATTTAGAAAAAAGTGTTTTCCTATCCGATTTGCTTCAAATTGGGTGTACCGGTTTATATAATAAAGCGCTTCCCTGAATAGATTTAGAGGTTCATTTTTAAGCATAAAGGGGGGGGATGGAGTTAGTTAATACATCCTTAATTTAGATAAATGGATTTTTCTATCCGATTTGCTTCAAATTTGATATACCGTTTTATTCTGACAAGGCGCTTCCCTGATGAGATTTGGAGGCTCATTGGTTAAGTATAAAGATATGAATCATGGAGGAGGGGCTAATCCCCCACTTAATTTATTTTACGAAAGGCATTATTTTTTGAAGTAAGAGTATAATATACAGTTAGTTTGAATAGACTGTGAGCTCAATGCCACCAGTTTAACTGGGCACTTTTCTCTTTTATTCTGTTTATCAGTGTTAGAATTTTATATGAAATATATATATATATATATATATATATATATATATATATATATATATATATATTTAATTATTTTATTTTTCTAATAACATCTTTTATTTATCACACACGCATATATATAATAGATAAGAATAAAAAAAAATAACAGTTTTATTTCATATTGTTATAATGATTCATTGAAGGAAAATAAGAAAATATTATAAAACACTTTAATTTAAAAAATATATTTGATATTCCGAAATAAACTCGAACTTCAATAAAAATGTAAAAAGAATAAATGTTCCGAATTCGGGCTTATGTCGATTTTTTTTTCGGTTTTCTTTAAATATTTTATACTGCCCACAATTTTCAACCGAAATGCACGGAGTTGACGTCGTAATAGAATTTTTTTTTTTTTCCTTTTAGAGGATCTCAATCTTTTCTAAAAATTCGGACTTTTAATCAGATTTTCGAAAGAAATCGCAAAAATCCATCTTTCCCGATAAAATATTTTATTCCTCCAGAAATTTTCGTTGGAAAATCGCGATTATTTTTTTTGGATTATTATAAAGATAGAGTATACAATTTTTACCAGAAATTATAAAAATCGAGAGATTTACGATTTTTTCTGTTTTTCACATATTGAATATATCCATTACTTTTCAACTGAAATGCTAACAATTTATATGAAAATAAAAGTAATGATTTACTGTTTCAGACGATACCGGATTTTAAAAACAAATACAGATTTTAGCGCAATTTTCGAAAAAAAAAAGACCCCGCGAAATCCGGTAAAATATTTTTTTTATTCCGGAAATTTTCGTTAAAAATTCGCGATTATTTTTTTCAAAAAAGGCTGTGTACACATGTGTGTAAATAATGTTCACATAAATTAATAAAATATCTCAAAAAACCGGTGATTTAAGTTTTCTTTTCCCCTGTTTTCCATGAACATTTCGGGATTCTTTGCGATTAATTTGTTTCTTGAGAAACTACCGAAAGGGAAGGAAACTTTGGAGGACTTTATAAATATGAAGTTATTTCTTTGAAGGTGCCCGGGAAACACACAGTTGAAGGCAGCGGGAACCCCGGTCTAAAAGGGCGAATCCTGGCTAGTATATAAATAAAATCCGTTCAGTAAAAAATATTTCAGAATATCTTAGTTTTTTTAATATGACAAATACTTTATTTCCTAAAAAAATGTCTTTGTCTTGTATTATTTTTTCTTATTCTTAAAATTAAGACCTCAACAAAGAATTATCTATGTACTGTATACATTATTTTGATGTACTTTTGCCTGCTAAATATTGTGAACAATTTAAAATCTAAATGCTCAATTTCAAATAAAAATCAAGAAAATTAAATGGTAGAGGGGGATTTTTAAAACTACCTTGGTCCGTCCCAATTTAAAAAGTTTTAATTATCCAAAAATTATGCTAATCCTTTAATTATATAGCTATATAAGTCAAATAAACCAATTACGTGAGAGAGTTATGGTTACTACACAACCATTTTAATTTTGCAAAAACAACAAAATTTTGCTGGAATTACAAATTTAAAACACAAAATTATTGTAAAATTAAAAAAAACAGATTTTGTTAAATCAAGTAAAATTGATGAAATTTTGTTATAATTTTGTAAGAGTGTTAACAATATTTTTTTGTTCGAGCAACAAAACCGATTTTTAACTTCAACTAAAAATTTTGCTTAAAACAATCAAAATGTACCCAACAAAACATGTTTTGTAGTTTTAACCAATTCCTTTTTCTGGGTGTAGTACTTTTACATTTTGCGTACAAATTACTTTCAGGATCACCAAATCTATACATTCTTCGACAATTATATCAACTTTGTTTCTAATAAATAAAGTTAATACTCTTTTTTCTTTCTTTTGACGGAGAAACATTTAAAAACAAATCTACAGCAAAAATATTTCTATTTTATACACAGAAAACGTTTGCTCAAGAGGCTCTGAGCCCCAATTGACGCGGGGCACAGGGAAGCCCACGATGATTGCGCGGCCCTGCAATTCATGGTCATGTTTGCTGCTTTCGTAAAAACTGAAGCGTGGTAATAAAGTTGCTTCTTCTTTAACCCACTTGACGACGCATTTCTAATCGTAAGAAACCGATTTTGGTCCATAAACTTAATTACTCGGGTCTCCATATAGAAAGAGATTATTCTTTCCTTTCTATCAAAAATTATATTAATGCTAAGGTATAAATTTCTTGCACAAAAACTGTATAAATTTAATGAAAAAGACATTTTCATGTGAGAGTATAGAGAAGTGCTCGATATCTCCAAGCAGCATAAGATGGGTTAGGGGCCTGATCCCCTCTCAATCAGAATAGGTTGAAAAGGTCAAAACACTTTTACTTAATATAAATTTATTATAATTTTATAAATAATGATACAGTATGAACATAACAGACATTTTAGACTATTAACACTTTCATGACAAGGTCGTTTAAAATTTTTTTTTATCTTTTATCACCGATAATACAGAGAAGAAATTTTCTTCGATTTAATCGCAGCAATTCTGCGACTAAATAAGTCAAAATTTTCTATTCAAATTTACTGTATTAATAATGAAAGGTTCTGAGAACCTCTTACGTCACATATACGTGACACTTCGCGAAAGGGTAATCCTGTCATGCATGGCAACCTCATATAAGTTTGTATTGAAAAGCGACCCCTACCCTCTCCCAGGAAACAATGCTTATGTTATTTATAATTCTCTGCTAGCTGACATGGCCGGCATTACCCTGGATCGTAATAACCTTAAATAAAATTCAAATTTGTATATATCTTTTACCCGATTTTGTAAGAATTTATACTTTTAAACGAATATCTTTCCAAAAGAACCTCGTATCACACTGTAAAAAAAATTCCGCAACGTTCCTGGGAAAAAATGGGCAGCTGAGTTGCCCATTATTTCCAAGAAACATTTCTTGAAAATGACTGGAACTTTACTGTATATGTTAAAAACTTTCTACAGAAATGCCAGTAAGTTTCCTGCGAAACACCAGGAATATTTCTGTTGACAGCAAAACATTACTGACATTTCACAGCATGCGGGATCCGCAGACGATTTTTACATTTCCAATTGACAATTTTCGCTTTATTATCATTATTTGTTAGAATGAAAAAATATTTTGAAATTGACATCAAAATTATTATTTATAATTTACACGAAAAAATAAATTTTCAGTTAAAATTCAATAAAGTAAATATATATATGATATATTGTTTCTGAACTTTGCTTAAAATATAAAAATATATGAATGTAAATAATAATTAGAAAAAAAATCTAGACATAAAATATTTTGGATTTTCGTCAGTAATTATGTTAGTTTACAAGTTAGATAAAATACATATAAATTTTCATGAAAAAAAAAAACCTAAACGTAATTGTATATTTTTTCCGAAAATAAAAAAAATTCAAATTTGCAGCAATTCAAAGTGTCAAATATATATCAAATTTAAATCAAATTGTAATAAAGTGTTAAAATATAAAATTAATTAAAAAAGAAAAAAAAGTCAAGAGGTAGCATCGAACTCGGGCCGTACGGGTGGCGTGCGAGCTTTCTGCGTCCACACCACGAAAAACATGTTGAGAGCTGCAAACTAATGGGTATTTGAAACGTATGCTAAACCTCGGCATCTAATTTCTGAAAATCTAAGGCCCATTTGAAGAAATCCTTTCACAAGAATAATTAGAGATAAGAACTCTAAAACATACTTTAAATTAATCAAAATCGGTGAGAATCATGTTTGATGGTCCCCTGGTTAATGGAGATCCAAATAATAGGTGTTTTTTTTTACACAGTCTGCTCGTTAAACATTCCACAGACAAGTACGAGAGATAATCTCTTAGGGATGTCACAGAGGTATTGTATTTTCATCTGAATTGTCTTGACAATAGAGACGTAAAGGATTGTGTCGTCTATTGATTTATTTGCATTCCATATTGATTTTTTTACATTCATTTAAGGAATTCGTTTTCGACACTCGCGCGCGAGCAACGGATTATAGCAAAAAAATAATAAATGGCGGCCGCAGCGTTTTGCTGTTTCGAACTTTTGTTCAGGAACATTTCAGATAAGAAAACCAGAATTTCACAGGAAAGAGCTAAATTATTCTGAAAACCTGAGAAAAGGCGAAACGTTCCTGGATTTTACATGGAACGTTACCATTTTTTTTTTACAGTGCATGACCACCGCATTATTTATATTTTCTAAAACAGAATGAGTCGTTTTAAAGTAAAATGTACGCTTTTTTACTGGATGTTATATGCTTTTCCGTATTTCGACAAAAAGTGGCGAATTCAAAATTTTTAAGTGTACGGATTTTTTTTTTTTCACATCGTGTCATTTAATTCCAAACTGTTCAAAATACGAAAAAACGAAAACCACATTTACGTTCTTTAAGCTTTCTAACGGAGTTATCCGATTGAAAAATATTAATATTAACCTTTTCAAAATAATTAATAAAGAAAATTCTAGTTCGTGTTTTTCATCCCCGTGCTTCGAAGCCCGCATCCACTTAATTGACCGAAATACGGAAAATTGGTTACTCCAAAGTAATGATCGTACTTTTCGTTTAAAACGTACAAAAAATATCAGTGCTAACCCTTTCAAAAAAAAGTTTCACTAGAATCGTTTCAGTGCTTCTCGTGATTTCTGGTATCTTTAAAAATCAGAAGACCATATCTACGTTCATTTTCCGTTCGAATTCAATTCGTTCTGAAAAATACGAATATTAGCCGCCTGAAAAAACTTCTTTTGGGAAACTCACTTTTGCAAAGTTCGTTTTTTCCTCGGTTACTTACTGCATCGGCTTTGTAAATGAAAATAAGAAGAAAAATCAAAGATACAAAACCACGTCTACGTTTATTTTTTTCTCAATGCCACAATCGTGTTCTTTCAGGTCACTTTCGCGATTTCCGCTTTCTTTTGTGCGATAATTAAAAATTAACATCGGCTTCGGTAATCACAATAAGAAAAATATCAGACCACATTTACGCTTATTTTCCTTTCGAATTTCACAATCAGTTAAAAAAATATAACTATTAACCCTTTGAGAAAAATTCATTTGCGATTTTTTCTGCGATGTTTAAAAATTGATAATAGCTTCGAAAATCCAACTACGAAAAAAAAAAAAAGATGCCAAATCATATCAGCGTTCATTTTCCTTTTGAAAGCTTCAATCCGTTTAAAAATAATAATATTAACCATTTAAAAAAAAAAAATTCTAAAATTTAATCTCATATTTTTTTTTCGAAATATTTAACGTGCTTCACCCGGAATATTTAATCTGAATAACAAATCGCACATGCTTAACGAATGTACATTCAACTTTAGAAAGACGTCTTCGGTTTTAAAGAAATATTAATATTTACACTGCAAATAGAGGCGTCTTAAATTCAGACACCTATGTGACTGAAACAGTAATTCAGACACTTAAGTGTCTAAATATGAAATTTAAGACATCATACATGTCTAAATTTAAGGTACATAAGTGTCTGAATATGATAATGATATAAATAAACACAAAAATCACTGAATAATAGTGATATGTCTGAAATTAAGACATTTAGAAATTCAGACACTTAAGTGCCTGAATGCAGTACAATTGTATCAGATCTCTGGTGACTTTATGCACAACTGTATTGCAATATGTATGTCAGCACCATCAGAATTTATTTTCGAATGGAAGAAAGATGTTTCAAAGACTTTTCCATGTACTAAATTTGGTATAACTTTATGAAAGAAGTAATTTTATTAAGTTATGGGAAGTCTGAGAAAATTGTATAAGTTCGTCTACTAAATATTGAAACTAGGTTAATTTTTGCTCAACAAATAATTAAATAATTGCTTTTCACAAAATATAAAGATTATCAAAAATTACCTGCTATCATTGGCGTTCGCAAGAACGTCGAAGGAGGGACCGCACAACTAAATACTAAGTGATATGAGTACCAGCAGAAAGAAATGTAGGGAAGGGCAAGATTTTGTAACACATGTCCCTGCGGTCTATAGTTTAATCCGTTTTTCTAAATGCAGAACATAAACATGAAATAGACTAAACTATGACCCAGCAAACACTAAAAATCTGGCCGCATTCTGGGAGTTTTGGGGCCAAACAGAATTCCGGCCATTTGTATCAAACCACCGTTTTATATTAACTGATGAGCCATTACATCCGGTAGCCATCGTCTAACTGATAACGGGCGAGTGTGGAGAAAACGAGTGCTATTTTCCTGCCCATGAACCACTGAAGTAAAAATTCCGGCTAGTATATAAAAGACCAGAATCGGGTGGAAATAACTGGGCCAGTTTAATCCGCTTGATATATTGATTGAAAGAAATAGAAAAATTCTTTTTCTTCAATTTTTCAACATAATTTTCCTTATTCAAAATCTATGTTTCGGTGAAAGTATTCAATAAGGTGCAAAATTTATTTTTTATGCACTAAAATATATATTAAAAAACTTACTTTTTTTTACGCATTCTAATAAATTACCAATAAAATTTTCTTGTCTACAAATTACATCTTAAAATATATTTATGTATGTTTTTTCTAAGCACACTGGAATGAAATAGAGTATACTTTTTATAAATTCCTCCTTTTTTGTAAATAGAAATGTAAAATGTAAAAAAATAATAAGAAATATTCAGTTGAACAATATGAAAAATTATAACAATATTTATTATCAGTTTCAATGGAAAATCATTTTCCCTAACATACAAAAGCAAAATATGTCATTCTGAATACATAATCAAAAAGTTTTCTTTTAAAGAAAAAAATCATTAACCGTCAAAAAAAATTCCAATCTGAATAATATTTTAATAAAATACAATTCATAATTATAGACTGGCTGCAAGGAATTTTTCATATAATTTGAAATGTGATTTAAAGTGTAAGTATCGAAGATATTTGTTAAGAATGTTCTCAGATCCAAAGAGCGTCTACTTTCTGACACATATTTAATTTTTTTTTCGGAAACGCATGAAATGGCAGGTGCTGTTGCTCAGAAACTATGCAATCGAAAAGCGTTTTCCATTTTTTGCTAAATGCAAAAATTCTTTCAGAAAATACAGTTAAAGTGGGCATTTTGACACAATTTTTCGAACTCGAGACAGGAGAAAAAACGGTTGTCACGTGACAACAATTGCTTATAATTTTATATATAATTTATTTATCAGAAAATGGAAAACTCATTTCAATTCAAAATCCCTCCAGTAGTTAGGCTTGCCAATTTTATGCCTTTACGTTTAAAATTGAGTCAGAAATTGTATCAGAACGTTTCGTATTGTTGAACAGGCGATTTGAGAACCACCTAAAGGTTAAACGATATGTTTTGTGAAAACGAAACACTGTATGAAATTGTTTTAATAAATATGGATTATATCCTACAAGATATTTATTATCAATATTTTATAAGATATAATTCATATTTATTTTGTTAAGAAGTTACTTAATTTCTTAGAAAAATAATTGTGAACCCAAAGAAACTAGTTATTTTTATTAAATTTTGATTGTTAAAATAATTTTAATAGTATATTCTCTGCCCCTCCCCCCTCCATTACATTTTGAAATTTCATAAAAACTTTCGTTATCGTTCAAAAACAGAGGAAAACAAAATCCAAGCAACAAAAGAAATAAATATGAAAAAAATATGTTTGAAAGCAAAAAATTTTCTTTTAATTTATTATAATAAAAACTGATAACAACTATTAAAAATATCCCCCTAAATATTTTTGCACCCTTCCATTTCTTCAGCTTTCTTCAGTATAGAGAGAAATCCACCCTCTAAAAACATTTCGCAAAGACATTGGGGGAATGAGAGGGAGCTCTTCAAGGTCAGGGTTGCCTGGAGGCATTTCGGAGAAATTCATCACATGACTACTTTGAATTTGCTTTGTCATTCACTCCTTGTAGTTGTAGCAAAGATTATAGTTTGCATTCAGAAGAAAGGTTGTTTACAGGGCATGATCTACGCTAGTAAGTCTATAGTATATGTTGATTTATTAAAGTATTACATGATTATAATCTGATATTTTTTTTGCATCAATTAATATTAAAGTGTTGCAGGGTGTAAAAATAGTTACATACTAATTATTATAAATCCACAAGTAATTTTATCAAACGCAGAATGATATTTGCTTTATAATATTCTTGATACAGTGCGTATGATTAAAAAATATCGGACAGAAAAAAAGTAATTTTTTTTTTTTTTTTTTGCATCACTCTATATTTTTACGACTGTTTGATAAGAAAATATAAATATATATTAGCTTTTATGAAATCACAAGTATTTTTTAATTAATTTTATTATATTCTAATTTTAGTAAATATCTATTACGTAATTCACCGATTCTCCATTATATTAAAATTTTGTGTAAAATATGAAATAGTGAGGGTATTTTACTAATTTTTCATTTAAAGTTTCGAATTTTATCACCTTTTCGAAGTAATGATTGTCAGTTTCTGATCATGTATGTAATAAAAAATTTTGCGAAAGCTGGAATAGTTTAAGTAAAGTTTATTTTTACTATAAAGATAAAAGACGCATTTTTTTTTAGAAAAAATTGTTAAAATAGTGATGAAATTTTAAATTACTGCGAATAATTTTCATAGTTTTTGAAAGATTAAAGTAACATATTGTAAAGTTTGACTATTGGTGCTAGATCACTCATACGTGAAAACATCCGCTTGCTAATGTTAATCCTATGGGGGAAAAAAAATTAAATATTTCGTTCGCATTTGATTTTTTTTTCTTTTTTCGCATTGATAGTTGAGATTGACCTTTACAAAGACTTTTTAACTTTTTCGATTTTGCTTAGTGACTAAAGTATCCTAGTAAAAAAAGCCTGTCTTTATAGAGGCAGACCTCAGCTACCAATGGATAAAATATTATAAAATATTAAATTCAAATGAGATATTTTTTAAAAATTTCCCTCTTAGGATAAACATTAGAGAGCGAGTGTTTTTGCGTGAGTGAGGTAACCTCTTAAGCTGTGAAGGAAAAATTTAAATGTAAAAGTTTGAAATATTTAAATGATGCAAAAATATTCATTGTGTTCCAGATTATGATTTGCTTTAATAAACAAACATATACTGCTAACAGGCTTATTAATAAGAGATTGGAGTTGGAAGAGCGACTTTTGGAGTGGAAGAGGTTGAAGGCCGAAAGGGTCGGGCTTTACGATTCCTAGTACCGGGGAATGATAGCTGAATCAGCGGCGACAGGGCACCGGGTTGCCGTCGCAGAGAAGAGATCTTAATCTCTGAGACAAGACAAGCGTCTTCCGTTCAAATAATGCATTGCCTGTGGACTTAATAGACTAGCTGCCACCTTCTCATAGACACTATTTTTGATTGATACATAAACTTTTTGTTCAACAAAATTTACATTGTTGTGTACATAGCGACTTATTATTACTCCAGAATATCTTTTATTTTGTTATAAAAATAAATATCATGTTGTCATATTTTAAGAGAATATAAGTTATTAAGCCTTCGAAGTTAACACCCTCGACCATCGCTACCGCCTTCTTAGGACACGGCACAACTGGGCATCTGGCAAGAGATTCGAATCTCTTGCCAAGAACTCATCGAGCAAGACAATTTTTAAAGATATCAATATAAAAAGAAATATAAAAATGTAACAGTTAAGAAATATTAATAGTTCAAAAGTATGTTTCTAATACATTTTTCAAAACGGAGAACAGCGTTTCTTTTAATTACTATATATTTTCTTTATTTCAGGGGACTTTTCCCACTTAAACTCCCCTCCCCGTTTAACATAAAATGTATAAACACGAAAAGAGCAGAATTAAAATATTCTGCGAAGTGTTCTGTTCTGGGGTGGGAGGTTGGAGCTTCTCTGAAGGAAAATTCTTAATAACATTTCTCTTAGCGTTTAATTATTATATACCCATTCAAAGAAAAAAAATCATTTTTTTAATAATCAGACATAAAGAAAATATAATTAATTAAATTAAAAAATACGGGTAGGATAAATCACCTCCCCGACACCTTCCTTGCCAGTGCTTGTGTTTTATCAAATTTCCATACAATTTTTTTCAAGTGCTACAACAAAATCTGTATTTAAAATATGTTTTCTGTATGTCTGAAAATACAAAAACTGTAATAAGTATATTAATTGATAAAGGCAACGCATTATGAAAAAATACTAAATAAAGAAAATAAAATATTTCTGATTTCTTCTTATTCACTGTTCTGTTTCTGGCTGATAAAAAGTTTTAATGATCTCATCTTAGAGTAAACCCTAGACTGAGACAAAGCACTGGGTTAAAGCGCCGAGTTCGCCTATTTCCCTTTGTTCAAAGTCCACTGGCGTTTGGCGCGTTAAAACGGAATGTTCTTTCATTAATTTCCTTGATTGAAGAAGTCGGTCCCGAATCCTGATATTTTTATATAAAAAATTTCGTAATTATTCATATTTGTGTATTGTGCTTGTGCCAGTTCAATGCGTGTATACGCAGCTATAAAGTTATATTTATTTCAGGTGGATTTGATCTATATTTTTGTTCTTCAAATTTCCTGCAGTCACTATGGATAAAAATTAATCGTTATTTGTGCTTCCGAAGACTGAGCAGCAGTTATGAAATACAACTGTATTGAATTCCTGGAATGATTATATTTAAATAATTTACTCCTGCAGTCACTATGTATAAAAATTAATCGTTATTTGTGCTTCCGAAGATTGAGTAGCAGTTATGAAATACAACTGTATTGAATTCCTGGAATGATTATATTTAAATAATTTAATACATTAGTAAATCCACAACATTAATCTATCTGAATATATAAAGCAAAGAAAAAAAGAATAAAGTTTGTTTATTTCGGTGGTTTTATAAAAGTGGATTTACATTTCACATTTAAGGATATATTAGCAAGGTAAGAATTTTACGCGATTATTTAAAAATATATAATTTTCATGTCGAAATAGAACTTTTCTCGAACATTATTGTGAACATATCTCTAACATTATATTAATTATTTAAATTACGAATAAGAACAATGTGTATTTATCAAATTTGTATCTTATGTCCAATAAATATTTTTCAGTATTTTTACAAGATGTGAATTTTTTTATGTTTTTTAACTAAATTTATATCATTTTCAGGATTATTGAAATTGTTTATAATTCTTTTATTCTCCACTTTATAAAGAAAAGTTTCTTATGGAAAATAATCTGACCTTTGCTTGACATAAGCAATAGAAGCAATAGTATTGCTTTTGTTGCTTGTGTATTAACACCCAAATCTGTCACCATTTTTTTGTAAAAATGTCAGTAAATATTATATAAAAACTTGATTAGTTTATAATCTATATAAAAAATAAAGCAAAATCGAAAAAAAATGTTGAATCATTTGCTGAAAAAGAAATACTCAGCTTTGGTTTAGTAGCCTTTTTTTCACTTTGGTCTGTTAATAAATTTAATCGATATGTAAAATAATTCCATCAATTTAATCAACGGGTTTTATCAATATATTAAATTCCTCATAATATTTTCTTTCACGGTTAAAACTCTATTTTATTAACCCGAATTTTAATTAAATTGTCTTTTCGCTGTGTAGAACATGTATTTCACTCAACATTTAATATTATAAGGAAAATTGTAAAATAATCAAACACTTGTTGTGATTCATTTTTTGTATTTTAGAATAAGATATCTGCTTTTATGGAGGGGGGGGGGGGGTTATTAAATTAAAAACTTTTCAAAACTGATTTTTGTGTAATAAGTTTTCAAACTGAAATAACTTATGTAGTAAAACATTTTTTTCCCTTAATTCGGAAATGCCAACTTAAAAAAATCTTAGAAAAAACCCACATAACATTATTTGTTTTGAAAGTAATTTTTAATTGTTTTGCATTATCCAATTTATGTCTTCTAAACTATGTGTATGATAGCTAAATCAAACAAATTATTGTGACTTTATGATAATAAGTAATAAAATTCAAATATTTTTTAATAGTTAATTTTATTAAAAATACTTTTCTATAATAATAATAGCTTAATGATTTACTATAAAATAAGTAAGGAAATAAATCATTATTTACTTTGTTTTATTGCTTAAAATTATATTTAAGTTTTGTATATGCTATGGGCATTTTTGCTTCAGATGGTGAACATAAAACGTGAAAAATAATTATAAAAGCATCAGAATTGAATTTATGGTGAATTTTTTAATATTTTATAAATACATTTTAAATTGTTCCTATGTGAAGTAAAGCTTTATTAAAAAGTTCGAAATTTCTGCAGTATTTAATTGCACGATGAAATAATTTTTTTTAGACTATGAAAACTTGTTCAAAATATAAAAACTACATTTATATGTATTTCCTGTGTTTCATCTGTATAACATATTTAAATTTTAAGACACAGAAATTTTCTGACAACTTTCAACGTCAAAATTTTTCTGATTTTTTTTTACAGGATTATTTTTTATTATCATCGAAGAATGCATCCATTTTCGCAAAACAATTTATTGTACTGATTATATATCATATTGCATACTTTTAGTATAGGATGAAGTTAAAGGCAAAGAGTATATTCATCCAAACATATAATTACATGTTCACACATATATATATATATTAAGTCATCAATACGTTTAATTTTTTGTTACTGTATATGCAGTAGGGTGTCAACAATCTTAATCAGTTAATTTAAATCAGCGATTAAACCGTGATTTTAATCAACCGATTTTTAAAAAAATCATTGATTAAAAAAAAATTAAATGTTTAAAATGTCAAAGAAAAAGTTTTTAAATCTAAGATTAACATAATTTAAAAGTTTCTACAGGTATTTTAACTTATGAATAAACAAAAAAAGAGCATCAAATAATTATTTCTAAGCTTAATTCCTGAGTATTGTAAGAAATTAAAAACAGCTAAGTTTGTAAAAAGCATGTTTTTTTTTATCCAACATAAAACGGTTTCATTTAAAAATGATATTTAAATCTAATATAATTTACAATGTCATAATTTTCTTTAGGTAATCAATTTATGCATTACTTTATATAAAATAAATATAGCAAGTGTATTAAATTTCTGCAGATAAAAGAATAAATAGTCAGTGTCTTAGTTTCCCATTCTACTTTTGTAATAATAAATTAATAGCAATCTCGAGTCAAAGAAAAATGAAAGAGTGCCATCTGCTCAACAGCTAAATTGTAAATGAATGCATAAGAAAAAAAGAACTAATTGGTATAAAAATGTTAAGCACAGCAAGAGCTTCTTCAGTATAGGTTGAATATTTTTTTTTTTTTTTTTTTTTTTTTTTTTTTTTTTTACTTTCAAATTTATATATACTAAAAAAAAAAAAGAATTGAAAAGGCAGCAAAACTTTTCTTAAAAAGAAAATAAATTGAACCATCGAAAGCTAATAATCCCCACTGAGAGTAATAATGCTGCTATATAAATATTTTGAGGATTTATCTGGTTATCCTTATATATATTCTGAATGTGTGTATGAATGGGTTTAACTCATTTTTATAATTTTTTTGGTTAGCATACACATACATGTGTGTAAGTTTAGATTTTGGTGATTAGCAGTAATTTTTCTAACTACAAATGCAAAACGAACTGCAAATAATATTTTTTAGTTTTGTTATTTATTTGTGTTACTAACTAATGAAATTACTTATTTGAAGTTTTTATTAATTCTGTAATTACTTTCTGTTTCTTCTGGGCCATTTTTTAAAATTCACCTGTAGTTGTAGCCAGAGATTTCTTGTAAAAAACTTCCCATTCAACAGTATTTCTAAATTCATGTGCCCAAGATCTTGCAAAAATAGTAGAACTTTATTTCTTTAGAAAAAACACGATATTATTAAAACATATTGTTATTTAATTGTATTTTTCAATTTGTGATTCATAAAATTATTAAAAATTAAGGACACGTTTTTTATCACACTAAAAATTAATTCTTTTTTTTTTCTTATATTATTATTAAACACATTACTAATATATTTCCTCATGAGTGCCTCTTTTTCATTCTAAAATGAATACTATATTATTAATTATCATTTTAATAATTAAAGCTTTAAATGTATAATGTGTTACTAATTAGAGAGTTAATTGTTTAATAATTATTAATTTGAAGTGGTGTTAACTATTTAATATTAAATTCAGTTATTAATAATTTTAATAAATGTTAAATATCACTCATATTTAATAAAGTTTTACATAATTATTACAATATTAATGTATATAGCATTATTGTATGATATTAACTAATGAAACTACTAATTTGCAGTTTTTATAATTTCTTTAATTACTAACTAATAATTATAATTTTATTAATTAAAGTGCAAAAACATAGATCATGTTAGCAATTAGAGGGTTAGTTGTTTTGGAAACCTAAAAACTCTTGGTAGCTATTCAGTATTTGAATGCTGGGAAAAAAATCATAAAAATCCGATTTTTTTACACCCTAATATGTAGTAGGGGGAAGGGGCACCAATGAATGTAAGCCACTGGTACTGGAACTTATTAGAACCACATTTCCTATACTGTCAAAAAAAAAAAAAAAAAAAAAAGGGGGGGGGATATTATACAACAAAGCAGGGATGGGTTTCTTTCTGAAGGAGTGAATCATTTTATATAAATGAGAATAACTTCTTGTAATAAAGCACAGCTGATCGCAGCGTGGACAAACTGGGCTGTTTCTATGGGCCTTTAGCTTTACGGCGTTTAGCCCCTAAATTTGGTATGAAATTTCCATAAAGCTGATATTTTACATTTGTTTTGATCTTATACTTATTTTAATAAATATTTTGTACTTTTAGAACATGATTAGGCTAAAGAAAATGATTAATTTATCCAAATATGTATTTGACGGCATCCAACAGGCTTAATTTTTTTGTAGCAGTATATGAAGGCAGTGGGGGAGGGGGCGAATGAATACTAGATCTTTGGACTAGAATTAATTTTAAGTTCTCACTAAAAGTAATAAACATTTTTGATGCCGTTGGGCATATATGATATCACATAAATACATATTTAGGTGAATATATATATATACATATATTATCCTATTCAAAAACTACAAAATACTGATTACAATCCTCATAAGGTCAAAACTGATTTAAAATTTCAGCTTTATGAAAATTTCATACCCAATTTGGGGTACACTAAAATCAGGGGGCAGAGAAGCATTCCATTTTTCCCACGCTGCAATCAGCTCTGCTTTATGGTAACAAATTATTCCCATTTATAAAAAAATGATTCAATGTGGTCAAACATGGCTGCATATATGGCTTAGAAATAAAACTGGTCAAAGATGGCTTCATATTGTCCAAAAAAAGGCTCAAAGATGGCCGCAATTAAGACATTTGAAATGTCTGAAATTCAGACGTAAGAAGTGTCTGAAAAATTTAAGACATTTTAAAATGTCTTAAAATTGAACACTCTTGTTTCAGACACTTAAGTGTCTGAAATTCAGACACAAGAAGTGTCTGAAAATTTTAAGACATTTTAAAACGTCTGAAAATTGAACACTGCGTTTCAGACACTTAAATGTCTGAATTTCAGTTTACAGTGTATCCTTTGAAAGATTCGTTCCTGGAATTTTGCTCTCGATCTGCAGCCTTTTTACCATTAAATATCAATATTTTAGCCCAAAAATTAAACACTGGGTTCGGAAGCATAACTCATAAAAATTTCAAAGCGTTTGGACAATAGAAAATTATTATTATTCTTTTAAGTTTAATTGTATTCTATGGTAGCCGATAAAGTGTAAAAAATAGAAGGACGCTACTTGCAAGTCCTATTTACTTAGATTTACGGTAAAAGATATAAAATCATTCATTACTTTTTTGGGTATATTTAAAGCTATTACCATGGTGTCCGGGAGGGTATTTATATGTTGTATGCTGTTAAGCACTGTGTGTCGTATGTACAGTTTAATGGAGAAAGGACAGGAAAAAAAAACCAGAACGCGTCCCGCTCCGTATACATTTTTATAGGACAAAAAGGAAAATAGCTATTCAATTGGAAAATAAGTATTCAAATTATATTTAAAAATAAATTTGAGGGAACCGTCTCTATACTGAAATAGTAAAATTATTTTAAACTTCCTATACTAAAGCATAATTTTACTTCAGATTTTGAATCTAGAGCAAATTTTAACTTTGTGTATCAAACTGGAAATCATTCGGTCAAAGATTTTTGGAATTATAAAGATTTAAAGTTATTTCTTTTTCACTGAATATTCTGTGGCATTAGTATTAATCATCCACATATTGCGATTTTTATACATTTTAACTATTTTTAGATGTGAAATAACAGTTATGGCATTAATATACAAAAAAATTGTATAACTATAAAGGTGTTTGAAAGCAATTTTTGGGTTATCAAAATTATAAAAGTTAGTCGTTGGGTAGCAATTGATTATAATCAAAGATGCATCACATTTATAGTGGGAGGGGGACGTTTTTTAATTCTTTAATACCTGATTAAAATCAGCCAAAATTATAATTTTTTGTTTGCAGATGTTTCGCAGACATTGGGATTATCAAGTGGATAAAATATAAAATTTCAGAATACACTGGAGTAAATTATTTTATGACAAGATTCGATAAAAGTTTAATAACCACCTGTTAAATTAATTCTGTTTGTAAAGCAGAATCCCATTCAATTAGAGGTGGTGGCAATGAGGCTGATTCAAATAGACGACAATAAACAGTATGTTCTGAATTCTAAAAAAAAAAAAAAAAAGATTCGATTACAGAATGATTTGAATAAACGGCGAACTTCCGTACTTTTTTTTATAGGGGGCCCATATTTTTGGACTGCCCAGGGGCCCGTTAAAGCTGTCACCGGCCCTTGTTGGCGGAACCAATTCTTAGTTGACACCGAGGTATGCGGTGACGCTAAATCTTGTTGAAAGATGAAATCATCTTCAAATAAATCTTCTGATGATGGAATCGTGTAATATTCCAAAATTTCTTGGTATATCTGAGAGGTAACCTTTTCGTAGACGATGTATAACTTTCCAGATCCTGCTGCACTCATGCGACACCAAACCGTGACACTAGCAGCAAATTTTACGGAACGTTTAAGGCATTCTTTATCAAATGCTTCTTGCTTCATTCTCCAAATTTGAATATTTTGATTATCATATGAAACACAAAACACACTTTCACCACTAAATAATATATTTTTCTAATCTTCTTCGCTCCATAAACGTCTTGATTTAAACCAATTCAATCTTATACGCTTTTGTTTAGCAGCCATGAGAGGTTTTGTTTTCGATACACGAGATTCAAGACGAAAAAGCAAACAAACTAAAAAAAAAAAATACTGATTTTAAATAAAATTGTCCGAATTTAATCAATGATGCTACCAGTTATGAATTGGTGATAATTAAAGGCGAATTAATGTGAAATATTCTAATATTTTGAACCACTTGAATAAATATTCTAATATTTTGACTTTACAAAATATTCTTTTTTCAATTAATCTGTTCAATAATGATATTAATTTGAAGATAATAAATAAGTTTAATCAACAATAAGTTCTTAATAAAAATATCGTTTGCATATTTGCATTAAAAGACATTAAATTACCAAACGATATTTTCAATTTGTAAAAAAAAGTAATTATTCCAATATTTTGAACATGAGCTGTATTAACAGTTTAATGTAAATGTACGCAGTTAACAGTATTCCCTTAACAATTAATTTTTTATTCGAATATATAACTTATAAAGCATTTAAATATAATTTGATCTTTCAGATAGATAAAATTTATAATAGGAAAAATTCCAGTTTTTTTTTTCAAATATTGTCAGAAGACATGCTATATACAGAGGGTGCAAACTAAAGTCTCGTTACATTGAAATTTCGAGCAAATGTAACTAAAGTTGTGCTACAAGTTTCTACAGTCTACATATAGTAAAAAACAATCCCGACATACGAGAGTGATTGCAGCATCGTTAAATGGCAAAATTCGGATGCTATCGACTAGAGATGGGCATTATTTAACGTATTAGGATAAATAACAATGTTATTCGTTAATAATAATATTTAGTAACATGTTAACGGAAAGTCCCTGTTAAATTTGGAACGCATTACCTGCAAAGTATATATATATATATATTATATATATAATGGCGCAAAGTGTATAACGCTTCCGGAGTGAACTCATCCGGATTTTTATAATCTTTCGTTAAAATCAGCCATTTTATTTCGGCCATGTTAGGCTTAAGCATTCCGATGCCATATTATAAGTCGAACAACTGCCTTATTTAATCTACGTTGTATAACATCTATCCTTCTTCGGTTTTTCAAAACCTTTAAAAACTATAAAATCATCATATATATTAAAACGCAAAAGTAAAATTTTAAGTAGACCCATTTCAGGATATCTGCACATGCATCAACCCTGTTCAATTTGGAGGGATTGACAACGAGTTCTCGGTGGCTGAGCGGTCTAAAGCAGCAGTTTAAAGCGCCGATATTTTGTAGTGGATAGCAGGTTCGAACCCAACGCCCGACACAATGATTTCTGTAATATTTTTCGCGATAAGTTATTTCAATAATGACATATTTTATTAGGAGGAGAAGTTATATGATTTTTTATATTATTATTATTATTATTATTATTTGAATGCTTTATAATTAAATAAAATTTAACGCTGAACAATATTTAAAATAATAATAATAATTTTATATTTAAAATATTTAAGCTAAAATATTTTTAATATAATTTTCAATTAAATAAATTGAGCTCATCTACATTTTTTTTTTTATATCTCCTGACCATTATCAAGAATATATGTGTGTGTGTGTGTCAGAAAGAAAAGTTTGCCTTTCTTTTCCTTAGAAAAAGAAAACGGAAAGAAAGAAAGATATGCATATAAGAACTATTAAAAATATTACCTTGATATCCATTGTTTAATATTTAAAAAATGTATAAAAATGTAGAATAAAATTCAAGTAATAACAATTATATGCTGCACCAAGTTTCAAATTTGGGCTTTTAGAGAATGAGACTGCTAAAAATAAAATTCATGGCAGCTTTTAATGGTCATGTAGTTAAAAATAATAATTAATAAATAAAATTAAATACTGTTATTTTTTCGAAAAAATGAGACCATAATAAACAAAAATAAATGCTCTACCCACTATTTTTAGTTGAATTTCTGGTAAAAAGAAGCATAATTGGTTGAAAATTATAAAGTTAAAATTCTGTGACTTCATTGAATAGGTTTGGCTGACTGTACCCTCTATCGCTTTAAAGAAATAGGAATCACTTATGCAATATAGAAATTTGTCACAATTTCAATAATTAATTTAAAAGCAATTCATTAAAAATTCAAGAATTTTTCTAATGAAACATTCAAGTTATTTACCGTCAAATCTTGACGGGTACCATCTAGTATATAAAGAAAAAGCTGAAAGAATAGTTGTTTAGAAATATATATTAAAATTATAATAAAAATAAAATTTCCAAAATTTGATTTCGATATTATAAAAAAAGAGCTTAAAAATATACTTTCAAATTAAAAAAGTCCTATTTTAAACGGTTATGAACGCTTATTATGATGCGCCAAGGCTAATAGAAAGAAATCACTAACAACCGCAGACAGTAAAAAATCTTCCTTTCATGTCTTTAGTAGCCTTCAATGGCTAGAATGTATCGTTCACTGCAAAAAAATGAGTAAAGCTTAGTAGCTATGAAGCAATTCGCAATCAACCAATCAGAGCTCAATTCACTAGAAAACACCTGGCCATTCGCTAGAAAAGAAAGCCCCTGAAAAGAAAGCTGTTAAAATGTTCTGAGAAACCACATAGTGCTTGACAGTTATTTTATTACAAATATTCATTACTGTTGATTCTAATACTGTAACTGCTTTAACTCAACACAAAGAGAAAATATTTTTTAACACATCACAATGATATACGTTAAACTGTTGTAATTTGTTATACAGATAAATAGTATTGAATAACATCATTTTAATGATGAGATTTATTGGGATGAAAAGTAAAACGCGTTTTTTAATAAAGGATATCAGAGAATGGGAATAACTGTGAATTCGTTGCATTGCAGAGTTAGGTCGTTAGCCATTTTTGACCTGGTAGTGGTTTATTTGAATTAGAATGTTTAAAAGGGATTAGAGGATGGGAATGACTTTGATTTCGTTGCATTTTTGACACAGTTATTGCGGTAGCCATTTTTGATTGGGCTAGTGGTTTCGTTGAATTTGAATGTTTAAAAGGGATATTGCTCATGGAGTTCGACAGGTTTTTTTATTTTTTTTTATTTGACAGTGGATTTTTTTTTAGAAAGGGGGGCATGTGTTTTTGTTTATTTATTAGTTTCTCAATACTGTATTTTTAGAAAATAAGAGCTAGAAACATTTTTATTTCACTGTAAATAAAAGAAAGACAATAGCATCGCATTATTTGTGGGAGCTTTTAATTTTAATACAATTGTAACTAATTTGAAAGACGTAATAAAAATATCTTCGGATAAATTGCTTTTAATTAAAAGTGTATATATAACATTTTCAGGTTCTTGTGGATTATCTTGGGATAGACGTTGATAAATATGACTGCAATGAAGTCGGGGATCAAATTTATTTTTTTATAAATCATGTTGTTAAAGAAGTGTTTATTTTTATATAGTATGTATTTTCTTATCGTTTGCTAAAAGCTAATTTCTAAACCATTAGTTTTAGAGGTGTAGTTCCAATTGCAAAAGTGTTTCAAATTTTGTTCTGTATCATATAAAAATCGATTTACGTTAAAATAGCTGATTTTTAAATGCTTAAGAAATTAAAAATTTTTTACAGTATCTGGGCTTATAAGTTTCTCTATGTTTTGAGATGTAAAACAGTAAACATTGATTCTTCTATGGCCAAAACTAACTGAGTTAAGATACTTGCAATTTAATGAATTTTGTGATTTTTAGTCACCAAATATCGAAAAACACCTTTTTAGTATTACATTGATAAATTGCATCTGACTAAAAATGTATAAATATTATTTTCAGGTTCTTGTGGTTTTCGCTATGTATATGCGTTGATACACATGGGAGCAACGAAATCGGGAATAAAATTTCTTTTCTTTCTTTCCTCTTTTTTTTTTTTTTTTTTTTTTTTTTTTTTTTACAAATTTTGTTGTTAAAACTGTGTTTATTCTTATACAGGGTATCTCTTCTTATCGTTTACCAAAAGCTAATTTCTAAATCGTTAGTTTTAGTGGTATTGTTCCAATTGCAAAAATGTTTCAGATTTTGTTATGCGTCATTTAAAATCTAATTTGCGTTAAAATAAGTGCTTTTTAAATAGTTAAGAAATTAAAAATTTTTCACAACGTCTGGGTCCTATAAGCTTCATTCAGAAAAAGTTTCTCCATGTTCTAACTACTAAAACAGTAAAAATTTGATTTTCCTACAGCTAAAACTTATTGAGTTATGATACTTAGAACTTCATGAATTTTCGACGTTTTTGTCACCATAAACAAAAAACGTGTTTTTAGTGCCAGAAAAGCTGAAAATGCATAAAATTAAAAGTATCATAACTAGGTAAGTTTTGTTCTGTAAAAATTAAGTTTTTAAACAAAAACTGATTTTAATGGTGTGGATTCACCTTAACAAAAAGCAGTGTCTATACGTACGTCCCAAAATTATTTCAAACATTTTGTTTAAAGGCCTTCTAATTAAAACACCCGTTGACATCATACACAGCCATTATTTATACGTTAAAAAAATAACAGTTTGTTGGAATCTGTTACATGTGCAAGCGTGGAACGATGCAACCTGTTAACCAAAAGTAACTCTATTTCCCATCTCTACTATCGACTCTTCTCTAAAATTTTGAGAGGTATCGAAAGAAAAGTCAACTACAATGTCGTAGAGCATTCTTAATTTAGTATGAAATGATGTCTTACATCTAAAAATAATTTATTAGAAACTCTGCAACGCAGATCTTCAGTTATCGCATCACAGGTTTAAATATGTCACTAAAACTTAAAATCTCAACGACATTTTCCTTTTAAACAGTGACGTTGGATTATATCTTAAACTTGCGTTTAAGCAAAATCCAGTGAAATATCGTGAAAACTCAGAAAGATATCGGTGATACAGTGACAAATTGTAGAAAATCCGTTATCATCCAGCTACTTTAAAAAAGTAATTCAGTATATCGTCACTATCTTTCTGAATTTTCATGATATTTGACTGAACTTTTTATATAAATTGCAATAAATAGCTAAGTACCAAATTATGAAGTAAAATTTTTGGAATCTTTCACGCATACGTAGTTGAGAATTATTTCATTACAAATGCCTATATCTCATCAAATATTCAATATATTCATGTTTTAATTGCAGTATACTGTTTCTACTGTTCTTTGTCAAGTTTTCGGAACGTGGTGTTAAATTTGGTTCAAAACTCTGTAAGCTATAAACAAAAAAAATTGAAATTTTTACAGAAATGTTAACATTTTTACGAATATGCGTATTATGCTTTAAAAAATATACACACAAATGTTGAACAGGACCCAGATAGTCATTTCCTACTGTAACAGCCCATTTTGAACATTTTCTTTCACATAGGTGATAGCAGATATTATTTTATTATTAAGTTTATTAATGGCCTCCTTACTGTCCTCGCGACAAAATCTTTCAAGAATTTCAGTAGATATTAAACAAACCGTATAAAACCGAAAACGTTCGGTCACTACCCGTTAATTTTTGGACACCAGTGTGTGTATATATATATATATTGAATCATATATATTGAATAATATATATATATATACATACATACAGGGTGTCCTGCGAATAAGACCCTGATTTCAAAATTAAATATCTCAAAAACAAAGATCAATAGAATTATGCGGTAAACGGTTTGTTTATTATCTAAGCTGTAAAAATGTTATGCAGAAGTTGCAAAATTTAGTTGCAAAAACCGTTAACAGATGGCGCTGTAATCTCAATACTTGTAAACTGAGCAATGGCGTCTCATTCCTAGATGGCTCCCTACGTAAAAACGAATATTGGGAAAGTCCATTTTTTCATATGGGTGATGTGCAGAAGTGGAGACATCTGGTCACAGAATTATCGCATCAGCTTTAATTTTAGAAAATTTCAATTAATAGAATTTTCAATAAAATGTTTAGAAATCATTATAAGAATTTTTTAAATATTTTATTAAATTCAATCTTTAATGCCATATAATTATTTAAATCAAAATGCATATATGTAGAAAGATAATTTTGTACTTTTTATTTATTTTTTATATTTTTAAATCACGGCATAATATTTTGGTATTATTGTTTATACCTGAATTATTATAAATAAAAAAGTAATTTTTCACTTTTAATTTATTTTTAAATCACGGCATAATACTTTGGTTTTAGCACAACGCATATATTTCTTTTCTTTGTAAACAAAAATTTAGAAACAGAAATTATGCATTAAATTATTTCTTTTTTAAAAAGAATTGATGATATGTTATATTATCAACGTCAAAGCAAAAGTATTTTGGATGCTGCATTCCTTTCGAACACTTCGGATCCTATCGCTAGAAGCTGCACCATATTTCTGTGCCCAATGATAAAAAAAAAAAAAAAAAAAAAAAAAAAAAAAAGAAAACGAGTTTTTAAAATTAAAATTATTTTTTAACTCAATTAATTTTTTAAAAATAGAAACTTTGTATTTATTTCATTCAAACTATTCTCTACAATTAAAAAAAAATGATTTATGAATCATTATTATAAATGCTCAATGATTTTTAAAAAAGGGGTTTCTTTTAACTTAATTAAATTTCAAAACCAGAATCTTTAGATTTTTTTATTCAAACTTTTTCACAGTTTAAATAAATATTAAAAAGTAAAGATTTTCATTTTGTTCATATCCTCCTCTACTTGGATTTGATTCCACGATCTATCAATTAGGAGAGAAAAGACATACCACAGAGATATTGGTAACCGGACCGAAGTAGCTTATGGCAAAATTTGAAACAAATCTCAATTCTGTCAATACATGGCTCCGCTTCTGCACATTACCCAAATAAAATATTTTTTAAGTTCTTATATAATGATTGCTAAACTTTTTATTGAAAATTCTATTAATTGAATTTCTCTAAAATTGAAGCTGAGGCAATAATTCTGTGACCAGATGCCTCCTCTTCTGCACATCACCCCGACGAAAAACCGGTCTTTCCCAATTTTCGTTCTTCCATATTAAGCCATCTAGGATTGAGACGCTAGGGTTCACCACTTCAAAACACAATTTATAGGCATTGTGATTACAGCGCCATCTGTTAGCGGTTTTTGCAACTAATTTTTAAAACTTCTGTACAACACTTTTACAGCTTAGCTAATAAACAAACCGTCTACCGCATAATTCTATTGATCTTTGTTTTTGAGATACTTAATTTTGAAATCAGGGTCTTATTCGCTGGACACCCTGTATATAAATGTGGGGGGGGGGGGGGGGACACGGAGAAATTTTAGAGGTTTAATCTAAAAGCTTTTCTATTTTTCATTTTGTGCAAGGCAAAATAAATAAAAAAGTTTTGAAAATACTTCCAATAAGATAATTTGTTCAATCATTCCCTGAAAACCACTACAACATGAGAGAAACCAAATGTCATTTGCTTGATGCTATGCGTTAATCCATAACTTTATTGCAAGGGGCCGTTCACACTATGGTTTTATTTGCATAAAGCATCTTGATACGAAATTTTATCTAACATTTACTCATTCCAAGCAAGAAATCTCGTGAAAATTTCATTTGTGAAATTGAAATATTACTTGACATGGTTGGAAATATGCTATTTTATCTACCGGGTCTATCAAAAGTCCTCCAGCCCCAATTAATTTTAACCAGACGAGGCCCCCCTTGAATAGATACAATATGTATTTCTCCATTTTCAAAAATTCCAACGTATTTCAGAGATAAGGGTGCGACTTTTGGCTGACCCTACTTAATTATTAAAGGAAGTTTCACTGAATTTGGGAGAAATGCTTTGAGCAATGTATTATTTTTTCCATGTGAATCTGACTTTGAATTTAATTCAGAATTGAAATTTTAAGTTTAGTGTGTTTGAAATTTTGACTTGGATTCAATTGCCAGAAAAATCTACGAGTTTGCACAAATCTTATGTGCAGATATCACCGTCGTTAGTTGACAAGGGAGAAAGCCAAAAATATGTTTTGCGTTCAGGGTAGTTATATTAATAATTAAGAGCCTCAAAATAATGCCGTGCCTAGAGCTTCAAAGTACCCTAATCGGGCTTTATCTTCTACAAACGTAAGCAAGTGGAAACGGGATGTAATTACTTCGCGGGCAGAGTCCCCTGAATACTAGGCCTATGTGCTAAATCGTAGTGTTCGCACGGTCCCTTGAATTTGAGTACCACTGTTTCCGAATAATAATCTTCGCCTTATTTTTCGGCGATTATAAAAGGCGAAGATTTTTCGGTGATTATAAAAGGCAAACTGAATGTTGCGCAATATATTAAATGAAGCTGAATATCGTTATCACAAAGCCAAGGCAAAATCCAGGCTGATAGTACAGTACAAACATATCAGATTATAGCTCCAGAGACGATAAGTGCCAAGACTGCTCTTTTGATGAAGGAAGTAAAGGGCTGTTTAGCGATAAATCAAAAATTTGTATTGATGCAAGGGTCGATAGAGGAGAAATTCATCTGGAGTTTTCAAAATGAAAAGGAGAGTGAAAACTTCCAATTTTCGTTTAAATTCGATGATTTAATGATGATTTTGGGCTGAATGTCTTCTAAGAGGGCTGGAAGACTGTGTGTTGTGAATAGGAATGGGAATTCAGAGAACTATGTTTCAATGTTGAAGATTTCCCGATTGCTTGTTTAAAAGATCAATTTGAAGACGGTGATTTTATAATTATGGATGACAATAATTTGTGCCATATATCTTAGAGACTGATTTTTTATCTGAAAATAATGCCGCTGAAATGGAGTGGCCAGCATGTAATACAGATATCAATCCTATCGAAAATATATGGTATACTGTGAAAAACATGGTAATTCAGCTATAGCCAAAATCAACACAAAGCAAAAAGCTTGCCAGTCATCTATTCAAATAAGTGCAAAGACATTGTTAAGTCTGTGCCTGACAGAATCAAAGTGATGATCAAGACAAACGGTAGAAATACAAGGTATTGACCATATATTTTTTCAAATATGCCAAACTTTTTTTCTCAAATAGGGCGTGATTTCATTTTTTTTTTCTAGCAGCATTTGGAGAAATAAAATTATATAGAATAATTGTGAAGTTATTTTGTAATTATTTTTAGTACGCGTGTTTTAAACGTGTTTAATGAATCTTTAATATCCAGAAAGTTTCACCAACTTAAAAACTTTATATAAAATTGCTCACATTTCTTTGAACATTGGTAAAGGCAGATGCTGATTCCATACTTTTTGCACGGGGTAGTAGGTTTGAAGGTATAGCAAAAGTATGGAAAATTTTTTAATTAAAAGTTTTTGAAACAAAATTTTTGATTATGAGAAAGGACACGCTAACCCAGTGCCAGTGTGCAATGCGCACGGCGCACACAAACACCATGCCCCCGCTAATCTGTACCGGCTTTTTGTAACTCTGTGGTCCTGTGCATTCGTACTTTTCAATTTTCTCATCAGGAAATTGAAAAAATTTAACCTCTTTTTTTCTGTATCCTCTGCTCAGATAATGTATCTTTGCTCTTAGAGTGGCAAAATATTTCTAAAATATATACTTAATTTTACAGTTTAAGTATTATAGTCTTAGTAAAGCTACAGAGCTGCGACTAAGATTTTAACCCTTGAAGCATAAAAATAAGTATATATTTGTCAAGCTAAAAGAAAAAAAAAAACATTCTTTAAGAAGTGTAAACAGAAATTCAAAATTTCAGTTTTCTGATTAGAAATTCGCAAAATACTAATGTATTTCAAGCTCACAGAATTAACGTTGAAGAAAAGAATTCCACCTACACAACACAATTGCTCTTTGCATTCATTTGTCATTGCAGGTATCTGCTGTATCATTGCAGGTATCTGCTGTATCATTGCAGGTCATTGCAGCCTCTAAAAAGTGATACTTTTCTTTAACAAAAGCTGGACAATTAACTAAGTGATTTTTTTCTGTTAAATATTTATTTACCTAATTCGTTACAAAATAGGATTTAGTATTTCATATATTTGTTTGTTTATATGCTTCTTATTTACGCGAGAAAAGGTACAAATGAACATAGTAATTTTCCCGGCAAATAAAATATTGATTCATGTACCAGGAATTATTTAATATTTTTCTATTATTTAAATATATTTATAATTAATAAATTCTGCATATTAAACTTACATAAATATTAAGCATAATTTATTAATTAGCGCAGTGGCCATGCCACATGCTACACATATTACGAGAAGTCAACTAACAACAACACCGATTACGTTGCCATTAAATTAAGTGGTTTCTTAAAAAACAATACGTAGTTCTATCTACATGTTTTTTTTTATCTCCTTTCCGTAACGAACTTAATTCAATACGTTCAAATACACAGATTTATAATTTCAATTTCCAGTTATCAAAATTCCATTCTCACATAATTAATTTCCTTTTCTTAACGGTCTTTGGCTAAAAGTAATCAAATACAAAAAAACCTAAGTGCAGCTGTCCTGTTTAACATTACATTTTCTTTTATCGCATTTTATCTGCGTTGTAAATAAGTAATTCTTAATTGCAATTAGAATTTGATGGTTAAAAACAAATAACAAAAATAAAATTAGTTTATGGGAATTGCGGTTTCAAATATATTTCATTTATGTTTGCGCATATGCCTTTTCTCTGCATTTTACATACATTCGTTAAGATTGCAGAATCACATTTAAGCTAATTCGTTGGTGCTAAAATAAACAAAACCCAGACTTTATGACGCCGATTCTCAGGCAATAAAGTAGGGTTATTTTACATCCTGATGAGTTATGGCTGGAAAGGATACCATATTATATTCCGCTAAACCTCCCGCCAATGCTTTGTCTTTTTTCATTCCGGCGTCAAAAACTTTGTAAATTGGCGATAATGTACTACGCCAAGTCATGTGAATCAGTGCGCAAAATGTTCAGTTGGCTTTCTCGCTCGGTTGCTGTAAGGTCCCGATAAAGGGCCGCTGCTAATTCTTTTTAACGTTACGGATCACCTCTCCACATATCTCCATACATCTCCATGATTGTACATATACAACTGGATATAACTGTGTTCGCCATTATGATTGTGTTTTTGCTTCCATCTAAATAAAAACACCTATGTCGGCACGCATTACTGGAGTTTTTCCTTTTTATCTGCGAACCCGGAACCACTGTTTTATGGCGAACCAAATCGGCATCACAATGGTTTATTTAATTCCCTACCATTATCTACTCTAAGGACTTTCACTGTTGTTGAATGTTGCTTTGACAAAGAGACACAAACTTCTTGAAATGTTCTAAGGTGTCACATTTATGTTTCAAAATTGCAACAGAAACATAACCACGAAAATCATCTTTAAAAATTGCAAAATAATTAGTACACCTAGTGATGATGTTGACTTTCGACCACACAAGTCACTGTGAATGAATTCAACAAGTTTGCTAGATTTGTATTTTCTATGGCTAAAAGAAAGTTTATGTTGTTTGCCGTATTAGAAGCCCCCCACAAACGAATTTATCAGCATCTGAAAAGTCAATCTCATCAATGAATCCTTTTCACTCAACTCTCTTATGCCCTTAAGATTAATGTGACCCATTCTCCCGTGCCATAATTTAATACTATCTGTAGCAGCTGTGTTAGCTTCAGTGGGTTCTGAATAGCATCTCATATAAGTTGTCCAAACAGCTGAGGTAATAAGGTTATAATCACGATTAAAAATTTAAGTTTTATTACCAGATTTGATAAATTTCATATTCTTATTTGCTACAGTCTTTCAGAAAATAAATTTTTCTTTAAATCTGGAACATACAGTACATTTGTTATTAAACCCTCTATCCAGAAATTGTTTATGAATTTCAAAATTCTTTCCTCACCTTTTCCTTCAATGGGGAGCTCCGTGTTATCTCCAAGATGTATTTTATCACTTCCGTCTAACTTATGAAACTCACTTAGTGAGTAGAGATAATAAATGTCATATGTGCTGATGCTCCATTGTCGAGTATCCACTGATTTTCTTTACAGTTCTCTGTTTCTTTCCCTTCAGCACTAAAGAAATTGTAGCCTATGGAATCATTAGAGGTACCAGGTTCATTATTGTTGCCTCTACCCCTTCTTTGTTGTCGGGATAGACACTCTCTGAAAAATGTCTCATTTTTTCGACAGGAGTACGATGTTACCTTTGATTTGTCCAGTTTAGATTTTGGTTGATTTAATTTTTGCTTGTTGTACTTCGCTGAAGGCCTTAGTGTCCTGTAATTTGCAACAAGTGCAGGTTCATCACGGTCGTTCTCGTTTAAATTTGTTTCCTCGTCAATTTGCCTGGCTGTTAAATTTTACAGATTCTGTCTGCTTTAGGCTAATGTCAGAAGAACGTCTTTTTTCACGCTTTTTTCCCTACATATCATCCCTGCACAATGCTAGTGGCACTGTGTAGGGATGATATGTAGGGAAAAAAGCGTGCAAAAAACGTTCGTCTGACATTAGCCTTAGTCCATCAATAGCCATGCTTGCCGGAAGTTACGGTATTTTGCAGGCAAAGTACCCAGGAGTTTAGTTATGAGGGTGATATCGTTGATATTGTTACCAGAGATTTTAATCTGATGAGCTAAGCTTTCCACTCTGGAAATGTATTCTACAGCCGTCTCATTCGTGTCTATTTTAAGTTGATGAAATTATTCCAATAGTAACATTTTGTTGAAGGCCGATTTTTGCTAAAGCACTGAGTCTTTGTTAACATGACACACGAGGTAGTACAGCTTTCGGTTAGAATTGTTTGCTTCATATCCATCGCTGCGGTAATGGAGATATCATGGTAATAGCATCGTCTTTTTTCCATTTCTCAATCTCTGCGGTGATGTCAGGCTTGCTTTCGATCCACTTGCGACGCCGAACACAACTTTCATTTTTATGGCACAGTTTATTTGGTAACGGCATTGGAATAATTTTTCCCGCCGAATTTATTCGTTGGAGAAAAATCAGGTACAGCCATGGTTATCTTGTGCTGCATACGCTGTCACTGCTAACTTTCTAACCGAATGTCCCGTTGGGTCTAACAACCGGCGTGAGTTGCGTTACACGTAATAACAACAAATGCTACGAAAATAAACTTTAGTTTCGAATGAAAGTTGATTGCATGGGCGTAAATCCTGGACCCATAACCTAATCAATTCTTCACAGTAAACTTACATAAAGATTAAGTATAATTCATTGGTTAGCGCAGTGCGTATGCCACTTTGTAGACACAGTGCGAGAAGCCAACTAATAACACCGATCACGTTGCCAGATGCACCAGTTATTTTCAGTTACGAAAAAAAATACACGGAGAATATACAAACACAAACATAAAGATAATATTCTTGGTTATTATAATGGGGCAAGGAAGAATTCAAATGATAAACTTAGGTGAGAGTAGCCGAATTTGGACCACTTCACATATTTTCAGGTGTAACACATAATTTTTGGAATATCTGCAAAACATCATTACACGGAGTCAACCTATTCATCTACTAACTAAATAAATCTTTAAATCAATTTCTTTTTCAAAATCTTAAATTTTATTTTAATTTGAAAAATTTGTCAAAAGTGGTCCAAATTTAGCAACTGGTCGCCTAAGTTGGACCCCCAGTCTCCTAAATTGGACCAAATAATATCAGGTTGTTTTATTGACTAGGGAATATAACTAATTTTATTAAAAGCAAAGTTTGCTATTAATGAAACAATCAAACAAAATAACAGCAATGAAATATAATGAAATCAAGTATCTGAGAATAAGAGTAACTGTTTTAAATCATAATGTGAGTTGTGGTTTTAGAGTTCCCATAACTCTCTCCGCCTAGCAACAGGATTCGGTCAGCGGTTTCCATGAGAAACTTGTAACCTCAAAGCCGCAGATGGTATTGAATTTGCTGATGCTCAGCTTTGCATTCTCTTCGCTTGGGAACAATTAACACCCAAGTTCAGATTTCATTCCGAAGCGGCGGAGTTTGGACGTATTTTTCTAGCTCTAGACGAGAGCAGAAGCCGATATGAAGTCACAGATACTGCGGGCAGATGCCGTAGAAAACCCCTACCCTCCCGTACTTTGTAAATATAATATTAACTTGATGTGTAACATATAACCCAGAACTATTAAACTCCTTTATTTCATTAATTATGGCCTTATTCTTATATCATATGGGGGCTTAACCAAACGGAGAAAACTGCAAAATTAACCTGTTGGAATCGTTTAGCCCCAGGGCACCGTTCTAACCAATGTGTGCATTTAAATAAGGGGAAAGAGTGTATGAAATGTGAACGTTTTTGTCATGTTTCCAACCAGTGTACGGAGCAAACTCCTGAACGCAAGCGTTCGACTCAAGGCTCCTTCCCTTCACGCAAGACGTCGCCAAGCCGAGACGAACAAATTCACGTAGTAGAAATTTGTCATTCTCATCCGCGCATGCAGAAACCAGTAAAAATTTCTAATTTACAAATCAATTCAATTTTGGACACAGGAAGCCCCCTGACGATACTGAGAGAAGACATTTATAAACAAATTGGGTCTCCCTCTTTCACCGGAGCTCCTGTACAGTTGTCAAGTAACGGCAACGGCACTCTTCAGCCTAAAGGATCGTTTTTTACGGACATAGAAATTGATAATTATACTTTTTCTACTACTGTTTACGTAGTTAAGTCTTCTCAGATGTCCATGCAACTTCTTGTAGGGACAGATGTCATATTTCAGGGCACACGTGCGACAAAAACGGCGTTACTTTAACTAAATCCCCACCCCCAGAAATTCTTATAAATTACATTACTGTGTCTGATAATGCATCTGCAGCGAAATCTCAAGATAAATCCGATGTACATTCATTTCCTGACGCAAGATGCACTACAGAAACATTTCTTTTAAATTCCTCCCCCCCCCCAAGATCTGAAATTCCCGAGTATAATTGAAAATCTTTCGAATGAAAATATTCCTAGTGTCATCGAAATTGATCCAGTGAATGACTCAACACATCTCGCAACATTATCGCCAGAGTGTTTTTTCTTCAATTTAACTTTCTTTTCTTACAAGCGGTTTATGACTGTGTTCATCTTATTTATCATCTGTTTATCACTGTTTAATTCTACCAACGGACTCAATCATTCTGCACTCCATAAGTACCAGCCATCTCAAGATTTGAGTGAGGTTACTAATTGGAACGAAACAATGCATGTCCTTTTTATTTCTTGTTTATTTCTTATACACCGAAACTGTGTGAAATCAACGAAAAGAAAGAAAACACGCAGAATGAAATCTCCAAAAAGAAATATGCTTAACGTATATAGGTTACTAGTGCAACCACCGAATTTATCATAAATGTGTTTTTTTAATTACTACTATTTTTTTTAACTGTGTTTATATATTCTGTGTTTTACATCCATATATCTGCTTATTCATGAGAATATTTATATCGTACTGAACTATGGACTGCTACTATCTGTGATTTTCTTAGTAACTTTATTTCAATATCTTCGTTTTTTTTACCATTACAGCAAGCATGAACGATTTTTTTTCCCGGACGAAACATTAAAATGAGGTGTTTACCAGTGTGACTCACCATTTCAAGAGTCCAATTAGTGATTAAAAACTTACACACGGAACGTTTTTTTTCTCTTTATTGTGTGTTATGCCATTCTAGAGTGCGATAAACTTCAAGTGTTTTTTTAAAGAAGTTATCGCGCCGAAGCATTTTTTTATCAACAGTGCTTTTATTATTATTATTATTTGTTTGTGGAATATGCAACATCTATTATTTTTTCAGCTTATATTAACAGAATTTCAGTGTTTTTTTGTAGAAATTCTGGTCAACATTCTTTTTAAATCTCTGAGCGATATAATATATGCTCAAAACTTTTTTATTGAACCCATGCTGTGCTTTTTTTCGCATGGCAATTTATTTTTATCTCGGGCTGCAAATGGTGCTTAACTTTTTTCATTTGCCTATTACGCAATACGTGCTTTTTTATGTTGCGTAAATAACTTTATTTAAAATGACTATATATTCACAGAACTTTTTTTTTTTCGAACTCTCACTTTTGACAAGAAGAACAAGGAAATTGTTGTATTTGTATTGTTAAAACTGTATTTTATGTGTAAACTTTTTATTGAAGTGCTATAGATATGTATGTGTTTTACCCCCCCCCCCCACCTCGCATATATTTTTACAGAAGTAATAGCTGGCTGTCGAAAAAAACCCCTTTTGGTGGGAAATCTTTTTTTGCTTAGACGAGGAAAAAAATTTTTTATTTTTTTTTCTGCTTCCCGAATAGACGTTGGGATAACGATGTTCTTTTTTTACAAAATTCTACCTAAGATGAGGCAGATTTTACTATGTTTTCTCGATGATAATATAATGGGCAGACAGCCTTATCACATTATATTTTTCATCCCTGATGATGGCGCATGAGGAAGACGGCCTCATGACGCAAATTGATGATATCCAGAGATTTTTTATTTTTTTCTTTTTTTTTCTTTCTTTTGTTGGAGATATCCCACGGCAGCTGATCATGAATATGCATAAAATTTAGACTTACATTTTTTTTATTTAGCTCGATTTTCTTAATTATTTAATGACAGTTTTTTTCTTTTTCTTTGGATTTTAAATATTTTTAGATAGTTTTTTAGTTAGTTTTTTTATGCATCTTGTTGCTTATTTAACACGCTGACGAGGTCGTCAAGCAGACAAAATGGCCGAGTGTGAGTTGTGGTTTTAGAGTTCTCATAACTCTCTCCGCCTAGAAACAGGATTCAGTCAGCGGTTTCCATGAGAAACTTGTAACCTCAAAGCCGCAGATGGTATTAAATTTGCTGATGCTCACCTTTGCATTCTCTTCGCTTGGGAACAATTAACAACCCAAGTTCAGATTTCATTCCGAAGCGGCGGAGTTTGGACGTATTTTTCTAGCTCTAGACGAGAGCAGAAGCCGATATGAAGTCTCAGATACTGCGGGCAGATGCCGCAAAAAAACCACTACCCTCCCGCACTTTGTAAATATAATATTAACTTGATGTGTAACATATAACCCATAACTATAAACTCCTAAACTCCTAACCCTAAACTCCTTTATTTCATTAATTATGGCCTTATTCTTATATCATAATAATATATTCAAAATATAAATCAAATTTATCAGTAATTAAGAATAGAAAATATTGAACTAATTGTCAGTTGACTGAATATCATGTAAGGAGTGATACAAAGCTTACACATGAATTTCGGTTATTGATTATTTTTCCAGAGAACACAACATGGAACCGAACTGGGCAACCTGAACACTGAATCATTTCTGCCATTTGATTTTACTTACAAATTAGGCAAAACCAATCATCACTGTCTAGATTTTGCTTTTAGATTCTGAATTATTAGACTTTTTTTGCAACAAAAGTTTTCTTTACATTATGTTTGTAGTTCTTCCCTTCCGTCATTTTCTTGCGAATTTCATTACGCCTATTTTTTAAAACTTGATCTTCCCATTGTTTTTGTGCTGTGATAGCTTCCTTTTTGTCGTTTTTTTATGGCGAATATGTTAATACAACTGTTTTTGGCTCCCTATGTAGTTTGATTTAACTGAATTTAGAAAGGGAGATAACATTTCTAATGATTTTTTGGTTTTGGGGAGGATTTGTAGCTGAAGCCTTCTTGCAGGCCAATTTTTTCACAACTTACTTCGTCCTTTTAGTTTCCTATATCTTTAACAGCTTTTGCTGTCACGGGTGTTTTTCTTCCAGACAGTTTGTCTGTGTCTTTCTCAACATTTTCAACATTATATTAAAAAAGTGTTTAAAAAATATCCTCTATTGAAAAATACGCTTCAATTAATCAAACGCAAATGTTATATATTCAAACAGTGTTGAATTCAGCCTCCCCCTTCCCGGAGCCTTGAAATAACTACTCCCCCCGGAAGTTTTGAGATTTTATGCGTTTTAGTGGTAAAAAAGTGTAATTCCACCCTCCAGAACTGTAAAAAGTTTGCCATCGCAAATATCCTCCAGGAGGAAAATGCTTGACTTCAACTCTATAAACCAAATATGCCGTAGGAATAAGGAATTCAAAGAAAATAAATACATTCAATATAAAATAAATTGCAAACAAAATTTATTGCATAAACATGTAAAAATATTTTTATGTTTATATAGGCCTAAACTGTATAAAAAAAATTAATCCATATATTTAAAAAAAAACTTGCATGGAGATAGGAATACATTATAAAATATATATAAAAAAAAGTGTACAAAGCGTACCTTCCTCGAAATTCATTGCTTACTTTTCAAATTTATGATCGCATATCTGGTCCAATTTAAGCAACTTAAATTGGCCCAATTACGGCAACTGCGCCATTTTTTAAAACATATGATCTCAAGACTAAGAACAAAAATTAAATCAAACAAATCCTCCTGAAAAATATGCGCAATAAACAGATGAATTCATATATGTATATGAAAACATAACAACTTACGTTTAGTAGGAAAAAATTAGATCAAAACAGCTAACTTTAGGTTTTTTAAAATTGTCAGAAAACAGCACGTGGTAGGCGGTTGCTTCTTCTAATCATGAGTGACGTCATTCTGATGAGTAGGATTTCAGCGGTAGATGGCGTCTCTTCCTGTAATTAACGGCAGAATGGCAACGGTCCTATTAAAGCGGCGGTCCAAATATGGCTACTCTCCCCTAGCAATAACGAAATATATTTTAATATTTTTGTATTTATGCAAAACTATATAAAATTTGCAAATGATTTTTTTTATACACAATATAAATTACTTTATTTTGTTAAAGTTACTTTTTTGCTTTTGTACTTTTCTTATACGTTTATTTTAGTTATTTATTTATTTGACTTTTTTTTTGTAATTTATGTTTTTTTTCAGTAAAATTTTTTAGTTAATCAGTTCATATTTTTTGTAACTGATAGATTTTTACTAGGACTTCCCTTTGAGGGATTAGTCAGAGCGATATTGCTGAGAACATAGATTTAATAATAACATGTGGAAGCAAAGAAAGTGAGATGTTATCTTTAAATGTCCATATACTGCGATAAATTGAGATGATGGAAATAAACGAGTCGTAGAATTACAAAATCTTATATATAAATTCGTATACACTGTTTAAAAAAATGGGAAAGCAAACCATGCAAGACAGGCATGCATGGATATAAAATTGTAAGTACGCAATATATTAAAAGCAAATTAGAAAATGAAACCCTAAATTATTTTATATCGTAATTGTAACTGTATAAAATGATGTCAAAAGCACAATCAGACGCTCCGCACCAATTTCAGTAACTTTAAATGACAAATATATGATGTTTGAAAAGTATGGACTATACTTTATATAGTGTGCGCTCCCCCGGAAAAGTTAATATTGTACAATATCTGTTTTCCACGCATGCAATGAGGTTCTGAATAAGAATTAAGGAATTCTCTCTTCTAAATCTGATGTAGTATCAAAGTACCGAACACATCAATAATGACATGCAATGCATCGTTAGAGTCTGTTTTAGATACGCTCGATCGGATTTAAATGATGAGTGCTTGCTGGCCACTACATACGCTGTATTGTTTTGTTTTCAAACATGTTCTGCACAAGTTGAGCTGTATTTAGCATGTATTAAATAAAAGAAATTGGCAATGATTGCAACATAAAGTATCACACAAAATCTGAATATATCGTCTGCATAACCTTTGAGCTGTCAAAGTGTCATTTGAAGTAATTTACAAATCCATACATATTTTTTCAGCAAATCATGCAAGCTAAAATACGCTCATATGAACCCGATTACGAAATCTCACCAGAATAAGTTAATATATAAAATAATCTACTAATGACAATTGAGAATATGACCTTATGATAAAATCTCTGGAAAAATGAATCAGAAAAAAAATTCATATCAAATTCAAAATGGCACTTCCCGCTGTTAGTGGCCTTGGCGAGAGAGAGAAAAGCCTTGAGAAGGAACACTTTAACAAGTACTTTTGGGCAACCTACTCACTGTTTCATACAGGTCTTTATTTAATATTTACACAATTTATTTAATGCTAGGTGGGTATCCATCTGTTTTGTTGCATTTAAATTGCATGTTTTGTGGAAGAAATGAGGCATTATGAAATATTTAAAGTTTCTATACCTAATAATTCCAAATTAATGTTAATTGAGAACGCTTTCCGTTCATTTCATCTTTTTAGATTTAAAGTTTTTTAGAAAGCATTCACAGAGGCAATTTTAAATTTAAAACTAACCCGAAGTAAAATTTCAAGATTTTGCGCTCAGCAGTAACACAGAAATAGAAAATTTTCTAACTTTTTTGTTTCTGCAGTGTTTTATGTAGCGACATTTTTAGAAACTGTTCTGTTGCGAGAATTTACGTCATGATAAATACAGCCATGTCAATTTTCATGTTTATATTCCTAACAATTCCATGTACTTTGTTACTTAGATCATCTTTAGATCTTTTTTTTTCGCTTTGTTTAGTCTTTCGATTTTTTAGAATTCATTCTACAAAATGAATTTACATCATATAAATTACTGCCATGCCAAAGTTCTAGTTTCTAACCCCAACAGTATCCCAGAAATTTTCGTATTCCAAATAAATCATAATTTAGAACCTTTCAAGAAATTTTTACGTTTATCTGTCAAATTGAATTTTTGAACCTTTTAGAGAGCGTTCATAACGAGTATTTACATCTTAAAAGCAATCATCACACCGAATTTAAAGTTTCTAACCCAATCACTATCACAGAAATCGCAATTTTAGAATGTTTTTGCTCCTGCAGTGATGTAGGTTGTTGCACTGACATAAAATATAGTCTTTTCTTCGGAGCAGAAATGGCCACCAACATTTTTTCAAGTTGACTATGTAGTTTCAGACTTAACACCTCGCAAACGCGCAAACATTGTTAATATTATACACTTTATAATATTATATCGCTTTATAATATTAGCATAGATGTACAAATACAGAAGCCATTTATCTGTTACAAACTAAAGTTTCCGGCGTTGCCCAGAATTTCAAGAATGTTTGTTCTGAAAAATTAATTTCAAAATTTAACATACAACATAAAACAAACATTAAAACAAGTAAGAAAAATCATGCGTACAACATCGATTATGAAACACTTTCCAACACTCCCTGAAAGCTTTAACGAAACTTCGTTACTTAGGGAAAAGGTAAATAAGATAACTAAGTAAACATTTAAAAATCTGATTTCAGTAGTTACCGCCCATAGCCAAATATGTATTCCAGTTCTTTTGAACAGCCCTGTATTCGATCTGTATGTTGATATATATATACTATACTAGCTGACCCGTCCGGCGTTGCCCGGGATAGGAATAAGCCAATCTCTTCTTCATGCAGCATGTTTTTAGAGAGGAGACATTTAACCGAAATACTGATCACAGGTATAAGAATCACCATTTTCCCCTCACCTTAATCCAGACTTGGGACTGGCTAAATCAAAGGCAAGTGAATTTAGGGGCAAGATTGTATGTATGCATTACCCCTATAATGTCTTTGATTTAGGTGTCTTAAAAAATGGTGCCTGCGCTATAAACAGGCATGCATATATTTATGTGAAATATATGCAAAATTAAATATAAATACAAACATAAAGGAAAAAAAAAGCACAAAATAAGATATATGTAAACAGTACACTTCCTCAAATCCACGACTCTAAAATACACAAATGCATAAAATCCTCACATTGATAATGTGAATAGTGAAACTTGGGATATAGGTTTTTTTTATATCTGTATATACAATTTGTACACATTTTAATATGTAAATTGAGAAATAAACAGTATGAACCAAACACGATACACAATATGTAAATTACATAGAAACACAAATATAGATAAGAATAGAATGCAACACTTACCTGGATTCCTAATTAATAAGATTTGACTGAGAGTAAGAACATACACAAATGCATAAAATCCACACATCGATAATGTGAGCAGTGAAACTTAGTTAGGATATAGGTATTTTTTTTTATATATATACAATTTGAACACATTTTAAAATGTAAATTGAGATATAAACAGTATGAACCAAACATAATACACAATATGTAAATTACACAGAAACACAAATATAAATAAGAAGTGGATGCAACACTTACCTGGAATCCTGATTAGAATATTTTGTTTAAAATTCAATCATTCTACAGAAATAAATGAGATGTAAAATAATTTCCCACAAAAATTTTTTTTTCCCCGTTTTCATATCTGCAAGCGATATCACCATCTACGAATGTACAGCTGTCTCGCAGATGTAAAATGCACGCATGTTTACAAAACTTTATATTTAGTATTCCTTTAACGATTATTGATTGCGATTCAAGTTTCCTTCAAAGAGTCAAATCCTGACATTACTTCAACTCAACCTGATATACAACAAATCATTTTACTGTTTCATGAAAATTATATTCCTAAATATTAAATTGATGAGACTCTCTTCAAGAAAATCAAATATAAATTCTCACTATATGTTGGCCAGTCCTGTTTCACAACTTGTTCATCATTTGCATGGCACCATCCATCTTCTAATCGATGATAACTGGAATAATGCCCTCTATCTGTTGAATCACCATAATGAAATATGCCAGATATAACTTCATACACACCATCATGAATGCTGAGACGTGCTGTCTGAACACCTAATAATTTGTAATCTGTAATTTTACCCTGTGTGGTAAAGATCATCATTTGCATAATTAAATAATTTGGTGGCGATATTAGCTTCTCTTCTTTTCTCGCTTTAGAGAGTCCACAAAAATCACATCCACGGTCAATATTTTCGACCGATGATACACTTTCTGCTACCAGATCTTCAAAATTAAAGCAATTACCACCTGTGGGTATATGAATTCTGATTACGGAATCCATATCATGGAGGTCCACTTCATGAAAACAATTCAAACACTGTAATTTTGTGTGTCGTGTGAATGAAATCTCGTATAACAGAAATGGCAGCGCTTGAGCAAGATAGTTCAAAAACTCAAATACATCTTCTTGACTACCATCTGTGAAAAGTACATCTTCACCTGGATTGACATTATCTAAATAATATTGCCTTGCCAATTGTCGAAACAATTTGGTATCAACTGATTTATCACTCTCATATGCTAAAATGTGATTCTGGATTTCAACATTATAATTGATGAACTTGCTCTTTATGTCTTCACTGTGATACAAACACTGGATCAAACTATTTGCGTAACATTCAAAGCGATCATTTGTAAATCCTCTAATTGTAGTGAAGTGTTTTTTATTGTTTTCTCCAGTTACGTTATCAATTCTTCTGATTGATGAATTACAAACTATTTCAATTTCTGTGCTTTCATTCTGAAGTACAACACCCAGTGGTAAAATACATTCTGCAGAAACATCACATGCATCAGTCTGTTTGATATACTTTTCACAAATTGCAGCATTATTGGTTACAATATATTCTTCACAGGGCGCTTCTCTCACATTTCCCATTTCTTCATTATTCTCCTCAATGCACATACTTTCAACACTTTGATAGATTGTTGCAACATTTTGTTGAATTGATTTTCTATGTTTCACATCAGTGACCTTTTCTGCTGACATTGACCTTAGGACCTCTTGGTATACTACATTTTTTGTTTTACCATTATGAGTTAAAAGGAATAAATTTCTACTGTTACCAACTCTGGAACATCCAACATATAGTTGACCATGTGAAAAGCAAGGCGATAGTAAGTCGAGTCCAACTGCTTTTAAAGATTGGCCCTGTGCCTTATTAATACTCATAGCAAAGCTGAGACGGACAGGAAATTGGACACGTTTAAACTGGACTGGTAGATCTGACGGGATAATCGGTATTCGTGGGATGAATACATCCTTTCCTGCAGCATGACCCATAATGGTGGCTTCAATAACATTCGGAAACAATTTCTTCACGATAAGCCGGGTTCCATTGCAGAGTGTAGGGGGTTCAAGATTCCTAAGAAGCATAATTGGGGCCCCAACTTTAAGTTCTAATCTATGTGGCGGAACTCCTGAAATCTCTAATTTATTTAATGTCTCCGGTGGGTAGTGAACAGAATCATTCACATCGATTACTACATCTACTGATCTATACAACTGAAGAGATCCAGGTAATTTGGCTAAGAGACCCTTGTTAGTGGCATCAACAGAATCATTTCTGGGAGCAAGGATTGCCCTTTCGCATAACCATTTAGGGTTCCGAAAGTGTTGAGTAATTTTGGGGAAAACATTATCTATGAGTTGCTGTGATGTGTCAATAATTGTTCCAACATTTTCCAAAGAAATCATGCCATCTATAGCGTCGTAATGCATCTCTCCGTTTCCTATTCGTAAGAGTAACTCTGCAAATTCCTGACCCTCAGTGTCACCGTATACATGCACCCTCATGTTGGTTGTGAGTTGAAAACGTTGAATATTCCTCCAAAGATAAGATCTCTGTATACAGGCCTGTATTTCATCAGCTTTGGTGCCACGTGGAATGACCGGAAGCGTTTGTCTGAAATCACCAGAAAGAACCAGAACTGCTCCCCCCATTATCCTGTTATTATGTCGAAGATCCTGCATTGTGACATCAAGTGCTTCAAATGCAGCCTTGTTTGCCATTGTGCACTCATCCCAGACTATCAGCTTGCATTCCTGCAGGACTTTAGCTTTTACAGAATTTCTAGAAATGCTGCATGTGGGAGATTCCACATTTGCTAGATTCAGAGGAAGTTTGAAAACAGAGTGTGCTGTCCTACCACCTGTCAAGAGAGTAGCAGCGATGCCAGAAGATGCAACAGCAAGGGCAACCAATTTTCTCTGTCTCATTTTAACCAGAAGGAGATTAATCAGAAATGTCTTTCCTGTACCACCTGGAGCATCAATGAAGAAAATACCACCAGTACCATCAAAAACGCAAGATATAATTTTCCTGTATGCATCCTGTTGGTCTGCGACCAGATTTGGCTCATTTGACTCAATGAATGAAGTAAGTTCATCTACATTATAGTCCGTCTCCCTCATGAGATCATAGTTCTCGAAAACACCTTCTCGTCTGGTCTGAGGAAGTCCAAATACCTTAAGTTCCAATCCCCCCAAAACCCTGACCCTATCCTCAATCAATACCAGAGCTGTATTAAAAATGTCATCATCATAACCTAAATCGATGTTTCCTGATATGACCCTAGCTCTATGTAAAAGATCCCCAGCCATATACTCTCTACACGCAAGCCACAACTACAGCGGATTGGACATGGCACATGTCTGCAACATAGCCGCAAAAAGACACCTCAACTTACCTGGTGATCTTGTCGCAGCTGCCTCCTCTAATGTTCTGTGCCACTGTGCATCATCTTCAAGAAGTCCCCTGAGCTGGCAAGCCTGTTTGAAAGTTTCAGCAACAGTTCCATCAATAGTTTTCAAAGCCTCAAACGATGTTGGCCCTGTCACCTCATGAAGCAACATTCTAAGGTGAAAGCACTCTGAGTTATTTGGATGCACTGCGTAAACACGGCCGAGTGCATCTGTTGATCTAATGCCTGGGAATTGTGGAACAATCTGACCTTTTGAGCGTCGATTCCATTTTTTGGTACTGGGATCCCAGGTATAAAACTTAGGTAATTGGTGGTAAAGTAATGAGCGAGCAAATTCGTCTGTTCGGCAGAGATCAAAGAAGGCGGTAAGTGATGTGTTTGGAGGAGCGATGGCACGCTGAGCTGCGTTCTCTGTTGTAAAATAAACCCTCTGACCATTTTCTAAGTGAACGCTCAACTGTAAAACAGTCGGGTGACGTTCATGAATTGGGAAACTGAAAATTCTCCAAATGGCCTCATTGGAGCTAATGTAACGTCCCATCTCATATTGTTGCACCTCATCAAGTTCGTTTTCGTCTGTTTCGAGAGTGAACATGGCCATGTCAGAACCTTTGTTGACGTATTTACATATGTATTTGATACTCTTTACACTACTGCAGAATTCTAGATTAATATGAGCATTAAAAGCTTTTGATAACAAAGGACAAAAAGGAACAACCCACCTGTTATCAACCTGTACATTTGTACCCTTAACCTTGATGATTGTAGTGCATCCCCCGCTATCTGGACTCCTCCGACGGTAAAGTGGATATCCATCAGTGTCTGTGTGTGTCTCTTGCAAAAACTGTCTTGGATACTTTTTGGTGCATTTTCCATCTTTCATGCAGGAAGAAAGAGGATTGATACTTCCACAGGGGCCATGGATCATCTGCTTCGTAATAATATCATGCAAAACTGGGTCCGTCTCTGCATTTGGTATTTCTGCACTGATTAAATGATCCACTCTATCCACATGAATCTTGTCCTTTAGCCAGACCAAGATGTGAGCATGTGGTAGACCTCGCTTGTGTCACTCAACAGTATACATATAACATCCAACAGCACCAAAAATTCTTCCTTTGTTGATGAGATTGATAAGCATCTTCAACTTTTGTCGGAAAACCCTTGCTACTATGTCGTGTCGATCAGGTGATTTCTGTCCCTGCAATAATTCCTTGTTGATTTCTTCCCATTTTGGATTACATGTGAAGGTAATGAAGAGATCAGGCTTTCCAAAGTTTCTCACATATGTCATTGCATCTTGTGTGCGCTCATGCATGTAACGTGGTCCCCCCGTGAAGCTGGAAGGCAAGATAATCAACTGTCCGAGATCCGACATATTTGCGTCATTATTAATTGCATCTTTCAAATGTATATATTCCTCCGCTCTGAGTCGCTTCTGGTTGAATCGTATGTACCTTAGACGCTCGGATTCAATTTTAGCAAACATATCCACTGCAAATTGTTGAAAAAGCTCTTTAAATCTCAGGATAATATTGAAATTGGATACTCTGAACATCATCCTGTAGGAATAAAAATCCATAGCAGAAATCTTCTTTGTAGTCTGAAGTCCAGTTCTCGGATTAATCTGTTTCATATTAAAATTGTATCCATCATCTCCTTGCCAGAAAATCAAAGGATATTGCAAAGCATCATAAGATCGATGACTATCTGCAATTTTCTTAACAACGTTGTTCCTCATCTCCAAAGATATGTCTCTGTTTCCTGTTTGTTCACCTGCAAGTACAACCGCTACTTCAGATGAAATTGGTGCATTAAAACGCCTTTCATGCTCGCCTACAGGTGTCTTGCCCGCATGTATGACAATCTTCATTTCAGGGGTCATTTTTTTCATTGCACATTTAAAGCTTTGGATGTAGCTGTTTACTTCGTGAAGCATTTCCTGTAACTCGATGACTATCTGTGGATATACACTTAAAACATTCCTACAGCGCTGTTCTGCTTGGTGTTCCTTGTTGGCCACAAAATATATCTGGAGAAATTTCGGCTCTTCATCAGGAAGTGGCTGTAAACTACCGATTCGATGGTATACCTGACCTTGGATTTGAAGGTGGGCATGAAACCTCTTTCTTTGATTTGTTTTGTGGATCCGAATGATGTCATTTGGAAGCATGAGTTATATTTTCTTATGTTGCTTCGAAAGTGTGTTGCTTCTGTCGAGTCAGCTGTTAATAATGTCATCAGTGGCTGTGGGGGATCAATTAACAGAGGCAACTGAACTTTCCCATTGCTGAAGCACATCCCAGGTGTTTCACCTTTCCATTTCAATGCTTGGCAGAAATTGCAGGCCACTGTCATTCTTCCGATATTGATTAGTGGATCTTGATTGTAGTGAATTGTCTCATATGCAAATGCTGAATTTTATTTATACACCCAATCACCAAGTATTCTTCGCTGGCGGCTTTCTTCACATTCCCTGCCTCTGGCTGTTGATCGTCTAATAGTATCAGCAGCAACTCTCGTTTTACGTTGTTCTTCGGATTGGCTGGCTCTCCTAACAGTATCTGCAGCAAGTCTTGCTTCACGATGTTCTTTGGATTGGCTGGCTCTCCTAACAGCATCAGCAGCAAGTCTTGCTTCACGTTGTTCTTTGGATTGGCTGGCTCTCCTAACAGCATCTGCAGCAAGTCTTGTTTCACGTTGTTCTTGGGATTCATTGGCCCTTCTGTTTCTTCTTTCTTTCTTTATGTTTCGTACACATTTTTTCTTGCGTGGTGGTGCCATATAAGGAGTTTGACAGGTGTTGTAAGATTTAGCTAAAACTAAAAGATTAACTTATAAAATAAAACTAATGCAACTGTTGTCAAAAACAATATAATGTAAATATTTCTTAAATATAATGAGTTTGCTAAGAAATGAAAACATTCAGTGAAGCGTAAGATGTATGTTTTCATCCAAACAATTTAAGTTTTTTTTTTTTTTATTATGAGAACAACAGCGTTTTCTAACATATTGAGTTTAATAAGAGAGTAAAACAATAAGTAAATATTGTTCATTTGCAGAGCTGTTTCCTCCAAACAATTTAATTTAATTTTATTATTATTATTATGAGGTTAAAATAAATAAAAAAATCAGCGTTTTCTCACATATTGAGTTTAATAAGAGAGTAAAACAATAAGTAAATATTGATCATTTGCAGAGCTGTTTCATCCAAACAATTTAAGTTTTTTTTTAAATTATGAGATTAAAAAAAAAAAAAAAAAAAAAAAAAAAAAATCTGCGTTTTTTCACATATTGAGTTTAATAAGAGAGTAAAACATTAAGTAAATATTGATCATTTGCAGAGCTGTTTCACTTGAGTCATATCAAACTTTGCATTCTTGGCAGTTTAAAACTTCCACAATTTCTTACATGTTACATATCATGACTTTAATAAGAAATGAAAACATTCAGTAAAGTGTAAAAAATATGTTTTCATTGAGATTTCTTATGAAAGTCATGATATATGGGGAAGTGGCAAAAAAACATTAACAAAAGAAAAACCCAAATAACTTCATTCATTTCCCCTGAGGTCAAATATTGTTTGTTTTACCCATTGGGCGATGGCAACATACATCTCTTAATCGCCCAAGAACGGAAATTATTTATTGAATGTTTCCATTTCATAGAAAGTAAAGTTAAAAAAAACATTTGATTCTTGGGCGACTAAAAATATTCTTAAACAAAGTTCAATAACAAATTTTAATGAAAACATACGTCTTACACTTTACTATAAAATGTACAGTTCTGTGTTTGCTAAGAAATGAAAACATTCAGCGAAGTGTAAGATGTATGTTTTCATCAAAATAATTTCAGTAAGAGGTTAAAAAAAAAAAATCACTGTTTTCCAACATATTGAGTTTCACTATAATAATAAATGAAGCAACTGTAAAACTCATGTAAAGCTTTTATAATTATTGCTATATTTAAATTTAGAAATTAATAGAAAAGTGCACTTAATCGTATAAAACCAAATTAAAACTTGGTAACAAAACAAAAACAAAAATTTATCCAGTATTTATAATTACAATTGAATTTATTAAAAAAAAAAAAAAAAAAAAAAAAATTAGGCGAGCATTTGTCGAAATTTTTTATGTCTAAATTTTCGGACTGATGACAGATTTTTTTTTTTTTTTTTTTTTTTTTTTTTCAGAACCGAATGCCTTAAATTTTCGAAAAATTTGAGACTCACCCCTGATTGTCCAAGAATGGAAATTAGTTACTGAATGTTTCCATTTTATAGAAAGTAAAGTTTACATCTTACACTTTACCATAAAATGTACAGTTCTATTTTTGCTAAGAAATGAAAACATTCAGTGAAGCGTAAGATGTATGTTTTCATCAAAACCATTTAAGGTTTTATAAAGTAAAAAAAAAAAAAAAAATCCCCGTTTTTTTCACATATTGAGTTTTATAAGTAAAACATTAAGTAAAAAATGATGACGGAGCTATTTTTTCCTAAGAAGTGAATAACATTGCCCAAAAAACCTCAACCAAACAATAATTACAAAGAATACTAAATAAGTCTTTAAAAATACAAATTAATCATCCAAGAATGGAAATAATGACTTTAAATATTAATTACTGAAAGTTTTCATTTCATATGAAACTCTGCATTCTTGGGCAAATAAAAACTTCTCCAATTTCCCCGCTTCAGGGGTCTGTCCAGACTTTACTCTTAGGGTCCTGTTTTTGTGAACAGCTTTTTTACATTTGTGAAAAATCTAGTCCAAACTTTGTGAATTAAAAATCATCATTATATTCAGGTTCCTTTTATAGCACAAAATTAGCACTCGCCACGCGTCGAGTAACACTTAAAACGTGGCGATTAATTTTATTGTCCTCACTCGCCAAACGCGATGGTGTAAGATCGGTGCCAGGGAGGAAAGGGGTGAAATTCGTTCGGAATTTACGGCGTCCAAATCGACGATTTTCCCGAACGTAAGAAAAGAAAGTAGCAGGGGTGATTCTGTCTTGAAATTTCCGAAAATTTAAGGCATTTCTTTCCGAAGAAAAAAAAAAAAACGGTCATCAGTCCGAAAATTAGGACATAAAAATATCGCTAATTTCGATATGGTCGCCGAAAAAAATCAATTTCGTCAATCGTTCGTAGAAAAAAAATCACCAATTCCGTTAATGAACCGCGGAGAAACGTGAATTTCATCTAAGGACCACGTAAAAAACGCGAATTACGTCAAAATATCATAGAAAAAACAAAAATTTCATGAAAAGATTGCGGAAAAACTCAAATTTCGACAAAGAATCGCGAAAAAGAATCACAAAATTCTTCAAAGTATCTCGGGAAAAATGCAAATTTCGTGAAAAGAACACGGAAAATGCAAAATTCGTGAAAAGATCGCGGAAAAAATGTAAAATTCGTAAAAAGATTGCAGAAAAACACAATTTTCGACAAAAAATCGCGAAAAAGAATCACAAAATTCTTCAAAGGATCGCGGAACAACGCAAATTTCGTGAAAAGATCGCAAAAAGACAAATTTCGTGAAAAGATCGCGGATAAAGCGCAAAAATCGCGAAAAAAACGCAAAATTCGTGAAAAGATCGCGGAGTAAACGCAACTTTCGTGAGAAAATCACTGAAAAAGCTTCAAAATTCGTGAACAGATCGCGGATAAAACGCAAAATTCGTGAAAAGATCGCGGAAAAACGCAAAATTCAGGAAAAGAACGCGAAAAAAACGCAAAATTCATGAAAAGATCGTGAAGAAAACGCAACTTTCCTGACAAAATCGCGGAAAAAATGCAAATTCCGTCAAAATATCACGGAAAAACAAAAATTTCGTGAAAAGATCGCGGAAAAACGCAAATTTCGACAAAGAATTGCGAAAAAGAATCACAAAATTCTTCAAAGTATCTCGGAAAAACGCAAAGTTCATGAAAAGAACACGGAAAATGCAAAATTCGTGAAAAGATTGCGGAAAAACGCACTTTTCGACAAAAAATTGCGAAAAAGAATCACAAAATTCTTCAAAAGATCGCTGAGAAACGCAAATTTCGTGAAAAGATCGCATAAAAAGACAAATATCGTGAAAAGATTGCGGATAAAGCGCAAAAATCGCGGAAAAAACGCAAAATTCGTGAAAAGATCGCGGAGTAAACGCAACTTTCGTGAGAAAATCACGGAAAAAGCCGCAAAATTCGTGAACAGATCGCAGATAAAACGCAAAATTCGTGAAAAGATCGCGAAGAAAATGCAACTTTCCTGACAAAATCGCGGAAAAACGCAAATTTCGTGAAAAGATCGCGGAGAAAACGTAACTTTCATTAAAAGATCGTGAAAAAAACGCAAATTTCGCGAAAAGATTGCGGGAAAAACCCAAATTTCATCAAAAGATGGCAGAAAAAACGCAAATTTCGTCAAAAAATCGCCTAAAAACGCAAATTTCGTCAAAAAATCTTGAAAAAAATATTTTGTGAAAAGATCGCGAAATTCGTTTAAATGATCGCAGAAAAATGCATATTAGTTAGTGTCCTATTCTTGGCCGATGGCAACATACATCTCTTAATCACCCAAGAACGGAAATTATTTACTGAATGTTTCCATTTCATAGAAAGTAAAGTTTTCATCTTACACTTTGCTATAAAATGTACAGTTCTATTTTTGCTAAGAAATAGAAAACATTCAGCGAAGTGTAACATGTATGTTTTCCTCAAAACAATTTAAGTATGAGATAGAAAAAAATATATCCATTTTCTCACATATTGAATTTCATAAGCAGGGATGCAGTGGAGGGTATACAGGGGTATACGCCGTATGCCCTCTGGATTTTTTAAAGGAACACCGTACCCTTTGTTTCTCAAAAAATCTATAGTAAATACACTCTAGGGTATACGCTCGGCCTTGAGCGTATACCCTCTGTTTTTTTTTACCACTACACCACTGTTCATAAGTAAAACATTAAGTAAATATTGATGATTTGCGGAACTGTTTCTTCCTATGAAGTGAATAACATCGCCCAAAAACCCCCAACAGAAAAAAAAATTACAAATTAATAGTCTTTAAAAATAATTCCTTTGAAGAAATTTGCATTTTATTCGCAATCCTACGACGAAATTTGCGTTTTCCCCCACCCAATTCTTTGACAAAATCAGCCTTTTTCTGCGACCCATTGACGAAATGTGCATTTATTGGGCAATATTTTGACAAAAATCGCATTTTTCAGCGATCCTTTGATGAATTTCTCGATTATTCTGCGATTATTTGACGAAAGTTGCATTTTTTCGCAATACTTTGCTGAAATTCGCATTTCTTTCGCAATTCTTTGACAAAAATAGCATTTTTTCGAGTTCCTTTGAAGAAATCTATGTTTTATTTGCAATCCTACAACCAAATTTGCATTTTTCCGTGATCCTTTGACAGAATTCACGTTGTTTCCCCCCCCCCCCAATTCTTTGACGAAATGAGCATTTTTTTGTGATCCATTGATGAAATGCAAGTTTATCTGGCAATTTTTTGACGAAATTCGCATTTGTCAGTGATCTTATGACGAAATGCATGTTTTTTTGGAAATCCTATACAAATTTCACATTTTTTTCCGTGATCTTTTGAAGAAATTAGCAATTTTTTTTCTGTGAACGATTGACAAAAAGAGCAAGATGTATATTTTCATAAAAACAATTTAAAGTTTTATGAGGTAAAAAAAAATCACCCAAGAATGGAAATAATGACTTTAATTATTAATTATTGAATGTTTTCATTTCATATGAAACTCTATTCTTGGACAACTAAAAACTTCTACAATTTTCCCGCTTCGGGAATCTGAATTTCAGGAATTTCGAAACCAGGGGCGCACTCTATTCTAAACAAACCTCTATCCGAACGAAACTCCGTTTTATAGACTATCCGTAGATATATTAGTCGGGGGATTGGGCCGATAGCATCCGAGATAAGAAGGCGCCCCTGGCGGTAAAAAGTGGGACTAAAATATGTAAGGCTATCGTACATAATATGAAAGAATGGTCAAAGGGGTGTCGGCAAAAGTTGGAAAAGTGCTCCCCGGGTGAAAAGGGCGGAGGTTAGAAAAATTGCTTAAAATACCCAAGTTCGATGAGGTATTCAGCTATACGTATGCAAAAATTCATGTCTCCTACTTAATTAGGGGCTCTCTTAGAAAGAATTGCTTAAAATACATATGTGGTAGCTCAAAGGGTTAAACGTAAGACTTTTTCAAGATTTTATGATTTGTCGCCTGGTCTCAGATGTTCTGCTATAAGTATGTAAAATTTCAAATCTCCAATTTCTCAGTTAGAAAGAATTGCTTAAATTACGCATGTGGGAGCACAAAGGGTTAAATGTACGATTTTTTCAAAATTTTATTATTTGTCGTATGATATGTGGTGTTCAGCTATAAGTATGCAAAATTTCACGCCTCCAACCTAAGTAGGGGCTCACTTAGAAAGAATTGTTTAAAATACACATGTGGGAGCTCAAAGAGTTAAATGTACGGCTTTTTCAAAATTTTATGGCTTTTCATTTGATGCGAGGTGTTCAGCTATAAGTACGCAAAATTTCACGCCTCCAACCTAATTAGGTATTCACTTAGAAATAATTGCTTAAAGTACCCATGTGGGAGCCCGAAGGGTTAAATGTACGACTTTTTCAAAATTTTATAGTTTGTCATTTGATGTGAGGTGCTCAGCTATAAATATGCAAAATTTCACGCCTTCAACCTAATTAGGGCTCACTTAGAAAGAATTGTTTAAAATACACATGTGGGAGATCAAAGGGTTAAATGCACGACTTTTTCAAAATTTTATGATTTGTAGTTTGATGTGATGTGATCAGCTATAAGTATGCAAAATTTCACGCCTCCAACCTAATTAGGGCTCACTTAGAAGGAATTGTTTAAAATACTTATGTGGGAGCTCAAAGGGTTAAATTAACGACTTTTTCAAAATTTTATAGTTTGTCATTTGATATGAGGTGTTTAGCTATAAGTATGCAAAATTTCACGCCTCCAACCTAATTAAGGCTCAATTGGAAAGAATTGTTTAAAATACACATGTGAAGCCCAAAGGATTAAATGTACGACTTTTTCAAAATTTTATGATTTGTCGTATGATATGTGGTGTTCAGCTATAAGTATGCAAAATTTCAAGTCTCCAACATGTATAGTTTCTGAGAACGGGCTTTGTGACAGACAGACAGACAGAGGAGCGAGACGAATAGGGTTTTGTCATATGTACGAAACCCTAAAAGATAAAGAAAATAAGAAAAAATGATGCTATAAAGCAAAATATTTTATTAAACATCATATAATTGTTTCTAATTTTCACACGTGAAATATAAAATATGCTTTTGGCGATTAAAAAATGCTATTGAAAGATTATCGCAAAATCTCAAATCAAAGTTTTAATGCCTTTTTTCTTTTTAATGGAATAACAAACAGATTTCTTTTCCTGTTTGATTAAATTTAAAATTTTTATGGCACTTCATTATTACTGCGTGCGGTTTTTTTTTAATTATTTACTCCATGTGTTCAAACCAGTTGTCTACGAAAACATCTACCAGTGAAAGTGACGCACAACAAATATCTGTGACGTATGCAGATAAATTTTGCTTTTTTATCAGTTTTTTTTTTTTTTTGCATAATTTTTAAGCGGTTTGGAACTTATTTTTCATAGTAGGTGCATTCAGTAGGCGACCCTAATAGGTACCTTCTGGTGCAATCAGAAACGAAATCCGGCAAATATTTTTTGAGTTATGCTTGACGAAAGTTTTTATTGGGGCTTTTTTTGTAGTAGGACATGGCCTTAATATCAATCGTAGCTGTAATATTGCGTTGAATTTTAGCCTTCGCTTCGCTCAGACAATAAAGGTTTTATCGAAGGGAGGAATGTATAAGACTCCAACTAAAGTTTTGCAGGCAAACGCTGGACAACATCGGCGAGCCCCTGATCATGATCGTTCAAACCGCTCTCTCATAAGCAAGTTACTATATTTCTTTTGAATTTCAAAATGGGTCAAGGATTTTAGTTCTACTCTATATTATTTCGGTATTTGTGAATCACTCAGGTGGTCACCATAGTTACAGGTATTAATGTGTGCCAAACGTATTATTTGTTTTACCGGAAAGTCAAAGAGCTAAACCATAGTGCTCTATCTTTTAGAAATTTTCAGTTGATCAGACTCCTTTTCCGTTACTACTGAGAATATTATTTGGAAGGAGTATAAGCTATATTCTACTTTTTTCTAAAGTTTCTTGTAAACACTGGTTTACAAGACACCCATGGATCCCATGAAAGATCTTATTACGACAGTCATTATTGTTACGGGAAAAGACAACACCAGAAATATACGAGTGGTTACGATTGTCTTTCATTTATCTATCAGAATTTTGCTATAATACTTTGAAGACCTCTGTCCAAAAGCATTTCAATCTTTATTTATTGAGAATGTAATTGAGTAACTCATAAATTAGTTAAGTATTTTTTCACTGCTTGGAGAAATAACACTGTGCCATGCAATTTTACACTTTATTAGAAATATGAATAGAACATGGTCCCGTGTTCTATTACAGGTATTGTTAAATTTTTTGTAGCATTATTATTTTATTATTTTTTCGTTGAAGAGCTTATGATTATCCAACTGTCATATCACAGATCATTTTCAAAATATTAAAACACTACATACTCATGTAGTGAACATGTTTACATATCCATATAGGGGAAAGTAGGATACAAACACATACCTCATTATTAGTTACTCCTTGAATCCAGAATTTATGTAACTTTGCGTACATTCCCTACACTTATCCTTATACCATAATTTAATTTAAAATATATAAGTAGTTCATTACATTTTTATAAATAAAAATATATTGCTGAAAAGTAAAATTATACTGTCTTACACCCCAGCGGTCGGTGTCGTAAAAAAGTATGGATATGTAAATCTTTTAGGAAATGAATGCACAATAACATTTTCCGTATAGAAAAAAAGGGAGCATTTAACATTTAATATTCTTTTATAGGACTGCGCAAGGAAATTTGGGTACATTTTTGTCTATGAGCGATAATTGCAGGTAGTGCATTTCCATTTGTGTTGCACGTTTTCAAGGTTAATTAAACTTTAGCCCAGAGTACGGCGTGTATAAATTCTATAGACCATATACAGGTCTGCCCAAAAGAGTTCGAATGAATTAATTTCTATCGACGAAAATTGCTGAAAGGGAGTTTTAAACTGTGCTACGCGTTTTTTATCAGAACCAAATTTTGTGGTGTGAGTATAATGGAAATAAATTCATATACAAGGCTTCACAAAAGAGTATGGAAACATTGCCATCTATGAATGGTAATTGCCAAAAAGCTTTGTAAAGCTGAATTAAATATTAATTCTTATGTGGTGTACGTAGACATTTATACATCTTATACAGGATGCGCAAAATAATCCAATGCATTATAGTCTATAGTCGGTAATTAGTCGAAACGTTTTTAATTGTATTATGTGTTTTGCAAATTGTTTATTTACTCTTACATCGTAATAAAAAAATGAAATTTCGTAATAATATTCTGATTGTGTTTGAGAGGGTTTCATAACCTGTGCATTATTTTCTTTCTTGTTCATTTCTTACGCCGCACAGTGGTCTCAAATCGCGATTATGTGGCCAAAATTCAGAAAATCGAAGTTTCGTATTTCGAAATGAAATCTATTCTACAGTATTTAGAAATATCTGAAGATTTACATTCTGTTATATTTTGCTTTTATCAGCTCACATGAATTAGCATTGCTTATGTGAATTTGGGAGTTTTTAGCGTTTTCTGCTGTTGCGTGAATTTCCGGCAAATTCGCTGCATTCACACCCTAACTAAGACCATTTCAGATAGTTTCTCGTTTTTTTATTTGCACTTCTCTGAAACAACATTAAATTACATATTTAATTTGATTTTTCGATTGCGAAAATCTCAAAAATTAAAAAAAAGAGGAATTTTTTTAAAAATACATAGTTTTAAGGCATTTTTGTACATAAAAAGTGATATATAAAAAAAGTCCTTCCGAGTTCCTCGGACTTTTATAGTACAAAATGTAGAATGAGCCTTTTAAAATCATATCCCAAGAGATTTATTGCGACTTTTTGCGACTTTTTGAGAACTAGCAGTTTGAAGTTGGACATTGGATATTGCCAGTATTAGTCCAACATGAGTAATCGGGTTTAAAGTCAATCTAATTTCCACACTGACCCAAAATTGTCAGTGTTTATATAATGCAATATTCTAATTAACATCACTGTCAATTTCAATTTTTTAATTCGCGGAGGGAGGGGCGGGGGTTAAGAGTTGGGGATATATATATATATATATATATTTATTTGTTTTTACAAATTTCCCTTGCCTTTTCCCTTTACATAAAAAATAATATTAAAACTTGACCTTATTTTAAAAAGTACATATTTAAAGTTCAGTTTATATATATATATATATATATATATATACTAAATTCTAGCAACATGCATGTCTCTGGGAAATTCAATCAACTGGGAAACATCATTTAATGTTTTAAATTTCCTGATTATTTGAAAAGTATATTTTACCTACTTGCAAATTAGGGTGTAAAAAGATCATGATGTTTTTTAAAAAATAAAAAAAATCGGATTTTTTTTTTATTTAAATCAGATTTTTTTGATTTAAATCGGATTTTTTTGATTTAAATCGGATTTTTTTGATTTTTTTCCCTGTGTTAAAATATTAAACATCTATCAAGAATTAAGCATTTCAAAAATGAATAACCCTCCAATTACTAACATAATCTATGTTTTTTTGCTTTAATTAATAAAATTCTAATTATGTAATTATAGAAATTACAAAAAACTGCAAATTAAAAATTTCTTTAGTAACATACAGAATTATGTGCATTAATATTTTGTAATAATTATGTAGACCAATATTAAATACTGCTTATATTTTAAAGTTATTGATAAATTGCATTTATTTTCAAATTGATGACACAGATTAAATTTTGTTATTATTAAACAATTAACTGTTTAATTAAGAACACAATCTACATTTTTGAAAAAGTGGTTGAAAAAAGGTGATAAATAATAGTTTGATAAGTTCATAAAGCAGCCAGTAATTTTACACAGGTTCTAAAGCGTATGTATATCAGATTGATCAAAAATTGTAGCAATGTATACAGCAAACTCGCACATAATTTATAAATAGATTATAAAAATTGTATTTTTGAAATTTAAATCAGATTTTTTTCCCCACAACATTAAAATATTTGAATAGCTACTAAATATTATAATGTTTAGAAGTTATTTAACATTTAGTTAAATGTTTTTTAATGTGTAATACTTCTTTTTACACAGTTTAATATTGTTATAATTAATAATAACAAATATTACATTTTTTACAAGTGATTTAGTGATAATTTCCATTTCTGATTGTAATGCTTTTTCACACTATTTTAAAAAATCCGAAAATATGTGATTTTATCATCTGATTTAAATCAATTGATTAAAATCATTGACACTCTATTGCTATGTTTATTACATATAAAAGAATGAATAACTTGATTATTAAAAGGAAATGATGACATTGTAAGTTATATTAGATTTAAATATCATTTTAAAATTAAATGCTTTTTATGTAATATGCTCAGGAATTACGCTTCGAAACAATTATTTAAAACTTTGTTTTGTGTATTCATAAGTCGCAATACCTGTAGAAACGTTCCAAATTATGTTCATCTTAGATTTGAATACTTTTTACGTCATTTTAAACATTTAAAAAATTTTTGATTTTAATCAATGATTTTTTTTTAAAAATCCCTTGATTAAAATCATGATTTAAATCGCTGATTTAAATCATCTGATTTAAATCGTTGACACCCTATTGCAAATAAATTTTATTATTAACCCCTTCGAGACCGGAGGCTTTTACGCAAATTTTATTCGGTTGGCACCACTTTTTTAAAAAGTGTTACCTTTACTTAATCAATCAAAAAAATGCTCTCATTAAAGAAACTAAATATTTAATTTAACCAAATTTTAACTAAACTAAACTATATTTTTTTAAACTGGTGCCTAAAAAAAATTCTTTATGCTCTTTTTCAGGGTGCATATATGCAACCATGGTCCCGATCGGGTTAAATAGTATTATTAAGTTTTACTTTAATTTTCACGTATCGACACATAAATTTATTGTAAATTTTTTTATTGCGTTTATTTTTTTTCCAGTTTAATATATGAATGTTAATTTAATTGTATTAATTTATATGCACATTTAAATTTTAATGAATACTTAGTACTTTAACAAATTAAAAAAATATATGAAAAATTCGCTCAACCCTTGGGATGAAATGTTGCAGTTACTTGAAATGTGTAAATCCACTTTTCTGAAGGTTTATTTTAAAAACAGATTTTATTTTATTTTTCAATAAAAAGATATAAAATTGTTTTATATTAAAACATAGTTTTGATTTTTTTTTGTAAAAATTTTAAAACTGTTAGGGATGATAGAATTTTATACCGGAGATGACAGGGGGGGGGGGTGAAGAAGCAAAAATTTCAAATATACTAGAAAAATAGTGAGGTAATTATTTATTTAATATTACCAAAATAAAGTAACAAAGGCAGATTCTTCATTTTTATTGGAATTTCAAAGGTATTATTCTCTGTGTAATAGAAACAAAAGAAAGGGGCGTGGGGCGAAAATTTTGAAAGTAATCTAATTAATGAATTTAATGATTTTATTATTAATTCATAGTAAATAGATGTTGAAAACTTAAAAAATAGCAATGATATTTTTAAAATTTCCTTGGTATAGAGACAAATGGAAAAGGGGAGATTTCACGTGCGTGTGTGTGTTGGGTGTGTTGGGGGCGGGGGGGAGGTGGCAAAATTCAGCTGATTGATTCTTTATGTATTTTACTGATTGCTTATACTCTTTATTGTTAATTTGCAATAACATTAAAAAGAGAAAAAATCAATAAGATTTTAACCTGTACATTTTCAGGGAGAGAGGGGCAGGGGCGGGGGGGGGGGGTTAAAATTTTACATTTTCATCATCTATTGAATTAGATGATTTGTTTTGAAAAAGGGAAAATATTCCCCATAATCAAAAGTGAAAAATTCTCATTCCTGTAAAAAAAATCCTGTAAAAAAAGAAAATTTAAATTTAATAAAAACTTGGCCCTTCTATTGCGCCCCCCTCAAATCCCCTCCCCTAGAACCCCAATTACATTTAGTTTATATTCGCTATGTAATATCATTTAGAATGTTATAAAATTAAAAATGAAGGATATACAACCACCAGGAAAGCCAGAAATGATTTTTGGCCACTTGATCGCGATTTGGGACCACTCTGCGCCGCCGTCAAAAATAACAGGAAGTTGCTATACATTTAAATGCTGTCGAGCACTAATTTATGTAGCCCATATAGCAAAGATTATCAATCTTCTTCATGAATTTAATTTAAAGCTGTTAAATGTTTTTGTTACTACCAATCTAGTTTAATAAACAGTGCAATTATTATATATATGTTGCATTAACTCAAAGCATGTCTTGCTAGTGGTAGCATTGTGGCTGTATATTAATTATGACACACTACAACGGGAGATAATTGCATGTCGAAAATAGGCAGTAAAAAAACCACTCGTATATGGGGCATTCTCACAATCTTTTGACTTTGAAGTACCTGAATAATAATTTTTATTTTAGTACATATTCTTGTGAGTTTTTTTTTTATTTTATATACTGAGGAACATCCCATTGCATGATTGCATAACAATATTAGCGAGATAATAAATTTTGGACGATGTTGGGTGTCCAAATACCAGGAAAATTCCTATACCGTCCCATGTCCCTGATGCTGATTTTTCAGTTTGGAGCTGTCTGTATAAAATTGTTTCAATAAAAGTTATTCGATGTAATTTTTTTCCGAAACTGAGACAATTGTTTTATATAAATATGTAGCAAAAAATTAACCTGCACACATTTTTACGGTTGATATTACTTTTTGAATTCTGTCCCTGGGTTTTAGATTCCTTACCATCCCTCTTGTTAAACTTATACAGAAAATCACTTCAGATGTAGCCACAGAATGTTTTTCAAGTTTTTTCTCCTGTTCAAGTATGCTAGAGAAAGAATGTCTAAAATTATTTGACAGGAAATTTACTGCAGAATTTAAATCAGCATTTAAATATTCAAGCATCGTGGTTTTATTGGTAGTCTTACCGTCCCCAAGGTTTATTCCTATACTTTTAGAGGTAAATTAATTTTTTTTTTTAGTTTAATCCAATGTAAATAACTGTTTCTAAAAATCAATGAATATTGTGGATATCACTTAGTCTTAACATGATTTGCCTAAAAATAGTAATAATTTTCCTTACCATCCCTTTTTCCTATACCATCCCCTTTTTTTCCTTCCGCCCCTTTTTTAACAACCCTTAGACAATGCTATACCAAAATTTTGTACTAAAAATGCTACATTGTTATTATTTCTTATTTGAATGTCCTGTGGGTACTATGAAAATTCATTATAAGTAAAAATTTAGAAGAAAATAGAAAGTCATAGTGGTAAAATGGTTACGAAAATTAAACTCGCAAGTTTAACTTAAACCTCAGTTAAATAAAAAAAATTTCGCTGCTGACCATTTTTTCTTTATTTTGAATCATTAAGGCATTCGTCTATCAGATTAAAATGTTATTTTAGCATGTTTGATTTCACCAGATTTTTATTCCCGAAAGTCAAAAGATTGTGAGAATGCCCCATATATCACCAAACAGAATAATTAAAGTGCAGTCATTCCGTCATGGTCGGCGGTGAGACAAGGATGTGATGAATTCTTAGGAATTTTCGGTGAATAACGAAATAAGCGTGAGATCAAATCAAATAATTTATTGGTGACAGGTAAATTTCCCCAACTCCTCTAGTATGGCAGTTATTCATTTTCGAGTAGGGTCACATAACTTTAAGATGTTAAAAAGGATCAAAAGCCACATCACGACTAAATGACAAACCGCTCTCCAAGTGACGTGGGCTTTTTTAAGCAACACAAAATCATACAAAAATCTGCTCTCCAAGCGAATGTAACCGTATAAATATGAGAAATTACGCGTACAGCTACACGACAATGAACCAACACAGAGAAGAGAGGAAGGGCGGAAGGGAAAAGCGGAACACGCGATAGGATTAAAATGCGGGGAAGCGTGATATAGACTCCGGATTCTTTATCTAACAGCGTAGGCTTGAAAGGGGAAAATAAGTTAGGGCGGCAAAGTTATCGCAAAGACTCATGAGGAATCGAATGAATTTAATAAAAAATAAAATGGTATTAATAAAACTTCAAGACAAAAGAAAAGAATTTAATGTCTCACAATATGAAAGAATAAAGAATTTAGTGGTTCTTTTTTATAAGAAGTATAGTTATAATTAATAGTTATAGTTAGATTAAGGTTTTTAGAATATGAAATAAAAGAATGCACTAAATTAAAGGCATGGGATTAAAATATAAAGAATATTTACGATATTATTAAAATACAGGTAAAAAAGGTAGATATTATAAGAATTTGGAATAAATTAACTAAGGTAAAAGGGCGAAAATTTTTATTATTACATATATATATATTAAGACCATGTAAAACTTTTTAAGTATAAACATGTTCCATAAATTTAGAAGCTAATTTTACAACTTTAAATAATTGTCTTAAAAAATACTAAACTTGACATGTGAAAGTATAAAATTTCTCCTAAATTTGGACTTTTTAAATGAAACACTCACCTGTGATTTAAACTTATTTTTTGTATTGTTTGAGAAAAGGGATCACATAATAAGTTTCCTGTGAGAATAAATCTTACTACGTAACTTTTCTCTTTTTGGTTTTATAATTCAAACTGAGAATGGCTCTACAATTATCTAAAATTGTCCATATTTATGTATTGTTATTTGGTGCGAATTTTGTATAGGGGAGAGTAGCCATATTTGGACCGCCGCTTTAATTGGACCGTTGCCATTCTGCCGTTAATTACAGGAAGAGACGCCATCTACCGCTGAAATCCTACTCATCAGAATGACGTCACTCATGATTAGAAGAAGCAACCGCATACCACGTGCTGTTTTCAGACAATTTTTAAAAACCTAAAGTTAGCTGTTTTGATCAAATTTTTTCCTACTAAACGTAAGTGAATACTTTAAAACTAAGGTAAGTTGTTATGTTTTCATAGACATATATGAATTCATCTGTTTATTACGCATATATTTCAGGAGGATTTGTTTGATTTCATTTTTGTTCTTAGTCTTGAGATCATCTGTTTTAAAAAACGGCGCAGTTGCCGTAATTGGGCCAATTTAAGTTGCTTAAATTGGACCAGATATGCGATCATAAATTTGAAAAGTAAGTAATGAATTTCGAGGACGGTACGCTTTGTACACTTTTTTTTAAAAAATTTTATAATGCATTACTATCTCCATGCAAGTTTTTTTTTTTTTTTTTTTTTTTTTTTTTATACAGTTTAGGCCTATATAAACATAAAAATATTTTTACATATTTATACAATAAATTTTGTTTGCAATTTATTTTATATTGAATGTATTTATTTTCTTTGAATTCCTTATTCCTACGGCATATTTGGTTTATAGAGTTGAAGTCAAGCATTTTCCTCCTGGAGGATATTTGCGATGGCAGACTTTTTACAGTTCTGGAGGGTGGAATTACACTTTTTTACCACTAAAACACATAAAATCTCAAAACTTCCGGGGGAAGTGGTTATTTCAAGGCTCCGGGAGGGAGGAGGCTGAATTCGTCACTGTTTGAATATATAACGTTTGCGTTTGATTAATTGAAGCGTATTTTTCAATAGAGAATATTTTTTAAACACTTTTTTAATATAATGTTGAAAATGTTGAGAAAGACACAGACAAACTGTCTGGAAGAAAAACACCCGTGACAGCAAAAGCTGTTAAAGATATAGGAAACTAAAAGGACGAAGTAAGTTGTGAAAAAATTGACCTGCAAGAAGGCTTCAGCTACAAATCCTCCCCAAAACCAAAAAATCGTTAGAAATGTTATCTCCCTTGCTAAATTTAGTTAAATCAAACTACAGAGGGAGCCAAAAATAGTAGTGTTAACATATTCGCCATAAAAAAATGAAGCTATCACAGCACAAAAACAATGGGAACATCAAGTTTAAAAAAATAGGCGGAATGAAATTAGCAAGAAAATGATGGAAGGGAAGAACTACAAACAGAATGTAAAGAAAATTTTTGTTGGAAAAAAAGTCTAATAATTCAGAATCTAAAAGCAAAATCTAGACAGTGATGATTGGTTTTTCCCTAATTTGTAAGAAAAATCAAATGGCAAAAATGATTCAGTGTTCAGGTTGCCCAGTTCGGTTCGATGTTGCGTGCACTAGAAAAATAATCAATAACCGAAATTCATGTGCTAGCTTTGCATCACTCCTTACATTATATTCAATCAACTGACAATTTGTTCCATAATTTCTATTCTTAATTACTGATAAATATGATTTATATTTTGAATACTTTATGATTTAAAACAATTACTCTTAGTCTCAGATACTTGATTTCATTATATTTCATTGCTGTTATTTTGTTTGATTGTTTCATTAATAGCAAACTTTGCTTTTAATAAAATTAGTTATGTTCCCTAGTCATTAAAACAACCTGATATTACTTTGTCCAATTTAGGAGACTGGGGGTCCAACTTAGGCGACCAGCTGCTGAATTTGGATCACTTTTGACAAAATTTTCAAATTAAAATAAAATTTAAGATTTTCAAAAAGAAATTGATTTAAAGATTTATTTAGTTGGTAGATGAATAGATTGACTCCGTGTAATGATGTTTTGCAGATATTCCAAAAATTATGTGAGTTACACCCGAAAATATGTGAAGTGGTCCAAATTTGGCTACTCTCCCCTATTATTTATCGTGAATAGCAAATTTTGATTTTCTTACGAAAATTCAATACAGAATGCAAATGTATGAGAATCTTTTTATATGAATCATAATGCTGCAGATTCCTTATTTACATATTTATTTATTATACTAGGTTAGCACAAATGAATGGCCGAATTTTAAAAATTTATATTTTCAAAACTATTACACATGCTATAATAAGTGACCTATGGCAGTAAAGAAGAACATTCCAAGTTTTCTTTTAGTTAGAAATATCTGATGCTTGAACCTTTCGTAATACTACAAACACCTAATCTGTAATCAAGTTCATTCCTCACATTTGACAGTTTTGCACAGTCAACGATACTTAACGTATCACTGATGCACCGTAAAATGTACACAGTGCATCAGTGCTGCCTTATTTAGTGTTTTAATGCATCAGTGCTGTATTAACCTTTTCCGGCACAGACAATTTTTGTTGTAAAATCATGAAATGATCGACTAACACCGGAATTTACATATGACTTTTTTAGAAATTAAAACTTGGTACTTTATACTTTCATTGTAATAGCAAAATTTTAATAAAATATTCTTGATGCCGTTTGTAAGTTTGGAATTAAAATTAGGTATCCCGACCCGGGACTCACTGCGTCGCAAAGAGTTAATAGTTGCAATACTGCCATATGTGTGGAACGAATTTGGTTACAGATTAGGTGTTTTTCGTGTTACGAAAGGTTCCCACATCGAACATTTGTAACTGAAAACAAAAAACAAAAAACAAAAAAAACCGTGGAGTGTTTTTCTTTATTTTCATACATCACTTGTCATATTATGTGCAATACTTTTGCAAATATAATTTTTTTACATCCGGTCATTCATTTGTGCTATCCCTGTATAATAAATTTTCATTTTGTATGACTTTCAATTAATGATCATAATGAACTTAATTCAAATTAACTTTCTCTGAAAAATATATTGAAAGTTATCCTCGGTCATTTAAAAGAAAGTCTTAATAACAATATTGTTGATATTTTAAGGGAAATTTCCGCTTTATTGGGTCCAAATCGACTTCTTTCCTTTTCTTTTTCTTTTTTTACATTTTTTTGCATCCTTTAAGAGCGTAGAATATCCACCCAAAACAATTTTACATTATTCAAACTGTTTATTTCACTTTTTACTGCCAGAGAGGGAATGACCAGTCTATGAAACCAAGTCTGTAGAGCATAGAAGTTCCTTCCGTTCCCCTTTATTGTGGTTTACGAAAAATAAATTCAGCCAAAGTTGAGACCGCTGGTAAGCGCGACAGAGGGCGGAGTGGTGAACAAAAGATAAATGTATTATTGATCTGGAAGAACTGTACCTTACATGCTGTGGTTGAGGTACACATTCAGTCCGCCAAAAAATCCGACATAGGACAGAAGTAATAAGATGGAAATAATGAATGCGATGGTGATAAATGCTAAAAGTCAAAAGTTTCTATTTGATAAAAAGTCCACTAGTTCACATAACCTGCTGGTCTGTTATATACTTGACGATTAGAGAAATAGTTTAACACTTTGATACAATTAAACATTGAATTATAATGTAATATGAGGTAAAACAAAATTCAAGAGCAGCAAGATGAAAACAAATTCGATCGATTAAACTATGAAAGGGTCTGCTTACTAAAATAACAAAATGAATCATTGATAATATGGCTAATAACTGAAGACGTCAATAATATGTAAAGTAGCTTGATTATAAAGCAAACTCGGGACTCTGTGCCAGCATTTTAGAAGCTGGCCAGAAGTAACGTGGTAGCTAAAAAATGAAAAACAACACTGCTGATTCAATGATAGCAAGACTCGAATAACTAGGAGTATTATGATGTTGAACATGCATATCGGCACAATGAAGATGTAAATCATGAAGAACTGAAGTGCAACGAAGATTTATGATTTATATCATAATTGGTTTTAAAAACATTATTATATTTTGGTACCATTGATGGAGGAAGAAAGGTTCAGGCAATCTTATCAGAATGATTGAGACCACAATTAGTGCAGTGAATAGAATTGTGGCAGAAGTGAGAGAGATCCTGTCAATGGTAACATCTGTGGATAGATTTAAACAGCTTAAATTTACAAAATGACAATATCTGAAAAGCAAATAGTTTGTTTTTCTTCATTCGATATTTCAAAACTACGTTTTTCAACCCGTAGTGCAGCATTGTGGTCTAACTAATCAACTAATTATGAAAATATTAGTCTGGTTTGTAAAATAATCGTTTTTTTGTGAGGGGGGGGGGGGTGCCAAACAGTTAATTTTTAACATTAAATAGGTTCATACCTATTTAATGTTAAAAAAATAACTGTTAAAATTAACGTTAAAAATTCTGATCACTGTACCCAACGCTCGTCGCGAAGGGGTTAAGTGAGTTTCCGAAGAATATCTGACATTGTGCGTCAAATTTGAGATGACTTTTGTTAATTAATTTATGATATAATTTGATATGATATAATAATGATATAATGATGATATAATAATATAATAATTACTAGTTGATATAATTTATGATATAATAATTACTAGTTGAAACCTGCCAAAACTTGACTGTTTGATAAATAAACGTACAACTGAGGTCCTCTCATGGCACACCGGTTGAGAACCGCTGCCTTAATTTAATACATATACTCTCAAAGTGAGGGGGAGTATAAACTTGACCTAAACGCATAAACTTTGGAAAATAATTTCACAGAACGTGTCGACAGATCCATTGCTTAATGTGGAAAATCCAAAAATTTACAACAGGGAGAGTGAGAGAGACATTAAACAGTTACTATTGAACCAATAAAAACAAATGAGGCAGTTTATCATAGCTAAAAACTAATGAATATTTTCATGAAGCTTCACACTATACAGATTAACTAACATTTTAATAAGCATGCAACACTAACACAAAAATGTGTTAATATTATGTAAAAGATCTTCCTCATTAAAGTTAACACTGTACCAACCATTTAAAAATAAAGGTCGAGTTTCTGAGGTCATCGAATTAACATACCATAATTTATGAGCATTTTTCGGCACTAAAAATAATATCTGATAACATTTTATAATTTTAAAAACATTTTAATATTTTTTTTTACAAAAATTATAAATTAATAAATTATTATTAATTCGTTTTTACAAATTAATATAAAAAAAGTATACGTTGTTTAAAACAATTCTTTTCAATAATCAATTGAGATTTGACAGTATTAAATTACATGAAAAAATGCATTAAATACTTTCATTCCAATTCTTTTTATATTGTATAATAAAGTTCATTTACACCAAACTTTATTTTATAAAATCCAATCTAATTCAAGCTGAAGATATTACAATTACAAAAGTATGTTTTATTATCTCACCCATTACAATCAGCCAGCATTAAATGTTGCTGCAAAATAAAAATCTTTTGCTAGATACTATTCGAAATGTATAGACATAATTTAAAATTCTCAGCATTTGTCTGCACATCTCTTTGCACTTTTTAACAACCCAATAAAATTAAATAAAAAAAAAGTTTAAAAACAAAATCTTTGGATCTGAAGGCAAAATGGGGAAAAACACCGTAAAATGATCACCGCGCTTTCGTTCACCGAACTTAGATTTTAGACTGTGACATTTCACACAATATGAATCATAAAAACGTGATATTTTTGTGCATACTTTTCGTTTTTAAGAATGTCGTATTTTTAGACCAGTGCAATTTATTTAATCTATAATTACCATTCCAAAGCTCTGAGTTTAAATATTTGTAATACAACAATAGTAAGTTAAATTTTTTTTTTTAGAAATGATTCCTCGTGTAATGAAACTTACTCACAATATCAAAATGAATTAACTGAACACTGATAATATTACAAAAACATTCACTTGTCAGCAGTGGGGTTCGAACCTACGTTCCATATGAGAACAGATAAGTATTGTCCTATAAAGCAAAAAACTTTTCAGCATTCATTTGTGGAGATCTCATTTGTGGACAGATAATAGCTAGCATGCAGCACAATAATAAAATTATTTTATAATGGGTTCTCATTTATCACAAAAAAGATTTTTTGTGAATAATGAAAAATCATGAAAAATAATTTATGCATGAGAGGGTTAAATCTGAAACCTTAGTCCGACCACACGGATGTCCTAACTTCGTTCAACTTTACTTTGAAATGAAAGAAGTTGCAAAAATAATTTCGCGCATGCGAAGATCTGTCGATCTTGTCTTAAAAATTAGTTTTGAGTTTCAATAATATAGGCACCCCAAAATTTAATTTATAAAACTTAGTCTAATTAAATCAGACGATATTACAGTTACATAGGTATATTTTACTATCCCATCCATAGAATCAAATCTTGCTTACTCTTTTGCTAGACACTTTTCAAAAACTTTTAGACACATTTAAAAATACTTAGCATTTATCTGTACCTTATACATTGTAACACTCAAATAAAATTAAATATATATATATATAAAATAGTTTAAAAATACAATGCTTGTATCTTAATGATATAATGAGGGAAAAAAGCCTTAAATGATCGCTGCGCATGCGTTAGCCGAAGTGTTATATTTTAGACTATGGGATTTCACTCATTGTTGATCGTAAAAACGCAATACGTTTTTTATACACTTTTCTTTTTTATCAATGTTCTTTGAAAAATTATAGATCAGTTTCTTTATTTAATCGGTAATTACATGCCAAAACTCTTAGTTTAAATATTTGTAACACAAAATCCGTAATTTTTAAAAAGGAATATTTTTTTAAACGAATTAAAAAAAAAAAAGATTCCATCTGAAGTAAACTGAAGTATATTTGATTTACATTATTGAAATCAATGATCTGAACCCTAACAATATTACAGAAACATTCATTTGCCAAGAGTGAAGTTCGAGCCTGTGAAGGCGCCTACCTTCACATATTAATATTAAGACCTTTCCTCTTTCCCCCCTTTAAAATTACATTTTTTTAAATTCTTAAATTTAATTATCTGTCTGCATTCGGATTCAATCTGTTTTTAGCGCTCTTTTCCCTTAATAAATTAAGCATTCAATTCTCAGTCTCTTTAATATTTTAACCGCAGCGCCCTGCAGTTAAAAGAAAAGAAATCATTTCCTTTTCTCGCCTAATAACTGGATTCTAATTTTCATCCTTCTGCCTCGGCTGGCTCTATTCTGACCTTGCTCAACTCCACTTTAAATCGAAAGCAGTTGCAAAGCTAATTTTGCGGAAGTGCAGATCTGTCGATTTCGGTTTTAAATATTAGCCTTGGTTTTTAAGAATATAGAGTGTATTTAAAAAATTATTATACGTGGGGTTTCCCGTGTCCGCGAGCGTAAACGCACTGGTTTGCCACGGTGGTGGTGCCTGACTCGACTCCAGGTGACTGCATTGTACATACTTTGTAGAATTCCTGCAATCCCCGGTTTTGTCCATTTCTTGTGTCTATCTTGTCCTCATCTTGACGAAGACGTATAAGCCGGTATAGTTGTTGTGAAGTACAAAAGTCTGACGCATGTATTCAATTAAATAAATAAATAACCGTAGAAACATGTTATTAAGGGTGTTCTCAAATCCAGAAGGGCAACTTTCTGACACAAGTTTTAATTTATTTTTGTTCGAAAATACATGAAACTAGCTGGTGTTGTTGTTCAGAAACTACGTAATTGAGCTGTTTTTTCCATTTTTTTGCAAACGCAATAGATCTTTCAGAAAATAGTGTCAAAGTGGGCATTTTGAACGGAATTTCCGCGCGAAGGAAGAAAAAGCACACAAGAGCGGGCGAAAAACGTGTTTGTCACGTGATCAAATTCGCGTATAACTCAATATCTAATTGATTGATCAATAAATGAAAAAAAAAACAGTTCAATTCCAAATCGCTTCCATGGCCAGGCTTTCCAATTTTATACCTTTCCGTTAAATAATGAATTTGTAAATGTTTCAAAACGTTTTGCGCTTGCTAAGCAGAGCACTCAAGAACAGCCTTAAAGCAAGTGGGGAAGTGTGCTCACAGATCGCACAGAGGGTTTCGTTTAATATTCCTTTCAAAACACTTTATTCTTTAATTAATAAACCCAAATTGATAATTATTAAATCCTTAAAAACCGCACATAAAACGATAAAAAAACTAAAGTTTAAAATTTTTTTAAGCGCCCTCCAACCCCCCCCCCCTCCCAAATTTTTCGTGCCATTCTTTTAAAAACTTTTTATTATGTGTTATAAACTATCTTAAAGTTACAAACAGATCGGCGTGTTAGATTTCCTAATTTAAACAAAATCGCGTTCTGTTAATTCCAGATTCCACCACCAGGGAGTGCACTCTTTCCTAACAAAACTGTATCTGAACGGAACTCCGTTAAAAAACCTATCCGTAGATATATTAGTTGAGAGAGTCGCGGTATTAAACAGCAATTTAAGATACTTGCTGAAATTGCTATTCGAAAATATAATCAAATCGAAATATAATCGAAAATATATTAACACTTATGAAATGTTTATATTGAATAAGTAGCATTTATCTCAGGGGTCCGTCAAATAACCTCACATTAAACGGTAAAAAACGCTAAGGTTTAAAGAAAATTTTAACGCCCCCCCCCCCCTCGCTGAAATTTCTCGCGCCATTCTTTTTAAAGCTTTTTATTATGTGCTATAAACTATCTTAAAGTTTCAAACAGATCGCCTTGTTAGATTTCCTAATTTAAATAAAATCGCGGTCTATTAGTTCCACATTCCACCACAAGGGAGCGCACTGTATTCTTAAGGCTCCTGTCCTTCGTCGTTAGGCGAAGCACTCGCAAGCTAATACTATTCCTATGAGGAGGTTATTTGCTAATATCTCGTTTGCATTTCGACATTTTTAAATAATGTCTTTTGCGTTGGATAGCTGAGGAGCATCTCTACATCGCTCCTTTTTTACTTTTTCGATTTTGGTTGCAGATATTTTTTATAAAGTTTACTTTCATTTTCGAAACCTGTTCCGAAAGTGAAAGTATCATTATAAAAAATATCTGCAACCAAAATCGAAATAGTAAAAAAGGGGGCACTCTCAGAAATGAATACTCAGATTTCACGAAATTTTCTTTGTTTTTGACGAAATGGTTTCCTGGAAAATGCTCCAAGCGAACATTTTGTTAAATTGATGAAATTAGTTTCTTCACTTGCTTGACGATATAAATTTCGTCAATAGTTTCGTCAAAAGAGGGCTGGTGGTGCCATCTATGAAACAGTTTGGAAGCTCCAGTATTTGACACGGGGAAAGAGAAAAATAACTTCTCTCTCTTTCCTCGGCGTGATTCGAACCCACGACCTTTCGTGCGGGAGGCCACTGCTCTTTCAACCTGGCTACGGGAGACTTGAAAGTGTGTGCTTTTACATTGGTGTAATGAATTCTGCTTCGTGTTTATATTTTTATAACGTAGATTGCAATTTTATCGGCGCTGCTATAATTTCTGAAAGTTTTAAGAAAGGCTAATTTATTTTTATGGTTTTCTCGTATCAATGAATAATTATAATATGGCTTGATTAAATAATTTACTACTGAAATTTTCTTTGATCAATGAATGATTAGAATATGGTCTGGTTAATTTGTTGCTCACAAATACCGAATTGTGAAGTGCATATTGCGTGAGATTTTATCACTTTGAGTAGGAGGATAAGATTTTAACACTTTACTGTTTATAAAGGGGAGAGGGATCAATTATGTTTATTTTTAATTTGATTGAAAACATAATATACTTCTTACAAAAAAAGAAAAAAAAAAGATATCCTGGAAGTTTGAAATTTTATTGACCTAATTTTCTTTTTGAATGGTTTTGAAGAACACAGGAAATTTATTCTTTTCGAATTAAAACATAACGAACGACAACATATAAATAAAATAATAATAATAATAATAAGCATTCCTAAAAATTCTAACAGCTAAAAAAATAACTAATGAAGAAACAATAACTCAGGGCTCGCAGCGTTCCTAAAATTTTCGCTCTTTGCTACCACTAAATTAAATTATAATCTTTGTTGTATGAATCTATTATAGATGTTAAAGGGATTTACCACGAATAATTCTTATTTAAAATACTGGTAGCAAAGTGCAAAAAGTTTAGGAACGGTGCGAGCCCTAAATAACTACCTATATTTCAGTATTTTCTGAAAAGCACTAAATGCTGTTTTAAAATAAATTATTACAGGACTAACATAAACAAGCAAATATCTGCTTGCTAAAATCGCAGGATTTGAGGAGGTACAGCAACTGTTTCCTTAAAATGTATTGAGCCTGACCGTGATTGAGGCAAAACTTTCGTCAAATATTTGAGAGTTTACGTTTCGTTAAAAGTCACGTGATGTTAACAGGAAATGATCGTCAAAAACGACGAAATACAGCTCGAGGATTTCTGAATCGTCAAAAGTGAGAGTTTTATTTCTGAGAGTGGGCGATGTAGAAATGCACCTTCGCTATCCAAGGCAAAAAAAAAAAAAAAAAAAAAAAAAAAAAAAAAAAAAAAAAAATGCTTAAACATGTCAAAATGTAAACGGGATATTAGCAAATAACCACCCCATAGGAATAGCATTAGTTCGCGAGCGCTTCGCATGACGGGGACAGGAGCCTTAACAAAAGAGTATCTGAACGAAACTCCTTTCTACAACTTATCCGTAGATACATTAATCGAGGGGAGTGGCGGTTTTAAACACCAATTTAAGATATTTGCTGAAATTAATATTCTAAAATAGTGGTATCAACAGTTATGAAATTTTTTATATTGAATAAGTAATATTTTATCTCATCACGCCGTCAAAAAAACCACATGCAAAACGGTAGAGAACGCTACAGTTTAAAACCACACGCAAAACGGTAGAGAATGCTACATTTTAAAAATGGTCTTAAGCAAGAATTTAAGATATTTGTTGCAATTACTATTCGGAAATAGTAGTATGAACACTTATGAAATTTTTATATTGAATAAGTAACTGTATTTTTAAAAATGTGACACTGTTCTGAACAATGCTACGGTAAAATATCACGTGGCTGCCTTTTAAAATGAGCATTTAAGAGCCTACACTAGTCACTCAAAAAGACCCGGATGATAATGCTAATCCTATGGGGAAGTTATTTTCAAATATCTCGCTTGAATTTAAATATTTTCGAATGATTTTTTTTTTGCACAGGATAGCTGAGGACGATATACAACCGGGTTAGTTTTTACTTTTTTGATTTTGGTTTCACATATTTAAAAAAAATTACTTTTGCTATCGGTACCGGTTTGAATCGGTTCTGAAATTGAAACTATCCTAATATAAAAACAAAACTATAACCAAAATCGAAAAAGTAAAAACTAGCCTGGTTGTAGATCGTCCTCAGCTATCCTATGCAACAAAAATCATTCGAAAATATCAAAATTCAAGCGAGATACTTGAAAATAACTTCCCCATAGGATTAACATTACCACCCGGGTCTTTTTGAGTGACTAGTGTAGGCTGTTAATAGAATTAAACCAATTAGTGAAATAATAAATAACATAACATCTCAGCTTGTAATTGAGACAAAAGCTCCTTTTTTTTAGAATTTATGAAAGGGGAATTTTTTTGCGCCGGGTTGTGCAAGTTTCGAGTGTTTACACATCTTAGATTCTGAGATGTGGGGGCTCCTTTTAAAACCCCTGCTACCCTTTATTGCTTAACTTCTGCATCTGGAAGCCCTGTTTTTCTCATTCTGGCAACCCTTGGGCATGTTAAAACGACAGTTTGAAATAAATGATCATATTAAATAACTAGCAAAAACTATGCTTTGTTTGGATTCGCGAAGTATTATTTAATAAAATAAATATTTGAAAGTAACAATATTTCTTTTATATTATTTTTTGCATCTTTATTAAGCAAAAACGTTATTTTATGTTTTGGCGCATTTTAATTTTAGAAATGTAAATTCAGCCAAATAAATAAGAATTTCCTTGGAATTTTTTATTTATGATATAAGACTGGTATACAGTGAGCAAAAAAAGTATTTGTACACCAGGTAAATTTGTTGTAGTATATGTATAACAAAATAAAAAGCAACTAAGAATTAAAAATACCAACACTTTTAGAAAACAAATAAACATATTTAATATCTGACTTAATAATTATATTGAAAATATGAAAACATAAAAAAGTAGCATTTGTACTGCCAAAAAAATATTTGCACACTAGCAATAAAAATAGAACTAGAGGAATTATTTATACGTTAAAAACAGTGCTAATATTTAGTATGCATGCCCTTTGCTTCAGTTACAGCTTCTAATCGTCTGGACATTGATTCTATTAATTTGTGACATGTTTCAGTGCTGATTTGTAGCCATTCTTCCCTAAGAGCTTGCTTAAGTTCTGATTTGTTAGACATTTTCTTTTTCCTTATTTTCACATCCAAAATATGCCATAAATTTTCAATCGGATTGAGGTCTGGTGATTGTGGTGGCGTTTTCAATTGATTTCTTACATTATAAAGCAACCATAACCTCGTAATATATGCAGTGTGTTTCGGATCGTTATTCTGTTGGAAATAATATGAATTAGGAATTCCTAATTTCAGAGCACTATTAGATAATGATCTCGCAATATATTAATGTATTGTTTAGCATTCATATTGCCTTCAATAAAGGTCATTTCGCCAACTCCGTTAAAAGACATGCATCCCCAAATCATTACATGACCACCGGCATGTTTTACATTTGGTTTCAAGTTTTAATTTGAAGAGAAGTATTTGGCTTTCGCCATACAGTTTTCTTACCATCTGAACCAAAAGTATGGAACTTGCTTTCATCGGAAAAAATAACAGTTTTCCAAAACTCTAGTGGTTTGCTGACATAAGCTTTTGCAAATTCAAGTCATTTCCCCCTATTTGTTTCACTAATAAATGGTTTTTTCGAGGGGCTCTTCCTCGAATATTTGCATCATGAAGAATATTTCTAATTGATTGTGGTGTAACTATTGTTCCCGACGTTGAAGCGACATCAACAGCCAATTCTCGAGCCCTTATAAAAGGGTTTTTTGAAGATTCTTTTATGATGGCTCTCCTTTGCCTGGTATTTAGCTTTCTTGGACGCCCAGTTCGCGGCTTATTTATTGCCGAACCAGTTTCTTTTTTCTTCTTAATTACATAATGAACACTAGAAAAGTTTAGATTTAATTTTTTACCTATTCCTCGGTAACTTAATACAGAATTGTGAAGAAATATAGTCTTCTCACGGGTAGCAATAGACAATTCACACGTTTTCGGCGCCATTAGAACAAAAACTCCCCAGAATTCCTGCTCCAGTTAATATATTACGTGACTTTAAAGTGCAGAGCTAATGTACTGCGGGACTGATATGCTAAACATTTGCATAATGTTCACATTTAATGCCTTTTTTAACAGTCAATGCTTCTTGTGCAAATACTTTTTAGGTATGAGAAAATATTAATTTATTTTTTTAAATGTGTAATATAAGGAAAATGGGTAGTTATTTTTATTCTCTTCTTATTTAAATAAGTGAATAATTAAGAGAATAGTATCAAATTTGCTTTCTATGGTTACTTATACAAAAATCGTCTGCATTCAAATACTTTTTTTGCTCACTGTAAATAAAAATATTTTCGAAGCAAAATTTTACAAAATATTTTTAAATTTTCAACTAAAAGCTCTTTTAAAGATGTTTTACATTTTCCAATAGCCTCTGGTGTTTTTTCAAATGGTTTGAAATAGGTATGTTTCCAATCTTTGTAATTCATATCAAATAATCTTTGATAGTAATCTTAGAACAATATATTCGAAGAGAGCTTGGGGAACATTATTTCTTCAAAATTCTATTTCTGAAAAAAAACATATGAAATCTGCTCTCGTTGATACTAAGAATTATTAACTTATTATATTGGGTTGGTTCCTATTTCAACCCATCATTTGGCGAAATCTTGCCAAACTGTCGAGAGTTAGCCAGATGTTGCTCTTTTATTGTTGGAAAGTTTGAGCAATGATATTTTTGTGATTTCGCGTTTGTTACGTCAAAGTGATTCATAATTCAACGTTTTATGTGTATTTTTAATGAATATTAATAATTTATTTGTTTTTGCGCTAATTAAAATAACAATTTCGTCCCTAAACTTAATCATGATATTAAAATATAAAAAGCATTGAAAAAAGTCATAATCTGCTTTTTTATTTCAAACATTTTTTTTGTTTTCTTTTTTTATACAAATAAATAATTAATTACGTCCTTAATCGGTTACCTCAGGATATTAAAAGAGAAAAAGTATTGAAAAAATGTTATCGTCTGCTTGTTTATAAAAACGTGATCTCTTTTTCTTTTTTTACTGATGAAAATTACCGATAGTCGATGTTTTAGACCAATGTCAGACGGGCGTCGTTTTTGCTGCTTTTTTGCTTAAGTATTATCCATTCACAATGCTATAGCATTGTGAATGGATAATACTTAAGCAAAAAAGCAGCAAAAAGACGCCCGTCTGACATTGGTCTTAGTGATCGCTACATTAACGACTTTCAGGTATTTTGGGGATTCCGGTACATGGAGATTGCTGCGTCCAGTGATTTTTTTTTTTTAGTTTTTATGTGCACGAAGCACTCTACATGCGGTAAAGTGATCGCTGCATTAACAATTTTCGTGTATTTTTGGGATTCCGATACATGGAGGTTGCTGCGTCCAGTAAAGTTTCTTTTAGTTTTCATGTGCGCGAAGCGCTCATACATGATGTAAAGTAATCGCTACATTAACAATTTTCATGTATTTTTGTGATTCCAATACAACGAGGTTGCTGCGTCTAGTAATGATTTTTTTTCTTCATATGCGCGAAGCGCTCATATGTGCAGTAAAGTGATCGCTGCATTAACAATTTTCGTGTATTTTTCGATTTCAATACAAGGAGGTTGCTGTGCCCAGTAATGTTTTTCTTTTAGTTTTCATGCGCGCGAAGCGCTTATAAGTGCGATGTAGTGATCGCCTCATTAATGATTTTCATGTACTTTAGTTTGTTTTAAATTTTTACAGTAATCGTTAAATTTTCTGTAATTTTCCTAAAACATGTATACAAAATTTATTTCTTGCCGCTTATATAATCTTTTTTATATCTATCTTATTAAATTTGTGAAATACAATATTTATATTTAACTCATAAATGCAATATCTAAAAAAAAAATCATCCTCTTGATTATGGTTTAATTTGATAATTCTGTATTTTCATTATCATTTTTTTGTCCAAAATTGTCTGAATGAATCAAATTTCACATCACGTCTGTTTCTACGCTCATGTAAAGGCAATCTACTTTCCAGTGACGTTTTTATCTCTAAAACCATTATTTTCTTATGAGTAACTGTATCACTGCAAATAGAAGCGTCTTAAATTTAGACACATATGTGACTGAAAAAGAATTTTAGACACTTAAGTGTCTTAATCTGAAAATTAAGACACTATAGATGTCTTAATTTAAGATACATAAGCGTCTTACTATGACCATGGTGTAAACGGACTGAGAATAATGTCTAAAATATCCGCAAACGTCTTATTTTAAGACACTTCATTGCTTTAAACGTGTCTTAATTTAAGACGTTTTGATTCTTCCGACGCAATAACCACCAGGGGGCACTGGGGCACTGCCAGTCGCGCATGCGTTTTAGATGTCTTCGTTCAAAGTTGGTATACGTTGTAATTCAGACGAAGTTTGTTTTTATGTACGCGTGTATTTTAATTCTTTTTTCGCGGAATGTGAAGTTCTGTGATTTAAATTCGTATTCACTTGGATTATTTATTTATTGAATACATACATCTGACGTGTGTGCTTGACATCAAATGTCTCTTAGAAGCTTTCGTCCATATAAGGGCGGGATAGACACAGAACAGAAGTAGACGACGCTTGAAGATTACACCCGGAAATTCTACAAAGCGTGTGCAATGCACTTAGTGTTAATTCGTATTAATTTATATCAATAATATTGTGTTATTCATCTTCGTCCTGCCGAAGCTAGCAAAAAAAAAAGAAACTTTTGTCTGGCGGGTCCTATTTTGAGGATGAAACGTTTCATTCTTTAAATATGGCTAGTCGGATATATTATGGAATTTAGAACTAAAATTATGCAAGCCCTTCTCCTTCACTGAAGTAGTTGTTGAAATTTCAAATCGAGGAATTTTTCTTACCTCTTGCAGCAACTCAAGTAAGTTTCTTTATAGTAGTAAAATTAGTGTATTTTATGATTTTATTTATTGTACTAAACAAAATCCTGCATGAAATTTAATTAGTTTTGAATCTGTTTGCAAAAAACCCCACTAATTCTAGAAGTATATATTTTTAAACTTATGACGTTCTTTTTTATTACGAATTATATATTCAATGTCAGTTCTTAGTTTCAATGGATAATTTTTATCTCGCAGTAAACGACGGCCACAAGGAAGTAAAGAAAAAGAAAACTTTGAAAGATGACCTAATGCTTTCTTACTTCCTGGCATAAAACCGCAGATTAAAAAAAGATAAATAAAGTAAATGAGACTCGTCTATTATATGAAGCTGCCTGTAAAAATATACATATGTATTTGATTTGCAATCAACTCTAATACTGATTTTTTTTATTATTTTTAATAAAAAAGTAATTTGAAATTTATAATGGGAAAAAGTAAAAACCTCTAACTAGATTTCGTATTTAAAATTGTGGTAACTTTATTTATATGCACTTATACGAAAAATACAAAAATGACAGATGTTACTGTATATATTTAAGACGAAAGAAGTTTGGAACCATAAGTTATTTTTTCCTCATGTTTTTAATATAGAATATGTACTTATTTGTTTTTATTGATAGTTGAATAGCTTTTGTGAGTACCCTCTGATCTACATAAAAACTTGCCCATGTGGAAATATAAATTTTTTAAAAACATAATTTTTAAATAAGTATTTTCATTTTTTTTTGGGGGGGGGGGGAGGGGGGATTTTGCATGAATTTTTGTAAAGCTGATATCTTAAATCTTGCACTGATTATAATGAAAGTTTTGAACTTTTAGAGTAGGACAAGTTTAAAAACGCAAATATATTTAACAAAATACAAAAGTCATTTTTTCCCCAATGTTATTAAAGTAGAATATTTATTTATTTATTTTCATTATTCATAGTTAAATGGCTGTTGTGATTATCAAGTGATGCATATGTAAAATTGCCTATGTGGCAATATATTTTTTTATATTCATTTTTTTTTGGGGGGGGGGGGGATTTTTGCAATTTTCGTACATCTGATATTTTAAATCTTTTTCCACATTCAACCGAGTATAATAAATATTTTGAACTTTTAGAGTAGGACAAGATTATAATATATATATATATATTTATCTATGTACCTTAAAAGCCCTTAATAGCGGACACTTCGGGACCGCGGAATTTGTCCGATAATTGGAGATGTCTACTTTTTTGAGGTAAAAATATACAAATATGTATGTCTGCTGATTATTCGTTAAATAGAGGTGTTCGCTATTCGAGAATGTCCATTAACCTCCACAACGGATACTCCCGAATACCGGACATCTCAATTTAGACAACTATAATGCAGGGTTGCGTTTTTTGCAAAAGTACTTCTTGATTAAAGGATGGGCAAACTGGGAAGTGCCCCGTCCCCCTACGACTGTAGTGCCCCCAAATTTGATGTGCAATATTTGTAAAGCTTATATTTTAAATCTGTTTCGAAATTGTACTGATTATAATCAATATTTTGAACTTTTAAAGTAAAATAAGGTTAAAAAGAAAATAAATTTAAAAAATCTAATATTTAGATAAATATTTTTTGTTTTTTAATCTTATTCTACTCCTGAAGTTCAAGATATTGATTATAATCAGTACAATGTCGTAAAAGATTTAAATTATCAGCGTAACGAAAATTGTATACCAAAACTGAGAGCACCAAAGAAATCAGGCTGTATTGGGGGGGGGGAGGGGCAGGACCACAGCCAAATATTTTTCCAGTATTCAACGTGGTCAAACATGGCTACGTATGATGCTTACAAAAAAATGGATGCGATTCAGACGTTTGAAGTGTCTGAAAAAATTCAGACATTTTAAAATGTCTGAAAATTGAACACTCCATTTCAGACACTTAAGTGTCTGAATTTCAGACATTTTGATTTAGAGTGATTTAAAAATTAAGGATGGCAATATTCTACCTTTTATTTATTAGGGTTACATTATGTTGGTTCTGCCTTTTTTCCTCGTGGAGGAAGGTTGTTCCAAGGAAATAACGCCATTTTGAGATCATTTGAGGTCATGCCGGCAAAAGCCGGAGCGAATACCTCATAGCTTAAATAAATAAATAACTAACATTATGTTAAATGCAAATAAACTATTAAAAAATCGTCATTTTGGCACCTTTTTTCAAAAACGCCAAATGGTGGGTTGAAATAGGATTATGCCTATTTTTATTATTCAACTTTCGAACTCGAATAACACTTTATATAACGAATTTAACAATTAATTTTATTTATTTACAATTGTTTTGTTGCCACTCTACAAAAAAAAATCATAATATAATTCTTTTAAAATGCATAAGTATCGTCTGCGTAAACGATTTCACATAAGAATAAATTGTGTATTTGAATTCTTAGCACTGAAATTTAAATTTAAAAAAAGTTTTTGAGATATTTTGGCAGAATAATGAAAATACATTTTATTTATTTAATTAATCATGATTCTAGCTTTAATTGCTAACTCCATGATTTATTTTTTCTTCTGAAAATATACTTGTTTAATTTTTATTTGCAAAAATGCGTCTGTAATGGAAAAACATGTAAAATAAATTAATTATAATAATAATTTTATAAGGTTATTCTGTAAAAAAAATAACATTGTGCAAATCTACAGGTCATAATTTATTTTTATGTTTAATTTCAAGTCAAAATACTGAATAGTTTTTTTGCAAAGTGTACAACAAAATGTAATTTATGTAGCCTAGTAGAGGTTTAGCTTCGCTCATCCTAATAATTAATATCTCTGCACCTGATTTAGACATTGTCATGAAATTAACATATTTGAAATCAGCGAAAATTTCTACGCATGAATGCATAAAAATTTAATAATTTAAGTTTTACATTCGTTTTAAAACCTCCAATATAGGAGGGCGCAGAGCGTCTGCAGCTAAAAACACATGAGCTCGTCCGAAATGAAATCAATTTCTGCCTTTCTTTCCAACGAAATAAAAGGATTTTTTATCGATCGAATTTTAGCGAATTTTCCCTTCTACCGAACGCATCATAATAATTTTTAGAATTTCTGAAAGTAGATTTTTTTTCTGCGTGTACCTGTGCGTATCAAGTTTTTCGGCCGGTAGTTTATGAGATTTGAAGCGATTTGCAAAGCCCCAGTTTACTTTGTTGATGAGGTTTCACATCTGGATACCCTGCTATTGCGGCAACCCGGAGGAGAATTCGAAATAATCTTCATTTCTGACAGCAAATTGTTGCGGTTTGATTAAAATCAAAGCTTTTGTTGAATTATGAGCATTTTCCATTCTTTTAATTGCGATTTTTAATTAACAACGTCCGTTAATTAAGACTTTTTCAAAATTTTATGATTTTGGCACAGTCAGGGGTTATGTAAAAAAAAAAAAAAAAAAAAAAAAAAAAAAAAAAATCAAGTCTGTAACATAAATAGTTTGCGAGTACGAGCACTGTGACGGACGGACAGAGACACGAGACTATAAGGGTTTCGTGAGATGAACGAAACCCTAAACAAGTGGGTAAGTGTGATCACAGATCGCACAGAGGGTTCCGTTTAATATTCCTTTCAAAACACTTTATCCTTTTTCAAAATCTGTTAGTTCCACATTTCGCAACGAGGGGACGCACTCTATTCTAAACAAACCTCTATCCGAACGGAAATCCGTTTTACAAGCTATCCGTATAGATATTAGTCGAAGGGATCGGGCCCATAGCACCGAGATAGGTAGGCTCCCCCTGGCGGTAAAAATTGGAACTAAAATATGTACGGCTATAGTGCATAATATGACAGAGTGGTCAAAGGAGTGTCGACAAAAGTTAGAAAAGTGCACCTCGGGTGAAAAGGGTGGAGGTTAGAAAAATTGCTGAATATACAGAAGTTAGAGCCCGAAGGTGTAAATAATATAAGACTTTTTGAAAATTTTATGATGTTTCGTGTGATCGCAAGTGTTCTGCTATAAGTATGCAAAATTTCAAGTCTTCAATTAATTTTGGGGCTCAGTTAGAAAAAAAGCTTAAAATACACAAGTTAGAGCCCAGAGGGGTAAATATAAGACTTTTTCAAAATTTTATAATTTGTCGTTTGATGTGAGGTGCTTTGCTATAAGAATCCAAAATTTCAAGTCTTCAACTAATTAGGGGCTCAATTAGGAAAGAAAGCTTAAAATACACAAGTTAGAGCCCAGAGGGGTAAATATAAGACTTTTTCAAAATTTTAAGATTTGTGGTTTGATGGGAGGTTTTTAGCAATAAGAATCCAAAATTTCAAGTCCCTAACATATATAGTTCCTGAGAACGGGCTCTGTGACGGACAGACAGACAGACTGAGGAGTGAGACGAATAGGGTTTTGTCAGATGAACGAAACCCTAAAAAGACGCTTTTCTCCGCAAAACATTGGCTTTATACACAATAATCTGTATCTACGTCCAACAGTTAGAATCAAGCATTCTACTTAAAATAAAATATTCTACATGTCAAGATAAAGTAGTAAATCTGTATTATTATTTTCTTTCCATGAGAATATCTGTACTTGAAAAATGTGACAGCAACACCCCCTCCCTTTTTTTTTCTTTTGTTATATATATATATATATATCCAAAAACCAAACCAAAAATTCGAAACTACGGAACTGATCCAACAATAAATAAACTAAACCAAATGACAACAACAAAATAACTAAAAACAACTAACTTCAAAACAGCATACTTTAAAAACGGCAAACTTTAAAAACATTCAAACTAAAACCAGAAGAAATTAAATCCATGGAGACAGGCGGCATTCACTTGCGACATGCAACTGCGGGGTTAAAACCAGTTTTTATGTGCACAACGCTCCCCAAACAACCTGTCAAGACCAAAAAGAAAAAACTAACAAATCGAATGAGCTGCCTAGACCCATCGAAAACCAACAACTGGACATGAAACCCCAAACAATCGTGCACGCAAACCCTGAACAGTCAAAGCCACAGTTACTCCTCTCTTCGCATCCACATTACCTCTAAATCTCTGCGATAAGTCTTACACTTTACGAAATTTCGCAGCAGACTCTTCAAAAATCTCTCAGGATAGCCATGGTGCAATGCCAGAATATACCATTTGTAAAGTTCTTCAATTTTATCCCCAGTATTTCATGTCAATCTATCTATACGGTTTAATCCGTTAATAAAAATACTTCTATATATTGAGATATGCACATTTGATCCAAAATTTAAGATTTTTATAGTTTCAAAGTTAAAGCTTTTTCGTTTATCATATATATCTGTTTTTATCTCACCATTTTTTATCTCGATATTAATGTCTAAATAATTGACCATGTTTTTACTTTTTGACTCCAATTTCAAATTTAAACCTTTAGGATAGCAATCAAATTTTTCTTTTTTCACATCATTGCATCTGACTATTAAAACGTCATCAATGTAACGAAAGCACCTCATATCCTCATTTATATCAATTTGTTCCTCGTACATATATAAGTAGATATCGGCTAAAATCGAACTACAACATCCCCCCATTGGAATACCTCTAACTTGTTTGTAAACAATTTTACCGTCATATATATATATATATATATATATATGTATATATATATATTATACTAGAGTATATATGAAATAATTAGCGCTTTAATGTAGTGCACAATAGTATTGTCTACTAAATATTAATTGATTTCTTAATTTAAAAAATATTCCTTTTTCAATTCTTCGACTCGCATGAACAAAATACGTAAAATAACATTTGATGCTTTTCTATTTACTTTTTTCTTTCATTAATGATTTACGGACATCAGTTTCAAGTTATATGATTATGCTTTTGTTTGATCCCTGATTTTTTCGGCTATTACTGTTTATTTTTAAATTTGAAAAGAAGTTATTATAAAATCTTTCACTACACGCTTTTCTTTGAACAAGACAGGCCATGCAAATATCTTATTGTAAGCTAAATTTGCGTTCTTTTGTTAAAAATACAAAAATCCATTAACTCTTGAAGTATTTAAAAGACATGCTTGAAACCATTGTTATTTTTTGTTCTTGTTGTTATTTTTTTCTTTTTAAAGGTCTTAAAGGCCATTAGTTCGAATTCAAATAAACCCACGAGAAAGGATTTAAAAGCAATTTAAATGTCTGTTGAGGCCATTCACGTCATAGATATTGATGTACTCTCATTAAAGCACTGTTCCAAAGTCTTTCAAAATTATAGCACTGGGGAAATATTACTCTAGTAATCGTAATGGTTGTCAATTTTGACTTTGATGTATTGAAGATATGATAGAAAGAAAAAAAAAGGATATTTTGTCTGAATAAAAGAATAAGAAATTTACAGCCTTAAGAAAAAAAATGACATAAAACTTGAAGAAATGATTCATTTTACCTTAGGATTTGGATGTTAAAAATCTATTAGCTACTTTGTTCAACCGCAAAATATAAAAAAAAGGTTTTCAAAGATGTTACTTATTGTATTATAAATTGCCATCTACTTTTTTGCACGAAATTTAGTTAATAAATATCTAAGAAGTAAACTCATTGCCATTCATAACTGTTTTTCATAATTTTGATATAATCAAAGTTTGATCTGAAATCTTTTAGTCTTGCAAAAAGACATGCAGTCGAGCCCATTTAATATAATATCGGTTTAAACATTTATATACGATAGTTCTTTATAGCACCCTTAAAGATTTTTTTTTCTATAAGAGCATTTTAAAAAAGTCCTTCCAGCCTGTGCCGGGAGGGAATGGTATCTTCCATATTCCTTGTTTTTAAAAATCCAGTTTATTTTACTCAAACACACGGAGCTAATATTAGTGGAACCCGATTATACAATATTCAATACAAATTTCCGTCAATAATGAATATGAATGAGAATTTCGTCAAATTAGTCAGCTATATCAGAGTTCGCTTCATTAAGAGCGACTTATGTTTGGTCGCCAAATTTGGCGTTATGTTGAAGTGCCCGCCAGTAGGGAAGAAAGGAGAATTAGGCCCCAACAGGTGGATTGTGGATTGGGAGGATTGAGGAGGAGAGGGTAATCCACCTTTGTGGATAGAGGAGGAGGGTATAATCCACCTGTGGGTGGAAAGGGAGGCTTATCTGATCATCTAGTAGTAGGAGGGGCTTAATTTTTTTTTAATTGATTTAGTGTTAGAATGGAAATATCATACTATAATGTAGTGAGTTAGGTCTTTTCGATAGGAAGTCTGAAGGGGCTAAATTTTGCATGGGTTTAATTTTTTTTCGAATTGGCTTAGAGTAGGAATGGAAATATCATACTAAAACATAGTGAGTTAGGTCATTTCGAGAGGAAGTATGAAGAGACTAAATTTGTTTTTTTTTGGGGGGAGGGCTTATTTTTAGGGGGGCTTAATTTTTTAAAATTGTCTTGGAATTTAAATGAAGATGAAAATGTCTTATGTTTTCTGAAGAAAATTTTTGATGCTGCCATCTGTAGGCGGTAGTGAGAATTTATTTTTGAAAATAGTATTTTATTTTTTTCCACAAGTTTTGAGTAAGATTTGAACCTGCAAAATAATCTCTTGACTTGATAATTTGGGGTAGGTTTAACTGATCAAGAATATATGTTTATGCGTTTAGATTTTGATGTTTCAAAACAAAAAATTGTATTCCCCTCATTTATGTATTGACTATACTAAACCGCATTTTTGAATGTGATGGATGTATTTTTAATAAGAAACCTCAAAGTCTCCATTCCTGTTATATATTAAATAATCGACAAAAATTTGAAAAACTAGGATAAATATTATTAACACTTATAGATTTAGATTTTATTATTTCCTCATTTTTAAACGGAGTGGATTGCGTTAGTGAAAACTTTTTATCTAACATTCATGTAAAAACAATTCAAAACTAATTGTTTAAAATAATAAAATAAAATGTATTGCTATCCTTTTTAATGTGTGTGTGTGTGTTTATATAATAATAATAAGTTTATAAATATAAAAAGTTAAAAAAAATTAAGAAACTAAATTAAAAAAATATTTGAAAAGTAAAAAAAAGTTTTCAAAATTAAAAAATATTTATAAAAAAATAAAAAAGAACTAAAAAAATGTTAAAATGTTTACAAAATTAAAAAGTTAAAAAAACTTGAAAAAAAAACTCGTAAAAAAATTAAGTTATCAAAGTTTAGAAAAAAATTAAATAAAAAAAACATAAACAAATTAAGTTTTCAAAAGTGAGTTTACCTATCCGTATATGTATACATGTATATGACTTTCATTATGTTTTAGTTTAATAATTCATATCTTCTTTTTATCCTATAAAAGTGTTAGATTAATATATACTTAATAAAAATATTTCTAAGTAAAATTTAAAAACAAAAAATAAATTATCAAAATTTAAAAATAACAAAATTAAAAGAAAAAGTTTTCAAAATACACAAGTTAGAGCCCAGAGGGGTAAATATAAGACTTTTTCAAAAAATTATAATTTGTCGTTTGATGTGAGGTGTTTTGCTATAAGAATCCAAAATTTCAAGTCTTCAACTTAATTAGGGGCTCAGTTAGGAAAGAAAGCTTAAAATACACAAGTTAGAGCCCAGAGGGGTAAATATAAGACTTTTTTAAAATTTTAAGATTTGTGGTTTGATGGGAGGTTTTTAGCTATAAGAATCCAAAATTTCAAGTCTCTAACATATATAGTTCCTGAGAACGGGCTCTGTGACGGACAGACAGACAGACTGAGGAGTGAGACGAATAGGGTTTTGTCAGATGAACGAAACCCTAAAAAGACGCTTTTCTCCGCAAAACATTGGCTTTATACACAATAATCTGTATCTACGTCCAACAGTTAGAATCAAGCATTCTACTTAAAATAAAATATTCTACATGTCAAGATAAAGTAGTAAATCTGTATTATTATTTTCTTTCCATGAGAATATCTGTACTTGAAAAATGTAACAGCAACACCCCCTTCCCTTTTTTTTCTTTTGTTATATATATATATATATACATGGTTTGCGCACTCTTTATACTAGAGTATATATGAAATAATTAGTGCTTTAATGTAGTGCACAATAGTATTGTCTACTAAATATTAATTGATTTCTTAATTTAAAAAATATTCCTTTTTCAATTCTTCGACTCGCATGAACAAAATACGTAAAATAACATTTGATGCTTTTCTATTTACTTTTTTCTTTCATTAATGATTTACGGACATCAGTTTCAAGTTATATGATTATGCTTTTGTTTGATCCCTGATTTTTTCGACTATTACTGTTTATTTTTAAATTTGAAAAGAAGTTATTATAAAATCTTTCACTACACGCTTTTCTTTGAACAAGACAGGCCATGCAAATATCTTATTGTAAGCTAAATTTGCGTTCTTTTGTTAAAAATACAAAAATCCATTAACTCTTGAAGTATTTAAAAGACATGCTTGAAACCATTGTTATTTTTTGTTCTTGTTGTTATTTTTTTCTTTTTAAAGGTTTTAAAGGCCATTAGTTCGAATTCAAATAAACCCACGAGAAAGGATTTAAAAGCAATTTAAATGTCTGTTGAGGCCATCACGTCATAGATATTGATGTACTCTCATTAAAGCACTGTTCCAAAGTCTTTCAAAATTATAGCACTGGGGAAATATTACTCTAGTAATTGTAATGGTTGTCAATTTTGACTTTGATGTATTGAAGATATGATAGAAAGAAAAAAAAAGGATATTTTGTCTGAATAAAAGAATAAGAAATTTACAGCCTTAAGAAAAAAAATGACATAAAACTTGAAGAAATGATTCATTTTACCTTAGGATTTGGATGTTAAAAATCTATTAGCTACTTTGTTCAACCGCAAAATATAAAAAAAAAAGGTTTTCAAAGATGTTACTTATTGTATTATAAATTGCCATCTACTTTTTTGCACGAAATTTAGTTAATAAATATCTAAGAAGTAAACTCATTGCCATTCATAACTGTTTTTCATAATTTTGATATAATCAAAGTTTGATCTGAAATCTTTTAGTCTTGCAAAAAGACATGCAGTCCAGCCCATTTAATATAATATCGGTTTAAACATTTATATACGATAGTTCTTTAAAGCACCCTTAAAGATTTTTTTTTCTATAAGAGCATTTTAAAAAAGTCCTTCCAGCCTGTGCCGGGAGGGAATGGTATCTTCCATATTCCTTGTTTTTAAAAATCCAGTTTATTTTACTCAAGCACACGGAGCTAAAATTAGTGGAACCCGACTATACAATATTCAATACAAATTTCCGTCAATAATGAATATGAATGAGAATTTCGCCAAATTAGTCAGCTATATCAGAGTTCGCTTTATTTAGAGCGACTTATGCTTGGTCGCCAAATTTGGCGTTATGTTGAAGTGCCCTCCAGTAGGGAAGAAAGGAGAGTTAGGCCCCAACAGGTGGATTGTGGATTGGGAGGACTGAGGAGGAGAGAGTAATCCACCTTTGTGGATAGAGGAGGAGGGTGTAATCCACCTGTGGATGGAAAGGGAGGCTTATCTTGATCATCTAGTAGTAGGAGGGGCTTAAATTTTTTTTGAATTGATTGTGTTAGAATGGAAATATCATACTATAATATAGTGAGTTAGGTCTTTTCGAGAGGAAGTCTGAAGGGGCTAAATTTTGCATGGGCTTAATTTTTTTTCGAATTGGCTTAGAGTAGGAATGGAAATATCATACAAAAACATAGTGAGTGAGGTCATTTCGAGAGGAAGTATGAAGAGACTAAATTTGTTTTTTTTGGGGGGGAGGGCTTATTTTTAGGGGGGGCTTAATTTTTTTTAATTGTCTTAGAATTTAAATGAAGATAAAAATGTCTTATGTTTTCTGAAGAAAATTTTTGATGCTGCCATCTGTAGGCGGTAGTGAGAATTTATTTTTGAAAATAGTATTTTATTTTTTTCCACAAGTTTTGAGTAAGATTTGAACCTGCAAAATAATCTCTTGACTTGATAATTTGGGGTTGGTTTAACTGATCAAGAATATATGTTTATGCGTTTAGATTTTGATGTTTCAAAACAAAAAATTGTATTCCCCTCATTTATGTATTGACTATACTAAACCGCATTTTTGAATGTGATGGATTTATTTTTAATAAGAAACCTCAAAGCGTCCATTCCTGTTATATATTAAATAATCGACAAAAATTTGAAAAACTAGGATAAATATTATTAACACTTATAGATTTAGATTTTATTATTTCCTCATTTTTAAACGGAGTAGATTGCGTTAGTGAAAACTTTTTATCTAACATTCATGTAAAAACAATTCAAAACTAATTGTTTAAAATAATAAAATAAAATGTATTGCTATCCTTTTTAATGTGTGTGTGTGTGTGTTTATATAATAATAATAAGTTTACAAACATAAAAAGTTAAAAAAAAATTAAGAAACTCAATTAAAAAAATATTTGAAAAGTAAAAAAAAAGTTTTCAAAATTAAAAAATCTTTATAAAAAATAAAAAAGAATTAAAAAAATATTAAAATGTTTACAAAATTAAAAAGTTAAAAAAACTTGAAAAAAACCTCGTAAAAAATTAAGTTATCAAAGTTTAGAAAAAAATTAAATAAAAAAAACTTAAACAAATTAAGTTTTCAAAAGTGAGTTTACCTATCCGTATATGTATACATGTATATAACTTTCATTATGTTTTAGTTTAATAATTCATATCTTCTTTTTATCCTATAAAAGTTTTAGATTAATATATGCTTAATAAAAATATTTCTAAGTAAAATTTAAAAACAAAAAATAAATTATCAAAATTTAAAAATAACAAAATTAAAAGAAAAAGTTTTCAAAATTAAAAAAAAAAAACTTTGTAAATAAAAAAAAATTTCAAAATTAAAATAAAACTTTATAAATAAAAAGTTTTCAAAATTAAAAAAAAAAACTTTGTAAACAAAAAAAAAAGTTTTCAAAAAATAAGTAAATAAAAAAATTTTCAAAATTAAAAAAAAAGTTTTAAATAAAAAAATATATATATATTAAAAACATTTCAAAATTAAAAAAAACTTTGTAAATAAAAAAAAATTAAAAAGTTTACAAAATGAAAAAGTTAAAAAAAAATTGAAAAAACTTTTCAAGATTAAGTTATCAAAATTTAAAAAAAATGTTATCAAAAGTCAGTTTACCTATCTGTATATGTTTGCGACTTTCATAAAGAAAATAAGTTATCAAAAAGTTCAATTAGATTGCAAATACAAGTATACAATCACTCATATATCAATCAGTCATAGCAATTAATCAATCAATCAATCATATCAATATCAATCATTCATATCAATAAATAAAACCAATCAATCAATCATATTAATCAACCAAACAATAATATCATATCGATAATATCATATCAATAATATCATATATCATTATATAATATCAATAATATCATATCGATCAATAAATCATATTAATCATATTAATTAATCAGTCAATCATATAAATCAATCAAGCAGTCAGTCAAACATATCAGTCAATCATATCAATCAATCAATCAATCAATCATATATATCAATCAATCTTAGCAATCAATCAATCATATTAATCAATCATATCAATCAATGAATCATATTAATCATATCAATAGATCAGTCAAGATATCAAATACAAGTATTCATATTAATAAATCATATCAATTGCAGTTCAAGTATTACAAATTAGTATAATAACATTATAAGAAAGTTTTGAATTAATACAATGATTAACTACCAACATTTTGTAACAGCACTTTTGAAAAGCAATGCATGAATATATTTTTTAGTTTTAAAAAATATTTAAAATGCTTTTGAAAGTTAACAAAATTATTTTTCAAATGTGTTAAAAAATATTGCAATCTGCTAAAGACTACAATTTAACAAGAGTGAGTTGACCTATAGTATTTCCTTTATATTTGCATTTGAGTACATGTATACGGAATCCTCCTTCCTTCTATAGTATATACACTTATGTGTTCTGTTTATATGTTCTATAGTATATACACTTAAAAAATTATATAAAAAACACTAAATTAAAATATTCTTCAGTTAGTAAAAAGTTACAATAATTAAAATTTTTTTATATTATAAGATAACTAAAATTATCTTATAATTTATTAAAAGTGAATTTACCTATCTCTATATATGCGTTTAACTTTCATTTTGCTTTAGTTTAATAATATAAATCTTCTTTATGTTAACATCCTATGCACATTTTATTCTATAGTTATACACATCGAAACAACAACAAAAAAACCAATCTATTATAGAATTCTTTAATTTAAAAATTTAATACATATATACTTAAACATTCATATAAAAAAATTGAACTTACCATACTTGAACTCAGAAAAGAGATGGTTGGCTTATCACGTGATAGATTGTGACGTAATCGATTAGATAACACGTGCCTCCCTCGTGTCTTTTGATTGTCTTATCTACAATCAGAGTATATTATCAATCACGTGATCTAACTGATATGTGTATTTACCACGACACTAGCTATTTTCACTTCAGTCTTCGACTAGGTAGGTCGGATATTTTCTTGAAAGTCTTTTATTTTGTAAAATCTGAAGTAACATGATACCATATATTTGATAATCATTGATTATTTAACTGGATAACAATATTTTCAAAAGTAACTTAAATTTCTTATAAAAGCGGAAGTATTTATTGCATCATTCATAGAATTAAAGTTTGCCAAGTTTTTTAAACTTATATAATTTATACTAGTATTTAGTATATACTAGTATTTAGTAACAGCTAGTATATATTCTAATATAAAGGGTTTATAAAAGTTTAAAAAACTTGGCTATATTCAAACTTGAATTCTGTGAATGATGCAATAAATACTTCCGCTTTTATAAGAAATTTTAGTTACTTCTGAAAATATTATTATCCAGTTAAATAATCAATGATTATCAAATATATGCTATCATGCTACTTAAGATTTCACAAAATAAAAGACTTTCAAGAAAATATCCGACCTACCTATTCGAAGATTGAAGTGAAAATGGCTAGTGTCTTGTTAAAGACTCATATCAGTTAGATCAAGTGATTGATAATATAATCTGCTTGTAGATAAGACAATCAAAAGACACGAGGGAGGCACGTGATATCTAATCGATTACATCACAATCTACAACGTGATAAGCCTACCATCTCTTTTCTGAGTTCAAGTATGGCAAGTTCATTATTTTTTATATGAATGTTTAAGTACAGTGCGTCTCATAAAAATAAAGATACTGATAATTTCGAAATAATATTTCAATAATTCAGTATTCAAAATTATGTTTATGCATATAACAAATAGCATGTACTAAAAGCACATTTTACAAAAAATTAAATTAGAATTAAATAATTTCAACTTGAAAATTGATAAATGTAAACAAATTTGCTGTCTCATAAATATAAAGATATTTTACATACTTTTAAATTATCGTCCAATAAAAGATCCATTCTTATTAATGACAGCAAATATCCTATCTGGCATGGTGTTTATTAAGTTGTGCAAGTATTTTGGCTTTATATCAAACCAACTTAGTTCGATTTCTTTTTTCAACTCAAGGACGCAAAATGCAAAGGATAATGCCACAAAGATTCTCAATTGGATTTAAATCAGGACTACGTGCGGGCCACACCATGACATGAACATTGTTATAAGCGTACTATTTTTTTGTGAGTCTTGATGTGTGAATCGGTGCATCGGTCCTGTTGCTAAAAATAATTCAGACCACCAAGAGTTTCAGCAATTGGCAAAAAGTGACTATCCAGCAGTTCTATATACTCTTTAGATGTCTGTTTACCTTCCAGAAAAGCAGTATCTGTAGTTCCATTAAAAGAGAAGGCACCCCAAACCATTACAGAACGTCCTCTTTCTGCCTACGGAAATGTATCGAGTTTCGGGTCTTAAATCGTGCTAGTCGGAATTCCAACCATCCAAGTTAAATCTCTTTTCATCCGAAAAATATGTCTTGCTTCCATTCGTCCTTCAATGCATATGATCTTTGGCCCAGAGTGACCTCCCTTCTTTGTGTTCTATTTTCAGTAAAGGAAATCTGCACATATGCCGGCAGACAATATAGTTGCTTTCCTTTATACGACGATGTACTGTGTCCTTTGAGATCATACTATAAACTCGTTGAGAAACTTATCGGAGTGACATTTTTTGCGACGAAACACGTCGCAAGATCTTGCGACCGAATCTTTCACTAGTCTTTCTGGGTCTGCCAGATAGTTTTCTCGAATATAAATTGTAAGTTTTTGATAAAATTTTATTAAGTGCAGATCTGCTTCTCCCAGTTTTTTTACATATTTGAGAAACTGTTAGGCTATTAGCTTTAAATCCACGTATATTAGAAATCTCATCTTCAGAAATTTCAATGTTCCGCGGCATCTTTGCAATTGAAACAAGTCAAACAACTTTGCTCGTTTGGGTAACTTCAAGTGTATTTCTGCGCGTTCGCATTAATTCTGTACGCGCGCATTCGAAAAAGAAATAATTGCATATGAAGCAGTTTCAAATTTGTCTTTATGAGACAACGTAATTTTTTTTATTTTTTTTTTTATTATTCAAGTCGAAATTATTTTACTCAAATTTAAATTCCTATAACAAATTCATATTGTTCTTAATATGAAGTATAAAATTTAATTTCTTATATCTGACATAATAAAATATAATTGCACAAGCATCTGTGTCTTTATATTTATGAGACGCACTGTATATATGTATTACATTTTTAAATTAAAGAATTCTATAATATATTGGGTTTTTTTGTTTCGATGTGTATAACTATAGAATAAAATGTGTGTAGAATGTTAACATGAAGAAGATTTATATTATTAAACTAAAGCAAAATAGAAGTTAAACGCATATATAGAGATAGGTAAATTCACTTTTAATAAATTCTAAAATAATTTTTGTTATCTTATAATATTAAAAAAATTGTTAATTTTTAAAAATTTTTACTAACCATAGAATATTTTAATTTAGTGTTTTTTATATATTTTTTTAAGTGTATATACTACAGAACAGAGGAATCCATATACACGTACTCAAATGCAAATATAAAGGAAATACAGGTCAACTCACTCTTGTTAAATTGTAGTTTTTAGCAGCTTGCAATATTTTTTAACACTTTCGAAAAATAATTTTGTTAACTTTCAAAATCATTTTAAATATTTTTTAAAACTAAAAAATATATTCATACATTGCTTTTGAAAAAGTGCTGTTACAAAATGTTGGTAGTTAACCATCGTATTAATTCAAAACTTTCTTATAATGTTATTATACTAACTTGTAATACTTGAACTGCAATTGATATGATTTATTTGTATGAATACTTGTATTTGATACCTTGATTGATCAATTGATATGATTAATATGATTCATTGATTGATATGATTGATTAATATGATTGATTGATTGGTAAGATTGATTGATAAGATTGACTGATAAGATTGACTGACTGATATGGTTGACAGATTGATTCATATGATTGATTCATATGATTGATTGATTAATTAATATGATTAATATGATTTTTATGATTGAATGATATTATTAATATGATTTATTGATCGATATGAGTGATTGATATTATTCTTTGGTTGTTTAATATGATTGATTGATTGGTTTGATTTATTGATTAATTGATATGATTGATATGAATGATTGATATCATTAATATGATTGATTGATTGATTAATTGCTATAACTGAGTGTTATATGACTGATTGTATACTTGTATTTGCAATCTAATCGAACTTTTTGATAACTTTTTTTTATGAAAGTCACAAACATATACAGATAGGTAAACTGACTTTTGATAACATAATTTATTAAGTTTTTTATTTTTTTAAATTTTGATAACTTAATTTTGAAAACGTTTTTCAAAGTTTTTTTTTAATTTTTTAATTTTGTAAACTTTTTAATATTTTTTTTTATTTACAAATTTTTTTTAATTTTGAAAACTTTTTTAATATATATACACAGTCTGTATCGGTTATATGGTCACCCATGCGGTCCTGAAAAATATGACCTTATAAGCGGGGTGACCTTATATGCGGTGTAAGCAGGTATTTTATTTTAGACAATAAATATTATTAATAAGTTAGTTATATTAGTACAATAATGTACAAAGAAGCTATGAACATATAATTTATAAAACAAGAGGTATAAACAAGAATTGCTTCACACTTAAAATTTTGAATTGGTTAGTATACTCGTAGTAGTAAAAGTAATATTTTATGCAAATTTGTTTGTTTTTTATCGTAGTTGTTAAAACTAATTTTTCTTATTCATGAACAGTTTTAAAATGGTCATCTGTGACTTTGGGATTGGTAAAAAAATATCTGAAAGTATTTAGTGCTTTGAGAGCTTCTGCTCGCGTTGTCGGTTTAGCTTCTAATTCAATGTCATTATCATAGTTTTCATCAGTGTTAATATTTAAAATTTCCGAAACTACTATTTCTAATATAGAAGGTTTACCATGGACTTTACCGATGTCACGTCAGCGGCCGATACCTGGAAGAAAAACACCAATAGGTGTGAAGAATATTTTAACACGGCTTCCCCTTTGTCCAATAAGCAGTCTTTTTCGGAAGGTACATACCTGCAAAGGCGTGACTATTGCCACTCGTGGGTAAAGTCCATTAGTTTCAATCTTATTGTCAACAATTTCATATGTCAGTTCGTCATGTAATATTCAAACGGCATTCCGTAGTTCTTGCACAAATTTAATAGGGACATATCATCACCATCATCATCATTGTCGTTGCCTTCGAATGATAATTCTTCACATTCTTGAAGACAAGGATCTCAAAAACAATTTTCAATGGTCTTTTCTTATATGATATTCCAACTCTTGTCTACGTAACATATGGCAGTTAACACAGTCACGCAGAACTTCTTTTTCTGATCAATTGCAGGAATGATGTCTTATAGAAGCAGCTTTCGGTAATTTATCTTAATATTTTTCATAATCACTTGATCTAATTGTTATGCCATACTGGTTTAGTTTATAGGTAAGAAAACAAGTTCAATCGGATTTAAATTGGGCGATGGCGGTACAATGCAATGGGCGGTACAGACATCCGCGATTACAGCCACTTGTCTGTGCAAATTTTATCGAAACGCCGAATTCCTTTTTACTAAATTCTTATTGTTATCCAGGCCTTTCGGTTCGCATCGTAAGATACACGCAAAGATTTGCAGTTTTTCAAACAACGAAATTGAGAAATTTACCAATAACTAATGGAGTCAATTCTCTGAGCCATCCATCCATATTCGCTGCTAATAAAACGGCCAATCTTATTTTTGCTTACCTTCCCACCACTTAATTTTTCGTTTTTAAAAGTAACAAGTTTTATCTGGCAAAACATGAAAAAAAAAACAGTCCAAATTTATCAAAATTAAAAACATTAGTTACAAGGTCTGTGCCTATTGAGAATGTCATTTAACAAGTTAACAGCATTGATTCGATTCTTTGGAAGTAAAATTCGGTTTTCCTAGTCATGCAGCAATTTTCAGAGATTCTTCTTTTACGATAATCCATGTATTGGAACATTCTGCAATCTGGCACATTTTATCGAAGTGAAAAGATCTTTTTCAACATTCTCAAATATTGAAACATTCAGGCTTTCGCTATTGGTTGATCACATCTTCTGTTTAACAAAATTTGAACCTTAAGATGTTATTCAGTGTCACTCTCTTTATTCCATCAGTCTTCGCGAAAGCTGGTTTCGATACAATCGAAATACCAGTTTTCTATCAATTTTTGTTCCGCAATTGTCAAAATTTTCGTTTTGCTGACATCTCTTATTCACAACTGACAATTAACAAATGAACGAAGACTTTACACGTAGCGATAAGTAATGAAAAATACAAAAAATAAAAAATGCGTGATTTAATTTTTCTCTTCACGGAGGACAATTTTTATTCAGTCGTAAAGAGTGATGGCATATTTTCTAAGAATCGGTATCTAATGCGACAGTTGAGGGAGAAATCTCCAGAGCTTAGGAAAATCTTTCCGACAGAAAAGAGTTTCTCTTATGGACTACAGCCGAAAAGAGGAGATCCCTTCCCTCCCCTGAGTGTCGGTGCGTATCTAGTCACGTGGTATGCAATATTATAGCGAACTCTAAGGCTCCGTTTAAAAAGAAAAAAGGTCTCCCACTCATTCTAAAGCTATAAAAAAATCAATTGACCTTTCTTTACCATACAGAAGTTCGAACTTGTGGACTTTAGCAAACGCACGGAAGATTCAACGATGGAAAAAGGGGAAGATTGACTAGAAGGAAAGAAGTTCCTCCTTCAGGATGTCCATCCACTTCTTTTTAAAGCTATTAAAAATGGAAAGCATCGAGTGACCAATACAAAGAGGCCGTCAGTTGAAGATACTTGAATGTGAATGATACGTCTATTCGGGACTTTACTCAATAAAAAAGCATAAAACTATTAAGATATTTTTCAATAAAAAAGTAGATAAAAGATGACCATATGACCATATATCCGATAATAGCCATTGGAAACTGACCATATAGGCGGTGTATTTTAACACGTAATACCTATTCAGTCAGCCGGAACTTACGAAAATTGACCTTATAAGCGGGATGACCTTATAAGCGGGTGACCATATATCCGGTACTGAGTATATATATATATATTATTTAATTTTTTTTTAATTTTGAAAACTTTTTTTTTATTTATAAAGTTTTTTTTTTTAATTTTGAAATTTATTTTAATTTTTTAATTTTTATATTTTGATAAATTATTTTTTTTTTTTTTTTTAATTTTACTTACAAATATTTTTATTAAGTATGTATTAATCTAAAACTTTTATAGGATCAAAAGAAGATATAAATTATTAAACTAAAACATAATGAAAGTCCTATACATGTATACATATACGGATAGGTAAACTCACTTTTGAAAACTTAATTTATTAAGTTTTTTTAAATTTATTTTTTTAATTTTGATAACTTAATTTTTTCCGAGTTTTTTTCAAGTTTTTTTTTAACTTTTTCATTTTGTAAACTTTTTAATATATTTTTAATTATTTTTTATTTTTTATAAAGCTTTTTTATTTTTGAAAACTTTTCTTTTAACATTTCAAATATTTTTTTAATTGAGTTTCTTAATTTTTTTTAACTTTTTAATTTTGTAAACTTATTATTATTATATAAACACACACGCACATTAAAAAGGATAGCAGTACATTTTATTTTAATATTTTAAACAATTCGTTTTGAATTGTTTTTACATGAATGTCAGATAAAATGTTTTCACTAACGCAATCCACTCCGTTTAAAAATGAGGAAATAATAAAATCTAAATCTATAAGTGTTAATAATATGTCTCCTAGTTTTTCAAATATTTGTCGATTATTTAATATATAACAGGTGTGAAGGTTTTGAGATTTCTGATTAAAAATGCATCCATCATGTTCAAAAATGCGATTTAGTATAGTCAATATATAAATGAGGGGAATACAATTTTTTGTTTTGAAACATCAAAATCTAAACGCATAGACATATATTCTTGATCAATTAAAACCACCCCAAATTATCAAATCAAGATATTATTTTGCAGGTTCAAATCTTACTTAAAACTTGTGGAAAAAAAAATATTATTTTCAAAAATAAATTCTCACTACCGCCAACAGATGGCACCGTCAAAAATTTTCTTGAGAAAACATAAGACATTTTTATCTTCATTTAAATTCTAAGACAATTAAAAAAAATTAAGACCCCCCCGAAAAATAAGCCCCCCCCCGAAAATGTAGTCTCTTCATACTTCCTCTCGAAAAGACCTAACTCACTATGTTTTAGTATGATATTTCCATTTCTACTCTAAGTCAAATCGAAAAAAAAATCAAGCCCCCCCCCTAAAAATAAGCCCCTAAAAATTAAGCCCATCGAAAAATTTAGCCCCTTTATACTTCCTCTAGAAAAGACCTAACTCACTATATTATAGTATGATATTTCCATTCTAACAATAAATCCATTAAAAAAAAATTAAGGCTTCCTCAAAAATTTAGCCCCTCCTACTACAGGATGATCAGATAATCCTCTTTTTTCCACCCACAGGTGGATTACACCCTCCTCCTCTATCCACAAGGTGGATTACTCCCGCCTCCTCTATCCTCACAATCCACAATCCACCTGATGGGGCCCAACTCTCCTTTCTCCCCTACCCTTTTTAAAACAACAGTGTGGACGAAGCTAGCTAACCAATGAACTTACTCGAGACTTTTGTATAAGTCCTGTACGCATGCTCAGTCACATCGAAATCAGTTAACATATAAGAGTGATGTCGCATGACAAAAATCAGATTGTTTCGAAATGTCAGACACTCTAGAATTTCAAACTCCTGTATCTCAGCCATTTTTTAAGATAATGGAAAAAATGCTCTGGAATCCTTGTATTAGGATCAAACACTTGAAAACACTTTTTCAATTTCCGATTTTAGGCAGCTTCCATTAATAAAAGTGAAAAGCTACCTATTACAGTCGTCCGGAGGAAAGCATTTCCGTATAATTTTCGTATATATTCACCCATCATGACCCCCCTCACACCAAAACCTCCCTCCATTCAAATGATGATATATATATATATATATATATATATATATATATATATATATATATATATATATATATGTCATATCTCTCTCTCTCTCTCTCTCTCTCTCTATATATATATATATATATATATATTTGTCATGCTGTAACCATCGTAGTTATGAATCGATTTGGATGTGATTGAGTATGTGCATAGTACATAACAATGTCTTGTACGAGTTCGTTGGCCAACTTCATCCGCCATCTTGTTTTAAAATGGCGGCCACTTAAATATTTACCCCCCCCCCCCCAAAAAAAAATATATATATATAGAAATTTAAATTTATTTTATATATGAAGTGTTAGGCCTTAATACAAGGTTTCCGGGCATTTTTTCTTTTATATGTAATTTAAAAAATGGTTTAGATATAGCAGCTTGAATTTCTAAGGTGGTTGAAATTTTGAAACAAGACAACATATTAAAAAAATCAGGTATCTGTTTATAAGTTTTAGTGAACGTGATTTCTTGCAAATTATCTTTCACTTTTGTAACCATTTTCCTAGTCATACGCATAAAACTATTAAACAAAAATATAATTTGCAGATCAAATAAAAAACAACAGCTGGAAATAAATAAGCATTGCACTGCTGCGCAATACTTAAATTTATTCATATACGTTCTCGTCAAGCTTGGCGACAGTTAACGAAATACCGCCAAATTTGGAGCCTAAAAATAGCCAGAAATGAAGCCAACTTGGCTATAGCTGACTAATTTAGTGAAGTTATCATCCAAACTTAGTATTGACTAATCCTCTCTTATCGGGTTCTTCACAGTTTACCTTCATATAAAATTTGAATAAAATTATCTTCTAGAAAAATTTGCAAGTTTTTAAAACCAAGAAATAGGGAAGCTACCTTTTCCTCAAGCCGGAAGGGTTTTTTGTACTTCTTTTTGAATTAAAAAAGTAAATTTATTTAAATGACCGACATTTTAAAACAAGATGAAGGATTATCTGGCTAACGAACTCGCTAGGGATCTTGGTATGTGAGGTACACATGCTTAGTCAAGTCCAAATAGGTTAATAAATACGCTTGCTATCGCATGAATAAAATCAGATTCTTTCAAAATGAACACGAGAAATTCAAATTGCTATATCTCAGCCATTTTAAAATATAAAGATAAAACAAAAAATGCTCCGGAATCCTTGTATCAAGGTGAAACGCTTAAAAGAAAACGCATTCCAATTTCTAATATATTTTACCTCTTTTTAAATTTTTAAATTATTTTTTTATTTTAAATGTCCGCTATTTTGAAACAAGATGGCGTTTGAAGCTGGCCAACGATCTCGATCGAGAAATTGGTATATACTATGCCCATACTAAGTTACATCCAAATCGGTTCATAAATTCGAGAGTTACAAAATCAGATATATAAGTAATTTCATCTTATTGTATATATATATATATATATACAGTGAACCATAAAAAAAGTTGGACAACAGCTTCTATTGATTTCATTGTTTAATTATTTTGCTCTATGTTCTTTACAAGTAAAAGTTTATTTAAAATAATAACAATTATTAAGATGATTTACACAGATTTATTTTACTTTAATAAAACTTATATCTAAATTATAAATTAATAAAACGTAGTGATGATATACCATTCAGCACCAAATAAAAACTTCACACTTACTCAATATCCCCAAAACAACAACAACAACAAAAAAAAACACTTTTAAATTTAAAACAAATCCATCTAATATTTTGTGTGATGTCCTTTTGCTGCTATTACAGCTTTTAGCCTCTTATTCATCGAAAGGCCCAGTTTTTCGGTTAAATCTGATGGTACATTTTGCCATATATTGAGAATAGCAGTTTTTAGTTTATTTTTATTCTTAATCTCCTTTTCTAGTAATTGTTTCCTCATGTAAGCCCAGAAATGTTCTATAGGATTTGAATCCGGACTTTGTGAAGGATGGGGTAGCACTTTTTTTACTTCGTATAATAACCATTCCTGTGCAATCCGAGCGCTATGCTTAGGATCACTGTCTTGGACAAAAGAAAAATTTAAATTTAAATTTAATTTTGAAGCTGTTTCTGGTAAATTTTCTTTTAGAATGTTATATGAATATATCATTTTGTTCATTGTGTCTTCAATGAACACTAGATTTCCAACACCACTAGCTCCTATTGAACCCCATACCATAACGCATTCGCTACCATGTTTTACAGTCGCTTTTATATTTGCTGATTTTAGTGCTGTTCCTTCCCTACGCCATACAAAATGCCGACCATCAGATACAAATAAATTAAATTTCGACTCATCTGTAAAAGTAACAGACTTCCAGAATTCCCGTGGCTTTCCAACATATTGTTTAGCATATTCAAGACGTTTTCTTACATTTCGAAGAGACAAATATGACTTTTTTTTTGTGGTGTGTGTGCTTTGTATTCTTTGGAATGAAAAAATTTCTTATAGTCTGTGGATGCACATTCACTATAGATGCCTCCTTCAACTCTCTGGCTATCTTTACAGCAGAAATTTTAGGACTCTCTTTCAAAAATCTCACAATCCGTCTTTCTATTTGAGACGAGGAAATCTTTCTTGGCCTACCACTTCCACTAGGTCTTTGCAAAAATCTGTACTTTTTGTATGTATTTATTATGTAATGCACTGTTGAACGTGGCTTTTTCACAGATTCTGCAATATATCGTATACTTTTCTGCTCTTTACATATTTTAACAATTAAGTTTTTCATATCAACGGAAGTTTGCTTTTTTTCCATTTTTGAGAATTTTTAATCCATCAAAAGGAAATTTCAGCACGTTTCAGTTTCATAGATTTGACTTGGACTCGTGCCAGAAATCAACACCCTCTTAAAAATTTGCATAATGTCAATCGAAAGTAAAAGTGAAATAAGTATCCAAGTTTTATTTTGGCAGTGAAAAACGCACAGTTTATTTTTAAATTATTTAAAAATTTAATATAAAGTTTTATCAATATTAAATAAAACTATTTCAATCTTTGAATAAATTATCCTTTTCTTTAATATTGTTAGATTACGATATCATAATTAGTTAAAACAATATTAAGCAGTAAAATCGAATCTTGTTGCTGTCAAACTTTTTTTTGGTTCACTGTATATATATATATATTGACATGAGATATTCTCACATAATTTTGACTTTTAAGTCCCTGAATAATAATTTTTATTTTAGTACATATTCTTGGGGTTTTTTAATTTCTTATACTGGAAAACCTAAAATTGCATGACTGTATAACAATACTAACGATATAAATAAGTTTTGGATGATGCTGGAGGGTCCAAATATACATCGAAATTAATTCCGTCCGATTACCGTCCTGTGTCCCTGATGCTGATTTTTAAGTTAGGAGCTGTCTGTATAAAATTATTTCAATAAAAGTAATTCAATATAATTTTTTTCCGAAACTGGGAATGTTGTATTATATAAATTTGTAACAAAAATTAACCTCCACACATTTTTACGGTTGTTATTATTTTTCGAACTCTGTCCCTGGATTTTAGATTCCTTACGTCCTCTTGTTAAAATTATATAGAAAATCACTTCAGATGCTGCCAAAGAATTTTTTTCAACTTTTTTCTCATGCTAGAGAAAGAAAGCTAGAGAAAGAATGGCTAAAATTCTTTGACAGAAAATTTACTGCAGAATGTAAATCAGCATTTAAATATCAATTTCAAGCATTGTGGTTTTATTGGTAGTCTTACTGTCCCCAAGGTTTATTCCTGCACTTTTCGAGGTAAATTAATTTTTTTTAAATTTAATCCAATGCAAATAACTGTTCCTAAAAATCAATGAACATTCTGGCTATCATTTAGTCTTAACAAGATTTGCCTAAAAATATTTGATAATTTTCCTTACCATCCTTTTTTTCCTTATCTTCCCTTCCTTAACATCCCTTTAAGACAATATTATACCAAAATTTTGTACTAAAATTACTACATCGTTATTATTTTTTATTTTAATGTTCTGTGGGCACTATTCAATTCATTATAAGTAAAAATTGAGATGAAAATGAAAAGTTAGAGAGGTAAAATGTCAATGATTAAACTCACAAGTTTAACTTAAACCTCAGTTAAAAAAAAATCGTCGATGCTGACCACTTTTTCTTTATTTTGGATGACTAAGGCATTTGTCTATAAGTTTAAAATGTTATTTTATTACTAAGTTTAATTTCACTAGATTTTTACTCCTGAAGGTTAAAATTTTGCGAGAATGATTTTGCCCGCTGGTGCCTAGATTTCTACACCCCGATATATATATATATATATATAGTTCCTATAGTTATAGTTCCTATATATATATATGTATGTATGTATATACAGGGTGGTCATAAAAGAACTTCTCCGATATATGTACCCCTAGCGAACTAACCGTTCAAACAATCGATAGGAAATTTCAGATTTAGTTATTTGAAGGTATGCGCTCGAGATCGTGATGATTTAAAACAATAGAGCTCTCACGGCTACTGTGAGAAAATCTCAAAAATTTCGAATGGCAACACATATTTTTTTTTTTCCTGCGCAAATACATCAGCGCATTTAAAAAACATAAATGGCGTTGTAATGATACACGTACGATAAAAATTGCCGGCGTAAAACAGTTGTAAAAAAGACCATTGTAAAGGACCAATGACAACACAATGGAGAAGAGAGAAAAAAACATTTATTTTAATGAGCAGTTTTCAACATGCCCACCTTCGCAGACAATAACGCATTGCATGCGTGAGACTGTTGAGAACAATGCCGAACGTAACATCGCAGAAGTAATCTGTACAACTTCACGTTTTGGCATCTTTCAATTCTGACAAATTTCTTGGATTTGTTGTGTAGACCTTTGATTTCAGATAACCCCAGAACCAGAAATCCATTGCAGTGAGGTCGGGGGATCGTGGTGGCCACGAAACTGCAAAGTTGCGAGAGATGATTCTATCATCAAAGTGCTGTTGCAGCACTTGTCGAACAGATGTGTCTATGTGTGGAGGAGCGCCATCTTGCATCCATACAATATCATTAACGACATTTTGCCGCTACAATTCTGGAATTACGTAATTCTGCAAAATTGTTGTACACCGAGCACTTGTGATGGAGCACATTTTCATACCTGCGGAAGTGACCTCCTCGAAAAAGTACGGACTGAGAACGAATGTGTTTACGATGCCGCACCACGCAGTGACTTTAGCATCATGTAAAGGCGTTGGTGTCACTTCGTGAGCATTTTCATCAGCCCTGTTCTTGGAGTTTACGTTCCCAGTTAAATAGAAATGTGCCTCATCCATCCACAATATTTGCAATGGCCAGCTGTTATCTTCATCATATCTGATGAGAAAATAATTTGCAAAGTCTAAACGCTATTGCTCGTCTCCCGGTTGCGCAATATCTGGATGCGCTGGAATCGATAGGGAAACATCCGTAGAACAGTGCGCAGAATCTTGAGGTTGTTGTTTTCGGTACATCCAAACTGCGCGCAACACTTCTTGCAGTATGCAATGGATTTGCAGTAATCATGTTATGCGCTTCCGCAACAACTTCAACAGGAACAGATTGTCGTCCAAATCGTGATCGATCACATGTGCATCCAGTTTCTTAATTTTTTTTCACAAAATCACGTACAGTTTTTACGGAACATGGATTCGTCGTAACGTATGATTTAGGCGATGAACTCGCATTGCTTCAACTGCATTTTTGCCGTTCAGATAAAACAGCTATATCAATTGAGCTCGTTGTTTTATTGTAAGTGTCATCTTGTTGGCACGTACGAACAACTGATTGAAGAAACAATTTTTTCCACACTGTTTATTAAAAATTTCTACACGTAATGATTTGCATATAGTGTTCTGTGATTGGTGCTTCTACTATCTATTCGTGTGAATTATGCAATTTGCGTCAGTTCACCTCGTCTTTGAATTGTCATTGGGCCTTTACAATGCTCTTTTTGCAAATGTTTTATGCCGGTGTAAAGCCCCTAAATATCACTTGGAATGCGATATTTTTCGTAAGATGCGAAACCCCAACTAAACTCTGGCTACACCATGAGATACGAAAGCAGGACTTGCTTCTGAATTGGAGTTCTTTTAACTTGCGTCTGGCTGACTTCACTATCGTACCGAAGGAGCACGTTTTCGATATGCGAGGAACGAAGGAGTGACTACAAGACATGTTTTTCCGTAGCCGATTTTTTTTTCACTTGTGAACTGTGTAACGTTGTAAGATTTCCTTTAAAATGTTTGTTTGAGTTGTGTTTATGTACACATAATGAAAATAAAAATGCAATTATTTGTTTTAGAGAGCTGAATATTACGTTACATAGGAACTGATTAGGATTAAGTGCCACGATATTACACCGGCAGTTTAATCATACGTGTATCGTTCCAATGCCATTTATGGGTTTTCAATGCACTGATGAATTTGCGCAGGAAAAAAAGGATGTTGTCATTCGAAAATTTCGAAAATTTTTCACTATAACCGTAACCGTGAGAGTTCTATTATTTTAAATCATCACGATCTCGAGCGCATACCTTCAAATAACTAAATCTGAAATTTCCTTTTGATTGGTTGAGCGGTTAGGTCGCTAGGGGTACATATATCGGGGATGTTTTTTATGACCACCCTGTATATACTATATGTAATATACCATCATTTGAATGAAGTTTGGTTTTGGCATCTGGGGGTCATGATCGTTGAAAATATACCAATATTTTCCGGAATTGTTTTTCTCCAGACGTCTGCAGTAGGTATCTATTTACATTTTGTAATGAAAGTTCCCTAAACGGTGGGCACTCTAGCCATTTAAGACCTGACCTACACGATTGCGATCACTAAGCGATCCTAATGAGAAAGAAAAAAACATTTTCCTCTTCTTAAGTGATTTAAAGTTGAGCTGCATGGACACAATTGCGTGGATTCTCCCTTTGCATAACCTGACATCGGGTATTCTTTTAAATATTTTTTTAATCAAATATAATCATATTAATTAGGAGAAATTACCAAAACTTTTCATTTCTACCAAAAATCCTCCCTCCGGTCTTAAAGGACTAGATCCTCCAAATTTCAATCAATCAATTTGACCTCTTAGGAGCTCTCATTACAAAAAGTTACAAGACTGAAAACTGAATGCGTCAAGCATTGATTATGAAAAACTTTCCAACACTTTCAGAATACTTGAACATATCTTCACCGTTTATTACACATTTGAAAACCCAATTTCAGGAATTACCATCAGTGGTTGGAAAAATATCGAATTATTTTGTGCAACCCTGTATATGATCTACACTATAGATTTGTATACATATTACATAGCCTTCTAAAAGTGATTTCAGTTAGGAAACGCATAACACTGTTGTAAATTCCCTTTCAGCAATTTTCTTCAATAAGCGGAAATGTACTGGTGATCTTTTGTGCTGCCTTATATATGATCTATAGAGTTTATACACATCAAGTAACAGACAAAAACGTAGTTTAATTTAAAAACGCGTACCACGAGCTAAAACAAACTTGAAGCGATTATTGTTTTTAGACAGTTACTGTAACAGAATTCTTTTGTGCGTCCCTGTAAACGAACGATTAATGCCATCAAACCATATTCTATAGTAAACCTCGTGTAGTGCTCCTCAGCGATATCTACCAATTCAAATATGTTTGAAATAATTTTACATCATTAAAATACACTACAAACGATTTTTCCCCATAGACCATAATGAAACGGAATTCTTTTGAGTGCTGCTGAGCGTTTTGAAAACGCTACATGCTTCATTTTCAATACCGAACATCCCATAGTAAACATAATTACCATATATATATATATATATATTGTATGACAATCCGAGTATATTTACGTAATTTAGAGTTCGAACAGACAGAAAGCTAAACCTAATTCATAAACACTTTTCAACTTTGTTGGAAAGTATTAAAAAGCTACTTATTGCAGCCGTGCGGAATAAAGCAGTTCCTGAAAATTTCTTCATATTTTCTTCGAACATGATTCCCAGATCCCAAAAACAAACCTCCACCGTCCAAATGGTGATATGTATCAATATATCCATATATATATATGTATACATATATATTTATATATACATATGTATATGTATATATATTAATATATCCATGTATATATGTATCTGAATTTTGTCGTGCTGTAATTCTCGTAACCGATTTGGATGTGACTGTGCACGTGTACAGGACATACTAAGGTCTTGACTGAGTTTGTTGGCCAGCTTCATCCGCTGTCAAGTTTCAAAACCGCGGCTACTTAAAAAAATTCAAAAATTGCACAAAAGAATTATAAATTGAAAAAGTTTTTTTCCTTTAAATTTGTCATCTTGATACAAGGATTCCGGAGTATTTTTGTTTCGCCTTCATTCTAAAATTTGACTGAAATAATGCAGTTTGAGAAACTAGAATGTCTGACTTTTCGAAACAATTAGATTTTTGTCATGCGATAGCACTCGTATTTATCAACCGATTTGGATGGGGCCGAGTTTGTGTATAAGACATACCTAGATCTCGATCGAGTTTGCTGTCTAACCTCATTCGCCATCTTGCTTCAGAATTATTTATCCTTTTTTTTAGTTCAAAAAGATGCTTGACACAAGTATTCCAGAATATTTCTTGGTCTGCCTCTATTGTTAAAAAATGACTGAGATATAGCAGTTTAAAATTCTAGGGTGGCTGACGTTTTCAAACACTCTGAATTTTGTCATGGAACAGCACTCGTATTTATTAACCGTTTTGTATGGGGCTGGCCATGTATGCAGGACATGTCAAGGTTTCGAGCGAATTTGTTGGCCAGCTTCATCCGCCATCTTGTTTAAAAATGGTGACAACTTAAAAATTTCAAATCCAAAATGATGCTAAAAAAACTACAAATTCTAAAAGGTTTTCCTTTCTGTCTTTGGCCTTGACACAAGGATTCCGGAGCATTTCTTGTTTTGTCTCCATTCTAAAATGTGGCTGAGCTATAGCAGTTTGAAATTCTAGAGTGGCCGACATTTTGAAACACTCTGATTTTTTGAAATGCAAAAGCACTCGTATTTGTTAACCGATTGGTATGTGACTGAACATGTGCACAAGACTTACTAAAAGGTCTCAACCGAGCTCGTTGGCCAGCTTCATCCGCTATCTTTTTATAAAATGGCGGACTTTTCAATATGTCAAATTAAATAGACGTACAAAAAAACTGAAATCTGAAAAAAAATTACCCTTAAGTGTTTGTCCATGTTACAAGGATTCTTGAGCATTTTTTGTTTTGTCTTTATCTTAAGAATGGTTGAGATATAGCAATTTGTAATTCTAGGGTACTGATTTTTCTATAATAAGGTTTCATTTATGTGCTTTAAAAACTGTGGGTTCTCGCAAATTTACTTTAATGTTCTAACCATTGTTGCTTCTCACATGCGCTCAAAACTATTTAGTGATATCTTTCAGCGTCGAATTTTCGCCAAATTAAGTGATATCTGGCGAAATATCTATAAATTTGGCGATCAAAAATAAATCGCCATAAATGAAGCCAACTTGGCTATAGAGGACTTATCTGGCGAAATTCTCATTCAAATTCAGTAGTGGCGAAAACTGGAATTGAATTTTCTATAATCGGGTTCCACGCATTTTAGCTTCCAGTGTTTGAGTAAAATTAGCTGAATTTTTAAAACAAGGAATATAGTAGCTATCTTTTCCTCCTGGTACATGCCGGCAAGACTTTTTGGAAATGATTTGTCAAATATTTTTCTAGTGATATATAGTTGATTTTTTAAAATATTGATTTTTCGCTTTTCGGCGTAACTATAAGTAACGAAATATTTCATTGAAAAGTTGCGTTTTTTAAAGATTTCAAAGAAAAAGATTTTAAAGAAAATTTCACTAAAAAGACTACGTATTTCACTAGCTTTTTGATTGGAAAAACTAAATTGTTTTGTCTTATTGTTTTAGTTTAAGGCTATGATGCATTACCGTGTCCGCCGCTTGACCATGTTTTATCAATGTGCTCACACTCATCAGTTGTCAAACCGCTATTTTTTAATATATCACCTATAAAATACAGTTTTCTATTTTTATATATGCATAATAATATAGTATAAATATATTTATATTAACACTTTACATTTCTTTAACACTTTGAAGGTGGGCGGCATTTTCCGTGTTTTTGTATATGTATCGGGCAAATCCAGTTTTTGCGCACGGGAATCAACTTAATAACCTGCTTCTGAATCACTGCTAAATTAATGAAGAGGCGCCGGATTAACAGGAGCAAACCAGGCCATACGTCCACCACTAATTTTAAAACGTTATTTTTATGTTAATTAATCACCGTGATTAATTAGGACAACAAAACCTTTTTAAAATTAGTGGTAGACGTATGCCTGATTGCCTATTTTGCTTTCATGAAGAGGCAAATAGTAAGTACGTGGGCGTTTTTTCATTGGAAAAATGTCACTTTCCTTTGAGTAATTACTGCCAGAATCTGAAAATTCACAATTACGGTAATAATAATATGATAACTTATCAGCACTGTTGCAAAATATTAGTGGATTTTCCATAAATCCACTACTATAAATTCCAAGTTCTCACCAGACAGTTTCAATAGTTATTTATGTTTACATAGTAATGGACATTCCGTGAATAAAAGAAAAGAAAATTGCTATTTAAAATTTCCTACCATGAATTCGGAACAATTATCACGTAAATGAGATTACAGTCCTTCCGTACTTGACTCAAATCTACCACACGCACGTTGAATTAGTGAAAAATATGGAGTCTTTGTTGGCCGGGGATGAGTTAAAAAAGCATGATGACACGCCAGAAGTATGGGATTTGTATGAGCATCAGCATAGCTTCTGTTGAAAAATGACATCAAAGATATATATTATTAATATACCTCTGCTCTGTTAGAGATCTATTCATAACCTATTAAAGGCGACCTACAATCACAAGAGAAATGTCTCTATCATAACAATTGATGATTCTCATCATCACAACCGGAGTAATTGATACAAGTCTCTTCGCAATAAGTTCTGTTTGCAATCATTAAACTGACCCCTCCCATAGCCGGAAGCGATGATAGAAGATTGTAACTTCCATGTATGGAAGAGATCGGTTTAACGATTTAACGTTCGTGCGATACAGTTTTAAATTCATACAATTTTGTTCTGTAGGGAATTTTGCAGCTCCGAGAGGCGGGGGACAAGAGGAAGTTCCAGGAGAAATTTGCACTTTTAGACCATTACGAAATACAAAATCTAAAATCTTCAGAAAGGATATTTTGATGCTTTAGATAAAAATCCACCTTGGGGCACTCCCTGAATTCATTACGAATACGATGCTAATTGACATCTATTATGATTCTCGGGAGAAGGGACAATTCTTAATAGCATAGCCTATTTTGAAGAGGAAAGGTGAAAGTAGATGTCTTAAAGGCTAACTTGAGTATAACCTTGATTTAGCCAAGCCCAATGAGGAAGATACTACAGGCGTATGGAAGAAACTGCATTTAGGGATTTCGTACTTTGAGGCAACCATTGCTGCCAGAATTTTGTAAGACTATCCTTAGGACCCAGATGGCTGGTCGAGGATATATTTCTAGATATGATAAGCCAGTTTCACACAGCAAGACGATTAAACCTTTTTCTCGAAGTCGCCCAATTATGTGCAAAATCTTCGAGTGTTCGGTAATGATATTAGTAGTTGCTTGCAAATGAAGCTCTAAGACGATTATGAGAGACATTATTCCCAGCAAAGAAAGAAACAGTGGGCCATCAGCTGGAAAAAAGATGGCAGCCAGTAGTGGTATCAGCGATAAAGTGCAAGGGGGCCATTACTTAAACCTGTCGAAAAGTGTCCAAGCCGAATGCAGCTGGCCCATCAGTGATGGCCAACAGCAGGCCAGCATTGGTATGCCATCACATTACTTCAATCCGGCACTTTTCCTGCAGTGCTAGCACCTATTCCACTGCTATTCCTTTGCTGGCCCAGCACTTTCCCTTACAAAAATTTCTTGTAGAATTCTATAAAAAAACAAAGTATTTTATAATTATGGCTCTTTTTTCACCAAGAGCTATAGAAACATCCGTAGAAATGTCTATAGAAATATTTGAACTGCATGTGGTCACCCTCCCAAGTACTGACCGCTCTCGATGCTGCTTGATTTTTGTGATCGGACATGAACAAGTGCTTTCAGCGTACGCTACGATTGCCCATAGTTTTCAACCTCTCATTACACTATTTCAAGTTTGTTTCTTTTGTGATTTACGTTCTCAATCATTAAACTGATATAGAAATTATTCTATTGTATAGAAATCCAATGTATTTTATACGCTTTTTTTATTATTGATTCTGAACTGCGTAAATTATGAAAACCGAAATCCTTTGTAACCTAGTAAAACCAAATTTAAGGAGAAAAAAAAGGGCGTTGAAATAAAGAATTTATTTATTTATTCATTTACTTATTTATTTTGTTGCTGGCAGTGGTGCTATATTTTTTACAGTTAAAAAAAAAATTGCTTCACAGCTTAAATTGTGTTAAGATATTCATTTCAGATTTGTGTTCAAATACTCAATGTCTTCGATATTCGCAGAGCCACCTAGCGTAAGGGTTCCCAGCAATAATACTGCAAAAGTTTGTGCACTTCCATGTAGTGGTGGGCCAGCGCATGAGATAAAATGGATGCCCACCAGAATTTTATCTCATGATTTCCAACAGCAAAGTTGACTGAAGCTGTCCAGCAGTGGTCATGCAGTGGTAGACCATCAGCCAGCACTTCTCCATCATTGCCAGCACCTATCTTGCTGCTGGCCAGCAATTTCGTCATTGCTGGGTTACATCACGCAGTTCTTAACAATCTCATAGGATGTTACTTGCGCGATAGAAAAACGTGCTATGATTCAAGTTAGAGGTCAACCACCGCCCCCTGGATACTAGGCCTGAGCGCTGACACATAAATGGTGGCTGCCGAAGGCGGATTTTTTTCAGCGTGTGTACGGTCCCTTGAATTTTGATACCAATAACATTTTAAAGTTTTTTCCGCATTAATCTTCTGAAATTAAAGAAATCAAAGAAATCTTTTATGAAATACTTGTGTCAAAATTTGAGGGACCATCCCAGCAAAGAGGAAATTGCTGGCCAGCAGCAAGGTAGGTGCTGGCAATGATAGAGAAGTGCTGGCTGATGGTCTACCACTGCATGACCACCGCTGGACAGCTTCAGTCAACTTTGCTGTTGGAAATCATCAGATAAAATTCTGGTGGGCATCCATTTTATCTCATGCACTGGCCCACCACTACATGGAAGTGCACGAACTTTTGCAGTATTAGTGCTGGGAACCCTTACGCTAGGTGGCGCTGCGAATATCGAATACATTGAGTATTTGAACACGAATCTTAAATGAATGTTTTAACACAATTTAAGCTCTGAAGCTAATTTTTTTTGAAACTGTAAAAAATATAACACCTCTGCCACCAACAAAATAAATAAGTAAATGAATAAATAAATAAATTCTTTATTTCAACGCACTTTTTTTCCCTCCTTAAATCTGGTTTTACTACGTTACAAAGGATTTCGGTTTTCATAATTTACGCAGTTCAGAATCAAAAATAAAAAAAAGCGTATAAAATGCATAGGATTTCTATACAATAGAATAATTTCTATACCAGCTTAATGGTTGGGAACGTAAATCACAAAAGAAACAAACTTGAAATAGTGTAATGAGAGCTTGAAAACTACGAGCAGTCGTAGCGTAAACCAAACAGCATCGAGCGCGGTTAGTTCTGGGGAGGGTGACCACATGGAAACAGCTGAAAGTTCAAATATTACTATAGGCATTTCTACTATAGACACTTCTACAGATATTTCTATAGCTCTTGGTGAAACTAGCTTATAGAAAAAAGAGCCATAATTATATAATACTTTGTTTTTTATAGAATTCTATAAGAAAATATTGTGAGGGAAAGTGCTGGGCCAGCAAAGGAATAGCAGTGGGATAGGTGCTAGCACTGCAGGAAAAGTGCCGGATTGAAGTAATGTGATGGCATACCAATGCTGGCCTGCTGTTGGCCATCACTGATATGCCAGCCGCATTCGGCTTGGACACTTTTCGACAGGTTTAAGTAATGGCACCCTTGCACTTTACCGCTGATGGCACTGCTGGCTGCCATCTTTTTTCCAGCTGATGGCCCACTGTTTCTTTCTTTGCTGGAATACATAAGTTTAAAATAATCCGCATTCGGCAGCCGCCATTTTTGTGTCAGCGCTCAGGCCTAGTATTCAGGGGGCGGTGAGTCAACGCTCACTGAACATTAATTACTCGTATATGCATATTTGGAAAAGGGAAATTTTCATGCCAAATTCTGATTTAATCGGATATTTTTTTTTCTCTGCGTGGTTTTTATTTTTTTTAATTGGAAAAAATTATACTTTCAGAGCGAACCAGTAGAATAGAACATAAGAAAGTGTACCTAGCCAAAACTATTTTTCGTGTTCAAAACAATCGTACTAGAAACATTATATTTTGAATTTGTCTCGAAGCCATATAATTCAGTCCGGTTAGAAAACCAATAATACAGCTTTCAGCATAAATGTGTCAATGGACACAGTGCATGGCATCTTTAAGACTAGGTTCTTCACGTGTATAATTGAAAATTTATGATGATTTCAGATCTTGATTGTGTCTTTTCTTATTTTGTCATCGCATATGAATTTTCATGAGAGTATGCGAGAGATCTAATGAATTGCCGATACCGCCATCCTCTTCATAACGAGAAATTCCATCTACAAGGATAGGTTTGTAGAGTTTTGCTGTATTCAAAGCAGTGTTTTACACTTCCTTCCTAGATTTTGCATCGCTGTACAACTTTTCTGGAAGTTTGTCTGTTGGTATGTAACTGCAGCATACTATAATGGGTTGATGCATCCTAAGTTATTTATACTCTTTAAGACTAGTTTGGATTATTTCCCCTACCTCTCAACTAAAGAAATATCCTCTTGTAATCATGATGTACACAAAACTGTACATCACGAGGATTCGGTGTACCTTTTCAACATCTGCTCAAATTATAGATGATGCGGTTGAGTGTGATCATAGAGCACACCAAGAACACGTAAATACATTTCCAACATAGAATATGAAAAACGCACATTGGTCTAAAACTATTTCGTAAGTTACATGAAGAAGCAATCCACACAGAAAAAACAACAACAGAAAGTAATCTTTTATCACAAGGACTGCAAAACGTTGTCACTAAAAATTTAAGTAACTCTTTATTTACAGAGAAAATTTTATCCCCACTTCTTTCGCACAGTTCTTAAAAGCAGAAATTACTAACTGGCCATGAAAAGAATGAAATATTTTCTGCCGTTTTATCAGTTTGGTTTCGAAAAATAAATTCAAGAATAATAATTTCTAAAAAAGTATTTCATCTTTATTACAAAGAATATAGGCTTGCACTTATAGAAATAATATTTGGTATATTTATAAGTACAACTGCACATATTTTGCTCCATTGTTTATCGGGTGCGGCGCCAAAATCCGGACAAAATTCATCTTGAATTTCCCGCCGTACGGTACCATTTAGCGAGATAGCGATTGGCGTCCAAATAGCTACACGCATGTACTAAACAGTCATAACCTCGAATAGTCGCGATGTTGAAAGCAAGTGCGGAATATACCCGAAAAGCCGCGATTATAGAAAGTGTTCGCGCTGGGTGCTCACTGCTCAGCGACAGAAATCATTCGATTCTTCGTATACCCAAGATCGACTGTTATGATGTCGTAGTAAAGTAATACGAGTCGGAGAATTCCAACGAAGGCTTTGCGTCGTTTTGCAACAAAAATCTGGTTGTCGGACAACGTCGACATGTTTTGGTCCAAAGAATTCTGGCCTCCCAACAGCCCAGATTTAAATCCTTTGGACTTATATGTACGGAGCGTGATTGAAACGGTTACGAACAAGTCTAGACATCCAAACTTCACGTCGCATCATTGAGAGTTGCTATTGAAGCGGCATTCGCCGATATGGACCGTGCCGCATTACAACGGGCCTGTGAACGCTTCAAAATCAGACTGGAGGCAGTCATTCAAGCAAGGGGAGGATATATTGAATAAATGTTGTTATCTATGACATTACCAACAATTTAGTACAAAAAAATTTTACACTTTTCGGTTTTTTCAATAAAAAATTATGTTTGAAAACAATATTTAATTTGTCCGGATTTTGGCGCCGCACCCGCTATACATTTGTTGAAGCACTGAGAACTTTGATTTACAATTCTTTAGTCTATAATCAACTGTAAAATAAAAATATCTATTCCACATGTTCAAGATTTTTTAGCTCCTAATAGCATTCCCACATAATTTTGCACACTGATGCATGGTATTTAAAGTAGAGATTTGTTGAAAATTATAGGCAATATTTCCATTTCTGAAGTATACTAATTAAAATAAATGGAATCTACCCTATATATATAAAATCCTAATGAAACTAATTTATGAAACGGCTGAAATGAAACGAATTTATGAAACGATTTAATGAAACGACTGAATAAACAACTGATTATGTTTCACGGCGATTTCTCCTAAAATATGGAATATTATGCAATGAAATTAACACCAAAAATCCGTATTAATCCGCAGATCTCAAAATTGGTATTAGAATTTTAAAATTCGAAATAGTTTTTCAGATATTAATTTTTATCTAATTTTAAATACCTTTCTCTAATGATGGCAACTCAAATTTTAATCATAACAGATTTTTTCCTCATATTTTAGAAAAGGTTATTATTGTAAGCTAATTTGGCGACCAGTTTGGCCTCCCTTAAATGTATGCTAAGATGCCATATACGCACCGGGGTACCTAATTAACGCTAAAATGGCGTTATTTTGCTTGCCATGGTAACCCGGCTACTGTTGCTTATTTATTAATAAATGTTTATTTAAATTTATTTTCTTTTTATTTAAAATAAAATGTTATACAGTCGGCTCTCGTTAATTCGAAATCGGATAAATCGAATCTTTGCTTAATTTGAACTAAACATGAAGTCCCGAAATTTTCAATGGCGGAATAACGTTAAAACTTTTCCTTTATTCGAACTCATTTTCTCTTGACTTCGTTTAATTCGAACTAATCAGAATTCCATTTTTTCATTTTTCCTTACTTTCTCACGGACTTCAGATCCTTGAATTAACTTTCTTTCTTTCATTTTTGTCAGAATGGTTCTGAACTAGTATAATAATTCCATGCATTTGAAATCCGCTTTCTTAGTGCGCCCTGTCTGTCCATCAATGACACATCCGCCCCTTCTTCTATTGTGCTTTTCCTAATCCCTTCTGTAGCATTTGACCCAGTGACATTCCAAGAAATTCACTGAGTGGACATCTGTTAAAGATAGGGGAAACCTGTTTTATCACTACATTCTACTTTCACTCTGGGGATCGAATTTTACAGTCAATGGTTTTACTTACTGCTAAATTGTTTTTGAGAAAGTAAAAGGTCTTGTTTCTTTAAAATATGGCTCCACGTGGAAGTTATAAATCGTTAACTCTAGAAGCTAAAGTGGAAATTATTAAAAAGGTAGGATGTGGCCAATCTAAGACAGAAATTGCTGCAGAATATGGAATAAAAAAGAATACGCTGTCTACTTACTTGAAAAATAAAGAATTCATCCTGAAATCATGGGAAAAGGAAAGATTTACTAAAGAACGAAAACGTATGAGAACAGCAGACCATGAGGATTTAGAGGAAGCTTTACTGTTATGGATAAAAGATGCATTGGCAAGAAATGTACCTTTGAGTGGACCTATATTGGCATCTAAAGCGAAAGAACTTGCACTACTCATGGGTATTAAAAATTTCAATTGCAGCGAAGGATGGCTGACACGTTTTAAGCAGCGAAATAACATCGTACACAAAACTGTGTGTGGTGAAAGTGGTGCTGTAGACCTAGCTGCTTGCAATGAATTCTGCGAAAAGCTACCCGAATTTATTTCTACTTATGCAATGAAAGACGTGTTTAATGCCGATGAAACAGGGTTGTTTTATAAACTTCTTCCTAATAAGACTTTAACATTTAAAGGTGAAACGTGCACAAGTGATAAACTTAGAAAAGACAGGATAACTGTGATGGTAGGTGCCAATATGGATGGAAGTGAGAAGTTAAAATTGTTAGTTATTGGTAAATCAACTAATCCACGTTGCTTCAAAGGAGTTAAAACACTGCCTGTTGATTATGTGGCAAATGCCAAAGCCTGGATGACGCGTGAGATCTCCATCAGTTGGTTAAAAGAACTGGATAAAAAATTTTCTCGTGAAAACAGAAAAATTCTATTGCTGCTAGATAATGTGCAGAGTCATTGTAAACTACCAACATTGAGCTCTATAAAGATTGAATATTTACCCCCTAATACTACAGCACAACTGCAACCGATGGACCAAGGAATAATTCAAAATTTAAAAACTCATTATCGTAAAAGGATTGTAGAACAAATTTTATTTTCGATTGACCTTAAAGAAAGCTACGACATAACATTACTCACGGCCATCAGCGATTTATATGCGGCGTGGGACGCCGTACAACCTGAAACAATAGAAAAATGCTTTCGACATGCCGGATTTATCCATCCATCTAAAAAGAGTGGTTATAATGCAAATGACGAAAACGACAGACCTTTTGAAGAAATAGAATTTCCAAACTTTTCTGAAAAGTTCCAATGCGATATTACGTTCGCAGAGTACGTAGCAGCCGACAATAGTTTAGAAGTATCTGGACCATTAACTGTGGAAGAAATTGTTGAAACAATTCACGAAAAATGCAATGAGGAGATGGAATCGGATTCTGGTGATTCTGCTACTATGTCCCAAGTGCTTTTCTTACCCACAGAAAAGTCAATTGCACAATCAATTGAGTGTTTGCGTACATTTATCCTGATGCAGCCGTCATCAGACAAAGAACTTAACTGTTTGTTACAAATAGAAAAACTGGCTAAAAAGCCAAAAATGAATAGGACTAAGCAAACAACAATTGATAATTTTTTTCATAGAGATGATAAATAAGTGTAAATAATTTCTTAAATGTTCATCTAATTTCAGGTAATAAAATTATAGTACAATTAAAACGTAATTTTAAATGCCGTTGTTCTATAGTGTATTATTAATTTTTATGTTTTATCTATATTATTTTAATATTATTAATTATTTTATGTATTTATATCTTTTAATTTAATATTAAGTCATTCTAACGATAACATCCGAAAAAAAAAAAAAAATACTATAAAATTAATTCCTTTGTAATAGTACCCCTTTAAACATGTTTTCTCTCATACTTTCCATAATTCGAACTCTGGATAATTCGAGCATTTCTTGTGGTCCCGACGAGTTCGAATTAACGAGAGCCGACTGTATATTGTTTTGTTCTATAGTTATTAATTAAACTTTTTTTTATTTATTGTTATTTCATTTTAAAAACAATAGAAAATAACTTAAAAATACAAATGTAATTGATATTCGAAAAACGTGGTTTTCACCAAATTGTCGTAAAAAAAAAATCACACCAAACCCAGTGCGTATATGCACTCTAAATTAAAATGTCTGAAATTCAGACACTTAAGTGTCTGAAATGGAGTGTTCAATTTTCAGACATTTTAAAATGTCTGAATTTTTTCCGACACTTTTTGCGTCTGAATTTCAGACACTTCAAACGTCTGAATCGCATCCATTTTTTTGTAAGCATCATACGTAGCCATGTTTGACCACGTTGAATCCTGGAAAAATATTTGGCTGTGGTCCTGCCCCCCCCCCCCCCCAATACAGCCTGATTTTTTTGGTGCTCTCAGTTTTGGTATACAATTTTCGTTACGTTGATAATTTAAATCTTTTACGACATTGTACTGATTATAATCAATATCTTGAACTTCAGGAGTAGAACAAGATTAAAAAACAAAAAATATTTATCTAAATATTAGATTTTTTTTAATTTATTTTGTTTTTAACCTTATTTTACTTTAAAAGTTCAAAATATTGATTATAATCAGTACAATTTCGAAACAGATTTAAAATATAAGCTTTACAAATATTGCACATCAAATTTGGGGGCACTACAGTCGTAGGGGGATGGGGCACTTCCCAGTTTGCCCTTCCTTTAATCAAGAAGTACTTTTGCAAAAAACGCAACCCTGCATTATAGTTGTCTAAATTGAGATGTCCGGTATTCGGGAGTATCCGTTGTGGAGGTTAATGGACATTCTCGAATAGCGAACACCTCTATTTAACGAATACTTTTTTAATCAGCAGACATACATATTTGTATATTTTTACCTCAAAAAAGTAGACATCTCCAATTATCGGACAAATTCCGCGGTCCCGAAGTGTTCGCTATTAAGGGCTTTTAAGGTACATAGATAAATATATATATATATTTTATAATCTTGTCCTACTCTAAAAGTTCAAAATATTTATTATACTCGGTTGAATGTGGAAAAAGATTTAAAATATCAGATGTACGAAAATTGCAAAAATCCCCCCCCCCCCAAAAAAAAATGAAAATATAAAAAAATATATTGCCACATAGGCAATTTTACATATACATCACTTGATAATCACAACAGCCATTTAACTATGAATAATGAAAATAAATAAATAAATATTCTACTTTAATAACATTGGGGAAAAAATGACTTTGGTATTTTGTTAAATATATTTGCGTTTTTAAACTTGTCCTACTCTAAAAGTTCAAAACTTTCATTATAATCAGTGCAAGATTTAAGATATCAGCTTTACAAAAATTCATGCAAAATCCCCCCCTCCCCCCCCCATAAAATGAAAATACTTATTTAAAAATTATGTTTTTAAAAAATTTATATTTCCACATGGGCAAGTTTTTATGTAGATCAGAGGGTACTCCCAAAAGCTCTTCAACTATCAATAAAAACAAATAAGTACATATTCTATATTAAAAACATGAGGAAAAAATAACTTATGATTTCCAAACTTCTTTCGTCTTAAATATATACAGTAACATCTGTCATTTTTGTATTTTTCGTATAAGTGCATATAAATAAAGTTACCACAATTTTAAATACGAAATCTAGTTAGAGGTTTTTACTTTTTCCCATTATAAATTTCAAATTACTTTTTTATTAAAAATAATAAAAAAATCCGTATTAGAGTTGATTGCAAATCAAATACATATGTATATTTTTACAGGCAGCTTCATATAATAGACCAGTCTCATTTACTTTATTTATCTTTTTTTAATCTGCGGTTTTATGCCAGGAAGTAAGAAAGCATTAGGCCATCTTTCAAAGTTTTTTTTTCATTACTTCCTTGTGGCCGTCATTTACTGCGAGATAAAAATTATCCATTGAAACTAAGAACTGACATTGAATATATAATTCGTAATAAAAAAGAACGTCATAAGTTTAAAAATATATACTTCTAGAATTAGTGGGGTTTTTTGCGAACAGATTCAAAACTATAAATTTCATGCAGGATTTTGTTTAGTACAATAAATAAAATCATAAAATACACTAATTTTACTACTATAAAGAAACTTACTTGAGTTGCTGCAAGAGGTAAGAAATATTCCTCGATTTGAAATTTTAAAAACTACCACAACCACAGTGAGGGAGAAAGACTTTCATCAGTTTAAAAGGTAATCCCATAATACATCCGACTAGCCATATTTAAAGAATGAGATGTTTCATCCTAAAAACAGGACCCGCCAGACAAAAGTTTCCTTTTTTTTTGCCAGCTTCGACAGGACGAAGATGAATAACACAATATTATTGATATAAATTGAAACGAGTTAACACTAAGCCCATTGCACACGCTTTGTAGAATTTCCGGGTGTAATCTTCAACCGTCGTCTATTTCTGTTCTGTGACTATCCCGCCCTTGTATCGACGACAGCTTCTAAGAGACATTTGATGTCGAGCACACACGTCAGATGTATGTATTCAATAAATAAATAATCCAAGTTAATACGAATTAAAATCACAGTACTTCACATTTCGCAAAAAACGAATTAAAATACACGCGTACATAAAAACAAACTTTGTTTGAATTACAACGTATACCACTTCGAACGAAGACATCTAAAACGCATGCGCAACTAGGAGTGCTAGTGCCCCCTGGTGGTTATTGCGTCGGAAGAATCAAAACGTCTTAAATTAAGACACGTTTAAAGCAATGAAGTGTCTTAAAATAAGACGTTTGCGGATATTTTAGACATTATTCTCAGTTTGTTTACACCATGGTCATAGTAAGACGCTTATGTATCTTAAATTAAGACATCTATAGTGTCTTAATTTTCAGATTAAGACACTTAAGTGTCTAAAATTCTTTTTCAGTCACATATGTGTCTAAATTTAAGACGCTTCTATTTGCAGTGTGACATCTGTGCCATATTATTAAATAAAAAAAATATTAAATAATAAAACAAATCATGACATTTAATTTAAACTTCAAAGCAATGTTTTAATGTTACTACTTAGTTATCCCGTCGACCAATTTCGCCAAATTATACAAATTGACATAATTTTCATTTTAAATAACGAAAGAACAAATAAATTAGTATAACATAAATAAAAATGAAAATAAAACGTCGAAATAAAAATCACTTGATGGCGTAAACACGTGTAACTTCTTTAAAATCAAGTGAATGTGACATTTACGATCAACCATTACTGGAGTTTAATCTTATAGTTTGGCGATAGATTTTTGGTCAGTGGGATAACCAAGTAGTATAATAAAAAAATGCTAACTGACGAGTTAAAAAAAAGCTATTGGCGAGATTTTCACCCGGCTAACATAAAAGTACCAAGAATTTTTTGCGATCATGGCAACTCTTATGTAATTTTATTCGAAAAAAATATTTTTATTCTTTAATCAAAATGGAAATCTTTCTTATGAAAAGCGAAGGGATCAGCCCGTAAATTGTTTATGGCAGTTACATGAATTGGACTATTATAATATAGGTAAAATGTGATGGCAATAGAATAATATTTGGTGACTTATCATCTGTGGCTGACTAACATTAAAGTACCAAAATGGCCGCCTGGAATATAAAAAGCGAAGGGATCCGTCCGGAACTGTTGATTATAGTCACATGACTTGGGCTATTATTATAGAGATTGTTTTCAATTCTGAAAACATCGCAAAGAATAACATTTTCGGCACAGATGTCACATACGCACTATATTGGCGCGATTTTTTTCTGACGGCAATTTGCCGAAAACACCAACAGCATAAACAATATCCGGGTTACCATATATCAAGCAAAATATCAACACTTTGGCGCAATTAAGCACCCGTCGTGTAGATGACATTGGCGTCAGGAAAAAATCGCGCCAATATGGTGCATATATAACATCTGTGCCATATTTCCTAACGATTAAAAATTTATTTACACGTGACTATTAAAAACAGAAAAAAACTTTAAAATTACTATTAAATGAGTACGCGTTAAAAGCAGAAAAATATTGAAAATTATGTCTTGAAAATTGTATTTACACGTGAATACTAAAAGAGAAAGGAAACTTTAAAATAATAAATACATTAATATGCGTTTTACCCTTCCTGAGGTAAAGTAAAATATTGAAATCAGTGAATGACACCAGAATTTATAAACAAATTTCGAAATACGAAAATGCTTTTGTTCACTTACTTAGTAAAAGGAAAATTTTCATTCCAATATTCTGGTGCCAATGTGGCATTTAAGAATTAAAATTAAGCTGTCCAAAAATGAACCAGCACCCTTGAAGAGGTTAAAGCAGTAAACTGTATAATTGTAGTAAATTGTATTATGTCAATCGTTTTATAACGCTGTTAAAAAATACCGGGAGGGAAAGATTCTGTTTACTTAATTCCTATTATTTTAGCTTATTTTCAAATGTTTAACTGATCTTATTTAATCAAGCATGAAAACAAACATTGGATGTCTTAACAGCAACTGATTCGGCCTTAAATTTTCGCAATCAAATGGAATTGAATGGAAACCAGTTTACAGTGAGATCGCTACAAGTTTTTTCATTATAATTCAATCTTCTATAATCTTTTTAAAACCGATCAGATTAACGTGCTTTTAGATTCTGCGGTGTCTGAACGAGGTTGGAGAGCGTAGCTTTCGGGGGCAGAGTCCCCTAGTTTAATTAATAAAAGTATGAATAAAATAAAAGTATAAATAATAAAAGTATGATTTCCTTTGCAGAATACTAATGTTTTTTTATACACATTGAATAAAACTTGCTTTTTATATTCTGCAAAAAATATGAAAATTTAATGATATGAGAATGAAAGTAAAGTGAAAGAAAGAGAAATAACTGCATGATGTAAGCACGGAAAAAAGCAAATCACATGGAGTTTGCTTCTAAATCCAGTATTCCAATACTTTGGCATGATTTTAGGCAATGAGTAATCTGACATTTTCTCGCATCCTTTTCTCACAATTTTAAAGAAAGTATGGATGCATACGCAGACATAAAAAACCCACACATAACATATAGATAAGCAATTTCATCTGTTCAAAAGAGAAAAAAATTGCATACTGACGAAAAATGTTTCAGAACAATTAAAAATATATCATTTTATTAACTGATATTTATTTATGTTCAAAATCCCATCGTCTCATTAGTAAAAAATTTTTTTTAATACCAGCTTCTATAAACTTACATTTATGACGTCAGTAGTGTATTGTATTGGTAAAACGAAGCTGTTTATAGTAAGTGCAGAAGTTCAAGAGAAAAATTTGGGTAAAGATAGTGAAAATATCAAAGAAAATGGTTACACGACATACGTGTCAAAAGTCTGTAACTATATCCTTATTATAAATTATTTTTAATCGTTGTCACTAATTATATAGGGCGAAATGACTTGTAAACAAAACATGCATAGCCGTGGTAGGGAGACTAAAAAACTATTTTTGGATGACTGATTAGTTGCAGTGTATCGCGAACATTAAAAGAGAAAAGAATCCTTACTGAGTACCAGAAAACAAGTAAAACAAAGTATCATTTATGTGCTTAATTTTATTAAAAAAGCAGCTCTGACTAATAAAAAAATAAAATATAAAACAAATCCAGTTATATTTTTCATTTATCAGAGAATATCTTTTTTATCTTTCTTTCCATTCTTGATATGAAACTAGGGAAAATTTGTATGTATAATATTTGTATAACATTGATTTCTACCTAATAAAATCATTCTCTCTGTTTTATTTGTGGTAAGTAAAGCAGCGAAGACTGTATGACAGCCCAAGGCTACGGACTAACTACATATTCGGTACGATTTTGTTTTTCCCATAGCAGCCGACATCAAAAAATCTTTCATTATTTGCTGATCATGTTGATACTTCATCTACTTGCTGCAAATATACATTGGAACATATAAATATTATATACTTACATATATATATATAAGCATACATATTTATATATAAATCAATCTATCCAAGAAGCACTTGAAGGAAATATTTTAGTTCGGCATAAAATATGTCTGGCTAATAAAATGTTATCAGTCGGAGATTTTAAAATATGATTGGTATTTCATTAATTGACTGCTTAAAAGAGGATTTCAGGAAATTCCTTGTTTATAACTATTCATTCTCAGCAAGAAAATTCGGAATTATTTCTGTCTAAGCTACAGAGCTTACGCATTATTCAGAAGGGCTTTAATAAATTAGCCAAAGAGGAAAGGGAAAGCAATAAAAATATGCGGACAGATGCGAAAAATTCTCGCAATAAATAATTCTATTGTTAAAATTTTTTGTCGTTCTAACCTAGAAAGTTTCAAATAAAAATAAAATATAAAAAGTTTAAAGTTAAAAGAAAGCAAAAATATATTTTAAAGATATATATGTCTGGTGATCAGTTAAATGATATATTCATATTGTGGTATATAAAGTTATTGACGAAATTAATCACAATATGGTAAAATAGCAGGAAATTCACAATGAGATATTTAATTGAAAAGATTTAGCTCAAATAATACAGTAGATGTCAGGTAGTATGATAAAGTTGTGTTGTAAACCCTTTGATAGAAATAGCAGATTTATGCTGAGAGATCTTTTTTAAGCCCTTAACGGTCGCATTAAATTACGGTTTAAAAATTCAAATTGCTTATTGGCACCGCTTTTTTAAAAAGAAATATTCACCTTATTTAATGACAGGTAGAATGATACCATAATAAAGCCAATTACTCTATTTTATAAAACTGGTGGGAATTTAAAAAAAAATCTGAATAAAAGACACAGCCCGTGAATATCACGGGAGCGAGAATTAAAGGGTTAATGCTAATACAATATATACAACTTAGCCAAAGAAAAAAAGGTTTATTATTTTTCTTTTACACATTTAAAAATAACGCCATTTTAACTTATTGTGTAATATTGTTTGGTCTCTAGTGATATAAATTATTGATTCTGTAAGTATCATTACCAAATATTGGAATGAGAATAAGGGCAGTGTTGGTATTGCCCTTTAGTTCGGTCGGTTGCACCGTATTTTCTATTAGTTATCCTTTGAATTTTAAAGTGCCTGTCTCAGCGTTGTTTGGGCGTTATTTATAAAACTTCTTGCCATTTCACAACATTTTACGCAGAAAGCACAGTCATTCTGTTGGAGATTTTGCTAAAATATAGTAATATACTGCGATAACTCGACATTTATTATTCACATGGTTGAGACAGTTTTAACTTCAGTGAGGAATAAACACATTTTACAAGAGATAGCTTAAGTCAATTACAGTTTGAACAATTATATAATTGATAACTTTTAGAAATTTTCCTACATTAATCAGTACTTTCTGTTATAAAATTAGTTATTTGTTTCTATAAAAAAAATTAACTTTCCTTTTTACCGAAAATAACTTCTGTTGCAGTAAGAAAACATTTTTTCAATATATTTCTTATCACTTATTTATTACCTTATCTATAGAGGTAAATGTAAATAAGCTTATTAAATGGAATCGTTGAACTATTTAATAATTCTAATTTTTACGTATAATACTAATTCATATATTTTATAGTACATTCTTGCTTATTATACATATTTTTTAAATTTTAAATTTATGGTACATAAACGATACTTAAAAATTTTTAATTATGAAATTATGTAGAACTTCGCTCGATATCTTCTTAAGTCGACATGTATTTTATTTCCATGGAGTGTTGCATTATCGAGGATTCAGTACATCTTCCTTATTGTTAGCATTATACATGAAAATCGGAAATCGGTTTTGTTTGAAACACCATGTATTTTTGATTGAATAAGAGAATATTTCTTCGGAACTTTGAGTTTAGGAAATAATTTCTAATCTACAGGGCTCGAATCCGACGTACCCTGGTTTCCAAAAATTAAGGAAAAACAACAAAAGTAGCGATTACTCAAAATGTTACAAGTAGATTTTAATAAAACTGAGACATAATTTACAACACATAGTAAGGTACAAAATAAGATTAAAAGAAATTACCAGACGATTCTGGTGTTTCAGGAATTAATACAATCATAAAATAAACAAAATAAATGTCTCAGTTTGGTATGGGAAAAGTACCTTTAATATGGAGCATGATCCCCCCTAGAAGCAACACAGCACATACAGCGAAGTGTGATACTGTCAATTATGCGATTGATAAGCGCGCTGGGAAGTGCGAGCCATTGGCCTTGTAAAGCAGTTGTAAGCGTGGTAAGGTCTGAGGAGGAAGATTGAGAGAAGAGACACATCTTACTAAAACATCCCAAAGATGCTCGATGGGATTCAAGTCCAGTGATCGTGTTGGCCATTCCATGCGCTGAATTTTTTTGGTGCTGAAGATAATCCTCTACGATGTGAACCCTGTGCGGTCTAGCGTTATTCCTGTAACAGGAAATCATTACCTATTGCACCGGCATATGGGTGCATATAAGCATCAAGAATGCCATCTCTATAGACGTGAGCATTCACAGTTCCACGTGGAAAGACATGGAGGTCTGTACGTCCGCCCAAAGACATACCATCCCAAACACAAACACTGCCTCCTCCATACGAATCTCTTTTATGAATGTTTGATGGATGATGCGTGTTCCCTGTTCTCTCTAAATCAAACAATGCCTACTAACGCTTTGGAGGCTAAGATGGAACTCATTTGTGACAAGAATACGCTTTCATTGATCAGCCGTCCAGTGGACATGTTGACGTGCCCCCCGTAAACGTTCCCTCCGGAGACATGAGGTGAGCGGCACACAAATATCTGGTCGCATCGCGTAAAGACTACCTTCATGAAGCTTTCTACGCACAGTAGACGTCGATACCAACCTTACAGTGGCTGTAGCAAGGACGAGTTTAAGATAAGAGAGGGTTGCTGTTCTATTGCTTCGTGCACATAACCGCAAATATCGGTCATCGGTGCTTGTCGCTGCTCTTGCTCGTCCTTCGCCCAACCTTCACTCTCAGAAATGAATACTCAGATTTCACGAAATTTTCTTTGTTTTTGACGAAATAGTTTCCTGGAAAATACTCTGAGCGAACATTTCGTCAAATTGATGAAATTAGTTTCTTCACTTGCTTGACGATATAAATTTCGTCAATAGTTTAGTCAAAGGAGGGCTGGTGGCGCCATCTCTCAATCAGTTTGGAAGCTCCAATATTTGACACGGGGAAAGAAAAAATAATCACCTCTCTCTTTCCCCGGCTTGATTCGAACTCACGACCTTTCGTATGGGAGGTCGCTTTTCTGCCAACCTGGCTGCTGGGGAGTTGAAAGTGTCTGTTTTTAGCCTGGTATAATGAATTCTACTTCGTATTTTATTTTTATAACGTAGATTGCAATTTTATCGGGCTGCTATATTTTCTGAAAGTTTTAAGGAAAGCTAATTTATTTTTATGGTTTACTCGTATCAATGAATAATTATAATATGGCTTGATTAAATAATTTACAACTGAAATTTTCTTTGATCAATGGATGATTAGAATATGGTCTGGTTAATTTGTTGCTCACAAATAATGAATTGTGAAGTGCATATTGCGTGAGATTTTATCACTTTGAGTAGGAAGATAAGATTTTAACACTTTACTGTTTATAAAGAGGAGAGGGATCAATTATGCTTATTTTTAATTTGATTGAAAACATAATGTACTTCTTAAAAAAAAAAAAAAAAGATATCCTAGAAGTTTGAAATTTTATTGACAATTGATTCAATTTTCTTATTGAATGGTTTTGAAAAACACAGGAAATTTATTCTTTTCGAATTAAGACATAACGAACGACAACATATAAATATAATAATAATAATATTAATAAGCATTCCTAAAAATTCTAACAGCTAAAAAAATAACTAATGAAGAAACAATAACTACCTATACTTCAGTATTTTCTGAAAAGCACTAAGTGCTGTTTTAAAATAAATTATTACAGGACTAACACAAACAAGCAAATATCTGTAGGATTTGAGGATCGTATAGGAAATAATCGTAGGATTTGAGGAGGATTTGAGGAAATGTTTCCTTAAAATGCATTGAGTCTGACCGTGATTGAGGCAAAAATTTCGTCAAATATTTGAGGGTTTACGTTTCGTTACAAGTCACGTGATGTTAATAGGAAATGATCGTCAAAAACGACGAAATACAGCTCGAGGATTTCTGAATCGTCAAAAGGGAGAGTTTTATTTCTGAGAGTGTTCCGAAGGCCGAACCAGTGGTTTGAAATTATTGTCAAAGCCTATGAGCAACAGATGGACTCACATTTAGCCATCTGGCCACCTTTGTCTGACTTTGGCCTACATCCAATCTTCCAATAGCTCTGTATCGCAGTTATGTGGACAAATGATACCTCGAGGTCATACTAATGAATTGGCTATCTCAGTTTTATTATCTCATAATCACAGCGACACCAGCAGCCGTACTCTCTAGCATGCATTTTTATGCTCCGCACAGATGGCGCAATCTGATTGCAGCGCCACTAATTTGCATTTTGTAATTTTAATCAGCATCTTTTAGCTAACAACATATCCAAATTTCATACGGATAGGTTAAGTTTTAAACGAGTTATCGCTCTTTTTGTGATTTTTCCTTAATTTTTGGAAACCAGTGTATTATGGGACGATTAACCACACCGATATTTTTTCGATTAAAAATTGTGTGTCTGAGGTACAGATGAACAGCAGAATTTTTCCTTACTCAAAAATTGTAAATAATATTCTCTACTGATATTTGTAACCTATTTCAGTTCTGTCTAGCTGATGCGCACGTTGTTGTTTTTTCCTTTCATGGGCTTATAACGATTCCCGACCATATTAAAATCGCCAAAACTATTTGAAATACTAGCACCTAAAAACATATTAAAACTTTTTTTACAATAGTTCATTAGGTTTCTACTGCAATAAAATACAGGACTTAAAAATAAATTTCTTTGTAATATTTCTATAAAATCAGCTTGGAAACTTTTTTATTACGCCCTGCAACCTTTTTTGTAAATTGTACCTCTAATTATGTATTAAAAAATCAATCTTGAAAATGTAAGTGTTTTCAGGCTATAAAGATTTCTTTAACTAACCAGACACAAGCATTTTCACACAAGATAATGTTAAAACAATGAAGTCATTAAAATAAATTAATAAAAATGTTTGGTGAAATTTACAAAATTTATTTATGACTGAATTAAAATTATATAGTGGTAATTTGAAAATGATGTTATCCAGTCTTTCACGGTGTCCGATACATTTTTGCCCACTCTTGTCCAAGCGCATGTGGACCCTTACCAGTGGCTGAGAGGTTCTGCTCTAGTAGACGGGATATGCTACGTTCGAACACACGTTGCACTCGTCGGCCTAACCGTTTGGAGTTTTATGTGGTTTCTTCGAACCTTGCTTAAATTGCATAAAGAAGGGTTAAGGTTCTTTTAGAAAGACCACACGAAGGACAATCATCCCCTCGGCTTATATTCCTCGCGCAGATAATCGGTCATAACAAAACAACCAACATCACCACACCAAGTGCATGCGTCAAATTTTCAAGATGGTAGATGATTAACTTCGTTTGCGATAATCGGAGTAGAGCGCCTTTGAAAGAGAGAAAAGGCATACTGGCAATAAAATTGATTGTGGTGAGTTTTTGGACTAAACAAAGTATGAAAAAAATGAGTCCTGCCATTATTGTTTTTAAATCATTTCTTTACTCAACTATTTAAAGTGGCTTTGTGTTTTTATAATTTATTTTGAATCAATCTGCAATGTCAATTTTTTTACAATTAATTTATGAAATATTACACTGTCAGAGCTGCCAAGTCTCCGGCTTTTTGGATACCAGTATTATAATACAGAAAATGTTGTGTTATTTAATTGGAACGTTTGTGTGATTTAAAAGAACAACATTTTCTCTAAAATAATAGTGGTGTGCAAAAAGCCGGAGACTTGGGAACTCTGCACTGTGTGAAATATCACACTTGAACAACTTCATTCTTCACACTTCAATACATAACAAAAAATAATGCTCTTTCACAAATGAATTCGTCTAATGCTCTTATTCACCATCTATATCAGGCTAAAAAAAACTCGATTCAACGTTAAAATGAAATTCGCGATTAACCAAATTGAACCTGATTGCAATCGAAATCCAATTAGATTATAACAGGATAATAGATTTTGTAACTGGTTGGTAAAAAATCAGACTTACCAATTACATTTAGATGGTAGAATATTTTCACTTCTGCTAATCCTGATCATACGGCTCGTATCTGCTATTTTTTATAAGCAATAGTAAAGATAATGTCTAATTCTTGAGTATAAAGTATATTGCTTGCGTAATGATTTAACATTCTAGAATAACAACCATATACGGGATTAAGTTTTAAAGACACACGTTTTAAGTACACACGTGGCCAAAGTTATAAGGACGCTTAAAAATGTAAGGAATCATACATTTTATGCAATTCTAAAATAGTATTAATAAGCATTATATAATATGCATTTACAATTAAAATAGAAATGTTTTACTCATCTTTATATATATATATATGGGAGACCGGGGCTAGTAGGCGGAGTTTTTAGTAATTGATTTTTATTAATTTTTTGTTTAAGTTTTTTATGAAACTTTAACTGTACTTTTAAAGAACTGGCATTGGGCTATAAATACTCGGAGTTTTGAGTTTGTAGCTTTTGTGGTTTATGTTTAGCGAAAGCCTAAAGTAAAAGGAAAATTGTGCGCCAACCTACCCGTCACGGGGCATGTTGCCTATACCTATGGGATAAGTTGGCACACGCTTTATAAAAATTTTAATGAAGCCCAAATAAGACACGCAGTTAAGCGAAATCAATTTCATTACTGCCAGGAAGTTTAAACAAAGGCGTTATAGCCGTACAATGTAAATTCTAAAATATACAGACATAAAAATAATGAATAAAACATTAACATTGAGTAACTTCTATCCTACTCTATATCATCATCAGAGTTACGGTTGTATCAATTAAAAAATCGAGTGTCTTCGTTTAAACAAGCCTCGTGTGCCCAAAATCTTGCATTGCAACCACTTTTCTCGTTGTTTGCTGTTTTTCAAGCTACCAGCACACACCAAACAGCGAGCCAACTTGTCCCGTGTTCAATGCGTCTACTAGCCCTATAATAAATTTCTTCACAAAAGGGGCAAGTAATCCTCTAAGCATAAATAATCCAAATAAATCACATATGGGGTAGGTACAGTTAATCATATACTAAGAAAAACTGCACAAGTTAAATCGCAATTATTAAGATAAGTATTAGAAATTAGAAGAAGAATGAAGAAACAAAAAATTACTCATGGGTGCAAAAAACCGAAAAATCGTAATAAATGTCCACTGCACGTAGGTAACGCTGCAAAACTACAATTGAGGATTGTGAAAAGCAACAAGAAAGACACCTCGTGACTGGCTGCGTAATCTATCCACAAACAGGCAATTTATGAGGACTGCGCCTACTTACCCCTGTAGCCAACTAGCCCCGGTCTCCCCTATATATATATATATATTCAAACAATACAGGAATTTGAATTCGATTAAATTTTAGGAGCAAGCGTATAGAGTTATAAAAAATTATGCGAAACATTTGAAACATAGAAACAAAAACAACATATCAATGACACAAAATAAATTTTCTGTCTTTATTATTCAGCGGACGGAAAAGCGTTTTAAGCACCACCCCTTATTTTAAATTCAATTAAAAGTACTATCGGCAGGTTTCGTATGATGATACATCCTTACATTAAACACAAATTAAAAACAAATAAAAAACTTTTGACTCTAATTAAAGGCCAACAACTATTATAAAGCAAAAAATGAAACAGATTAAAATAAATGAAATATAACAAACAAAAGAAATGTTTAAAAGTATTAACGAATTTTTTGTATTAAAATTGAAAGTGAAATGCAAGCCAGTGTCTCACCTCCACCCGGAGCCACCTTAATAGCACAAAGGTAACATTTACTTCTTACTGCATGAGTCTTGGCTTCATCTATTCTACTCCTTACTTGACAAGAACATAAAACTCATAAATTTCCTTTCCATTATTCATAGAACAGCCCATTCCATTCCTAACCTGCAGTTTTCTTCATCTTGTTGTAGCATCCGCTATCGTCCGTTCTAATATTAGACTTTAAGACATCATATAACAAGCTCCAGAAACCACGGCCATTCCAGGTTACGCCTCCAGCAGCCCGTTTGTTGCCAATTCTTAAACAGTAACTTTATATAATGATTAAGCATTTACATGGATAATTATTATAATAAAATAAATTTGCTAAAAACTTATAAAGTTGTTGATTAAAGTTGAAATCATTGTTACAAATTTTATGGAATCTAATAATTTGATTGATTAATGAAATATTAAATAAAAAAAAAATAATGTAAATTACAGAACTAATGAAGCAAACTTATAGTAAAAAAGCCAAAACTTTTTTATCAGAAATATCAATTGTTTGAAATATAAAAAGAAATATCAAGAAAATATGCACTATTATCATTGGCCTTATTTAATTTTAAAAACTTGGATAAATTTTACTAGATTGAGTATAAAAATCAAAATCATACATAAAAATATCATCAATATATCTATAAATATGCAAATTTTTGTTGTATTCAACAGTATAATTACATTCATAATAAAAAAGAAACAAATTTTCTGCTCCAATGCCACGTAACTGATTAAAAATGCTATTTCTAAAAATGACAAAATTATTATTAAAACGAAAGCGACAAAACACTTAAAAAAACTTTCTATTGATATTTAATTCTTCATTAATATAAAAAAAAATCAAAAATATTTTTCAAAACATCGCACAATGAATCGGAATGTTGTGAAACAGATTTTTATAATCAAATCAAATACTTGTATAAAGAGGGGAGTGAAATACATTTTGCCCAAAACTTCAAAGTAATTATTGTCCATTGACCGAAAATGGATATTATTTTTAAATTTACATTTAAGAAAACCATATATTTTTTCAACATATTTTGAAGTACAATATTGAAATTCCTATTAACACTTCATGAAGTACTAGATCAGAATCTAAATTTTACGAGAGACTTTACAGGAGAGCGAAAAACTATTATAAAGCAAATAGTCCAGGCAATAGGGAATTTCACGTAGCAAAATTAATTGTAGTTCTGGAAATCGGCTTACTTTATGTTTTTTGGGTCGCTGAATCCGAATTTGTAACTTCCCACCAAAATTTCCCCCGGCAACCCCCCCCCCCCAATTTTGGTAAAAAGCTCCCCCAAAAAATTTTTTATTAAAAAAAAACAATTTTTTTATTGTTTTAGAGAAAAAGTATCTAGAAATTCAGAAAGTAAACAAAATTTGCAACAAATTAGATATATGACATTATGACTTAGGATGAAGGGGAAGGGGGGATCTGCCTCGGAACATGCGCCGCGGTGCTGCGTGGACTAAGTTTCGCAATTCCACTTAACCACTCACACGTTTACATTCGCCCTCCCATCTCCCCTCCGAATTTTCTCTGTAAGGTTTACTTTAAGTTTTTTGGGTCGCTGAATCCGAATTTTTAACTTCCCCCCAAAATTGCCCCCCCGAAAACCCTCCAAAATACTTGTTTTTAACTTAAATTTCTAATTGTTTTAGGGGAAAAGCGTTACAAAATTCAGAAACTAGACAAAATTTGCAACAAATAGAATATATGACATTATGACGTAGGATAAACGGGGAGAGAGGGGGCTGCCTCGGAACATTCCCCGCGCGCTTTTCTCAAAAATCACATTTTTTCAAAAAATCAATTTTTTGAGGGGTTGCCGGGTGAAATTTTGGTGGGAAGTTACAAATTCGGATTGAGCGACCCAAAAAACATAAAGTGAGTCGAAATCCAGAACTAGTATTAATTTTGCCAGGTAAAATCCCCTATTGCCTGGACTTCATAACTTAGTGCACGTAGCGCCGCAGTGCATGTTCAGAGGCAGCCCTCCCCCTTCCCATTCATCATACGTCATAATGTCATATATCCTATTTGTTGCAAATTTTGTCTAGTTTCTGAATTTCGTAATGCTTTTCCCCTAAAACAATAAGAAATTTAAGTTGAAAACACTATTTAGGGGTTTTTCGGGGGGGGGGGATTTTGGGGGAAGTTAAAAATTTGGATTCAACGACTCAAAAAACTTAAAGTGAACCTTATAGAGAAAGTTCGGAGGGAAGATGGGAGGGCGAATGTAAACGTGTGAGTGGTTAAGTGGAATTGCACAACTTAGTTCACACAGCACCGCGTGCATGTTCCGAGGCAGATCCCTCCTACCCCTTCAACCTAAGTCAGACTGTCATGTATCTAATTTGTTGCAAATTTTGTCTACTTTCTGAATTTCTAGATACTTTTTCCCTAAAACAATAAAAAAATTGATTTTTTTTAATAAAAACCTTTTTGGGGGCATTTCGCCAAAATTTGGAGGGGGGGGGGTGGTTGCCGGGGGTATTTTTGGTGGGAAGTTAAAAATTCGGATTCTGCGACACAAAAAACATATAGTAAGCCTTTCTCCAGAACTACCATGAATTTTGCTAAGTAGAGTCCCTATACGGTCTCTATTGCCTGGACTAAAAATATTTTGCTTTATAATAGTTTTTTACCTTTAATTACAGTCAAAGTTTTTTATTTGTTATTAATTTGTGTTTAATGTAATGATGTCCCATCAAATGAAACCTGCCGATAGTACTTGTAATTGAATTTAAAATAAAGTGCGGGGGGGGGTTGAGGGGGCAGTTTAAAACGCCTTTCTGGCCTCTGAAAAGTAAAGACAGAAGATTTAACTTGTGACACTGATATGTTGTTTCTGTTTCAAATGTTTTTAAAAATTTATTTCAACTCCATACACCTGCTCCTAAAATTTAATAGAACTCAAATTAATGTATTGTTTGAATATACTATATTGCATTTTTTAAGGACTGTTTTTTACAGTCTATATTTGCAGTAATTATGGCATATTTTTATAAGAGATTATATATATACTAGCAGACCCGCCCGGCGTTGCTCGGGGTTTGTAAATAATAACCTTAAACAAAACTTAAGTTTGTATGATTTTACATCTTTGGAAATTCTTTTAAATGAACCTCATTTTGGGGGCCCCATTGTCTTCCGTAGCGTCTAATGTGTTCCCATCAAACTTCTTTCCGAACGAACCTGTAATCTAGATCCCCACTACATATGGCAACATTTACCGGAAGTCCCCGCACGTGCCGGAGACAATCGAAAACCAAGTTGAGTGAGCCAAACCTCGTAGGAATCAAGCCCACAGAAACAACAACAAAAACAAATTGCACCATTAATGTTAGAAAATGTTGGTAACTAAAGTCTAAGATAAAATTTCATAATACAGAAAGTAGCTGAGTTGTAATTTAAGTTGAAAGCAGCAAATCCCGTTGAAATTGGGCCCTTAAACCAGAAGAAATAACTCGCCACCAAGCGGTGGAAGATGCCTCCTCAACCTTGTAAATTTCATGAATTACTGTTAGCATTAACACGATATTTAATAAACGGATGAAATCCTTTATCTAAAGTTACCTTTAAAGTAACGCGATTTTTTATTTACGGCTGTAGTGAGTAGACGTAAGTTAATGCTGAAAAAGGTGGTAGCTGAGGTATAAAGAAAGACCGGGCACTGGGGGCCAGGGTCCTAACTGGAATGTAGTTGGGTATAAGAAAGTTTTTTAGGGGTTTTAATGTAGCTGGAAGACGCTAAAACTATGTTAAAGAAAATTGCAATTGAATAGAATAGTTTTTAAAGAAGCTGCAACAAAGGCCCTGTGAAGACGATTAATATTTAAAATTGGTGGTAGATGAAGTCTGCAATTTTTTTTTGTCGTTCATGTAGTAGCTGGAGAACCTAAGAAGATGTTAGAAAAAAAGTTCGTGAATCGGATAATTTTTAAGAGAGCTATAACAGGGGGCCCAAAAGGGCCCAACTGATAGTTGAGAGCAGGGACCTAACATGAAAACATGTTTAAATGCTTTAGTACTTAGCATTTTAGATCTTCAATTAGTCAAAATTAATCATAGGGTATGAAATAATCATTAGAATAATATTTTAAAGAAATGCGCAAAAATGGGGTAAATGCTTAAAAAGAGGCCCTAGAGCTCCAATAAATATATGAGGGTGTTGGTCTAAGGGGAAGAGTCCAAGACTCAATTTTAAAATTATGCAATGAGAAGGTGAGAAAATTAGGGTGTAAAAAATGCATAGCTCACAAAAAGTTCGAGGGGCCCCGGATCGGGCCCTACAGGACCCTAAGGTGACCCAGGATTTTAACTGGAATATAGAAACTGGAGAATAACTAAATGGAAAAATGTTTCCAAAAATGAAGATTGGATTAAGAGGGGCAATTTATTAATAATTTATGGTGCAAAAGCTTCAAGGGGCCTAGTACCGGGCCCCAAGGGGGAAGGGTCTTAAGTGGCATGTAGTTTGGTATAAATACACTTTTTATTAGTTTTCAGTGTAATCTGAGGACTCTAGCACTAGGGTAAAAAAAATTGCAAGGAGTTCGAATAATTTTTTAAAGAAGATGAAACAAGGTCCCTAAGAAGACGATTTATATTCAAAATTGGTGGTAGTTGAAGCCTGAAATATTTTTTTTTGTCTTTCGTGTAATAGCTGGAGAACCTCAGATGTTGTTAGAAAATAAAAACCTAGCGAATCGGACTATTTTTAAGGGAGTTATAATACGGGGCCCAAAAGGGACCAACTGATAGTTGAGAACAGGGCCCTAACATGAAAACATGTTACAACGTTTTAGTACTTAACGTTTTAGATCTTCGATTAGTCGAGATTAAGCATAGGGTATGAATTAATCATTAGAATATAATTTAAAATAAAAGTGCAAAAAATTGGGGAAATGCTTAAAAAAGGTCCTTAGGGCCCCAATAAAAATATGTGAGTGTTGGTCTAAGGAGAAGAATGCAAGACTCAACTATAAAATTACACATTGCGAAGGTGAGAAAATTAGGGTGTGAAAAACGCATGGCACACGAAAAATTTAAGGGGCCCTGGACCGGGCCCTACAGGACCTTAGACGGGCCCAAGATCTTAACTGGAATGTAGGTACGGGAGAGTAACTAAATGTAGAAAGTATCCCAAAAATGAAGATCGGGTAAAAGGAAGCAATTTATTAACAATTTAGTGCACTAAAACTTAGAGGGACCCTGTACAGGGCCCTTTGCAATGGTGCCAGGGTCTTAACTGAAAAGTAGAAATGGGGCAGAAACTAAAAGTAGAATTACCCCCAAAACGAAGAAGATCGGATAGAAAAGAGGCATGTAATTAATAATTTAGTGCACTAAAACTTCAAGGGGCCCTGTACCGGGCCCCTTGCAAGTGTGCCAGGGTCTTAACTGAAATGTAGAAATTGGGCAGAAACTAAAAGTAGAATTACCCCCAAAACGAAGAAGATCGGATAGAAAAGAGGCATGTAATTAATAATTTAGTGCACTAAAACTTCAAGGGGCCCTGTACTGGGCCCCTTGCAAGGGTGCCAGGGTCTTAAGTGAAATGTAGAAATGGGGCAGAAACTGAAAGGAGAATTTACACCTAAAACGAAGAAGATCGGATAGAAAAGAGGCATGTTATTAAAATTTTAGTGCACTAAAACTTCAAGGGGCCCTGTACTGGGCCCTCTCAAGGGTGCCAGGGTCTTAACTGAAATGTAGAAATTAGGCAGAGACGAAAAGGAGAATTCACCCCAAAAACGAAGAAGATCGGATAGAAAAGAGGCATGTTATTAACAATTTAGTGCACTAAAACTTCTAGGGGGCCCTGTACTGGGCCCTTTGCAAGGGTGTCAGGTCTTAAGTGAAATGTAGAAATGGGGCAGAAACTGAAAAGAGAATTTACCTCTAAAACGAAGAAGATCGGATAGAAAAGAATAGAAAAGAGACATGTTATTAACGTTTTAGTGCATTAAAACTGAAAGGGTCCCAGGGACCCCGGCCCTTAAAAAATTAAAAATCTGAGCCTCAGGTGCATCAGGACCTGTCTTGGACTAATCACACCTGAAATTTCAGACTTCTACGTGCGGTAGTTTTCGCTAGCCATCGCACACACACACACAGACAGACATACAGAGCGATTTGTTCTTTTATTAGTATAGATATCTACACAAACATTATAGAATATTACAAATCATCATCTATTGGAAATGCAATTTATTATATATGTATAATATTTGTTAAAAATCCATGAAATAAGAAAAAATGTTATAATTTTTTAATTGCCATAGTTATAAAAATACTGCCTATAAGTTATTACCCTTTATCACTGCTTATACTACTTACAATAGATGCATTTTTAATAAGAAATATAGCCACCTTTATTTTGGTGACACTGAGACATACGATTTGACATGCTTGAAAAAAATTGTATTAATTATTTAGGAGGTATAGCTGAATAGCGATTGTAAATAGCTTCCGCACGATATTTAATGAATGAATATTGTTTGTAATGTACATAAAAAGTTCACTATTGCACTCCAATTATTTTTTTATACTGTTGATATCGACGTAGTCAATCGAATAGTGGGATATTGTTATCATTGAACCATTTTTTTGCAACTTTTGAGGTATGGCAAGATACATTATCTTGTCGGAAAGTGAAGTTTTCTCCTCCTGAAAGCAACCATATGCAAAAATTTGTGTTCTTAAAATACGATTGTACACTTTTAAGTTCATTTTCATAAAAAGTAAAACCGTGATTTGTCTTATCTTGAGCTGACACCGCATCCTAAACCATAACAGAGCATCCTTTATTTTGACGACTCCAAGCAGTGTTGCCAGATTGGAGACATTTTTGTCTCCAGATTTTTCATTGTCACCACTTTTTTGAAATAGAAATAGTCGCCCTATTTAAAAATAGATTAAAAAAGATCTGAAAAATAAGCGAATTATACTATTTAAAAAAAAGTGGTGACAGTCAAATAATCTGAAATAAATAAGTCCCCAATCTGGCAACACTGTCTCCAAGAAACGTTTTTACTCCTCCACAAATCGTGCTAGTATTAACGTATAACTTTAGACAAATTTGAGACGGTCCAATCTAGATGGGCCCAAAAGTATACGTTAATACTTGCACGGTTTCAAAAGGATTAGAAAAATTGCATGGACCCGTCAAAATAAAGGAGGATCGGTCATGGTTTCGGTTGCTGTGTCAGCTTAATGTAATCAGGCTCAGTCTCCAATATGCTTACTAATGCTGAAAAATACGATAATTTGATAATCAACATAATTTAATGTATTTAGAAAAATTAAGCAACTTTTGCCAACAATGGTATCTACTACTAAAGGTGAAATGATGTACGTATCATTTGGGATTGTAAAATTTAAATAAAGAAAAAAATTGGAATTATGCATATAAAAACAAATGATTAAGTACAGCTAGTTGAATCTTTTTTATTTCATAATAGTAATAATTAAAACAAATTTACATATATTTTAGTAAAATAAAGAGATTTTAATACCGAAATTTTTCTGTTTAGTTACTTTTTTTCTTGTTTTTTAAGAAATAAATACATACTCTGCTCACAAAAGTGTCTAAATGCATCAATAGTTAAATTACTGTATTTTACTAAAAATGTACTATTTATAAGCAATAAAAATATACTTATTGTTCATAAATTATAAAATAATATTAATTTATTTTTAATATACGGTTTAAAGTAATCTAATTATATACAATTATTGTCGGAACATAGCTCCGGCTTCCCTGCAAAGATTACACTTTTGTTAACACGATAGCGTCCAAAATATTTGTCGCATCAACACAAAAAATGAGCTGGACGTCGGTAGTGCCAAAATCTCGGCACGTATTCAAAATCATAAATATTCGTCAACCCTAACAGCCTAAAACGTCGGCTCAAAATTTTTCTATAGAGATAACATTGCGAGTTTAATTCTATATATTTGAAAGATAAGGCTTTCTTTTTTTAGTCATCTACCTTGAGCTTTTTTCTGAACCAATTTTGTTAATTTATATATATATATATATTAATGAAAGCTGTTTCTTTGTAGATTTGCCCGCAGTAGCTATTTTTTTTTTTTTTTATATTCCCATTTTTATACTTAAAATTTTTATCGGAGCGCAGCTCCAGCTTCCCTGTAGAAATGACACTTTTGTTAACACGATAGCGTCCAAAATATTTGTCACATCGACACGAAAAATGAGCTGGATGTCGGTAGTGCCAAAATCTCGGCACTTATTCAAAATCATAAATATTCGTCAACCATAACAGCCTAAACCGTCGGCTCAAAATTTTCCTATGGAGATAACATTGCGAGTTTAATTCTATATATTTGAAAGATAAGGCTTTCTTTTTTTAGTAATCTACCTTAAGCTTTTTTCTGAACCAATTTTATTAATTTTTTTTATATATTTTTTTTAATGAAAGCTGTTTCTTTGTAGATTTTCCCGCAGTAGCTATTTGTTTTTAAATATTCCCATTTTTATACTTGAACTTAAAATTTTTATCGGAGCACAGCTCCGGCTTCCCTGTAAAAATTACACTTTTATTAACACGATAGAGTCCAAAATATTTGTCGCATTGACACAAAAAATGAGGTGGACGTCGGTAGTGCCAAAATCTCGGCACGTATTCAAAATCATAAATATTCGTCAACCCTAACAGCCTAAAACGTCGGCTCAAAATTTTCCCATAGAGATAACATTGCGAGTTTAATTCTATACATTTCAAAGATAAGGCTTTCTTTTTTCAGCCATCTACCTTGAGCTTTTTTCTGAATGAATTTTAATAATTCTTTTTTTTATATGAAAGCTGTTTCTTTGTAGATTTGCCCGCAGCAGCTATTTTTTTTAAATATTCCCAATTTTATACTTAAATTTAAAATTAAAAAATTTTCTATGAATTTGTTTCAAAATCGTAGCAATTGGATTACTTCCATTGTTGTAAAGAAAGGAGTTTGGAGAAAGTGAAGTCACTCCGTTAAGAGTGATACCAATGAGAATAGATGATGGAATCCATGGAGAAGTTCTTGTGACTTGTGCTATTTCGGAAAAACTGGTAAATGATATATTAATATGCCAACGGCTTATGAAGCGTTGAACCATAATGTTATATTGTATACAAATACAAAGGCAACGCAAGGCAGACTGCTAAGGCTTTTTTTCTGTGCATAATCCACACGCAAATTATAAACAGTTTTTAAGCACGTTATTAATTATATTGTATTACAATTAATTTATCTGGCTACGTTTTCATTTGTTTGAATCTTCCTTTGTTTCCGTGGACGGATAACTTCAGGCTTTTTTTCAATATATTTAACTCTGAGCTTCTCTGCTAATTTTGTAATATATATATACTCTTCTGCTGTTAGAACTTCTTGAATCTTTAAAAACTACCCAAGTATTTATCATCGCTAGATCTTGAACCATATCTTCCATGTAGTATCTTGCACCAGATCTTCCATATAGTTCAGTCTTTTGTATCTTTTAAATCACTTTGAAGGGGTAATTTATTTCGTATCTTTCTCTCCTTTTTTAAATTATCTCCTTTATTTTGTATTTTCTTCAAAACACTTACAATTAGTATTTCATGAGTTCCTCCACGTCATTTACTTGGCTATTTTTATTAAGCTCCCTGCCACTTGAGCTGGATTCAAATGACGAGATTTTATGGGCATTTTTACCAACTTTTTTGTGCTTTATGTCAAAATTGTTATCATTATCAGATGTAATTTCGTCGGTAGAATTATTTTCTGGACGTTCGCTTCGCAATTCTAAAATTCCCTCATTCGAAAGATCTCCGTCGCGACGGCATCACTATAAATCCGCAAAACTGTAATACCACTAACAAACTATTTTTTTTTTTTTTTTTTTTTTTTTTTTGCCTCGTGTCATTTGCAACAGGCAAAATATTCTTTTTATTTAGTTTATAAGAGATAAAAATCGAGATAAAAACATTCTACAGCATTCCAACAACCGCCTGAAATCAAATAAAAGCTTACATATTTGCCTTGCAGTTGCATGACAGATGTGTGATCACGCCCCCACCCCCAATCCCCGCCTCTCTTTGTAAAAAGTAAATGCGATACATCTCCTTACATTATTCTACTTTTTTGAAAAATATAGTGTATAAAGCCCTTTTGAAATAAAAGAAAATGTCATTATTTTGTTCGGGTCAACGATGACCTAACACGGTAATTCTAGGTATACAGACCTGTATTTAAAAAAGTTTTTTTTTGGAATTCAACTAAATTCGTGTCGGGCATTATACTGAGTGTTTAGGAAAAGTCAAAAAGTTTCAAAGTTTTATTTAGAAAAACAACAGAGTTACGAGCGAAAAATCACGTCTTGGGTCACAGATGACCCGTTCCAGTAATTCTAGTGTCTAAAAGACTGGCACATCAAGATATTCCCACATTTTGCGGCGAAACATAAACCACTCTAAATGAAGCCAACTTGACTCAAGGTGATCTGGGGTAACTGGACCTACGAGGTATAAAAAACCGCTTATGTTTTTTAAGTTTTAGCTTTTGACAACATTGCACCGACATCTCTACTTCTTAAAACAACGTGTGTCAACTCAATAATAACTCTGCCTTTGCTGTGATAGGTTGCCGAAAATTTAGGTTTCTTTTTTTAAAAACAACGTGCATTTGGTTGAACTTCGTCGGCTTTTTATTAAAATATGGTAAGTACTTTAAGTATGGCAAGTAACAATCTTTTTATTTAAAGATTAAACACATAAATACATTAATATTATTAGGTATCTATACATATTTACTTCATGTTTAAAATGTAAGACCGATTTTCCAATTACCCCATAAATCTTTCAAGAATGGTGTAACTGGGACATGTATCAAGGGTAGCTGGACCATATGAGATACAGTTACCCCAACAGTTATAAATATCTTTTTGAGTTTATCTTACTACGGGAAATCAATTTATCCATTGTCTTTTTGCTTGCAATAAAGAAAATTACATAATACCTTCTTAAAATTACATAATAAAATTAAAAAAAAGCATGTTGAAGGTATCAAATCAAATTTCTTAAGTGTGATAGCTATAGCTCGAAATTTTACGATACAGATGAAGAGGCGTACATAAGGCAAAGTGAGATTATTAGAAAATTATCGAAACGAATAAAAAATAGTTCTGATCGATATAAAAATATAGTTACATTCTCCACAGGTTTATTGGACATATCGAACTTCCATTGGGGTAAATATAAAAGAGAATGAGATACTTAAGTTCTTACGCAGTCGTTTGTTCATAGATTTATCTTGTTATTTTTTTCCTTAAAATACCCATGCAACTTTTATACTTATTACCTATAATAAAGTACATAAGCACTTGCTTAATTTTTATATTTTTTTATAAATAAATCTAATATTTTCAATTTTAATGCTTTTTTTAGACACATTGACACTAACGGTGTCCCTTACAACGCCCTTTAGTTGATATATAATACACATGATCTGCCTGTTTTAAATTGTTTTTAGTTGTTTACAGTTTTTCAAACAGGACCTGATACCCAATAATAATAATAATAATAATAATAATAATAATAATAATAATAATAATAATAATAATAATAATAATAAAAACGCGTGTGAAACATAGACCCTCCTGTTCCACTTGCCCCTTTTTTATGGGGCAACTAGACCCATGAGGAAAGAAAGATGAAATATATATATATATTTATTTCTAGATATTAAAATGTAATTTTGAACATTTCTGTCTGATAGAAGGAACCTAACTGAACAGATTTACAGAAGTTCAGACTTTAATTCAAATGAATGTTAGCTTTTTAAAGCTGAATTACCAGAAACTCCAAAGTCACATTGTAAAATCATGGCCCAGTTGCCCCACGTAACCTTATTTGGCGAAATTCTTATTCATATTCAGTAGTGAAGAAATTTTTTTTTTGAATCATCTGTAATCAAATTCCACTAATTTTAGCTTCTTGTGTTTGAGTAAAATAAGCTATATTAAATAAAGTCCTTCCGGCCAGTGCCGGGAGGAAGAGGTAGCTTTCATATTCCTTATTTTAAAAAAGTCAACTTATATCATTCAAACACACGAAGCTCAATTTAGTAGAAAACGAATGTAGGAGATTCAATACTAATTTTTATCAATATAATGAATGAGAATTTCGTGAAATTAGTCAGCTTTATCCAAGCTGCCTTTCTTTAAAGTAACTTATATTTGGCTGCCAAATTCGGCGATTTCTTAAAGTGCCTGCCATTTTAAGACAACATGGTGGATGAGGCTAACCAGTGAACTTGGTCGAGACCTTAGTAATTGCTGTGCACATGCTCACTCACATCGGAATCGGTTGATATATACGAGTGCTGTCGAAAGAACATTTTTAAAGAAGATGGCGGATGAAGCTGGACAACGAACTCGGTCGAGACATTGGTATGTACTATGTATAAACGAAGTTACATCCAAATCGGTTCATAAAAAGTCCATCCGGCCAGTACCGGGAGGAAGAGGTAGCTTTCATTTTCTTATTTTAAAAAAGCCAACTTATATTATTCAAACACACGAAGCACAATTTAGTAGAAACCGAATATAGGAGATTCAATACTAATTTTTATCAATACTAAATCATTATGAATGAGAATTTCGCGAAATTAGTCAGCTTTATCCAAGCTGCTTTTATTTAAAGTAACTTATATTTGGCTGCCAAATTCGGCGATTTCTTAAAGTTCCTGCCATTTTAAGACAACATGGTGGATGAGGCTAACCAGTGAACTTGGTCGAGACCTTAGTAATTGCTGTGCACATGCTCACTCACATCGGAATAGGTTGATATATACGAGTGCTGTCGCAGGCAAAAAATAAGATTTTTCAAAATGTCACCCACATTAGAAATTGAAACTGCTATATCTGAGCCATTTTCTAAGATAAAGACAAACAAAAAATGCTCGTGAATGCTTATATCAAGGTCAAATACTTAAGAAAGAAACCTTTTTCAATTTCTAATTTTTTTGCACCTCACTTTAAATATAATTTTTTTTAATTTAATGGCCGCCATTTTGAAACAAGATGGCTGATGAAGCTGGCCAGCGAACTTGGATGAGATATTGATGTATACTATCCACATGCCTTCTTCCTTCAAAATAGGCGAATACGTGTGTTATCGCGTGACAAATACAAGATCGTTTCAAAGTGTTAGCCATGCTAGAAATTTAAAGTGCTATAATTCAACTATTTTTTAAGATGTAAACAAAAAAACAAATTTTCAGAAACAAAAACTGCTCCAGAATCTTTGTATCAAGGCCAAACACACAAAATTTTTTTTTTTTTCATTTTCCATTTTTTTAATACTTTATTTTAAAATTTAAATTACTTTTTTTAAATGGCAACCCTTTTGAAACAAGATGGCGAATGAAGCTGGACAACGAACTCGGTCGAGACATTGGTATGTACTATGTACAGACAAAGTTACATCCAAATCGGTTCATAAATACGCCTGTTATCGCGTGACAAAAATCAGGCCGTTTTCAAATGTCAGCCACAATAGAAATTCAAAATGCTATAACTCAGCCATTTTTTTAGATATAGACGAAACAAAACCTGTTCCGGAATCTCTGTATTAAGGTCAAACACATACGGAGAAAATCTTTTTCATTTTCTAATTTTTTGGTATCTCATTTTAAATTTAAAATTTTTTAAATGGCCGCCATTTTGAAACAAGATGGCGGATGAAGCTGGCCAACGAACTCGGTCGAGACATTGGTGTGTACTATGTACACACCAAATTACATCCAAATCGGTTCATAAATACATCTGTTATCACGTGACAAAAATCAGGACACTTCAAAATGTCAGCCACGCTAAAAATTCAAAATGCTATAACTCAGCCATTTTTTAAGATATAGACGAAACAAAAACTGCTCCCGAATCTTTTTATCAAGGTCAAACACATAAGAAAAAAATATTTTTTCAATTTTCAAGTTTTTGGTACCACATTTCAAATTAAATTTTTCTTAAAAATTTAAATGGCCGCCATTTTTAAACAAGATGGCGGATGATGCTGGCCAACGAACTCGGTCGAGACATTGGTATGTACTATGTATAAACGAAGTTACATCCAAATCGATTCATAAATACGCCTTTCATCGCGTGACAAAATTCAGGACGTTTCAAAATGTCAGCCACGCTAGAAATTCAAAATTCTATAAGTCAGCCATTTTTTAAGATATAGACGAAACAAAAACTGCTCCGGAGTCTTTGTATAAAGATCAAATACATAAGAAACAAATATTTTTCCATTTTCAATTTTTTGGTACCACATTTCAAATTTTAATTTAAAAAAAAAAGTTTAAATGGCCGCCATTTTGAAACAAAATGGCGGATGAAGCTGGCCAACGAACTCGGTCGAGACATTGGTGTGTACCATGTACACACCGAATTACATCCAAATCGGTTCATAAATACGAGAGTTACAGTGTGACATAGGTCAGATATATATATATATATATATATACAGGGTGATTCATAAAAGATGGGCAGAACTTTAAGGGGTTATAGTACACTTAAAGACAAATAATATTAAATAGGAGACTAAGGGTCCCAGACGTATTCCCAAGGAGATAGGGGGCATTAAAGTTTAGGGTCCGAAATTTCAAATGATTATAAAACATGGAAAAATTGGTCGATTCGTTTGCGGTTTTTGCAAAAAATTTTCTTTATGCCAGTATTTTCTTGAAATAAAATTTTAAAGTTCAATTTCAAAAAATGCCGATAGGGGGCGCTTTAGACTTTGGAGTAACAAACAACTATTTTTTAACGTTATTTTTTGTATTTCTTTAAATGATTTCGAAAGCTTAGACTTAAACTTAAATTTTGATCTAAAAATCTGAGTCCTAACGAGTAGTTAAGTAGCGTAAACTGAAATTTGAAATTTGAAACCCTTCTCCCCCCAGAACAAAAATCAGTTATTCCCGATCTTTGTGTCGTAGATTAGGCTCTAACTACTGCCGCGTTTTGCTAAAATTATTCTTTATGTCAGTATTTTCTTGAAAATAAATTTTAAAGAAAATTTTCAAAAAATTCCGATAGAGGGCGCTTTAGACTTTGGAGTAACGAACAACTATTTTATACCGTTATTTTTTGTGTCTCATTAAATGCTTTCTAAAGCTTAGACTTAAATTTCCAGCCCAAAATCTGAATCGTTAGACGTGGTTAAGTTTCTGGGGAGAGGGGTTTGAAATTTCTACTCCTGAGTACAGTTCAGTTTACCATGTCCACACATTGTGTACTGTGATACGAGGTAAAAAGACACAAATTAGGATTATGTTACCAAAGCATATTTATTAACATGTAATTACAATAAATGTTCAAAATTGTGACCACCAGAGGTTATGCACGCAGAACAACGGCGAAGAATGGAACGGCGAACATTCGCGAAAACATCAGGCTTTTCGAGCACTTCCCCTACAGCGGCGGAAAGTCTGGCGACCAGTTCCTCGGGGGATTCAATGGGTGTCTCATACATAAGAGCCTTCAATCGTCCCCAAAAAAAGAAATCGAGGGGTGAAAGATCTGGCGAGCGAGCAGGCCAAGCAACAGGACCACCTCGACCAATCCATCTGTTCGGAAATGTGATGTCCAGATAGTTGCGGACGTCTCGTACGTAATGGGCTGGCGCTCCATCGTGCTGGAACCACATGACCCGCCGGATGCGTGGAGGAACAACGTTTAACAGGTCTGGCAGCACATGTTGCAGAAATGTGAGGTATGTTTTACCGTTGAGGCGTTCAGGAAGAAGGTACGGTCCGATTAGGTGGTCTCTGAGGATTCCTGCCCAAACATTGATGGAAAAGCGTCTCTGATGAGCATGTGGATACGTAGCATGTGGATTGACATCCGCCCATACATGTGCATTGTGTGTGTTAAATGTACCTTCACGTGTGAAGGTACATTCATCGGTGAAAAGCACAGTTCGTCCAAAATGTGGATTTAGCGCGTTCTGCTGCAGAAACCAGCGGGCGAATTCAATACGATTTGGATAATCCCCTGGAGACAGTTTCTGGACTCGTTGCACATGAAACGGGAGCAAATGTTCATCCTTCAGTACCCTCCAAGTCATGGACTGTGAGGTATCCACCTGCCTAACCACTGTTTGTGTACTTGTACTTGGCTGCGCCGCTACTACATCCAGAATGGCTTCTGCAACAACTACTGATTCGTCCTTTTTTGCACGACCTGCATTCGACCGGGAAGCGAGAAATGATCCCGTCTCACACAACTGTCTGTGCAAGCGCTCGAAAGTTTTGCGGTTAGGCAACCGCCTGTTGGGAAATCGCTCTCCGTACATTCGTTGTGCCTCTGCACCATTTCCATCTGCCGCTCCGTAAATTAAATGCATCTCAGCCTTTTCCTTATTCGTGAAGGGCACCATCTTCCGATTCATTACTACAGCGACTTACACTTGACTCACCGTTCAGTGGTTTTTATGCCTGAATCGTGTCGAAATTTTGCATACGTGTTCTTCTTCTTCCCCATTTGACATTTGCATACTTTCTGTTTCCTTCTTCACCCGGTGACTAGCGTCAGGAATGGAGCTTTAACGTTTGCATGAGCGACGTTTCCAACTGTGCCAGTGCCTTTATGAGTGAATTCCGACTATGCAGTCCTTGACGAAAGTTGAATTTTTGCCTCGTATCACAGCACAGAATCGTTGGGCATGGTTAAGTAGTGCAAACTGAACTATGTTCAGAAGTTGAAATTTGAACCCCCTCCCCTCGCTACTGAACCACGCTCAGCGATTCAGATTTTGAGCTGAAAATTTAAGTTTAAGTCTAAGCTTTAGAAAGCATTTAATGAGACACAAAAAATAACGGTATAAAATAGTTGTTCGTTACTCCAAAGTCTAAAGCGCCCTCTATCGGAATTTTTTGAAAATTTTCTTTAAAATTTATTTTCAAGAAAATACTGACATAAAGAATAATTTTAGCAAAACGCGGCAGTAGTTAGAGCCTAATCTACGACACAAAGATCGGGAATAACTGATTTTTGTTCTGGGGGGAGAAGGGTTTCAAATTTCAAATTTCAGTTTATGCTACTTAACTACTCGTTAGGACTCAGATTTTTAGATCAAAATTTAAGTTTAAGTCTAAGCTTTCGAAATCATTTAAAGAAATACAAAAAATAACGTTAAAAAATAGTTGTTTGTTACTCCAAAGTCTAAAGCGCCCCCTATCGGCATTTTTTGAAATTGAACTTTAAAATTTTATTTCAAGAAAATACTGGCATAAAGAAAATTTTTTGCAAAAACCGCAAACGAATCGACCAATTTTTCCATGTTTTATAATCATTTGAAATTTCGGACCCTAAACTTTAATGCCCCCTATCTCCTTGGGAATACGTCTGGGAACCTTAGTCTCCTATTTAATATTATTTGTCTTTAAGTGTACTATAACCCCTTAAAGTTCTGCCCATCTTTTATGAATCACCCTGTATATATATATGGATATATATATATATATATATATATATATATATATCAATTTTGAACGGAGGGTGGTTTCGGGGTCTGGGGGTCATGATCGATGAAAATATACCAAAATTTTTTGAAATCGCTTTCCTCCGAACGGCTGCAATAGGTAGCTTTTTGTAATGAAAGCTACCTAATACGCCTTTTATCGCGTGACAAAATTCAGGACGTTTCAAAATATCAGCCACGCTAGAAATTCAAAATGCTATAACTCAGCCATTTTTTAAGATACAGACGAAACAAAAACTGCTCCGGAATCTTTGTATAAAGGTCAAATACATAAGAAAAAAATAGTTTTCCATTTTCAATTTTTTGGTACCACTTTTCAAATTTTAAATTTTTTAAAAATTTTTAAATGGCCGCCATTTTGAAACAAGATGGCGGATGAAGCTGGCCAACGAACTCGGTCGAGACATTGGTATGTAGTATGTACACACCGAATTACATCCAAATCGGTTCATAAATACGAGAGTTACAGTGTGACAAAGGTAAGATACATATATATATATATATATGTAGTGGCGAACAATAGCCCAGACCAGATGTCGGAAGAAGGCGAAGTCCATTTCTCACGAGAAGTTGATGAGCTAACGGAAACGGAAGGCCGAACGCTGGAGTTTGAGGAGATGGTTTTCTGCGTTGGAGGAGAGCAGTGCTCTCTCCTAGCTGATCTTAAATTGGGCGCTGCCCGCTTTTACTTTTTTAGACGGGATCGCTGTTGACCCGTTCTAGAGATATCATTCAATTAAACGTTAAATGTCGTGCTGTTTTTTGTATGTCAGATAAATGTTAGTAGTTTAGTATCATGTAATCTAGAAGTTTAAAAGTTTCAATTAAACATTTTAACGAGTTAAACAGTAGTAGTTCCTGTTGCAATCTCCGTGTGAATTTCCTCCCACAATTTTTTGTGGGCCCGGCCTGGATATGAACTGAATTACCGGACTCAACAAGTTTTTTTTTACGATTTGAAATTTAAAATCAATCCCCTGGACATTTGGACATCCTACAACCTGGACGGAATCTGAATCTACAACTACTCGGATCCAAAGGATTTGGTGTAAGCTGCGGAGTTGCTTCGAAAGAATCAGGAAAAGAACAACCTGTGTGCAACGAATGCTCGTAATATTTTCTTAATTTCACGGGCCGAAGGATCCCCGGGTGTGAACGACTCACAGTGTTTTTTTTGTGTGAGTCTGTGTTTTTTTTCCTTGCGAGTGATGTGATAGTTACTGGCTCACGGTGTGTTTTTTTTAGTGAGCTTTTGTGTGACTAAATCATTTTTAAGCAGCTTAGTGATTTATTTTTTGTGGGCTGTTGTTTTTTTATGTGTTTTTAGTGCGATCTACGCAGCCTAGTGATTTATTTTTTGTGGGCTGTTTTGGTTAATTTTTGGCTCACTGTGATTTTTTTGTCGTGAGCTTTGATTCGTCTTTTTTTCCCTTACGCATGTGAAAAAATATATTCATTTTACACACAGCGAATGTACCGGTGGTGGTACAAGCTCGCACAAACCATTTTTTATTTTATTATTGTGTTTTATATTTTCAAGAAAGGATTTTCCCTTTAAAAGTAAATGAGTTCCTTTTTATATGTTTGTGTTGCTATAAAGAATTGATATTAAACTGGAAATAAAAATAATGGCGCATTTAGTACGTGCCAAGAAGGTAGACCTTTTAGGGGTAGTGCGGGAATTGGGGCTAGAAGCTCCAGAAAGCTCTACTAAGCCACAACTCTCGGACATGATCATTAAATCGAGCGATTATAATGAAGATGTTGTAAAAAATCTTCTAGCCGGAATTGTTGCTGAAAGGGAAGAAGCCGACAAAAAAATACTATTAGAAGAAGAGAGCAAACGCGAATTCGAACTCAAAAGACTTGAACTCGAAATAGCCGCGAAAAATAAAAAGGAAATACCGACATTGAGTAGCGGGATTAAAAGCCCCGATGTTTTGAAATTAATTACAAAGTACAACCACCAAGAAGAAATTAGTATTTACCTTACATTGTTTGAGCGCCAAATCAAGCGTTTGGGCGTAGAAAAGGAAAATTGGGTAATTTATTTGTTAGGTCTGTTACCGTTGGAAATAGTCAACATAATAGGTCGCGAAAAGGAGGAACTGTCTAATGATTATGATTACGTGAAACAGTTATTACTAAAGAGATTTAAATTGAGTGCAAAACAATTTCGACAAAAATTCTTTTCCCATAGAAAGGAAAATTCGGCCTCGTGGCGAGATTTTTCATTTGAAATTACTAATTTTTTAGAACAATGGCTGTCAGGTCTTAACATTTCGTCTTTTGACGACTTAAAAAACATTTTGGCCATTGACCAAATAAGGAAGAGATTACCGTTTGAGATAAGGGAGCATTTTATAGATGACTTGCCTAAGTTTACGAAAGTCTCAGATTTTATATGTAAGCTTGATGATTATGAGGCGGCTCGCAATATTATCAGGAAAAACTCCGAACCGAGAAGTCCGAATAACGATGTTAAAAAGCGTTTTACTCAAAATGTTGAAAACAAAAGTTTTAACAGAAATAACATTCCGCAGAGTAGCAAATATAAAAAAAATTATCTTAACACGAAGAATAACGCTAACCCTTTCAAAATTAGATGCTTTTATTGTAATGAATACGTCTCCCATAAATCAAATCAATGTCCCAGAAGAAAAGAAGGGCCAACTTATTTTAGAGGCAAAGAAACCGAACACAGGGCTGAGCAAAGTAACTTCCATGATAATAAATCAGTGAATACTATCAAAAACAATTCCTGCCCATCGGATAAAATCCTCAAAATTATTGAAATTAGTGGGAAAAGTGTCAACTGTGTCGTAGATTCCGGATCTGACGTAACAATGGTTAATGATAACATCTATAAGAGTTTAGGATGCCCTAAATTAAATGAAAACGATGTGAAACTGATAGGAATTAGCGGAAAAGGAGTGAGTCCGAAGGGTTTTTTCAATACCGACATTTCAATTGATAATATTAGTATGAATTGTGATATTTACGTTTTAAATGATTTACAATATGATATGATCCTCGGAAATAATTGTTTAAGTAAATTAAATTTTGAAATATCGGGTAATGGCCTTAAAGTTATGAGTAAGCGAAATAAGGGGAAAAATTATACTGTTAATATGATAACTGCGGTTTCCTTAAAAATTCCGAAGTTAGACACTCCTTCAGATGTTGTAAACATTCCCATGGCCAAGTCAGTTTCGCAGTCGGATGTTGTAAACATTCCCATGACCATCCCAGGCTTGCGGTCAAATTCCATAGACACTCCCATGATTGAAGAATGCTTAACTGACACTCCTAAGTATGAATCTGTTTACTTAGCAGAAATGGTAAATTCGGTTAATATAAACGAAATTGATCTTACTCACATAATTGACTGCGGTTTAAAAAAGGAATTAATTAACTTAGTTGAGAATTACAAGCCTGAGAAAATAAAAAGTGCTAACTTGAAAGTTAAAATAATATGAGCGATGAAATACCGATTACGCACCGACCTAGGCGATTAGCATTTGCAGAACAAGCGTTTGTTGATAAACAAGTCCAGGAATGGCTTGATAAAGGCATTATACGAGAAAGTTGTTCGAGTTACGCCGCGCCTATTGTTTTAGCCAAAAAGAAAAATGGCAATTACAGATTATGCGTTGATTACAGAAAGCTTAACCGAAATATAATTAGGGATAATTAACCCCTTCCGGTAATAGATGATATTTTAGACGATATCGGGCAAAATAAAGTTTTTAGCACATTGGACTTAAAGAATGGTTTTTTCCACGTAGAAGTCGATGAGGACAGTAAACAATTTACTTCGTTTGTTACAAATAATTCCCAGTTCGAGTATAATGTAATGCCTTTTGGCTCCGCCCCTCAGTTTTTCCAACGCTACATATATGCATGCCTCAGAGAGTTAATAAGAGATAAAACGATTTCCGTGTACTTAGACGATATAATCGTCCCTGCGAAGACTGAAGAAGAGGCGCTTTCTAAACTGAAACGCGTGTTTCAGGTAGCATCAGAGTATGGTCTCGAATTCAATTTTCCTAAATGCCAGTTTTTGAAAAGAAGGATCGAATTTTTAGGATACATAGTGGAAAACGGAACAATTCGCCCTTCAGAAACACAAACATTAGCCGTTGAGAAATTCCCTGAGCCACAAAATAAGAAACAACTCCAGAGTTTCCAGGGTTAACTGGATATTTTAGAAAATATATAGCGAATTATGCTAGAATCGCTAAACCCTTAAGTGATCTCCTGAAAACGGAGAACGAATTTAATTTTGGAGCGAGTCAAAAGGAAGCTTTCCAAACATTGAAAAATAAATTATCTGATAAACCGGTGTTGCACATATTTAGACAAGGGGCAGAGACAGAGTTACACACGGATGCTAGCAGCTTAGGTTTTGGAGCAGTCTTATTACAAAAAGACGATCATGGAAACTTACACCCCGTTCATTTCATGAGTAAGAAAACAACACCCGCCCAAGCCAAATATAGTAGTTACGAGCTTGAAGCGCTGGCTGTTATTGAAGCATTAAAGAAATTCCGGACATACCTGTTAGGGAATAAATTTAAAATAGTAACTGACTGTTCCGCTTTTCAAAAAACATTAGAGAAGAAAGATCTTACGCCAAAAGTAGCAAGGTGGGCATTATTCCTACAAGAATTCGATTATCAAATTGTCCACAGGCCCGGAAGTCAAATGAAACACGTTGAGGCGTTGAGTCGTAACACCGTATTAGTCACAACACGTTCGCATGATGAAATTACAACAAAATTAACCAAAGCACAAAACGAAGACGATTACATTAAAACTATCAAAACACTAGTTGAGAAAAATGAAAGTAAAGATTATTTTGTTAGGAAAAATATGGTGTACAAATATGAAGATGGTAGAGAACTAATTATGGTACCGGAAATTATGCAGAAAGAAATTATTCGCGAAATTCATAATAAAGGACATTACGCTGTAGCGAAGACCGAAGCGATAATAAAGCAGGATTATTATATCCCTAATCTTCGAAAACAAATTGAAAGTGTTATAGGAAATTGTGTAGAATGCATCCTATACAACCGAAAGCGAGGGAAAGGTGAAGGATTGCTAAATCCCATTCCTAAACATGATTCCCCTCTCCAAACTTATCACGTCGACCACTTAGGCTTAATGCCCTCGACCAACAAAAACTACAATTTTATATACTCTGTAGTGGACGCTTTTACCAAATTCGTGTGGTTCTATCCAGTCAAGACTACATCTGCAAAGGAAGCAATTTCTAAATTAAAAATTCAACAAGCTACATTCGGGAACCCAGAGCGAATAATCAGCGACCGAGGTGCCGCCTTCACTTCTAGTGAGTTTAAAAAGTATCTCGAAGACGAAAATATATAGCATGTTCTAATTACAACGGGAATACCCAGAGGAAACGGACAGGTAGAACAACAACAGGAAACACTCATATCAATCCTTGCTAAATTAAGTATCGACGATCCGTCAAAGTGGTACAAATACGCTGTTGGCTGTTCAACGAATAATGAATAGTACGATTTCCCGAAGCACTCAATACACACCCTTTGAGCTTTTAACGGGAGTAAAAATTAGAAATAGGGAAGATTTAAGAATAAAACAAATTCTTGATGAGGAACATGAAAACGCATTTGTCGAGGAAAGACAGAATAGCAGAAATATCGCGAAACAACATATATTAAAAATTCAGGAGGAAAATCGCAAAACTTTCAACCGTAAACGCAAAAAAGCGAAATGTTATAAAATCGGTGATTTAGTTGCAATACAACGAACGCAATTTGGGGACGGTATGAAGCTACGAGCGAAATTCCTTGGTCCATACAAAGTGATCAAAGTGAAGCGCAATGATCGATACGATGTCGAAAAAGTGGGCTTTCAAGAGGGTCCAAGAGTGACCTCTACTGCAGCCGATCACATGAAGCCGTGGGCTTCTTCAACCTAAAAAATATAGTGCTAATCCAAGCTGATATTTTTGTGTGTTTTTTTTGCATCGTCTCATCTTTTTTTTTTTTTTTTTTTTTACTGTGTTTATCAAAAGTGACTGTGCTGTCATCTGAACATATTTTTTTGACTGTTTTATACAAGAAAAAAAAACTCTCTGTTAAAAAACTGTTCATAGGACTGTATCCACGTGATGAACTCACCTGCGCATTGTTTTTTTATGGACTATATTTAGCAAAATAAAGAACTGAAACTGTGTTTTTTCTTTTTTTTTTTACTTTCTTCTATCTTTACAAGAAGAAAGTATTGGATTCATGAAAATTTTCGAATTCCGGTTTTCGACGGATTTACACGTTTTAGAGGTCAGAGAACCCGAAAAACATGTTTTTACAAAATGTCTGTCTGTGACTCTGTGAGTCTGTCTGTGTGTATGTGACAAAAATTTTGTGGGCGCTCTATCTCAAGAACTAATGCACGGAATTTAATAAAAATTGATATTCAGTTAGTCCCTAATACAAATTGATGCTGATTAGTTTTTGGTGCAAATCGCTCAACAGATGGCGCTGCTATGCTGCATTTTGTATGATTTCCGAAATGGCTTTATCTCAAGAACTAATGCACGGATTTTCATAAAACTTCAGATTCTGTTAGTCCTTGATATGACTTGATGCTGAATACGTGTTGGTACAAATCGCTCAACAGGTGGCGCTGCTATGCTGCATTTTTATGAATTCCGCAATGGCTCTATCTCAAGAACTAAAGCACGGATTTTCATGAAACTTCAGATTCAGTTAGTCCTTGATAACTGGTTTCACTTTTCATATTTACTTCGCCATCTTGATTGTGGTGTAGAGTTGAGTTGTTCTGTGCTTCTTTCTTGCTTGTCATTTATTTCAGTTGTTTTAAATAATGGAGTTTTGTTTTGATGGAGTGGTTTATTTTTAAGTTAGTTGTTTGAATTATATGTGGAGGTGTTCTTTCTGTGCTTAGCTTAAGGGTTTTTGTAGTTGTATTATTGCTTAATTAATTGGTGCTTATTCGTTTGATCACGTGTGCAGCGTCATCTATTTTATTTCTTGATTGTTTGTTTTTGTTTGCTCATCACATGACAAGTGACTATGGGTGTCGTCTAGCGGTTGTTTGGTTTTTAGCTTTCGTTACGGCATTTTAGTATTTTATATTATTAGGCTTTTTGTTTAGGTGGTGTATCCTCACTCAGTGAGAGAGGCACTCCTATATATAGAGAAAGTGTGTTCTCAGTGTAACCGACAGCTTACGTTTTGACGGCCAGTTAGTTGGATAGGGGGTCTTTGGAGATTTTGTTTTAGATAGAGGGTCGTTGGTTATTTTCTCGTGGAGATTGAGGGTCTTTTGTTGTTTGGTTTGGTTAGGTGTTCCTGTGTTTTCATTAGGGATTATGGCTAAGTTGGATAAAATGGAGAAATTTTTGGGGGATAGAGATGTGGAAGATTATCCAAGTGCAATACAGAAAGTGAATGTACATATTTACGATATGTTGGAGGCTCAGAAAGATAAGAGTGGTAAAGTAACGAGTGAAATAATGAGGACACTAAAGAAATGTTTTGACTACATAAACCTTAGACTGGTTAGGGCCCACAGAGAAAGTGTGGCAAACGAGACGAAGGTTCGCACCATGGTAACAGATAGTAAAGCTTATGAAGCATTGGTTAAAAGAGTTTCTGGAGGACCTCTGAGCGAGGTGAAATTATCGCAATTTCCGACATTGAGAAAACCGAATTTAAAAACAGAGCAAGGCTTCTCTGTGTTGGTCTCTCCGGCCGAGGGAACAGATGTGGACAAAATGAAAAAAGACTTGAAGGGAGTGTGGAAGGAGAAACCGAATAGCCCGACCCCATATGACGTGGTTGCTACGAAAGCCGGACAGTTGGTTTTAAGAGTAAAAACAAGAGAGGATACAGAGAAAATGAAGACATTTTTACATAACGACGAACGTATTAAGGACAAAGTAAAAGTCACGGTTCCAAGGAGAAGACGACAACGTCTTTTGATCCTGAGCGTAGGTGCGGATGTGGTTGAGGAGGGTATAAGGACTTCTCTGGCTAATGTGTTGACTGATGGTGGACTTCCTGCATCTTCGGATGTGGAGGTGGTTCGCCATTACCCGACACGTCGTGGAATGGAGAATTGGATCGTAGATGTAGATATGGAAGGAGCAGATTTTTTGTTGGAGAGGAAGAGAGTGTGTATTGACTTGGATAGATATAGAATTGTTCGTTTCGTCCCTATAGTTCGGTGTTATAGGTGTCAGGCTTACGGTCATGTTAGTCAAAAATGTGCAGATAGTGAAAAATGTCCCAAGTGTGCAGGTGATCATGAATTAAAAGATTGTACAAAAACTGAAGAAAGTTGCATTAATTGTATTAGACGGGATGATGATACGGATAATTCTCATAGAGCTGATAGCATGGAATGCCCTTGCTACCAAGAATATCGTGCTGAACTTCTTTCCAAACGGTTATAACAGTGGATGGGGTTGTTGTGGGTGGTGGCGCAGATAGTCTGGTGATTGTTCAGATCAATTTGCATCACTGCTCGGATGCAAATGATGCTTTGGCATCATATGCGGAGAGTAGTGGTGCTAATTTCTTTTTATGTCAGGATCCTTATACATATAATGGTCTTTTTGCTGGTCTTCCTCCGGGCTGGCTGTGCTTTCCTTCGGCTTCCTTCTCTGCTTGTATTTTATGCACTGATAAGGTTTATGCAATAGTGAAAGGTTTTGAGACAAGTAACGCTGTTTTTATAACTGTAACTTTGGAGAGTGGTCCAGTTATTTTGGGGTCTGTGTATGCTCCGCCCTCTGGAAATTTGGATAATGACATGTCACCCTGGATGGTGTACTATCAACAAGCGACACACATTGTCATTGGAGGTGACTTTAATGTTCCATTAAAGATGCTTGGTTATGCCAGAGAAAATGAAAGAACTGAAATATTTGCGGACTATATTATGTCTTCTGATTTAAGAATTGTTAATGACGTCACAGCTCCGCATACATATGTCCAGGGCGATCATTTAGGAAGACCTGATCTCACCCTGTTGGGAGTAGATATTTTACCACATTTGAAGAACTGGAAAGTTGATGATTCAATTTTCTCGTATTCGGATCACCGTTACATAGTGTTTGAATTATGTCTTGTTCCGATACGTCGTACACATGAGCGTTATAAGACAAAGAACAAGTCGATGGCAAGATTTAATAAGGAGTTTGTTAAGAAATATGAAGAAATGTCTTCTACACTTGATCGAGTACGTGATCAGATGTCACTAGAAGAGTGGATTGGTGGATTTAGCGATTACTTGCATTATTGCATGGACAGAGTTTTTAAAAAAGGCGAACTTTCTCATAAGCCATCAGTCTCTTGGTATACTCCGGATCTCAGAGTGTTGAGAAATAAAGTGTCAGCGTGTTATAAGAGATATAGAGGCAACTTGGAGAACGTACATTATAGAGAATCATATGTCAGTCTTAGAAAACAGTATAAAAGAGAGGTAAGAAAAGCGAAGAGAAAGGGTTGGTTAGAATATTGTTCGAAAACAGATGAAGTTTACGGTAACCTTTTCAAATTTGTATCAGGGAAGAAGTTTAGATACGAAGATATGGCTTTCTCAACGCTTGAAAATTCAAACGTTTTTGATTCTTATGATGAGGTAGCACATAATCTGATGACAGAGCACTTTGGTATAGAGGATGTACCCGATCATGTTCACTCTTTTACGAGCACTAAAGATTATCAAACCGACCCTGATTATAATAAGTTTACAAGGAAAGAATTAGCCTTTGCACTGAAGCAGCAACATAATAATAAGGCCCCGGGATATGATGAAGTGGATGCCTTGATCATCAAGAATTTATGTAAAAGATTTACAGTTTTTATGTTACAGCTGTTTAATACCTGTCTACGTTTTGCGCATTTCCCAAGTCGTTGGAAAAAGGGGGTAGTAATCTTCTTTAGAAAAAGAAATAGACCTGAAGGACATTATAAGTCATATAGACCCATTACCTTATTGCCTATAATTGCAAAGATATATGAGCGTATGATCAAGATTAGAATCTTAACTATGCTGGAGGCTACTTATTACTTAGATGATAGACAACACGGCTTCAGGGAAGGGAGAGGCACGGTGACAGCAATGGATACGCTTAAAAAGAAAATTGTTATTGCTCTGAAAGATTTTAAATACTGTGCAGCAGTTTCCTTCGACATAGCAGGTGCGTTCGATGTTTTAGATTGGAATATAGCAGCGGAAATAATAAATAATCTTCCATTATATGAATACCTAAAGAACGTTTTAAAAAATTATATATCGATAAGATTAATTGGTTTTAGATTTATACGTGGTATAAGATGGTTTAGACTGTTTAAGGGTTGTCCGCAAGGATCATGTCTGGGCCCCTTGATTTGGACTTTGGTAGCAGATCGTTTAATTAAAAGAAGCAGCGAACATCAACTTGATTTGATATCCTATGCGGATGATTCCGTGGTAGTGGAAGGTGCCAACACCAGAGCGGCTTTAGAAAACAAAATTAATATCTCAATCAATGTTTTTTCGAATATGTGCCAAGAGCTTAATTTACATTTAAATTTGACTAAAACAGAGTCTATGCTTTTTGGAAAAAACACTATGAAGAAGAGAAAACCGATTTTTAAATGTCAAGGCACATCAATTCCAGTGAAGGATAACATTACATATCTAGGATTTCTATTGGATAGTACATTTAATTGGTTGGATCACCTTGATATGGTAAGGTGTAAACTTATTTCCTTCACTTGTAATGTAAGAAAGGTGAGAACTCGAGACATCGGAGTGTCGGTGCAGCTTCTAAAGATCTGGTATGAGACAGTGCTTAAAAGACAAATATCCTATGGCCACGAAGTGTGGTATAAAGATTTGAAAATTCACGGTTTAAGAAGACTTTCGTCGTGTCAGAGGATTTGTCTATTGACATTAATAAGAAGTTATCGATCAACCTCGACGGAGGCGCTGTGCGTCTTAGCGGGAGTATTGCCAATGGATATTGAGCTTAATAATTCTAGCCATTTACACAACATAATTCATGGTGATATTTCATTGGAAATTGATGGCAACCAGATACACTCCGAAGATGTTTCGAAAAATCTGCCAACATATAACTATCCAAATTTTTACGATAAGCATAACATCAACTTTATTGCACCTGTTATTAAGTATGTTCCTAACAGAAACTTTCCGATTGCCTATACAGATGGTTCCAGGATGCCTGGGGGAGTGGCGGCAGCATTTGTAGTATATTTTCAAAATGTGGAAATTTTTACTAAGAGAATACGATTATGTGAGTATAATACCGTTTTTCAAGCGGAGCTCTACGCCATCCTCGGGGCAATTAGATGGTTCAATGTAGTTTCTTATCGTCAGCTTTATATTTACACAGATAGTTTGTCTTCAGTGTCTGCTCTTCGCAGACTTTTTCCCAGCAACGATATATTATTTGAACTTTTTACTAGTCTTCGTCTTCTGAGGAATAAGATGGTGCATATTGGATGGATAAAATCGCATGTAGGAATTGCGGGAAACGAACGTGCCGACGAACTGGCAAAGTCTGTTATTTTAAATAACACTTTTGATTCAGAAGAAAAGCTTTCGATACCTATCTGTGTATTAAAATCCCATTTTCGTACGAAAAATATGAAAGAATGGCAGACTCGTTGGTCTTATTCAGTCAAAGGTCGAGACACATACAAAGTTTTGCCGGACGTTAGCCTAGATTTTTTGTGTGATTCTCAAATCGTAGTATACTTTATCAGTGGCCACGGAGCGTTTCCGGCGTATTTACATAAAATTGGTAAACGTCAGAACGACAGATGTACATGTGGAAAACGTGGTGATACGCCTCATTACTTATTTCAGAGTTGTCGTGTTTCAAGGGACTGTTTTCCTATGATACGCAATAGAACACTTGAGTGGAACTTAAGATGTGTTCTTCTGACGAGATCTAACTATAGAACATTGTGTAGAATCTATAATGATTTAAATAAAAATTTTTCATTCATAAGGTATAAATTCTGAACATTATATGACTTTATGAACTTTGTGGACTGGCTTTTATGGTTTTTGAACATTTTAAAAACTACAAAGTTGTATCACAATTGCTGATATTTGATCTGTTAAATTCAAGCTTGGATATATTTTTAGTTTTTATATATGATTAGGAATTTATTTTAAAGACAATTGCAATATTGTAAAAAATTGTCTATAAATCCTGTTTGCCTTGTTTTAAGAGCTTGAGACATATGTCAAAAATTGTAAATGTCCTAAATTTCTGTATACGATTATGTTTTTCTTTGTAAGTGTCGGGGCACTTACTTTTTTATTATGTATTATATTTAATTTTTCTTTGGTAAATACCTGCTGTTTTTCTGGGTCTGTTGCCCTGGTTGTGGCTTTGGCTGAGTCATGGAAGGGAATTTCCTTCCTAGGTTTTTAACACCTATGCCAGATTCTGGTTGGTGCCTAGGTTAGGGTGATCTAGTCCTTGATAAGACTTGATGCTGATTACATGTTGGTGCAAATCGCTCAACAGGTGGCGCTGCTATGCTGCATTTTTTACAATTCCCGCAGTGGCTCTATCTCAAGAATTAATGCACGGATTTTCATCAAACTTCAGATTCAGTTAATCCTTGACATGAATTGAAGTTTTGTACAGTTTGGTGTAAATCGCTCAACAGGTGGCGCTGCTATACTGCATTTTTTACAATTTCCGCAATAGCTCTATCTCAACAACTAATGCTTGGATTTTCAACAAACTTCAGATTCATGTATACTTTGATATGAATTAGTTCGGTTTGTGTTTTGGTGCAAATCGCTCAACAGGTGGCGCTGCTATGCTGCACTTTTCAGAATTTCCATTATAGCGGTATCTGAAGAACTAATGCAACAATTTTCACTAAACTTCAGAATCAGTTAATCCTTGATATGAATTGACATTTTGTACATTTTGGTGTAAATCGCTCAACAGGTGGCGCTGCTATACAGCATTTTTCACGATTTCTTCAATCGCTGTATCTCAAGATCTAATGGACATATTTTCATCAAACTTCAGATTCAGTTATTCTTTGATATGAAATGATGCTGACTACGTGTTGGTGAATATCGCCCAATAGGTGGCGCTGCTATGCTGCATTTTGCACTATTTCCTCAATAGCTCTATCTCAAGAACTAATGCAGGAATTTTCATCAAACTTCAGATTCAAGTACACCTTGATAAATGTTGATACTGATTATGTGGTTGTGTAAATCGCTCAACAGGTGGCGCTGTTATGCTGCATTTGTCATGATTTGCGCAATAGCTCTATCTTAGGAACTAATGCACGGATTTTCCCCGAACTTCATATTCAGTTAGACATTGACACATGTGCATGATAATTAGGGTCTGGTGTAAATCACCCAATAGGTGGCGCTGCTATGCTGCATTTTGATGGATTTACACGATTTCATGGACAGTAATATCTCAAGAACTAATGCACGGAATTTCATCTTTTTAGAATCCTCATGATGAGCATAGATGCACTGTGATAATGAATTTTGAAGTATTGACAAGTATGAGATAGAAGAAAGTTTTGTGATGGCCACAACATACTAGTTTTTTGATGGAAAGACTGTGTTCGTCTGTATACGTAGTTTAATATTGCATATTTGTCATGTTGTTTGTTTTTGTGTGTGTTTTTCCAGTATTTTTCAGGTTCCAGGAAAGTCGGACGGTACCAGTCCAGTCTATATGGTGGATGATCTGTGAGGACACAGAGTGGTCAGGATGGACGAATGTAGTGGCGAACAATAGCCCAGACCAGATGTCGGAAGAAGGCGAAGTCCATTTCTCACGAGAAGTTGATGAGCTAACGGAAACGGAAGGCCGAACGCTGGAGTTTGAGGAGATGATTTTCTGCGTTGGAGGAGAGCAGTGCTCTCTCCTAGCTGATCTTAAATTGGGCGCTGCCCGCTTTTACTTTTTTAGACGGGATCGCTGTAGACCCGTGCTAGAGATATCATTCAATTAAACGTTAAATGTCGTGCTGTTTTTTGTATGTCAGATAAATGTTAGTAGTTTAGTATCATGTAATCTAGAAGTTTAAAAGTTTCAATTAAACATTTTAACGAGTTAAACAGCAGTAGTTCCTGTTGCAATCTCTGTGTGAATTTCCTCCCACACATATATATATATATTTATATATATATCAATTTTGAACGGAGGGTGGTTTCGGGGTCTGGGGGTCATGATCAATGAAAATATACCAAAATTTTTTGAAATCGCTTTCCTCCGAACGTCTGCAATAGGTCGCTTTTTGTAATGAAAGCTACCTAAAATGCTATAACTCAGCCATTTTTTAAGATACAGACGAAACAAAAACTGCTCCCGAATCTTTTTATCAAGGTCAAATACATAAGAAAAAAATATTTTTTCAATTTTCAATTTTTTGGTACCACATTTCAAATTAAAATTTTTCTTAAAAAATTAAATGGCCGCCATTTTTAAACAAGATGGCGGATTAAGCTGGCCAACGAACTCGGCCGAGACATTGGTATGTACTATGTATAAACGAAGTTACATCCAAATCGGTTCATAAATACGCCTTTTATCGCGTGACAAAATTCATTACGTTTTAAAATATCAGCCACGCTAGAAATTAAAAATGCTATAACTCAGCCATTTTTTAAGATACAGACGAAACAAAAACTGCTCCGGAATCTTTGTATAAAGGTCAAATACATAAGAAAAAATATTTTTCCATTTTCAATTTTTTGGTACCACTTTTGAAATTTTAAATTTTTTAAAAAAATTTAAATGGCCGCCATTTTGAAACAAGATGGCGGATGAAGCTGGCCAACGAACTCGGTCGAGACATTGGTATGTACTATGTACACACCGAATTACATCGATATCGGTTCATAATTACGAGAGTTACAGTGTGACAAATGTCAGATATATATATATGTAACTTTTCCTCTTTTTTTTTTAAATTTTATATTAAATTTAACTTATTTAATCAAATTCAATATTAACTTATTTTTAATTTAGTCTACTCAAAACAATGTCATATTAATTAATAATAGTATACCAACTTTTTAGTGTTTATTATGCATATTGGTATATTTATTTAACTAATGTTATACTGTATGTATTAAAAATTGGTAAATAGTTTTTATTATTATTATTCCTCTATACTATTTAATATTGTTTTATTTTCAACATTGTATTCCATGATTAATTATCGGTTTATATGTTTGATTGGCACAATCATATATATGTATTTTTTAGCTTTTTTATGACTAATATAATGATAATTCACACACTATATATGTGATCTTTAGGCTATTTGGAATTTTATTATCTGACAATCTTATATAAACATACATTTTTTTAAAAATAATTTATTTATTTATTTATTTATTTATTTATTTATTTTCTTTCCTGTTCATTTTTTATATGTAAAGCTAAATATTAAGACTATTATATTTTTATAATGTATAATTTATTTTATTTTATAGCATATAGCCTATATTCTATATGTTATCAAATTAAAAAAGTTTTTTAATTTCTCAGTGTAGATTTAATGGTGTGGTAATAGAATATATTGTATTAACATTAATTTATTTTTTAAAAAAAATTCTGAATAATGAAATACAGCATGGTATTGTTTATATTAGGATGTGTGTAGGAATGCAGTTCATACATTTTAATTCATTAGCATGTATTGGGTTCTACTTACTGTGACATTTGTATAATCATAATAGTTTTTAAAATAAAATAATAGATGGCAGCACCATAAATTTTGTATTTTAAAATAGCCTCTATTAAAGACATAATTTAAATTTTTTACACTAGGTGGTAATTAACGCTGAATATTGGCAATGTTGTAAAATTGTTATTATACAATTTAAAATTGTTTTTTAGGTAGTATAAATAATGTAATTATTTTTTATTTATATTATATTAATTATATTTATCACAATATTTCAACATGAATTAACTGACTCCATAGCTTTTAATTTCCGTGTTAACTTAACTGTTTTATTCACCTTAATCTTATCATGCTTTTTGGATTCCATGTGCGGGAATATATTTTGAAAATCTACTGGGAATTAATACGGTATGTTTTGTAAGATTTCTATTGCTATAAATTAAATATTTAATGAGTTGTAGTTTTTTTTCCATTTCATGCCATTCTATAATGTTCTGTATTCATCTTGGAAACTATTATTTTGATTATATTGGTTGTTTGCGTACAGGGGAAAAATTATTTTCAGCTTATAGCTTTTTTCCCACAGAAAACAACCAATTTTCTTATATCATTGAATTCTGTACTCTTGAAAACGTAATTCAATATATAAGTTTTTCAATTTTTTCGGAATCCATATTCTTCTTTTTTTCTTCCATTTTAATTCTTGTAATTAGGTATACGGTACTTTATTTTACACATACAGTTGTATATTGTTGGTATATGGTGTGTACTCAATCATTCACAATATAGCAGTTTTTGATGATGGTCGGTAATGTTTAATTAATGGATATATATATACAGGGTGATTCAGCTCGTCGGTGACAAACTTTAAGGATCGATAGAGCACACCTAGACGAACATTTTTGAATAGGGAATGTAGGGTCCCTGACGCGATGGTAAGGCGCTAGGCGCTTTCGAAAATTTGGGTGCCGAAATTCGAAACGTCATAAAAACTAGGGAAATGGTTAGATTTTCTTGCTTGTTGCGTCGAAATGATTCTGTTTGTTTAGACTTTCTTCAGTACCAATTTGATAAGCGTATCTCTTAAAACATGGATAGGGGGCGCTGCAGACTTTGGAGAGCTAGACAACAACTTTAAGCCCGTTATTTTGATAATTTAACACATGCTCGCCAAAGTTTATACTCTAACTTAAAGTTTGAACCCAAAAGTAGAGCCCTGCAAAAAGCGTAAGAGCCGGAATAAAATGTCAAAGTACAGGGTGGTCGAAACTCGAAGGCTCCTAAGAGATAAACAAACAGATTTCTTGACTTATGGCATGCATCTTCATGATTCTGTTTGCTGGGGCTCTCTGAAACTCAGTTGAACGGTACAAAAAGAAACATCGATAGGGGGCGCTTTGGGCAAAAAACATAATTCGTTGACATTTCGGACGCTAACTGGAAACGGGGCGCTACGATCAGTTAGTAATAATGAAAACACATTTTCTACCTCTGCTCAACACTTCTGAATAAATTTAGACCAAAAACATCAATGATACTGGAAATTTATTTACAAAAAATAACACTACAGAAGATGCTCGAAATTTCGACCTTGGGCCATGATGCAGGCTTCGCACCTCCGTCGCATTGAGGAGTGTGTGTTTCCAACAATGCCAGGAGTATCTCTGATCTGCCCTGCAGCTGCCACAATGCGCGCCACAAGTTCTTCAGCACTGCTGACAGGTGTATGGTATACCTCGGCCTTCAGGTAACCCCAAAGGAAGAAATCCAAGCAGGTGAGGTCTGGTGATCGGGCAGGCCAGTGAACTGGACCCCCACGCCCGATCCACCGCTGGCCATACCTTGCGTTTAGATGGAGACGCACGTCGTTCGTGTAATGGGCCGGAGCTCCATCGTGCTGGAACCACATCTGGCGACGCGAACCTTCGGGTACGTGCGCCTCATCCAGAAGCTGCGGCAGCACTTGATCCAGGAAAATCAGGTAATTTCCACCTGTCAGCCGTTCAGGTAACAAATAAGGGCCAATGAGGCAATCCCCCAGAATGCCGGCCCACACATTTACTGAGAAACGCTCCTGGGCTGCTCGGCTTCTGGTTTCATGTGGATTTTCATCACACCACACATGACTGTTATGGGCGTTCCACATTCCCTCCCGGCTGAAGGTGGACTCGTCCGTAAACAAAATGCTGTTTACAAAACGGGGATCCCTGGATCTCATCGCCAAGTACCATCTTGAGAATTCCACTCGAGGGCCAAAATCCTGCTCTCTGAGCAACTGCACGCGCTGGATGTGGTAGGGGTGCAGATTCCGGGAACGTAAGATGCGCCACGCAGTTGCTTGCGAAATGCCAACATGTCTGGCGATATCTCTCGTGCTAAGACCTGGGTTGTCCTCAACCAGGTTAAGCACAGCCTCTTCGTTGTCGGGGGTGCTCACTGATCGCTCCCGTTCAGGCCTGCCTCCGTCGAAAGATCCCGTTTTGGACAACCTCTGGTGTACTCGAGCGAAGAAGGCATGGCAGGGGATTTGCCTGTTGGGGTAACGCTCGGCGTACAACCGCTGAGCGGCTCGTCCATTACAACCAGCAGCGCCATACGCCAAATGCATGTCAGCCAATTCAGAGTTTGTGTACCGTTCCATCCTACTACCGATCTGCAGACAAGTAACCCGAAGCTTAAGTAGGTACCGCACGTTCAAAAGACGTGTCTGCGCATACAACTACGTCATCTCGCGTTGTCGTCTACGCATTACGTATCTTTTGCATATCGATATGGTACGATATCTTTTGCATAAATCAGCAAAAAGCACCTTATGTAAATTTTATTGCGCGCATTGTGCATGATTGAAACCAGCTATGTTTGTTAAAAAAAACAAACAAACTGCAGTTTTAATAGCTTCTTATGATAAGTAAATTACTCTCTTGTTTTGTTTCTAACTGATCGTAGCGCCCCGTTTCCAGTTAGCGTCCGAAATGTCAACGAATTATGTTTTTTGCCCAAAGCGCCCCCTATCGATGTTTCTTTTTGTACCGTTCAACTGAGTTTCAGAGAGCCCCAGCAAACAGAATCATGAAAATGCATGCCATAAGTCAAGAAATCTGTTTGTTTATCTCCTAGGAGCCTTCGAGTTTCGACCACCCTGTACTTTGACATTTTATTCCGGCTCTTACGCTTTTTGCAGGGCTCTACTATTGGGTTCAAACTTTAAGTTAGAGTATAAACTTTGGCGAGCATGTGTTAAATTATCAAAATAACGGGCTTAAAGTTGTTGTCTAGCTCTCCAAAGTCTGCAGCGCCCCCTATCCATGTTTTAAGAGATACGCTTATCAAATTGGTACTGAAGAAAGTCTGAACAAACAGAATCATTTCGACGCAACAAGCAAGAAAATCTAACCGTTTCCCTAGTTTTTATGACGTTTCGAATTTCGGCACCCAAATTTTCGAAAGCGCCTAGCGCATTACCATCGCGTCAGGGACCCTACATTCCCTATTCAAAAATGTTCGTCTAGGTGTGCTCTATCGATCCTTAAAGTTTGTCACCGACGAGCTGAATCACCCTGTATATATATATATATATCAATTTTGAACGGAGGGTGGTTTCGGGGTCTGGGGGTCATGATCGATGAAAATATACCAAAATTTTTTGAAATCGCTTTCCTCCGAACGGCTGCAATAGGTAGCTTTTTGTAATGAAAGCTACCTAAAAGAAATATGAAAGCTACCTTTTCTTCCGGCACATGCCGAAAGGACGTTTTTTTATGAAGTTCTTTCTTTCTTCAAGCAGAGTTTCCATCTTTTTAGTCACACATTTACATGCTTTGCTAAATTCTCATAATAATTACAGAACAAGAGAAAAATTCAAGTCTCCATCATTGACAGAAAAATAATCAAAGTTGCAAAGGCACCGACGGAACTTTTCTGCATTTCATTTATTTATTCTTTCAAGCACTTTTTCAAAAAGCACGGTTTTACCTGTGTACGCATGTGTACGTACCTGTGTACGTTTTGTGTGTATGTATGTCCTTTGCAACAATAGCTTGGTAATGTAAGAGCTAATGAAACTTAGTGTAATACAGCTAATTCCTGCAATTATTTTGGGTGTATCTTAAATATCCTTGTGATAATAAAGGTCTCTCTCTTATGGTGCCCGTCTGTTCATGATCGCTCATAAGCGAATCCTAAAGATTTAGTACACGAATCGGAATATTTGTTATTTGCGTAAAATCGGAAAATTTGTTATTTGAAAAAAAAAAAAAAAAAAAAAAAAAAAAAATTAGCTGGACTTGGAGAAACAATGACGGGGACCGTGGGCGTACTTGGTATCTATAATAGAGATCCGTACTTTAAAATTCTTGTCGATCGTAAATGATTACCAGGTTCAGTTTGTTTGCATTCGCTGGAGTTTTTAAATAGCTATAGGTTGTGATCATTATGGAAATAAATGCTTTTAAATTGCTTTTTACGAAATCTGTTTATTTGAAGTAGAAGTATATAATTGAAGCATTTCATACAGAAATGGATAGGGATGGTGCCTGATAGAATTTCTAAAGACGATTTTTTTACATGACTGAGTTCATGAAGTGCAAGGGAGAAATTGCCAATTATTCTGTAATATACACATTGGCATCAAACAATTGGCGAAAAGAGAATATGAAAAATGAATGATATCATATGAGTAAAAATTATCTGTTACGCTTTGGACAATTAGGAGAATTTTGAATTGCGTAGCAGGGCCACCAGCATAGCAGTCCTAAAAAATGAGCCAAAAAGAATTCGAACGCCAATTCGTACGTTAAGAGCAAAGTTTTGGGAACATAGCGTGAAAGACAATACAGACCGCATTTACTGGAAATATTTATGATTTAGCAAGAAAGTTAAACTCAAAAATTAAGCAGAGAGCAAAGAGTTATTTCTACTGACCGAAAAGAAAGTCGATCTTTATTCTTTTTTTATCTAGTCAGCGTGAATAATCATCCAAATGAATCCTATTTATGCGAGAGCCTTTTTAGTGATAAAGGGATAGGTTAAATTTGTTTTCTTTCTTTATTTTTGAGATAAAATATAATGGGAACTGAAATAAAAGTTAGGATAAAATGAATAAGTATTCAAAGACTAATTTTAATTGAAATTTAGAGAAAAGGAGTAAATTAAGAAAAAAATATGTGATTCGACATCACAGTATCCTGGCTGAGGGCGCACCGGTCCCCAGGTCGATGGACTAGAGAGCCAGTCCGAACCTGCGCACGAGGTTGATCATAGACAAATACAGTAAAAATAAGGAAATTTTGTTAAATATTGAATGAATCATGATTATTGGCAATTACTAACTGCAGTAAATAATTCTGGCGGAAAACCGTGTCAGAGGGGAAACTCGACTACGGTGGACCCACAACTAGAACGAGAGAGCGTGACGTAGCAAGCTAATGCTGCCGGAACCGTAGCGACTTCGGCCTCAAAGTTATGAGATTAAGTTTAGACATCTAACACTTTCCAGACCTTACGATGCCAAATTCCACCAAAGTTTTGAAAAAAAAAATCTGGGACAAACGATAAGTCTAGAAAATTGCATTGCATTTTTAAATGCATGTGTAAGAGCATGCATAAAAGCGTTAAAAGAGAGCTCAATCAGATAAGTGTACATTAGTTAATTTCAGAATGATTTTTACAAGCAATTATTAAAACTTCAGTTAATACGCTAATTAATGTACGTTAACTTTGATTTTAGCAATATTCAGAAAAGTTTTAATGATGCTAATTGCGGAGATTTAACAACAATAACAAAAAAAGCTTTCTGAAAAATATAAGGACCGAAAATATAAATGTATTCTACTTACTTTTGTGCATGTACGTGCGCATTAAAAAATTATATAGAAAATAAATACTAGAAATATCTTGTTTAAAATCGTGTTTGACGCAAAATGAAATGGCGCAATCCGCATTTTTTTCTCTCCTTCAAACTTTCTAAGAAAGGAAAATGTCTATGACGTAAGCAATTCATAAGCTATACTTTTTGTAATAAAACAGTAAAAATAGCTATAAAATTAGAAATAAAAAAGACATCTCGCGCAGAATATACATATAAAAAATACCGATCCCTATCGATAATAGCAAAGTTTTCTGAATGTAAAAAATAGAGAAAGAATTAGAAAAAGGATCCCTCGTCCATCTGAGCTTTAGTTTTCCCCCCTCCCCCCTTTTTTTTCAATAAAAGATTGCTTCTGCTTCTAACATTCTTCTCCCTACCTCTCCAAATTCTTCACAAATCCATCCGTTCCTTCACATAATTTTTCGATGCGCGACTGAAATCGTGCGCGAGGTATCCCATGACGTCATAATCTTACGTCACTGATGACGTCAGGCGCTCAGTCGATGGTAGGAATTATTGGTTAGTCTCTACATCCTTGACATTTAGTTCCGAATATTCGAAGCTCTGGGTTAGTGTAATAAGTTTCATAAATCGGCGGAGAGGGGGTGGGGGGGGGGGGGTAACCCGACTTACTTGCAAAATAATAATTAAAATGCCACACGTAGCCTCTGTTTTTTTTCTTAAAAACATCATATATTTTGCATTATTTTTTTTTTTTTAGTTCAGACTTCATTAGTTCCTCCTCTTGGTTAGGATAATAGCCCTTGCACGTAAAAAATTTTTGTATAAAGTATATCACGCTGCATTTGTTTCGCATTTTCTAACGAACTTTGCATATCAGTAAAGAGAAAAATAAGCATAGTTAGAGAAAAAAAAGTATTTATAGTTATGCCATGTATGGAAAAAATTATGTTTAAATGAATGTGTTGAATATGAATAGACACGCTTTGATTGTAAAACGGTTTTAATTTATTAATTTATGTGTGAAAATAGGGATGATATTTTTACACAGACAATGATTTAAATTCAATACATTTATAGTTATGTCTTGCTTAAAAATTGCTCCAAAATATTTTTATTAGCGTAAAGAAAATACTAATGAGCGCAGTCTTGTAAAGTTTCTTTTATTTATATTTTAAAATATCACACATATTAGTATTTCAAAGAAAATTCCAGACCAGAATAAGATTGTTTTCAGCTGCAATTATGGAATATGTCATTTGCAAAATAAACAAAGAAAAAAAATACAGAGAGATACTTGGGTGTTTAAAGACTCTTAATTACTTAATATATTTTATTAATACAAAATATTTTGCAGAAATATGTTTGACTGTGTAGGGTAGAATGTTCCTTCAAGTTGCCTTGAAATGACAATCCTCTAACTACATCGACCATTGTTTTGTTGAATAAAAAAAAAACGAATTTCCCCTTAACCCAAACCATTTTCCTTAGAAACACGGTAATTAGAATACAGCATGTTAAAAATATTTTAAGAACATTTAAATTTTTTTAATTAAGAAATAAATAAGGGTTATAACTGCAATTTTAATGTATGAAACATGATAATATAGCATGATTATTACAACTAGTTTAAAAAATATGTATGAATAATGTGAAAAATGATAAAATTAATTAAATATTAGAAATAAAAAATACATTGTTTACAAATTATAGGAACACTTGTCTAAAAAAATTATATGAAAATTCATATAGTATCGGTCCCCCGTTTCTTCTTTCAAAATGAAACACCTCGTCTTTTGTTGAAGTAACCAGGTTTTTAAATTCTGTTTCAAGAATATTGCGCAATTCTCTAACAATGCAACTTTCAGTTCGTTCGCAGAAGAAAACTGTTTATTATGAGCATAAACTCCGAGACTTTAAATATGCCAAATATTTTTAAAGTGTTTCGAATATCAACTTCGACTAGGCCATGAAAAATAAATTTTTATTTTTTAAACACACCTAAAGGGATTTGTATGCCGGATAAGTTCATGGTGGGAAAAACTGCGTATTTTGGAGAAATTTTTAATGATTTATAAAATAACACGTGATTTTGGCCTTCTCGTTATAATATTTATGGTTTTTGAAAACAAGATCATAATAAAGATTAAAAAGCCAATTTACTTTCTTTGTTATTTATGGATTAGCAGCCATGCACAACCGGCGGTCCGCGGGCCGCATGTGGCACGGCGACCTTTTATGTGCGGCCCGAAGCACATGATCATTAATCCATATTTTAAAAATTACTTGAGATGTACATAAAAATTTAAGACCTTCGCTGTTTTTTTCTATATTTTCATAGGGAGATAAAACCTGTCCTATTATTTATAGTCAATTTAAATTATATCAAATCATCTTAAATGCCGCTTCTTTAGTCAAAATTTCTTTTTACATGTACTTTACATGGAGCAAAAGACTTTAGTATAATGAGAGAAAATCTCCTGATTATTTTTTCTTTAGAATTTGGAAATTCTGAATTTTTATATTACAACGTTTTATACTTATTATATAACTTATACTGCTTTTTTAGGGCTGATCGTTTCTGGTGGAAAAAAAACTGGCAGACATATTTTTACACTACTATTTCCAAACAACAAACTTCGCGACCTGTTTTTACATGCCTGTTTTTACTAAGAAATCAACCACGAACTTTATTGTTCGGAAATAGTGGCGTTAAAAAGTTTTGGTAACATATCCTCCGAGACAAAGTTCAGCCATACTCATTTATTATGTTGCTTTGTTATAGGACATTTAAAAGGCTGAAAAAAAGATAGACTTAATAAAAAACTAAAGGAGACCTGGAGCAGGGGAAATTTTAGAGATTATACTACTTTTTTATCTTACTATTTTAATTACGCCTTTTTAAGTGTGTTGCAGCCCGCCGAGCGTCGAAAACGCTTGTTTGTGGCCCGCGAGAAAAAAAGGTTGAGTGTGGCTGGATTAGATTATTATCGGAATACCTGCCACTTAAGTGATTTTGATTTGTTTATCAATAGATAGCATTACTGATGTTTCAAAGATAAAAAAAAGTAACGATGGTGCAAGAGTGCGCACCTGCTTTTGGGAAAACTGCTTCCAATGCTAAAGCAGGATTTAAAATAACGGTTCTATTGTCTTTCAGTTTTTTTTAATTTTCTGACTTTCAGCAAACAGCGTCACTGGAAGACCATTAGAATCTAACACTGTTGAACTACATGTATCAGTTGAACCACAGAACACTGAAAATCAGTGGGAAGGAGAAATGCTTTCACTAGAAAATGATATTTCAGAAAAAGCAGCAAAGCTATGCAAAGAAGAGACACACGCGCAATGTGAAATAAACCCACCTTTGGTTTCTCAAGGTATAGCTTTGATTTCAACAACTTCATCTGACGTCAAATTAACAAATTTGCACCGTATTCAGAATAATTTGTGCTGAGATACTATATTAAGAGGAGCAGAATATCTGCAATTTTAAGCAGTTCACCACACAAAAGGCAGCTTGAAGATGACGCTGCGGCTAAAAGCCAAAAACCTTTACAAAAAAATAAATAAATAAATAAATAAAAGTAAACAAATGAAGCCAAAAACTGCACCAAAGAAAAACTGTGAATATGTCCAGGAGGATCAGAAATTTATAGAGAACTAATTGTAGAGGATTGCATCAAGTACATTTCTTTCAGAGGCTGGTGGCACAGAGAGTGTACAGACTACGCAGATCGTGGTCACTGCAAATGTGACGTTTCCCTTTTGTTATATATTGCGCACTCTTGCACACTTGAGTGCGCACTTTTGCCCTTATTGGTTTGTTGTACAATTTAGGAGGATAATCTTTTTGCAAATAATACCATAAGTGCTTCTTATAAGTTGATAAATGCAATTTTTTTGTAAGCTTATTAATCTTACATTATAAATAAAGTATAACATCATCCCTTAAATTTCTTCATTTATTGTAGTTTAATGAATCAGCTAAAGTGCGCACTCCTGCACCACCTTGCCCTATTATCCTGCTAAAAGATCCATTCAATACTACCTAATAAAGTTCCAAACGGTATGAGATGACCTGACCATGCAGCATAGCGTGATATTATTTAGATTTCATAAGTCTTGAAATTCGGTGCAAATCACACAATCCATCGTAAGAAAACGCGTTCCAAATAATTATAAAGATTCCGCTCATTTCTCGACTAAGACATTCATATGGTTCTTTTCTCAAGTCATGCCAGTAGTATTTCCATCCCTCTGGACCGTCAAGTTTAAAGTGGTTTTCATGCAAAAATATACAGCTCATATTCAAAATATTAGAATAATTGAGAAAAAGTAATAATAAAAAAATATTTTTCATTTATTTATTTTTTATAATAAGTAAATGCAATTAAATTTCTTATAAAATAAATCTGGAATGTTTAGATAAAATTTTAACATTTTCAAAATATAAAATACGGTACAATAAATTAGATATACAGCTTTCGGAAACACATCAAAATATCAGAATAAAGTTTAGATTGATTAAAAATATTAGAATATTTTATTTTACGCAACAATATTACCTTATGAATATGAAGTAAATGGTAGTTAATAGTTTGTAGCATCCCCTTTAGCTTTCATAACAGCGTACAATCAATCTTGCATACTACATACAAGGTGTTTACTAACATTTCTATCAATATTAGTCCAAATAGACTTTATACGTGCCACTAACTCAGTTTTACTTGAAGGAGGATTTTCTAGGAGTTTTTTCTTCATTATACACCATTACTTTTCGACGGGATTAAGGACTGGTGAGTTTGGTGGCCAAGGAAGTACCTTAATGTTGCGTTGGCGGAAACAATTCTTAGTTGACACCGAGGTACGCGGTGCCGCTAAATCTTGTTGAAAGATGAAATCATCTTCAAATAAATCTTCTGATGATGGAATCATGTTATATTCCGAAATTTCTTGATATATCTATAGTCCAGTCAATAGAGACCGTATAGGGACGCTACCTAGCAAAATGAATGGAAGTTCTGGAAAAAGGCTTACTTTATGTTTTTTGGGTCCCTGAATCCGAATTTGTAACTTCCCACCAAAATTTCCTCCGGCAACTCCACCAAATTTTGGTAAAATGCACCCCAAAAAAGGTTTTTATTAAAATAATCAATTTTTTTATTGTTTTAGGGGAAAAGTATCTAGAAATTCAGAAAGTAGACAAAATTTGCAACAAATTAGATACATGACATTATGACTTAGGATGAAGGGGAAGGGGGGATGTGCCTCGGAACATGCGCACCGGTGCAGCGTGGACTAAGTTGCGCAATTCCACTTAACCACTCACACGTTTACATTCGCCCTCCCATCTCCCCTCCGAACTTTCTCTATAATGTTTACTTTAAGTCTTTTGGGTCGCTGAATCCAAATTTTTAACTTACTCCCAAAATCCCCCCCCCCCGAAACCCCCCAAAATAGTTGTTTTAATTTAAATTTCTTATTGTGTTAGGGGAAAAGCATTACGAAATTCCGAAACTAGACAAAATTTCCAACAAATAGGATAGATGACATTATGATGTTAGGATAAACGGGGAGAGAGGGGGCTGCCTCGGAACATTCCCCGCGCGCTTTTCTCAATAAACCAAATTTTTTCAAAAAATCAACTTTTTGTGGGGTTGCCGGGTGAAACTTTGGTGGGAAGTTACAAATTCGGATTCAGCGACCCCAAAAACATAAAGTGAGTCGAAATCCAGAACTAGTATCAATTTTTCCAGGTAAAATCCCTTATTGCCTGGACTTCATAACTTAGTGCACGTAACGCCGCAGTGCATGTCCTGAGGCAGCCATCTCCCTCCCCGTTCATCCTACGTCATAATGTCATGTATCCTATTTCTTGCAAATTTTGTCTAGTTTCTGAATTTCGTAATGCTTTTCCCCTAAAACAATAAGAAATTTAAGTTAAAAACAACTATTTTTTTTTGGGGGGGGGTCGGGGGACTAAATTTTGGGGGTATGTTAAAAATTCGGATTCAGCGACCCAAAAAACTTAAAGTAAACCTTATAGAGAAAGTTCGGAGGGGAGATGAGAGGGCGAATGCAAACGTGTGAGTGGTTAAGTGGAATTGCACAACTTAGACCACGCAGCACCGCGGCGCATGTTCCGAGGCAGATCCCCCTTCCCATTCATCCTAAGTCAGAATGTCATATATCTAATTTCATGCAAATTTTGTCTACTTCCTGAATTTCTAGATACTTTTCCCGTAAAATAATAAAAAAATTGATTTTTTTAATAAAAACCTTTTTTGGGGGGCATTTTACCAAAATTGGGGGGGGGGGTTGCCGGGTCAAATTTTGGTGGGGAGTTACAAATTCGGATTCAGCGACCCAAAAAACATAAAGTAAGCCTATATCCAAGAACTTCCATTAATTTTGCCAGGTAAAATCCCCTATTGCCTGGACTACTAAGAGTTAACCTTGTCGTAGACGATGCATAACTTTCCAGGTCCTTCTGCACTCATGCAACACCAAACCATGACACTAGCAGCAAATTTTACGGAACGTTTAAGGCATTCTTTATCAAATGGTTCTTGCTTCATTCTCCAAACTCGAATATCTTGATTACCACATGAATCACAAAACATACTTTCATCACTAAATAATACACTGCTCAAAACAATTAAAGGATATTTGAAGTTTTATATAAAATAAAGATATAAACGAAATTTTTTTTGCCGAAAATAGAAGAAGAGAATCACAAATTCAAATTTTTCTGGTTTTCAAACTGTGGAGTATGCAAATTTTGAGTTCGACGTCAAAAACGTCGCTTCAGCGGCAGCGAATGAAATTTGACTTTCAACTGGATAAAAGAGAATGAAGACAAGGATGATCGGCATTCAGTGATTGCTTTGTTTCGATGAGTACGATGTCTCAGCGAAGTCATTTGACAGATTCAGAAGCTTTGAGAATTGTTGGTAGGTTAGAAGGGGGCCAAACTCAAGCCGAAGTAGCGCAAGCCATTGGAGTGTCACAAAGTGTCATTTTCAGGATCTGGAACCGTTTTTTGGCGTGTGGATGTGCAGGCCGAAAACCAGGGCAAGGTCGTAGACGGGCAACAACGCCCAATGAAGATCGGTATTTAGCGTTAACAGCTCGGAGACACCGAACCATGAACGCTACTCTTCTCCAACAACACCTTCGCTCGGCTACAGGCACCACGATTTCATCTCAGACTGTCCGACACCGGCTCCATGCTGTAGGTCTGTATGCTCGCCGACCGATGGTATGTGTTAGATTAACATCAAGGCATCGTCGCGACCGCAGGGAGTGGGCAACCGAGCATGTCAACTGGAGGAGAAATGAATGGAGCAATATTCTGTTTTCTGACGAGTCCCGTTTTTCTGTGCACCCGGATAATAGGCGTATTTTCATCTGGAGGGACCGTGGCAGTAAGAATAATCCTGCGTTCGTGCACGAAAGTGTCAGATTTGGCGGTGGAGGAGTGTTGGTGTATGGTGGCATCTCCATTGACGGGCGCACTGACCTCTACATCATTCGAGATGGAGCTCTGAGTGGTCGCCGATATAGGGATGAGATCCACAGACCTATTGTAGTCCCTTACGCTGCAGCAATCGGAGATAACTTCATTTTAATGGACGATAACTGCAGGCCACATCGTGCAAACCTGGTGGAGGATTTCCTTTTCGAGGAAGGAATCGTTCGAATAGAATGGCCAGCGTGTTCTCCAGACAGGAATCCAATCGAGCACGTTTGGGACGCTCTAGGAAGACGAGTTTCTGGCCGCCAACAACCCCCACAAACTCTCCAAGAACTGGAAAGAGCTCTTCTGGAAGAGTGGGGCAGAATACCCCAACTCGTCATTAATAGCCTCATTGAGTCCATACCTCAAAGGTGTTCAACGTTGCTGGCCGCCCGTGGAAACCATACCCCCTACTGAAAATGATTTTCTTTGAAGAAAACACCTTTTCTTATTCTTTTTTTCTCATATGCACAAATTGTGTTTTTTTTTCCTTTAGTACACAAATGCGCAATAAAATGCATTTTTTTCTGCCAAACATGTGTAATTTATTCTCATATAACCTACTATGTCTGTCGACCATGTATCAATCAGCTAAACAGTTTACCAGATACAAAATCCACCTAAAACTGCAATATCCTTTAATTCTTTTGAGCAGTGTATATTTTTCTAATCTTCTTCGCTCCATAAACGTCTTGATTTACACCAATTCAATCTTATGCGCTTTTGGTTTGCAGTCATGAGAGGTTTTGTTTTCGGCACACGAGATTCAAACTTAAATTTATGGAAACTTCTTATTGTTGTCGTTGTAGAAACTTCAAATCCTTCTTCTTTCCATTTTCGGTGCAAGAATAGCACACTTTTAAAACGGTTTTTCTTAACTAAACGCTTCAGTTTCCTGTCATTTCTAGCAAATGTTTTTGGTTTTCGGCCGCCTTTTTCAGCGATTATTTTGAAAATTTCCATTTTTTTAATATTGTGTTAGTATTTTACTAACGCTTGATTGCGAACAATGCATATAATTCGCTATAACATTGATTTTTACTGTGCCGATACAAATCAACCATACAAAGTTTAATATATTCAGGAATATCACTCACACGACCCATTTTAAGACGAAAAAGCAAACAAACTACAAAAGGAATAATTTTAAATAAAATCGTCTGAATTTCATCAATGATGCCATCAGTTATCAATTGGTGATAATTAAAGGAGAATTAATGTGAAATATTCTAATATTTTGAACCACTTGAAAAATATATTAAAATAGCAATTATAGCCTTTGTGCAGGAATATTAAAAATAATAAACGAACGTTTAAAATGCACAACTAATGCGTGAAAAGCAGCAAACAGCTGTTTCGAATCTACAGCGAGATCCTTCTTCAGTGCAAGATAGGGAAAAAAAGAACAGCGTGCTAGAAAAAGTAAGGCTGAGCAAAATGATAGACAGAGACGAGCTGCCTTATATACCCTATGCGGGTAGCGAAAGCGCCAGAAACAACCAATGAGAGAGAAGCAGTGGAAACGACTGGGTGGACAAGTAGCGACATCTACCGGAGAAGGTGAGAAAAAGAAACCAAAAAAGGGGAAATTAAATTAATGCTTTCCAAATACTTGGAAAATCTGGAGTACTAGATAAGTCATTGACTAAAGATTGAGAATTTTTAATGATGAGGTAAGCTTCCCAAAAATCAAGATCAAGGTTAGAAGAACATTTTTGGATAATGGTGGCTGAGGAAAAATCGAACCTATGTTGAGAAGACCAAGAATGTTGAGCAATAGAAGAACGTTTGAGCTCCTGATTTTTAACATAACCTTCATGCTCTTTTAAGCGAAATCTAAGAGCACGTTTAGTCTGGCCAATATAAGAAAGACCACACTGGCAAGAGATTTGGTAAATGCCCCAGTTATCTAGGCGATCAACGGGGTGTTTGAGATTTGAAAAAGTGATTTTATTAACAGGAGAAAAAATAACATTAAAATCAAACCTTCTTAAGATTTTAGCAACTTGCTGACTGATTTTAGGAAAAAATGGTAACACAACTGAAGTATTAGAGTTGGAATTAGAATGTTTTTCAGAATGGACGGGTTTCGTCAATTTCTTATAAATAGAATATTACAGGAATAACCACGATCAACAGTAATAGCTTTGAGGTAATTAAGTTCAGCACTAAGTAACTGAGGAGTGGAACAAATATTGGTAGCCCGAAAAACAAAAGTATTGAAAGCAGCGAATTTCTGGTTAGGGGGATGAGAAGAATGCCTGTGAGGTGGGAGACTGACAGCAAAATGTTTACGAAAGATGGTAGTCTGAAAGCCATTATCACAACGGATAACAAGAGCATCGAGGAAAGAAAGACAGTTATTGGTCTCAATTTCAGAGGTAAATTGAATCCAGGGATCAATGGAATTCATAATAGAGAGAATATGATTAATACCCGAATTTATTTCAACCAGGACATAAACATCATCAACATAACGAACATAGAACGGAAATTTTAAAATTTCAAAAAGTTTGACCTCAAAATAGTGCATATAAATGTCGCATAAAATTGTGCTAAGAGGATTACCCATAGTCAAACCATGAATCACGCGGAAGAAATTACCATTGAAAACAAAAGTATTTTGCGACAAGCAAGCGCGAGTGAGAAGGATAAGTTTCTCGATTTCAAAATAAGAGAAATGGAATTCGCAAAGCCTCTTCTTGAGGCAATCTAAAGCCCCCTCAACCGGAACGTTTGTAAATAATGATTTAACATCAAAAGAAACCATCATGTGACCCTGCGGCTTAACATTATGAGGTTTTTTAACAAAATCAAAAGAATTCTTAACAGTGAAACAGTTACTGCTCAAAAGTGGAGCAAAAACAGAAACTATATATTTGGCAAGCTTATAAGAAGCTGTACCGATACTAGAGACAATAGGCCTAAAAGGAATATCAGGATTATGGACCTTAGGTAAAGCATAAAACCTGGCACAATGCGCAATAGATGGAATAAGAGACTTCTTAAAGTTAGCAGGAATAATGGAAGAAGACTTGATGGCAGACTTAATAGAGTTAATTTCACTGGTGGAAGGGTCTTTGCGGATGTCCACATAAGGACCATCTTTAATTAATTTATGGGATTTTTCCAAATACGAAGATTTGTCGAGAAGAACAATCTGACCACCTTTCTCAGCCTTAGTAATGATTAAGTTTGGATCAGAACGCAAATTTTTCAGACATTGTTTAACTGGATTTTTAAGATTGGGCTTATAAACATTAGAATTGAAATCAACAGTATTGGCAATGAGATGCCTGATGGACTCTTTTTGAGAAGAAGATAAAGCGCTATGCTTAAAGGCCCTTACAATAGGAGCAATTAGATTAGGTAAAGAAGGAATAGCAGAGACAGAGAAATTGTTATTCAATTTGAGAGCATCGAGCTGATTGTCACTTAAAGAAACACTAGAAAGATTGACAACAACATTTTGGTTAACAACAGGCAAATTGCTGGAGTTATTGACGAATGAACTTTTACAAAGTGCATTAAATTTCTTCTTTAAAACCGAACAATGAACAGAAGAAGCTGTGAGAACTCTACTCCATGACCTTTTGTCTATAGACTCAAAATCAGGTGTAGAATTAGCGAGGCTGATATGTACTCACGCTCTATATGAGCAATTTTATGGCGAGTCTCTTGAATCAAAACTCTTAAAAGAGCTAATTTAGAACGAAATAAGACCTTGTCAATTCTATTAGAAGAAAATAAATTACAACGTATAGAAATGAAATTAGGAATAACCTTCTTACGTCTACAGTCAAGTAGGAAATGTAAGTGTTCCAAAAACCTGTACTTTTTTAATCGTAAATTACAAAACCTATTGATTTGAGACATTGCGGGAAAAAAATAGAGAAAAAGAAAAAAGAAAGAAATCACAGAGGAATAAAGGCCCGTTAAAGTCGAATACATTAAAATAGCAATTAAAGTCTTTGTGCAGGAATATTAAATATTTTTTCCCTATCTTGCACTGAAGAAGGATCTCGCTGTAGATTCGAAACAGCTGTTTGCTGCTTTTCACGCATTATTTGTGCATTTTAAACGTTGGTTTACTGCTTTTTAATATTCCTGCACAAAGGCTTTAATTGCTATTTTCATGTATTCGGCTTTAACGGGCCTTTATTCCTCTGTGATTTCTTTCTTTTTTCTTTTTCTCTATTTTTTTTCCCGCAATGTCTCAAATCAATAGGTTTTGTAATTTACGATTAAAAAAGTACAGGTTTTTGGAACACTTACATTTCCTACTTGACTGTAGGCGTAAGAAGGTTATTCCTAATTTCATTTCTATAAGTTGTAATTTATTTTCTTCTAATAGAATTGACAAGGTCTTATTTCGTTCTAAATTAGCTCTTTTAAGAGCTTTGATTCAAGAGACTCTCCATAAAATTGCTCATATAGAGCGTGAGTACATATCAGCCTCGCTAATTCTACACCTGATTTTGAGTCTATAGACAGAAGGTCATGGAGTAGAGTTCTCACAGCTTCTTCTGTTCATTGTTCGGTTTTAAAGAAGAAATTTAATGCACTTTGTAAAAGTTCATTCGTTAATAACTCCAGCAATTTGCCTGTTGTTAACCAAAATGTTGTTGTCAATCTTTCTAGTGTTTCTTTAAGTGACAATCAGCTCGATGCTCTCAAATTGAATAACAATTTCTCTGTCTCTGCTATTCCTTCTTTACCTAATCTAATTGCTCCTATTGAAAGGGTCTTTAAGCATAGCGCTCTATCTTCTTCTCAAAAAGTGTCCATCAGGCATCTCATTGCCAATACTGTTGATTTCAATTCTAATGTTTATAAGCCCAATCTTAAAAATCCAGTTAAACAATGTCTGAAAAATTTGCGTTCTGATCCAAACTTAATCATCACTAAGGCTGACAAAGGTGGTCAGATTGTTCTTCTCGACAAATCTTCATATTTGGAAAAATCCCATAAATTAATTAAAGATGGTCCTGATGTGGACATCCGCAAAGACCCTTCCACTAGTGCAATTAACTCTATTAAGTCTGCCATCAAGTCTTCTTCCATTATTCCTGCTAACTTTAAGAAGTCTCTTATTCCATCTATTGCGCATTGTGCCAGGTTTTATACATTACCTAAGGTCCATAAACCTGACATTCCTTTTAGGCCTATTGTCTCTAGTATCGGTACAGCTTCTTATAAGCTTGCCAAATATTTAGTTTCTGTTTTTTTCCCCACTTTTGAGCAGTAACTGTTTCACTGTTAAGAATTCTTTTGATTTTGTTAAAATACTTCATAATTTTAAGCCGCAGGGTCACATGATGGTTTTTTTTTTATGTTAAATCATTATTTACAAACGTTCCGTTACAAACGTTACGTTGCCTCAAGAAGAGGCTTTGTGAATTCCATTTCTCTTATTTTGGAATCGAGGAAATTATCCTCCTCACTCGCGCTTGCTTGTCGCAAAATACTTTTGTTTTCAATGGTAATTTCTTCCGCATGATTGATGGTTTGGCTATGGGCTCTTAGTCCAATTTTATGCGATATTTATATGCACTATTTTGAGGTCAAACTTTTTGAAATTTTAAAATTTCCGTTCTATGTTCGTTATGTTGATGATGTTTATGTCCTGGTTGAAATAAATTCGGGTATTAATCATATTCTCTCTATTATGAATTCCATTGATCCCTTCATTCAATTTACCTCTGAAATTGAGACCAATAACTGTCTTTCTTTCCTCGATGTCATTGTTATTCGTTGTGATAATGGCTTTCAGACTACCGTCTTTCTTAAACCTTTTGCTGTCAGTCTCCCACCTCACAGGTATTCTTCATCCCCCTAACCAGAAATTCGCTGCTTTCAATACTTTTGTTTTTCGGGCTACCAATATTTGTTCCACTCCTCAGTTACTTAGCGCTGAACTTAATTACCTCAAAGCAATTGCTGTTGATCGTGGTTATTCCTCTAATATTATTGATTCTATTTATAAGAAATTGACGAAACCCGTCCATTCTGAAAAGCATTCTAATTCCACCTCTAATACTTCAGTTGTGTTACCATTTTTTCCTAAAATCAGTCAGCAAATTGATAAAATCTTAAGAAGGTTTGTTTTTAATGTTATTTTCTCTCCTGTTAATAAAATCACTTTTTCAAATCTCAAACATCCCGTTGATCACCTAGATAACTGGGGTATTTACCAAATCTCTTGCCAGTGTGGCCTTACTTATATTGGCCAGACTAAACGTGCTCTTCGATTTCGTTTAAAAGAGGATGAAGGTTATGTTAAAAATCAGGAGCTCAAACGTTCTTCTATTGCTCAACATTCTTGGTCTTCTCAAGTAGGTTCGATTTTTCCTCAGCCACCATTATCCAAAAATGTTCTTCTAAACTTGATCTTGATTTTTGGGAAGCTTACCACATCATTAAAAATTCTCACTCTTTAGTCAATGACTTATCTAGCACTCCAGATTTTCCGAGTATTTGGAAAGCATTAATTTAATTTCCTCTTTTTTGGTTTCTTTTTCTCTCCTTCTCCGGTAGATGTCGCTTCTTGTCCACCCAGTCGTTTCCACTGCTTCTCTCTCATTGGTTGTTTCTGGCGCTTTCGCTACCCGCATAGGGTATATAAGGCAGCGCGTCTCTGTCTATCATTTTGCTCAGCCTTACTTTTTCTAGCACGCTGTTCTTTTTTTCCCTATCTTGTACTGAAGAAGGATCTCGCTGTAGATTCGAAACAGCTGTTTGCTGCTTTTCACGCATTATTTGTGCATTTTAAACGTTGGTTTACTGCTTTTTAACACTTGAAAAATATTCTAATATTTTGACTTTTCAAAATATTTTTTTTCCATTAATCTTTTCAAAAATTATATTAATTTTACGACAATAAATAAGTTTAATCAGCAATAAGTTCTTAATAAAAATATCATTTGCATATTAGCCAGTGCTCGCAGCGTTCCTAAAATTTTCGTACTTTGCTACCAGTATTTTAAATTGAAAATCTTCATGGCAGATTCCATTAACATCTACAATAGAATTCTACAATAAATATCATCGTTTTAAAATTGTGGTAGGAAAGTGTGAAAATTTTAGGAACGCTGCGAGCCCTGTATTAGCATTAAGAGACATTGAGTTACCAAACGGTATTTCCAATTTGTAGAAAAAGTAATTATTCTAATATTTTGAATATGAGCTGTGATTTGTTTGCATTTATCGTCCCATGATATGGAATTTTTTAGCCCATTTAAGTCTCTCGATGATGCTTTAATAACTTTATTTTTTCACCTAAATCTGGTATTAGAATTTAATTTAACAAAGTTCAAAGCAGGTCACATGTGATTTTTTTTATTTTTTTTATTTTTTTTACTTAAATGTTTGAAATTTCACGAGTCAAAAGGCCTTTCTTGGTAGATATCTGAAAAACTTGTAGATTGTGACGTGCTGTGAACATCTTCTTCCTACCAGATTGTTTTATTTTGCTTTGAAAATGTTTTTTAATTATGACGTGAATAGCAGTTTTGGAATGTTTCATTAACGTTGATATTTCTTTTTCAGATTTACAAACATCCTTATAAAATACAATTTTTCACACTTCATACTCACAGATAATTCTTCCATCCGCGGCATCGTCAAATAAATTGTGAATATCAAAATCGAAACCTGAAACTTATCTTTTCTGTTAATGACTTTACAAAATACTAGCACATGCACTTTATGATAATTTTGATTTTACATATAATATGCAAAATTTCTCAGGTAGACTTATAATTTCTTAACAGAGTCCTCATTTAGTTTATATAAAAATGAGTGAATTTTAATAAAATTTATTTTTAAAAATGTGATTAGTACAAAAAGAGTTTTACGATCAATCAATATACGAAGTAAAATTTGTATATTCTTCTTCTTTTCCAACAACTGAAGAGCTGAGTGGACGAACATGTTATGCGACATTTTCTAAAAAAATTTTTTAACTTTTGGATGAAAGCGTTATGAAGTATCCTATCACATGGTGAATCTAAAATACTAAGATTCTATTTACTCTTGAATATTTAAGACATTATTATTTAATATTTAATATTTTAATATTTAATAATGTCAATAATATTAATAATTTTTAATATTTGAAAATGAAATATGAATAAGTTTTTCTGAGAGAGTTTAGTACCATACCTGTTAATATTTTAAACACATGGTATCAAACAGAAAATAAATCATTAAAATTTACAGCAAAAATTTTCACTTCAAATTTCTTCAAATGTAATTTTTGTTACTTAACATGTTCTTTCACTTAGCTCTTCAATTCATTAAGTCTTTAGTGGTGTGATATAGTACCTTCTCAGCAAATTTTTGACTGTGGGGAAAGCAACAGGCATTTCCAGGGAGGACAATAATCTTTTGTGCAAAGGTATGCATATCTCTGGCCTTGGGTCTGCTCAGCAGAAGATTTCCACATTCCAAGACATAGGGGGTGAATGAACAAGGTGTGGCAACGTTTGCTCGTCTCCAAAGTGAAAGAAAATAAAAGTTCAAGCATGTGCTGATGAGCAGTTCTAGACAGTGGACTCGAGACATCGATAAAGAGAGGTCGCGTTTTATCAACGTGAGAGATGTGGAGTACGAATCGTCACTCTTGTTGGGTGTTCGAAGTACCGAGATGTTTATGGAAAGTGAGAGTGTCTCTCTTTAATTGTATATTTAGTGTTACATTTTTCATCTTAATTTTAGTTGTTCTAATAAAGAACTTTGGAAAGAAAAATGTGTAATTTTTGAACGGTAAACTTACACGAGCTTAGAAAATCAAAAAGCTCTGGCCCACTACATCACAGCTATAGTATTATAAATGGTGTCAGCGGTGGGATCAATTAGGTTTAGCATAAATTAGACTGGGTCCACGTGAACTTGATGTACAGACGGTAACATTGTGACTAATAAGGACAGTCGGTGGTGAAATTTCGTGTTTGACGACAAGGATTTTCAAGAGTAACGGGTGAGGAACTGTGAAATCTAGAGTGTCGAGTATGTTAGCTGTTAGGTAACCAGGACTCGTAAAAATGATCCGATGATATTGAAAATTTTTTCAGTATACGTCCTGTGCAGTGGATAGAAGAATCGCTCGCCCTTAGGAGTCTATGGAAACAGCTTGTGTGGAAATTTCCCGGCGGAAATCAAGTTAAATCTGGATATACGACAGTACCTGAGGGGAAAAAAGTGCAGGAAAGCCTTGGAGCAGTGTAGAGTAAATGTCTACATTTGAAGGTAAGCCCTTCTATGAAATTTTCTAGAGAGGTCTGTTAGGATTTAATATTGTATTTTTCTATTCTTGGTAATTTGTATATGTTTAAAAGATAAAAATTCTAGGGTAGCTATTAATTTGGGATTGAAATTTTTATTTAGAATTTTTATATTAAACGGGTTTCGTAAGGTCTGTAAGGTAGTTCATTTGGTTTTGAAAATTTAATATTTATGTAATTTAGAATTTACTTGGGGATAGTAAATTACTGTTGATTAATAAAAGAATATTAATCGTCAAATTTAATCATAGTTGTGGATGTAACTTTTAGTTATAAAGTTGGGACATATACTGCTTTTGTTTATTACAGCAATAAAGTTATTTAAAATTTTATGGGTATGATGTTAAAAAAACAGGATTAATTGTTTAAATATAAATTGTATTTATATAGCACTGTGAGTATCAAAATAATTTTGAGGATTTACTCAGTTTTAAAGGATATAACAAGTGCACGAAACTTTCGGTAGGAAAATTGTATTATTGTTTTATGCATTGAAATATATCTAGAGGATAAAATTCTATTCCTTATTGTATTTTTTTATTGTGTTTTACAAATTGTTTATATTTGTGTATATTTGTGATTAGTATATTTTGGGGAAAAATAATGGAAGAATTTCTAGGGAAATATACTAAAAACATCTTGTTTTGCTGGCAGAGGAATTTGTGACCAACGTCTCGGCAACTGATAAGAAAAAAACTATAATTCAGGCTATTTTAGCAGCATCGGATTATAATGAGAGTTTTGCTAAATCGAATTTGGAATGTATTCTTAAAGAGGATTCAGAACGTAAAGAAAAATTAGTTTTGGAACGGGAAGACGCAGAGCGCGAAAAGACAAGACAATTTGAGTTAGAAAAATTTAGAATTCAAAATTCTTCGGAAACTGTTAGTCTTTCGTCTAGTGATATGAATGTAGGTTCGCATAGGAATCCAAAAATTAGTTTGAAAGAATTAGTTCCACGTTTTGATTCTAAATTAATTGACATCACTCTTTTCTTTATGATCTTTGAAAAACAGGCGGAAAAAACTAAAATTTCGCAAGAGGATATGGTTAGCCAATTAATTCCCTTATTGCCATCCGATATCACGGAAATTATACTGAAACAACCAGCAGAATTAGGAGATGATTTCCAACATGTAAAAAAAGTTTTATTAAATCGGTTTAGGTTGGGAACGGGTGCTTTAAAACAGAGGTTTGAAAATCATCAAAGAAAAACTGGAGCCTTATGGGTAGATTTAGTATATGAATTAAGGGGTTATTTGGATAATTGGTTGGAGTCATTAGAAATAAAGGATTTCGAGTCTTTAAAAGAACTCATGCTCACTGAGCAAGTAAAAAACGCGTCCCTTTTGAAGTAAAAGAAAAATTTATGGATGAATGGGATGAAATGAAAGAGGCTTCGAAGCTCGCTGATAAATGTGATAAATATGAGAGTATTAGAAGTAGTTTCAGGAAATCAGAAAAAAAGTCTTGTGAAAAAACCTTATTCAGATATGCAAAGGAGCGATTTAAATCCGAAAAGTAAGGGTGAAGTAAAAGCTAAATCGGAGTTAGAGAATAAAACGGAAAATTTTAAAAAGGATAAATTTAAACATGACCAGGATTTTGAGAGGAAAAGGCAGATTAGGAGTTTTTTTTGTAATCAACCTGGGCACATAAAACCAGATTGTGCGGAATGGTTAAAAAAGAAAAATCAGTTCAATACAGTTAATCATTTATGTAATGATATTGATTTAGGGAATTGTTTTAAACCTTATCTTAAAAAAGCTCTAATAAATGGGGTTGAAAGACATTATTTGAGGGATACGGGAGCGGGAATTGATCTTTGCGATAGAAATTGGGTTAAAACAGAGGATTTTACTGGAGATATAACTAGGGTACGTCAACCTCTTGATAATGAATGTAAATGTTTACCATTAGCATGGGTGACTAAAAAGGGGGATTTTGGTTGCATCACCACTAAGGCGGCGATTAAACCATCTGAATCGGAGCAAGGTTACTATCTCTTAGGTAATAAAACTGCGGAGCTTATTGATCAAAATAAAGGAAATGAGGTTCCAATAAATATGGTAGTTACCCGTAGTAGGACGGATTCTTTAAAAAAAGAATGGAGCAACGGGATGCTGATAACGAAATGTTGTTTACCGGGCATGCAAAGTTAGAAGAGCAACCAGGTAGGGTAGATAAAATTGAGGATTGCTCACAGAACAAAGAAAAGCAGGTAATTCGAATGGATGAGACTAAAGAGGATGAAAGTCAAATCGAAGATCTTACGTTATTACCGAAATGGGAGGTGAAAGATAATGTGGGATTGAATAAAATTACAGCGAAAGATTTCAGCTTAGCTCAGAAACAGTGCTCATCTTTAAAAACATTATGGGAAAAGGCGAATAATGCCGAAGAAAAGGAATTTAAAGTAATGAGAGATAAACTGGTAAGAGTTTCACATTCAAATAGTGGGGATGAGAAATTACAATTATGTTTGCCATTAGAATTTAGAGAGAAAATAATGAAAATGTGTCATGAAGAGGTTGCAGGACATTTAGGGGCGACTAAAACAAAAGATAGGGTACTTAAATGCTATTTTTGGCCAAATTGTTACAAGGAGATTGAGAAATTTGTAAGAACTTGTGATCCGTGTCAAAAAGTCGGTAAAGATAGAGATAAAAAGAAGTCTCCCTTGAAGTTCGTGCCAATAATTTCAGAAGTTTTCTCCACGATAAATATTGAGGGTGTAGGTCCTTTGAGTTTAAGCGAGAAAAATAATAGATACCTGATTACTTCAATTTGTGTTGCGTCAAAATATCCAAATGCTATACCAGTAGAAGATTTAACTTCACCGTCAGTGATTGAGGGACTAATAAAAATATTTTCTAGGACTGGTTATCCAAAAGAGGTACAGTGTGATTTGGGTAGGTCATTTACAAGTGAGTTGACATCGGAAGTTTTGATAGGTTCGGTATTAAAGTTGTACATAGTTCAGTTTGCCACCCAGAATCGAATAGCGTTGAACGGATGCATGGTAGTTTAAAAAAGGTTATAAAGACGTTATGTTTGGAGGCAGGAAACGATTGGGAAGCAGTCTTACCAATGGCATTTGCTTTGAGGACTGTAAGTCATGAAAGCACGGGATTTAGCCCTGCTGAGCTTGTGCATGGTAAAAATTTACGAATGCCACATACTCTTGTATATGAAAATTGGATGGAAAAGGAAACGGTAAATCAAAATGTACTTTACTATATTTTGAACTTAAGTAATAGATTGAAACATTGTCAAGAATTAGCGTGTAAAAAAATGAAAGACTGTCAGGAGAAACGAAAACAATGGTATGATAATAATGCGGTGTATAGAAAATTTAATGTAGGAGATAAAGTGTTAGTTCTGGCTACCTCGAAACCAAATAAAATGGCGGTTAATTGGATAAGACTGGGAACTATTACTAATGTAATATCTGAAACTAATTATACAATCAATATTCCGAAAAGAGAAATAAGTCTAATATTTATCATGTTAATTTAAATAAATCGTATTATAGTAGACCTGAATTTGTAAATTTGTTGATTGATGAGGAGTGTGAGGAAATTGAGGATCAAAGGGAAATTCCTTATCCCATTGCGGATCCCACTCAATTAGACTTTTGGGAATTAGTAAAAGAAAGTAATTTGGAAAAACGCGTTTCTACAGAGCAAATAGGAGATTTCAGGACAATGATTGAGCGTCATATGAAAGTTTTTTCTACGGACCCTGGGAGTACCCCGTTAGTTAAAATGGACATTGTTTTAACGGATGATGTGCCGATAAGGTTAAAACCATATCGTATGTTACCGAGACAATTAGAGATTCTGCGTGAAGAGATTCGGGGGCTTTTAGATTTGGGTGTGATTGAAGTCGGGCAGTCAGATTACGCTTCGCCTATGATTTTGGTTGAGCGTGCGGGTAAAGACGCTCGCCCTTGTGTGGATTATAGGAAATTAAATGCAAAAACCAGAACTGAATTTTTCCCTTTGCCAAACATTGAAGAGGTCATTGAAAAAGTGAGTGCGGCGCCTTTTATTAATGTTATGGAACTGACGAAAGGTTATTTTCAGATTCCTCTAACGGAAGAAGCTCAGAGATATGCGGCTTTTGTAACACCATTTGGGATTTTTTTACCTAAAATCATGATGTTTAGACTTTTAAATTCAGCATATTATTTTTGTAAATTGATTGCTTTAGTTTTATGTGGGTTAGAGTCATTTGCGGTTCCATATATCGATGATATAGCTATATTTTCTTTGACCTGGGAGCAGCATTTAAAAGATGTGGAGGCGGTTCTTAAGCGGTTAAAAGAAGCAAATCTCACGGTGAAACCATCCAAATGCAAATTTGCGCAAGATCACGTAAAATTTCTGGGACACGAAGTGGGGTCAGGAAAAAGGTCTCCTAGTGAAGCTAAATTGCAGGCTAATAAAGATTTTCCAATTCCGACGACGAAAACTCAACTAAGAGCATATCTGGGAATGGTAGGATATTACGCGAGGTACATAAAGAATTATGCTACCGCTAGCAGTACCGTTAACAGATGCATTAAAAGGGAAAATTAAAAAAAATCATATGGGACGAGAAGTGTAATAATGCATTTGAAGAATTAAAGTTAAAATTAATGAAAAGTCTTGTGTTATTTGCGCCTGATTTTAAGCAGAATTTCATCGTACAAACAGATGTGAGTTTGTATGGGGCAGGAATTGTTTTATCTCAAATTATTGCAGGTGAAGAGCATCCAATTTTGTATCTTAGCAAAAAATTTTCTCGTGCGGAGCAAAATTATAGCACGATAGAAAGAGAATTAGCGGCTATAGTATATGGATTAAAAAAGTTAAATTATTATTTGGATGGGCAAAAATTTGAAATACAAACGGATCATAATCCATTAGTGTACTTAAAGAAAATGGTAGGTACAAACTCTCGTTTGACACGTTGGGCTCTATTTTTGCAGCCATCAGGCTCGTAGCCAGGATTTTCCTTCGGAGGGGGCTAATCTTTGAATTTTTTCCTGATCTGACAGCAGTAATTTGAATAATTTAAAGCGTAAATAAAAAAATAAACAAGACTTAACATACAAGGTATATTCCTGCACAGCATATATGATGTCCATGTCAAAAATTGTTACTTCGGTTTTTTTCCGTTACAATTTATGGCTTTCAAGAGCACTTCCAGTTTCCAAACCGGTCTGGAAAACCCAAGTGATTTAGGGGAAAACTGCAACGAAAATAAACAAGTAAGAAAAATCATGCGTTAAGCATAGATTAGGAAACACTTTCCAACACTTCCTGTATGCTTTAACAAAACTTCGTTATTTAGGGAAATAATGTGTATAAAAAAACTAAGTAAACATTTTAGAAAACGCAAAAAACATTTGAAAAACTGATTTCAGCAGTTACCATCCATATCAAATATGTATTCCAATTCTTTTGAACAGCTCTGTATTTGATCTGTAGGTTGATATATATGCTATATGATGGGGAAATTTAGTTTAGCAAGAAAACGAAAAACAGGTTGAAATTTCTCTTTCAGCAATGTATACTAATAGATGGAAACATACTTGTATACTTTTGTACAACCCTGTAGTTAACCTAGTACTTTTATTACACACCACTATTTAGCTAAAGTTTAATTCAAAGTAAAACACTCTTAAAGCTACTGGAATCACATTTTCAGAAATTATCACTTATAGACGGCCATTATCCAATTCTTTGCGTGACTCTGTATATAATTGTATCTATGTTTTATAATTTTATCTACAAAAATTTCTTAGTAAACAAAATGCAGTTACTCATTTAACAATAACTCATTTAAAAACCACCTTTAAGCAATTTACAATCATACCCAGTAACCATTACGAATTCTTTTGTGTAGCTCTGTATATGAATTACAGGCATTTATACACGTCATATATAATGCATAAATATAGAGAAACATAAAAGCGCATAACATAATTAAAAATGCATTTCCAGAAATCATCGCTACCGTACAATACTTCGGATACAATATAGTATCTGAAATCTTTTGTGTGTCCCTGTAAATGCTACGCACTTCGTATTATACATGAAATAAGTTGTAGTAAACCTCAGCGACGTATATCAATTCCATTATACATGAAATAATTTAGCATAATTAAAATACGCCGGAAAAAATTTCCTCCACCCGTATATCATTATGTAACGGAATTCTTTTGTGTGGCCCTGTAAATGAATAATATTTATTCTTTGCAGCGCATATTCTACGGAATGCATATTTTAGTGCACTTGATAAATGCATATCAATTTTATTATGTTTGAAAGCATGTAACATCATTAAAAATCATTTTAAACGATTTTTTCCCGTAGGGCGTAATGTAACAGAAAACTTTTGACTGCCCCTGTAAATTAACTAAACATGCTACAAACTTCATTTGCAATAGGGTTCGTGCTATGGTAAAGGTCACTAACATCCAAAAATTTCAGAACGATCCGAGTATATTTACGGGAGTTAGAGCGCATACAGACGGACAGACGGACAGACAAACCGAATGCATAAACACTTTTCAACTTTGTTGGAAAGTGTCAAAAAGCACAAACTAACAATGTTTGAGATTAGCCTCATGTATCCTATGAGAAAAACTTTAAAAAATATTGAAATGGAAATAAGTAATATGAGTAAATTTAAAACACAGGATTACTATTAGCATGCAAGTGTCTCGTATTACGAGTGCGAGATCATAAAATGATAAATTCATAGATGAAATTAATTATACATATTATTTTTTACAAAGATAAAATTAATTGTTAAACATATATGTAATCATACAAATCATATTTATATTTCACATTCTCTGATTACAATAATTATAAATGCGGTACTCTTAGTTAAATAAGATTTCTAGTGCTACAGAAGCAATCTTCGTGATTTCTTCTCAACCATGAGGCTGATTACATTTTCAGGATATATACCTCCTCTGGACATTACAGTAATGTCCCAATGAATGGAAATTATTACAAAGCTATTGAGTCTCTCATCGGCCATAACACTTCAGGAAAAAGATCGAAAAAGACCTTTCAGAAGTAGCTGTTGTTACTGGAATTTTAGCCAAGACTGTCAGAAAGTGTTTGATCATATTGTAATAAGTTGCCTTACAACACTCTAAAACTTTTGAGACCTCAGTGTTTGTGTCAACATTACCAATTCTCTCACACCATAATTCAAATCCAGCTATCACTTGCGACATTGACACTTTATCGTCAAAATATTGAGATAGAATCTATAATTTTCCTGCTTTTTCCCTTACAAATCCTAGAAGTACTTGGAAATATGTTAGAATTATTTCATTCGAAATGAATTTGTCATTCATTTGAGTAAGGCTTTCTACACGGGGAATAAAGACCGTGACCTTATAACATTCTTCAGTGCATGTAATTTGAGGGTTTGGATCTTTATTTCAGTTTGGAAGGCGTCTTCCCCAAGTTTTGATGCAGAATTATATATCGCGCTAAATATTCCCACTGCATTTTCTCTATGTTTCTGTAAAATGATTAGGACGTCTTTAGCATGAGTTCCAGCCGATATCATGTCACGAGATTTTTCTTGAAGAAGAATTAACAATGGCTTGGTCAGACTGAAAAGTTTGTCACAAACAAACAGGCTTACGAGAAAATCCCTCTTCTCCATGACTACCAAGAAAGCTCTAGCTGTTGAAGAAATCTTTCTTGTGCTTTCCGAAATATTTTCTAAACTAATGCAAATGCATTTTAACAGTTCAAAACAAAAGTTAATCTGCTTTCATGCCTTTTGATAAATCTCGTGTCTCAAAGGCAGAGAAGTCGTTTTCTTCCGTTTTCTGGTGCATTTGATGAAATTGCTTCTTGAATGGTTAAATTTGCTTTGGGGTGATTTCTAAAAGAATTTATACCTTCATGAATAGTTCCAAGACAGTTTCGGATGGCGGGAATCAGCATGCTGTTGGACAATGCGAAGTTTAACCGGTGGCTTGCAAAAGTTGACGTATATAATTTTTTGATACTTCTGACGATTTTTAGACTGGACCCCGCTAAAATAATTAGTCATACAGACTGCACCATCATACGACTGTGCGACGCATTTAGATATGTCAAGACGTAGATCATAACAACGTCGTAATTTTACTTCTGTTAAATTTTCGGCGCACAAATCATTTACTAGGATGAAACCTAAAAAATATTCCCGAATGGAGTTTGTGAATTTTATAAATAGTCACATGTCTAACACAAAGGGAAAGCTATGTTCTGTGCTTGAAATGTCCATAGTTTCATCAACAATCAAGTAATTTATTTTGGTAATTAATTCTTCGGTAACCATATCGGATCAGATTTGAATGATTTCATTCTGAATGCCTGGGTAAGTAGCATTTCTACGGTTGTTCAATGTTATGTCGTTTCAATTCATCATCTCCAGACTTTGATCTAAATCATAAAAGAGACTTTAGCTTACCGACTTTTTTTATCGGTTTCTATAACGTTATAGGACCTCTATCATGATCCCGTCTAAAAGGCATTTCTTGTTCTGCACAAAATAAGATTTTTATAACGTTAGATGTCGCCTCCTTGTGAAACTGCCAAAAAATCCCTACATAAGGGTATCTATCCCTAGAGTTTATGAAATACCCTTTATCTTTACAGATGGGACAAAGTCCTCATACATTGGTATGACAGACCGTAGATATTTTGAAAGGTTAAAAGAACACAAAACTGATTTGAAATGTAATAAATTTTCTGCAGCTCTCTCAAAAAATTTCCTTAAAAGACTTATTTCATTTATTGACTTCGATCAAGCTACGATTATTTCGAAACAAGTTGTTCCGTTTAAAGCTGTCATTCGCGAATCTTTGGAAATTCGTTTAAGGAATTAAGAAAATTATAATGATAATGTTTCCTTTCACATTCCTGAAATCTGGCTCTCTATTTTGAAAGAACTTTGAATTTTCCACGTTTGTTCCTACCCTTTCTTCTTTTTTACTTTGAATAACAGTTGGCGCCACTGAGTTGTTTTTATGGATTTTGAAACCTTCCGTTGAACTGTTTCCCAGTTTGAATTTAATTTTTAAGATGTAGCATATAGATTGTTTTCCTGCTGATTTATATTTTAGAAAATTTTAATCCTGATGATGGTTTTAAAGATTAAACCGAAACGTTGAAATTTATTTTATTCATGTGTTTACTATATATCAACTTTCATTTATGAATAAAATATACGTTGGATAGCAACTCCTATTTCGTTTAGTATTGTTTGTACAACCTAAAATCCTTAATTACTAAAATACCGATATGATTTGTTATAGATTCATTTAAAATGTAACAAAATAGACAGGTTTTTCTATAAATTTGACCAATTGTATATAGAAGGACATTTGCTTTATTACATGTTAAAGATTTCAGCAACAATTTGATTTTGCAATTCACCCGTATTTCGGTGCTTGCAGGTCGCCGTTAAATCCAGATATCCTGATGAAAATTATGACATCGGATAAGGTGTTTTCTGCTCTTACAAATTTGTACTCATTTATTTTGCGAGTAGATTTTTCAGAAACTTCACAAATTTAGGTTTTTTTCAGACTTCAAGCATTTTTCCTTTAGCTGGAAACAGTTAGAGATAGTACAGGGATTGTTATATGACCCACATGGGTTTTTCTATCACCCCTTTCGTTTGGCTGATTATATTAGGTCAATTTCACCCTGTTATATATATATATATATATATATACAGCGAGAGAGAGAGATATATATAAATATATGTATAAACATGTGTGTGTGGGGGGGCTTACAAGTCTGGATTAGAAATTTCTGCTAAATCTAGATCTGCCATAAGATGAATGTGACATAGAATATGTTAAATGTTTAATTTCATTAATGTTTAATATGTTACATATTAAATTTATCGTGCTGAGGATGTTCGTAAATTTTAATGCAGGACGTTATTTTACTGCTAATAAAAAAAATGACAGATTAAATGATATTGTGAGAGAGATAGATTTTCTGCTTGTTTGTTACAGATTATAGTTGTATTAAAGTTTACACGTAAAATGATGAACGTTGTGTGATAAAAGAATATTAAATATTAAGGGTGACAAATAGCTGCTTTAACAATAATTTTAGGTATAATTAACCAAAATTATTCATAATCTTTAAATAATATTGCTTCCTTGAATAACAAGTTTCAAACTGATCAATGCCGCTAAAATCATATATCATCTACTGAAATATGTCTTATCGACAATTTGTGTCGGCAACAAATCCCATCGAGTATTTCGTAAATTGTCGCATTTAGAATTATAGTGAGTTAAGAAATTATAATAGGTGGTGTAGTGGGCCAGAGCTTTTTGATTTTCTAAGCTCGTGTAAGTTTACCGTTCAAAAATTACACATTTTTCTTTCCAAAGTTCTTTATTAGAACAACTAAAATTAAGATGAAAAAGGTAACACTAAATATACAATTAAAGAGAGACACTCTCACTTTCTATAAATATCTCGGTACTTCGAACACTCAACAAGAGTGACGATTCGTACTCCACATCGCTCACGTTGATAAAACACGAGCTCTCTTTATCGATGTCTCGAGTCCACTGTCTAGAACTGCTCATCAGCACATGCTCGAACTTTTTTTTTCTTTCACTTTGGAGACGAGCGAACGTTGCCACACCTTGTTCATTCACCCCCTATGTCTTGGAATGTGGAAATCTTCTGCTGAGCAGATCTCAAGGCCAGAGATATGCATACTATCTCTCCCCTGCATACCTTTCCACAAAAGACTATTGTCCTCCCTGGAAATGCCTGTTGCTTTCCAAACAGTCAAAAATTTGCTGAGAAGGTACTGTATCACAACACCTCCCCCCAAAAGAGATTTCCACAGGAAATATTTGGCATGAATTCACGTAATAAGCCCTTTTAATATATTTCCCGAGAGGTCAAACACACCATTACACCAGCATTAAAATACCATTTAGATTTTGACCCAATTATGAAAATTCTACTTAAATTCAAGAATACCCACTCTCAGTTTCAAAGGACATACCAAGAATATGAAAGTTTCATAATTTTCCTTAATCAGAGTTAATCAAAAGAATAAAAAGAATTTACATTTTTGATGCTACAACAATTAATTTAAATTTAAAATATTTGAATATAATACCAATTCAACAAAAAAAAATTACAATAACACAATCTTGCTAACAAAATCTTTACATGCAGCACAATATCTTAATAAAACGCCCTAATTACAATTATTAAAATTTTGAACACTGAATTCCAAACAGGAAATCCAACTAGGATTCTACATCTTCCTACTTAGACCCTCTGCATTACCATGTAATTTTCCTGGCTTATATGTAATTTCAAAATTTAATGGCTGCCAGGCACGCAGCCAAAGAGGGGGCTAAGGGGGCTGAAGCCCCTCCCGAAAGTTTAACCCCTTAACGCTTGAATTAAATTACGGTTGAAAAATTCAAATTGCTTATGGGCACCACTTTTATGAAAAAGAAATATTCACCTTATTTAAAGACAGGAAAAACGATACTAAAATATAGCCAATTTCACTATTTTATAAAACTGGTGGGAATCAAATAATTTGAGTAAAAAACACAGCCCGTGAATATGACGGGAGTGAGAATTAAGGGGTTAAAATCCTTTTCAAAGTAATGGTAAATAAAAATGGTGGTAAAAGAAAAGATGGTAAAAAAAAGATATATATATATATATATATATATATATATTATCTTCCATTAAATTAAAACTATATACATTTTTAGTTGTAAAAATATAAATTTATTTCATTACAGTTACAGCAATCCCTCGTTATAGCCCCCATTCGGATAATTGCTCTTTATTCGTATCTACCACTAAAAATATAAGTTTTTCTTAAAACATAATTTTAGCTATTTTTATGCATGAAATTCCGTATCATTAATTTGACTAATAAAAAGTAAGTGTAATACGCGTATGGCGTATAAGTTAACTTTAGGAATAAAATATAAAACATTTACTTGCATGTTACGATCTTCCTTAATAGACAAAAACTTTCATAGCAGTCTATAATGTAAAATAATAGGAAAATTAATTATTTTAAACATGTTAATGATATTAATGATTTCAAAGATCTTTGAAAATGGTGTTATAACTATAATAATGGTGTTATAACTAAATATAACCAGAGAAAGATATATATGGAATCGGATCTATTTTCTTATTCATTAAATTGAATAAAGTCATTGAATTAGATGCTACTAGTTGAATGTTGAGTTTCTTGTAACTCTTTTTTTAATCTTTCAAATAGGACTGGAACGTATGGAGCTTTTCTGTAAACATGATTTAATTTGGGGGAATGATTAACGAAAACTTTAGATTTATCAATCAATTTACGGATAAGATTTGAATTATAACCGTGTCGTAAGCCAATATTAACAATGAAGTTGAGTTCATCATCCAAAAACTCTTCGGAACAAACCAAAAAGGCACGTTGGATAAATGACCTAAATGCTGCCATCTTATAATTCCATGGAGCAGCCGCTATAACGGGTATAACGCTGTCTAATTTCATTGTTTTTAGGAAAACTTTCCGTTTAAAACAGTTGTTTTCTTTCACAAGGAAAACATCAAGAAAAGGAAGCGAGTTATTGTTTTCTAACTCCATCGTGAACTTAATATTGTTATCAACATAGTCGATTTCGTCAAAAGAGTGCTCTAATGATTGTTTTCCATCTTCCCAGATAATAAAAATGTCGTCAACATATCGTAACCATAAAGTGGGTTTAGGAAAAATGCTTCTTAAAAATATGAATTATGATTATGATTATGATTTTAATTATGAATAAAATGTACGTTGGATAGCAACTCCTATTTCGTTTAGTATCGATATTTTAGTTAAGTAGAAATTTCGCCTTTCGTTTGCAATACATCACTGAAATAACTTGTTATGTCGTGTTAAATTTACATAATTGACATCTTTAAGTTAAAAAAAACCCATTTGCAACGCGAAATTTATCGTTCCAGTGTCAATTCAGGTTCAGCTTAAATGTTGGCCTTGGATTCGCAGAGGAAAAGCTACAAGGTATTTGCATTATCATTAATTAAAAATAAATAATTTCAAAGTTACGTGTCGAATTCTTTTTTGTTTTGTCATTACGGATGTTAACGAATTAAATGCTATTTTTTATTGTTAAAAGTTTTTAATAATCCAATGATTGCAATAAAAAGTAGATGTCATAATCTAAATTTTGACTGCTAGAATGCATTTCTTTTTGCTCATTTTAATAAAGATATAAGACAAAACATTGAAAACTACATGTATGCCGCATACTTATTTTGATCACTGTGTGTGTGGATCTATCAATCAAGATCCACCTACCAAGACATCGCCAAATACTTCAAGCCAAACCTTTAAGCTGAGTCGCGTCTGTAACGACGAGTTCCACCTTACAAATGAATTTTGTTGAGCGTAATAATGCCAATTGTATAAATTGATTTCAATAACGTATTGCGAACGAAAGGCTAATATTTCCTGAAGTAGAAAAAAGATATGGTTTTTTTTAAGCTCATTCAAAAGCAAGTAGAACGCACAAGCCTTTGGTAAATTTGACCGATTGTACCTTGAAGGGTGCATGAAATATTGCCGATTAAAATTTTGGCGGCAACTCGATTTTTCACTTCGCCAATGTTTCAGCGCTTGCAGCTCACTGTTAAATCCAGATATCCTGTTGGAAATGGTGTCATCTTATAGACATATATGCATGTAGGTTTTTCAGAATCCCAACAAATTTAGGTGTTTTCTGACTTCACGTAGACTTGACGCATTTTCCTTCTATCCATAATAACTAGATAACGGCTAAAGATAGAACAGGATTGCCGTGGTGTTTTATGTTCCCTATGTTCTCTTCTATCACTCCCGTTCGTTTGGTACAGTATATATATATATATATATATATATATATCTGAGATTTTAGATCACCAAATTGTGTTTTAAAATCTGCTAATGTCCGTAAAATATCATATATTTAAAATAAGGATAAAGAAATACAGTTATTTTGTACGCTGAAAGAACATTTAATCACTTTTGTAAGATATTAGTTTTCTTTCAAAGTCATAAAAATTCTACTTTACCTCTATAATCTTCCGTTAAACTCTTGAAACCCCACGTTCCACTCACTGAATATCACTTTTCACTCTTTCAACCTGAGCATCTTTCATCATTGAGCATCTTTCTTCAATCCATGTATCTGTTCTTGTGTAATTCATTTTTTAAAAATGAACTTAAAAGGTTTGAAATGACAAAATAAATGTATTTTTCTTTTATAATTCTATAATTATTTTCTTTTATAATTTTTCAACATTTAAGAATGTTATACAGTAGATCCAATAGGGAAATTCCTAAATTATTGTCGTACTAGCCACAAACGTTGAGCTGCGCAGACCGGCGATATCAGCGAAGGCAAACTTTAAATTCAATTATCTGGAAACGCTGTTTTTAAGTGGTTTTGCCTCAATAATCTTTAAACAAGTTAGCGAGTTTACATGTTTTCTTTAACATAAAGGATATTAAATTCTCTACAAACTACACTCAAAAATCGAGCAAGCAATTTTCCTTCAAGTTATAACAAAAATGGATTTTCAATACTTTTATTTTAATATATTAATATTCTTTTGTTTTAGGAATAGTCCCTGTAATAAGCAGTATAAAGAAGAAATGGTAACTGTACAACATCCCTCTGTCTCAAGCATTTTGAATCATTTTAAGCAACTGGCAAGCCGGTGTTCTTTATTCTTTTGCTAGGCACAAGGACACATGTGTAATTCCAGGATATGATAATTAAGACGAGGCTGCAAAACGTGCTCTCAATGTATTACACAATTAAATTCTATTTACAGATGTTAAATATATAATAAAACGTTTTATTCTGAATAAGTGGCAGGAAAGTTAAGATGTAGAATATAATAACAAATTGTATCATTATATACCGACGTCTTGTCCTCCGAACTATCCCCAAAAAATGTCATGTTGACGCATCAGCTCATTGGACATTCAAGAATCTGTCACAAACATCGTTTGCAGAGGATGCACATGTGTGTCTCTCTGTCACTTCGAACTCCTCACTATTATGATTTTTTAACTGACTGTCCGGGTTTACGTCACTTGTATAGATTTTACTTTCATTGTTCATCACCTAAGCTGAAAAATCTCATGGGGCACTCTTTACCTTTTTAAAAAAGTCCTTCCGGCCAGTGCCGGGAGGAAGAGGTAGCTTTCAAATACCTTGTTTTAAATAAGCCAACTTATATTATTCAAACACAGGAAGCTCAATTTAGTGGTAACCGAATATAGGAGATTCAATACTAATTTTTATCGATACTAAATCATTATGAATGAGAATTTCACGAAATTAGTCAGCTTTATCCAAGCTGCTTTTATGTAAAGTAACTTATATTTGGATGAGATGTTGATGTATACTATCCACATGCTTTCTCACATGGAAATAGGCGAATACGTGTGTTATCGCGTGACAAATACAAGATCGTTTCAAAATGTTAGCCATACTAGAAATTCAAAGTGCTATAATTCAACCATTTTTTAAAATATAAACAAAAGAATTAATTTTCAGAAACAAAATCTGCTCCGGAATCTTTGTATCAAGGCCAAACACATAAAAAAATCTTTTTCATTTTCCAATTTTTTAATACCTCATTTTAAATTTTAAATTTAATTTTTTTAAATGGCAACCCTTTTGAAACAAGATGGCGAATAAAGCTGGCCAACGAACTCGGTCGAGACATTGGTATGTACTATGTACAGACCAAGTAACATCCAAATCGGTTCATAAATACGCTTGTTATCGCGTGGCAAAAATCAGGTCGTTTTAAAATGTCAGCCACAATAGAAATTCAAAACGCTATAACTCAGCCATTGTTTTAGATATAGACGAAACAAAAACTGGTCCGGGATCTTTGTATTAAGGTCAAACACATACAAAAAAATCTTTTTCATTTTCTAATATTTTGGTATCTCATTTTAAATTTAAAATTTTTTTAAATGGCCGCCATTTTGAAACAAGATGGCGGATGAAGCTGGCCAACGAACTCGGTTGAGATATTTGTATGTACTATGTACACACCAAAGTACATCCAAATCGGTTCATAAATACGCCTGTTATCACGTGACAAATATCAGGACGTTTCAAAATGTCAGCCACGCTAGAAATTCAAAATGCTATAACTCAGCCATTTTTTGAGATATAGACGAAACAAAAACTGCTCCCGAATCTTTGTATCAAGGTCAAATACATAAGAAAAAAATATTTTTTCAATTTTCAATTTTTTGGTACCACATTTCAAATTTAAATTTTTCTTAAAACTTTAAATGACTGCCATTTTTAAACAAGATGGCGGATGGAGCTGGCCAACGAACTCGGTCGAGACATTGGTATGTACTATGTACAAACGAAGTTACATCCAAATCGGTTCATAAATACGCCTTTTATCGCGTGACAAAATTCAGGACGTTTCAAAATGTCAGCCACGCTAGAAATTCAAAATGCTATAACTCAGCCATTTTTTAAGATATAGACGAAACAAAAACTGCTCCGGAATCTTTGTATAAAGGTCAAATACATAAGAAAAAAATATTTTTCCATTTTCAATTCTTTGGTACCACATTTCAAATTTAAAATTTTTAAGAAAATTTTAAATGGCCGCCATTTTGAAACAAAATGGCGGATGAAGCTGGCCAACGAACTCGGTCGAGACATTGGTATGTACTATGTACACACCGAATTACATCCAAATCGGTTCATAAATTCGAGAGTTACAGTATGACAAATGTCAGATATATATATATATATATATATGGATATATATATATATATATATATATATATATATATATATATATATATATATATATATATATATATATATATATATATATATATATATATATATATATATATATCAACTTTTGAACGGAGGGTGGTTTCGGGGTCTGGGGGTCATGATCGATGAAAATATGCCAACATTTTTTTAAATCGCTTTCCTCCGAACGGCTGCAATAGGTAGCTTTTTGTAATGAAAGCTACCTAATATGCAGGCTTTTATTCAGATATAATGGTTTACTCTTTTATCTACTGACGGTACTTATAAATACCATTAAAATAACTTGTTATAAAATTCGTTTAATACATCGATTACTTGAAATACAGTTTAGAAAGAGTTATAGATACTTTACTTTATCTTGTTCCAAAAGCATTACTGGTTACACAAAACAAGAATATTTTTAAAACGATGATTTCTTTTGCTTTTGCATCTTTTCAGCTTTCTTGGCCTTTTGAGGGGGGGGGGGGATTTTTCAATTCCGAAAAATTTCTATATTTCTATTGTAAGAACGAGTACATTTCCTAATTCTACAAAATACTAAGACAAATATTTAAAATAAAAGATTTGAGTGGGGTTATAAATATTGCACAAAATCCCTATAAATTCAAATTTAATTAATCCCTCTAAATCCGCCAATCCTTCTAAAATCCTTCTAAAATTTATTAAATGATTATGTAAATCTTCTAATGTAGTTTAAAGAATCCACGAAAAATGCTTTAGAAGATAAAATTTTCATGAATTCATTCATACATGATGAATTCAGTTTCATCAGAATTGATTTTCATGAATTCAGTACATAAAGGTTTAATGTCTTAAACATCATTAATTTTATATGCTTTACTATTTTACCATTGAGACTTTTTTTGTTCCCTCCCCATCCAGATATGAACGACAGAACACAATCCGCAGTGGGGCGAAATCGCAAAAAAGCGCTTAACAATCAATAACTGTTGAACGGAAGGGAACTCGTGACTTCAAATTTGGACCATAAATAAATCTCACCAAACAGTTGAATGGCTTTTTTTATTAAAATTAAATAGATCTCTTTAAGTGGTACTAAAGTCTTTAAACTACTAAAAACTTTAAGTGGTACATTGTAGTCCAAAAGAAAAAAAAATGTGAAAAATTTGGACCATAAATAAATCTAATCAAACAGCTGAATGGCTTTGTTTATCAAATTAAACGGATCTCTCTAAGTGGTCTAAAATAAAAAACAATGTAGTCCAAAAATCCAAAAAAATGTAAAAATAGTCGTCTGGGGTATCAAAATCTCTGTATTTTTGGAGGCTGAATAGAATGAGACCAACCCCAGGTTCGTAAAATTAACTGTTCGTGAGATATGATTGTTAAAAATGAAGGGGGAGGAGGAGGCTTTTGATTTCGATCGTATATGTGTTATTCATGTTAAGTTAGACTTTTTTTAGTCTACTTTTTGAAATTGAATACGAAATTACAAAAAATCACTGATTTTATTAGTATCAGAATTTCATATCACTGTGCAATTTATGCGCCTTTTTGCGTCGCTTTGAAATTTACGCAATATATTCTTTAATGATCGGGAAAATGAGACTGTTCAACAAGCAGATCCAGAGACTTTCAGTTTACTAGTGGTCGAAATGATTTCAACAGTACTTCTGAAATTGCCTGGGACATTAACAAATCAAAATAACAATTTCTGGATGAATCGACGTCTTTCGTCAACGGAAATGTGTCGCCCTAATACATTTAACTTCGCCAAAGAAACTGTACTACAGTTGAACTCGCTTATAGCGAGCGTGAAGGACCGTAATATTTGCTCGTTATAACAGGGTGCTCGTAAAAAGCGGGTTCGTAAAAAAATTGTAATTTTTCATGCATATTTACTTTATTATACATATTTATTTAGTTTTTATTTCTGTACAGTACAAAAGAAGTTGATTAATTTGCTTTGAACTGCCTGTCTTTTTCTTGTGTTATTGTTCTTCGGACAAGATTCATGGTCCGAAAAACATCGTCATTTGCACCCCTAGCTTCGAAGAAAGTTTAAAGTTTTTCTGCGCACTCAAAAGCCGTTGAGTATGCTGGGGTCGGTTCAGCTTGAAATTCTTCATATTCATTGTTATCATCGTCGCTCTCAAGATTTATGACTGATTACTACCTTTTGGTTGAGTTCGGAATGTTAAAAGAATTTTTCCATGAAATGATTAGCTGAGCTGGAGAGGTAGAAGTCAATAGAAATCTTAAGAATCACAAAAATATTACTCGCTATAACCGGGTTTGCTCGTTAAATGCGAGTTATGATCCCATAGACTTAGCATTGTACCATCCAAGTATTTCTGATTTGCTCGTTAAATCCGGGTTCTCGTTAAATCAGGGCTAGTTATAAGCGAGTTCGACTGTATAATCGTTGGAGAAGTTGATGGTGTGACGAATGAAATCATTCCCCTCTCACAAACACTTACTCAGAAACAACTCAGAGGAACACGGTGTTAGTCCAACTCCCCCTAGATATTTGAGAAAGCCTTGACACGCGTCATGAAAACGTCACCCAAAGCAGGCAAAACAAAGAAAAAAGATCATTGATTGGCTCGTGAATGACGACGAGCCAATGAATGATCTTTTTTCTTTGTTTTACCTGCTTTGTGTAACGTTTTCGTGACGCGTGTCAAGGCTTTCTCAAACATCTAGGGGGCGTTGGTTAGTCTCATTCGATTCAGCATCCAAAAATCTAAAACATAGATTTTGACTCCCCAGGGCGACTTTTGTTTTTGATATTTTTCCATTTTTTTTTTTGATTTTCGGACTGCCTTATTTATGTGTTTGGATTCCTTAATGAGGTCTGATGAACAAAACCATTCAACTGTTTAGATGTATTCGTGATCTAAATATGAAGTCTCCAGCTCCCTCTGTAACGACCGCAAATAAATCCTGGATTCTATGCCATCTCGGAACAACAGATCTTGTCTCTGAATTGCAGTTGGATTTTCTTGCGGCTGGCTGGCTGGCTGGCTTCTCTCTCGTATCGAAGAATGAAGTTTCGATATGTGGGGAAAAAGAAAGACGATGCAAGGTGAATTTTTAGTAGCGGACAATTTTTATGACTTGGGAATTGACAAGGAGAGGGTCCGAGTTTGGTCTCACCGAATGCGATGAGCATTTGTTTATCGATAGAGCATAGTTAGTATATAAATACATGAGCGCCATAGAGCGAAACACCCAGGGTGTCTTGAGAAAATAAGTCGCAAACCCTTTGCATTCGAGTACTCCGCTGCAGAGACATAATTTTTCTTTGCAAAATTTGTTTTTGGCACCAGTAATAAAGGAAAATAAAATGTACCTTATTTAATCAGAGCATTTTTGAAATTGTGTACTTGAACGGAACTTCTTTTAAAAAAGTTGTGCCGATCGAATAAAATTTGTGTAAGAGACGCCGAGCGCAAAGGGTTAATCAACAGTTCATAATCTTATAAATATCCTTCTTTGGTAAGCGGCTCAGTAGCGCGATCGGCAACATGCTGGATTTGAGTTTTTTCGGCCCGGGTTCAAATCCGGCTCGGACTTGTTTTTCGGAACGAAAATTTTTATCAATCATTTTCAAAGCGCAATCGGAAAAATATGTATAATAATTGAAACTTACGAAAAATATGAATTAAATGTATGTTTTGTAGCATATAAGTTCTTTTTTAACTAAGAAATTTTGCATATTTAAATATATAATGAAAAGTAAAAAAAAAAAAAAAAAAAAAAAAAAAAAAAAAAAAAAAAATATGCATATTTATATGTCTATAGACCAGAAATTTTTTGTTATTTAAAATTATTTAAAATTATTTACAGTTATTTCAATGAATATCAACAATTTTTAACAGAGAAATAAAATAAGTGAACTAATATAGTATTTTAATTTTGTTTCCTCATTCAAATACTTGAAATATTTGATGGTTTAGTAAAAATATGCTTTTATATTTTTAATATGATTTTTAAAGTCTGGGATTCTTGATTTTTAATTAGAATAAGTGTCTACGTAGTAATTTCTTTCGGAAATCAATTTTTTCTTGTTTAATATTTTTATATGATGCAATTTAATTATATAAATACAATTTTAAGTGCGAATCTTTGCATGTTTATATATTTAATGAAAAGTAAAGATAAAATAAATAAATAAATAATAATAATAATAACAAACTAAAAAAAGTTAATTGGAACTTTTATAGACCATAAAATTAATCTAATTTAAAATTTATTTACTGTTATTTTCATAAATAAGCTACTATTTTTCACAGTGAAATAAATGTATCGTTTCTTACCAATTTGTTCTTTAAGGCAACAGTGGACGTTCAAAAACATTTTCTACAGATTTTGCTCAATTGTTTTGAAATTCAACACACGTATAATTTGTGCAATAATTAAGAAAATTTCTTAATTTCATTAAAAAAAATTAATATGCAAATGAGTAATTAATTAATAATATGGTAATTAGTGATACAAATTAAAAATGCTCCATGCGCATTAAATTTTGTTTCAGAAACTTGTAATTTTTTTTAAGGATAGCTTTATGGTATTATATCAAAAGTTGCTATACATTTTAAAATTATACTAAATTCCTTGGCAGAAAAAAATTAAAAATCTATAATATTGATCATTTTGGATAAAATTCAATAATAAAATATTACTTTTTGACCTTTATATGAAATAATGTACACATTTTAATAGCAAGTTTTGTAATAAAGTATATCAACAACAATATTACCAAGTATTATGAAAATTGGTGTAAAATTAAGACGCATGGAGCATTTTGAACTTACTCAGTCGGCGAAAATTCTCATTTTGAGAAAACTGGATTTAAAGTTTTATTTTAAGTGTAGATTAACGATTGTTTACGTTAGAAAAACAGCTGTATCTCTGCAAAAAATTATCGGATTTGAATAATTTTTATTATATTTGAAAGTAGAAGATTGCCAGAACATTTTTTTCCAAAAAACAAAAAATTGATTTTTTTAATGTTTTTTGCGATTTTGAACGTCCACGGTCGCCTTAACTTTTGAATCTTTTAAATATTGGATTCTTATGATTATAGTTACAATAACTGTCTTTGTGCTTAAAAATAAGTTCTAAAAAGATATTGAATTGCTGAAAATAGTTATTACGTAGGTAATAATTACAAAACCAAAAATATAAAATATAAAAAAGTCATATTAAGATTTTAAAAAAGGATATTAAAAAAATCATCAAATATTAGAAATACTTTCATATAGAAACAAAATTCAAATAATATAATTATTCACGCATTTATATCATGTGTTTTAAATTATTTCTTTGTGAAAAATAGATTATTCATTGCAATAAAGGTAAATAATTTTAAATAACAACAAAAAATTGCTGGTCTATAGACATAATTATGCGTTTTTTTTCTTAAAAGAAAAAATTATATATTTAAACATGCAAAATTTCGTAGTGAAAAAAGCACTTATATGCTACAAAACATACATTTGATTCATATTTTTCGTAAATTTCAATTATTATACATATTTTTTCAATTACGGTTCGAAAATGATTGATAAAAATTTTCGTTCCGAAAAACAAGTCCGATCCGGATTTGAACCCGGGCCGAAAAAACACAAATCCAGCATGTTGCCGATCGCGTTACTGAGTCCCAGGTTGGGAAGCCAGCCCAAGGAAAGTTATCCGATTATGAACTGTAGGTTAAACTTTGCGACTTATTTTCTCAAGACACCCTGGGGGTTGCGCTTTATGGCGCTCATGTATTTATATACTAACTATACTCTGTCGATACACAAATGTTCATCGAATTTGGTGAGACTAACCTCGGACCCTCTCCTTGTGAGTGTTACTGGAAAAGTTGTTTTTAAAATATATGTTTGTATTGTTTTCGTGTACATGTAGTGCAAGTAAATAAATTATGAGATGTCAATCATCTGTTTTAATGTGCTGAATTTTACGTTACACAACAACTGATTTGAAATTGACGCTACAACGTTACACTCCGTTCAAAAGTTATTGATTTACAAAGGCTTTTTTGCGATTTTGCCCCACTGTGCTATCCCACGATTTTATATGCTAACTAAAATCCCACCCATTCCATTTGATTGACGCTGCAGACAACTTTATCTGCATAATGCTCAGGGTTTTTTTTAATGCTTTGGCATCGGTATACGACATGTGAAAGTAAACAGGAAAAACAAAAACAAAGTCTTACAGTTATTAAAATAAACTTTTTTTGTGAGATTAGTATACTAAAATTCAAGAACAATTAATTAGATACTTCTATTTAATGTTATTTTCTTTAAATACATGATTCTGTCAATGTAAGCAGTAATTTCAAATCACTGCGTTCAGGCTTTGTAGCTTGTACATGTTTTGTTCTTTTTATCAGAGGATTTAAGACAGCAGTAAATCCCAGCTCAAATAAATAATAAAAATGGTAAAAAGAATAAAGAAGTTCTCGAAAAATTTCTCCAATACAGAATACAGCATAAGTCAAACCAAAAGATTTGATTATATTGAAATTTAAATTTAAGCTCACTAATGATCAATTAAACAACTTTTTTTTTTTTTTTTTTTTTTTTTTTTTACAAGATGACATCAGTTTCTTTTATAGAGAAAAAAGTTCTAAAGTACAATTTCGTATTTGAATGTTCAGAATACACTGATGGACAAACTTTTGTGCTGGATGTTACATCCATTCAACAGGTATTGTTAAAGGGAAATCTGAAAGGGAAGGAATTCATTGGGAATTCTGAAAGTGTAAGTATGCACTGCAGACATCATTTATATTACTTAACATGCAAACTGATAGTCTAAAAACTGGCAGAAAGATGACAAATGGAAGATGCTGAAAAAGATTACGGCATTGCCCAGAGTTGTTTTCCTACATTGACCATCATTTTAAATGTTTGGTGTTCATCCAGTGCAAGTGAATATGCAATCCTTGCAGTTAGACTGTATGAAGAAAGAAACATAGCTCTAATGGTGAATAAATTTAAAAAATCAAAAAACCCGACTGCGTAAAAAGCGAACTAATTAATTATTTCTTATCAATATAAAACTATTTTTTATATTATTTACCTATTTTTTAATTTACTTGCATTGATGACTTTTAAGTTGTGTCTAATTGTTAGCTCCTATCTATAAACACTGTTTTGCTGACGCTTATAGATGTCTATGAAAGTTGGAGTTGTAGTAAAGCTAGAGATCCTATCTACACAACTTCCAGGTTGTGTAATATTTAAACGGAGCTTCTGACTGTAAAATAGTCAATGAAACATCGTCTTCATTTTGAAAGACCTATCCAATGATATGCCACTCAATATGGTGCAAAAAATTGTGTTTTCGTCTCTATTGCCATTTTGTATTTTACGGCCGCCATTTTGAATTTATAAAAACAAAACCTAGCCTATAACCATCGGACGAATTAGACAAATTAGGACGAATTAGGTTAAGACGAATCGATAGAGACCTCATTCATTAAAATTCATCCAGCCGTTGCGATGTTTCGAGGGTATAAAGAAATCCACATACCCAGATACGCGTGAAACACGTAACCCTTCTTAGCAGTCGGATAAAAAAGTACTGGAGTACCAGAGATCATCAAGTGGCAAATCAACCATGTACTAACAATATACTGACAAACAACAGCCAGGCGCTCGCGACGAGGAAGATGGTATCCTAAAAGACTTGTTGTGTTTATTCCACTCTCTAATTTCCACTGTAGCATTCGCTTTAAATGGTATTGTCAATATCATAATTGTACCGAGAAAGAATTGGCATGTAAGCTCTTCTCAGATGAGAATAGATTAAGTTTTCATCTGACTGTAGACACGGTAACATATATGGCGAGAGAATAGTGTACATCATCAAGAAAACATCCATGAAAGATTTATGTAATGACATTGCATTGGCTGGCCTCTTGGTCAACAGATGTACGCCACTACACGTGCTTGTATCTAGAACGTCGACCAGTGACCCATACATTAATAGAGTTCTACTGCATAATGTTCGAAATTCTTATGATTCTTTCATGGTTACCTTTCGTCGCACGGACGATAACGTGTCATCAATCAAGTATTGTGCAAGATTGTCTTGACAGAGAGTATATTCCATGACTCATCTGGTCTTCGTGTTATAAAGGTATAAAATCCAATAGAAAATGTTTGGTTGACGTTTTGCTTCTGGAGAATACCCATAAACAAGCAAGTACAGGTTCATAAGTTCATAAAAATAGAACTGGGGCAACTAACTCTCTGCATCAGTTCCTGGATCATGTGGTAACAGCATGACATGACGTGTGGAAATTCGCATCGCACATCAAGGTAGTCCTATCTCATAGTGATATATATCGACAGTACTTAATTAGTAATTTGTATTCATTTTATATCTATATCTTCGGTGTATTTACTTTTTCCTACAACAGTCCATTGAAAGTCTTTTTGTACTTAGAAACACAATAAATATGCTTTCACACAATGTTTCAACAGTCTGAAAACACCAATTGTCTCCAATAGTCTATCAGGTGTTACAATTTATGCTCCATAACTATTTCAGCAGTGTCCTTCGTTTTGTTTACCACTGTTCCTTTAAAATGAGAGGTAAAATTTGTTTGAAAGTGCCCTGACCTGTTCATATCTAGAGCTTAGCCAAAATCTATATTGAGTCCTAGCAGGAAAGATTCAATCTTGAAGAGCTCTTTAAAGCGAACGTGAAACAATTGAATCATTCACAGAATCCTGTCGATTCACGCTGCAAAAACGAAGTTTATGCTAGTCCCCTTCGTCAGGGATTATGAATGTACAAGCGTGGAAAAAAAAATAATACCCCATATGAACTCTGCCAAAAATCATCATATAAAAATATTACTGGTACCAGTCGTATAGTGGATATAAAGTATAGTAATTAATGCTATACTTAAAATTTGCTTAGTAAGTAGCCTACATATAGAAATAGCATTAAACGTAAAATTTTCATTTCTAACATTTGATTTGGGCATTATGTTTGGATTATTCGGTAAATTTTAACTTCGGATACGAAACAGGAAGTGTTTCGGTCAAGTAGTTTCCAAGTTTAGATCTCTTAATGTTAAATTCATTTGTAATCATAGTAGGTGTGAAACAGCTTGGATTGCGAGCAATTTTTCACACATTACTTAAAACAACTTGGCGGTTGGAGCTGTAATTTTGGATTTGTATATTTAAAGCTTCTAGAAAATGCAGTTCTGTTAACAAATTTATAGGTTACGATTCTTATTTTTCTCGCAAATTTATTTCGAAAAAGTACATAATTTGAAATTAATTTTCGAAAAAATAAGAAATTTAACCTACGTCTTTATTACAAACATCAGTTTCTACAAGCTTAACATATGAAAATGCAGAATTAAAGCTCATTTTCTCATCTAGGTTTTCAGTTATGATTAAAAATTTAAATGCCTTGAAATACGTTTTTGAAAGATTAAAAATCAACATTAAGAGTTATACAGGATGTCCACTCTCAACAGTGTCCAATGGCTAAATCTTAAACCGTTAGGCTTAGATATACAGTTCCAATTACAAAAGCGATTTAAATGAGGTAAAGAAGTATTTACAGTGTGTCCACTAAATGATTGACCCATTTTGAACATAAATAATAAAAGATCGGTTTGAGAAAAAAATGCGCCGTTTGCTGCATTGTTATTAGAAAAACAATAATATTTAAAAAAATATACTGTGTTAAAATAGTTCAAAATTTTGGGAAAAAGATGGCGCTGGCGGCTGAAATTACAAATAACAATACTTTCAATATAGCCGCCCTTTGCAGCAATAATATGACGTAGTCTCAAAACAAAATTTGCACATACGGCCTGACAATATCTCTGTCGAAATGGACTAACATGCATTACAGACATAATGTTCAATGTCGGCAAGAGTTTGCGTCTTTTGCTGGTATACCTCCTCTTTCAATTGTCCCCACAGAAAGAAATCAAATTGTCAATCAATCAAAATCACAGTGTCATACATTTCTCTTATTGACCAAATTATTCCAGTAATCAGATGCTTGAAATTACTATCACAACAATAATTTATAATAATTACACTATATTTTATAGAGCAGTGGTACTCATTACAAGGCTACAAGAAATGCGCACACAAATAAAACATATGTAATGAAGAAATTATTTTCGATAGTTTCAATCAAGAGTAATTTTCTTGCATCTGTAATGAATAAACAAAAGATTTTAGGTTTCCTCTAAATATCGCGGCCTTTATTATCTTATTGAAAATTCGTGGAAATTAACTTTCTAGTTAATTTTCCTGACTTTTCAACAGGACAAAAAAGGACGCAATATTTGCACAAAAATTGAAAATTTCCGGTTAGTCCGAATAGTTGTAATGCATGGCTTAACACCTTAAGGACGAGCGTCCCGTAAAAAACTTTTAATATTTTAGAACCATTAATTGTAAATAGAAAATTTTGACTAATCTGGTCGCAAAAGTTCTGTGATAAAGTAAAATCTGCTATAAAAAATTAATGGTGAAGCGAAATCAAGGATTTGGAACCTATGCGTCTCGTATACCTGATTTTTGCCACCAATAACGTCTTGTAATAAGTTGTCACAAATAACTTGTATATATATATATATATATACTAGGATAATTTTAAAAGGCTTAGCACATAGCAGAAGCTTTAATACTTTAATACGAATGTAAAATGTAGGAAAATCTAATGTTCTTTTACCTGCTTAACTTTTCAAGCCCAGTAGAGTAGAGGTCAGCACACCTTTCTACCACGTTACAGGTCACGAGTTTGACTCCTGGCTGGGAAAGGTTCATTCAACCTTTCATAACTTATGCGTCAATAAAATGAGTACCAAGCTTTGTTGGGAACTAAAAACCGAGAGTATCGCGTTAGACTGACCATCTGGTCGGGACATATGCTGGGCCCAGGATAAAGTAAACAGGGTTGGGCACTGTAAGACCCGATTCTTCATGGATCGTATAGCCACAAGTTTTAGTTTTTAGCTTAAATTTTCACCTCCAGTCTTCTATTTCTTAAAAAAAAAAGAGCGAACCTGTTGATTTTATAGAAAAAATTCATCTAAGATACCAATAAAATGCCACTTACATTACGGAAATATTTAAATTTCTTTAGTAGCTTTCTGTTTTTAACGATGAAATACATTATATGACAGTTGAAGTTTTCTTTTTTGTTTCATAAAAGAAACATATTTTACTGGTGTTCTAGCTGTGAGCTTGTTCCCGTCAAAGTAACAGACACAGTTGGCAAAAAACGTGTTTCAACACTGTTTATTTTTTAAATATTTTTAATTTAAATAAATGAAATGAAATTACTTTTGCCAAGAACATATCTCACATAAATTTGAGCAACATATACAAAATATTGTACATGTTCTAAATAATAATTTGAAATAGTATAAAATGCAATATCTTAAAGCAAAAAAAGTGAATTGAATTTTTGAATACAAAATATACTGTGCAAACACAAGCTTAAAAAGAAAAACTAATACTTAATGAAAAATTCATTATTGTTAGTGTCAGTTTGCAAACTTTACACAGACTCAACCAATCTTTTAGTTACGTTAAATGGAATCTGTTCAGTTGTTTCAAGAAGGATATTTAAAAGTCAATTTTTAACTTAAAGATTTCTACATTCTGTTTTCTGGAACCAAAACGTACCATAAAGTCTCAATCAGGATGAGGAAGATGATTGGCAGGTCTGCCACTGGCGATTATTTTATATTATATTCGCACCACTATTTTTAAAAAATTAAATTTTGTAGTATACTTCTCTTGCATTTATGTTGTCAAAGTGTATGTGAAAGATTTTTGTTTTGAGAAAATGGTGCGAAATAGAATTAAAAAATAGTCGCTAGTGGCAGCCCTGAGATAGGGTATTTTTTCTGTCTTTGAATTCGTTTGTATGCAGGGTGTTCCAAAAAATTTTCAGTACGTTTTAATTCTCTACCTGTTGGAGATAGGTAGGAAATGTAAATTGCATAAGCATTCAAAATAAAGTAGTAATTAGGACTATATTGATGAAATAGTCCTGCCATTAATTTTGCAAAATTTACACTTTTTAACTTTTTAAACGGTCCCTGCACACATTAAACTTAAATTTAGAAATTTTTTAATCATGCTGTGACAAATAAAACAGTAAGAATTCCCCTTTTACACGACCAAAACTCACAGAATTATATTACTTTGTTTTTCTGAAATATTTTAGTTTTCCGGCTCTAAAATATCGTCTGTCAGTTTTTTGTGCTGGAAAGCTACAAAATTTTATAACATTCCTAGTATCATAACTAGGTGAGTTTGAGTTAGAAGAATGGAATTTTTACCATTTTGCTTGTCAGAACATGGTTAATTTTCTTTCTAAAATATAACTTATAGAACCCACACTGTAAAACAAAACGGACTAAAAAACGGAAATACTACTGGCAATCTCGACGCCAGTACTATTTCCGTTTTTTTACGGGAATTTTTACCCATGAATTACAGAAAAGTTTCCGTTTTTAATCAGAAAAACGGAAAATTTTCTGTAATTTATGGGTAAAAATTCCCGTAAAAAACGGAAATAGTACTGCATCTAGATTGCCAGTAGTATTTCCGTTTTTTAGTCCTTTTTTTCAGTGCAGGAACCGTAAAACAATTTAAAAGGAATAACCTTTTGAAAATTAATGGAGGACAATTTCATTAACAGAATCCTAAAGCCTACCTTATTTTGAACACTTTTGCAATTTACATGGTCTACGTATCTCAACAGGTAAATAAATAAATAAATAAAGAGTGTTTCAGATTTTTGGGGACACCTTGTAGAAAGCGTAATACGAGCCTTGTGTTTGGAACCGTTATCTTGTTGGAATCAAAGGTCATCTTTAGTTCCTCCGACACATTTTTCAGTAAATTATCTCGAAATATATTCACTCATCTGCATGCATTTAAACTACTTTCAACTGCAGTCAAATTTCTTTCCTAAATTTTCTTTATATTAATATATTTTTATACAGAATAGCATTATTAAAGTAAGAGTATTTAAATGATGGAATGACTATTGATATTTAAAAAATAGAATGCAGTCAGTTATAACATTCAATTAATTTTGAATTGACAAAAAATTGAAATTTTTCATTCACTGAATTTGAATTTCAGTTAATTTTTTTACTTTAAACAAAACCGTATTAAAAAATTTAGTAGCACAAAAAATAAATAAAAAGATCTACCGTCATATACAGCATAAAGAAATCTCCATGTTAAGTTAAATTGCCCAAAGCGGCTACTTTTTAGCTTGCGCAGTGGATTCCGTGAAACAGACTGATTAGATTATCATAAAATTTTTATCGTCTTGTATAAAATATACTTATTTATGTTTTTAAAAATTTTCCGAATTTCTGATTTTTATGAAATATTTACATTTTATTATGGAAAGAATAAATAAAAGATTTACTTAATCGTAAGTCATTTTAATTAGACATTATTTGTCTATAATAAGAAAAGTTCATATGATTGAGTTATTGTATAGGTGTTATCCTGCGTTTTAGTCTACAAATATGTGTTTATTTATAACTTAATGTACATGTAATATACATGTGAGCGCAACTTATGAGCGTAAGTACAATCTATGATAGAAGTATATTTACTTTTTTCAATTAAAATTCAAATGATTTGACAGTTTAATTGTTTCTTTAAATTTATGTAAATGTGTACCCGATAGTTTTAACGAGTTAAATCTTTCGACAACGTTTGGCACTTTCAAAGGTTTTATTAGACGTAAATTTTGCTAGACATGTTTTTGCATATTATTTTTTCTTTTTATAAATAGTGATAAATATATCTATATCACAGTGTTAAGTTAATTAAATTTTACTTAACACAGTAATCTACGCAATCGTCATATAAAAGGAAACTATATCCAGAATGTAAAGAAAAGGATCTCAGAATTTTAACAATGGAATTCTGATACATAATAAAGAGAGTACATAAGCTTTCTTGCGCTCAAATAACAGTAAAAAGAGAATATAGATATTTATAATGAATTTGTGTCGCGTATAAAAGAATAGTTTTTTGTTGTATTTTTAAAAGAAGTTTTGCTTCAAAGTATTCATAAGTTTCGGGTGTTCTGGTTTTCAAATATCTAAACTTACAATCCTTGATTAAAAGGTATCAATATATATTATAAATATAACCTAAAATAACCCCTTTAATGTCGCATCTTAATAAAGATAATTTTCAGATTACACATTTTATTTTTATTCTAGGAACAACTAATTTACAAAATAGCTTATTAATTTATAACACTCCTTATTACACATTTCTTTGAAAAAAAAAGTATTTTTTTTTTTGTTTTTATGATTTTCTTTTGCCATTGTATTTTCCTATATTTCATTTTTATTCTCATATGTGTACCGAAAAGTAACGCGCACATACTTCATATTAATATAGATATCCTGAATAGAGAGTTAAAATGAGTCAAAAATAGTATTTTATCATCTATTTTGCAGAACCTTGTACCACAATATCCAAGACGATAAAAGACGAAAAAATCGCGACACACCCATCATAAAACTACTTTTGTACTTAATTTCAGTATGCTGTACCGATGTCAGAAATAGTTGACTTCAGATCCATAAATTGAAGAGTATCTTTTTATTTTAAGTGTTTTAATCTGAGAAGAATAGCAAAAATTGTTAGATGTTTTTGCTTCATAAATTTTATTATTCTTGTAAGAATATTCGATCACGAAATAATTTCCCAGTTGAATAGTAGAACATTGACAACCCCGTTCTTAATTTTATCAAAATGCGGTGAATAAATATTTGAAAACGTACTAATTAAATTATTGTAGAAACTCAATTTAACCTTTATATTTTATTTTCCGAAAATTACATTAGTATTTCACCCAGGGTAAAGTAATTTTTAAATCAATTCAGAGCAACAAAAGTGTAATGAAATCTATTTTTGCATATACATTTAGTGTTACCATCCTAAAATATTTAGCTGTAGGAAGTATTTATAAAAGTATAACAATTATTATTAGTATATTAAACATTTATACTAATAAATATTTAAGCATTGAATATTTGCTTAATGGAAGTTATTCGGTTGTAAATTATACTAATAAGTGTTGGCCAGAATTTATGTTTGCATAAAGGAAGTTATTTCAGAGCGCCAAATTCTGTAGATAAAATTTAACACGAGTCTAATGATTTCCCTTTTAATTTTTACTCTTTTTATACTTTTGTTTGAACAACTTATTTGTTACCGTATGATGGAAAAAACGTTGCCAGCATCAGAGATATTCTTAACGAATCTAAATTAATATTTTACGCATCAAAAATCAAATATATGCTTTAGAAATTTAATCATGCATATTTTCACGCTTATATTTTGTAATAAAATTTAGCATATTTTATTGCTTAAACCGTACCGTGCAGGCTAAGCGCAGATCTTCATGAATAGAGTATATATTTTTACCCTTTTTGTATTTACCAATCAAAATGGCACAATGACTCTCTGCTAAATAACGTGTAACGTATAAACATTCTTTTAATATATTTTTTTTTAATTTGTAACATATTTTATCTTTTACTATTCCTAATAACGTTCAAGTGTTTAGAAGCACTGCATACATTTTTGATCACAAAACGTTTCGACTTTACATGAATGATCAGTTATTTTCCATAAAGTTTTGTATAATCTATATTATAAGGGACAAACGTTTCTGTGCGTAACGCTGACTTCAATTTGAGAATGGAAACAGCAGACGATCAAATTTAACTTTTATTTATTTTATTGCATTTTTTAAAATTTCTAAATATTGCACATTATCAATTTTTACACCGTCGAATAGAGAAAAATGCACTTTGAAATGCAATTTGTTTGAAAACTATATTGCAATTTCTTTGAAAACTGTATCGCAGTTTACTCAATTTTTATTATTTTAAAAATAATTTTTATGCATGATTTTTTAAAAATCTATTTCTGTTACTTGCAGACAGACAATTACAAAAAATAAATATATTTGCACTTAAATTAATATAAATAAAATAACTCAGCTTTTGTTTTCAGCTTATATTCCATAATGAAATTTAAACTTTATCAATCCATAAATAAAAAAAATATATAAATAAAAAACCCCTGCCGGCCTGGCCTACAGGGAGAGGTAGATTTCGCAGTCAAATATACTAATTTCACAAACAAAAACTAAATCATGATTAGAGATAAATCCACTTTAACAATTTTATCTGGCCGCTTTTGACGAGTTTTTATTTCATTTTTATATAATAGCTGGTTTTATCAGAATCATGTTAGGGCGGTATTCAAAAAAATACTTTTCCATGCTCAACAACTCGAAATTTTCTGGCATAATTCCAGATTCATTTTTAATAATTAAAAAAAAAATATATATGAAACTTGCTGACGTGATTTTTGAAGAGATTTATAAGCGACCTGTGTTTTTACTTTTTGTGCAATTAATTAAAACTTGATATATAAACAATTATTTTCTCAGAAGGACAATATTTTTCGTTTCTAACACAATCGCTTCGGGAAATTCCGTTCAAAATGCCCACTTTGACATCATTTTTTGAAATATATTCTGCCTCTATCAAAAAATCGATCATTACGGTACATTATATAGTTTCTGAATAAGCGAATCTACCAATTAAATGCGTTTGAGAGCAAAAATGAATTTAAAAATGAGTCAGAAAATAAGCAGTTTGGATTTGAGTGCATCCTTAATACAATGATTTTTCCAACAAAATCCGCTTCGATAAATTCGGTTCAAAATGCCCTTTTTAACAGCATTTTTAAAAATATATTCTGCCTCTATCAAAAAAAACCATTATGGTACATTATATAGTTTCTGAGTAAGAAAACGTACCAACTGGAAGCCTTTGAGAGTAAAGATGATTTGTAAAATGAGTAAGAAAATAAGCAGTTTGGATTTGAATATACCCTTACAAAGATGATTTTTTTCTTCAACCGCTGTGTATTTTTAATTTGTTTTTGCTGTAAGAATTGGTCCTATCCAAAACTTGTCTGTATCGATGTTGTAGACAATATTAAGAAGAGATATGATAAATTCATGGGGATTTTATATCTTTTGAATTGACGGAGTTATGGATTTTTTTCTTCTTCAAACCCCCTTTTTGTTTTCGTTTTTAATCTTTTTTGCGGTACGAATTGGTCCTATCAAAAGCTTGTGGAACATAAAAGTTGTAGATAATGTTAAGGAGATTTATAATAAAATTAATTGGATTTGATATCTTGAGAATTGACGAAGTTATGAATTTTTTTCTCCCAAAAACCCTATTATTTGCACCCCTTGAGCCCATTTTTAACTTTATCAAAAATCTGTGATACATAAATTTTTGGCCCTATTTTTGAAGTAATAAAAACTTTAAACTGATTTGATGTGTACAAAAATTAAGAAGTTACGGGGGGGTTTCTGTTTTCACAAAACCCCTCCCCATTTCCATCCCCTTTGTCCGATTTTGCCCATTAACGAACTTAACCGAGATTTTATGCCCATTGATTTTATGTATCAGATTGGAAGAGATTGGTGCAGAATTACGAAAGTTATTGTGTCCAGAAGAAAGTGATTATATATATATATAGATAGATAGATAGATAAAGTTTTTACTGAGGGTGGTTTTGGGTTCGAGGGGTCATGATCGGTGTAGATCTGCAAAAAGTTTTCAGAAATTCTAACATAGGAAAGATCCCAATAGGTAGTATTTCATACGAAATCTATCTAAAACACAAATTTAAGATGTGTAAACGAACCACTCTTAAACCACTGAAATTATACGAACAAGAAAGACTAGCGATATTTGGCGATTTCTTTGATTGTTAATTCCTGGCACGAGGCCAATATATCGCTTTTAATAAATTTGAAACTTTTATTTGAATACAAAATTGCTAAAATATGAAAATAATTGTTGGTATTTTAGTGAAAATCCTAAAAAAAAATATGTATTAAATGTAAAAAATATGTTGGAGTTTTCAAAAAAAAAAAAAAAAAACATAGGGTAACTCTGGGAGAGTCGCCGCATACGGGATAGATGCCGCACTCCTTCTATTTCTTGTAATTATCGATAGATGATCATCAAACGCACAGTATAGGTGCGCAATGAGATTGTTTTAACCAGTGTATAGCGTGAATCCCATTTCGATGTTTACTTGCAGAAGTATAATCCTTAATTTGACGTAAGTGCCCGATTTCACTGTCCAAACTGTTCATACACTAATTACTAAATGCATGCATGATTTCGAAGTCAAAACTAAGTGTAGCGTTTGTATAGAGTGCTGTGTGTATGGTTACGCCATTCTCCTTAGCGATGGCAGGTAACTGTGATGGCCGATGTCGCACCATGCAAAACGGGATACATGCCGCACTGCTATTCCGGTATACATGCCGCAGTTTCTTTTGTACGGGATAATTGTTATTAACTTTACCTTTTCTTTTTGCACAGACTAACCATGTTAGGCATGTTATCAAGTTTACTAAAACCAAAGGAGAAAAAGGGGGAAATAAAAAGTAAGAAGTGCAAGAAAGATGCAAGTGAAGATGATAATAATGAAAAATTGGAATACGCGTAACGCAGACGTTCTTTGCAAACTACTCCAGAAAAGAGGAAGTGTAATTGGCTTCGTTGCATCATGTGTTTAAATGTAGTTACATAAAGACTGTACATTTCCGGCACGTTTTCTGTAGATTGTAGTAGAAAAAACAGGTCTCTTAACCCATTCGAGATCATAGGTGCATATAAGCACCTTCATAAAGAGTTTACGAAATTTGTTTCCGGTACCAGTAAAAAAGAAAAGTAATATTTGCTTTGTTTAATTAGAGCATTTTCATGATTATTTAAGTAAAGGTAACTTCTTTTTAAAAAGTGGTACTTACCGAATAAAATATGTGTAAAAGCCACCGGTCCCGAAAGGGCTAACAGATAAATTATGTAAACACGATTTTACTTTTTTTCTTTTCTCTTTTTAATACATTGATGTTACGTTGTTGCTGAAATAACAATTAAAATTTAATCTAAAAAAAAATAAGTCGATAATTTTAATAGTGAAAGTAGGCATCAATTATTAATTTGAATCTACTGATACGTTTCATTGTACTCATTTAGTTTCATTTTGTTATTACATTGTTAATTATAGTCCAGATATGAATATTTTTTATAAATATTTTTATTTATCATTTCATTCTGTTCTTATTACAAGCGCGGCATAACTACCGCACAAGTGCGGCGGCGTCTCAGCCTGAATGTACGGGTGACGCGCCGCAGTGTAATGTTTTAGAAAAAAAATTGTTAAAAAATATTAATAATTTGTTTTGAATTTTTTGTCGCAGTACATACGTTGTATATTTAACATTAAATATCACAGCATGTTTTTTTTTAATTTTATGCCCACCATTGGACTTTATACACAAATTAAAAAAAAAAAAAAAATTGTGCGCCATAAATCCCGGAATTACCCTATATAATATGTTTTTCATCTGTATTCTGTAATCCGGGATCGCCTGTTGGAACGCCTTGCTAATAATGGTTGAAGTTGGTAATAACTGTTGAATGTGAAAAGTAAAATTTAGAATAGTACACGTTTCTCCCATCCGCCATTCATGCATAAAAGTTCAATTTTCATACCTCCAAATTAGGTCGAATATTTTCCCGCCTTGAAAATACACGACAATAGCTGAGTCCTAGCTATATCTTTGGCCTGCATAAAGAAAACTAAACTGTATTGAGATGTATTTATTATGTTAAGAATTACTGCGTAGCCCAATGGGTAGTAATGGATTTTTTTTTTTTTATTTATTTTTTTTTTTTTTATAAATAATGCTAGGAATGATCGAGATACGTGAAATGTGGTGCATGTGATTTTCGTAGTAGGTAATTGTTGATTCTTGCGGTTTGTTAGTGAGTGGCAAAATAAATTTTGTAGCCTAATCCAACAAAGTTGCCATTATTGGGGAGAGAAAGGCCTACAATCACTATAGTTCGAAATCTCCATCTGAAAAACTTTCTTAAGACGAACCTTTTTGTAATAAAGCAGGCTATACTATATAATAGATGAATTCCAATAATTTTTCCTTTTTTATTTTTTCAGATTCCATACTGAAGCTAATGACCCCACAACACAATGACACTAAGGATTTTTAATATCGGAAAGACTAACACATATCAAAATCGAGCAAAATTATTTATTTATTGAATTCGAGACCATATAGAAATTATAGGAAATGAAAAAGCCCACAACTTAGCAAAAGAAAAAGAAAAATATATTCACTTATTTGTTACATTTCTTCTCTTTACAACATCAGGAGAACAGGAAAATATACTTTTTATTTAAATTGGCAGTACTATTTGGACATAGGAAAAGTTGACTACAATACGCACCAATTTTACAGTAACAACACACACATATATATTACACGTATATTAGCAGAACCACCTGGCTTTTGCTCATGTTAAACATGAGGGCCTTACAGGTAAAATAAATAAAAAATAAATAATATGATGATTACAGTAACGGAGCTCTGTACATTCTTGCACATAAATCGTTAAAAGAGAATCAAGAAAAAATTACGTTACTTTGGCAAAATCATAGCAAAAAACTCCAGTTTTATAAATGAGAATGTGCTTTTTCTTTGGTGCATGTAACAGAAAAATATACGATTTCCCTGACAATACAAAAAAACATCAAGCAAATGGCATCACATTTAATGAAATTCTATTTCGTATGGCATCTATATATATTATGAGAAAAAACTTTTCCGTAGGATAAATGTCTTATGCAAAATACCTAATCAAAAGTCAATTCGCCTAACTTTCCATCGTCGGGTTCATAGCCGATGATGGCGACAAAAGCGCAAAAAAGCCCTAAAATAACTGAACTATGTGTTTAATTATTTTTTTTATCAGATCGGTTTAGCTGTATTTTATGATCCTACCTAAAACTGAAGCTGAGATATGGCGAAATGATTTAAAATATTCGACTCCCATTTAACGCCCATGGTGGTTGAATTTTTAAAGTCACCGAAATACGCTTTTAACTATTTTTAGTAGATTTTTTATGCTGCATTTTTGCTCCTACCTTAACCCTTTCAGGGGGCAATGTACTTCTATTCGTAAAATGACGAAATTAGTGAACGACACCGGAATTTACAAACAAATTTATTTAAAAATAAGCAAACGCTTTTGTTCACATACTTAATAAAAGAAAAAATTTCATTTTAATAATCTGGTGCCAATGTGACGTTTAGGAGTTAAAATTAGGTGGTCTAAAAATGAGTCACCGCCCTTGAATGTGCTAACGGGGCAGATCACGTTGAGCAGCCAGAAAATGACCGTATTTAAAGCAGTACGAAAAATTCTGTAGTTTCTTAACAAATTAATGAAACGCAACATTTTTTTCTTTACTTTCACGCATTCTTATGGTTTGATAAAATATTCAAATTCACATATATTTAGTAATATTAATTAAATCATAACGACAAAAGTGAATTTTGAAAAATATGAATATTGAAATGTGCATTTTTAGCGCACGATTTTACAAATTCTACTGTTGATATATGTTTAATGTTTCATATTTTGTTACTTATAATACTATGTTATACACTGAACCTAAATTTGAAAGTATATTCAAATTCTTTAGCACAATTAATGACTTTTCTAATCATATTCCCTAAATTTCACCAAAAAATGTATACTTACTTTTTCAATCCACAATTTTCTGTGTCAAAAATCAGACTAAATTGAGATTGTAGCATAAACTAACACATGTAAACTAAGAATATATATAATTTCAAGGTTCTATGATAATTAGTTTTTAAATGAGACTTCACGCAATACCAAAAAATCAATTTTTAGAAAAACGTGTTCAAAGTTGGCTTAAAACATTGCAGCAAATGCTTTTATGAAAGATATTTTTAGCCATAACATCTGTTCTAATTGGTATTTTTGTAAAATTCTTTCTGCAGTGGATTTGTAACTTTTGAAGGTATCCATTCTAAAATTTGTGAAAAATCATTTTTTTAAACGTCAATGTCACCTCCCCTCTTAAACTGCTGTTGAGATATGGCGAAATGATCTAAAACTTTTGACCCCCCCCCCCCCCATTTAACCTCCTTAGGGAGTAAATTTTCAAAAATCCTTTCTTGTTGCTTGCTTAGATCATAACCACAATCTACTCTCCAAATTTCGTGATCCTGATTTTGTTCGTTTCAGCTCTGCGTTGATGAGTTAGTCAGTCAGTCAGTCAAGAGTTCTCTCTTTGTTATATTAGTATACCAAAATATATCTCGACTACCTTTGATCCTAAAATTGTAAGCTATTTTAAAAATTCTAAAAAGGTTTTCTGCATTATCCGAGTGTTTGGATTCGTGGATAGTTTTTTCATTCGTAGGATGACTCTAACTATAATGACGGTAATGAAGACGGTAACAATGATGATGATACATTTGATGATCTGGGAAGTTTGTACTTTTTTAAATAATTTTATGTTTTATAATGGCATTGTAATTTTCAGTATTCGTTCTCATATTTTATAATTCGCATACTTTTCTGCAACAAATTACACCTCACGTAACTTTGAACCTAAAATTTCAAAGTATTAAAAAAATTCTAAACATGTTTCATGGTATTATCAAACTGTTTGGATTTGTGTATAGGTACTTTATTCGTGGGATTACTCTAACTAGAATGACGATAATGAAGACAATAATAATGATGATGATGATATATTTGAAGATTACAAAAGTCTGTGCCCTTTTAAATAATTTTAGCTTTTATAATGGCATTGGAATTTTCGGCATTCGTTCTCAAAATACTTTTCGATTACTGTTCTGCTTATATATTTCTTGCGCACGTCTTTTGTATACATTTTAGCTATTTGATTTTAACTGTTTAATTTGATCAATTCCATTTTTCACGCTTATTGAAATATTTTATAGTAGAATGTCTTGTTATATTATTTACCCCACGTTTCGCGCTTGTAATCTATTTTGGTTTTGCTTTAATAAACCTCAACCAATTGAATTGATTTAGTAAAAACCACTGAAAATACCGGGTCAGCCAAAAGTTCGTTACAACTTTAAAAGTTCATAAAAAAGGAAGAAATTATGATAAAGGAGTGCGGTTTGCAAGAAAGAACTCACAATGTATTCGGATTTCTTTTAGTAGAAAAAAAATAGTTAATAAATTACATGTAGAGGACGCTGACGACCCGAAACACAATGAACAGGACAACAGTTGTGTCGTAGAATGTTCTGGAGGTCATGTTGAACATTTGTTATTCGAAAACCAAATGAATGGAGCGTATTGTTGTCCTGTTTATTGTGTTTCGAGTCGTCCGCACCCTCTACATGTGATATCTTAACTAATTTTTCTTTTTTGCTGCTAAAAATCATCCGACTACCTCGGGAGCCCTTTCTTGCAAACCGTACTCCTTTATCATAATTTCTTACTTTTTTATGAGTTTTTAAATTTGTAACGAACTTTTGGCTCACCCGATACTTGTTTAGAGGCTAATTCTCCTTTACGATAATAGTTTCGTAGGTATATGGATCATTTTCATGCTATGTATTCGAAAACTATATACAGCGCCAAATATTCTCATAATTTTTATAACAATGAAAAATTTTGTTATTTATGGCTCCGATTTCATCGCTTCTTTCTCGAAGAAACTTTTCAATACAAAAAAAAAAAAAAAAAAAAAAAAAAAAAAAAAATTGATTCCCTTCAATAATTAGGTACCGTAAAATATAATAATTTTATCATCAGCAATTCCAAATTAAGCAATATGAAACACAGCTTATGCTAACAGTGTAAAAAAACGGAGAAATGTATGCATAATTAATAAGTAAATATTGAATATTCAAATTATAAGAACTCTCAATAAATTTTTCTTTAAGAAAGATCGTTTATTTAAGAAAAAGATTAATTACCTTTGCTTAGACTAAATAATTATCAATAGACAAAATATATTTTTGTGTCTCGGCAATAGTAAACTTCATGAATGTCGCTATTGAATGTCAGATAAGTTAATAACAGTTATTTGCGAATTACTATGTTATAGTTTCATATTTTCCTACCCTTAAGAGAAAAGAAATCTTAATGAAATGTTGTCATAACTAACCGTAATAAAGAGTTTTGGAAAGTAATTGGCACATAATGAAATGCATATTGAATACATCATAAAAAAAATTATTATGTTTATGCCTATACTTTTTATAGTTTTTTTCACATAAACCTTTTTAGCCAGCTAAATTATTTTGAAAATTGTCATCTTTTCATAAATTTCTTTTTCAGGCTTACATACGTCAAAACTTAAAAGAAAGTTCTGAGAATCGTAATTTGAAAAAAGTCACTTCACACTTTTATGGAAATATCGTATCTCGCGAACACCCACCTTTATGTTTTGTATGTATATGTGTGTGCGCACGCCTAAGTATGGAAAACATGTGTTAGTGGAAATATTTTAGGTGCATGCAGATATTTTGATAATTTTATTGTTTAAAAGGATATTTTTTTTCAGATAGCCTTAGTAATTTTAAGATGAGCCTACAGTTGGAAAATAGAATTCATCAGTTACATACATGATAGATATAATGTCCTATGACTCTTCTTCTCTAAATCAATCAGATAACGTGCAACAATGCACTGTGAGATTTCATTAAGTCCATTTTCGGAAAGCATCGGTACCATATTGTTGATGATTTGAAGGACGCTGTGGAAAGTGCTTCCCAACAGGTTACACAGGTAAATGTGTAAACGAATGTCTCACAGAATCTGGCGTCTGTGTGATGATATGGTGATGAACATACGATCCTTCTAGGCATGTAGGTATACACATGTGCGCACAGGTATACACATGTAAGTTGGTTTCTGTTTAAGTTCTTAAATTCTAATAGTAAGTAAGTTAAAGTAAGTTCTTAAATTCTAATGTTAATTGTATCACTGGTGTATATGTATGAGGTTCTGTCAAGGTATCTATCAAGTTTCTCGAGGACAACAAGACTTTGTACACATCCTGTAAATTGACAAACATTATTTAAGTATGAATTAAAGAGCTCTTTCTCGTTTCTCGTCTCTTTTTACACTCTTTTATTTAACTGAACTTGGTTTTTGCACGTAAAGATGGAATTTTGTAATTGATTTTCGACTCCTTGATATGATAGACTTATAAAAATTGTGTACACAGGTTTGTTTCCCATGACAATACAGCATTTTAATATTTTTAGAGCTTATTTTAATTAAATTTAAGTATTTATACGCTAACCGGCCACAGGGGATAAATCGCCAAATAAATTTCATAGTTACAACTATTTATGAATTACAAAACAATGGAGCTAATCTTACGCCAATCTACTCTCGCCAAAATATGTGAACTGGCTGTGAAACTGCAAAAACGAATTATTTTAATACACTAAAAAGTAGAAATATAAATAAAAATATGGAGTATAATATTTTTTTAAATACTCTTTTATCATTTAATAACTTAATATTAAATTATGATTATATGTTAAGAAAACTATTTAGAAATCCTGGATAAATGTTTTAAATAATGCATTTTCTCATTGTTGCCATTCCCTAAAAAGCAAACAGAGCAAAAATTCTAAATATTTAAATAAATTTACCAATTCGTGCTGTCTATCAAGCGTAAATCAAAACGCTGAATTTTCAATAATCGGATCCCACGCCAAATTAATGAATTGTAACGAAAATTTTTTGGAGCTACACGGTGACACATACATACTGTGACGCAAATAAAAGACCATAACTTTTAATTGAAGAAACAAAACAACCGTTTTATTTACCATTCGAAAGAAAAGACAATTCTGTACAAGAAACAATCAAGATCATTCGTAATGGCTTCCTCCCGAAATGGCGATTCGTAATGGCGATGCAGGGGTTTAGCCGCTTCTGGAAATTCTTCAAGATGGCCGCGACAGACTATTTCCGGCGTGACTTCGGTCTAGGCCTTTTCCAGAGCGCGTTTCAGGGAATCCAGGGACTTGCGCTTGATTGCACAGGCTTTTTGCTCCAATATCCCCCAAACAGCAAAGTTTGTTTAGGGGAGAGGGGTTGTTGGAGGAATGGAGGATTAACCTTCGCACATCATGTTTTCCTGCAAAATAGTTAATTAATATCAGCGGAAATAGCAATTAGACAACAAAAAAGCATGAGAACATGAATAAAACAATAGTATAGCTCAAAAACGCGAAAAAAATATTAAACTAAATTGATATTTTCATCACGTCACAGTATTTATGTGTCACTCTGTACATGAATTGCAGTCATGAAATTACGCGTGAATTTTAAGATAAATTTTAATGCTTAGAAAAGAGTGTTTTTTTTAATATAAAAAGGCTATTTTTACTTCTATTTTGTTATTGTTATTTTAAACAGATTTGCCACTCGTCGTGTCCCAATCTGTTGATGAGCTTCAAATTATTTTGAAGTTTTCTATTAGAAAAAGAAAATACCCTATTAGATAAAGATAAAACTAAACTAAAGTTATATTTCAAAAGACATTTGTAATCCATGCATTTTTGTGTAAAGGTAGAGATTTAAGCTTCAATTTAAATTTAAAATGTATTTGTATATTTGATATTCAATAGCAGATATCTGTTATTTGTTTTTAAACAAAATTTTTGTGCTGGCATTTCTCTGAAAAGATTACTGGATTAAATTAGAAACCTATGTACATATCTCTCTTGATAGCATTTGCTGTTTGGCTGATTTAACATTCACGTAGAATGCACACACACAAAAAAATTCCAAAACAAGCAATAATTTCAGTTTTGTTTGGTGCAATGAAACAAAATGTATCGTTTTAAGTCTCGGAAGCTTTTTTCTATAAATTTATGCCTTTTATTTTGTCATGAAGGATGATTACAAAGTATAGTTAAAGTTAACTATTAAAAGTTCAAAAGAAACAACATAATTGTATTACATTTTTAAATTTAGCACATAAAAAGCACGGAAATAAAAATATTCATCATCTTAAAGGGAAAATAAGTTATTAGGCATAGTCAATAATATAAATTATATATTTCGATAATTTTTGTTTTACGAGGTATTTTGTAAGAGTTCAAACATAAATTCACATTTCAGACTAAATCAGAGGTATACAACATTTTGATATCTATGGGCCAAAATTTCTGAGAAAAATTTGTCTTGGGCTGTACGTCAGCGAAGAAAATTCGTCTTGGAGCGCACATACGCTATCATAATATTAACGATAGTTAGTAAGGAAAAATATTTTGTATATTAGTTTTTGACTTCATTTTAGTAGAAATTCCTTTAACATTAGGAAGCAAATGAGGCAAAATGAATGAAAAGCCTTTACATTTCTTCTTGAAATGGAATCTAAAAGTACTTAATAATGGCCGAAGTATCAATATTCAAGCATGTCTAAAGTACAGATCTACTATAAAAGATTCACTCATTTTCAAAACGCTATATATTCAAAAGTATTACACGTAAAATATGAGGCTGTCTTTCTGTACGTCTGTCACAGCCCTTTTTCTCGTAATTATGGAACGTGAAAAGTTCAAATTTGACAGAAATAATAAAGGTTATTGACCAACATATTTATAGGTTATTAACCATTCATAAATATATATAGAAAAAATATAGGAGGGCTAATTAAGTTACTTGAAAATAAAAATATTTTTTGTATATCGTGTGGGGTATCGTATGAAAGCTCTCGTAACGCCGAACTCAAAAATACATTTGTTTTTATTTTAGGTATTATATTTTCAGAGATATTGTCGAAAATGTAGTGTAAAGATATGTCCCCCCCCCTCTATTTCTGAATCTACTAAAACTAAAATTGTGAATAAATTAGGGATAGTAGAAGTTTATTTAAACCTTGCAGAAAAACTCTAGCGATTACCCTAAGTCACAAAGTTTTTGAGAAAATCTCGGTTTTCCGTTACACACAAATTTCACTTTGCGGCGGCTCAGCAAGGGAGTTGAGAGATGCTCGAGGTACCTTTCATCGAAGAAGTATAATAGGATTGTTGATAATGTTTTCGAAAAAATTGTCTGTAATTAGCCGATATATTAACCTTTAAAAACACGGACGGTTTCGACATATATAATGACACGGGCGACGTGCTCTATGCGCCATCGGCTTTTAAAGCCTAGATAACAACTTTTAGTGATATATTTGAGTAATGCAATTCCCAGTAGTAGTATAAAAGCAATAAACGACAATTTGTTTAAAACAGACTAATTTAATTTAAATTAAGCACGTAATTTCTTTGGAATTTGCAACTAATTTGCAGTGAGTGGCGCTTTCAATACGCTACCCGTGTCTTTCAAGATTAATTAATGACCTATCTGGAAAAATGTGGTACGGATGAAGCCGGCGCGGTGTTGAAATTTTGCGGCCTCATTTCGAAGCGCGCTTAGCACAATGGCTCAAGGCCTTTGCTTTAGGTACACTGTAAAAAAAAAGAGTATTGCAACACAGAATTTGATAGATCACCAAGATGCTTAAAAATATCGCCATTGAATGTATAAATAATGTCACATATAAAAGCATAAGCCAAGAAACATTATGTCAAAATTTAATTATTGGAGGTAATTTCACTGTGAACTTCAGAAACAATACTAGAAATGAACTGTCGGAATATTTTTTAACTCTTGGTTTAAGTACATTTTTTCAAGATTCTTCTACCAGGGAAAACACGGTTGTTGACAATGTCTTCACCAACATCCGAATGCAATGTGGCGTTATTCGTACATTTTTTAGTCATCATAAATAGATTTGGATAAGATTTTAAAAATATTATACAGAATAGCAATATTTGATACTATTTAGGCTTTATACCTCAATGAACTTTCATCGTATATCTATCTATAGTTTTCTAGTATAGCTATACCCAATCCTACGTTGTATAGATTTTACAAAATCTTATTATTCTTTTAGCAACTATTTTCTGTAATATTATAGTTACTAGTTAATATATTTACTGTGCGGAACCCTCTGTAAGCAACTGCGGAATTCTCGGTGAGCGAGTAATACTCGCACTTGGCCCAATTTTAGGGTTCCGTACTTAAAAAGTAAAAACGGGACCATTATAAGATCACTCCTGTGTCTGTCTATTTGTCACAGCAATTTTACCCGTAAACAATGGAACGTGGAAAGTTCAAATTAGGGGAAGTAATAAAGACTATTGACCCACATATTTTCACATTATTACACATTCATAAATATATTTACTAAAATTGTAGAGGGGCTAATTAAGCAACTTAAAAAAAAAAAAAACACTTTTTCTTTGTATATCGTGTGAAAGCTTTCGTAACGCTGAACTCAAAAATACATTCCTTTTAATTTTAGATATTATATTTACAAAGATATCGTCAAAAATGTTGCGCAAAAATATGTCACCCCCCCCCCCCCATCTAATTCCGAATCTACTGAAACTAAAATTATGAAAAAATTAGAGGTAGTAGAAGTTAATTTAAACCTTGCAGGAAAATTATAGCGATTATACTAGGTCACATAGTTTTTGAAAAAATCGCATTTTTCTGTTGCATACAAATTTGGATTTACGGGCATTCAGCAAAAGTGTTGAGCAGCGCTGTAGGTACCTATCGTAGCAAAAGTATAAAAGCATTGTTGATAAGGATTTTCGAAAAAAAAAAAATCGTCAGTAATTAGCCGAAGTATTAACCATTAAAGATACGTACAATTTCGACATACATAATGACAGGGGCGGCGTACTCTATGCCTAGTTAATAACTTTTAAAGATATATATGTGTAATGTAATGCCCAGCAGCAGTATTAAAGCAGCAAACGTCAAATTGTTAAAAACAGGCTAATTTAAGGGGTCTGAGGACACTTAAAATTGGAAAAAATAAAAAAAAGGAGACCATTTTCAACATTTAATATCTTAAAATGTTAATTTTTGAAAAATGATTTTAAAACACAATTTTAATTGGGGTGAAAGACATAAGTATGTTCTTTCATTTCATGTATTTAAAAAATTGCAAGATGTAGAATTAGCATTTATAGGGGGCTCGAAACTGTTAGACATTTGTCGAGCAGAAATTTGGCAGAACAGCTTGCGCGCAGGATTACAAAATAAATATTGCAAGTAGAATTAAAATTTTGGTGCCTACTTATACTTCAGATTATAATAATTACTCCGAACTTAAATAAATTTGTATTTAAAGCATTTTTATATTTTTAATGCAATGTTGTATTTTGTACAATAAAAAGGAAATTTTAGGTTCAGCTTATACAGACCAACATGAAATATATGTTTTGAAATTTTCATAAAAAAGATATTCAGAAGATTTTGAGATATCCTGCGCGTTATGCTCAAAAACATCATTTGGAGAAAAATGACTTCAAAGTTTCGGAAACGCCGCTTCAGCTATTGATCGGGCATAATTTTAAAAGCCATAACTTCTGTTCTAATGGGAGCTTCAAGGAAACTATTATATAAAAATGTTCAGAAATACAGGAGTTTAACATCTAAAAAAAATAATATTTCTAATATTTTGAAGCTTAAAAAGTCCTGAGATCACTTAATTAGAATGAATCACATAAATACTATGGGATTTGCTACTAGTTTCCATTGACTGGATATCTCAATACGCCTCGAGTGACTTTAAAAGTTAATTAAAAACCTATCTGGAAAACGCGGCACGGACCAACGCGGCGTTGCAATTTTGCGACCTCCTTTCGAAGTGCGTTTAGCACAATGCCAAATTTAAACTTTGAACAAAGGTTTTGTTTTTGCTATACCGTAGAAAGAAAGGTTATTCATAGGCTGAATTTAGTTTTATAAAATGCCAAATGAAGTTTAAATATGCACTGCTTTTTTTTTTGTCAGTACCGAATTAAGTCCACCATAAACAGATTAGGATAATATTAAAAAATGAGTTATACAGAATAGCTATATTTGATATTATTTAGGTTCCATATCTCATTGAACTTTCATGGTATATCCATTTACACATTTCTAGTATATACAGTTATATCCAATCCTGCGTTGTATAGTATTTTACAAAGCCTTAGTATACTTTTAGCAACGGTATTTTTTAATAATACAATTACAAATTCATATATTTATTCTACGGAACCCTTTGTACGCGAGTAATACTCGCACTTGACCGTTTATTTTTATGAAAGTGAAGGTAATCCAGAGAAGCGCCATAGGAATTTTCGTGAGTATAAGAGAATGAAATATTTATTTATGATCGGTCGTCGGATTACACTTTAAAAGGGGGTCCTTGTCTGTTTAGATATCGAATACAAATTGTTGGCCGAAGTGGCCACTATAAATCCACACCAAACAATATTTGAAAGAAATTTTCAATTTTCTGCTGTTCAGCATGTTGGGAAGCCAGGGACTAAAAAGTTTATAAAATATTGATATTTAATCATACAATTATTTAAATCCATAAAGTTCTTTGATTCTTATTAGAATCGCCATGGTCGAAATTCCAAATCACATTTTCATTCGAAATTTGTTTGTCACATTAGGGGGGAACATGAGCAGCAACTTTAAGTTTTCATATATTAAAGGAGTTAGTAGAAAGATAGTGGGAGTTCAACGACAAAAGGCAAAGCCGCAGGTGCGCAATCCACAATTAACACCCAATCAATGGACAGGACCACTTTTCTCCTTATCGCACTAGGTTTTATCCCATTCTGTTACTATGCCCGACATTTAGTTACCAAATGATTTTACGTGTGTATATGTACATAGGTATATGTGTGTCTGTCTGTATGTATATGAATGTGTCTATAATTGTCTGTCAATGGTTTATGTATGTGTCTGTCGATAGGTTTGTTTGAGTGTATAATTGTCTGTCTATGTGCGTGTGCGTGTGTGTGTGTTTGTATTTATAAGTTATATAAAGTGCTTTAAAATATTTTTAGGAAATTTATATTACTTTAAAAACAGTTTTAGAAAATCTGAATTAGTTAAAAAAATTATTACAAAATTTACACATTATATAAAAAAGTAAAAAAAAAAGTAAAAAGTTAATGAAAAAAGTTTTAAAATTATTTTTATGCTAATAAAAAAAAGTTTTAGAATATTAAAATTTAGAATATTAAATCTACATTATTTTAAAAAAGTTGTACAAATTTTACACATTATATAAAAAAAGTTTAAAAAATTAAAAAATTTAATAAAAAAAGTTTTAAGAAATTTATATGTTAAAAAAAATTTACTACAAATTTAAATGTTATATATATATATATATAAATTAACAGCAAAAAAAACTTTTACAAAATTAAAAAAAAAATTGCTTTAAGTTAAAACATGAATACATTAAAATGATTCTCAGTTTTTATTACTAAAATAGGTGCTAAAAATACAATTTACTGGTTTTAAAACATTAAAATCAATAATCAGATGGTAAAAAACTTCCCGAGTGCTTTCGACCAAGCCCTGGTCATCATCAATGGGGTGAAATATGAGAAGAAGACCTTCAGAATGCATACCGGTATAAATAACGTAGGGCGATTCCAAAAACTGTAAAAAATAGGGGGTGGAAGGAGGGAAGGTGGGAGACGGATGAGTCCATACAGCTACATTGATCATTCCAATCCAAAGATTCCACTGACTCCAAGTAGACCAAACCAAATGCTCGGTATATGGCATGACAATGTATCATTACAAGTGTTTCTACCTCTGGTTAAAATTTCTATAGACTCTCTCAAAATGCATGTGTTAAATTTATTTGTATGTGTGATGATCTTTGCTTTACTAAAAAGGATGTCAATATCAGCTTCTAAATTTAGCCGAGCTAAAGCTGTAGATGGTTTCCCCTTTCCTATATCAGCCATATGTTCTTTCAACCTTTCCTGTAGCCTTCTGGTTGTCATTCCAGTATATGTAAAAGTTCTATTATTATTTTTATATCTGAATGGGATCATATAAATTCCTGCTTTGTCATATGAATTTACCGGATCAACTTATCTGTGAACTAGATTTTGCAGTTTCGCTGGAGGTTTAGCTATTATTGCTATATCATATTATTTTAATGCATACCTTATTCTCTCATAAAGTTGAGGAACGTAATCAATACTACAAAATTTTGAAAAATGCGTACTCTTTTTTATACCATTCCTGCTTTTAAACTCATTAATTACTTTATTGATAAATTTTCTCGGGTAACCGTTTTCAGCTGCGATTGTTTTGATCTTAGTTAATTCCTCCTGTATATAGGCATCAGTACATACTTCGAATGCTCTATTTACGTAAAATCTGTAGGCTTCTTTATTTTTATATATAGTTAGCTGGAATTGTAGGGGAAGACTTGGTACAATGAAACACGGGGTACAATGAAACATTACTTGTAAAATCAATCAAATTTTTCATAGAGAGTTGCAGTTTATATATATGTTATACAACTATATGTTCCAATTACTGATGTGATTTGGATACATTCACACTTCTACAACAGTAGCAATAGAAGATTATTGCTTTTACACCATTGGAAGTAACTTTCTTTACTAAAAGTAATTTTGTTTCTTTTTCCTTGTTTTTATATGTAATAATTATTTTTTCTGTGCATTGTTATCTTTGGGTTGTTGTCTTCATACCTCCAAAACCAAACTAAAAAAAATAAATATTAGAAGTTTGAAAATAAATTTTTACTTAGTAACCTCAGTGCGGGGTACAATGAAACACTTGCAGACAGGGTACAATGAAACATGTTTTATTATAGTAATAAAAGTAGTAAATATAATATATTAGAAGTAAGAGTAGGAAAACAGAAAAAAAAAGTTTTGTTCTAACCAGGTCAGTAAAAAATGCTCTTGTTAAGCAATTAAAAAATAGAAAGAGAAAAAAAAAGCTAAGAAGGGATTGTTTTGAAAACAAACTCTGCCTGCTACAGACTCTAATGATGATCCAGATTTTTTTTCTAGGTCCAGCTGGTCATCGAGGTACTAAGAATGAGATATCCACACACAACATGTATGGCACAAGCAGTATCCGTATAAATGGAAACATAAGGAAATATATACTGTTGGAGAAATCATACATTTAAATGAAGTCAAATGTGAAATAATTGATATAAAAAGACTCCAACCCAGTTTTATTTATTTTATTTTATTTTATTTTTTTAGAAACTTACATAAAAAAAAAAAAAACCTCATTGTGTTGAAACTACCACCCCATATTCCTTCAGGAGCAACTGAAATATAAGCAGAAACGCTAATTTTTGAAACTGACTTGAGCCAATTTAATATAAAATGAAAGGTATTTCTTAAACTAATAGAATTATCTTATTTTTCATCTTAGACTATAATATTTTTATCAAGTTCCATATTAATAAAGTTTTGTTTTTGTATTTATCTCATTTTTAATAAAATAAACTATACCGGGTGAAAATTGCTTCCATCATTTGGAGTGTTTCATTGTACCCCAGTATGTGTTTCATTGTACCCCGGCATACGGGGTACAATGAAACACTGTAAGACATTTATTTTTTGTTATTTTTCAAGCATAAAGATATTGTTTAGAACCTAATAAAAATTTATTTAGATGGGGAAAATACAAGATTAAAAATATGCATTAATTATATTTTTGTGCATGCAAAATGTTGGATAGGAAAAAAAAAATTAGTAAATTTTGTTTCATTGTACCCCGTCTTCCCCTACTATTATAAGATATTGTATTGTTATATTATTGTATTGCTATAATTGTTATAATAGTACAATTCCAGCTAACTATAAAAAAGTAGCCTACAGATTTTACGTAAATAGAGCATTCGAAGTATGTACTGATGCCTATATACAGGAGGAATTAACTAAGATCAAAACAATCGCAGCTGAAAACGGTTACCCGAGAAAATTTATCAATAAAGTAATTAATGAGTTTAAAAGCAGGAATGGTATAAAAAAGAGTACGCATTTTTCAAAATTTTGTAGTATTGATTACGTTCCTCAACTTTATGAGAGAATTAGGTATGCATTAAAAAAATATGATATAGCAATAATAGCTAAACCTCCAGCGAAATTGCAAAAATCTAGTTCACAGAAAAGTTGATCCGGTAAATTCATATGACAAAGCAGGAATTTATATGATCCCATTCAGATATAAAAATAATAATAGAACTTTTACATATACTGGAATGACAACCAGAAGGCTACAGGAAAGGTTGAAAGAACATATGGCTGATATAGGAAAGGGGAAACCATCTACAGCTTTAGCTCGGCTAAATTTAGAAGCTGATATTGACATCCTTTTTAGTAAAGCAAAGATCATCACACATACAAATCAATTTAACACATGCATTTTGAGAGAGTTTATAGAAATTTTAACCAGAGGTAGAAACACTTGTAATGATACATTGTCATGCCATATACTGAGCATTTGGTTTGGTCTACTTGGAGTCAATGGAGTCTTTGGATTGGAATGATCAATGTAGTTGTATGGACTCATCCGTCTCCCCCCTTACCTCTCCTTCCACCCCCTATTTTTTTACAGTTTTTGGAATCGCCCTACGTTATTTATACCGGTATGCATTCTGAAGGTCTTCTTCTCATTTTTCACCCCATTGATGATGACCAGGGCTTGGTCGAAAGCGCTCGGGAAGTTTTTTACCATCTGATTATTGGTTTTAATGTTTTAAAACCTGTAAATTGTATTTTTAGCACCTATTTTAGTAATAAAAACTGAGAATCATTTTAATGTATTCATGTTTTAACTTAAAGTATTAAGGTGAATGTGTCGTTTCTCTTACATATAGTTTTCTATATATATTTAAAATTGCATTACTTTTAAAAAATTTACATGCTATAAAAAAAGTTAAAAAAAATTAAAATGTTAAAAAAATTACAAGTTATAAAATGTAAAATAAAAATTATACATTACTAAAAAAAAATGTTTTACTAAATTCAAAAAGTTAACGAAATTACATGTTAGCAAAATATTTGTAAATTAACAAAATTTGGATATATATGTATGTATGTGTGTGTATGTGTGAGTGTAAGAGAATAGGTTACATGTTTAACAGTTTATTTGAAAAGTTTAAGTAAAAGTTTTAAATAAGAACGCATACAAAATTAACAACTTTTTAGTAAAACAGTACAATTTACAAAAAAAAAAGTATGTTTATAGAAAAGGTTTATTAACAGAGCAATATTATCATGCTAACTATACATAATATTAGTGTAAATCAAAATTGTCTTGTTCATTATAATCTTGATAAATTTTATAATGTCCATATGCTAAGCTAAATATTCCATTATCCAACAAGTAGTAGCTCTTAAGGTCAAAAGGACAAAGCGTAATTTTATTCTGAATTAATTTATACAAATGATGGGTATCTCGGGCGATCCTTGTCTGCATCTCCATGCTTGTTTTTGGATATTGCAGGCATTCTAAAAGTTCTTGGTGTTTGTTTTCTGCAGAAGAATCTGTATTTACACACTTCACTCGTTTCTTCTCCTCTTTCAAGGATTTCAGGGAATACATTTTTTCATCAAAATACAGAGTGATTATAAATAAAGTTGCACTTTCAAAAGGCTGTAAAAAAACTTCTGGTCAGAATGACCTGATATTTCATCTGAGTATACGTGTAGAAATGGGAATTTCTTTTGCGAAAGAAAATGTTCAAATGTTGAGAGATAGATGGCGCTGTACACGTCATAAGATGCTAATTAAAAGTTTGTTCAAAGCCTATCCAACACGATAAGGTGCTGCCACAGCGGATAGGAAAAAATTATTTTTTACTTATCCCTAGGCCAAAAATTCTAGAAAAAACAGAAACAAAATAGGTTTTTAATTGTCCCTAGGTCAAAAATCGTAGAAAAAGCAAAATCTGAAGATATCATAAAAAAGGGAAGTCGGCTACGACTTGCTTAAGAAATGTTCAATATGCTGTACACCGATTTCTCCTATGAGATCAAAGCGCAAAACAGCACACACAGATCGGAGTGTTTCAGGGGTGATATTGTGAATGTATTGCATAATGCGTGTTTTCAATTTACCTAAGTTCCAACTGCTCCCCGTACACAACATGTTTTAGGTAACCCTACAGCCAGAAGTCGCAAGAATTCAGGTCAGGTGATCGTGGCGGCCAGGCTGTTGGGAAATGGCAACTGATTATTCTGTGCATTTCCGAAATGCTGATTCAACAGCTGCTTCACAATCTAAACTGAAATGTCTTAAATTCAGAAATGTCTTAAATTCAGTGTCTGAAACGGAGTGTTCAATTTTCAGACATTTTAAAGTGTCTTAATTTTTGAGACGCTTGTAACCGTCTGAATTTAAGACATTTCAAACGTCTGAATTGCATCCATGTTTGACCACTTCGACAGACACTTTTTAATTTTTTGTTTTTTCTTTTGTAAGCATTATATACTGTAAAAAAATATATCAATTAAAATATGGAAATCGTACTGCCACTCCAGACTCTAGTACTATTTACATATTTTAATGGAAATTTTCTGTTATAAATTCCAGCAAAAATTCCATTTATTTTGCATATTTTTATATTTTAAAATTTTCCATTTAAAAAGATAAAAAATGCAATGCCTCTAGCACCTATATTTAAACGCCTACTCTCCAAAGGTACATCTGATTTACATATACACTAAATTCGAAGTAATGTAAACTTTTAACACTTACCAGAGCCGGGGATCGAACCACGGTACTGTTGGTCTCCAAAGCTGCGGCCTATCCATTCAACCACGATTTCTTTAGCTGAGTTTCGAAACAATGTTATTTATCAAGCACAAGCAATGTATTTTAACTCATTTATGCCTGAATTTTTCTTTTTTCAAACTTGTTGGTAAAATCACTTTAAAATGTTCCAAAATGAACTCGAAAAATACTAAAAAAAAGTTCTAAAATTTTTTTGTATTTATTTGATAACATTAAATTGAACTAAATATGGGAATATGGATAATATTTGTAACAACATAATATGCATAATAGCATAATTACATGTTTTGCCTAAATTGATATAAAACAAGCTTTTAATTGTACACTAGATTAATTTTCACACAATTATTCTAATTGGTAAACAAATCATAATTGATGTAAATTTTCAACTGGGCGAAAAATGTCCGGACCAGGATTCGAACCCGGGACCTCCTGGCTGAAGCCGCCAGTGCTCTGCCATCTGAACTATCCCGGGCGATTCTGGTCGAACTTTTTCACCCATCTAACCTTGAAGATTACAGCATCTGGTCTGAAACCTGGTTCAGCTCAACAGAATAAATCTCAGGTAATGGAACTCCAGAAATCGCTGGATAAGAAATTACACTAGATTAATTTTCACACAATTATTCTAATTGGTAAACAAATAATATGTTTTAATTGTACGTTATATACTATAATTATTATTTTTATGAATTGCAAGAAAATTATATATTTGTTTGTTTACAGAGACAAATAATATTATAAGCATTATTAACAATAATTTAAGAATAATTGTATTTGAGTCTTAAAAACAATTTATTTCTTAATCATCTTGAAAAGGACTTAACATAAATAACTATCCCCTAAATGGCTAATAAAAATATGCCCTCATTCGAGCCTAGTCCCCTATATTTTGTATGTTACAAACATGCATAAAAAATAGGATTGAACCTATATTTTCGCAGTTTAAAAAAGTACGTATTTTAAAGAAGTATACAAGCTAAGTTTATGACTAATTTATTTGGATGCTTGATAAAAAAAATAGAAATAAACTTACTTTTTAAAGTTCTCAATTTTGAAAATTAAAAAGTCTATAAAAACCGAAAAAGCCTTCATTTAAGCAAATAAATATACATCTTATGCTGTCATCTCTCGGTAAGAGATAAAGACATTTATAGACAAAATTTTCAAGCAATTTTTATGTTATAAATAAAAAGAAAATTACACAAATGTATTAAAATTAGGAGCGTCCCAAAAATGGGACGCTTCGAATTAAAATTCAAGTTACGTATAAGTTTGCGTTCAAAAAAAGTTAAAAAAAAAAAAGAAAGAAAAAAGTTACTTTGACTAACAGTAGATGGAGCCACGATTCAGCTCCAGAGAAAGATTTTTCTGAGATATGTTTGATGTTCGGAAAACGCATTTTAATTCATTTTCCTTCTTAAACGCTTGAAATTGGCAAGTGATGTTATCCAGAAACTATGTGATAGAAATGAATTTTCCATTTTTTCATGAATGAATTACTATCGAATTATAAGTGATCAGCGGTGTATCTAAACATATCATTTCGGTGGGGAACGCTGAGATTTTTTAAACAGACTATGAAAATTATTTGCTAAATGTATTTCAATAAGCAGTAAATAAAACCGATGTAAAACTCTGTATAACGGAAACTTGGCTGAAATGAAAAATTTCATGGTTTTTACGAAATAACACCACTTTCTAAGATTTAAACAGTCCTTTTTCTAAACTTTCGTAATGAAACTTGACATTTTCTATAAATTTCGGAAGGGGCTGTGTCCTCATCAGCCCACCCAGTGTTGAATTCAGAGGGTGGCCCGGGGGCTTTCCCCTCTCCCCCCGGAGCAATGAGGTGTCCCTCCCGGAAGACTAGAGATTTTGTGTTTTGTATGGTAAAAAGTGCAGTTTCCCCCCGGAGACACAGAAATCCCTCCCGGAGAAAAGTGTCTGAACACTGAGCCCACCCCTTGTATACGCCACTAGTTTGAATAAACATAAGTAAATCATGTCTAATATACGTTAGTTTAGAAAGTGCGGATTAAAATATATATCGGCTTGTTCTTGAAAGATTATATTTTATCTTTAAAATGGATTTTTTTAAATACAGATATACGCCAAAAACGGAAATTTTTCTGGAATTTACGGGGGAAAATTTACATTAAAATACGTAAATTGGTATCTAAATTGGCAGTACAATTTCGATATTTTAACGGATAATTTTTTACAGCGTATAAAGAAATACAGAAAAAAGTGAAAAAACGGCTGCCTATTACCGGACATGCAGGTTGGTCAAAGATGGATGCGATTCAGACGGTTGAAATGTTTTAAATTCAGATGCATACACGTGTCTTAATAATTAAGACACTTTAAAATGTCTGAAAATTGAACACTCCATTTTAAGACAGTTATATGTCTGAATTTCAGACATTTCAGTTTACAGTGTTTATCATAGTAAGACATAGTAAGACACTTAAGTGTCTTAATTTCAGACACCTATGATGTCTGAAATTTCATATTCAGACACTTAAGTGTCTGAATTACTTCTTCCGTCACATATAAGTCTGAATTTAAGATGCCTTTATTTGCAGTGAGTGGTGTTACAATGTCCGGAGGAGCGCCATCTTGCATAAAAATTGTGCTAACGACACATCTGCGCTGTGTTCTGTCTGGAACGAGCTGGTTTCCCAAACCAGATTCATAGCGTATCCAACTGACTGCACAGATGACAGGACCCCAAGGACAAATCTTCTCGAAAAAGAAAAGCTGCAGTGTCGGGATGAGCTGGTTGCGCAAAGCAGATTCACAGCGTATCCCATTGACTGCACAGATGACAGGACCCCAAGGACCAAGCTTCTCGAAAAAGAAGGGTCAACGATAAATGCTGCAGTAAACCCGCGCCACACAGTGACCTTTGCAGAATGAACAGGCAATGGTTAAATTTGGAACGGATTCTCACTGGCCCATATTCTGCAATTTTGAGTATTGATAGAACCTTGGAGAGGGAAATGGTCTTCGTCTGTCCACAAAATGTACCATGACCATGCATTGTGCACTTCGATTAGAGCAAGAAATTGCAGGGCGAAAGCTTTTCGTTTTGATAGGTTAGTAGGAAGAAACTCCTGAACATGCGTAATTTTGTATGGCTAGCATTGTAGGATGTTTCGTAAAATTTTACGAACCGTGCTGACAGGCATGTCTAAAGTTCGGAAAATTTCCCCATGCACTGCACGTTCCTAAAGCACTGCTTGACACTTCCTGCAATGCTATAGCCACATTCTCAACTGACGTCGAAGCAATTACTTTCCTCTCTCTGCTACATTTCACGTCAAATGAACCCGTCTCTTCGAATTTATCAATCATCTTCTTCCGGCCGAATGCAGTAATCAGGACAGAGACGCTTCTTAAACCCCTTAATGTCAGGAATTCTTTAATGCAATTGCCGCACAGTGACCGTTGTTGTAAAAAACCGTCACAAGCGGAGCCAAACCCTTCAATGAAAGAGTCATGACTACCTTCTCAGATGCAGAGTAACAGGAATTGCATGTTCCCGCCTTTTTATCACAAGTGTACTGCGGTGCGTTGTTTAATGACATGTTGTTTAATTAGCATCTTATGAAGAGTATAACGCCATCTATAGGTCAACTTTTGAACTTTTTTTTGTTTTGCAAAACAAATTCCCATTGCTTCACGTATACTCAGATAAAATATCATTTCATTCTGATCAGTGGTTCTTTCTTATAGCCTTTTGAAAGTGCAACTTTAGGGGGTCTCAGGACTCTTAAAGCTTCAAAATTTTCGAAATTTAAATTTTTTCTAGATGTTAAACTCCTATCTTTTCTGAACATTTTGATATAATTGTTTCCTTGAAATTCACATTGGAACATAAGTTATGGTTTTTAGAATTATACCCGCTCAAGAGCTGAAGTGGTGTTTCCGAAACTTAAAAGTCATTTTTCTCCAAATGATGTTTTTGTGCACAACGCGCAGGATATCTCAAAAACTTCTGAATATTTTTTCATGAAATTTTCAAAACATATGTTTCACGTTAATCTGTATAAATTGAACCTAAAATTTTCTTTTTATTGTTCAAAAAAATATATTTTTTAAATGATTATACTGTTGAAATTTTCAAATTTTTGTAATAGCTAAATACAACATTGTATTAAAAATACTTTAAATACAAATTTAAGTTCTGGGTAATTTTTACTATCTGAAGTTTAAGTAGGCACCAAAATTTTCATTCTAGTTGTAATATTTATTTTGTAATCCTGCACGTAATCTGTTATACCAATTTTCTGCTCGTCAAACGTCTGACAGTTTGGAGCCCCCTATAAATGCTAATTCTGCATCTTGCATTTTCTTTTAAATCCATGTAATGAAAGAATATTATATCTTTTATTCCAATAAAAATTGTGTTCTAAAGTCATTTACATTTTAAGATATTAAATGTTGAAAATAGTCTTTAAAATTTTTTTTCTTCCAATTTTAAGAGTCACGAGAACCCTTAATTATAAGCACCCTGTACTAGTTTTAAGTCTTTCATTTGCAACCAGGTCAACATCATATGTTTTAAATGATTTAAGACTAGGTGAACCCACTAATTTTTTAGCTCTTTTTTTCATTATTACAAAGCACAATATTTCTTTTTTTTGGAGATTTTCAATGGTTTTACCGTAAATAGAGTTATTCATTAACTTTAAAAAGTCCTTAGCAAAAGAGGATTTAGCCTCCTTTCTTTTCTGGGTATTAAAATTAATATATTTCTGTAGCCAGGGAGCCTGCCGGAATTTAAGGGCTTTATGCGCAGCTGTAATTTTTTAACCGAGTTGTAAATAATATTTAAGAATATGATAAGGATTTATATAATTTTGCTTCTTATTTAAATTGGATATATGTTTAGGGGTTCCTACAAATTTTATATTGTTAAGTAAGTTTCGTGCATAGGAAGAAAACATATCTTTGTTTACGGTCGCTCTTTCAGGTGCAACAGGATATTCATTATGAAATTGGTGGATAAGTTTCGGGCATTCTAGGCCCACCTCGAAAATATACCCGATTTCAGAAAGAGGTAGTAAGATAGTGAGGGGTTCAACGGCCGCAGGTGCACATTTCGCAATCAATACCTAATTAATTGTCAGGACCATCTTTCTCCTTATCGCACTAGTTTTTATCTCATTTTGTTACTATGTCCGATATTTTGTTACCAAACGATTTTATCTGTGTATATGGATACACGTGTGTCTGTCTATGTGCATGTATATGTGTATAAATATCTGTCTATATACATCTGTGTGTGTGTCTGTATGTATGTGTGTATAATTATCCGTCTGTGTGTGTTTGTGCACGTATTTATAAATTTAAATAAATGCTTAAATTTTTTTAGAAAATTTACATCATTTTATAAAAGTTTTAGAAAATTTACATTATTTGAGAAAAGTTTAGGAAATTTACACATTATATAAAAAAAAAACTTAAAAAGCTAATAAAAAAGTTTTAAGAAATTTAAAAAATAAAACATATGTATAAATTAGCAAAAAAAAAAAAGTTTTACAAGATTAAAAAGTTTAAAAAATATATAAATTAACAAAAAAATGTTTTACAAAAAAAAAAAAAAAAATAATAATAATAATTACTTAAAAAATGTTTTACAAAATTTACATATTATTGAAAAAAGTAAAAAAAAAATACAAGTTAGTAAAGAAAAAAAGTTCTACATTACTAAAAAAAAAGTTTTCTAAATTTTGAAGAGTTAAAAAAAATACATGTTAGCAAAAATATTTGTAAGTTAACAATTTTGATATACATGGAAGTGTGTGAATGTGTTCGTGTAAGAGAATAAGTATTCCGTAAAATTGCGAAAATAATCCCCATTTTGACAACATGAAATATTGGAAAAAGTGGGGAGGGGCTTATAAATGGACTTTTCTTGAAAATTTTCTCAAATTAATGTCTATAATGTTTAACATATATTCATATATTAATTGGTACATTATAAGGTATATTCCGCAAATGTTTAAAATAAAAAGTACAAAAAAAGTTTAAAACATTTTAAAATGAACAAAACAATAATTAATTAAATAATCCTCGAAATAATAGTATTTCCTCTTTAGAGAAAGAGAAACAAGTTCACGTTGATAGAGTGCGGGAAAAAAAAATTTTAGAGCTCCAAGCAAACAGAAAAAATAATTAAAAGAAAAAGAAAAGCAAAACCCGTTTTTTCCTTACTATTATAAAAGAATAATAAATTGATATATCCGTTATTAATTGAACGATTTCGTTCAAATCTTCAAAAAGTTGCAACAATAGTGCTGTGTAAGAAATTTTTATTAAAATATAATAAGTTATCAGAAAATTTGAGCATCCAACAAAAAAGCGCATTATAGAGCAACTGCAAAGAAGAAGACTACTACTTTCTGCTATTTGTTTTGTTTATTCAACTCCGTAGAGTCGGAAGTCAAACGTTATCAGAATCAGATAATCAGCTTTGAATGGGTAATATGTTTCGTTATGTAGAAAGAAACCGTGCATAGATTATTTTTAATTAAATAAAATAATGTCATGCGTTTTTCCACAAAAAACAGAAAGGTAAAATATTTTGAAAAAAAAAAAAATAATAAAGGGCTCAAAGAAGAAACATAGAAAAGGGGTAAACACCGGTACTTAAAACAACAAGTTGGAAATTGCATGTCAAACGTGACAAATGAGGTGCGTTTGTACTATATCTAGTTTTAGAAATATTTTTTGCACCGCATATTGTGCTGAATGTATATATTAGTGCACTTCACAAGTGCATATCAATTTCATTCGGTTCGAAAGGCTGTAACATCATTAAAATGCACTTGAAACATTTTTTTCTCATTGGCCGTAATGTAACGGAAAAATTTTGACTGACCCTGTAATTAAACTATACATCCGATTTTCATAAAATTTGAAATGACTCGACAAAATTTTGCAACAATAATATATTTAAAGTTTCAGACCATTCGGTTGGGTAGTTTTTGCTCTGCTATATGCGGACGGACAGACAGACAGACGGACTGAACGAAGACTATAGGTACCACGTATTTATATAATTACGAACGCACCTAACAAGAGCAGTGCACGGTGCCCTTTGGAAAACGTCAAAGAGGAACACACTAGAGAGCATGAAAACAAAGAAAAAAAACCTTAACGCATTTTTTGACACCGTAAATAATTTCGTCGTCAAGGAGTGGAGGAAAACTCATTCCAACAGAAGATTTTTTAAGCGGGCTTATAAACGGAATTTTTTTGAAAAATGAAATTTTTCGAACATTGGGGCTGGGGGGGGGGGGGCGCTTTTTTTCGGAATGTAACAGTTTATTAGAAAGGTTTGTGTATAAGTTTTAAATAAGTGCACATATAAAATGAGCATTTTTTTATTAAAAGAAAACGATTTACAGAACAATACCATGATGTTAATTCTACATAGTATTCGTATAAATCAAAAAATTCTTGTTCATTATAATCGTGATAATAGTATCCATATGCTAAGCTGGATATTCCATCATCCAACAAGTAGCGCGTTATGTCAAAAGAATTTAGGCTAATTTTATTCTGAGTTAATGTATATAAATGATGGGCATCTTTGGCGTTCCTAATCTGCTTCTCTATGGATGTTTTTACATGCTGCAGGCATTCTAAAAACTCTTGGTGCCGGATTTTCTGTCGAACAGTCCACGTAGCTACAGCCTTCGCTCGTTTCTTCTCCTCTTTTAAGGATTTAAGGGAATGCATTTTTGATTTCAATCTGACAAACTCAAGGACTAAATCACCATTCAGTTCATCCTTGAACTTTTCAATAACCTTCCTGTTTATATCAGCGTTAAGTGGGTGACTCTTTGGACACTCCGAGAAGTGAAGCAAATCACGATGTTGTTCCATATCTTCATAAACATCCTTAGTTTGTATGTGATAAGTTAAGGAGTCCGTATTAGTTAAAAGTAGTGTTTCCCGTTTTTTTGGGGATTTTTTTTATAGAATCATAGTTGTGACAGAGTTATCTCACATATCTCCTTTTCTTTAAAAATTAATTTAATTCATTTATGTTGGCTTTTGAAACATGTTGTTTTGTCACTTCGTTATGTTAAAATTTATTATTTAACTCTATGCTTAAAATCCATTTCGAATCTTATCTGTTCGGTTTTTTTTTCTTTCAATAACCTCTATAATTTAATGCAGTTATTTTCACTTGATGATTTATAATCGTTTTCTCAATAACATTTTCGGCCGTTAAAATAAAATATAATCAGAAGAGTTAAAAGCACCTGCCTTTGATTTCAATTTATGTTTTTTTGTTTTTTTTTCATTTGCGTCCCCCACGATAGATATAATTCAGTCTCATTCTTTATTAAGTAAAGAGGCCATTGAAATAAAATATCAAAATGTAAAAAGATAGTATTTTAGGAGCTGTCTTTAAATCATCTTTCATGTACGTTAAATTTATTTGTCAGTTGTTTTAAAGCTTATGCCTTTCTCGGCATTTCGCAATTATAAGTAGCAATCATTTAACATAATCATTTGTTTAGATAAAAAATTGCCCGGTTTTGTGGCGTCGCTGATAAATACATATGTAGAACTGTTATTTCTGGCAACCATTTTGCATCCCGCGATTTTCATTGTTTTTAGCGGGGTTGCTGGATTTTGGGCTAATCTTTTTGGCTCGCAAATAAAACCCTTTGTCTGCTGTTCGATCACAGTGCTAATGTTTGAATTTTGGCGATGTTGTAGCGCCAAGTGTTATATGCTTCTTATGAAATCATGCACTTGAACTTTTGATCTCAACCTGAAAAGATGTAAGACCTGGTCGTCTGGGGTCACGCTTAGGCGTACCTCTTATATGCGGATTTCCTCTCTCTGACATTTTGTAATTATAAGTAATTTGCCTTTTGTATCTTATTTAAAAATGTCAAATAAAATTTACCAAGTTCCTGTAATGAATGGTAGGAGTTTTGTGCATTTAAGTGAACCATCCCACCGAACCCCTTCACAATAGTAGCCATGGTTACAGAAATATATTAATTTAAATACCCAGAAAATAAAGAAGGCTAAGTCCTTCTTTGAAAAGAAGATTTTAAGTTAATGAATAACTCTGTTTTTGGGAAATCCGTGAAAAATCTCATAAAAAGAATAAATGTTATGCTTTGTGATAATGATAAAAGAGCTAAAAATTTAGCGGTTTCATGTTGGGCGCAAAACATGCCCAAATTACCAAGACAAAGTATAGTGGATTTAAATAAAAGGGAAAAAAATATCTATCTGTTCGTTGTGAGTATAGAATAAAATTAGATAATACCCCTGGTTCGAAGGGTTTTTTACTTTCTGTAGATTGTCTGCGGTTGAAATTACTAAATATAAAAGAAAGAGTTTTGGAAAAATCGCGCTCTAAATAACTTGAAATTGTGCTGAAAATGATGAGGTGATAAATATTGATGGTACAAAAGGATACACAAAAATATATTTCAGCATATAAAATTAATCAAAGAATTTAGGAATAGTCAGAAAACAGGAAAAAGAAGACAGATCGTAATGAATAGTAATTTTATTCAATACAAAATTTTACAGCAAGATTAGCGTGTATGCATTTTTATTTTATTATTTTGTACACAACAGGACTAACGAATATATTTTTATTATTATACACATATTATTTTTATCCTTATTTTTTTAAATCATTCTTTTACATGTTATTCTGCTTTCACACTTAACTAAGAGGGTACAATATATCTACATTACAGCATAAACAAAAAGATGCTAAAAAAAAAGTTTTCAAATTTTATTTCATTTTATTTTATGTTGTTTACCGATTTCTTTCTTTATTTTGTTATTCCGAGATAAAACTAGCGTCAAAAATAGATTTTAATAAAAAAGATATATTCCAAAAGGAAAAATAATTCATAATTGTATTAAATTTTCATCATAAGCATTTAAGAATAGCCATTAGAGTAAAAAAAAAGAATAAAATACTGAAATTGTTCTGACCATCCCGACGCTTGGCTGTATAACTGTTAAAGCAGACGCAGGCCCTTCAGAACGCAGAAATATTCATATAAAAAGCAGCACTTCAGAGTAAATAAATGTTCGTACAAAAGCAGCACTTAAGAGTAAATAAATGTTCATATTAAGAGCAGCACTTCAGAGTAAATAAATATTCATGTACACGCAAAATTGAATAAGTGTTCAAGATTATTTCGGCGCTTAGTTGTATCAATATTCATGCGAACACAAATATTCCAAAAATTGAATAAAATTCTTAATGTCTCCACTGGTGATTAATTTCCTCCGCGTTCATCCTAACAGTGCACTTGTTATATACAGGGTGATTCATAAAAGATGGGCAGAACTTTAAGGGGTTATAGTACACTTAAAGACAAATAATATTAAATAGGAGACTAAGGGTCCCAGACGTATTCCCAAGGAGATAGGGGGCATTAAAGTTTAGGGTCCGAAATTTCAAATGATTATAAAACATGGAAAAATAGGTCGATTCGTTTGCGGTTTTTGCAAAAAATTTTCTTTATGCCAGTATTTTCTTGAAATAAAATTTTAAAGTTCAATTTCAAAAAATGCCGATAGGGGGCGCTTTAGACTTTGGAGTAACAAACAACTATTTTTTAACGTTATTTTTTGTATTTCTTTAAATGGTTTCGAAAGCTTAGACTTAAACTTAAATTTTAATCTAAAAATCTGAGTCCTAACGAGTAGTTAAGTAGCATAAACTGAAATTTGAAATTTGAAACCCTTCTCCCCCAGAACAAAAATCAGTTATTCCCGATCTTTGTGTCGTAGATTAGGCTCTAACTACTGCCGCGTTTTGCTAAAATTATTCTTTATCTCAGTATTTTCTTGAAAATAAATTTTAAAGAAAATTTTCAAAAAATTCCGATAGAGGGCGCTTTAGACTTTGGAGTAACGAACAACTATTTTATACCGTTAATTTTTGTGTCTCATTACATGCTTTCTAAAGCTTAGACTTAAACTTAAATTTTCAGCTCAAAATCTGAATCGCTGAGCGTGGTTCAGTAGCGAGGGGAGGGGGTTCAAATTTCAACTTCTGAACATAGTTCAGTTTGCACTACTTAACCATGCCCAACGATTCTGTGCTGTGATACGAGGCAAAAATACAACTTTCGTCAAGGACTGCATAGTCGGAATTCACTCGTAAAGGCACTGGCACAGTTGGAAACGTCGCTCATGCAAACGTTAAAGCTCCATTCCTGACGCTAGTCACCGGGTGAAGAAGGAAACAGAAAGTATGCAAATGTCAAATGGGGAAGAAGAAGAACACGTATGCAAAATTTCGACACGATTCAGGCATAAAAACCACTGAACGGTGAGTCAAGTGTAAGTCGCTGTAGTAATGAATCGGAAGATGGTGCCCTTCACGAATAAGGAAAAGGCTGAGATGCATTTAATTTACGGAGCGGCAGATGGAAATGGTGCAGAGGCACAACGAATGTACGGAGAGCGATTTCCCAACAGGCGGTTGCCTAACCGCAAAACTTTCGAGCGCTTGCACAGACAGTTGTGTGAGACGGGATCATTTCTCGCTTCCCGGTCGAATGCAGGTCGTGCAAAAAAGGACGAATCAGTAGTTGTTGCAGAAGCCATTCTGGATGTAGTAGCGGCGCAGCCAAGTACAAGTACACGATCAGTGGCTAGGCAGGTGGATACCTCACAGTCCATGACTTGGAGGGTACTGAAGGATGAACATTTGCTCCCGTTTCATGTGCAACGAGTCCAGAAACTGTCTCCAGGGGATTATCCAAATCGTATTGAATTCGCCCGCTGGTTTCTGCAGCAGAACGCGCTAAATCCACATTTTGGACGAACTGTGCTTTTCACCGATGAATGTACCTTCACACGTGAAGGTACATTTAACACACACAATGCACATGTATGGGCGGATGTCAATCCACATGCTACGTATCCACATGCTCATCAGAGACGCTTTTCCATCAATGTTTGGGCAGGAATCCTCAGAGACCACCTAATCGGACCGTACCTTCTTCCTGAACGCCTCAACGGTAAAACATACCTCACATTTCTGCAACATGTGCTGCCAGACCTGTTAAACGTTGTTCCTCCACGCATCCGGCGGGTCATGTGGTTCCAGCACGATGGAGCGCCAGCCCATTACGTACGAGACGTCCGCAACTATCTGGACATCACATTTCCGAACAGATGGATTGGTCGAGGTGGTCCTGTTGCTTGGCCTGCTCGCTCGCCAGATCTTTCACCCCTCGATTTCTTTTTTTGGGGACGATTGAAGGCTCTTATGTATGAGACACCCATTGAATCCCCCGAGGAACTGGTCGCCAGACTTTCCGCCGCTGTAGGGGAAGTGCTCGAAAAGCCTGATGTTTTCGCGAATGTTCGCCGTTCCATTCTTCGCCGTTGTTCTGCGTGCATAACCTCTGGTGGTCACAATTTTGAACATTTATTGTAATTACATGTTAATAAATATGCTTTGGTAACATAATCCTAATTTGTGTCTTTTTACCTCGTATCACAGTACACAATGTGTGGACATGGTAAACTGAACTGTACTCAGGAGTAGAAATTTCAAACCCCTCTCCCCAGAAACTTAACCACGTCTAACGATTCAGATTTTGGGCTGGAAATTTAAGTCTAAGCTTTAGAAAGCATTTAATGAGACACAAAAAATAACGGTATAAAATAGTTGTTCGTTACTCCAAAGTCTAAAGCGCCCTCTATCGGAATTTTTTGAAAATTTTCTTTAAAATTTATTTTCAAGAAAATACTGACATAAAGAATAATTTTAGCAAAACGCGGCAGTAGTTAGAGCCTAATCTACGACACAAAGATCGGGAATAACTGATTTTTGTTCTGGGGGGAGAAGGGTTTCAAATTTCAAATTTCAGTTTACGCTACTTAACTACTCGTTAGGACTCAGATTTTTAGATCAAAATTTAAGTTTAAGTCTAAGCTTTCGAAATCATTTAAAGAAATACAAAAAATAACGTTAAAAAATAGTTGTTTGTTACTCCAAAGTCTAAAGCGCCCCCTATCGGCATTTTTTGAAATTGAACTTTAAAATTTTATTTCAAGAAAATACTGGCATAAAGAAAATTTTTTGCAAAAACCGCAAACGAATCGACCAATTTTTCCATGTTTTATAATCATTTGAAATTTCGGACCCTAAACTTTAATGCCCCCTATCTCCTTGGGAATACGTCTGGGACCCTTAGTCTCCTATTTAATATTATTTGTCTTTAAGTGTACTATAACCCCTTAAAGTTCTGCCCATCTTTTATGAATCACCCTGTATATATATATATAATCATTAAATAAACATTACCGACCACTAACAAAAACTGTGAAATTTGAATAAAATGACGTTAACATAAATAACGATATTGGTAAAATTCATTTATTGAATCTTTGCGATGATAACAATGCAAAATTTAATGGAATTTCCTAAGAGAGGTATCAGATAACTACAGAGTAGAAATCAAATTGATAATACACAAAGATTATGCACAATTGCAGCAGAGATCTAAGCGTATAATATTTAAAAGATTGCTAAAAACATTTAGCTACCATGGTTATATATTTAAAATATATATAAGATACCTTTATTAATAAGAAAATAGTTCAAAATGAATTGTTGACATTCAAAATGAAAAGATATCATAATTAAAAACATTATCATTCATATATATATATATATATATATATTGGGTGAGTGCAAAAGATCATGCGGAGTTTGAGAGTAAAAGTCACACAGTGATTAGGCAAACAAAGTTCTTTATTCAATCAATGATATATGCTCCATAATTTTCTATAATCTGTTTCCAACGTTCTGGCAGCATACGGATGCCCCGATCATAAAAACTGCGCGGTTTAGATTCGAAGAACGGAGACACGACGTTTTTTATGGCATCCAAAGATTAAAGTTTTTTTCCATTTAAATGATTTTGCAATGACTGGAACAAATGATAATCAGATGGTGCGATATCAGGAGAATACGGTGGATGAGTTAGGACATCCCATTTCAGGCTTTTAAGTTTGCGCAGCGTCTGTCTCGAAACGTGTGGCCTGGCATTGTCGTAATGAAAGACTACGCCCTTGCGATTTGACAAAATCGAACGTTTCTGTTTGATTTCTCGATTCAGATTGGTTAACTGGCGTCAGTACTTGTCCGAATCAATCGTTTGGCCAGCGGGGAGAAACTCAAAATAAATTATGCCCTTGCAATCCCACCAAACACAGAGCATCACCTCCATCGGGTGCAAACTGGCCAGTGCAATTGCGTCACCATGCTCACTTGCCTGTTTCCGTGTTCGTTTGCACTGAACATTGTTGTAAAGGACCCATTTCTCATTGCCCGTCACTATTCGATCTAAAAATGGCTTGTTTTTGAGCCGCCCGAGTAAAGAAACAGCAGCAGAAATTCACTCGATTTTGTTCCTCTCGGTCAGCAAATGAGGCACCCATATACCAAGCTTCAAATCGAATCCCATGTTTTTTAAACGCCGAAAAGCGGTTGATCGATCAACGTTAAGTTCTGTAGCAACTTCTTCTGTTGAAATTAGCAGAGTATTCTGAACTAAAGTACGCACAACATCGTCATCAATGTGTGAAGGTCGACCTGAGCTTGTCTTGTCTTCAAGGTTAAACTCTCCGCGGCGAAATTTCGCAAACCATTTTTCCACAGTTCGTTTAGCTGGTGCTTGATCTTGATAAACCTCTTGAATGTTTTTTACGGCTGCTGTAACGTTTATTCCCTTCCGCAACTCGTAAAACATAACATGCCGTAAATGCACCTTATCGACACTCATTTTGAAAGTAAACTTTCTCGAAGCAGTTTGTATCGACACAAATTATTTTGTTTGAAATGAAAGCTGCACACGTCACCTTTCCAACGATGTGTCTTATGTAGATGGCAGAATTAATGACAACACTTTACGCCGCTTCTAATGCCATTTATTGCACCTCCACACGAACTTTTGCACTCACCCAATATATATATATATATATTATTTTGCTGATGTCTGATGACCACATCTTCCTGTACCTGGGAGGGTCGAGAAGGAGAGCGAGTTCTCCCCCCAAAAAACTTTATTTTTTCCAATTCTGACGCCACATAATTTTCTTCAGGCCACTTTCATAAAGTTCTGTCCTATCAATCCGATTGGTGATGGCGTGTCTGAACTTTTGCCCGAGATTGGAGAATAGAGCTGTGTTTTTGCATATCTCTGCATAATATCTATATATTTTTAGAAAAACTTTCTATTCCACTGTGGTGGCTTGCTTGGTGGTATTATGTCACCTAGGTCAACAGACATAAATTTTTGTTAAGTGCATATATATTACGTTTGACGAGGCCATTCACATGAATGTTCAAGTGGCTTCTTTTCTGCTTTTTTTATTGTCCATTATAGCGTCTATAGGAATGTGAGAACAATGTGGCCAAAATTCTTTTTATGGCCATTACTTAAAAATAATAAAACTATAAATACTGTGTAAATGCAAAAATACCTTTTATAGTTGGAATCTATGCGCTGTACTGAGTAATTAGATAACAAATTTAACCTATATTTTTGTAATAATAATAATGTTAATTTTAATAACTGTTTTTGATAATACTTTTCTTCGTGTAAAATCCATAAAAATAAGATATACAATGCTTAGCATTTGTGTTTATTTAAACACAACCGTTCACCTACTCTTAAATCATTTGAAACATATGATGATGACAAGACTGTTGCGGAAAGACTTAAAACTAGTATTTTGATGAATCGCCATGTATTCATTGGATGCGCAATATTAGTACTATGCAAATTATTTATGGATAAATTTCCCTATGATTTGTTTTTCCACAGGGAATTTTTACTTGTGTTTTGTAAGGAAATAAAAGCTTTTTTGTAAGAAATGTGTTCAAAACGGTTTTTTAACTAAAGATGCAATAATACTGAATAGATATCCACGGAGGTGAAAGGTTTTAATTATTTTTATTTTTAATAATTATTTTCCGAATGACTTTTCAAATGACGTTTTTTTCAATAATCAATAAAAGTTTGCTCATGAATTTTTTGTTTTGACTTTTGAAGATAAACATTTTCTTAGACAATAGTGTTTCAAGTTGTTGAACATTTTTGTTTAAATTATAATATAACATGTCGTTTGAAAAAATATTTCTTTCACAAAATGTTTTAGAAATGTACGTTAAAAATCGAAGAGGGAATTTTGGATTGTAGTATAAGCTGAACACAACTTTAAAATGAAATACTGAAAGAAAATGTGGTTGTACCAGTGTTATTAACCTTTTATGATTCGAACTTATAAACTTCGAGTTTATACTTATCATTTTTGGTGGGAAATTTTCACTAGCGTAACTATTACCATGAAAAGTTTCCGTGAAAGACTGACTTAGGGAATCATCTCAAGAATCACCTTATCCGTAAACAAGGGCAAATTCGTCAGTTTGTAAGACAATTTAAATCTGATGCGATGTTAAATCACAGGTTTGAACTAGTAAAACATAGATTTTTCTATCATCTGAGTATCAGCGAAACGTTTTTAAGTAACATTCATGCATGTACATAAAACATGAACAATGTAAAATTTCTTACCACAGAGCACTCTTCTGATACGTCCGTCACCTGTGATGTCTGCACGCGAAATGGCTGACTGGATAGCATAAAACCGGTTTTCAAGAGATAGCATATTCGTCTCTGATTGGCTGACGATTGGCTCACGTGATTCTAGAGGGCAGCACGATCGCCCAACCGGTTATGACGCTGATGCAATAATCATGCAACTTTCTCAGCCAATCATATTTTAGTACTTTTAACCCTTTGCACTCGAGGGTTCCGCTGCGGAGACATAATCTTTCTTTGCAAAATTTGTTTTTGGCACCAGTAATAAAGGAAAATAAAATGTATTTTATTTAATCAGAGCATTTTTGAATTGTGTACTTGAACGAAACTGCTTTTAAAAAACGGTGCCGATCGAATAAAATTTGTGTAAGAGACGCCAAGCGCAAATGGTTAAACGAGTGCCTTCTATAATTTTTGGCTTTAGGTGAAACAAGACCAATTTCATTATACTGTTTTCTGACACCGCTGTGTAAAGACGTTAGCTAGCGTTCTCCTTTTAAGTGAATAGTATTTTTTACTGTTGTAGTTAAAATTCATCGAAGTTAAGATGAGTAATTTTCAAGAAATTTCTTTGTTAGAAGATGATTCAAATCAACCTCAGTTGAAGGATTCAAAATCTCCAGTTTTAATTAAACTGGTTAAAAATAAAACAGTTTGGATTAATGAAATAATGTTTTCATCTTTAGAACCGTGAAGGCTACCCTTTAAGTGTGGGGTCTTGTATTTCCTGAAAATGTCATTTAATTAGACATTTGAACTCACATCTCGAGAAAACCCTCCATTTAAATGTGATATATGTGCAAATATTTTTTTCTAAAAACAGTGCTTTGCTGCAACATATACTAATTCACAAGAAAAAACCTACATATCCGTGTAACCAACACTGTAAAAAAATTCCGTTAAAATACGGAAATTGTACTGGCAATCGAGACACCAGTACTATTTCCGTATTTTAACGGAATTTTTTCTATTTTGCAAAAAAAAACGGAATTTTTTCTGGAATTTACGGAAAAATATTCCGTTAAAATGGGGAAATAGTGCTGTCGACTTAACGAAACATCGGAAGATTCATATTACTTGCAAACAAAGAACAATTCGACACTTTGCCATACATTATAAATAAATTCAGTAATGATATATTTTATCACAGGTTCGAATTGTTAAAACATCGAAAGATTCGTCTAGCTTCCAAGCATTATAAATTTGAACAATGAAACAAACTTATGAACCACATACGTATACTGTAAAAAAAAAAAAAAAAAAAAAAATACGACCAGTTTTCCTGTAGGAATAGGAAAAATAGTTGCCCTTATCGTACTGGAAAAATTTCTGATCCAGCTCGGAATACAATCCGTAAAATCGGAATAAAATGCGTAAAATACCGTTTTATTGACTATTTCCTTTTTTTTTTTTACGGATTTTATTCCGAGCTGAGTCGGAAAATTTTCCGGTACGATAAGGGCAACTATTTTCCCGATTCCTACAGGAAAACTGGTCGTATCTTTTTTACAGTGTAAATTGTTCCAACGTGTACGAAATTTACGTAATGCTATAATAAAACAAACTGTATCATCCTAAAGTATTGTATTTAAAACTGTCCTCAGCAAATGTTTTAAACTGTGTGTTTGTTTTTGTAACTAATGAAGATGCGTAATAAATAATAGTCAAATGAAAAAACTTGTATGTTTCCTTTCAACTTGTTTGTTTATAGTATCTTTTTGAATAGGATATCTACACGAAAAGAGAAGAAAAATTTTCATGATTTGTATAATCTGTAAACATAATTTTCTTTATGATTGAAAGATTGTCTTTTTCTTTTAAGTGACTTAAATTGTAAGCTCGAAAAATATGTTTCCTTTAAAAAAATGGATTATTCTTAATAATAACTTTTATTTTATATGTTGTCAATGTGTTTTCTTTTACTTTTTAGTAAAACATATCTGCATTACTTTAACCTGTTGCAGTTGTTATACAAGCAATTGATTATACTAATTATACATCCATGTGATTAAACTAATTTCACTTTGTTTATTTTGAAACGAATATAATATTTAATATCAATCAGTTTTTTTTTTATTAAATATCAAATTTTTTTAACAATACTCATTAAATTTTATTAATTAAAAAAGCTAAGTGATTACTAAGTGCACTTTTATTATGTGACTTGTGCTGCCATAGTTATGTTTTAAAATACTTGAATTATTCAATTATTATAACCAAGATTGATCATGTTGATGTTAGATGAAAATAAACCAACATACTTCGCGTTTTTCGATGAATCAGCAATTTGTATCTTCAAGCTGAGTTGCCATTTAAAAAATAATATGATTTCTTTATCGTTTAAACTGTAACTGTCACTGTTTTGTTAACCTATGTCAGTAATCGTTTTTTGGTTTCGCATTCAGTTTGCCCTCGACTTTTGATGTGTCTACTGTCTACATCTCTAACTGTTTGCTAATATTATGTATATATTTAGCGGAAACATGTTTAAAAGATCTGCAGAAGAGGAATTGACTTCTTCATCAAAGTATCAACGTTTGGAAACAACTGATGAAAATTCAATTTGCTATTTGAACGAGTTAAGTATACCAAGTTTAGAACTTTTCAATATAGACTTGAATTGTTCAACAACATCAAATAATCATTTTCCTATCTGTTGTAGAACCTAACATTAAATTTTCAACCCCTATGCTTATTAGTTGTGTATTAGTTAGTACAAATACCCTTTCTCATTAAACAGAAATGTGCGGTGAGAAAACTCTGCGGAAAAAGAATTTCTTCTATGCTCCAAACTTGTATCATGTAACGAGAATAATGTGTTAACAATACTTAACCGATTATACTAGTGTACGAGATGCGTTTTACGATATGCAAGGCAAAGCCTGTTTCGAATTTAATAATAGAAAAAATTTAATCAATTAGGTAAAGCTTTGTTATTGCCCATTAATTTCGATTTTGTAATTTTTACGTTTTTAAACGAAGTGGATTGCGCCAGTGAAAAGATTTTGTATAGTATTCATGTAGAAACTATTCAGAATATATACATCTTTCTCCGATTCCTGTTATGAGTCAACTTCTGCTAAAGACTGAATACTTTTTTCCAAGACTTTAGTTTTTAAACTTTAGAACCTTCTACTACCTCAACCTTTTGCAGTCCCTCAACACAGGGATGACCGCCCCGGGAACCCAGCTTTCGCTTTAGAGTATAAGTGCAATCCCGGGGGGAGACAGTCCCTCAACACAGACAAGAAACTTGATGTCATAGGATGAACCATTTCAAAATTCGAGAAATAACATTTTACTGACTAGAGAGTTACAAGCAAGCAGCACCCCACCCATGAATATCATAAGTGAAAAGCCACGAAATTCGAATGTGTTTCAAAAAGAACCCAGTGACTGTTTCTGTTTAAGTTTAAAGCTTTACTCAAGACAATATTTTGTACATATAGAAGAATTTAAACATGATTCGTTTACCGAGGAAGAAATTCCAACTAAAAACGGGGTTTGTATGATATTCAAAGCTCGTGTGAATTTCAACTTAAAATTATCGCATTTAATATGAGATACAAAAGCGCATCTTTTGTTGCTAATAACATGATTTTAGTGTTAAATCAGAATTCTGTGATGCAAATTAAAAATTTAAAGAATTCTTCACATATCAACTTAAACGAACATCAACTGGAAAAATTAAAAGAAAATACACCTTTCACTTGAATAATGCGCTTTTACCATCATATGTATACAAAACAAATACCCTTTCTCATTAAACAGAAATGTGCGGTGAGAAAGCTCTGCAGAAAAAGAATTTCTTCTATAATCCAAACTTGTATCATGTAACGAGAATAATGTGTTAATAATACTTAATCGATTGTACGAGATTTGTTTTACGGTATGCAAGCAAAACCTTTACTCTTACTCCTGTTTCACATTTAATAATAGGGAAAATTTAATCAATTAGGTAAAGCTTTGTTAATGCCCATTGATTTTGATTTTGTAATTTTTACGTTTTTAAACGAAGTGATTTGGGTCAGTGGCTTTGCATAATATTAATTTTTTGTATAAAATACATGGTTTTGTATAATATTCATGTAGAAACTATTCAGAATATACTGATTAAAACATGTCAATAATTGTTTTGTTTTGACTTAGATTAGTGATTTTTTTAACGTACATAAATTAAAAATAACGTACATTTTTAAGTAACATGCACATAAAACATGAACAAAATTCATATACTTACCACAGAGCTCTTTTCTAACACGTCCGTCCGCGACAAAGTCCACTGGTGAAATGCCTAACTGCCTAGCGTCAAACCGGTTTTGTCGAGATAGCATGATCGTCTCTGATTGTCTGACAGGTAGTCACGTGATTGTAGATGGCAGCACAGTCGCTCCCTCAGGCCTTTTGAATGCACGACTCCACACTCACATCATCAAACCGGTATGAGCTTTTATCAACGTGTTTGATATTTTGATTTCTGACTTCATGCATGAAGGTTGCTAAGTATTAGCATCTCTCATTTTTCACTTTGAAAATAAATTGCATGTTTACTTTAAACATTTTTTCTAAAGATCTTAATTAAGCAATAAGGTTCAAATATGGTAATTTACAGTTTGAAAAGTCCCCGTTAAAGTCTTATTTTTTTTAAAAAAGCTTAAAAATAGATGATGCAATTCACTTGAAAACAAAATCATAATACTTTTGAAATAACTAAATTATCTTTCGAAAGCGATGGTGAATGTTTCATAATTTTTATAACTAAACTGTGTTTCTATAAATTGCCTTGTGTTGTTATCCTGATCAGATCACTTGTTTCGACTTGTCTAAATATGTCTAAACTTGTCTTGCTAACCTCTAATGATCACATGGCTGAACATGCTTAAAGATGTGTGAACATGCTTCAACATCTTTGAACATGCTTCAACATGCCTGAAATTCCTAAACATGGCAACTTTAAAAAGGATTTCAATAACCCTACTTTACTGAGAGATATGATAAAATTTCCCTTTTCGATTGAGATATGATATCGTCAGCTAGATTTTCCAGAAATTTAAGAGGATTGCTTCAGAAAGAAGTGGCGTCATTTTCTACCAATCCAAAGAGAATGAAATTATTTCATTATCTTCAAATGGAACCACTTAAAAAATAGACCATGTCTTAGCAATAGATGAACTTTAAATGACATTATTTAAGCAGAGTTAAAAGACTCTTTTCATCATTACTTTCAGAAATGCTGACTTTTTCAGAGTTCAGCGTAGTATCTCTTCGAAAGTGAACGCGAAAGGAATATTCAATTTTACGAATGTAACTCAAGCTATTGAATTTGATGATTTGATGAATTTGTTTCTAAATAAATGCTTGAACTATTTTTTACTTGTGTCAGTATTGTAAGTATTTTATATGTGTTTTTTAAAATAACGCATTAGTTATTTTGAAAACTTTGACAAAATAAACAGAACTCAAATTACTGAATGTTTTTTTTTTTTTTATTAATGATCTATTCGAAAATTTTTTCATTGCAAACTAGCGGTCTTTAAATATTTTTTACTTGAGCTATAGCTCCTTAATTGTCGTGTTCCATGCATTCACAAGCAAATTACACGAATTGCACATGAAATGAAAACCGTGACGATTAAGGGGTTAAATAAGTATTTGATATGTATTTTTAAATTAATGTGAGATTCATTTTAAAACTTTGTCAAAAAACAATGCATTTCATTTGTGTTCTTAAAATAACGAAATAGTCCTATGAATTCAATTCCAAGAAAGATTATTTTTTAAAGCATGTATTTACGTAAATGTTTTTAAAATAAATTGCAGCTAAAAATAGAAAAAAACATTCTTTTTAAAAACTTAATCATGATATTTATTCAAAAGTAAAAATTGGTTTGAAATAATATAGAACCTTTTCTTCTAATTATTTTTTAAAACGCAATAATATTATGAATTCAATTCGTTTAAAAGAGTTTTTTTAAGCATGCTAAAATTTTCAAACTAGATAAACTAAAAAAAAGATTTCTTTTTAATTTAAAAAATGAATTTATTCGAAAGTAAAAGTTTGTTTTTTGAAAATGGCAGTATTTTTGTTATTATTATAATTACTTTAAAACGCAAAAGATCTATAAATTCAATTCGTTCAAAGATTGTTTTTAAGGCCCTACTTCAGTAACGCTCCGACATAGAGCGGCTAATGTTATTTCAATGGGAGAAATTTATAACTGTTATTTTTTTGCATTTTGATCGAATTTGATATTTTTTGTAGCTTTCAAAAGCTGTACTCTTAAACTATGCAGGCCACTTTAAAATCTTATTTATTTTTTTTAATTTTAAGGCGTTCTAGATGCTTTATTGTAGGTTGTTTAACGATTCGCCTTTACTACCTTATCGCGAAAAATCTGTTGGACATTTTAAAATTTCGTAAAGTGGCATGCATGTTTTCTGTAAAAAGTGGCATAATTAAGCTTTCTAAAAATGCTTTTTATTTTGATTTAAAAATTTTTTTAAACTATGCTACATTTATAAAAAGTTGAAACGCTTTCATTTTTAACAGACGAAAGTGCTCCAAGATCCGCCTCTACAAGGTTAACGCCTTAATACAGGTGGGTTTCAGACGACACCTGGTTAATCAGCGGGGATTTTTTAAACGGGAAAGTCTTTCTATAGTGTTAAATTTCGCCTGTGGCTATTTTCTGCACTGGAAGCAACTTTAGGTGTCTTAGGAAAGAGAGAGAGAACGAAAGAAAATAACAATAGTTACTAGTGTCATTAAAAAATAATAGATATATGCGGCGAATAAATACATTTGTATTTAAATTGTCTATAATACCTTTTTTTCTATCATTTTTTAGGTAATTCTTACTGAATTAGTTTAAATGTTTCTTTCATAAAAATTAAACATTTGTGCTATACAGCAAACTAAAAGATAACTATTGTACAATTCATTATTAAATTGGATTACACTAATTTAAAATTAGAAATGTGTTTATCAAACTTTAAAGAAAGATTTGTTTTCACTGTTTTACCGAAATTTACGGCTAATTTTCAATCGTTTAGCAAATACATTCCATTGCGGCGAAATCCTCATACACAAATGATATATTTCTACTTAGTGTATATGTTGTTTTTCTTTTCTTTTCTCCATTCTGAAAAGCAATCGAATAATTTTTAAGGTTATTCTAAACATTTTGATAAAATAATAAGAATATTTTGTTGCAATTCTAATCAGCAGTGAGTAATACTAAGAGGCTACTTCAGTCGCGCGAATACACCCGCTCGCTAATGCTAATCCTATGGAAGAAATTTATACGATATCTCGGTTCCATTTCAATATTTTTAAATGATTTTTTTGCATTGGATAGGTGGGATCGATATGTACAAAGGACGTTTTTTACATTTTCGATCCTGATTGCAGAATTTTTTTTATGGGGAGGCTACTTTAGTCAAGCGAAAAGACCCGTTCGCTAATGCTAATCCTATAGAAGAAACTTATAAAGATATCTCGGATGCATTTTAATATTTTTAAATGATTTTTTTGCATTGGATAGGTGGGATCGATCTGCACAAAGGACGTCTTTTACATTTTCGATCTCGATTGCAGAATTTTTTAAGGGGAAGCTACATTAGTCAAGCGAACAAGACCCATTCGCTAATGCTAATCCTATAGAGGAAATTTATAAAGATATCTCGGTTGCATTTCAATATTTTAAAATGATTTTTATTGCATTGGAGAGCTGAGATCAATCTGTACAAAGGCCGTTTTTTTTTACATTTTCGATCTTGATTGCTGTATATTTTATGGGGAGGCTATATTAGTCAAGCGTAAAGAACCGTTCCCTAATACTAATCCTATAGGTGAAATTTATAAAGATATCTCGGTTGCATTTCAATATTTTTAAATGATTCTTATTGCATTGGATAGCTGAGATCGATCTGTGCAAAGTCCGTTTTTTACATTTTCCATATCGATTGCAGAATTTTTTAAGGGGAAGCTACTTTAGTCAAGCGAAAAGACCCGTTCGCTAATGCTAATCGTAGAAGAAACTTATAAAGGTATCTCGGTTGAATTTCAATATTTTTAAATGATTTTTTTGCATTGAATAGTGGAGATCGATCTGTACAAAACCGTTTTTTACATTTTCGATCTTGAATGCAGATGTTTTTATGGGGGTGTTTTCACTTTCGAAACTTGTTCTGAAAATGAAAGTGTCCTCACTAAAAATATCTGTAAACAAAATCGAAAAAACAAGAAACGGCCTTTGTACAGATCAATCTCAGCTATCCAGAGCAAAAAAAATCATTTAAAAATATTGAAATGCAATCGGGAACAGGCTACGTCAGTCACGCGAAAAGACCCGCTAACTAAAGCTAGTCCGATGGGAGAAATTTATAAAGATATCTCGGTTGCATTTTAATATTTTTAAATGATTTTTTTCCCAGTGGATAGCCGAGATCAATCTCTACAGAGGTCGTTTTTTACTTTTTCGATCCTGATTGCAGATTTTTTTATGTTTTCACTTTCGCACCTGTTCCGAAAATGAAAATGTCCCCACTAAAAATATCTGTAAACAAAATCGAAAAACAAAAAACGGCCTTTGTACAGATCGATCTCAGCTGTCCAATGCAAAAGAAAAAAAATCATTTAAAAATATTGAAATGCGATAGAGAAGAGGCTACTTTAGTCTACCAAAAAGACCCGTTCGCTAAAGCTAATCCTTTAGAAGAAATTTATAAAGATATATCGGTTGCATTTCAATATTTTCAAATGATTTTTTTTTTTTTTTTGCATTATATAGCTGAGATCAATTTGTACAAACAATGCTTTTTAATTTTTCGTTCCTGACTGCAGAATATTTTATGGGGTGTTTGCATTTCGAAACCTGTTCCAAAAATAAATTTTAAAATTATTATTGATTAGGAATTAAAACAGATTTATAACCTTTTTTTTCTTTCACACTTCTGAAGTATAATGCCGGATAGATTTTTTTTATTCCGTAAACGTCAAAAGACAAAAGACACTCCTTCAATAGAAATATGTCATTCGCACTCAACAGGGGGGGGGGAGAAAAAATAATAATTGACTAGTGTCATTAAAAATGAATACATATATGCGGCGAAAAAATATATCTGTATTTAAATTTTCTATATATTTTTTATAATTGATAAGGTAATTGTTGCGGATTTTGTTTCTTTCACAAATATTAAACATTTGTTTTATATAGTAAACTAAAAGATAACTACAGTACAGTTTCATTATTAAATTACACTAGTTTAAAATTGAGAAATGAGTTTCTGAAACTTTTAAGAAAGATTTCTTTGAGTGTTTTACAGAAAATTATTGGCCGCACCAGTGGCCGAGAGATTGCGCTGTCGAAGCTGGTAGACGGGAGGTGCTGGGTTCGACCCCAATCGCACCCGTCGGCCTAACCGTTCGGAATTTTCGTGGTTTCCTTCGAACCTTGGATTTCCATGCTTTAATATGGATTGGGTTCCCTTAAAAAGACTCCCACGAAGGGCACCCCCCCCCCTTCGGGTCCATATCCCTCGAGTAGATAATCGGCCGTCAAAAATTAACCCAACCCAACCCGAAAATTTCGGCTAATTTACAAATACTTAGCAAATTCAGTTGCGGTGAAATCAGCATACAGAGATGATATATTTCTGCTTAGTGTGTACGTTGTTTTGCATTTATTTTATTTTTTCCCTTCTGAAAGGCAATGTAATAATTTTTAAATTTATTATAAACATTTTGATAAAATAATAAGCATATTTTGTTGCAATTCAAATCAGCAGTGCTAAGAGACTACTTCAGTCATAAGAATAGACCCGCTCGCTAAAGCTTATTCCAAGGAGAAAATTTATAAAGATATCTGGGTTGCATTTCAATATTTTTAAATGATTTTTTTTTTTTTGGACAGCTGAGATTGATCTGTACAAAGACCGTTTTTTACGTTTTCGATCTTGATTGCTGTATTTTTTATGGGGAGGCTACATTAGTGAAGCGAAAAGAATCGTTCGCTAATACTAATCCTATAGAAGAAACATATAAAGATATCTCGGTTGCATTTCAATATTTTTAAATGATTTTTTTTTGTATTGGATAGCTGAGAAGAATCTGTATAAAGACCGTTTTTTACATTTTTGCTCTTAATTGCAAAATTTTTTAGAGGGAGGCTACTTTAGTGAAGCGAAAAGACCCATTCGCTAATGTTTATTCTATAGAAGAAATTTATAAAAAATATCTCGGTTGCATTTCTATATTTTTAAATATATTTTTTTTTTTTGCATTGGATAGATGAGATCGATCTGTACAAAGACCGTTTTTTACATTTTCGATCTTCATTGCAGAATTTTTTTATGGGGAGACTACTTTAGTCAAGCGAAATGACCCGTTCGCTAATGCTAATCCTATAGATGAAATTTATAAAGATATCTCGGTTGCATTTTAATATTTTTAAATGATTTTTTTTCCATTGGATATCTGAGATCTATCTGTACAAAGGCCGTTTTTTTATATTTTTGATCTTAATTTCAGAATTTTTTATTGGGAGGGTACTTTAGTCAAGCGAAAAAACCCGTTCGCTTATGCTAATCCTATAGAAGAAATTTATAAAATTTATCTCGGTTGCATTTCTATATTTTTAAATATATATTTTTTTTGCATTGGATAGCTGAGATCGATCTGTGCAAAGACCGTTTTTTATATTTTCGATCTTCATTGCAGAATTTTTTTATGGGGAGGCTACTTTAGTCAAGCGAAATGACCCGTTCGCTAATGCGAATCCTATAGATGAAATTTATAAAGATATCTCGGTTGCATTTCAATATTTTTAAATGATTTTTTTTTTTGCATTGGATAGCTGAGATGAATCTGTACAAAGACCGTTTTTTACATTTTTTATCATAATTTCAGAACTTTTTATAGGGAGACTACTTTAGTCAAGCGAAAAAACCCGTTCGCTAATGTTTATTCTATCGAAGAAATTTATAAAAAATATCTCGGTTGCATTTCTATATTTTTTTTTTTTTTTTACATTGGATAGCTGATATCGATCTGTACAAAGGCTGTTTTTTACATTTTCGATCTTGATTGCAGAAATTTTTATGGGGAGGCCACTTTAGTCAAGCGAAAAGAACCGCTCGCTAATACTAATCCTATAGATGAAATTTATAAAGATATCTCGGTTGCATTTCAATATTTTTAAATTCTTTTTTTTTGCATTGGATAGTGGAGATCGATCTTGAATGCAGATATTTTTATGTTGGTGTTTTCACTTTGGAAACATGTTCCGAAAATGAAAGTGTCCCCACTAAAAATATCTGTAAACAAAATCGAAAACAAAACACGGCCTTTGTACAGATCGATCTCAGCTATCCAATGCAAAAAAAAAAAAAATCATTTGAAAATATTGAAATGCAACCGAGAAGAGGCTACTTTATTCTACCGGAAAGACCCGTTCGCTAATGATAATCCTATAGAAGAAATTTATAAAGATATCTCGGTTGCATTTCAATATTTTTAAATTATTTTTTTTTTGCATTGGATAGCTGAGATCAATCTGTTCAAAGGCTATTTTTTACTCTTTCGATCTTGATTGCAGAATTTATTATGGGGATGCTTTTATTTTCGAAACCGGTTCAGAAAATTAAAGTGTTCTCACTAAAAATATCTGTAAACAAAATCGAAAAAGCAAGATACGGCCTTTGTTCAGATCAATCTCAGCTATCCAAAGCAAAAAAATCATTTAAAAATATTGAAATGCAACCGGGAATAGGCTACGTCAGTCACGCGCGAAGACCCGCTCGCTAAAGTTAGTCCCATGGAAGAAATTTATAAAGATATCTCGGTTACATTTTTTTATATTTTTAAATGATTTTTTTCCATTACATAGCTGAGATCAATCTGTACAAAGGCCGTTTTTTACTTTTTCGATCTTGATTGCAGAATTTTTTATGGGGGCGCTTTCACTTTCGTACCTGTTCCGAAAATGAAAATGTCCTCACTAAAAATATCTGTAAACAAAATCGAAAACACAAAAAACGGCCTTTGTACAGATCGATCTCAGCTATCCAATGCAAAAAAAAAAATCATTTAAAAATATTGAAATGCGATAGAGAAGAGGCTACTTTAGTCTACCAAAAAGACCCGTTCGCTAATGCTAATCCTTTCGAAGAAATTTATAAAGATATATCGGTTGCATTTCAATATTTTCAAATGATTTTTTTTTGCATTGGATAGCTGAGATCAATTTGTACAAACGCCGCTTTTTACTTTTTCGATCCTGACTCCAGAATATTTTATGGGGTGTTTTCATTTCGAAACCTGTTCCAAAAATAAATTTTAAAATTATAATTGATTAGGAATGAAAACAGATTTATAATCTTTTTTTTTCTTTCTCACTTCTGAAGTATAATGCCGGATAGATTTTTTTTATTCCGTAAACGTCAAAAGGCAAAAGTCTCTCATTCAATAGAAATATGTCATTCGCACTCAACAGGGCAGGGGGGGGGGGAGAAAAAATAATAATTGACTAGTGTCATTAAAAATGAATACATATATGCGGCGAAAAAATATATTTGTATTTAAATTTTCTATATATTTTTTTATAATTGAGAAGGTAATTCTTGCGGATTTTGTTTCTTTCACAAATATTAATCATTTGTTTTATATAGTAAACTAAAATATAACTACAGTACAATTTCATTATTAAATTACACTAGTTTAAAATTGAGAAATGTGTTTCTGAAACTTTTATGAAAGATTTCTTTGAGTGTTTTACAGAAAATTTCGGCCGCACCAGTGGCCGAGAGATTGCGCTGTCGAAGCTGATAGACGGGAGGTGCTGGGTTCGACCCCAATCTCACCCGTCGGCCTAATCTTTCGGAGTTTTCGTGGTTTCCTTCGAACCTTGGATTTCCATGCTTTAATATGGATTGGGTTTCCTTAAAAAGACTCCCAAGAAGGGCACTCCCCCTTCGGGTTCATATCCCTCGAGTAGATAATCGGCCGTCAAAAATGAACCCAACAAAACCCGAAAATTTCGGCTAATTTACAAATACTTAGAAAATTCTGTTGCGGTGAAATCAGCATACACAGATGATATATGTCTGCTTAGTGTGTACGTTGTTTTGCATTTATTTTATTTTTTCCCTTCTGAAAGGCAATCTAACAATTTTTAAATTTATTATAAACATTTTGATTAAATAATAAGCATATTTTGTTGCAATTCAAATCAGCAGTGCTAAGAGACTATTTCAGTCATAAGAATAGACCCGCTCGCTAAAGCTAATTCCATGGAGGAAATTTATAAAGATATCTGGGTTGCATTTCAATATTTTTAAATGATTTTTTTTTATTTGGACAGCTGAGATTGATCTGTACAAAGACCGTTTTTTACGTTTTCGATCTTGATTGCAGAATTTTTTATGGGGAGGCTACTTTAGTCAAGCGAAAAGACCCGTTCGCTAATGCTAATCCTATAGAAGAAACTTATAAAGATATCTCGGTTGTATTTCAATGTTTTTAAATGATATTTTTTGCATTGGATAGCTGAGAAGAATCTGTATAAAGACCGTTTTTTACATTTTTGCTCTTAATTGTAAAATTTTTTAGAGGGAGGCTACTTTAGTCAAGCGAAAAGACCCATTCGCTAATGTTTATTCTATTGAAGAAATTTATAAAAAATATCTCGGTTGCATTTCTATATTTTTAATTTTTTTTTTACATTGGTTAGCTGATATCGATCTGTACAAAAGCTGTTTTTTACATTTTCGATCTTGATTGCAGAAATTTTTATGGGTTAGGCCACTTTAGTCAAGCGAAAAGAACCGCTCGCTAATACTAATCCTATAGATGAAATTTATACAGATATCTCGGTTGCATTTCAGTATTTTTAAATTCTTTTTTTTTGCATTGGATAGTGGAGATAGATCTTGAATGCAGATATTTTTATATTGGTGTTTTCACTTTCGAAACATGTTCCGAAAATGAAAGTGTCCCCACTAAAAATATCTGTAAACAAAATCGAAAACAAAACAAGGCCTTTGTACAGATCGATCTTAGCTATCCAATGCAAAAAAATCATTTAAAAATATTGAAATGCAACCGAGAGGAGGCTACTTTAGTCTACCGGAAAGACTTGTTCGCTAATGATAATCCTGCAGAAGAAATTTATAAAGATATCTCGGTTGCATTTCAATATTTTTAAATTATTTTTTCTGCATTGGATAGCTGAGATCAATCTGTTCAAAGGCTATTTTTTACTTTTTTCAATCTTGATTGCAGAATTTATTATGGGGATGCTTTTATTTTCGAAACCGGTTCCGAAAATTAAAATGTTCTCACTAAAAATATCTGTAAACAAAATCGAAAAAGCAAGATACGGCCTTTGTTCAGATCAATCTCAGCTATCCAAAGCAAAAAACCATTTAAAAATATTGAAATGCAACCGGGAATAGGCTACGTCAGTCTCGCGCAAAGACCCGCTCGCTAAAGCTAGTCCCATGGAAGAAATTTATAAAGATATCTCGGTTACATTTTAATATTTTTAAATGATTTTTTTCCATTACATAGCTGAGATCAATCTGTACAAAGGCCGTTTTTTACTTTTTCGATCTTGATTGCAGAATTTTTTATGGGGGTGCTTTCACTTTCGCACCTGTTCCGAAAATGGAAATGTCCTCACTAAAAATATCTGTAAACAAAATCGAAAACACAAAAAACGGCCTTTGTACAGATCGATCTCAGCTATCCAATGCAAAAAAAAAATCATTTAAAAATATTGAAATGCGATAGAGAAGAGGCTACTTTAGTCTACCAAAAAGACCCGTTCGCTAATGCTAATCCTTTCGAAGAAATTTATAAAGATATATCGGTTGCATTTCAATATTTTCAAATGATTTTTTTTTTGCATTGGATAGCTGAGATCAATTTGTACAAACGCCGCTTTTTACTTTTTCGATCCTGACTGCAGAATATTTTATGGGGTGTTTTCATTTCGAAACCTGTTCCAAAAATAAATTTTAAAATTATAATTGATTAGGAATTAAAACAGATTTATAATCTTTTTTTTTCTTTCTCACTTCTGAAGTATAATGCCGGATAGATTTTTTTTATTCCGTAAACGTCAAAAGGCAAAAGTCTCTCATTCAATAGAAATATGTCATTCGCACTCAACAGGGCAGGGGGGGGGGGGGGAGAAAAAATAATAATTGACTAGTGTCATTAAAAATGAATACATATATGCGGCGAAAAAATATATTTGTATTTAAATTTTCTATATATTTTTTTATAATTGATAAGGTAATTCTTGCGGATTTTGTTTCTTTCACAAATATTAATCATTTGTTTTATATAGTAAACTAAAATATAACTACAGTACAATTTCATTATTAAATTACACTAGTTTAAAATTGAGAAATGTGTTTCTGAAACTTTTATGAAAGATTTCTTTGAGTGTTTTACAGAAAATTTCGGCCGCACCAGTGGCCGAGAGATTGCGCTGTCGAAGCTGGTAGACGGGAGGTGCTGGGTTCGACCCCAATCTCACCCGTCGGCCTAATCGTTCGGAGTTTTCGTGGTTTCCTTCGAACCTTGGATTTCCATGCTTTAATATGGATTGGGTTTCCTTAAAAAGACTCCCAAGAAGGGCACTCCCCCTTCGGGTCCATATCCCTCTAGTAGATAATCGGCCGTCAAAAATGAACCCAACCCAACCCGAAAATTTCGGCTAATTTACAAATACTTAGCAAATTCTGTTGCGGTGAAATCAGCATACACAGATGATATATTTCTGCTTAGTGTGTACGTTGTTTTGCATTTATTTTATTTTTTCCCTTCTGAAAGGCAATCTAATAATTTTTAAATTTATTATAAACATTTTGATTAAATAATAAGCATATTTTGTTGCAATTCAAATCAGCAGTGCTAAGAGACTATTTCAGTCATAAGAATAGACCCGCTCGCTAAAGCTAATTCCATGGAGGAAATTTATAAAGATATCTGGGTTGCATTTCAATATTTTTAAATGATTTTTTTTTTTTTATTTGGACAGCTGAGATTGATCTGTACAAAGACCGTTTTTTACGTTTTCGATCTTGATTGTAGAATTTTTTATGGGGAGGCTACTTTAGTCAAGCGAAAAGACCCGTTCGCTAATGCTAATCCTATAGAAGAAACTTATAAAGATATCTCGGTTGTATTTCAATATTTTTAAATCATATTTTTTGCATTGGATAGCTGAGAAGAATCTGTATAAAGACCGTTTTTTACATTTTTGCTCTTAATTGTAAAATTTTTTAGAGGGAGGCTAATTTAGTCAAGCGAAAAGACCCATTCGCTAATGTTTATTCTATCGAAGAAATTTATAAAAAATATCTCGGTTGCATTTCTATATTTTTAATTTTTTTTTTACATTGGATAGCTGATATCGATCTGTACAAAGGCTGTTTTTTACATTTTCGATCTTGATTGCAGAAATTTTTATGGGGAGGCCACTTTAGTCAAGCGAAAAGAACCGCTCGCTAATACTAATCCTATAGATGAAATTTATACAGATATCTCGGTTGCATTTCAATATTTTTAAATTCTTTTTTTTTGCATTGGATAGTGGAGATGAATCTGTACAAAGACCGTTTTCTACATTTTTTATCTTAATTGCAGAATTTTTTATAGGGAGGCTACTTTAGTCAAGCGAAAAGACCCGTTCGCTAATGATAATCCTATAGAAGAAATTTATAAAGATATCTCTGTAGTATTTCAATATTTTTAAATGATTTTTATTGCATTGAATAGCTGAGATCAGTTTGTACAAAAGCCGTTTTTTACATTTTTGATCATGATTGCTGAATTTTTTATGAGGGTGCTTACAATTCCGCACCTATTTCGAAAATGAAAGTGTCCTCACTAAAAATATGTGTAAACAAAATCGAAAAAATAAAAACGTCCTTTGTACAGATCAATCTTAGCTATCAAATGCAACAAAAATCATTTAAAAATATTAAAATGCAACAGAGAAGAGGCTACTTTAGTCTACCGAAAAGACCCGTTCGCTAATAGTAAATCGCCTGTAGAAGAAATTTATAAAGATATCTCGGTTGTATTTCAATATTTTTAAATTATTTTTTTTGCATTGGATAGTGGAGATGGATCTGTACAAATGCCGTTTTTTACATTTTCGATCTTGATTGCAGATTTTTTTATGGGAGTGTTTTCACTTTCGAAACTTGATCCGAAAATGAAAGTGTCCTCGCTAAAAATATCTCTAAACAAAATCGAAAAAGAAAAAACGACCTTTGTACAGATCGATCTTAGCTATCCAATGCGAAAAAAAATCATTTAAAAATATTGAAATGCAACCGAGAGGAGGCTACTTTAGTCTACCGGAAAGACTTGTTCGCTAATGATAATCCTGCAGAAGAAATTTATAAAGATATCTCGGTTGCATTTCAGTATTTTTAAATTATTTTTTATTTGCATTGGATAGCTGATATCAATCTGTTCAAAGGCCATTTTTTACTTTTGCGATCTTGATTGCAGAATTTTTTATGGGGAGTCTACTTTAGTCAAGCGAAAAGAACCGTTCGCTAATACTAATCCTATAGATGAAATTTATAAAGGTATCTCGGTTGCATTTATATATTTTTAAATGATTTTTATTGCATTGGATAGCTGAGACCGATCTGTGCAAAATTCGTTTTTCACATTTTCGATCTTGATTGCAGAATTTTATAAGGGGAAGCTACTTTAGTCAAACGAAAAGACCCGTTCGCTAATGCTAATCCTACAGAAGAAACTTATAAAGATATCTCGGTTGCATTTAAATACATTTTTTTTTGCATTGGATAGTGGACATCGATCTGTACAAATGCCGTTTTTTACATTTTCGAACTTGAATGCAGATTTTTTTATGGGGGGTTTTTTCACTTTCGAAACTTGATCCGAAAATGAGTGTCCTCACTAAAAATATCTCTAAACAAAATCGAAAAACATAAAACGGTCTTTGTACAGATCGATCTCAGCTATCCAATGCAAAAAAAAATAAAAAAATAAAATAAAATACTGAAATGCAACCGAGAAGAGGCTACTTTATTCTATCGGAAAGACCCGTTCGCTAATGATAATCCTGCAGAAGAAATTTATAAAGATATCTCGGTTGCATTTCAGTATTTTTAAATTATTATTTTTTTTTGCATTGGATAGCTGAGATCAATCTGTTCAAAGGGCATTTTTTAGTTTTTCGATCTTGATTGCAGAATTTATTATGGGAATGCTTTTACTTTCGAAACCGGTTCCGAGAATTAAAGTGTCCTCACTAAAAATATCTGTAAACAAAAACGAAAAAGCAAGAAACGGCTTTTGTGCAGATCAATCTCAGCTATCCAAAGCAAAAAAATCATTTAAAAATATTGAAATGCAACCCGGAACATGCTACGTCAGTCACGCGAAAAGACCCGCTCGCTAAATCTAGTCCCATGGAAGAAATTTATAAAGATATCTCGGTGGCATTTCAATATTTTTAAATGATTTTTATTGCATTGGATAGCTGCGATCGATCTGTATGAAGGCGGTTTTTTACATTTTTGATCTTGATTGCTGAATTTTTTATGGGGGCTCTTACAATTTCGCACCTGTTTCGAAAATGAAAGTGTCCTCACTAAAAATATCTGTAAACAAAATCGAAAAAATAAAAAACGTCCTTTGTACAGATCAATCTTAGCTATCAAATGCAATAAAAATCATTTAAAAATATTAAAATGCAACAGAGAAGAGGCTACTTTAGTCTACCGAAAAGACCCGTTCGCTAATAGTAAATCGCCTGTAGAAGAAATGTATAAAGATATATTGGTTGCATTTCAATATTTTTAAATGATTTTTTTTCATTGGATAGCTGAGATCAATCTGTACAAAGGCCACTTTTTACTTTTTCGATTTTGAATGCAAAATGTTTTTATGAGGATGCTTTCACTTTCGAAACTGGTTCCGAAAATGAAAGTGTCATCACTAAAAACATTTGTAAACAAAATCGAAAAAACAAATAACGGCCTTTGTACAGATCGATCTCAGGTATCCAATGTAAAAGAAATCATTTAAAATTATTGAAATGCAACTGAGAAGAGGCTACTTTATTCTACCGGAAAGACCCGTTCGTTAATGCTAACTGTATAGAAGAAACTTATAAAAATATGTCGGTTGCATTTCAATATTTTAAATGATTTTTTTGTACTGGATAGCTCAGATAAATCTGTACAAAGGCCGTTTTTACATTTTCGATCTTGATTGCAGATTTTTTATGGGGGTGTTTTCACTTTCGAAACTTGTTTCGAAAATGAAAGTGTCATCACTAAAAATATGTGTAAACAAAATCGAAAAAGCCAAAAACGGCCTTTCTACAGATCAATCTTAGTTATCCATTGCAAAAAAAAAAAAAAAATCATTTCAAAATACTGAAATGCAACCGAGGACAGGCTACGCGAATCACGCGAAAAGACCCGCTCGCCAGTGTTGTCAGATTGGGGACTTTTTAAATAAGTTTTTTCTCCATTGGATAGCTGAGATGCGAAATTTGACTTTCCATAAGACTTTTAGCATTAGTGTGAAATCCTGCAATTTCATTGGCTGACGTTTCACCGATAGCCAATGAAACTGAAAGGAACTTCTTTCCCTGAAGGGGCAAGTACAAGAGTAAAATACTGTGAAAAGCTGGCACATTGTAGTTTGGTATCTCAAATGTATGAATGATCTAGCCCAGTGGTCAAGACTAGGGCTGGTTAAGATTTTGCATTTGTAATACTAAAGTTGCGTGTTCTGTCCTCTCGCTGGCGTTTTCACTTTTTTAGAGTTTTGTTTTGATTTTTATTAAGTCAGTTAGCTAAAATCAGTCGATTTTATTGCCAGTTCTTTTGTAAGTTTTTTTAGCTATTAGATTTTTTAAAATAAATTAAATAATTAAATTTAAAAAATCAGTTAATCTATTTTTTAATAATTATGTAAATATTTATTAAAATGCAATAATAAATCTCCTAGGCTTACATTAAAAGTATTTTCATGTTAGAACTTTATAAAGTTCTGGTAATTTTAAAATTGTTTGTTACTATAGTAACAAATAAATGCAAAATTATCAGAATTAATATATTAAAGGTTTTTTATTTTAAAATTATCCTTGAGACATGAAAATCTTTATTATTTTTGATAGGTTACTTTATAATTTTTTATTTTAAATATTACACAAATATTTAAATTAAATTTTAAAATTCATAGGACTTACAGGGTATTTTTCTAATAAAGAATTTCTTTAATAATTAAAGTGTAAAAATAATATTTTCTTAAATCAGTTAGTTAAAATCAGTTGATCTTCATTACGAGTTCCGTTGTAATATTTCTTTTTTCTTTTTCTTTTTTTTTTTTCTTTTTTTTTTTTTTTTGTCAATTAGATTTTTAAAAATAAATTTAAATAATTAAATTAAAAAATTCATATAATCTATTTTTTAATAATTAAAGTAAACATAAAATGCATTAATAAATCTCCTAGGCTTACATTAAAAGTATTTTCATGTTAGATTTTTATAAAGTTCTGATCATTTTAAATTTATCTGTTATTTAGATTACTATTTTTTTTAAAATTGTAAATGTTATACAGATAATTGAATTAAATTTTAAAATTTATATGACTTATACGGTATTTTTCTAATAAATAAATTTCTTTAATAATTAAAGAGTAATAATATTTTCTTAAGGCTGTTCTTAACTGCTCTGCTCAACAAGCGCAAAACGTTTTGACACATTTACAAATTCATTTTTTAACGAAAAGGTATAAAATTGGAAAGCCTGGTCATGGAAGCGATTTGGAATTGAACTGTTTTTTCCATTTTTTGATCAAATTGAGTTATAAGCGATTTTGATCGCATGACAAACACGTTTTTCGCCCGCTCTTCACTGCTCTTTCTTCCTTCGCGCGGAAATTCGGTTCAAAACGTCCACTTTGACACTATTTTCTGAAAGATCTATTGAGTTTGAAAAAAAAAAAAAACCCAGCTCAATTACATAGTTTCTGAGCAACAACACCAGCTACTTTCATGCATTTTCGAACAAAAATAAATTAAAACTTATGTCAGAAAGTTGCCTTTGGATTTGAGAACACCCTTAAGTCAGTTAGTTAAAATCAGTTGATCTTTATCACCAGTTCCTTTGAAAAAAAAAATTGTCAGTTACATTTTTTTAAATAAATTTAAATAATTAAATAAAAAAATTCTTTTAATCTATTTTTTAATAATAATGTAATAATAATATATTCTTACCTTACATTAAAAATATTTTTTGTTGGAACTTTAGTAAGTTATATATATATATATATAATTAACAGTAGTAATTTATTAAAGTGTTCATTTCTCAAAATTAAGTATTATCTTTCATATATAAAAATATTTATCAATTTATCAGCTGCTTTCTAATTTTTTTTATTGTATATTCAATGCTACTAAATTCTTATCATATATAAACTGTATGTTTAAAATGAATATTTATTAAAAATTAATTTTAATATCTTCTAAATTTTCATGAAAAGTACTTTTATGCTAGAACTCCAGTAACATATAAATAGAAATTAACAGAATTAAATTATTAAATTATTCATCTTTAAAAATTTATTATTTATCCTTTATATATAAATTACATTAATAATATATATTTCAATGATAATTTAACCATTGAAGACAGTAAATTACTATACTTTAAGTAACTGAATGTATGGTAAAAATGCAACAAAAACAAATATATATATATATATATCTGTGTTTTAATAATTATTCGCAAAAAGTTTTATTATATATATATATATACAATACATATGTTGCAATAAAAATGTAATATACATCAAACATGAAAAATGAAAAATATTTTGCTATTAGTTGCAAAATATATACATTTAAAATAACCATTATTATTATTATTATGGAGATTTTTGTTTTCATCTTTATTCATTAATTTATTATCAGTAGCTTTACAATTTTTATTCGAAATATATTATTGTGATTAAATTTTACTACATAATACCACTTAGGAACTAATGTTATATGATTAAAATAAAATATCTATTTAAATGTAATAATAATATCTTTTAAACTGACATAGAAAAATATTTTTATATATCTAGATGGAGCTTCAATTACTTATTTTTAGTTAAGCTGCTAGAACTTTAATACTGATTGCAAACAACTGAGTAAAAAAAAAAAAAAAAAAAAAAAAAAAAAAAAAGTTCTAAGCAGCTTATTATAAAAATCTCATTATTTTATCATAATTTAACTAAGTCAATGTTGTTTTAGAATTGTTAATAATTTTCTTACTAGAAAATTATATCAAATTTAATAATTAATTATATATTATGTTATTAACTGTATAACAATTGATTCCGTGCTCAGTATGAGAAATGCATAAGCTTTTTTTAATGTATCAAGTTATTACTATCAAGAAATACATTTAATGAAATGAGTAGCAGCGCTGTTACTCGTAAAATGGATTTCTTCCTTTCAGAGAAAGAAGTTCAGTTCGAAAATGAAAGTGTCCTCACTAAAAATATCTGTAAACAAAATCGAAAAAACAAAAAACGGCCTTTGTACAGATCGATCTCAGCTATCCATTGCAAAAATCATTTAAAAATATTGATATGCAGCCAATATTGCATTTTCAATAATGCATTTCAATATTTTTAAATGATTTTTTTTTTTTTTTTTTTTTTTTTTTTTTTTTTTTTTTTTTTTTTTTTTTTGCATTGGATAGTTGAGATCGATCTGTACAAAGGCCGTTTTTCACTTTTTCGATTTTCAATGCAGACTTTTTCTATGAGGATTCTTTCACTTTCGAAACCGGTTCCGAAAATCAAAGTCCCCTCACTGAAAATATCTGTAAACAAAATCGGAAAAGCAAAAAACGTTCATTAGTTCTTGAGATAGAGCTATTGCAGAAATGATGACAAATGCAGCACAACAGCGCCACCTACTGGGTGATTCACACCAACACATAATCAGCATCATTTCATATCAAGGACTAACTGAATCTGAGGTTTGATGAATATGTGTGCATTAGTTCTTGAAATAGAGCTATTGCGGAAATCGCGTAAATGCTGCAAAATGCAGCATAGCAGCGCTACCTGTTGGGCGATTTACAACAAAACGTAAACAGCACCAATTATTTTCAAGGACTAACTCAATCTGAAGTTTTATGAAAATCCTTGCATAAGTTCTTGAGATAGAGCCGTTGCTGAAATCGTGATTGGGCGATTTACACCAAAAACAGCACCAATTTATATCAGGGACTACCTGAATATAAATTTGTATTAAATTCGTGCATTACTTCATGAGATAGGGCGCCCACAAAATTTGTGTCACATACAGACAGACAGACAAACATTTTGTAAAAACATGTTTTTTGAGTTTTTTGACCCCTAAAACGTGTAAATCCGTCGAAAATCACGAATCCAATACTTTTTTCTGGTAAAGATAGACAAAAGCAAAAAAATCATTTAAAAATTTTGAAATGCAACCGAGATATGGCTACTTCAGAGCGAAAACACCCGTTCGCGAATGCTAATCCTATGGAAGAAATTTATAAGGATATTTCGGTTACATTTCAATATTTTTTATAAGTTTATTTTGCATTGGATACCTGAGGTCGATCTGTACAAAGGCCGTTTTTTACTTTTTCGATTTTGACTGCAGATTATTTTTTTCGGGATGCATTCACTTTCGAAACCGGTTTCGAAAATAAAAGTGTCCTCAGTAAAAATATCTGCAATAAACAAAGTCGAAAAAGTAAAAAACGACCTTCGTGCAGATCGATCGCAGCTATCTAATGCAAAATAATAATAATAATAATAATAATAATTTTAAAATATTGAAATGCAACCGAGATATTTTATTTGAAAAATTTGACCCACTTTTAATAAGTTACTAAGAATTATAAAATGTGTCAATTTTATGCATCTTAATGCTGAATGTAAGAGTAGTCTCTAGAAGCATTTTGCGAAGATAAGAATGCTAACTCTGTAACACTTTTGTTAAATATTAAGGTAAGTTGGAAAGACCCAACAAATCAGCTTTTGGTAGAAAAGTAAAGATGTATCGCCTCATTTATAAGAGTATGTTAAAATCACATATGAGACAGAAAATTAATGTTTTTAATAAGTTAAAAAAAATGTAAAATAAATAATTGTTAATGCTCTGCCAGTCTTCTTTCTTGGTCCGCTTTTTCTTCTAATTTTTATTTATTTATTTATTTTTTTTAATAAGATTCAACATTTTAAATTTCTTTTTATGTTACCACAGTGTATTTTCAGGAAGAAGTCACAATGGTACAACTTGAAAATATTAATTATAAATATTAATTTAGAAGCTGAAACTGGCACCAAGTCACCTGGGCCAACCTGCCCGATTACGAGGTTAATTAGCCCACGTCACTTTTTAATGTTCTGATAGTGCAGAAGTTTAAGAAATGTTCAAAATTTTACCGAATCTTAATTTTTGTTTCGTACGAACGAAAACACAATATAGCTTAAAGAATATCTACCATACAATATTCCTTAATGAAGCCATAAAATTATAAAAATGTAAAATTATTAATTAGAGAAAGAAAGGACTAAAGTAAAAAAAAAAAAAAAAATTATATCAATTTATAGATATAAATAGAATTAATTGATTAACTCGACATAATTTTCATCATTATAATGAAGACAAACATAAAATTTGGTTATGTTTTAGATAGGACCAACTATTACAAAAAAAAAAAAAAAAAAGTGGGTTGAAGAAGAAAAAAATTGATAACTTCGTCAATTCACAAGATATCAAATCCGTTTAAATTTATTATACATCTTCTTAGTATTATCTAAAACTTTTATATTGACAAGTTTTTGATAAGATCAACTATTACGGCAAATAGGAAAAAAAATGTATGTGTGTGTATAAGAAAAAAATCACATTTCCCTTAATCCGTAAAATTGTTGGTGAATTAACTTTGAAATCTACCTGTGCCTGTAGCCCAAGCTAACAGGGATTTTACTATAATTATGATAGTTATAAATATTTTTGTACAACAGAGCAGCATATTTGATGTGATGTGGGTAAACACCAATATATCTTCATTTTCTAGAAAGATTGACTGGAATAACCAGGAATTCAATTAATAAAATAATTCCTTATTATTAATTATTAATAAATTAATTAAAATAATAATTAAATAATTCATTACTATTAATTAATAATAAATTAATTAAAATAATAAGAAAGATATCTGTAAACAAAATCGAAAAAGCAAAAAACGGCCTTGGTACAGATTGATCTCAGGTATCCAATTCAAAAAAATCATTTAAAACTATTGAAATGCAACCGAGAAGAGGCTACTTTAGTCAAGCGAAAAGACCCGTTCGCTAATGCTAATTCTAAGGAAGACATTTGTAAATATATCTCGGTAGCATTTCAATATTTTTAAATTCTTTTTTTTTTCATTGGATAGCTGATATTGATCTGCACAAAGGCCGCTTTTTACTTTTCCCACTTTGACTGCCAAAATTTTTGTGGGGATGTTTTCACTTTCGAAAATGTTTCCGAAATTGAAAGTGTCCTCATTAAAAATTTTTCTGAAGAAAATCGAAAAAGAAAAAAAGGCCTTTGTACAGATTGATCTCAGCTATCCAATGCAAAAAAAAAAAAAAAAAATCATTTAAAATTATTGAAATGCAACCGAGAAGAGGCTACTTTAGTCAAGCGAAAAGACCGCTCGCTAATGCTAATCCTATAGAAGAAATTTATAAAGATATCTCGTTTGCATTTCAATATTTTTTAATTTTTTATTTTATTTATTTATTTTTTTATTATTTATTTATTTATTTATTTATTTATTTATTTTTTGCATTGGATAGGTGAGATCGATCTGCACAAAGGCCATTTTTTACTTTTTCGGCCCAAAATCTGAGTTTCGCCGAAAATTCGTTTTCGGCAAAAATTCGGCTGGATTAATTTTCATCAATAGGCTAAAAATTTTTTATTTCATTTGTACAGCCCTGTATATGACACACCGTATCCCCCCACCCCCCGCTTTTACACTTACCCAATAGTGTATAAATCTTTGTAACTTAATGTGTATTATAACGAAAACCGTACTTTCCAGTTAATAGACAGTACTTCTGTGTTGTATCCGATAAATTTTGTGTGTTCCTGTAAATGAACGATAAATGATACACACATCACATTCTACAGTAAGTATATGGTTATGGCGTGAAACCACAGTAATGTATATCATTTTCATTATACTTGAAGCAGTGTAACATCATTAAAATATTTTGTAAACAGTTTTTCTAAGTAGACTATGTATTATGTAATGGAATTCGTTTGTGAGGTGCTGTAAATGAGTAATAAAGGCTTTGCACCTCATAAATACGTATCAATTTTCTTATGTTTGAAATGGTGCAACATTATTAAAATGTACTTGATTCTTTCTCATTGACCGTAATGTAACTGCATACTTCAAATTTCGCACGTTTCAATTTCAATAGAGATCATCACTAAATGTCAATAACACCCTCAATGAAAAAGGAAATTTCTAAATTTATTGTTTCATTACATTTTTTAAAGCTGTTAAAAAATTAGATAAAAAATAAATAATAGAGCCTCAACAACGTGAATCTCTCCGATACATTCTAACATAAAAATTTAAATTTGCTGACGTTTAATGTTCACTCGAATATCGTTATATATATATATTAAATATATTTGGAATTATAATAGAATTGCTTCCCAATGATAAATGTTTCCTGATTTCTGCGTTTAAAACCAACTCAAAATACTAACTTTGACATTGTTTTCAGAAGTCTTTTGCCTCCATGAGAAAAAGAGAAAAAGTATTTGATTTTTTAATATCTGAATAAGAATATCGGTAAATTTCGTGCACTTAAAAATATGCATATGATTTTGAAAATGTGTTGGTGAATAACCTATTTAGACTTCAGAACAACTTTCCAGGGGTCGATCCAGATAGAAAATGGGGCCTATTCAGGGCCCCTTCAAAAAAATCTATTCAATAAAATAGGCCCCTTCACAAAAATAAATTTAATAAAACTGGCCTCCTCATAAAAATAAATTTAATAAAATGGGACCCTTCACAAAAATGAATTTAATAAAACTGGCCTCCTCACAAAAATAAACTTAATAAAATGGGACCCTTCACAAAAATGAACTTAATAAAACGTGCCCCTGCATAAAATTCCTTTTAATAAAATAGACCCCTTTGTAAAATTCTTTTTCATAAAAAGTGTTTTAAAATGTGTAATTTGTAAATGAAACTAGATCGCGAAAAACAAAAACTTTAGAATGAGGATTTAAAGAAGTTTTTGGTACAAATTTGAGCAACTGGATTTTAACTTTCGTTACAAAATGTTATTTTTCACAAAAATATAGTAAAATTCCCAAAAGTAACTTTTACTTTTCACAAAATGGGTCTCAATAATGAAAACCTGCCTCGAGATCTGCTTTCTCAGAAGGTGTAATTGGAAGCATGTTTTCATTCCTGTCTGCTAATCACTTTTTCCCGGTCAGGTTGTCTAAAATCCCCCCCCCCCCCCTGTTTGCCGGGAGGCAAAGAGAGCCTATTTTTATGCTGTGGGGTGACCATTTTGTTTGTCAATTACATGCTTAGAAAATATCATTGGTCTTTTAAGGTGCCAATCTTTGTGATTGGGATACGCCTCCCATGTGGCAACGCTTAAACTGTAAAATAGGATTTCGGTTTTCCGATTGAGTGAAGTAGGCTCTTAAGCATGTATTTAAGTAAGCATACTAATACTTTAAAAAATATATATAAAATAAAGAAAGATTTCTTTTGAAAAACTTAATGAATTTATTTAAAAGTAAAATTATTAAAAGTAAAAATCTATAAAATAGTTAATTATTTAAAAGTTAAATTAAGAAAATTTTGTTAAAATTTTCTGCTATAAATCTTGATTAAAGTTAGGTAGTATATAAAATATCCCACCGCCCCTCAAGGTGTTAAAAGTAAAAATTGGTTTAAAATGATATAGTAATCTTAATTATTATTTTAAAGGTAGAAATCAAATTAATTCAATTCGTTAAAAGATTATTTTTAAGCATGCATTTAAGTAGAGGATTTTCAAAATAGATAAAATTACAACTTAATCAAGGTATTTATTCGAAAGAAAATATTTCTTTTTGACAATAACATGACACTAATTTTTATTATCATTATCAATCTTATTCTTATAATTTTAATTTTTTAAATGTTTAAAGATATTTAAAAAAAATAGTTGTTAAAAATTAACTAAATTATTAAACTTTGTCAACAGTTAGAATTCGGGTTAAAACTTTTCCAAAAAAGTTAGTTTTAACACCCATCACTAAAACGCGGGGAAACAAAGTGTAAGGTTAGTTCTATAATTAAAACTCATTTGCAAACTGAGCTTATGTTTTCGCTAATAGTCTCCAATGATAATGATTAATATAAAACTACATTATCATTCAATATTTTTGGCTTAAGATTCAAATTTTTAATGAAAATCACTCGTTATTAAAACGCCCCAGGTTTCAGCAACCCTCCTCTTGAACAAGCAAACTTCTAGAAGTATCGCTGAACTTATCCGACGCAGAAACGACGTCAGAAACGATTGTGCTACCTTCTAGGATCAGGTGATAATCTCTCACCAATTAGAGACGAGAACGTTATTGCGACCAAACTGGTTTGACGCTAGGCAGTAAGCCATTTCACCTGTGAACTTGAAGGGAGACGGGCGTGCATGCAGAGCGCTCCGCGGTAAGAAATTTTACTTTGTTCTTGTTTTATATATTAAAAATGAATGTTCTCGTCTTCATGAACACGTATAAAAATTTCATTTAAAAAACTCATTTTCCTATTTTTTTTTCCAAATAATCTAATTCATCTAATTCTTGTTAAGAATCATTGCAACAAAGCAACCTTGTATTAGATCAGACCTGTTCTTATCTTCTAACTTGATCTTCATTAACATATACAAAAATTTAACTTTCCTTTGTTTTTTTTAATAATCTGATACTCGGTTAAAACATTGCAAATAAGCGGTCAAGTACAAGTATTAATCGCGCTCGGAGGGTTCCGTACAATAAATATATGAATTATTAAATTCATTATTAAAAAAATCGTTGCTAAAAGAATAAAAAGACTTTTTAAAAAACTATTCAACGTAGGGTTGGATACTGCTGTATATACCAGAAAAGTAGGAATGGGTACACCAAAAAAGTTCAAAGAAATATGAAGCCTAAATAATATCAAATATTGCTATTCTGTATAACTCTTTTTTAAATTTTATCCTAATCTGTTTATGATGAACTTAATTCGGTACTAACAATAAAAGTAGTGCATATTTAAACTTCATTTGGCATTTCATAAAACTACATTCAGCGTAGTAATAATTTTTTCTGTTTACAGTGTAGCTAAAACAAAATCCTTGTTCAAAGTTTAAACTTGGCATTGTACTAAGTAAGGAGCCTCGTACTAAGTGCTTCGAAAGGAGGTCACAAAGTTGAAATGCCGCCTTGATCCCTGCCTCGTTTTTCCAGATAGGTTTTTAATTAACTTTTAAAGACACGGGATGCGTATTGAGAGATCCACTCTATGCAAACTAGTCGTGAATCTCATAGTATTTGTATGATTAATTCTAATTAAATTTGTCTGTTTTTAACAATTTGAAGTTTATTGCTTTTATACAGCTATTGGGCATTGCATTACTAAAATATATCATTAAAAGGTGTTATCTAGACTTTAAAAGCCAATGGCACATAGAGTACACCGTCCCTGTCATTATGCGTGTCCAAACCGTCCGTGTCGTTAAGGGTTAATATCTCAGCTAATTACTGGAGATTTTCGAAGAAAATCATTATCAAAAATGCTTTTATACTTCTGCTACTATAGATACCCCCAGCGTTCCCCAAAACCTTTTCTGAATGCCCGTAAATCTAAAATTGTGTGTAACGGAAATATGAGCTTTTCTCAAAAACTATGTGACCTAGGATAATCGTTATAATTTCCCTGCAAGGTTTAAATTAACGTCTACTAACTCTAATTTTTTCACAATTTTAGCTTCAGTAGATTCGGAAATAGAGGGGAGGGGGACATATTTTTGCACTAGATTGTCGACGATATCGCTGAAAATATAATACCTAAAATTAAAAGAAATGTATTTGTGAGTTCAGCGTTACGAAATCTTTTACACGATACCCCACACGGTATACAAAGAAAATATTTTTTCCCAAGTAATTTAATTAGACCGTCTACATTTCCCTAAATATATAAGTGAATGTTTAATAATTTGTAAATATGTGAGTCAATATTATTTATTACTTCCCCCAGTTTGAACTTTCCACGTCCGTTAGTTTAAGAGTAAAATGGCTGTAACAGACAGACAGAGAGACACAGGAGTGATCTTATAATGGTTCCGTTTTTACTTTTTAAGTACAGAACCCTAAAAATTACCTTATTTTAGGAAAACCTGTTCTTATCTACACCATCGACTTGGCTACAACCATACGGCAGGCTGTGCGAGAAGTGTCTTATCTCACCTGTCAAACATCTTCTTATCTCCTCCATCAGCTGCCAATCAAACTGGCTCCAACCAGACAACAGGCATAGGAGGAGTTATCTCCTCACTTCTCCTGCTCAAACGAAATGTCTTTTTTCCTCTACATAGGATATTGCACAACAAGTGGGTAAGTGTGACCACAGATCCTAAAGAGGGTTTCGTTTAATATTCCTTTCAAAACACTTTATTCTTTAATTAATAAAACCAAACAGATATAACTTAAAATTATTAAATCCTTAAAAACCGCACATAAAGAGGTAAAAAACGCTAAGGTTTAAAAAAAAGTTTGCCTCCCCCCCCCCCCCCATACAAAATTTCTCGCGCCATTATTTTGAAAACTTTTTATTATGTGTTATAAACTATCTTAAAGTTTCAAACAGATCGCGTTGTTAGATTTCATAATTTAAATAAAATCGCGGCCTGTTAGTTTCACATTTGACCACCCGGGAGCGTTCTCTATTCTTAACAAAAGTGTATCTGAATGAAACTCCTTTCTACAACTTATCCGTAGATAGATTAGTCGAAGGTGGTGGCGGTCTTAAACACAAATTTAAGATATTTTCTAAATTACTATTCTAAAATAGTGGTATCTGTTAGATAAAAAATGAGACTTAACGTGTTATAATAAAAATCACATTAAATCATAAAATAAAGTTAAGGTAAATCTGCTTACCTTTTGGTTCATGATCGTCCACGGTGAAAAACGGAACTTTCTTCAGCATATCCAATGAAGGCTAGTATTTATCCATTAGTTATGGAAATATCTTTGATGTTTATCCTGTAAAAGAAACTTGTGTTTTCTTTTGTTAATATGTGTATTTTTTAATTCATAATGTATCCCATGAATTTTTCAGGAACATTGTGACAGTTCTGGTTTAAACTATAATATTTATATATTTCTTAAAATACAAAATTGGAGCATACATCTTTGCTCCTTTCTGATTACATTTCTATATACACACTGAAAAAATTATAACATACAAAAACATTATTGATATTTGATTAAATAACATAAATAAAATTCTTGATTATATTTATCAATAAAAGACTGAATATCATTTAAAGTCTTACATTATTAATATAGTTCTTACAGCTGTCAAAATTGCAGTTTTTTAATCTAAATGTTTATCAGTTTTTTGATTGACACATTAGATAAACAAGGAAGTCATTTTGTGAAAGAATAATCAAGTCTTATTTACGATAGCATTAAGAGTTTTTTGAAAAGCAGTTAACTTGATTTATAATGAGTTTTATCTAATTCAAAACGAGTTTAGTATTTCCAACATGCCCCCTTAATCTCTTCAGATTGACGAGGCAAACAAGTTCATTGAATTTCTGTGATTCACTAATTCAGGTTTGGGGATTGGTTTAGTGAGTGCATCAACAATCATATATTTCGATGGACAGTACTTTAATTCAATTATTCCATCTTCCTTGAGTTGTTTTATTGCGTGAAATCTAATATCTATGTGTTTGCTTCTTTTTGAAAACTTCTCACTTTCTATCATTTTGATGCATCTTTGGTTATCTTAATATAAACAGATAGGCTTTGTCTGTGCTAAATCTAAATATTCCAGGAGTTTCAATAAATAACTAATTTCTTGCCCTACACTTGCGGCTGACACATATTCACTTTCTGCTGATGAAAGAGCAATACATGATTGCCTTTTTGTAATCTATTGAATTGGATTATTACCTAAGATAAAAAGATTGCCGCTCGTTGATTTTCTTGTGCTAGTATCACGTACCCAGTCGGCATCCACAAAGGCCTTTAAAATCGGTTCAGTTTTAGTGTCTATGCACAAGTTTAGTTGTTTTGTGCAGTTTAAATATCGTATTATTCTTTTAGCTGCCATCCAATGTTTTTGACGTGGGGATTCGTTTCTTCTACTTAATATATTCACAGCAGCAGAAAAGTCAGGTCTACTGACAGATGCAATATAAAGCAATGAACCTATCGCCTGTCTGTATTTAACATTATTTGGCAATAAATTGACATTATCTTCTAATCTATTAAAATTAGGTTTCATCGGAGTACCGACTGATTTAGCTTCCTCTAAATTAAACTTTTTTACTTGTTCTTATATTTTAGCCTTTTGATTTAATTCGTAACCTTCTGCTGTTTTCTTTATTTTGATTCCTAAATAATAACTTAGTTCTCCTAGATTTTTTAATTCATATTCTCGCTTAAGTTCTTCTATTATTTCTTTAATTTCGTCATCTTTTCCTGCTATAAGTATATCATCGACGTAAACGATAATATACGTTTTGCTTTCTCCTTCATTTCGAACGTATAAACATGTGTTTGAATTAGACTGTTTAAATTTTAAATCATTTAATGATTTTGTTATTTTAGTGTGCCATGCCCTTGCTGCTTGTTTCAATCCGTAAATGGATTTATTTAATCGGCAGGCTTTGTTTTCCTGATTTGGAATAATATAGCCTTCTGGCTGAGTTATGTAAATTTCTTCATCTAAATTACCATGCAGAAAAGCCGTTTTAATGTCTACGTGATTAATTTCTAATTTGTGGTAAGCTGCTGCTGCTATAAAACATCTAAGTGTCGTATATGAAACAACAGGGGCAAAAGTTTCTCCGTAGTCTACGCCATATTTTTGATAATATCCCTTTGCCACTAATCTCGCTTTATATTTCTGTATTCTTCCTTGATCATCATATTTAGTTTTAAAAATCTATCTGGATCCAATTAATTTTTACCTTGGGTGGCGATCAACTAGTGTCCATGTTTTGTTTTTATTAAGAGAATTTATCTCTTCTTGTGTCGCATTTAACCAATGTTGTTTTTCTTCTGGATTTTCAATATTCATTATGTCATGAAAATTTTCTGGTTCTGTTATATGTTCGTGAGTTGCCATGTAAATAAATCTATCTGGAGGGGCTCTTTTATTTGATCTATCTGACCGCTTTGGTTCTGGTGTTAATTGTTTAGACTCACTTGATGTGTCTTCAGTGTTTGTGACTTCAATTTCTACGAAGTTTTTATTCTGTGATTTGTCATTTTCATCAGATGGTTTTTCTCTCAAATTTAATTGTGTTTCTACCTTCTCGTGTGAATTTTTGTTTTCTAGAAACTTTACTGTTCTGGCAATTATTATTTTTTCACCACTTGTGTAAATACGGTGCCCTTTGGAGTAATTGTCATAGCCGACAAAAATACCTTCAACAGCCTTATCATCTAATTTTTGTCGTTTATTTTTGTTGACATAAGCAAAGGCTTTACGGCCAAACACTCTAAGGTAATGTAAATTTGGTGGTCGTTCATTCCAAAGCTCAAACGGAGACTTTTCATTAGCTTTTGTAGACAATCGGTTTTGTAGGTGATTCGCCGTACAGACAGATTCACCCCAGAATTTTTGAGGGAAGTTTGCTTCGCTGAGCAAAGCTCTCGTCATTTCAATTAAAGTTCTATCTTTACGTTCAGCCACCCCATTTTGGCTCGGACAGTACGGAACAGTGCGTTGGTGCTCTATGCCATTTTTTCTAAGATAATTATCAACTAAATCATTGTTAAATTCCCCTCCATTGTCTGTTCTTATATTTTTCGGCTTTTCGCCAAATTTATTACTAACTAAGGCAACAAATTCCTTAAGTTTTTCATAAACCTCTGATTTATTTGATAATAAATACAGAATGGTAAATCTAGACTAATCATCTACAAATGTTAAGAAGTATGTTTTACCCCTATGGTTGGTATTTGGAAAGCTCCACATACGTCAGAGTGTATCAAACCCAATCGCTTAGTGGCTCTATAATCTGCTAATTTTGGGTAATGTGAATCTGTTAGCATTGTTTTGATGCAAGTTTCACAAGTTGTGTCATGTTTACATTTATTTATTTGTATTCCTTTCGCTAGGTGTTTTTCTTCGATTTGTTTGACAGATGTAAAATTTCGATGGCCAAACCTTCTGTGCCATAGTTCTATGCAATTATTATTGTTACAAGTGTAAGTTTTATTTACATAGTTTACGTTTGCGCTTTCATTTGCTAATTGAATTTCATATAAGTTATTTTTCTTTATTGCTTCCTGGCGGGTTATTCCGTTAAATGTTAAGTTACATTTATCATTTTTGAATAAAATCTCGCATCCATTTTCTTTAGCTTTACTAACGGAAAATATGTTTGATTCAATATCAGGAACAAATAAAACATTTTTCAGTGTTATGTTGTGTGTTTCACCGTCTGAAGTTACTGTTTTTATTAGTGTATTTCTTGATCCATAAGAAACTAATTTGTTTCCATTTGCAATAACAACATTAGTTTTTTCATTTGATTTAATTTCTGTAAATAAATGTTGATCATTTGTTATGTGACTAGAACTGCCACTGTCAACTATCCACGCTTTGTTATTGCGCGGTTTTATTATAAACGCACAATGTTTATTACCTTGTTGACTTTCATATTCATTGCAATCGGCATTTTTTTCCGAATTTGATACATAATCATTTTTAACAGTTTTATCATCCTTTTGGAAAACAAGAAAAGAATTTAAAAAAATTTTGTAGTTTTTTTTGTAATTCGTATTATGTGAAGGATTGTTTTGTTTATTTTTATAGTTGTTATTATGCCAGCATTCTTTAGTGTTATGGTTTTTTAATTTATAATCTGAACAGTATTTTTGTTCCTTTTTATATCCCGCATTATTAAATTTGTATCCTGCATTGTTAAATTTCTTCGTAGTTTTGAATGCTCTAGCGGTACTTTCAGATGATTCCGAACTATCGCTTCTGCGATTATATTCATCAATCAATTTACTTTTAATAAAAGTAGGTATCAATTCCTCTTCATTTCGGGATTCAAGTGCCGTTATGAGTGTGTCGTAAGAAGCTGGTAAGCTACACAGCAAAAGTGCTGAAATATGATTATCTTTTATAGTTTCACCAATTGCTGATAATATGTCAATCAACTCAAGTATGTTTTTGATATGCTTTACCATATCACCACCTTCAGGTAATTTTGTGCTATACAACTTGCGTAAAAGGTATAGCTTGCTAGATAAATTACTTCATTCATGAATTGCTTTTAAAGTGTTCCAGGGATCTCTAGCATTTTGAATATTTTTTACGTGGACGATCTGGCTATCCTCAATGCTGAGGTTAATTATAGCCCTTGCCTTCCGGTCCTTTTTGGACCAATCGGTTGTAATTGGGTTTGGTGGTTCCTCAGTAACGATCTCAAAAAGATCTTTTATGAGAAGCACCTCGATTTTAAATTTCCAAACATTATACTTATTCGAGTTGAGCTTCTCTACTATCTGTGCATTTTTCGCTGAAGTCATTTTTAACTTCTGTTACCACCTTTTAATTTTAAAATAAACCCTTTTATTAAATTATCATATACAGTATGACTTCAAAAATCCGGCATTCAGAAATCCGGCATCAAAACCATTTTTCCCTTCCTTTTTCTTTTACACTTTCAAGTTATAGGAGAAACAAATAGCAATTCGTTATGAATTAAAAACTTCAAGATCGAAATTAAAAATACAAAAAAAAATATTTGACCTTTTTTTTATTCGTCAGAGGGACGATTATTTTCTGGACAAATTTTCTGGGAGTTGCTCTGTTGCTAGGAACGAGGAAAACTTTGGGGACAACTTTGGCGAATGCATAGCACAATATATGGACGAAATGAATTTTCGGCAACGGCGACAACAATGATGAAGAAAAATTTCAGGCTTTCAAATTTGCTGTGAAAAGACGGCAATTTATGAGCTGATTGAACGCTGAAAGTCTGAAAATGCAATAAGTGTCGAAAATAGAGATAGGGATGAATGGCTAAGCATTAATGAAAATGCATTAACAAAGAACAATTTAACGGGCAGCGAGATTACTGACACTGTACTAAATAGAACCGCCGATAATGCTAGTAGCAGATCAGAAGACGAGGATGAACAACCAGCAGGAGAAAAGGTGTCACTAGTAAAATGCATAAATTTGACTGGAGATTTAATATATTTATTAGAGAAATAAAACTGTATTTCCGAAATAGACATTCTTCGTTTGTATATAAAAAAAACTTTTTAAAGAACGGTAAAAAAAAAAAAAAAAAAAAAAAAAAAAATGAAGCAAACAAAGTTGACATCGATATTTCTGAAATTACAAGAGAAGAAATAATTTCACTCTTTATTACATTTTTTTTTTCTTTAACAGAGAAAATATCAATTAAAGTAAGTTTTTTAAATATTTAATTTTCCTTTTTACTTACATAATTATCACTTAATGAGTTAAATTATGGCTAAAGGCATCATTAAGAATATAGAATTACTTTTGATATTCCTAGTTACTACTTTGGATAGTCCTTTAAAAATCCGGAATTTTCAAAAATCCGGCATAGTCTCAGTTCCGATCCAAGTCTTATTCACAATAGTCATTAAGAGTTTTTTGAAAAGCAGTTAAATTGATTTATAATGAGTTTTATCTAATTCTGAAAGAGATTAGTATTTCCAACAGCATCAACACTTATGGAATTTTTTATATTGAATAAGTAATGTTTATCTCATCCCGCCGTTAAAAAACCACACGCAAAACGGTAGAGAAACGCTACAGTTTAAAAATAGTCTTAAGCAATAATTTAAGATATTTGCTGAAATTCCTATTTGAAAGCAGTGGTATCAACACTTATTAAATTTGTATATTGAGTACGTAAATTTTATGCTGTATTTTTTTAAATGTGACACCGTTCTGAACAATGCTTTAAAAGCGATCTGTTCTTCAGTTTTCCTAAATTTTACAAATTCTCGTCAGTTGTGCGAAAAAGGTATCTCTTTTATAAGTTTAAAAATAGATTTTTTCCTAAATCGGAAAGGTGTGGTCCGATTTTTTTTTACTTTAGATTTTATGAATCAGCGTATGAAATAACACCCGGATGCGAAAGAACCAAATTTGTAAAATCAATAGTTAAAAAATTTTGTACTTCTATTATCAAACCTTATTATACAAATATCTACTTTCCCTGTCACGTGGCGTGCTGTGCAAAAAATGCAATTCTGGAATTAATTACCAAAAAATTAATTATCTTCGCTTCCGATTGTCTAAATTAAAAAATAAAGACGTATTCTGAAAGAGAATGAAATTTTACATCGGATGACGTAAAAATCGTTGCTCGAAAAAATATATTACAAATTATATTAAAAAAATTTTGGTCCTGTATAAAAATTCCGTGTTTGTTTTTATGTTTGTTCGCACCTGTTTTATATCCTCTTGTTTACCACCGAAAATTCAATGCCATCAGACATCTGTCGCCTTCACAAATGAACAAAAATAAAAGATTTTTTTCTCGATTTTTAACGAATTTTCGAGTTTTTATGGTACGATCGAGATAATTTTTAGAATTTCTGAAAGCGTAATTTTTTGCCCGTCTTGTGGTTTTGATTTCGAATTTCTGGGATGCGTAGAAAAAAAGTAATCGCGCCTTAAAGAAATCGTCAGTCCTTATCTGCCTTTAAATGACACCTGTTTCACCTGTTTTTAATCCGTGGAAGAGATCGTTTTAGCAATTTGATAAAAAATCCATGATTTTGTTGAATTATTAATGCCTTTCTGATCCTGTAATTGGGATTTTTTAATTAATAACGCCCGTTAATTACGACTTTTTCAAAATTTTATGATTTGTCGTTTGATGTGAGGTGTTCAGCTATAAGTATGCAAAATTTCAAGTATCCATCATATATAGTTTCTGAGAACGGGCTCTGTGACAGACGGGCGTACAGACGGAGTAGTGAGCCAAATAGGGTTTCGTCAGATGAACGAAACCCTAATAAAAAGGGAGACACAAGGTGACCTATAGTAGCTATTTGAGTGTGACCATATAGGCGCTGTATTTTAATAATTAATACCTATTCAGTCAGTTCAGGCTTATGAAAAGTGACCATTTAACCGGTACTGACTGTATTTCAAACTCACCCATCATCTACATAAATTTCTAAAGATGATAGGTAGTTTCTAAATTTTAATTTAATCTCAGACATTCCTTTAAAATATGTCATAAGTTGGTTAACTGTATTCCAATAATATTAAGTTGATTCATTTACAGGTATCGACGAAATTCCAACGGTTGTTGAAATATCGGTTCTTGCGGTATTCTAAATTTATGAAACACATAAAATTATTTTGCATACTTGATGTTTATTTCAAGTTCCTTCGACGAACACACATTTTTCAAACATTCAGAAATATCAGGAATATTTGTATCTTTAACATTGCTTAATCCACGTTCTTTGATAAATTGATATATTTTTGTTTTATGGTATAGTGCAAATCATACATATTCTAATAATTCAACTGCTGAACTCCTAAATAATATGACACGTTCTAAATGAGATTTATCAAACAATTCTTTAAATATCTACTTTGCGATAACTTCGATTTCTTCGTCTAGAGTACAAAAAAAAACAGGATATCATAAAACATACAAATAACTACAATTATTTTCTTCTTTTCTCATGTAAAAACGTTAATCCACTTTACTACACACATAACAATTCAATGTTAAAATTTCATTTATCTTTCCATTGCAAGCTTCAGGCAATTGCATGAAATTATACATAAGTTACCTTAATTTGTAAACTTTATCCTTTTTGCATTCAATAACTTATCTTTCTGGTTATCCTATACGTAATTTTTCATGTTTATCAGCATTAAAAAAAGCTGCTATCAAGTCTAAATGTAAATAGTCCTCATATGAGGCGTTTCGGATATTAAAGGCAAACTCACAAAATACAAGTTTTAAGAATCAGCAGTTTAGCTATGCATAAACTATCAGGCCAAAAGCGTTCGGACACTTTCGATACTGTATATTTTGGAATTAGGGGACTAAAATAAATTGATTAAATGAAATAATGTATGCGATTCCCTTGAGAGAAAAAAACTTCAAATCGTCTGTATATATAGCACATGACTATGGGTCCGCCGTAACATTTGTGTTCATTTGTGTAGGGATAGTGCGTATATTTATAGAAATATAAAGGTTTCTTAAAAAAATAAAGAATTACGCAAGTTTTTTGTTTGTAGCATGCAAGTTTTTACACCAAATTTAATGCCACTTTCCGGTAATTTAACAAAGTACAGTAGAAACAATATACTGCTATTAGAGTATAAAAATATGAAATATTTAATGAAATGTGAGACTTTGCATAAATAATTTTTAACAGCTCATGCGCGAAATATAATTTTTTTGCATAATTTAGTAATCAACTATATAAGACACCTCATATAAAAAAGGATATATCGGGAAAATTCAAAAGATACCGATGACGTATTGAATATATTTCAGTTGCTTTTAAAAAGAAGATGGATGAGAAAGGATTTTCCACAAATAGTAACTTTTTTTATTAACTGACTTCGAACAAAAAAGTATATATTTAACGTATGTCCACGTGCATATATCGAACGGATGCTTGATTTTTCATAATTCTTTTTTTTCCTTGGAAAGGGCTTGTTCTTTGGAAAATAATTAAAACACAAATAAAACATGTTAATAAAAAATTGGAAATGACAATTTGTGGAAAATCACGCATCATCCTGCTACTTTGAGAAAGCAACTGATATTCAGCTAACTCTAATGCCGACAATTTTCACGATATTCACCTGGCCTTTTCATGTGAGTTGCACTATACATTTGCCTACTAAATTATGAAGTTATTTAACTTTTGCTCATATGCAGTTTAAAATTATTTCATACGCGTTCTCATATTTCATAAAATATCAACACATTTATATTCTAACAGCAGTATAATGTTTATGCTGTACTTTGTCAAATTACCAGAAAATGCCGTTGAATTTGGCTGAAAATCCTGCATGCTACAAAGAAAAAAAAAAATAAAAAAAAAAAAAAAACACCTTTTATATTTCCGTAAATATATGTACTATTCTTACGCAAATGAAGAAAAATGTTGTACAGGACCAGCAGAGTCATGTGATACAGATTCATTTCGAGTCTTCTATGATACAGGTTTATCACACACATTAATTATTTTATTTAATTTGTTGTGGATACCTTAAGAGCCTACACTAGTCACTCAAAAGGAACCGGATGATAATGTTAATCCTATGGGGAAGTTATTTTCAAATATCTCGCTTTATATTTGATATTTTAGAATGAATTTTTTCTCATAGTATAGCTGGGGACGATCTACAACCGGGCTAGTTTTTACTTTTTTGATTTTGGTTTAATATATTTAAAAAAAAATTACTTTTCCTTTCGGAACCGGTTTGAACCGGTTCTGAAATTGAAACTATCCTAACATAAAAAAATCTATAACCAAAATCGAAAAAATAAAAACTAGCTCGGTTGTAGATCGTCCTCTATGCAAATCGTCTATCCTATGCAAAAAAAATCATTCGAAAATATCAAATTAAAGCGAGATATTTGAAAATAACTTCCCCATAGGATTAACATTGTCATTTGAGTATTTTTGAGTGACTAGTGTAGGCTTTTAATTGCTCACATGACTAAATTATCACTGAAACACATGAGGTAAAATATGTTCTTTACATTGCCGAAATTCAAGAACAGTTCTTCACGAACTTCAGTAGTTTTAGACGAAGCATCTAAAATTGAAATTACTTTTGAACAGATCGTGTACCTATCATTGTCGTCAGCCTGTTAGTTTCTTTTACAAATCGAATTTCCGAGATTTAGAGACGAACTGAACCTTGTAAGTGACTGTATCAGCTACTAAAGTATTTCATTTTATGCTTAAAAAATATAAAAAAAAAATTATTTCTATCGAGTTTGTTCTTAATATACGGTCGTAACGGCTTATACTATTTCCTGCCATTTTTAAGAGGATTCCATAGTTTACATTGTTGGCGACATGAGCAAATATTTCTTAAAAAACTTCTCTCGGCATCTGAGTAAATCTTTTATATACAAATTGAGCTTTATAGCATGTAATATTTACAGTGTGATCTTATTTAAACTTGAAAACCCATTTAATATTGATCGAATTGTTGTTTCTGTGTAAATCTGTTAGTTTCCAAACATTCATTTCTTCAAATTATTTAATTTTCTTATCTGCAACTTTAATTCATTTTTTACTTCATCTTTCAATAACTTTCTTACTTTTGACCATAGCATGCATTCATCAACTATTTTAACAAATGTTTTTAAGCTGCAATATATCTTCCTCACATTATAATCACTGTTATTTAGCTTTGTAAAGTTCATTTTTCCTGATTTCGCTTTACATGTTGAATGGGGCTTGGACACTTAAGTGGCTGTTTTAAACTGTTAAAAAATTTTTCAATTTTTCATAAAAAAATCCAAAACATATAAAAATAATTTGTGAAAGTTAAACTACTTAAATATTTAGCATGCAGGTAAGAAACGTACCTAATTAATAACACTGTAATTAATAAAAACTTGATCCAGCAAACTAAACTCTTAGCAAGACAGAAAATAATGACACAGTATTCACATAATGTGTCAAAATGCAAATGACATATATGGAACTGAATTTAAAATGCAATTCAAATATTTTAAAAACATTTGTTAGGAATTTTACGCCGTCTGTTGAATACATTGTTTAATAATGAAGAAAATTTTATGAAAAATTTTATTCACAGCGCTGATTGGAAAATCCATTTGAGTGCGACAACACCTTTGCTGGAACCCCGGTGCGTGATTTCCATGTACAATCATTGTTAATGCAATAGATTCCCGAGTTCCTACAGGAACACACTTACTTCCCTTTATAGTGTGTTGCCAAATTCGACCGACAAATTCAGAGGGGTAATAGTAGGCATCAAGAGGATTAAAAATTACCATGGAACATGAGGTCGCAAACCACGTTTGGGTCGTTCAAAATCGCAAAAATAGACATCGAGAGGAGAGTGACCCTGACGAAGAGAGAATGCCCAAACAAATGCGAGGATTAGGAGCACTGCGGTCGAGAAGAAGAAACCTTCTGATATGCAAATTTTTCATGCCTATTGGGAAAATAAAAGCAGCAATCGAGAAGAAGAAACCTTCTCGTATGCAAATTTCCCATTCATAAGGGGAAATAAAAGCATCGAGCAAGTATTCATTAGTGGGTATTGCAGAATTCGCAGGCGTTAAACTTCATTCGGAAACAACATGTCAGATTATACGACCGAGGCATGGGCGGATATGCATCTGATTTACGGCCGAGCAGCTGGAAATGGACGCATAGCACAGAGGATATACCAAGAGCAATATCAGGGGAGGCATAGTCCCCATCATACCACCTTCAAGAACATCGATCGACGGCTGCGGGTGACGGGATCCTTCCAAATAACAAGGCGTAAAGCAGGGCAAGAACGCAGTGTGCACACACCTGAAACAGAAAACCGAGTGTTGCAACGGTTTTGCCGTTTCCTAATCGGCTAGTACACGATCGGTTGCAGTTGAACTGGGTATTCGGCTGGAAATAGTGTTTCCACGTGCACCACTTCCATGTGCAGATAGTTAAACTCGTAGACTATGCTGATTACTCCCTTCGGATGCCAGATGCATAGAAAATGATTCACAGTTTTATCTCACTGTTTTATTCTCATACGAAGCCTGCTTTGCGAGAGAAGGCGTGGGGTCAAGACGTACAATGTGCATATGTGGTCGTCAGAAAAACCCTACAGTTACAGTACTATCTCGTCAGAAGTTCAACACAAGTTCGGCATTAACATCTGGGCAGTGATTCTCATAGATCATCTGTTCGGACTGTACCTTCTGCGCAAAAGCCTCAATGGCGCAAATTATCTTGTGTTCGTACAGCACGTCCTTCCGGACTTGATGCAAGTAATACCGGACATTGTGCGGCAGAACATGTGGTTCATGCATATTGGTGCGCCAGCACATTTTGCGATTCCGGTGCGTAACCACCTCCTATCCAGGGAGGTGGATTAGACGCGGCGGACCTGTTGCTTGGCCTCCACGTTCCACGGACTTCAGTCCCTTGGATTTCTTCTTCTGGGGCCACCTGAAATCTGTTGTTTATCAGACAAATGTGGATACACTGGAGGATCTCACAGCACGGATCGTCGTCGCTTCAGCAGACATCGCCAGCACACCGGTATGATTGAACGTGTCCAGAGCAATCATTCGTCCGTCGGTGTCGGCTGTGCAATGACCTTCGCTGACGCAACTTCAAATAATTCGTGTAAAATTTCTCGTCGTCTCCTTTCTGAAGTTGAACTGTAATGCATTGCAATCCTGCTTTACGTCAAATAAATGTTTTTCTACTTATTATTGGTCCTTTTCGTTCCACTCGACGTCACACCCTTTATAACTATTTTTGCGATTTTCTCCCACTAAACAATGTTTGCGATCCCATGTTCTATGGCAATTTTTCACCCTTTATGCCTACTATCACCCCTCAGAATGTTCTGCGAATTCGGAAACACTCTCTATATAAACCGTTATATACTGTATGCTCCGGCGTACTCAAAAAGTATATTTAGACACAGAAATTTTATTTAATAAATAATAGTGAAATAAGTACGACGCAACAATAATAGCATTTTATTAAATAAAATTTCAGGGTCTAAATATGCTTGTTTGAACTGTGCGTTATACGTCGGAACACATGTTATTTGCAGGACATAAAATTCTATAACTTCCTTTATAAATTTTTAAAATTTGCAAACTTTTGCTCTATTAAAAGTTCATGCATTGTCCTCACGTTTTTCTAAATCTGATAAAAAAAGATAATTGAATGACACTTATTTAAAATAGAAATTGAACATAAGCCAATAATTCAGGGCTAACCTTGAAAACTAAAAGTATTAACAACAAGAAATCAGAACAGCGGCTGAGAGGTTCTGTTCTCAAAGCTGGTCGACGAGAGGTGCTCTGTTCGAATACATGTCACGCTCGTCAGCCTAACCGTTCGGAGTTTTTCGTGATTTTCTTAGAAATTCGCTGTAAATACTTGTTAGAATCCCTTAGAAAGACCTCCATGCGACACAATCCCTCTTCGATTTTTATTCCTTGCGTTGATATTTGGCCGCGACAAACACCGACAACATCAACAGAAAGGAATCTATACTAATAAAAGAAAAGAGATTGCCTGCGTATGATTGTGTGTGATTGCAATGGGTAGGAAAATATACAGTATGTGAAAATTTGGATGAGGATAGTACAAAATAGGTCCTAATGCTCCTAAGGCTCAGATTTTGCAGTTTTTGTTAATTAACCGAGATGGAAACAAAATGAAAATCCCAAAATATTATTAAAAATAGCAGCTATGCCGCCGAGAACCCGTTCTGCAGATGAAGAACCGAGAATCAGAAAACGAAATTTACATGCGTCTTTTGTAGCGCTTAACTACTATTTAAAATACAATATAACAAAGAATACACGCTGGAATTTTGTACTTTAATCTTACTAACGGTGCAATCTTTTTAAATAATATCGATATTTACTTTTCAAAAAAATTATTTTCAAAACTTTTTTCGTGTACCTCCGTTATTCGAAGCTCGTATCAGGTCAACTATTCGAAATATAAGAAAAGGAAAAATACTAGGCTACGTACATTTATCTTTCTAACAGTGTAATCCGTGTGTTTAAAAAATTGGACGATTAACCATTTAAAAAAATTATGAGAACCGTTTCAGCAAGTTTCATGCAATATTTAAAATTCTTCATCCATTCTGCACAATGAAACACGAAAAAGAAAACTATATGAAATTAACCGGTGTGCACTTACCTTTAAAACTACCCCGTCTCCCGTTAAAAAAAAAAAAAAAAAAAACATTAATATTAACCCTTCCAAAAAAATTCTTTTCTCAAACTCACTTTTCTCTTCATCTCGGTGAAAATGTTCATTAGCACGGGTTTTTGGTATCTTTAAGGTTATTATCACGATCCCGGGTGGTACAGCTAGTAAGTAATAAACGTATGTGAATATCTTGGCTCTTTAAAAATTATCTGCTACTACTAATTATTATCATTTTTTGATTTGTATCGACAAGTTAAAAAAAATAACAGATATTGATACTTTTGAAATTAATGTTTTATGGATCTCTACATAAATGTTTTAATTTCACTTTAAGAATTTTTTTATTTGATTTAATTTTTTCCATTTAAAAATAAGGACTCTTTATAAATTTATACATTTTTTATCTCTTCATTATACTTTTCATCAATTACGTTTTATTAGTAATTAGCTGTTTAACCAGTTCTATGCACGGGAGTTCATGAATTTAATTCAAAAACCAAAATTAAAAATAACTATTCGATTTAGAAACATATTTTTCTACTACTATAATTTTTTTTTAAATTTTAATTTATCATGTTACTTTGGCAGCAGACGATAAAACGATATCGTTGGAATAAGGGAATAAATAGAATAAAAAGTTTTGTTGATGTTTGTAATAAAATGTTTTTCTTTATTTTTTAAAAAGATAATAATTAATCGCGATTAAATAATCTCTTATTGTTCTCATGTGAGGTAAAAGAATTATCGTAACACCCGCTAGAGATTCTTAGTATTGCAGCGTGGCGTACGTAATATGTATATCTCTAATTATTTGCATATGAGGTAAAAGAATTATCGTAATACCCGCTACAACTTCTTAGTATTGCAGTGTGGCGTACGTAATATGTATATCTCACATTGGTTAGAGCTCGCTGGATTACGGGCTAAATATAAAAAAAGGCAAAAATTCGTAAAAAAATCTATTTAAAATTTTCGAATTTTTTGTCCCTATCGTTCGTGGCCCCCCCTACCAGCAACCCGTGTGCCAAATTTCGTAGCTCTGCGCCCTGTGGTTTCCGAGTTTTTGAGGTTATATAGGTACGCGCCTGGATTTTAATTTGGTAGATAGTTTAGAGGAGGAATAAAGATAAATGAAAGTATCAAGATTTAAAAAAAAATATTTATGTGCGCAAAATTTATGTTTATAAAGTTTGTAACATATTATTAAGTAGGAAAATAAAGTAATAACAATTTTCATTTCAAAAATGGGGTCAAAACTGGGTTCATTTCAAAGCTTAGTTTTGATCATTCAACTGAATCCTAGTCTTTGATTTCAGGCTTTCAAAATATTTAAATTTTCTCAAAATCTGTTCGTTATAAAATTAAAAATATTTAACAAAGTAATCAGAGTACTATTTTACAGTTTATATTTAACAAACAAAAAACTGGGCATTTTTTCTATTGTATCAGTTTGAACGTTATTATTGTAAATTTAAAATTTTACTGAATATTAATTCAGTGACAATCATTTAATCAGCATCAACATTTTAAAGCTATTATTGCAAATCAAATATGCATTTGAAGTACCAATACGATTAATGGTGTTCGAATAACAACTAAAGATTTTTCTCGTCGATATTACCTTGAAATAAGTACAGGATTTATTTAGCTATGGTTTTGAAAAATAACGAAGCACAGCTTTTTAAGACAAAAGATCCTTTAAAATTTTATCTTCTCCTTCGTTATCCCCTAAGGTCAGCTACAATTATGCAATTTTTACCTTTATGGTTTCAAGTTTCAGTCTCTTTAGATTTGAAGAATGCGTATTGAAACAGATTGCAGATGTAGATTTGGGAATTCAGCGTATTATACAAAGTCATAACGGGATTATGAAAGTTTATTTCGCAAGTGAGCTAAATATATTTTCTAAATTCTAAATACTGATTCGAAATTCGGTCATATTTAACTGTGTGTTTCTGTTCAGTGATATATATCCCCATTCTGACTTAATTTAAAGGAATGCAAAAACAAATAAATGAAAATTTAGAATATTTGAAAAGAGATTTTTTAGAGCACAGCACGACAACTGTAAATCTACTGTCGAGTATTTTAGAAACTTAAAAATTGGTAATTATATCTGATGAAAAAAAACCCCACTATAGTATCTATTATTTCTCTTAGTGAAGAAATATGCTATTAAAAGAAAATTAATCGCCAGAGCAGAATATATTCATCAGTTACCAGATTAATTTTGCTTAGTTCCAGATACACCTTATTTCTGTATTAATCTAGATCAGTGGTACTCCATACGCGGCCCATGGGCCGCATAGATACTACTTTTTTCAAAATAGAAATTTTTACCCTCTGTAATCGCAGAATTTCTACCATTAAATGAAGTGAATATTAATTTTTGCAAATAATGGTATGAGAATACTTTTCGCAAAAACTAGTGAGCACCACAGGTCTAGATCAACATTTTGTATTCATAGATTTAGCAATAAGTACTGAGGCGCAGCAACGTGGGATCGATTCAATGAACTGTTGTAGATCGTCAATGTCAAGTTTTTTTCACGGTTCTTGCAATTTTTGTGAAAATGCTGCGGAATTGCAATATTTATAATTCCACACACGATTTCAAGTTAGTTTCAAAGATTTTCTATTAGATTCAGATTGGGTGATTGGGCTGTCCATTTCAAAAGCGGAATTTTTTTGTACGAAATCCACTGCTGGAAGAGCTCGCATGTATGCTTTTGGTCGTTATCATGATGAAACATATAGTTGCGACCACAGTTTTTCCTCCAATAAGGCAGCAAATGATCTTGCAAGATATCCTTATGCATTGCACTATTCATGTTGCCGCGGATTTCAAATAACGGATAGGCAGATTTTCCAGAAAATGCTCACCACAGCATAACGTGTCCCCAATCATGCTTCATTGTAGGAATAACATATCTCGAATCTAATTTTCTGTTTTTAGGTCGTCAGGTGTAGTGACTGCTATCACTCCCAAAAAGATTGAACGTCGATACATTGGAAAATAGTATTTGTTTTAGTTTTCACTTGACTAGTCTTTGTAATCCTTGGCAAACGCCAGTTGGGCCCTCTGATTTTAAGTAGCTTTCTTTACAAAAATCTACATATTGCAGCCGTTCGGAGGAAAGCGATTTCAAAAAATTTTGGTATATTTTCATCGATCATGACCCCCAGTTTCCGAAACCACCCTCCGTTCAAAATTGATATATATATATATATCAATATATATATATATATATATATATATATATATCTGACATATGTCACACTGTAACTCTCGTATTTAAGAACCGATTTGGATGTAATTCGGTTTGTACATAGTATATACCAATGTCTCGACCGACTTCGTTGGCCAGCTTCATCCGCCATTTTCTTTCAAAATGGCGGCCATTTAAAAATGTTAGAAAAATTTAAATTTGAAATGTGGCACCAAAAAAATTGAAAATGGAAAAATATTTTTTTCTTATGTATTTGACCTTTATACAAAGACTCCGTAGCAGGTTTTGTTTTGTCTATATCTTAAAAAATGGCTGAGTTATAGCATTTTGAATTTCTAGCGAAGCTGACATTTTGAAACGTCCTGAATTATGTCACGCGATAAAAGGCGTATTTATGAACCGATTTGGATGTAACTTCGTTTATACATAGTACAGACCAATGTCTCGACCGAGTTCGTTGGCCAGCTTCATCCGCCATTTTGTTTAAAAATGGCGGCCATTTAAAATTTTAAGAAAAATTTTAATTTGAAATGTGGAACCAAAAAATTGAAAATTGAAAAAATATTTTTTTCTTATGTGTTTGACCTCGATAAAAAGATTCGGGAGCAGTTTTTGTTTCGTCTATACCTTAAAAAATGGCTGAGTTATAGCATTTTGAATTTCTAGTGTGGCTGACATTTTGAAACGCCCTGATGTGATAACAGACGCCACGTGATAACAGACGTATTTATGAACCGATTTGGATGTACCTTGGTGTGTACATAGTACATACAAATAACTCAACCGAGTTCGTTGGCCAGCTTCATCCGCCATCTTGTTTCAAAATGGCGGCCATTAAAAAAAATTTTTTTTAATTAAATTTAAAATGAGATACCAAAATTTGGAAAATGAAAAAGAATTTTTTCGTATGTGTTTGACCTTAATACAAAGATTCCGGAACAGGTTTTTTTTCGTCTATATCTAAAAAAATGGCTGAGTTATAACATTTTGAATTTCTATTGTGGCTGACATTTTAAAACGACCTGATTTTTGTCACGCGATAACAGGCGTATTTATGAACCGATTTGAATGTAACTTGGTCTGTACATAGTACATACCAATGTCTCGACCGAGTTCGTTGGCCAGCTTCATTCGCCATCTTGTTTCAAAAGGGTTGCCATTTAAAAAAAAATGTAATTTAAAATTTAAGATGACGTATTAAAAAATTGGAAAATGAAAAATTGTTTTTATGTGTTTGGCCTTGATACAAAGATTCTGGAGCAGTTTTTGTTTCTGAAAATTTGTTCTTTTGTTTATATCTTAAAAAGTGGTTGAATTATAGCACTTTGAATTTCTATCATGGCTAACACTTTGAAACGATCTTGTATTTGTCTCGCGATACCACACGTTTTCACCTATTTCGATGGAAGAAGGCATGTGGATAGTATACATCAATATCTCGACCAAGTTCGCTGGCCAGCTTCATCAGCCATCTTGTTTCAAAATGGCGGCCATTAAATTAAAAAAAATATACATTTAAAGTGAGGTGCAAAAAAATTAGAAATTGAAAAAGGTTTCTTTCTTAAGTATTTGACCTTGATATAAGGATTCAGGAGCATGTTTTGTTTGTCTTTATCTTAAAAAATGGCTCAGATATAGCAGTTCCAATTTGAAATTTACATTTTTTACATTTTCAAATTTACATTTTGAAAAATCTGATTTTTTGCCTGCGACAGCACTCGTATATATCAACCGATTCCGATGTGAGTGAGCATGTGCACAGCAATTACTAAGGTCTCGACCAAGTTCACTGGTTAGCCTCATCCACCATGTTGTTTTAAAATGGAAGGCACTTTAAGAAATCGCCGAATTTGGCAGCCAAATATAAGTTACTTTAAATAAAAGCAGCTTGGATAAAGCTGACTAATTTCGCGAAATTCTCATTCATAATGATTTAGTATTGATAAAAATTAGTATTGAATCTCCTACATTCGGATTCCACTTAATTGAGCTTCGTGTGTTTGAATAATATAAGTTGGCTTTTTTAAAATAAGGAATATGAAAGCTACCTCTTCCTCCCGGCACTGGCCGGAAGGACTTCTTTAGGTAGCTTTCATTACCAAAAGCTACCTATTGCAGCCGTTCGGAGGAAAGCGATCTCAAAAAATGTTGGTATATTTTCATCGATCATGACCCCCACATCCCGAAACCACCCTCCGTTCAAAATTGATATATATGTATATATATCTGACCTATGTCACACTGTAAAGCTCGTAATTATGAACCGATTTCGATGTAATTCGGTGTGTACATAGTACATACCAATGTCTCGACCGAGTTCGTTGACCAGCTTCATCCGCCGTTTTGTTTCAAAATGGCGGCCATTTAAAATTAAAAAAAAAAATTAAATTTGAAATGTGGTACCAAAAAATTAAAAATAGAAAAATAATTTTTTCTTATGTATTTGACCTTTATAAAAAGAATCCGCAGAAGTTTTTGTTTCGTCTATATCTTAACAAATGGCTGAGTTGCAGCATTTTGAATTTCTAGCGTGGCTGACATTTTGAAACGTCCTGAATTTTGTCACGCGATAAAAGGCGTATTTATGAACCGATTTGGATGTAACTTCGTTTATACATAGTACATACCAATGTCTCGATCGGGTACGTTGGCCAGCTTCATCCGCCATCTTGTTTAAAAATGGCGGCCATTTAAATTTTTAAGAAAAATTTAAATTTGAAATGTGGTACCAAAAAATTGAAAATTGAAAAAATATTTTCTTCTTATGTGTTTGACCTTGATAAAAAGATCGGGAGCAGTTTTTGTTTCGTCTATATCTTAAGAAATGACTGAGTTATAGCATTTTGAATGTCTAGCGTGGCTGACATTTTGAAACGTCCTGAATTTTGTCACGTAATAACAGGCGTATTTATGAACCGATTTGGATGTACCTTGGTGTGTACATAGTACATACAAATATCTCGACAGAGTTCGTTGGCCAGCTTCATCCGCCATCTTGTTTCAAAAGTGTTGCCATTTAAAAAAAAATTTAATTTAAAATTTAAAATAAGGTATTAAAAAATTGGAAAATGAAAAAGATTTTTTTTATGCGTTTGGCCTTGATACAAAGATTCCGGAGCAGTTTTTGTTTCTGAAAATTTGTTCTTTTGTTTATATCTTAAAAAATGGTTGAATTATAGCACTTTGAATTTCTAGCATGGCTAACAATTTTAAACGATCTTGTATTTGTCACGCGATAACACACGTATTCGCCTATTTCGATGTAAGAAGGCATGTGGATAGTATACATCAATATCTCGACCAAGTTCACTGGCTAGATTCATCAGCCATCTTGTTTAAAAATGGCGGCTATTAAATTAAAAAAATATATATATTTATGAGGTGAAAAAAAAATTAGAAAATGAAAAAGGTTTCTTTCTTAAGTATTTGACCTTGATATAAGGATTCAGGAGCATTTTTTGTTTGTCTTTACTTTAAAAAATGGCTCAGATATAGCAGTTTCAATTTCTATTGTGGGTGACATTTTGAAAAATCTGATTTTTTGCATGCGATAGCACTCGTATATATCAACCGATTCCGATGTGAGTGAGCATGCGCACAGCAATTATTAAGGTCTCGACCAAGGTCACTGGTTAGCCTCATCCACCATGTTGTCTTAAAATGGCAGGCACTTTAAGAAATCGCTGAATTTGGCAGCCAAATATAAGTTACTTTAAATAAAAGCAGCTTGGATAAAGCTGACTAATTTCGCGAAATTCTCATTCATAATGATTTAGTATTGATAAAAATTAGTATTGAATCTCCTATATTCGGTTTCCACTAAATTGACTTTCGTGTGTTTAAATGATATAAGTTGGCTTTTTTAAAATAAGGAATATGAAAGCTACCTCTTCCTCCCGGCACTGGCCGGAAGGACTTTTTTACTTATGAAAGGTTTTTTAACACCGACTATTCCATAAAGTCCTACGTCACGTAAGCATCTTAACACGGTGGACCAACTTATTTCAGCAATATTTTAAGACCGTAAATGGCGGGGAATTTTCAGCGACATTTTTATGCGCGTCATCAACTGCTTTTCTCCTGATAATTCTGTCCACAAGAATAGTCAATTTCCGGGGTCCCCCGGATCTTGGCAAGTTCCGGAGGTTATGACCATCTTTATATTTTCTTTAAATATTGTTTACAGCAAGTTTTCCGATCGACAACTTTGCTGCAATCTCACGACAGGATTGTCCCTTTGGCGACAAACAAATCATTCGTTTAGGTACAATGAATTATTCAACTTTCCATTTTTGAATTTCAAATACGTTGTTCACGTTGATTAATTAAGAAACACGGACAAAAAAATACTTTACCGATAGCAAAAACTGACGGATGACGAATGGCAGGAAACTTTTGCACACGCGAATTTCTTGCATCAAGTATCTTCAGTATCCAATTAAATTGATCACGTGGTCAGAGGTAATTTGCTTATTCCTAAATTTTTTAACAATTGTGCTTCTTCTTCGCTGAAACATTCTGTCAACCAAATCAAAGAAACTAACTGGCCGGAAACTTTTGACCGCCACTGTATATATATATATATATATATATATACATATACACTGCTCAAAACAATTAAACGATATTTGAAGTTTTATATAAAATAAAGATATAAACGAATTTTTTTTTGCCGAAAATAGAAGAAGAGAATCACAAATGCAAAATTTTCTGGTTTTCAAACTGTGGAGTATGCAAATTTTGAGTTCGACGTCAAAAACGTCGCTTCAGCGGCAGCGAATGAAATTTGACTTTCAACTGGATAAAAGAGAATGAAGACAAGGATGATCGGCATTCAGTGATTGCTTTGTTTCGATGAGTACGATGCCTCAGCGAAGTCATTTGACAGATTCAGAAGCTTTGAGAATTTTTGGTAGGTTAGAAGGGGGCCAAACTCAAGCGGAAGTAGCGCAAGCCATTGGAGTGTCACAAAGTGTCATTTCCAGGATCTGGAACCGTTTTTTGGAGAGTGGATGTGCAGGCCGAAGACCAGGGCAAGGTCGTAGATGGGCTACAACGCCCAATGAAGATCGGTAGTTAGCGTTAACAGCTCGGAGACACCGAACCATGAACGCTACTCTTCTCCAACAACACCTTCGCTCGGCTACAGGCACCACGATTTCAACTCAGACTGTCCGAAACCGGCTCCATGCTGTAGGTCTGTATGCTCGCCGACCGATGGTATGTGTTAGATTAACATCAAGGCATCGTCGCGACCGCAGGGAGTGGGCAACCGAGCATGTCAACTGGAGGAGAAATGAATGGAGCAATATTCTGTTTTCTGACGATTCCCGTTTTTCTGTGCATCCGGATAATAGGCGTATTTTCATCTGGAGGGACCGTGGCAGTAGGAATAATCCTGCGTTCGTGCACGAAAGTGTCGGATTTGGCGGTGGAGGAGTGTTGGTGTATGGTGGCATCTCCATTGACGGGTGCACTGACCTCTACATCATTCGAGATGGAGCTCTGACTGGTCGCCGATATAGGGATGAGATCCTCAAACCTATTGTAGTCCCTTACGCTGCAGCAATCGGAGATAACTTCATTTTAATGGACGATAACTGCAGGCCACATCGTGCAAACCTGGTGGAGGATTTCCTTTTCGAGGAAGGAATCGTTCGAATGGAATGGCCAGCGTGTTCTCCAGACATGAATCCAATCGAGCACGTTTGGGACGCTCAAGGAAGACGAGTTTCTGGCCGCCAACAACCCCCACAAACTCTCCAAGAACTGGAAAGAGCTCTTCTGGAAGAGTGGGGCAGAATACCCCAACTCGTCATTAATAGCCTCATTGAGTCCATGCCTCAAAGGTGTTCAAAGTTGCTGGCCGCCCATGGAAACCATACCCCCTACTGAAAATGATTTTCTTTGAAGAAAACACTTTTTCTTATTCTTTTTTTCTCATATGCAAAAATTGTGTTTTTTTCCTTTAGTACACAAATGCGCAATAAAATGCATTTTTTTCTGCCAAACATGTGTAATTTATTCTCATATAACCTACTATGTCTGTCGACCATGTATCAATCAGCTAAACAGTTTACCAGATACAAAATCCACCTAAAACTGCAATATCCTTTAATTGTTTTGAGCAGTGTATATATATATATATATATATATATATATCTGATATTTGTCACACTGTAACTCTTGTATTTATTAACCGATTTGGATGTAACTTCGTGTATACATAGTACTTACGAATGTCTCGACCGACTTCGTTAGCCAGCTTCATCCGCCATCTTGTTTCAAAATGGTGGTCATTTAAATTTAAATTAAAAAAAATTAATTTGAAATGTGGTACCAAAAATTTGAAAATTAAAAAATATTTTTTTCTTATGTGTTTGACCTTGATACAAAGATTCGGAGCAGTTTTGGATTCGTTTATATCTTCAAAAATGTCTGAGTTATAGCACTTTGAATTTCTATCGTGGCTGACAATTTGAAACGACCTGATTTTTGTCACGCGATAACAGGCATATTTATGAACCAATTTGGATGTTCCTTGGTGTATACATAGCACATACAAATGTCATGACGAGTTCGTTGGCTAGCTTCATCCGCCATCTTGTTTAAAAATGGCGGCTATTTAAATTTAAAAAAAATTCTTTTAATTTGAAATGTGGTACCAAAAATTGAAAATTAAAAAATATATCTTTCTTATGTGTTTGACCTTGATACAAATATTCCGGAGCAGTTTTTGTTTCATTTATATCTTTAAAAATGGCTGAGTTATAGCACTTTGAATTTCTAGCGTGGCTGACATTTGGAAACGACCTGATTTTTGTCACGCAATAACAGGCGTATTTATGAATCGATTTGGATGTACCTTGGTGTGTACATAGTACATACCAATGTCTCGACCGAGTTCGTTGGCCAGCTTCATTCGCCATCTTGTTTTAAAAGGGCTGCCATTAAAAAAAATTAAATTTAAAATGAAGTATCAAAAAATTGGAAAAAGAAAAAGATTTTTTTTTTATGTGTTTGACCTTGATACAAAGATTCCGGAGATATTTTTGTTTCGTCAATATCTTAAAAAATGATTGAATTATAGTACTTTGACTTTTTAGCATGGCTGATATTTTGAAACGATCTGATATTTGTCATGTGATAAGACGCGTATTTATTGACCTATTTCGATGTAAGAAGACATGTGGATAGTATATAGCAATGTCTTGCCCAAGTTCACTGGCCAGCTTTATCAGCCATCTTGAAATTAATACAGGGGTTTTTCGATCATATAGATTACAATGGTGATGAAAGTAATTTGTATGTTCCATTTATAATTTCTTAATAATTATGCTATTAAATAATAATTAATATTAAACAAACATATTAATGTAAAATAAGCATGCGTGTTATGTTTGGAACTTTTACAAAGCATCATATGAAACAAAAAGTAATGCTGTATATTAATTACTGTGCGAGTTATGCCTGAATATCGGACGTTTATGTTTAAAATTAGCTGTTTCATTTTTCAATAATTTATAACTCACTAACTTATTATTAAAAATAGATTCCAATTTCAATTTACCCTTTGTTTAGCTCTTAAATATGTAAAAAATATGATGGTGTTGGTATTGAACTTTTAAAAGTTAAGTTCAATTTTAACGGGTAGACGACCCCTTATGACAAAATAAACCAAAAACAATTATAAAACAAAAACTTTATATTAATTAAATTTGTATTTTTCTTTTGTTCGTGCATTAATTAGAACTGTAGTTACAACCATCATTAAGGCAGTAATTACATAAAATGCATTATGTTATTATGCCTTTATGTTTTTGAAATAATACGGGATTTGTATTTGTTACTGAAGATTATTAGTTCTCCATTGAAAATATGCAATGAAACAGTTATACTTTTTATTATTTTTAACTCAATCATACTGATTGCTAAAGATATAAAACGTCTTGAAAATTTTCCAACTCAGTGAAAAACTGTTCAGACCGGCAGTCGAACCCAAGACCTTAGTCTTAAATTGTCAACGCTCTGTCCGTTGAACTACCTGGACAGGCAGCCAATGATATATTTACCAATCAGTATGTTTGAGTAAAAGATAAGAAAATGTTATCCATATATCCATAGTTCCATTACCGACGATATTTTTTGTTGAGCAGGCTACAAGGCAGACCAGATGTTATTGCCAAAAAGGTTGTCTCAGTAAATTGTGCTGCTCGGTTGTCGGTCCAGGTAGCTTGAGCCAGAGCAGAGCGTTGGCAATTTAAGCAAATGTTCTTGGTTTTGTTTCCCGGCCTGGACACTCTCTCACTAACAAGGGAATCACTAAACATGGTGCTCATTGATTTCGACGATTTTAAAGTTTGTTGTAGACTTCTTATCCCTAACTATGATAGGCATAGGATTTCTTTAAATGCGTCGTAGATTTTGAGAAATTTGGAGTCAAAGTTCAGCATACGTTTCAAATACCTGTTAATTTGCTCATCTCAACGCAGACTTCGTCGTGTCGTGGTATATTGCTCACACGCTGGTCCAGTGTTGCCAGATTGAGGACTTTTTAAATTCAGATTATTTGACTGTCACCACTTTTTTAAAATAGTATGATTCACTTATTTTTCAGAATTTTTATTCTTTTTTTAAATAGGTCGAATATTTCTATTTCAAAAAAGTCCTTCCGGCCAGTGCCGGGAGGAAGAGGTAGCTTTCATATTCCTTATTTTAAAGAAGCCAACTTATATTCTTCAAACACACGAAACTCAATTAATTGGAAACCGAATGTAGGAGATTCAATACTAATTTTTATCAATACTAAATCATTATGAATGAGAATTTCGCGAAATTAGTCAGCTTTATCCAAGCTGCTTTTATTTAAAGTAACTTATATTTGGCTGCCAAATTCGGCGATTTCTTAAAGTGCCTGCTATTTTAAGACAACATGGTGGATGAGGCTAACCAGTGAACTTGGTCGAGACCTTAGTAATTGCTGTGCACATGCTCACTCACATCGGAATCGGTTGATTTATACGAATGCTGTCGCAGGGAAAAAATCAGATTTTTCAAAATGTCACCCACGTTAGAAATTGAAACTGCTATATCTGAGCCATTTTTTAAAATAAAGACAAACAAAAAATGCTCCTGAATCCTTATATCAAGGTCAAAGACTTAAGAAAGAAACCTTTTTGAATTTCTAATTTTTTTGCACCTCACTTTAAATATATATATTTTTTAATTTAATGGCCGCCATTTTGAAAAAAGATGGTTGATGAAGCTGGCCAGCGAACTTGGTCGAGATATTGATGTATACTATCCACATGCCTTCTTCCATCGAAATAGGCGAATACGTGTGGTATCTCGAGACAAATACAAGATCGTTTCTAAGTGTTAGCCATGATAGAAATTCAAAGTGCTATAATTCAACCACTTTTTAAGATATAAACAAAACAACAAATTTTCAGAAACAAAAACTGCTCCAGAATCTTTGTATCAAGGCCAAACACATAAAAAAATCTTTTTCATTTTCCAATTTTTTTAATATCTCATTTTAAATTTTAAATTACATTATTTTTAATGGCAACCCTTTTGAAACAAGATGGCGAATGAAGCTGGCCAACGAACTCGGTCGAGACATTGGTATGTACTATGTACAGACCAAGTTACATTCAAATCGGTTCATAAATACGCCTGTTATCGCGTGACAAAAATCAGGTCGTTTTAAAATGTCAGCCACAATAGAAATTCAAAATGTTATAACTCAGCCATTTTTTTTAGATATAGACGAAACAAAACCTGTTCCGTAATCTTTGTATTAAGGTCAAACACATACGAAAAAACTCTTTTTCATTTTCCAATTTTTTGGTATCTCATTTAAAATTAAATTTTTTTTTTTAAATTTTTTAAATGGCCGCCATTTTGAAACAAGATGGCGGATAAAGCTGGCCAACGAACTCGGTTGAGTTATTTGTATGTACTATGTACACACCAAGGTGCATCCAAATCGGTTCATAAATACGTCTGTTATCACGTGGCAAATATCAGGGCGTTTCAAAATGTCAGCCCCACTAGAAATTCAAAATGCTATAACTCAGCCATTTTTTAAGATATAGACGAAACAAAAACTGATCCCGAATCTTTTTATCGAGGTCAAACACATAAGAAAAAAATATTTTTTCAATTTTCAATTTTTTGGTACCACATTTCAAATTTAAATTTTTCTTAAAATTTTAAATGGCCGCCATTTTTTAAAAAAATGGCGGATGAAGCTGGCCAACGAACTCGGTCGAGACATTGGTCTGTACTATGTATAAACGAAATTACATCCAAATCGGTTCATAAATACGCCTTTTATCGCGTGACAAAATTCAGGACGTTTCAAAATGTCAGCTTCGCTAGAAATTCAAAATGCTATAACTCAGCCATTTTTTAAGATATAGACGAAACAAAAACTGCTACGGAGTCTTTGTATAAAGGTCAAATACATAAGAAAAAAAAATTTTCCATTTTCAATTTTTTGGTACCACATTTCAAATTTAAAATTTTTTTTAAATTTTTAAATGGCCGCCATTTTGAAACAAAATGGCGGATGAAGCTGGACAACGCACTCGGTCGAGACATTGGTATGTACTATGTACACAGCGAATTACATCCAAATCGGTTAATAAATACGAGAGTTACAGTGTGACATAGGTCAGATATATTGATTTGGTTTCTATTAATACACAGCATATTTTCCAACAAATTGCTAAATTACAAAAAAAAACTACGTTATTACATATGTAGACAAATCTCCTAATAATTATGCTATTATTTGTAAATCTTATTATCACCAACTTCTTACAAATTGTATTTCTTCTAATAAGTCATTTAAAAAAAGTCCTTCCGGCCAGTGCCGGGAGGAAGTGGTAGCTTTCATATTCCTTATTTTAAAAAAGCCAACTTATATTATTCAAACACACGAAGCTCAATTTAGTGGAAACCGAATATAGGAGATTCAATACTAGTTTTTATCAATACTAAATCATTATGAATGAGAATTTCACGAAATTAGTGAGCTTTATCCAAGCTGCTTTTATTTAAAGTAACTTATATTTGGCTGACAAATTCGGCGATTTCTTAAAGAGCCTGCCATTTTAAGACAACATGGTGGATGAGGATAACCAGTGAACTTGGTCGAGACCTTAGTAATTGCTGTGCACGTGGTCACTCACATCGGAATCGGTTGATATATACAAGTGCTGTCGCAGGCAAAAAATCAGATTTTTCAAAATGTCACCCACATTAGAAATTGAAACTGCTATATCTGAGCCATTTTTTAAGATAAAGACAAACAAAAAATGCTCCTGAATCCTTATATCAAGGTCAAATACTTAAGAAAGAAACCTTTTTGATTTTCTAATTTTCTTGCACCTCACTTTAAATATTTTTTTTTATTTATTTAATGGCCGCCATTTTGAAACAAGATGGCTGATGAAGCTGCCCAGCGAACTTGGTCGAGATATTGATGTATACTATCCACATGCCTTCTTACATCGAAATAGGCGAATGCGTGTGTTATCGCGTGACAAATACAAGATCGTTTCAAAATGTTAGCCATGCTAGAAATTCAAAGTGCTATAATTCAACCATTTTTTAAGATATAAACAATAGAACAAATTTTCAGAAACAAAAACTGCTCCGGAATCTTTGTATCAAGGCCAAACACATAAAAAAAATCTTTTTAATTTTCCAATTTTTTAATACCTCATTTTAATTTTTAAATTTAATTTTTTTAATGGCAAACCTTTTGAAACAAGATGGCGAATGAAGCTGGCAAACGAACTCGGTCGAGACATTGGTATGTACTATGTACAGACCAAGTTACATCCAAATCGGTTCATAAATACGCCTGTTATCGCATGACAAAAATCAGGTCGTTTTAAAATGTCAGCCACAATAGAAATTCAAAATGCTATAACTCAGCCATTTTTTTAGATATAGACGAAACAAAAACTGTTCCGGAATCTTTGTATTAAGGTCAAACACATACGAAAAAATCTTTTTCATTTTCCAATTTTTTGGTATCTCATTTTAAATTTAAAATTTTTAAAATTTTTGTAATGGCCGCCATTTTGAAACAAGATGGCGGATGAAGCTGGCCAACGAACTCGGTCGAGATATTTGTATGTACTATGTACACACCAAGGTACATCCAAATCGGTTCATAAATACGTCTTTTATTGCGTGACAAAATTCAGGATGTTTCAAAATGTCAGCCACGCTAGAAATTCAAAAGTCCTTCCGGCCAGTGCCGGGAGGAAGAGGTAGCTTTCATAATCCTTATTTTAAAAAAGCCAACTTATATCATGCAAACACACGAAGCTCAATTTAGTGGAAACCGAATATAGGAGATTCAATACTAATTTTTATCAATATAATGAATGAGAATTTCGCGAAATTAGTCAGCTTTATCCAAGCTGCTTTTCTTTAAAGTAACTTATATTTGGCTGCCAAATTCGGCAATTTCTTAAAGTGCCTGTCATTTTAATACAACATGGTGGATGAGGCTAAGCAGTGAACTTGGTCGAGACCTTAGTAATTGCTGTGCACATGCTCACTCACATCGGAATCGGTTAATATATAGGAGTGCTGTCGCATGCAAAAAATCAGATTTTTCAAAATGTCACCCACAATAGAAATTGAAACTGCTATATCTGAAAGGTAAACACAAACAAAAAATGCTCCTGAATCCTTATATCAAGATCAAATACTTAAGAAAGAAACTTTTTTCAATTTCTAATTTTTTTGCACCTCACTTTAAATATATATATATTTTTTAATTTAATGGTCGCCATTTTGAAACAAGATGGCTGATGAATCTGGCCAGAGAATTTGGTCGAGGTGTTGATGTATACTATTGACATGCCTTCTTACATCGAAATAGGCGAATACGTGTGTTATCGCATGACAAATACAAGATCGTTTCAAAATGTTAGCCATGCTAGAAATTCAAAGTGCTATAAATCAACCATTTTTTAAGATATCAACAAAAGAACAAATTTTCAGAAACAAAAACTGCTCCGGAATCTTTGTATCAAGGCCAAACACATAAAAAAAAATCTTTTTCATTTTCCAATTTTTTAATACCTCATTTTGAATTTTAAATTTAATTTTTTTTAAATGACAACCCTTTTGAAACAAGATGGCGAATGAAGCTGGCCAACGAACTCGGTCGAGACATTGGTATGTACTATGTACAGACCAAGTTACATGCAAATAGGTTCATAAATACGCCTGTTATCGCGTGACAAAAATCAGGTCGTTTTAAAATGTCAGCCACAAGAGAAATTCAAAATGCTATTACTCAGCAATTTTTTTTAGATATAGACGAAAGAAAAACTGTTCCGGAATCTTTGTATTTTGTCAAACACATACAAAAAAATCTTTTTCATTTTCCAATTTTTTGGTATCTCATTTAAATTTTTAATTTTTTTAAATGGCCGCCATTTTGAAACAAGATGGCGGATGAAGCTGGCCAACGAACTCGGTCGAGATATTTGTATGTACTATGTACACACCAAGGTACATCCAAATCGGTTCATAAATACGCCTGTTATTACGTGAGGAAAATCAGGACGTTTCAAAATATCAGCCACGCTAGAAATTCAAAATGCTATAACTCAGCCATTTCTTAAGATATAGACGAAACGAAAACTGCTCCTGAATCTTTTTATCAAGGTCAAACACATAAGAAGAAAATATTTTTTCAATTTTCAATTTTTGGTACCACATTTCAAATTTAAATTTTTCTTAAAAATTTAAATGGCCGCCATTTTGAAACAAAATGGCGGATGAAGCTGGTCAACGAACTCGGTCGAGAGATTGGTATGTACTATGTACACACTGAATTACATCCAAATCGGTTCATAAATACGCCTTTTATCGCGTGACAAAATTCAGGACGTTTCAAAATGTCAGTCACGCTAGAAATTCAAAATGCTATAACTCAGCCATTTTTTAAGATATAGACGAAACAAAATCTGCTCCGAAATCTTTGTATAAAGGTCAAATACATAAGAGAAAAATATTTTTCCATTTTCAATTTTTTGGTACCACATTTCAAATTTTAAATTTTTTAAAAAGTTTTAAATGGCCGCCATTTTGAAACAAAATGGCGGATGAAGCTGGCCGACGACCTCGGTCGAGAGATTGGTATGTACTATGTACATACCGAATTACATCCAAATTGGTTCATAAATACGCCTTTTATCGCGTGACAAAATTCAGGACGTTTCAAAATGTCAGCCACGCTAGAAATTCAAAATGCTATAACTCAGCCATTTTTTAAGATATAGACGAAACAAAAACTGCTCCGGAATCTTTGTATAAAGGTCAAATACATAAGAAAAAAATATTTTTCCATTTTTAATTTTTTGTTACCACATTTCAAGTTTTAAATTTTTTAAAAAATTTTAAATGGCCGCCATTTTGAAACAAAGCGGCGGATGAAGCTGGCCAACGAACTCGGTCGAGACATTGGTATGTACTATGTACACACCGAATTACATCGAAATCGGTTCATAATTACGGGAGTTACAGTGTGACATAGGTCAGATATATATATATATATATATATATATATATATATATCAATTTTGAACGGAGGGCGGTTTCGGGGTCTGGGGGTCATGATCGATGAAAATATACCAAAATTTTTTGAAATCGCTTTCCTCCGAACGGCTGCAATAGGTAGCTTTTTTGTAAAGAAAGCTACCTAAAATGCTATAACTCAGCCATTTTTTAAGATATAGACGAAACAAAAACTGCTCCGGAATCTTTGTATAAAGGTCAAATACATAAAGGAAAAATATTTTTTCAATTTTTCAATTTTTTGAACCATATTTCAAATTAAATTTTTCTTAAAAATTTAAATGGCCGCCATTTTTAAAGAAGATGGCGGATGAAGCTGCCCAATGAACTCGGTCGAGACATTGGTATGTACTATATATAAACGAAGTTACATCCAAATCGGTTCATAAATACGCCTTTTATCGCGTGACAAAATTCAGGACGTTTCAAAATGTCAGTCACGCTAGAAATTCAAAATGCTATAACTCAGCCATTTTTTAAGATATAGACGAAACAAAAACTGCTCCGGAATCTTTGTATAAAGGTGAAATACATAAGAAAAAAATATTTTTCAATTTTCAATTTTTTGGTACCACTTTTCAAATTTTAAATTTTTAATAAATTTTTAAATGGCCGCCATTTTGAAACAACATGGCGGATGAAGCTGGCCAACGAACTCGGTCGAGACATTGGTATTTACTATGTACACACCGAATTACATCGAAATCGGGATAGTTACAGTAAATAGGATAGTTACAGTGTGACACATGTCATATATATATATATATATATATATATGGATATATATATATATATATATATATATATATATATATAAATTTTGAACGGAGGGTGGTTTCGGGGTCTGGGGGTCATGATCGATGAAAATATACCAAAATTTTTTTAAATCGCTTTCCTCCGAACGGCTGCAATAGGTAGCTTTTTGTAATGAAAGCTACCTAAAACTAATGAAAATGTAATTGTAAATAATCGTAAAATTCGAAGTTATTATAAACTATTAAATATTTTATCTACTAACTTTAATTATCCATATTTAGTTCTTATTCCCAAATTTCATAAAACTTCAATTAAATTTAGGACTGTAACTATTGGTTGCAATACATATAATAATAAAGCCAATAAACTTCTCTTAAAAATTCTTAATCAATTATATGTACTTACTACAAACAATGATAATACACATTGTATAAAAAATAGCTATCAACTTGTCAATATTTTAAGAAATCTTCATTGTGTATATAATATAACAACATATGACTTCAAAGATCTTTTTAATAATATAGACCTATTAGATTTACATAAAATTATAAATGCATTATTTAAAAAGTATTATAAAAAACTGGAATTACCATCTAATATTGATATTGCATATTTTAAATCTTTAACTAACTTCATTATCTATAATAATTATATCTTGCAAGATAACACTTTATATTTACAGCATGTCGGTATACCACAAGGCGGTTGTACATCCAGTTTACTCTCAGACTTATACTTATATCATTATGAACGTAATTTTACTAATAATAATCTACATTTATATCGTTATATTGATGACATAATTTTAATTGATACTGATCATTCTGCAATTACTCCATTTCCAGTAGATTATCCCACTAATTTGGAATTAACGGAAAACCTTTTATCTAACAATACAATTAACTTCTTAGATCTTAAAATTACAATAAAAGACAACAAAACAATCACAGATTTATATGACAAACGTAAAGAATTTAAATTCAAAGTTAATACATTTACAAATTTTAAATCTTGTCTACATCATTCTGTATTTCGAAATATAATACTTAATCATTTATATAGAATAAAATGTTTATGTTCTTCTCCTCTAATTAACAATAATATTAAAAAACTAATTTATGATGCATTAAATAATGGTTTTCCAAAAAAATTCATATATTCATTAATATACAATTAGTATTTTTCTTACATGATCTTTTAAAACAAATTAACACATGCTAAACAAAATTACAAAAAAATTATAAAATAAAAAAATCTCTATAAAAAAAATAAAAATTGTAAAATAACATAAAAAAATTATTATAGGTTGGATGGGTGGGTAGATGTTAGAGTACGGAGGAGGGTGGTGTTGTCTGGATAATACGCAATGGTTAATTTATTAAAAAAAGAAAAATGGGGCTTTTGTATTATTACTATATTTTTGATACGTATTTTATAAGGATGTTGATTTGATATTTTATATGTAATTGGTGAATTTCATTAATTATTAGCTTTATTATTGTTTAATCTTATTTACAATCATTTGTTATAAATTTTAATTTAATAAGGACAATATCATATTAATTACTAATAGTATGCCATTTTTATAGTGATTAATATACATATAAGTATATTTAATATAAATAAAGTTATACTGTATGGATTAAAATTGGGTAATTATATTTATTATTATTCCTCTATTCTTATTAATAATTTAATATTTATTTATTTTCACTTAGTGTTATATAATTTATTATCGGTTTATTGTTTTTGAATGTCCCACATTCATACTTTTAGGATTTTTATGGATGTATAAAATAATCCACACACTATATTTGTGCTTTTTAGGTAATTGGAATTTAAGTATCAGTTCACCTTCTTTATACTACCATATGTTTTTTATTTCCTGTTCATTTTATAATTATCTTATATATAATAGTTTTTACTAAAGATTTTTATATTTTTAATAATTATTTATATTAATTATTAATGAATTTATTTTGTTTTATAGCATATAGCTATATGCTATATATTATCGATGTTCTAGAATTATTTAAATTCTTAGTGTAGTTTAAATAAATTTGCTAATAGAATATTTTGTATGCTTTTTAAATTTTATTAACAATAGTTTTTTTTAAATACATTGTGTGGTTTATATTCAGTTTATAATTATCTATATATAAGGATATGTTTGGTTTTGCTGTTAATAAAACAAATGTTACATTCAATTGCTTATAACTGAAGCAAGTCTTTTGACAATTAAATCATAAAAGTAATACTAGATGGCAGCACCACAATTTGTGTATTTTTTTTTTTTTTTTTTTTTGATAAGTTCTAGATTTACTTATTCCAGCTACATTTAAGTTATAATTTACTACACCAGGGGGAATTTTTAGCTAAATTTTGACGATATGGTTTAACGGTTTTTAATTAATTTAATAGTGCATTTTAATTATGTAATTACTTTCTATTTATATTATTTTATATTATATTAAAAGTTATTTAACATTTATTTCAATATGTATTAACTGCATCCTATGGTATCAATTACTGTGATTTCTTAACTGTTTTATTAACCTTAATCTTTACGATATGGGTGCCATGTGCGCGTGGATTTATTCTAAAATATTAATCGGTATGGTGTTTATTATTTCATTTTATATACTATAAATATTTAAATAGGTTTTATTGTTTTTTCCATTTCATATTATTTGTTTCTATTCTGTTTTCATTTTTAATCAATTCACTTGATTTTAATGGTTGTTAGGGCACAGGGGAAAATAACTTTTAGCTTTAGCTTATTTTTCCCACAGAAAACGACCATTTTGCTTATATCATTGAATTCTGTGCCCTTGAAAACGTAATTCAATATATAAGCATTTCCATTATTTGTCGGTGTCCACTTTCTTATTTTTCTTCCATAATAATTCTTATAAATAATTTAATCTTTTTTTTTATATACTTACAGCTTTAATTCATAATATTACGGTTTTTGATGGTGGTAGGTTATGTTTAATTATTGGTTATATATTAGCATTCAAATTACTATGATGCATTTGCGCAAGTAATTATGAATGTATGCTTTTTACGATGTTTTTAAATATCTTTTCATTTTGAATGTCAATAATTCATTTTGAAGTATTTTTCCCTTTTGGTATCTATATATATAAAAGAAAGTCTGGATTTTGTATTAATCAACGCGCAGCCAAAACTACTGAACCTAAAATCTTGAAAATTGGGGTAAAAATATTTCTTATGACAAAGAGTGCCGCTAAGAAAGGATTTTCTAAAATTCCACCCCTAAGGGGGATAAAAAAGAGAACGAACTTTTAAAAAATTCCTTAAAAATCTGATTTTATAGGTAGTTTTCAACTGATGACATATTTTGGTGTATTTTTGTAAGCAGAATCGAATGGTACTAATCAAACTCTTTTAAGTCCAATAGTTCGTGTGATATTTCATATTTTTCTAATTTGGCAATGTCTTTGGCGCCAAAACCTCGAAATATCGAACATTACAAGTGATATTTCATCCATATTCATTCCTATTGTATATCCGTTGCTGTAGCAACGGAAGAAATTCAAATTGTATCTTTTTGTTAATTCTTTTGGTTAAGAAATTAAAACGGCTATATGAGTTTGAAAAATAAAATAAATACAATCATCTTGAAAAAAAGAAAAAAATACATCGATTTCATTTAAAATACAAGGAAGCGATCCACTTAGAAATTAACATTATAAAACAAAATATTTAAAAATTAAAGCAATGTTTGTACGACTTTAAAAATTTTGTGGTACTTACATCCGGGCAATGTCAGATACAACTGCGCCAAGCATGGCAATTACATTAATTACAGCAACCCTTATTTTTTGTCCATTTGATAGTTTATTTAGTATAGTTCTAAATTAATTTTATTATTATAATTTTTTTTATTATAGTTTATAGTATGTAGTTTTATGTTATATATTTTATTTATTTATTTACTTAAAACAATTTGCATTTTTAACAAGGTTATGCATTTAAGAATGTTAAATTACTTTTTTGAACGTAAATGGCAAACGATAAACAAGATTGGCAATAGTCAACCATTTTTGGCGATCTATCTCATGGTCCGAATAATGTATTACTTTTTTTCAATGGAAGAAATTAGAATTGAAATAATACATCGCGATTTATCACTTGCTCCTGGATAAGAAGAAAAAATGGGTGCTTTTATATCAGCCATATCCGTATGTAAATATCGCCATTAGCATTTTTAAAATTGCCAATAGCAGTAGTTACATAATCGCGTATGTAAATTAAAAACAGTTCTTTGTTTTAAGTTATGGCATTATTTCCTATTGTTTTACTTTTCATCTTTTTCAATGACATTAGTGTAAAGCATGTATTATAAATGAAATGAGTGAAATGTTTTTATTTTGAATGAAAATAATAAAACTAGAAAATAGGAATTCTGCTTTTTCAGAATTTAGTGTTGTCCCGATTAAAAAAAAAATGTATATATAAATAGTACAAAGCATATTTCAATTTTAAGACTTAAAGCACACACTTTTATTTTATGTAAAATGACGTCATTCGAATCCGCTTAAGAATTCCACATTTACGATCCACTTTTAACCATCTACAGTAAAGCATGCATAGGATGTCACTATCGCAAAATAATACACAAATGCAGCAAAAACATGTCGTCATTAAAGAAACTCGGCTGAAAAAAAACGGCTACGTAATGATTCATAGGCCTTCATTTGTTTGTAACATTAATATAGACGATTTTAGTCGTGACGTCAGTCCTGACGTTTTGGTTGGAAACTGACACCAAACAAACGGTTGCTATGTTGTATTTTCTATTTTGTTTGTGCGTTGCAGCTATATCTTATATCTATATCTCAAATCTAAATGTTTTAATACTTGATATGTATTAGTAACATTTTCCAAGATTTATATTTAAAAAGAAATGACGCATAGCAACCGTTTGTTTGGAGTCACTTTCCAACCAAGACGTCATGAATGACGTCAAACTGAAAGCGTCTATAGATACTTCAAATTAAATATAGTTTATAATAGCTCCATGTTTTAACACAAATTTTTCGTTTATATTTTTTTTCAAAATAGCACGTATTTTAATTACATTTTCCTTCGGTTGTTATGAGAACATGGCAACAAAAAGATATAATTGCTATTTTTCAGCTATTTTCCCTTTACTTTCTACATAAATGGAGTACTTGAGTTGCCAAAATTAGACAAATGGTGCTGAAAACTACAAAAAAAAATTAATATTTAAAAAATAAATGGAGATACAGTTTTCAAACAAATTGCATTTAAAAGTACTTTTTATTCACAATACGACGGTATAAAAATGGAAAATGTGCGATGTTTAGAAATTAAAAAAATTGCTATAGCGTATTTAATCTCATTGCTTTGATTTACGCCAGGCTTCTGTAAGGTAACGTTATTTTTTGAAGACGACACAAAATAAGCTGGGAGAAAGAAATAGCATACCCGTACCCAGGGCTCACAGCGTTCCTAAAAGTTTCACACTTTGTTACCACTATTTTAAAATGATAATCTTTATTGTATAATTCTATCATAGATGATAAAAGAATCTACCACAAGGAATTTTCATTTAAAATACTGGTAGCAAAATGCGAAAATTTTAGGAACGCTGCGAACCCTGCGTACCGGGGGCTAATAAGAATAAGATATGGAAACAATCTTTGTTGATTTATTACTTGCGCCCGGCTAACATAAAATTTCACAAAAGCCATATATTCACCTTTCTTTGGGTAGTTGTTCAGGGAATTTCAGGTTAATCTTCCGTAATCGGATACGTCATCAATCGGTGTATTAATTACAATGTTGAAAGCATCGTTTATGTATGAAGCGAAAACTTAATGATGAATTCTATTACAGAAAATCGTATCATCATCATCTACTACATATTTAAAACGGAAATTTGCATTTTATTCCTATTCTTTATAATAATTTGATAGGCTATGCCACTGTTAGTTAGGTAATGTTTTTGGAACCGTTTTTATGCATACACACAGTGTTCTACGTTGCTTAGTTTTAGTTATAGAGCTATTGGAAAAGCTATACAGAAAGGTGAACGCAATTATGAAAGATACATCTACTGTAATTATATAAAATGCAAATTTGCTTTTCCTTCCACCCGTTTATAATTTGAGTTTTGCTGGATGTATTTTGATGGGGCTTATACCGTTAGTTAGATTATTTTTTGTGGATGGTTGGTACTTCTTACATGGATCGTACTTCTCTGTAGCGAAGTTTCCTTCTGGATTATTGTTTTTCTGAAGCACAAACTTGGCAACAAATCAGATTGCAGAAAATTAAATTACAAGAGAAAGTTCCAAAATTAGGTGAACCCGAATGTGACAAAACATAATGTTCTACGTTGCTTAATTAAATAATTATTGGTAAATATCTAAATCAGATGAACCCAATTTCGAAATATTGTTTTTTTTAAGGTTCCGCTGAATCAATTTTCACGGGATTAAAACTGTTAATTAGATTATTTTTATGAAATGTTTCAGTACGTTTTCCAGTTTAAAAGATCCTGCTAAGTGGATTTCGATGGAAATTGCTCGGTTAGTTAATTTTTCAGTGAATGCTTTAGTATAAAGCACATATCATTGGCTTGGTGTTGCTTGGTCGTCAGGTTGCTTGATTATAGAATTAAGGCTGAATGTTTTAGAATCAGGCGAACCAAATTATGCACGATTAGCCTTTTCAGTATGTCCAATTAACAGATTCTGATGAGACTTGCATTGATAATTTTTCATGAACCCTTTTAATATATTACATATTATTCTATCGTTCTTCACCGAATACTACACTAAATGATCAACGAAAGAAGTTGGCCCTTAACAGCCTAAATTTTGTATGGCTCAAAAGATATAATAGCGTAATAACGTTCATATTATTTTCACCAATTAGATTGGGCATTCCAGGTAAATGTCCATATTGTTTTAAAACGCATGATCAAATTCGCAGATATATTTCGTTTGATTTAAGGTTTCTTTAGAAAAACTGACCAGCGTAGCGGGCGTTAGGCTGCTAGTCTTATATATATTCATATATATTCCCAGGTCGCTAAATGATTTAGCAATCTTTTAAATATTATACGCTTAGATAATTGCTGCAATAGCGCACTGTCTATGTGTATTATCAATATGATTTCTACTATGTAGTTATCTGATACCTTTTTTAGGATTCCATTAATTTTTTCATTCCTATCATTGCATTCCTTTATTTAATGTTATATAATTTTCTAGTTATGATTTTATCTGTATTTTCTTGTGGTTAGTATACGATATTGTCCTATATATTCTCTATTTATGCTATAGCTTTACATAATTCTGAAGAGAGATCATTTTATATCTTTACATCAATATGGTAGTAATAATTATTTCTGTTCATAGATTTAATGTTAATATGCTTTAGAAGTTTAAATTCATATTACTTTGATCTGAGAAATTAATTGGGAATGCGTTTTGGATGTCTTTGCAAGGTTAATGTTGTTCTGGGATTTGATGTTAGATGCGGATCTTTTTTTGCCTTACTTGTTATCAATGGGTCCAGTGGTATCTTGCTTTTTTGTCTACGAAATAAGGGTTATCATTATTTGGTTATGGTAAATTTGAAGATTGTTTTTATGTTCTGCTTCTATTATTGTAAATATTGTATATATTATTCTTACTCAAGATTTATTATTTATTCAAGACTATTTTAATTAAATAATTAATTTTTATATTATTAAATTTTCTTTTTTTATGGCAATTATTGCTTTTTCCAAACATTATTTTTATATGGCAGTTCTTAGTAAACATCTCGATCCTGGCAAGATACACTTAGCATCTATGCAGTGTAGTGCCCGGTACAGGAACAATAATTGGGTTGTTCCTGGATCGTCATCCAGCAACCATTTATACTCTCCCCCTCGTCCTTTATTTTTTCGTAAGTGTTATGATGCTCGGTGCAAGACATGTCCATACGCTTCTCAGACACAAATTATCTCAGATCCTAATTATTCAAGCTTTTGTAAAGCATTTAATGTGATTTATAGTATATAGTGCAACTTATGTAATATGAAATATATTGGTGAAACATCAGGTCCAATTCATAAACGTATCAATCATCATCGTTCAGACTCTAATAATAACAAAGCAAAAAATATACAATCTACGGCTGAAATTCAACATTTTCATATACATCAATTTAAAAATACGACAATTGAAATTCCTCAAATTCTAAAAAATAAATCAGAACGTCTTTATATGGAATCATCATTTATGAAATATTACAACACAATTTATCCTTATGGACTTAACAGTGAAGTATTTAACAGACCTGTCAAAGTCTTCACATCTATAAATAACAATATTGATTATTCTCCAATTTATCCTACTCTTAATCATAATTTAAATAGTAAAACAACACGTAATAAACGAGGAAAGGGTTCATCATCAGTTGTAGTTTCCAAAAAGTCTATCACTAAACATATAAATGATCTTCAAAGAAAATATTTAGAGAATTATAACTGGTTGTTAATTCGAAAACACATCTTTGCTATTAAAAAGAAACAGATTGTACAACATTTAAATGTATTTCTAAGTAAATCTTTCTCTAAACATTTCTCAGATATTTATTTTGACCTCATTATGTCTAGGGTTAATCTTTTAAATATTAATTTACAAAAAAAACACAAAATTCAAAACATGAATACTCAAATGTTAATTACTTTTTCAAATCACATATTTAATAAAATTAATATCAATTCTATAATTAATGATAAAAATTGTTTTTTCCTATTAATAATCTTCATATCTCAACAACCTTTAAATATCCTAATACAATTGGTAGAAAGATTTTTAACTACAATACATTTTCAAAAAATACATCTGCTGCAAGTAATTTTCTCTGTAAATGCAATGACCCCACTCTAAAAAAATACATAAACAATGATCATGGACATATAATCACTGGAAATCTTGATATTGTTAATGATTTTAAATTGAAACAACTAATGGGTTATGGTACTAAATATAGACTTCCATCTAAATTTAATGTTAAATCTATTATCAAACAGTTTACACATGATATTGATATTTTTATTTATAAAATTTCTATCTCTTATAATAAGCCTATTGAATATTTTAATCAGTGGAAAATATTAGTAATTGAAAAATTAACTATGGCTTTAAAAAATAATATGGCTGATTTGGTTTCTATTAATACACAGCATATTTTCCAACAAATTACTAAATTACAAAAAAACTACGTTATTACATATGTAGACAAATCTCGTAATAATTATGCTATTATTTGTAAATCTTATTATCACCAACTTCTTACAAATTGTATTTCTTCTAATAAGTCATTTAAAAAAACTAATGAAAATGTAATTGTAAATAATCGTAAAATTCGAAGTTATTATAAACTATTAAATATTTTATCTACTAACTTTAATTATCCATATATAGTTCTTATTCCCAAATTTCATAAAACTCCAATTAAATTTAGGACTGTAACTATTGGTTGCAATACATATAATAATAAAGCCAATAAACTTCTCTTAAAAATTCTTAATCAATTATATGTACTTACTACAAACAATGATAATACACATTGTATAAAAAATAGCTATCAACTTGTCAATATTTTAAGAAATCTTCATTGTGTATATAATATAACAACATATGACTTCAAAGATCTTTTTAATAATATAGACCTATTAGATTTACATAAAATTATAAATGCATTATTTAAAAAGTATTATAAAAAACTGGAATTACGATCTAATATTGATATTGCATATTTTAAATCTTTAACTAACTTCATTAACTATAATAATTATATCTTGCAAGATAACACTTTATATTTACAGCATGTCGGTATACCACAAGGCGGTTGTACATCCAGTTTACTCTCAGACTTATACTTATATCATTATGAACGTAATTTTACTAATAATAATCTACATTTATATCGTTATATTGATGACATAATTTTAATTGATACTGATCATTCTGCAATTACTCCATTTCCAGTAGATTATCCCACTAATTTGGAATTAACGGAAAACCTTTTATCTAACAATACAATTAACTTCTTAGATCTTAAAATTACAATAAAAGACAACAAAACAATCACAGATTTATATGACAAACGTAAAGAATTTAAATTCAAAGTTAATACATTTACAAATTTTAAATCTTGTCTACATCATTCTGTATTTCGAAATATAATACTTAATCATTTATATAGAATAAAATGTTTATGTTCTTCTCCTCTAATTAACAATAATATTAAAAAACTAATTTATGATGCATTAAATCATGGTTTTCCAAAAAAATTCATATATTCATTAATATACAATTAGTATTTTTCTTACATGATCTTTTAAAACAAATTAACACATGCTAAACAAAATTACAAAAAAATTATAAAATAAAAAAATCTCTATAAAAAAAATAAAAATTGTAAAATAACATAAAAAAATTATTATAGGTTGGATGGGTGGGTAGATGTTAGAGTACGGAGGAGGGTGGTGTTGTCTGGATAATACGCAATGGTTAATTTATTAAGAAAAAAAAATGGGGCTTTTGTATTATTACTATATTTTTGATACGTATTTTATAAGGATGTTGATTTGATATTTTATATGTAATTGGTGAATTTCATTAATTATTAGCTTTATTATTGTTTAATCTTATTTACAATCATTTGTTATAAATTTTAATTTAATAAGGACAATATCATATTAATTACTAATAGTATGCCATTTTTATAGTGATTAATATACATATAAGTATATTTAATATAAATAAAGTTATACTGTATGGATTAAAATTGGGTAATTATATTTATTATTATTCCTCTATTCTTATTAATAATTTAATATTTATTTATTTTCACTTAGTGTTATATAATTTATTATCGGTTTATTGTTTTTGAATGTCCCACATTCATACTTTTAGGATTTTTATGGATGTATAAAATAATCCACACACTATATTTGTGCTTTTTAGGTAATTGGAATTTAAGTATCAGTTCACCTTCTTTATACTACCATATGTTTTTTATTTCCTGTTCATTTTATAATTATCTTATATATAATAGTTTTTATTAAAGATTTTTATATTTTTAATAATTATTTATATTAATTATTAATGAATTTATTTTGTTTAATAGCATATAGCTATATGCTATATATTATCGATGTTCTAGAATTATTTAAATTCTTAGTGTAGTTTAAATAAATTTGCTAATAGAATATTTTGTATGCTTTTTAAATTTTATTAACAATAGTTTTTTTTAAATACATTGTGTGGTTTATATTCAGTTTATAATTATCTATATATAAGGATATGTTTGGTTTTGCTGTTAATAAAACAATTGTTACATTCAATTGCTTACAACTGAAGCAAGTCTTTTGACAATTAAATCATAAAAGTAATACTAGATGGCAGCACCACAATTTGTGTTTTTTTTTTTTTTGATAAGTTCTAGATTTACTTATTCCAGCTACATTTCAGTTATAATTTACTACACCAGGGGGAATTTTTAGCTAAATTTTGACGATATGGTTTAACGGTTTTTAATTAATTTAATAGTGCATTTTAATTATGTAATTACTTTCTATTTATATTATTTTATATTATATTAAAAGTTATTTAACATTTATTTCAATATGTATTAACTGCATCCTATGGTATCAATTACTGTGATTTCTGAACTGTTTTATTAACCTTAATCTTTACGATATGGGTGCCATGTGCGCGTGGATTTATTCTAAAATATTAATCGGTATGGTGTTTATTATTTCATTTTATATCCTATAAATATTTAAATAGGTTTTATTGTTTTTTCCATTTCATATTATTTGTTTCTATTCTGTTTTCATTTTTAATCAATTCACTTGATTTTAATGGTTGTTAGGGCACAGGGGAAAATAACTTTTAGCTTTAGCTTATTTTTCCCACAGAAAACGACCATTTTGCTTATATCATTGAATTCTGTGCCCTTGAAAACGTAATTCAATATATAAGCATTTCCATTATTTGTCGGTGTCCACTTTCTTATTTTTCTTCCATAATAATTCTTATAAATAATTTAATCTTTTTTTTTATATACTTACAGCTTTAATTCATAATATTATGGTTTTTGATGGTGGTAGGTTATGTTTAATTATTGGTTATATATTAGCATTCAAATTACTATGATGCATTTGCGCAAGTAATTATGAATGTATGCTTTTTACGATGTTTTTAAATATCTTTTCATTTTGAATGTCAATAATTCATTTTGAAGTATTTTTTCCTTTTGGTATCTTATATATATTCATATATATTCCCAGGTCGCTAAATGATTTAGCAATCTTTTAAATATTATACGCTTAGATAATTGCTGCAATAGCGCACTGTCTATGTGTATTATCAATATGATTTCTTCTATGTAGTTATCTGATACCTTTTTTAGGATTCCATTAATTTTTTCATTCCTATCATTGCATTCCTTTATTTAATGTTATTTAATTTTCTAGTTATGATTTTATCTGTATTTTCTTGTGGTTAGTATACGATATTGTCCTATATATTCTCTATTTATGCTATAGCTTTACATAATTCTGAAGAGAGATCATTTTATATCTTTACATCAATATGGTAGTAATAATTATTTCTGTTCATAGATTTAATGTTAATATGCTTTAGAAGTTTAAATTCATATTACTTTGATCTGAGAAATTAATTGGGAATGCGTTTTGGATGTCTTTGCAAGGTTAATGTTGTTCTGGGATTTGATGTTAGATGCGGATATTTTTTTGCCTTACTTGTTATCAATGGGTCCAGTGGTATCTTGCTTTTTTAGTTTACGAAATAAGGGTTATCATTATTTGGTTATGGTAAATTTGAAGATTGTTTTTATGTTCTGCTTCTATTATTGTAAATATTGTATATATTATTCTTACTCAAGATTTATTATTTATTCAAGACTATTTTAATTAAATAATTAATTTTTATATTATTAAATTTTCTTTTTTTATGGCAATTATTGCATTTTCCAAACATTATTTTTATATGGCAGTTCTTAGTAAACATCTCGATCCTGGCAAGATACACTTAGCATCTATGCAGTGTAGTGCCCGGTACAGGAACAATAATTGGGTTGTTCCTGGATCGTCATCCAGCAACCATTTATACTCTCCCCCTCGTCCTTTATTTTTTCGTAAGTGTTATGATGCTCGGTGCAAGACATGTCCATACGCTTCTCAGACACAAATTATCTCAGATCCTAATTATTCAAGCTTTTGTAAAGCATTTAATGTGATTTATAGTATAAAGTGCAACTTATGTATTATGAAATATATTGGTGAAACATCAGGTCCAATTCATAAACGTATCAATCATCATCGTTCAGACTCTAATAATAACAAAGCAAAAAATATACAATCTACAGCTGAAATTCAACATTTTCATATACATCAATTTAAAAATACGACAATTGAAATTCTTCAAATTCTAAAAAATAAATCAGAACGTCTTTATATGGAATCATCATTTATGAAATATTACAACACAATTTATCCTTATGGACTTAACAGTGAAGTATTTAACAGACCTGTCAAAGTCTTCACATCTATAAATAACAATATTGATTATTCTCCAATTTATCCTACTCTTAATCATAATTTAAATAGTAAAACAACACGTAATAAACGAGGAAAGGGTTCATCATCAGTTGTAGTTTCCAAAAAGTCTATCACTAAACATATAAATGATCTTCAAAGAAAATATTTAGAGAATTATAACTGGTTGTTAATTCGAAAACACATCTTTGCTATTAAAAAGAAACAGATTGTACAACATTTAAATGTATTTCTAAGTAAATCTTTCTCTAAACATTTCTCAGATATTTATTTTGACCTCATTATGTCTAGGGTTAATCTTTTAAATATTAATTTACAAAAAAAACATAAAATTCAAAACATGAATACTCAAATGTTAATTACTTTTTCAAATCACATATTTAATAAAATTAATATCAATTCTATAATTAATGATAAAAATTGTTTTTTCCTATTAATAATCTTCATATCTCAACAACCTTTAAATATCCTAATACAATTGGTAGAAAGATTTTTAACTACAATACATTTTCAAAAAATACATCTGCTGCAAGTAATTTTCTCTGTAAATGCAATGACCCCACTCTAAAAAAATACATAAACAATGATCATGGACATATAATCACTGGAAATCTTGATATTGTTAATGATTTTAAATTGAAACAACTAATGGGTTATGGTACTAAATATAGACTTCCATCTAAATTTAATGTTAAATCTATTATCAAACAGTTTACACATGATATTGATATTTTTATTTATAAAATTTCTATCTCTTATAATAAGCCTATTGAATATTTTAATCAGTGGAAAATATTAGTAATTGAAAAATTAACTATGGCTTTAAAAAATAATATGGCTGATTTGGTTTCTATTAATACACAGCATATTTTCCAACAAATTACTTAATTAAAAAAAAACTACGTTATTACATATGTAGACAAATCTCCTAATAATTATGCTATTATTTGTAAATCTTATTATCACCAACTTCTTACAAATTGTATTTCTTCTAATAAGTCATTTAAAAAAACTAATGAAAATGTAATTGTAAATAATCGTAAAATTCGAAGTTATTATAAACTATTAAATATTTTATCTACTAACTTTAATTATCCATATATAGTTCTTATTCCCAAATTTCATAAAACTCCAATTAAATTTAGGACTGTAACTATTGGTTGCAATACATATAATAATAAAGCCAATAAACTTCTCTTAAAAATTCTTAATCAATTATATGTACTTACTACAAACAATGATAATACACATTGTATAAAAAATAGCTATCAACTTGTCAATATTTTAAGAAATCTTCATTGTGTATATAATATAACAACATATGACTTCAAAGATCTTTTTAATAATATAGACCTATTAGATTTACATAAAATTATAAATGCATTATTTAAAAAGTATTATAAAAAACTGGAATTACCATCTAATATTGATATTGCATATTTTAAATCTTTAACTAACTTCATTATCTATAATAATTATATCTTGCAAGATAACACTTTATATTTACAGCATGTCGGTATACCACAAGGCGGTTGTACATCCAGTTTACTCTCAGACTTATACTTATATCATTATGAACGTAATTTTACTAATAATAATCTACATTTATATCGTTATATTGATGACATAATTTTAATTGATACTGATCATTCTGCAATTACTCCATTTCCAGTAGATTATCCCACTAATTTGGAATTAACGGAAAACCTTTTATCTAACAATACAATTAACTTCTTAGATCTTAAAATTACAATAAAAGACAACAAAACAATCACAGATTTATATGACAAACGTAAAGAATTTAAATTCAAAGTTAATACATTTACAAATTTTAAATCTTGTCTACATCATTCTGTATTTCGAAATATAATACTTAATCATTTATATAGAATAAAATGTTTATGTTCTTCTCCTCTAATTAACAATATATTAAAAAACTAATTTATGATGCATTAAATCATGGTTTTCCAAAAAAACTCATATATTCATTAATATACAATTAGTATTTTTCTTACATGATCTTTTAAAACAAATTAACACATGCTAAACAAAATTACAAAAAAATTATAAAATAAAAAAATCTCTATAAAAAAAAATAAAAATTGTAAAATAACATAAAAAAATTATTATAGGTTGGATGGGTGGGTAGATGTTAGAGTACGGAGGAGGGTGGTGTTGTCTGGATAATACGCAATGGTTAATTTATTAAGAAAAAAAAATGGGGCTTTTGTATTATTACTATATTTTTGATACGTATTTTATAAGGATGTTGATTTGATATTTTATATGTAATTGGTGAATTTCATTAATTATTAGCTTTATTATTGTTTAATCTTATTTACAATCATTTGTTATAAATTTTAATTTAATAAGGACAATATCATATTAATTACTAATAGTATGCCATTTTTATAGTGATTAATATACATATAAGTATATTTAATATAAATAAAGTTTTACTGTATGGATTAAAATTGGGTAATTATATTTATTATTATTCCTCTATTCTTATTAATAATTTAATATTTATTTATTTTCACTTAGTGTTATATAATTTATTATCGGTTTATTGTTTTTGAATGTCCCACATTCATACTTTTAGGATTTTTATGGATGTATAAAATAATCCACACACTATATTTGTGCTTTTTAGGTAATTGGAATTTAAGTATCAGTTCACCTTCTTTATACTACCATATGTTTTTTATTTCCTGTTCATTTTATAATTATCTTATATATAATAGTTTTTATTAAAGATTTTTATATTTTTAATAATTAATTATATTAATTATTAATGAATTTATTTTGTTTAATAGCATATAGCTATATGCTATATATTATCGATGTTCTAGAATTATTTAAATTCTTAGTGTAGTTTAAATAAATTTGCTAATAGAATATTTTGTATGCTTTTTAAATTTTATTAACAATAGTTTTTTTTAAATACATTGTGTGGTTTATATTCAGTTTATAATTATCTATATATAAGGATATGTTTGGTTTTGCTGTTAATAAAACAATTGTTACATTCAATTGCTTACAACTGAAGCAAGTCTTTTGACAATTAAATCATAAAAGTAATACTAGATGGCAGCACCACAATTTGTGTTTTTTTTTTTTTGATAAGTTCTAGATTTACTTATTCCAGCTACATTTCAGTTATAATTTACTACACCAGGGGGAATTTTTAGCTAAATTTTGACGATATGGTTTAACGGTTTTTAATTAATTTAATAGTGCATTTTAATTATGTAATTACTTTCTATTTATATTATTTTATATTATATTAAAAGTTATTTAACATTTATTTCAATATGTATTAACTGCATCCTATGGTATCAATTACTGTGATTTCTTAACTGTTTTATTAACCTTAATCTTTACGATATGGGTGCCATGTGCGCGTGGATTTATTCTAAAATATTAATCGGTATGGTGTTTATTATTTCATTTTATATCCTATAAATATTTAAATAGGTTTTATTGTTTTTTCCATTTCATATTATTTGTTTCTATTCTGTTTTCATTTTTAATCAATTCACTTGATTTTAATGGTTGTTAGGGCACAGGGGAAAATAACTTTTAGCTTTAGCTTATTTTTCCCACAGAAAACGACCATTTTGCTTATATCATTGAATTCTGTGCCCTTGAAAACGTAATTCAATATATAAGCATTTCCATTATTTGTCGGTGTCCACTTTCTTATTTTTCTTCCATAATAATTCTTATAAATAATTTAATCTTTTTTTTTTATATACTTACAGCTTTAATTCATAATATTATGGTTTTTGATGGTGGTAGGTTATGTTTAATTATTGGTTATATATTAGCATTCAAATTACTATGATGCATTTGCGCAAGTAATTATGAATGTATGCTTTTTACGATGTTTTTAAATATCTTTTCATTTTGAATGTCAATAATTCATTTTGAAGTATTTTTTCCTTTTGGTATCTTATATATATTCATATATATTCCCAGGTCGCTAAATGATTTAGCAATCTTTTAAATATTATACGCTTAGATAATTGCTGCAATAGCGCACTGTCTATGTGTATTATCAATATGATTTCTACTATGTAGTTATCTGATACCTTTTTTAGGATTCCATTAATTTTTTCATTCCTATCATTGCATTCCTTTATTTAATGTTATTTAATTTTCTAGTTATGATTTTATCTGTATTTTCTTGTGGTTAGTATACGATATTGTCCTATATATTCTCTATTTATGCTATAGCTTTACATAATTCTGAAGAGAGATCATTTTATATCTTTACATCAATATGGTAGTAATAATTATTTCTGTTCATAGATTTAATGTTAATATGCTTTAGAAGTTTAAATTCATATTACTTTGATCTGAGAAATTAATTGGGAATGCGTTTTGGATGTCTTTGCAAGGTTAATGTTGTTCTGGGATTTGATGTTAGATGCGGATATTTTTTTGCCTTACTTGTTATCAATGGGTCCAGTGGTATCTTGCTTTTTTAGTTTACGAAATAAGGGTTATCATTATTTGGTTATGGTAAATTTGAAGATTGTTTTTATGTTCTGCTTCTATTATTGTAAATATTGTATATATTATTCTTACTCAAGATTTATTATTTATTCAAGACTATTTTAATTAAATAATTAATTTTTATATTATTAAATTTTCTTTTTTTATGGCAATTATTGCATTTTCCAAACATTATTTTTATATGGCAGTTCTTAGTAAACATCTCGATCCTGGCAAGATACACTTAGCATCTATGCAGTGTAGTGCCCGGTACAGGAACAATAATTGGGTTGTTCCTGGATCGTCATCCAGCAACCATTTATACTCTCCCCCTCGTCCTTTATTTTTTCGTAAGTGTTATGATGCTCGGTGCAAGACATGTCCATACGCTTCTCAGACACAAATTATCTCAGATCCTAATTATTCAAGCTTTTGTAAAGCATTTAATGTGATTTATAGTATAAAGTGCAACTTATGTATTATGAAATATATTGGTGAAACATCAGGTCCAATTCATAAACGTATCAATCATCATCGTTCAGACTCTAATAATAACAAAGCAAAAAATATACAATCTACAGCTGAAATTCAACATTTTCATATACATCAATTTAAAAATACGACAATTGAAATTCTTCAAATTCTAAAAAATAAATCAGAACGTCTTTATATGGAATCATCATTTATGAAATATTACAACACAATTTATCCTTATGGACTTAACAGTGAAGTATTTAACAGACCTGTCAAAGTCTTCACATCTATAAATAACAATATTGATTATTCTCCAATTTATCCTACTCTTAATCATAATTTAAATAGTAAAACAACACGTAATAAACGAGGAAAGGGTTCATCATCAGTTGTAGTTTCCAAAAAGTCTATCACTAAACATATAAATGATCTTCAAAGAAAATATTTAGAGAATTATAACTGGTTGTTAATTCGAAAACACATCTTTGCTATTAAAAAGAAACAGATTGTACAACATTTAAATGTATTTCTAAGTAAATCTTTCTCTAAACATTTCTCAGATATTTATTTTGACCTCATTATGTCTAGGGTTAATCTTTTAAATATTAATTTACAAAAAAAACATAAAATTCAAAACATGAATACTCAAATGTTAATTACTTTTTCAAATCACATATTTAATAAAATTAATATCAATTCTATAATTAATGATAAAAATTGTTTTTTCCTATTAATAATCTTCATATCTCAACAACCTTTAAATATCCTAATACAATTGGTAGAAAGATTTTTAACTACAATACATTTTCAAAAAATACATCTGCTGCAAGTAATTTTCTCTGTAAATGCAATGACCCCACTCTAAAAAAATACATAAACAATGATCATGGACATATAATCACTGGAAATCTTGATATTGTTAATGATTTTAAATTGAAACAACTAATGGGTTATGGTACTAAATATAGACTTCCATCTAAATTTAATGTTAAATCTATTATCAAACAGTTTACACATGATATTGATATTTTTATTTATAAAATTTCTATCTCTTATAATAAGCCTATTGAATATTTTAATCAGTGGAAAATATTAGTAATTGAAAAATTAACTATGGCTTTAAAAAATAATATGGCTGATTTGGTTTCTATTAATACACAGCATATTTTCCAACAAATTACTAAATTACAAAAAAACTACGTTATTACATATGTAGACAAATCTCCTAATAATTATGCTATTATTTGTAAATCTTATTATCACCAACTTCTTACAAATTGTATTTCTTCTAATAAGTCATTTAAAAAAACTAATGAAAATGTAATTGTAAATAATCGTAAAATTCGAAGTTATTATAAACTATTAAATATTTTATCTACTAACTTTAATTATCCATATATAGTTCTTATTCCCAAATTTCATAAAACTCCAATTAAATTTAGGACTGTAACTATTGGTTGCAATACATATAATAATAAAGCCAATAAACTTCTCTTAAAAATTCTTAATCAATTATATGTACTTACTACAAACAATGATAATACACATTGTATAAAAAATAGCTATCAACTTGTCAATATTTTAAGAAATCTTCATTGTGTATATAATATAACAACATATGACTTCAAAGATCTTTTTAATAATATAGACCTATTAGATTTACATAAAATTATAAATGCATTATTTAAAAAGTATTATAAAAAACTGGAATTACCATCTAATATTGATATTGCATATTTTAAATCTTTAACTAACTTCATTATCTATAATAATTATATCTTGCAAGATAACACTTTATATTTACAGCATGTCGGTATACCACAAGGCGGTTGTACATCCAGTTTACTCTCAGACTTATACTTATATCATTATGAACGTAATTTTACTAATAATAATCTACATTTATATCGTTATATTGATGACATAATTTTAATTGATACTGATCATTCTGCAATTTCTCCATTTCCAGTAGATTATCCCACTAATTTGGAATTAACGGAAAACCTTTTATCTAACAATACAATTAACTTCTTAGATCTTAAAATTACAATAAAAGACAACAAAACAATCACAGATTTATATGACAAACGTAAAGAATTTAAATTCAAAGTTAATACATTTACAAATTTTAAATCTTGTCTACATCATTCTGTATTTCGAAATATAATACTTAATCATTTATATAGAATAAAATGTTTATGTTCTTCTCCTCTAATTAACAATATATTAAAAAACTAATTTATGATGCATTAAATCATGGTTTTCCAAAAAAACTCATATATTCATTAATATACAATTAGTATTTTTCTTACATGATCTTTTAAAACAAATTAACACATGCTAAACAAAATTACAAAAAAATTATAAAATAAAAAAATCTCTATAAAAAAAAATAAAAATTGTAAAATAACATAAAAAAATTATTATAGGTTGGATGGGTAGGTAGATGTTAGAGTACGGAGGAGGGTGGTGTTGTCTGGATAATACGCAATGGTTAATTTATTAAGAAAAAAAAATGGGGCTTTTGTATTATTACTATATTTTTGATACGTATTTTATAAGGATGTTGATTTGATATTTTATATGTAATTGGTGAATTTCATTAATTATTAGCTTTATTATTGTTTAATCTTATTTACAATCATTTGTTATAAATTTTAATTTAATAAGGACAATATCATATTAATTACTAATAGTATGCCATTTTTATAGTGATTAATATACATATAAGTATATTTAATATAAATAAAGTTATACTGTATGGATTAAAATTGGGTAATTATATTTATTATTATTCCTCTATTCTTATTAATAATTTAATATTTATTTATTTTCACTTAGTGTTATATAATTTATTATCGGTTTATTGTTTTTGAATGTCCCACATTCATACTTTTAGGATTTTTATGGATGTATAAAATAATCCACACACTATATTTGTGCTTTTTAGGTAATTGGAATTTAAGTATCAGTTCACCTTCTTTATACTACCATATGTTTTTTATTTCCTGTTCATTTTATAATTATCTTATATATAATAGTTTTTATTAAAGATTTTTATATTTTTAATAATTATTTATATTAATTATTAATGAATTTATTTTGTTTAATAGCATATAGCTATATGCTATATATTATCGATGTTCTAGAATTATTTAAATTCTTAGTGTAGTTTAAATAAATTTGCTAATAGAATATTTTGTATGCTTTTTAAATTTTATTAACAATAGTTTTTTTTTTAAATACATTGTGTGGTTTATATTCAGTTTATAATTATCTATATATAAGGATATGTTTGGTTTTGCTGTTAATAAAACAATTGTTACATTCAATTGCTTATAACTGAAGCAAGTCTTTTGACAATTAAATCATAAAAGTAATACTAGATGGCAGCACCACAATTTGTGTTTTTTTTTTTTTGATAAGTTCTAGATTTACTTATTCCAGCTACATTTCAGTTATAATTTACTACACCAGGGGGGATTTTTAGCTAAATTTTGACGATATGGTTTAACGGTTTTTAATTAATTTAATAGTGCATTTTAATTATGTAATTACTTTCTATTTATATTATTTTATATTATATTAAAAGTTATTTAACATTTATTTCAATATGTATTAACTGCATCCTATGGTATCAATTACTGTGATTTCTGAACTGTTTTATTAACCTTAATCTTTACGATATGGGTGCCATGTGCGCGTGGATTTATTCTAAAATATTAATCGGTATGGTGTTTATTATTTCATTTTATATCCTATAAATATTTAAATAGGTTTTATTGTTTTTTCCATTTCATATTATTTGTTTCTATTCTGTTTTCATTTTTAATCAATTCACTTGATTTTAATGGTTGTTAGGGCACAGGGGAAAATAACTTTTAGCTTTAGCTTATTTTTCCCACAGAAAACGACCATTTTGCTTATATCATTGAATTCTGTGCCCTTGAAAACGTAATTCAATATATAAGCATTTCCATTATTTGTCGGTGTCCACTTTCTTATTTTTCTTCCATACTAATTCTTATAAATAATTTAATCTTTTTTTTTATATACTTACAGCTTTAATTCATAATATTACGGTTTTTGATGGTGGTAGGTTATGTTTAATTATTGGTTATATATATATATATATCAATTTTGAACGGAGGTTTGTTTCGGGGTCTGGGGGTCATGATCGATGAAAATATACCAAAATTTTTTGAAATCGCTTTCCTCCGAACGGCTGCAATAGGTAGCTTTTTGTAAAGAAAGCTACCTAAAAGCGATGACATTCAACAATCTGGGGACAAAAAAGTCCCCAATCGGACAACACTGAGCTGGTCCGAGGGCTAGCGTTCGATGCTACCCTTGACCTTTTTTCTTCTTTAATTAATTTTATATTTTTGACACTTTATAATTTGTAAGCATAGTTATAAATTACTGCTGCTTTGAAATTTTTTATATTTTCCTAAAAAAGATAAAATTGCAATTTTTTTCATGACAATTTATATTTTCTCTGTACTTTTTAAACTAGCATCTCTATTTATTTATTTTTATTAATGAATTTATTATATAAAAACTTTTTATTTCATGTTTGGAAGCCTTAATTTGAGTGAGCTTCTTAAAGGGTGCAGTCTCTAGAGTGATGACCAAGAGCAAGCGTAACTGTATCTGTTTCTTTGTCTGGCATTTTAGGCTGCTTGCATTGAGGTTTCCGGGGGGGGGGGGAGGGGTGCTAGAGTGATAACCAAAGACGAGCGGGAGTGTATTTGTGTGTTTATTGGTTTATCAAATCTTTAACATGAGTCATTTGTTTATAATAATAACAACTGTATTTATTTTTTTATAATGACATTGTTATTAATATTAACATCATCATTTTATTAAGACATGGAAATGATAGATATAACATTTATCAAAAACTTGCCAAGTTCTAGATTTATTATTAATATGCTATTAATAATTTTTATTTTTAAACAATTTAAAAAATGCTCTAATACTTCAGTAGGTAAGTTTGAGTGAATTTATTTGAACTTGGTACCCACTTAGATATTATTTCTTTTCTTGTCATTGCCTTTACAGAACTTGGCTCCCTTTTTTCACAATTATGCTTTTGTTAGATATCATTACTTTTTGTAAAGTTACAATATATTTAGACACGTCACTTAAGGCCTTTTAATGTGTTTACATGTGACTATTTTATTCACCAAGTAACATTCAATTTTAATTTAAATTTCCTACAACAAAGTATTTGGCTGTCAATTTGCGGCAGAAATGTATATTTTAATACTGCTGTATTGAATGCATGTTCTGAAACGAAATGTATTGATTCGAAATTTTTATTGCTTCTGAAACAACAATAATCATATTGATAATTAAATAAAATTATAAATTAATGGAAAAAAAAATGTAAAATAAAAAAAAAATAGGTTAAATTTAAAAAGCAACAAATTTATTAAAATTATTTGGAATTTTTCTTCCTTTTCTTTTTAATGAAGTTAGTAATTTGTAGTTACAGCAAAAAATCTTATCACATAAATCTTCTCTCCTGTCAAATTTTCACTTCGCCACATTTTCTCCGCCAACATATAATGTGTAAAATTACATAATAAGTGTTTTCTTCTATTTTTTATAGTAATAATAACTAAAAAATCTAGATACCCTACCTCATGATTTTTTAAACAAGAAAGAAAAATCATGCGTTAAGCATAGATTATGAAACACTTTCCAACACTTCATGAATTCTTTAACAAATCTTCGTTATTTAGGGAAATAAGATAAATAAGTAAACTTTTTAGAAAACGCATAAAACATTAAAAAAACTGATTTGAGCACTTACCGTCCATAGCCAAATATGTATTCCAATTATTTTGAACAGCTCTGTATTTGATCTGTAGGTTGATATATATTGGGTCGATCTCAAAGTCGTGTCGTGTTGGGAAAATCAATTCGTACCGGAAAATTCTATCATTTAATTATTAGACATTGATCCCGATATCTAATGACTAATAATTTAAGGGCATAATTTTCCGGTGCAAATTGATTTTCCCAACACGACACGAGTTTCCGATCGACCCAATATATACTATATAATGGGAAAATATAGTTTAGTAAGAAAACGCATAACATATTGAAATTTCTCTTTCAGCAGTTTATATTAATAGATGGAAACGTACTTGAATACTTTTGTACATCCTCATATTTTACCTAATACTTTCATACTTTTATTACGCGCCACTATTTCGCTAAAATTTAATTCAAACTAAAACACGCTTAAAACTATTGAAGTCACATTTCAGAAATTATCATCCATAGACGGCCGTGAATGCAATTCTTTGCGTGACCCTGTATATAATTTTACTTATATTCTACAAACAATTCTTAGTAAACTACATGCACTTAAGCGTGAAAATGCATAACTCATTTAAAACCCACCTTTAACCCCTTAACGACCGCGTTAAATTACGGTTTAAAAATTGAAATTGCTTATTGGTACCACTTTTTTGAAAAAGAAATATTCACCTTATTTAAAGACAGATAAAATGATACTATAATAAAGCCAATTACACTATTTTTAAAAAACTGGTGAGAATCAAACAATAGGAATAAAAGACACAGCCCGTGAATATCATGGGAACGAGAATTAAGGTGTTAAGCAATTTCTATTCATATCCAGTAACATTTAACAATTATTTTGTATAGCCTGTATATGAAATATAGCATTTATACACACCATATAGCATCCATAACTATATTGAAACATAAAAGGGCATACCATAATTAAAAATGCATTTCCAGCAATCTTCGCTAATATACAGTACTTCGGATACAATATAGCATATGAAATCTTTCGTGTGTCCCTGTAAATGCTATGCACTTTGTATTATTTATGAAATAACTTATAGTAAACCTGAGCAAAGTATATAAATCTCATTAAATACGAAAAATTTGACATAATTTAAATAAGCCTCAAACAATCGCCCCCCCCCCCTATATCATTATGTAACAGAATTATTTTGTGTGGCCCTGTAAATGAATAATAACTATTCTCTGCACCGAATATTCTACAAATTACATATTTTAGTGCACTTCTTAAATACATATTAATTTTATTATGTTTGAAAGCGTGTAACATCATTAAAAATCATTTGAAACGACCTTTTTTCAACTGGCTGTAATGTAACGGAATACTTTTGACTGTCCCTGTAAATGAACTAAACATGCTACAAACTTCATTTGATAATAGGGATCGTGATGTGGTAAGAGTCAATAACATCCAAAAATTTCAGGGCAATCCGAGTATATTTACGAGAGTTAGAGCGCGGACAGACGGCCAGACAAACCGAAGTTATAAACACTTTTCAACTTTGTTGGAAAGTTTTAAAAATAGCAGAATGCTATCGAAACGTAGATGACCCCGCCCACGCCCTCTATCTGATTAGTTATTGGAAATCTTTTTTCTTTTTGTGGAAATCCTTTTTGCGATCGACCCCTACATTAAGCGAATTAAAAAAAAAAAGTTTAGTGAAATACAGGAGATTCTTCCCTTTCCCTGACCATCCCATCTAAATTCTCTACCTTCATGGTTTTCGCCAGACACCATTTCTTCCTGCCAAGAAACGTCACTTTAACGCAAAAAGCTTTGACCGGGGGAAAAAAATACTTGCTGCATGTTTAGCTCGAACTCAACATTTGGCGCTTTTTTGGAAAATTAAAATTTCGCCTAATAGACGTAATGTTAAAGTAACAATGGACACCCCCAGGTGTGTAATTAATGGATTTTCACATTTTTCTTATTCCTTGGTTTTATAGTGTAAACGAAATTCGCACCAAATTTGAAGCTTGTAGGTGCAGTAGATATATGGGATCTTTTTGATGAGTGAGTGAGTGAATCAGTTAGTCAATCAGTCAATCATAAAATTGCGCGATTATCAGACATTTTCAAATAACATTTTCTCGGAATCTAATTATGTGTTATTTATAAAATTTTGGATTCTAGGTAATTAGGGTGTCCTTACTACGTATTTCGTATTACAAATATGTAGGTCAAATAGATTTTCAGTAGTAGAGTGTCGAAATTTGGCGAAAACAGCTCGAAATGGTTCGTGTAATATAACACACGAGTATGTCAGACGAACTTGACTGACCCACTGCCATGTGTCTAGATATAACTATGTGGGTACACGACATTTCGGTCCCGCCGCTTCGGTCATGAGACATTTCGGTCCCTGCCACTTCGGTCCCCAGCCATTTCGGTCCTTAGCCATTTCGGTCCCTTGCCATTTCGATGCCCACCACCTTATAACTCGGATTCTAATTGTCGTGGGCCTGCCTAATGCTGTAATTTCAACATTATCTGAGCCCTTTTAAAAAAATTTTATCACCCTACCCCCACCCCAAATTTTATAAAAAGCTGAATATAACAGTCTGATAAATTTAAACTTTTATTAACTCGTGATAATGAAATCACAGCTAGCTGAAAATTAACTGAACAATGTGATATAATTTTACAGGGGGCATTGTCTTTTTTTAATTATTATTATTTAACAGAATGGACTTTTTAAGTTTTATTATTTATTATTAATATTAGGTGTTTTATATATATTATAAACTACCATAAATGTTTTTTTTTTCATACATTTTGTAGAACTTTTAAATCATCATTAATTAAATAATTTAAAAAACTGTGCTTAATTTTTTTTTCTTAGGATTAGATTAATAATAAATGTCTTCAATAATTAAATTGGACACTTATAAGCTATTATATGTAAATATTTCCTCAAATCACCCCTCTACATCCTCTCCTTTAATAATTCAGAAATGAGATATATTTATTGAAGCACAAATATTTAATTTTTCTTATTGTTATTTTTATAATACAAAGTTGCATCTTATAAATTTGTTTTCATGAGTTACTTTACCATTATAAACATTTGGAAAACAATAGTGATTTTGGTAACTAGGTGAGCTATGAAAAATATTTTGTTTCAGATAACTGCACCCACCACTTAATTTTTTTAAAAATAATTATTACTTGCATTTTTTAAACAGTCTTCTCACTCCTTGAAGACGTTTTTGGGAGCTAATTTTATTGAAACTGGGCCTATTAATTTGTAACAAGATGATTATATTTAATTTTATGTAATAATGTAACTACTATTTTAATTAATTTTATTTTCAATTTTTAACGACAAAACTAAGCTTTTTTGTATTTGTTGTTTATTTATTTATTTTTTATATTACCCTTTTTCTCCCATTTTCAAAGAAAAAAATTTAATACTTTTTTATTTTAGTTTTATTATTAATTATATTAATAGTTTTAAATTTCGGTAACTTTAAATATAAAATAAATAAACAGATAAAGGATAAATTTCAGTTTATAACTATTATAAAATATAATGATAAATTGAACATAAAATATATTACGTATTGAGTTTATTTAAAGTAAAATTTTGTAATGTATATTAATAATGTTATTAATTTAATAAATGAAGGATACATTAAATAAAAAATGTATTTAATAAAATATTAATTTAATTTTTATACTAAAATTACTAACTATTTTGAGAATTAAGTAATAGCAATTATTCATCACTTAAGTTTTTATTCAAAATTTTTTATTTAATTTTGCCAAAAAATAAAACAGAATTTTTTTGAAAAATCAGTCAAAAACATAAAATCTAAGTAATATTTAGTTAATTAATTAATTAAGCATAATAATAATAATAATAATGCAACATTGTACAAATACTTAAAAATAATATTTAACAGTGTTAGGTGACATTACTGTCCAGATGCTGATTTTATTTTTTTAAGCACAGTTATAGTTTACAATTCGCAAAAAGCAAGATATTATTAATTAATTATAATTAAAGTGCAAGAAAAATATTATAAACTAACAAATAAATCAAAAACATATTTATCTTCTGAATCCTTATCAGTTTTATACATCCTGATAAAGTTAATAGCAATATAGTAACCAAAATTTTAAAAAATATATTTGCATTTGCCCTATAATAAATATTCTATAGTTCATGTAATGCTTTTTAACCAAGTAATTCATTATATGGTTATATAAATAATTAATAATTAAAATAGTATGTAATTGTTATTAATAAATACGTTTAATTAAAACAATTTAATTTTTGATAATTTTTTATTTAACAATATAACTATGAATGTTTTCAATTTTCTAAGTTGATATCAATGAATTAATAAAATGCAGTATGATAGTAAACAAATAACAAATCAAAACCCAGTGCCGGAATTTTTTAAAACTTTTTGATTTTGGTGTTGGTATATAATTTGAAATACTAATAAAGTGCCAGCTAAATACTATTATCCCCTTCTTAGCGAAAATTCTGCATGCCAATCAATTGTCAACGTCCATTCTAACAATTGGCCATCTTTATACAAATGTCAGATACAAATCCCCTATTCCATACAATACCCTTTTCGCTCCAGAGTTCAGACGTGGACGGACATCCCACATAATTGCTTCATTTTTTGAAGAAATATGGATGTTTTGAAAATAACAGCATTTCTCGAGTTTTTTATTCTTCCCACCCTGTTACCTTGATTTCAGGAGTAACTGAAATGCCATTCTGCATAAATTTAGTACATTTAGTAGTAATTAAATTTAGTAGTATTTAGTTTTTTTGGATTACTTCTGAAATGTGTTACAGAATATTCCATTAATGATTTTCAAAAAGTCTCACAGAAATTGCAAAAGATAATTTCATAGCATTTGTTAATATTCACTTTATAATTGCACAATTATTTTTCACGTCAGAATTTAGCAGTTATTTTTTTTAAAAAAGGTGATCAAAGGATCATGAACTTACAGCTGTAATACTGTTTCTAACAAATTTTCTGATATATTTTCATAAGCATAAAATAAGTTCAATTGAAGAATTTTGTTAATCTTATCTTAATCGTGGAATATAAATATCGTACAATATTATTTTTCAAATTATTGTACAATTTATTATCAAAGGATACCCCCACATGTACTTACAGCTGTAATACTGTTTCTAACAAATTTTCTGATGTATTTTCATAAGCATAAAATAAGTTCAATTGGAGAATTTTGTTAATCTTGCCTTAATCGTGGAATATAAAAATCGTACAACATTATTTTTTATATAAAAAAGTAAGTTAGTTTCATTCACAAATCATATATTAAATAAGTCTGTTAGTATACATTACTATTTTGAGATTCTATGCTATTATTTATATTTTAATTTTAATTTTTTATTTGTCATATTAAAACATAAAGGCTGTCTTAATTTTAAGTATATAAGTCAAATAAATGATAAAGAAATATTTGAAATACAGAATAAATTTTAAATACGAAAAGAATATTTTTTGATTATTAGAAATTTTAACCTTTGTATCCCAACTTTACAGAAAAACCATTTCTTTAACACTATTTATAGCGGTGTCAAATGACACCTTTTTAAAATTTTGATTTGTGTTTATTTTGCTTGTAGTTTTTTGAATTTAATAAGCATAAAAAAGTCTTAAATGTATTAAAAAGGATTTGTAATTGTTGCAGTTTAAAAATTACAAATGAAAAACTTTAAATCGAAATCTTTTTAAAGGTGTCATTCGACACCGGTAGAAATAGTGTTGATATTATTGTTACATGTAAAAGATTAAGGCAAACTTTAAACAGCTTTTTTTAAATAGTAAATTAAAATAATTATTAAAATAAAATAAAATGTTGTAGTCTTTTCCGATGCAGAATTAAAAAAATAATGTGTCTTTATCAGAATTTCATGTTAAGAACCCCGTTTTTTTAAAAATATGTAAAATTCAAACCATCTGAAGTTAATGTGCCGTTAAAATATAGGATGAAATAAAGATTTGTAAAAATATTTGCAGATTTTTTTCAATATTGATCACATAGTGTCCAAATTATATACAATCGAATATGTGCAGTGCAAGGGCATTTGCATATGAAAATTAAAGCTCGACTTATAAATGTTTTTAAATTATCTGGATTTTATATTTATGATAAACTGAAATATGAGGAGCTTCTACAAAGAATACATAGAACTCTCCCTTTCCCCACTCCTGAAAACAGTTACTTCTACCATATGAAATTTGCATGGGTCATACAATTTGGATCAAAGTTATAAGTATTTGCGGTTTTCGGGCCCTTATATTCGGGCTATACTAAAATTTAGAGGGTTCAATTAAAAAATCCGATAATGTCCCTCCTTTTGTAAAGATTACGTTTACCATACAAAATATGAGTTCTTTACGATAATTATAGCTCGAGTTATAAATGTTTTAATTTATTAGGACCTTATAGTTATGATACCCTAAAATATAGAAAAAGTCAACAGAGCCTCCCCCCCCCCTGCTTTTTAAAACGATTGCCATACGAAATTTGTGTGGGCTGTAATAATTTGGATCCAAGTTATAAGTCTTTACGTTTTCGAGCCCTTATATTCGGGTTATACTAAAATTTAGGGGGTTCACTTAAAAAATCCGATAATGTGCCTCCTTTTATAAAGATTATATTTACCATACAAAAATGAGTGTTTAACATTAATTATAGCTCGAGTTATAAATGTTTTAATATATCTGCATAGCTGCCAACTTGTACTGGTTTTTCATACCACTAAAATTTTATATTGAACTTAACTAATTGAATCACCGAAATTCAAGCAAATTTAACGTTTAAATAAGTCAAAATTTTCTATTAAATTTTAATGGTGAGAAAAATCCGTACAAGTTGGCAGCTATGTATCTGGATCGTATACTTATGATACACTAAAATATAGGAGGCTTCCGCAAAAATCAACAGAGCCTTCCTAATTACCCCCTCCCCGTCTTTTAAAACGGTTACGATTACCATAAGAAATTCGTGTGGGCGGCGACAATTTTGATCTATGTTATAAGTGTTTGCCTTTGCGAGTCTTTATATTCGGGTTATACTAAAATTTAGGGGGTTCAGTTAAAAAATCTGTCAATGTCCCTCCTTTTATAATGCTTACGTTTACCATACAAAATATGAGTGTGTTGTGATAATCACAGATCCAGTTATAAAAGTTTTAATTTATCAGGACCTTATACTTATGACACTAAAATATAAGAAAAATCAACAGAACTCTCCCCCCCCCCCTGTTTCTTAAAAAGATTACGATTACCATACGAAATTTGTGTGTGCTGTAATTGTTTGGATTCGAGTTATACGTGTTTGCGGTTTTCGGGCCCTTTTATTCGCATTATACTAAAATTTTAAGGCCTTCAGTTAAGAAACTCTAGAATGTTTCCTATTAAATTATTTCACATATTTCACGTGCACAAAATTTCAGTTTGCTGGAGAAGGGACCGAAATGGCTAGGGAGCGAAACGACTCGAGACCGAAATGGCCAGGGACAGAAATGTCTCGGGACCGAAACGACGGGACCAAAATGGCGGGACCAAAATGGTGGGACCGAAACGTCCTGCTTCCTAACTATGTTATTTCTTCATGTAACTTTTCGGTTTGCAATTTAAACTCATTCAGTCGAACGAATTTCACTCAAACCGTTATAATAAGTTTCCGCCATGGTCAAATTTATGTTTTGAGAAATATTTTCCCATAATTGGTTTTATGCACTGGCAGTGCCTCTAATGGGAAACTACATAATTAAAATTCTAAAATTGATTTTTTTATGTTTTCTCACATGGCAAGCATATACTGCAAGGTAAAATTAGATAAAAAGAATTGAACCCAACTTTCTTTCCCAGAAAATTTCCCTAAATACTAATTAGCCCCCTTTCGGCAGGTTGCGTATATTTGACGTATAAATTGCTCAAAATCCTTAACCATTCCTACCGGCAATTCTTAATTGAAATTTGCCTTATTTAATCAAAGTATTTCTGGAATTAAATTAGGAAAAAAGTTTTGTTTTGAAAATTTGCGATAAATGATTAAAAATTCTGTAAAGGACGCTCGTAGAGAAACGGTTAAGTATATGAAGAAACGTTTTCCTGTTTTTTTTTCTATAATTTAAATTACTACAGAGTTAGCAGTATAGTGAGATTTTGCCAATAATTAACTACTTATACTTAGTAAATGGCCATATTGGTGCCAGCGCAACTTCTTTTCCAGTGTAAAATTCAAAATATGAATGTTTGTATTAAAAATCCCTTAAAACGACAAATATACTGGATGATCCAAAATTAATAAACATTTGAAAGATCACTCTCAACACATTAATTTACAATCTTATAAAGATAGAATTATTTAAATACAAACATATAAAACGATTTGTAACAGAAATACAAAAATATCACTATAATGAAAAGAAAGCAATTTTTTAATAATTTTTTATTTCATAATATATGTTTTTAGGGTAGAGTCGAAAAGTTTATATTATAATTTTAATTTATTTAATTTACTTTATACTTTAAACTCATTTCACCTATTCTTTTGCATAGCCTGTGTAATAAGAAAATTTGAATTAGAAAAGCCATCCGCTCTTCAGTGACACTAAATATTGCAAGAACAAAAAATAATTTTTTGAACCATAGCTTATGAAACACTTCCCAACTCTTATAGAATACTTTAATAATACTTCGTCGTTTAATAAGGTGAAAGATAATGTCAAAGTAAACAAGTTGGAAAACGCATAGCACAGTTCAAAATCTAATTTCAGATATTACCATCTATAGTCGAAAAATATACGAATTCTTTTGTGGAACTCTTTATATGATCTATGTAATTGTATATATACTATATAGTATGCTAAAATTTCGTTTACTTAGGAAACGCTTAGTACAGTTTTAACCCTTTTTTTCAACAATTTCCGTCAGTAAACGGAAATATATTCGAACTCTTTTGTACTGCCCTGTATATCATCTGTAGAAATTATACACACCAAGTAATAAGCAAAACAAATTAGTATAATTTAAAAAGCGCATATCACAACTTAAAACGCATTTCGAGCAATTATCGTTTTTTGACAGTATTGTAACAGAGTTCTTTTTTGTGTCCCTGTAAAAGAACGATGAACACTATGAACACAGCATATTCTACAGTAAGTGCGCCTCTGTGATATATACCAATTTAAATATGTTTAAAACAGTATCACCTCATTAAAATTTACCGCAAACGATTTTTCCACATAGACCGTAATGTAACGGAATTATTTTAGTGTCCTTGTAAATGAACTATAAACGCTGCATACTTCATTTTCAATATCGAACATGCCATAGTAAACCTCATTAACATATATCAGTTGATGGCAATCCTAATCTTAGTATATTTACACGAGTTTGAGCACGCACAGACAGACAGACCGAATTTATAAACACTTTTCATCTATCATCTATGTTGGAAAGTGTTAATAAAATGCAATTAAGAACAGATAATTAATATAGGGTATTTAAAATCCCTGATATTTATTTCATATTTATAATCTTAGCCACATCTCAAATAAGGTTAAAGCTACGCATTTTATGTGTCAAAAGATGGAAGATAATGTTACATGGGCATCTTAAAGTGTTTATAAAAATCTTTTATCGTTTGTTGTCTGCTATATCACAGCACGCTATATGTAAATTTCAATCTTAATTCAGGTACTGTATTAATATTAAAAATATTTCATCGCGTTAGGCATCATTTTCTTAGCTTCCCTGCTGATGTTACTGACACTATCTCTTTTGACGTAGAAAACAACACAATGGTGATTCTAGGAAAAAGTCGTTATTGTCATATTAGGTATGTCTATAATAGCAGTTCCGACTATTCATTTCTCTGAAATGTTACTGCTTTAATATTGTTTGGGCGGAAGAAAATCATTTTAGCATTTTAGTACAGAACGAATACAGGAGTAACGGTAGCAAATCACGGCGACTTTTATATTAAAGGTTTCGGGCGTTAAAATACATTTCTCCCGTTGCATTAATCTTCAAACAGTCGCATACAGCAGAAACAAGAAAGAAAAATCATGCGTGAACCATAGATTAAGAAACATTTTCTAACACATTCAGAATAATGCAACAAAACTTCACCGTTTAATAAATTGAAATATGGTGTCTAATTGACTCATTTGGAAACGCATAACACTTTTGGAATCCCTGTTTCAACAATTTCCATCTACAGTCAGAAAATTATCCGAATTCTTTGAGCAGCCCTGTATATGATATATGGGGCATTCTCACAATCTTTTGACTTTTATGTCCCTGATTAATAATTTTTATTTTAGTACATATTATTGTGTCTTTTTAATTTCATATACTGGGGAACATCCCATTGCATGATTGCATATCAATATTAATGAATTAAAAAAGTTTTGGACGATGTTGGAGGTCCAAATACCAGGAAAACTCCTATACCGTCCCGTGTCCTTGATGCTGCTTTTTAAGTTTGGAGCTGTCTGTTTTATATAAATATATAGCAAAAAAATTAACCTGCACACATTTTTGCGATTGATATTATTTTTTTAACTCTGTCCTTGGGTTTTAGATTCCTTACCGTCCCTTTTCTAAACTTATATAGAAAATCACTTCAGATGCAGCCACAGAATGTTTTTCAAGTTTTTTCTCATGCAGAAAGAATGTCTAAAATTCTTTGACAGGAAATTTACTGCAGAATTTAAATCAGCATTTAAATATCAATTTCAAGCATAGTGGCTTTATTGGTAGTCTTACCGTCCCAAAGGTTTATTCCTGCACTTTTCGAGGTAAATTATTATTTTTTAAATTTAATCCAATGTAAATAACTGTTTCTAGAAATCAATGACCATTGTGACTATCACTGAGTCTTAACTTGATTTGCCTAAAAATAGTGATAATTTTTCTTACCATCCCTTATTTCCCCCCCCGCCCCCCTTAACGTTCCTTTTTCCTATACCATCCCCTTTTTTTCCTTCCGCCCCTTCTTTAACACCCCTTTAAGACAATGTTATACTAAAATTTTGTACTAAAAATACTACATTGTTATTATTTCTTATTTGAATGTCCTGTGGGTACTATGCAAATTCATTATAAGTAAAATTTAGAAGAAAATAAAAAGTTATAGTGGCAAAATGGTAAGGAAAATTAAACTCGCAAGTTTAACTTAAACCTCAGTTAAATAAAAAAAATTTCGTTGCTGACCATTTTTTCTTTATTTTGAATCATTAAGGCATTTGTCTATTAGATTAAAATGTTATTTTAGCAAGTTTACTTTCACCAGATTTTTATTCCCGAAAGTCGAAAGATTGTGAGAATGGCCCATATATATATTTGTGTCTATTAACTACATGCATGCAAAAATTTTGTTCAGTTAGGAAACACATACCTCAGTTGAAAATCCCCCTCCAGCAACTTCGCTAATAGGGAGAATGGCATATGAATTCTTTTGTACATCCCTGTATACGAAATATAGAATTTATACACAACGAATAACATGCAAAAAATTTGTTAAATTTAAAAGCGCATCCGAAACTGAAAACGCACTTTCAGCAATTATTGTTCAAAGACAGTACTGTAACCGATTTCTTTTGTGTATGCATGTAAATAAACGACAGATGATATGAATGCCCTATTTCATAGTTAACATCTTGTAGTGAAATTCAGTGATTTATATCAATTTCAATACATTTGAAATAACGTAATGTCATTAAAATACTCTTCAAACGATTTTTCCCCCATTGACCATAATGTAACGAAATTCTTTTGAGTGACCCTGTAAATGAATTGTTAATGCTGCACACTTCATATTCAATACCGAGCATGCCATTGTAAGCATCATTAAAATATATCAATTGCATGGAAATCCGAGTATATTTATGCAAGCTAGAGCGTGGACGGACGGACCGACATACAGACGACCAGCGGACAGACGGACGGACCGACATACAGACGACCAGAGGACAGACGGACAAACCGAATTCATAAACACTTTTCAACTTTGTTGGAAAGTGTTAAAAAGGATTATGACAAATTTTAAATAGCTATATCTAAAGTTCAAAAATATTTGATGTAGTTTATTTTAATTTTACGCAAGAAAATATACTTAAAAATCTTATTCTGTCTAATATTTTGCAAATATATACATATTTTTAAAATTTTATGTTTCAATTACATCTATACAGAAAGGAAATGATGAAATGACAGGGAAAACAATGATAGGGAAATTGTAGAACTCTGCAAAGTTAAAGCTAGTAATTCAAAAAACCCATTATTTTCATTCAATTTTATCAATTTTAAAATTTTAGAATATGACAGATTTTTTATAAAGTCATAATGAAGAGAGGGAATTTTTTATTTCAACTGGATAAGTCACATTCAAGGTTGGAGTGGCACAGTGGGATGATTGTGACCAGGGTTGCAAGTTTGACCCCCCCCATTTCTAATAAAAAAATCCAAGTTCATACCAGAAATTAAGAATGACATTTTTTACTTTATTTAATAAGAGAGATTTCGTGATTGCATAAGGTAAATATTTTTCTTTTGTTAATTCCGGTGTGAATTTCGAATTCTAAACTAAAAATGGAGGCCAAACTGGCAACCTTGGTTCGCACAGTTAGCACAGTTATGATGATGAAACATGGACCCCGGTACTATTTTCTAAAAGCTGTATTATCTGGATGGCATCCTTTGGCAAATAAATCTCAGAAAGAATATCGTTATATCATTTAGTTATCCTATTAGTCTTACTTCGTAAGCCTTTAAGACCTACCTATACAGTGCGTCCACGTATAACCTGACCGACCTCTATTTTCGCAATCGTTGGTCCTAGATGCATACTTCCAATTACAAAAGTGGTCAAAATTAGGTGCAGATTTAAGATACAAAAAGTTTGAAGCAAAAAAAAAACAATTTAGTGAAGAATTACAGAATCTAAGTTTTTATATGGCCCCCAGGTCCCTATAGTTATATTTAGGGACGTTTTGTCTATTCAAAAGTATTGCAAACACAAAAAGTTCCGTATCTGTACGACCAATATTCACTGAGAAATTTGAATTCAAAGTTATAATGTAAAGTATGGGGACCGTAATACAAATGGAGATGCGAATATATCCCTGTCAGAAAGGCAAGGAGGTCTTAGAGTTAGATATGATTGTGGTGTTAAATCTATACTTGTTGGTTGATTGAGCCAGTACCATTTGAAGTTTATTAAGAGTCGATAATTGAGAATCAACTTAAAAGGTAAAACATGCATTCGTAGAATGGGAAGAATGGTTGGTTAAATCAGCCCAGTGTCAATTCTAGACTAACTTGCAAGAACAATCTGAAAAGCTGTAAAGCTGCAATACTTTAGTTAAAATCGATAGCACTTTACTCCAACCTATAGGATATCTCTGTTACAAGAATCCAATGAACCCGGCGTATAGTGGAATTGAAATGTTGCGTTGTGTTTCTTGAAAAATAAATATCTAGTGGCAATAAACCAGGTAACTGGGAAGTTTTACTTCCATGAACTGCTATTGTAACAATCGTTAAGAATAAAGTGACTGGAAACTAATAGTTCATTCGAACATCAAGTTTATTGAAACTTCAACAATAATCCAATATGTATATAAAGCATCGTGGTGGGACTAATTCAGGAGAGAAACTAATGTCAGAATATATCTGCCCCACTGCTGCTAAACTCTAAGTCTATCGACATGTGACTCAGTCAACTTAAAATAAAATACTAGACAGCAGGGATATACCTATACTGCATAGAACTTAGTAAGGTGTTATAAAAAATATAAAACGATACATTTAATTAAAGTCAACATATCACATTTTTCCATAGTCATCTTCACTGTCAATAAGTATCCATCGTTACACGGTGACATCCCAAACGCATTCTCGAAAAATACGAGGCACTGGAAACAGCTCTCTGCATCCTGCAAGATCCCCCCGTCGACACTAGCGAAACCCGCAGATTATAAGCACAGCAAGGTTTGCCGACACAAAAAGGCAAACCGCCACATCGTGCGCCAAGGAATTGATGAAAATCCATGGTAATACGGGAAACGCCAACCTCCGCGGGTTAATACACCAAACGTGGCAGACAGACTAAGCGAAGTGAAAGTCAAAGTAGGTAAAATGGGAGATCGCAAGAACTGCGAAAGGAATAACTCACGTGGGCGACAACAGGTAAAACCAAGGGGATTGGTGGACAAAAAGTATGCCTAGCTTGAGTTCAAGCGAACTCAAGGCGCAAAACTGAATAAAGGGGGAAAGACCAAGGTATTTAGGTCGTGACTACGACATACACCAGGACAACGGAGAAAAAAAAATGGATGAATGAGTGAAGGTAATACCTAGACTCATGAAGAACTTTTTTTTTTGCTTGAAAAGCAAAGCCACACCAACCACAGAGTCAAAAGTAGAAAATTACAAAAGAATAACAGCTAAAAAAATTTTTTTTTTTAACAGAAAACCAAAACGAGGGAGGGTGTTCCACCACAATGCCTTTACATTACTTTAAAAAAAATAAAAAATAAAGTATATAAAATTCTGTATTTAACTGTAACAATCTAGCTGAAGAGTAGTCCATACTTTTTAAAAATCAAAGAAACTTTCTTTAAACAGAGTACAAGTTGTGTGGAACTGACCACACAACACCTGCATGCGAAGGAGAAACACATTAAGAAATCCTGATACAGTAGTAAGTCAGTGCAACACTGGCTGACACCTGTACGTGAACACAGAAAGGTTACTATAATACAGTAGATAAAAATAAAAGCATCATTAGCACTTACTTTATATATATATCCTTTTGAAAAAAAAAGAAAAATTCAGACTATATATAACTGACATTATAACTGATCACTAAAAACGTAAATGTTTTAAGGTATATATAAATAGAAACTGAATAACTAAATAATCTTTAATAGTTAACAAAAAAATGATAATGACATTCATAATGAAGGTACTAGCAGAATTATCTAACAAATTTTGAACTGGTGCACCATATAAAAAAAAATAACTTTCCAAAAGAAAACTAATAAACCTAAAATTTATGAAGAATGCCAAAATAGAAATTAAAAAATGCTGAAAATTGCCGAAAATGTTGAAAAGTGCCTAGGACTTTGAATTTAGATGATCATGATCATAACAGCATAAAATTTAAATCCTTAAAAACCCTATAAACAATACTACCTATAACTCATGATAAAACAAAAATACAACATTCTGTACAGATATAAAAGAATAAGGTTATACCATAGGGCACAGTCGAGTTAATACAATTGTCACACTTGCATGGTATGTAACAACATACCGGTTGTCAGCGAGAACAGGAATGAAGATGCTTAAAATTAAAATATATAATTACAATTCAAAATTACTATAATAGTTAATTATGATAAAAACAACAAACACAAATGAACGAACGAAATTTCATCTTGCACACAGAGAGGTTCCACATTAGTAAGCGAGCTTAGGAAAACCGTAAATTTTAAAACACGAAAAGTTATTTACATACTAAAATTTTCCTACAGAAACTTGCAGGGGTGGCGTACAAAATGCCACTAAAGCAGTACTCAATTTTTGTAGACATAGAAAAAAAATGTATCTTGCACAAAGCCGCCTTATATTTTTTAATCCCAAATGAGATTTTACGTAAAGGAAGCCGTTTAGCAGTTTTTTTTTCTCTAAACTAACTTGTTAAGAAAACAGGTATGCCAACCGACACCTTATAATTACTTTTTAACATCAAATTGATATAGAAATTTGTTTGGTCACAAGCAATATTTTAAGCAAAAATCTTTAAAGCATAAGTCCAGCAATACAATCCTGAATATGCAACTTCTCAAAATGAAATTAGATTTTAAGTGCAATGCATAAAGTATAATTATAAATTTTAACCACTTAAATGTACACTATTAAAGAACTATAATAAGAACCAAAATAAACAATACTGTAAGTAAATCAATGGTTTTCAGCAAAAAACAGAGATAAAAAAAAAATAAGGTTTCTTGATACTTAAAGAGTCCTACAGGAAGAATGCCAAATACATCGTAAGAAGCGCCTCTCGGGCCAGTGAGGAGCAATTGAATACATGTCTGAGCAACACCAGCATGTAGAAAGGTGGCCAGCAATTCCGCACACAGGTGGAGACTGTAAGAAAAGTCTGCAAAGGATCATAGATTAATAATACAGAAAATCACGCTGAGGTTTGGATTTTTCACGTTTTTGTCGAAGAGCATAATCAGACTGGATATTTGTATACGCAGGGTTTGACACCCTAGAATGCTGTCGAGAAGTGCTAGGTTGTACCTGAGCAGAAGCAGTGGGGGTAACTGGTTGATCTTGGTGAAGATTTGTGGGCTTAGTTAATTTCTGTTTGCGCTTATGTAATTTTTCGACCCTATCAGTATGTACAAGGAGCGGTGAAGTTTGGGTAACGTCTTGAGGCTTAATTTGGGAAGATGATTTTCTGTACAGCATATGGACCCTGAATTTTCTTTTCAAACACACTAGGGAACTTTACATAAACTGTATCACCCACTTAAATTTTTGAGAACTTTCTGTTAAGACGAGATTTAGCATACAAGTCCTGACGGATATTTTCATTATTTGTGTATGCATATGAATAGACTTTATTGAGACTCTTTGCAATATTTGCAACTTCTTTATTACCACTGATTTGCCATGTCGGTTCACTTTTGTAGTTATAATATATATCACTTATCTCTCGACCAAAGTGTAAAAAATTTGGTGAGAACTTAGTTGCTGGATGAATGGTCGAATTGTAAATCGACTGATGTATCTTTACAGCAGTGAAAATAGCAAAACCTTGAGAAGCCATGGTTGTTATGGAAGACTTAATTTGAGTGTTCACTCTTTCAGAAAGTCCATTAGCTTGAGGGTGCGAAATAGACGTGTGTCTGAGATAAATACCTAGCAATGTACTCAAGGAGTGCAACAAATCACTGGTAAATTGACTACCCTGATCACTCAAAAATATTTTGGGTCTTCCGTGCGTGGCAATATAGTGCAACAGAGCTCTAGAATCAGCTTGAGCAGTGATGTTGTTCAGAAGATATATTTCAGTATATCTTGAAAAATGATCGGTAACAGTAAGCAGATATGAACCTTTAACGGGACCAAGAATGTCCATAGAGACTTTCTGATTAAGGGCCGTTGGAACAGGAGCTGGCAAAAGGGGCGCATTGTTATTTTTATGATGCTTATGTAAAATGCACGTCTCACATGACTTAACAAAGTTATACACTTCAGAAAAAATTTGCTGCCAAGTAAAGCGCTTCCGCAAATTCTGCAAAGTCTTATGGATACCAGCATGCGAAATGTGAGCAGCGGTAAGAGCTTTTCGTTGAAGAGAGGGTGGAAGTACCGTTCTATGCAAATCAGTATTTTCATACGAATATTTTTTGAAAAAGCAAAGAAATTCGCTCACTGGGTGGAGATAGTATCCTTTAAGTTTTTTGCCCTTCTTGCCCCTATGCAAATCCTGAATAATTTGCTTTAGTGTAGTATCCGCCAACTGTTCTTTGAGAATGGTTTTGTCAAGGATTTCTAAAATAGGGTCCTGAGTATTTGTTTGATCAATAGCGTTTACAAAGTGATGAGAGTCTTGGCTAACATTTTGAAAGTTATCCTGCGATGCCAAAAATTGCGATTGAATATCATTATGTAAAACATTTTTGCTGTTAACAATTGGTAGAGGTTCTGACGATGTGAGACTCTCTGGATTAGTAGTGAGATCCTGAGTTAACGGATTAGTCGAACAACGACTAAGAAAATCAGCTAACACATTTTGTTTTCCTGGAATATGTTCAAAGTTGAATGTATACTGGGACAGCTCCATGAGCCCTTTTAATGTCACATCGGGTGGTGAACTTGATTTTTTATATTGATTAAGAGGCTAGGCATCAGAAAGTACTGTGAATTGTTTATTAAACAAGTAATATTTAAATGGCGTAACCCCCTTATAAATTGCGTATAGCTCTAATTTAATAGGAGGAAATTTCTTTTCGGATTCAGTAAGTAATTTAGAATAATATGAAACAGGAAGAAGTATTAGTCCAAGAGCTGTTAAACATTTTAGGGAAGGTATTTGAGGCACCCTGAAAATTTGTGCAACACTTCTTTTGTAATGGCTGAATACAAAATCGAATGTCTGGCTGAAGGATCGTGGCCCAAAAACTGTGCCAGACACGTGTCATGTGCCATTTTTTGACTACCCCCCCCCCAAAAAAAGGTATTTGAGGCACGCTGAGATTGAGACAGAATAATATTTATACTTAGAAAAAAATATTTTGAAAACGACAGACACTTTAGTCGGCCCAAAAACAGTGCCAGACACGTGTCAAGTGCCATTTTTTGACTACCCAAAAAAGGTATTTGAGGCACGCTGAGATGGAGGCAGAATAATATTTATGCTTAGAAAAAAATATTTTGAAAATGACAGACACTTTAGTCGGCACAAAAACTGTGCCAGACACGTGTCAAGTGCCAAATGGCACTTGACACGTGTCTGGCACAGTTTTTGGACCACGATCCTTCAGCCAGATAATCGATTTTGTATTCAGGCATTACAAAAGAAGTGTTGCACAAATTTTCACGGTGCCTCAAATACCTACTCAAAAATGTTCAACAGCTCTCCTACTATATGCCATTTCATCTTTGCATGAGAATTGCCGAGATGGCCTGGTTAGATGCGTCAGCATTGACGAAGAATTTTTCACCCCAATTTGACAGATGTAACACAGGTTACTGAAAAAAGACCTTCTGAAGTGACTGGAAGGCAGTTTGTTGTTGTTCACTCCATGCAAACTTTATTTTTGGTTTAGTTATACTCTAAAGCGAAAGCTAGGTTCCCGGGGCGGTCATCCCTGTCATCCCTGTATAAGTGGAGCGACGAGATCAGAAAAGGAAGGGATAAGAGCACGGTAAAACGGGCAGAGTCTCACAAAACCCTTAGTCTGTCTCTTCGTTTTTTGAGTTGGAAACTCAACTATTTTAGAAATATTACTTTCAATCGGGTAAACTTTGTGATCTTTAATGTTAAATCACAGAAAATTTATGTCAGTTTGAAAAAATGAAGATTTTTCTGGAGAAAGTGTAACATTATTCTTTATGAAAAAATCTATTATTATTTTATTTAATTTGTCTAGCATTTCCTCAAACGAGTTTGCACCGACAACCATATCATCCTGATATGAAAAACAAGATTCAACACCAGATTGCTGGATAAGAGTGTCAACCAGTTCTTGGAACGTAGAAGCAGCTGCCTTGAAACCAAAAACAAGAACTTTAAATGTGAAAACTCCCCAAGGGGCAATAAATGACAGTTTATCCTGCAATTCTTTCGGAACAGCAATTTGCCAATATGCTGAAGGAAGGTCTAAGGTGGTAAAATACTTATACTTAGACAACTGTAGCAAAAAATTCGAAATTTTAGGAAGGGGATACGAGGATGGAATAATAATGGCGTTAAGGAACCTTAGATCCAAAGCAAGCCTATATTTTTCAGGTTGTGAAGGATGAGTTCTTTTCTTTTTCACTAACAACATGGGACATGCCCACGAAGAGTTTGACCGTTTAATGATATTCGCTTTTAACATATCCTGAATTTGGTCAAGGGCTTCCTGTTCTAGTGCTTGAGGGACGGGAAAAGGGAGTGCTTTAATAGGATGAGAGTTAAGCAACTCAATGTGAGGAGAGACTAAGTCAGTTTTCCCAATCGTGTCTAATGATTTTGAAAACGCTTGTGCTTTACCACATAATAGTTTAACTAACTCCCCACGTCGTTCCTGAGTAAGATGTCCCAGCTTAAAGTCATCAGGCGAAAGTTCCTTAATTTGCTTATTAATAACCTCATCAGAAGGGACAATTAAGTTACATTGATGTTGCTCCTCGTTGTCAAAAGTATAACTCTGAATATCCTCATCGGTTACGTTACACAGAGTACCCAATTTAGCCTTTTTATTCAGATGAATATCATTATCCGAAGTGTTTTCAAGAACGATGATAAAAGCATTATTTTTAATATGAGACGAGTGTAGCGATTCATGACCTATAATTTTTTAATTCTTAACTGTTGGCATGAAAACAAAATATTCACTTGGCTCAACTGAGAATTTAGCACGAACATAGACACACGACTTTCTGGGAATATTAAATTTCTAAAGTTTTGAACAACTATTTCAGGTTCAAGTTCAGACGATTTATCACTCTCCGATTCATTGTCATCCTGTACAGACACAGTGGTACAGTCAGTGACATTACTTGAAAAAGAAGTGTCGTTAATATGACAACTGTACTCTTTTTTCTGAGATTCTTTAATGAATGGAACAACCAGATCCTACAGCAAAGCAGAATTAAATGCGGGGTTGATAGACATGTTATGTTTTTGCATAAAATCGACCCAAAATTATTTGAAAATCATTACCAATATTGGCGATGTAAAAGTTGTGTTTAAAGAAGAGGTTGTCAATCTTAAATGACAACATAATACGTCCCTTAAACTCTACTATCGAATTAATTGTAGATATATTTACTTTATTAGATAGATAATGGAAATTAATTCAATATTTTATTGCCGTAAAGTGTCCAGCATCAATCAACGACAACGTCGATCCACTGTCCAGGAGGGTGGTGACTTTAACCTTATTTAAATTTAACTGGATACATGGCAGTCTTGCCCTAGTATGAAATGTGCTACAAATTCGATGATCAGTATTCACTATAGTCTCACTGTTATTTACAAAAATGTCCTCTGTTTGAGATGAGTTATTTGAAAAGGAAAGATTGTCAGTTTGAATGACCTTACTTAATACCGGCTTCTTTATATGTATAGAGATCGGAGCGCCAGTTACCTCCGTCTCCCTGAGTAGTTCAAATTATGGCGAGGTTTTTTAGGAGACTTCTGTTTAGACTTTGGCGATTCATTATCTTTGACTTTATTACTATTTATCCAGCTATTTTCTATCAATGCCTGAAATTTAAAGCAATTTTTCATAACATGGCCTCTGGTTTCACAAAATGCACACGTATCAAATTTTGCAGTAATTGCCTAGCAATCTTCGCCTAGAATTATTATTTCTTTTACTAAAATTTTGCTGATGTTTCTGCTTTTTTTCCTGAAAAAATTTACTAGGACTAGGTTAAAATCCCTCATCTTGCGCATGACTAAAATGAAAAATCGTTTCAACCGGAGTACTGCCAGTTTCACAATCAAGTGAATAAATAAAAAGTAATTGCTCAGTTCTGTCAATAGCAGACTCAATGGAATCAACTTTTTCTTCTAACAGCTTAAATTTAAAATTCTTGGGTAAATTTTTAAGAAATAGTTAAAGGATATTGAATCGAGAGCAATATTATCAAGTAATGGGTATGCTAATCTGCAAAGTTTTCGAATTCTACACGCAAATGCACGGGGACTCTCATTAACGGGCATTGAACATTTTTCCAATTTGTTAGAAGCTTTACACTTATCGTACTTTCTTCTGAAAAACTTTATAAATTCATCTCCAACCTTAGAGAGAGAGTCAAAATTCTGGTTAGCAATCGCATCCAGATAAAAATTCAAAGCCTGATCCTGAATTTTAGATTTTAAAATAGCAAGTATCTCCCTATTTGAATAATTATATAATTCCTTAATTTCAGTTAACTGATCAAAGAAAAATTCAACTGTTTTTGCAGAACCAGAATATGGCTGAACTGAAATTTTCGGTGGAATTGGTTTAGGAGGCATGGTTAAATATACTGTTTCTTTTAAAACTGAAAGTTTAACGTTCGCTTTTAAAAGCAAAAAGCGGAAAGAAAAGATTAACTTGACCGAGTTAAAGAAAACCCCCATTTTTTAAAAATAAACCTGCACAAAATTCAATTTTTATATAATATGACCAATAAAACTTAACTTATTACTTGGATATATGCTTGATAAGAAATCACAAAAGTAATACAAAATACACAATTTAAAAACACTTGAATATGCATGTAAATTCTAAAATTTCATTTTAATTACTTGATAAGCCCTCATTTTGTTTCTATATATAAAAGTGTATTCATGTATACTGCAAGTATATTAATGTGCACTGAAAACTAATGCCGAAAGGCAGCATAATTCACACGATATATAACTAATTTCACGTTATAACAAAACCATTATCAAATTCCATATTTGCTTAATAGCTTATTGCTTAATATTCCTTTCCCCCTCTTTTTGTTTATTTAGAATTGCTTGCCATATATTTCCTTTTTCAATAAATACGTATCCATATTATTTTGACAATAACACATATTAGCACTTTTTATGATACGAAAATAATCTTGACAAAACAATACAACTAAAAAAAAATGTATATCTTTCATACCCCTACAGTTGAAAAGTTCATATGGTCTGGAAATCCTATAATTTACACAAAACCTAGTCAATATGTCACTTTACCATCAAAACATTACTAAAACATTCAACAGTTCACAGAAGGAAGGTCACGGTATCATCTGTGGTGTTAAATCTATACTGGTTCGTTAATTGAGCCTGTACCATTTGACGTTTGTTAAGAGTCGATAATTGAGAATCAACTTAAAAGGTAAAACATGCATTCGTAGAATGCGAAGAATGGTTGGTTAAATCAGCCCAGTGTTAATTCTAGATTAACTTGCAAGAACAATCTGAAAAGCTGTAAAGCTGCAATACTTTAGTTAAAACTGATGGCGCTTTACTCCAACCTATAGGATATCTCTGTTACAAGAATCCAATGAACCCGGCGTATAGTGGAATTGAAATGTTGCGTTGTGTTTCTTGTAAAATAAATATCTAGTGGCAATAAACCAGGTAACTGGGAAGTTTTACTTCCATGAACTGCTATTGTAACAATCGTTAAGAATAAAGTGACTGGAGACTAATAGTTCTTTCGAACATCGTTTTTTTGAAACTTCAACAATAATCCAATATGTATATTGAGCATCGTGATGGGACTAATTCAGGAGAGAAAGTAATGTCAGAATATATCTGCCCCACTGCTGCTAAACTCTAAGTCTATTGGCATGTGATTCAGTCAACTTAAAATAAAATACTAGACAGCAGGGATATACCTATACTGCATAGAACTTAGTAAGGTGTTATAAAAAATATAAAACGATACATTTAATTAAAGTCAACATATCACCTTTTTCCATAGTCATCTTCACTGTCAATAGGTATCCATCGTTACACGGCGACATCCCAAACGCAATCTCGAAAAATACGAGGCACTGGAAACAGCTCTCTGCATCCATGCAAGCTCCCCCCGTCGACACTAGCGAAACCCGCAGATTATAAGCGCGGCAAAGGTTGCCGACACAAAAAGACAAACCGCCATATCGTGCGCCGAGGAATTGATGAAAATCCATGGAAATACGAGAAACGCCAACCTCCGCGGGCTAATACGCCAAACGTGGCAGACAGATTAAGTGAAGTGAAATTCAAAGTAGGTAAAAAGGGAGATCGCAAGAACTGCGAAAGGAATGACTCACGTGGGCGACAACAGGTAAAACCAAGGGGATTGGTGGACAAAAGGTATGTCTAGCTTGAGTTCAAGCGAACTCAAGGCGCAAAACTGTATAAATGGGGAAATACCAAGGTATTTAAGTCGTGACTACGACAATGATTATGACAAAAGTGTTGTTGTTCAAAAAAGAAAAAAAAAACAGTATAATATTTGTCTAATCACTGGTATTGAAAATAAAAATGTATATTTTGTATAATATATAAAATCACAGTGCACAAACTCATATACATTTAATGAAGTAATTTGAAATAATAACATAGTAAGTAGCGCTTTCTCGCAGATAAACTCATATAAAAACGAAATAGAAATAAATAATGCGGATAAATATCGTCTTTCATACTTTCTCATTACATGTGTTCCAAGAGTCTTCCCTGGACTACAATACATATAGACGGACGCATGACAGAAATTCGTCTTGAACATTTTTTAGGATTACAAGCGTGACACATCTGATGGCGGATAAAATGCGATTCTGCAAATCTACTCGGCTTACTGTTTCTACTTCGTAAATCTTGCTTTTTAAATAACCCCAAAGAAAGAAATCTAGGATTTAGATCCGGCAATCGAGGAGGCCATTCCACCAAGCCTCTATATCCTATGATGTTATCTTGAAACATACTACGTAGAAATATTCGGGAGGAGACTGTTTTGTGGGCTGGTGCCCCATCATGTTGAAACTACATCTTGGTGAGGTCTGCTAACGAAACATGATGACAAAGTTAAAAACCTCGAAGTTAAAATTAATCCCCACTCCCCTCCAACCTCATCGGATCCCTGAGCTGTTTAGCTGTAAGAAACCCAGTATAAGCGAAAAAATTGAATAAATTATTGAATTAAATAAAATTAAACTGAATAAAATGTCTTACATCTATTTTATAGTATCAGATTTTTCGCTATTTTTTAACCTTGAAATTTACGATTTGCGAAAAATGAGATGATGGTTAAAAGTGAAGGCATTTTTTTCATTCAGCTTTAAAAATACATGAAACGTAATTATAAAAGTTAAAAACACAACCATCGATTATTTATGTTATCTAATCTAAAACTCTTTCTTAAACTTGTTGACGGTAATCTATCCGAATTTTTTTGTGTTATCCTATTATATAAGTATGTATAAGATGGTAAGCGTCGAAAATCATGATAATATTACATTGTCATCGGATTTAAGTCAGTATGTAAAATTTAACTTCGTTTGGACATTTAAAAGTGAGTTAAAGTTCGAGTACAAATTTTAAACTGGAAAGACGATCGTTGCAAATTAAATAAAACGTTATGAAAACGATATAATTTTTGTTAAAAGAAATCATAGCCTTAAATCCTTACAAAATAAAACGTATGCTGAAATACAATTATTTTAACTAATCTGAAACTTAACTAATAAATGTTAACTCAATCGTAATAGTTGTATGATTTCTTTCAAAGCGCAGATATCTTCAAATAAGTTTAAGTACTTTATATACGACCCCTGAAAGCATGGTCGAAATCATCTATGTTGAGATGCAAAACAGTGGTATAAGTCATGCATCTCAAAGCTTCATAACTCGGTCAATTGTAATGTTAGGGAATGGGATTTTTTTGTCTTACTTGTCAGTAGTAAAGGCAATAGGGAATTTTACCTAGCAAAATTAATGGTAGTTCTGGAAATCGGCTTACTTTATGTTTTTTGGGTCGCTGAAAACGAAATTTGTAACTTCCAACACAATTTCCCCGACACCCACCCCCCAAATTTTGGTAAAAAGCCCCCCAAAAAGGTTTTTATTAAAATTTTTTTATTGTTTTAGGGAAAAAGTATCTAGAAATTCAGAAAGCAGATAAAATTTGCAACAAATTAGATATATGACATTATGACTTAGGATGAAGGGGAATGGGGGATCTGCCTCGGAACATGCGCGCGGTGCTGCGTGGACTAAGTTGCGCAATTCCACTTAACCACTCACACGTTTACATTCGCCCTCCCATGTCCTTTCCCAAGTTTCCTTATAAGGTTTACTTTAAGTTTTTTGGGTCGCTGAATCCGAATTTTTAACTTACCCCCAAAATCCCCCCCCCCCCGAAAACCCCCCAAAATAGTTGTTATTAACTTAAATTTCTTACTGTTTTAGGGAAAAAGCATTACAAAATTCAGAAACTAGGAAGAATTTGCTGCAAATAGTATATATGACATTATGATGTAGGATAAACGGGGAGAGAGGGGGCTGCCTCGGAACATTTCCCGCGTGCTTTTCTCAAAAACCAAATTTTTTCAAAAAATCAATTTTTTGGGGGTTGCCGGGTGAAATTTTGATGGGAAGTTACAAATTCGGATTGAGCTACCCAAAAAACATAAAGTGAGTCGAAATCCAGAACTAGCATTAATTTTTCCAGGTAAAATTCCCTATTGCCTGGACTTCATAACTTAGTGCACGTAGCGCCGCAGTGCATGTTCAGAGGCAGCTCTCCCCCTCCCCGTTCATCCTACGTCATAATGTCATATATCCTATTTCTTGCAAATTTTGTCTAGTTTCTGAATTTTGTAATGCTTTTCCCCTAAAACAATAAGATATTTAAGTTAAAAACAACTATTTGGGGGGGGGGGGGGTTGTGGGGGAATATTTGGGGGTAAGTTAATTCGGATTCAGTGACCCAAAAAACTTTAAGTAAACCGTATAGAGAAAGTTCGGAGGGGAGATGGGAGGGCAATGTAAACGTGTGAGTGGTTAAGTGGATTTGCCCAACTTAGTTCACGCAGCACCGCGTGCATGTTCCGAGGCAGATCCCCCTTCCCCTTCATCCTATGTCATAATGTCATATATCTAATTTGTTGCAAATTTTATCTACTTTCTGATGTTCTAGATTCTTTTCCCCTAAAACAATAAAGAAATTGATTTTTTTAACAATAAAAACATTTTTGGGAGGACTTTTTACCAAAATTGGGGGGGGGGGGGTGCCGGTAAAAATTTTGGTGGGAAGTTACAAATTCGGATTCAGCGACCCTTAAAAGATAAAGTAAGTCAATTTCCAGAACTACCATGAATTTTGCTTGGTAGAGCCCCTATACGGTCTCTGTTGCCTGGACTATAGTGTCACAGTAAGTTTTTACTAACTATCACTTATGGGACCGGGGGACCGTATAAAATCTTAAATTTCGTAATTTTTTAATAAATGCTTTTCTTGATCCAAATCGCTTTAAAAATAATTCTTTACCTTATTTAAACCATTTTTGTAATTGGACGTATGCATCTAGGACCAACGGTTGCGAAAATAAAGGTCGGTCAGGTTATACGTGGACACCCTGTATATACCCTTTCAAATAAAGAAAAATAACCTTAAAATAACCAGCGATTGGGAAAAAAACTTCTTTTATATCTACCCTATATACATAAAATCCTAATGAAATGTATTTTTGAAACGGATATTATGAACCGACTGGAATGTAACGAATTTATGAAACGATTCTATGAAACGACTGATTATACAACTGATTATGTTTCACGGCGATTTCTCCTAAAATATGGAGTACTTTGCGATTAAATTAACACCAAAAATCCGTATTGATCAGCCGATCTCAAAACTGGTATTAGAATTTTTAAATTCGAATTAGTTTTCGAAATATTAATTTTTTTTCTAATTTTAAATACTTTTTGCTAATGATGTCAACTCAAATTTTAATCATTACAGATATTTTTTTCCTATTTCAGAAACGGTTATTATTTTAAACTAATTTGGCGACCAGTTTGGCCTCGCTTAAATGTATGCTAAGAAATGTATCATGTTACTTTTATTCCTAATTCAATTTACTTGAACAATCTTTCGCCAAATTGAAAGATTCTGATAGAGAAATCAAAAAATCGGTATTTTAATGTTAGCGAGACGCAGGTGATAAATCGCCAAACATTTTTCCCCGTCGCATTTTTTTATATTTCATTAATTTCATTTAAAATATAATCCTTTCATTCATTTTATTTAAAATACAGAACTTTTAAGACTGAAACATTTAAAATTGATGGCTTTCACTTCTTTCTTTTTTTTTAAACATAACGAAAAGAAAAATATTAGGCACAGATGTCATATACGCACCGGGGTACCTAATTGACACCAAAATGGCATTATTTTGATTGACATTGTAACCCGGGTATTGTTGTTTATTTAATAATAAATGTTTATTTACTTTTATTTCTTTTTTAAAATTATATAAATTATTTTGTTCTATAGTTATCAATTACTTTTTTTGTTATTTCCTTTTGAAAATAATAGAAAATAATTAAAAAATACGGTGCTACTTAGTTATTCCTTCGACCAATTTCGCCAAATTATATAAATCGCCAAACCACTCGCCAAATTATAAAAATTGACATAATTTTTATTTTAAATAACGAAAGAACAAATAAATTAGTATAACAATAATAAATATACAAATAAAACGTCGAAATAAAAATCACTTGATGACGTAAACACGTGTAACTTGCTTAAAGTCAAGTGAATGTGACATTTACGATCAACCATTATTGGCAATTAATCTTATAGTTTGGCGATAGGTTTTTGGTCGACGGGATAACTAAGTAGTATCAAAAATACATATGTAACTGGTATTCGAAAACGAGGTTTTCGCCAAATTGTCGTAAAAAAAAAAAAAAAAAAATCACGCCAAACATGACATTTAATTTCAAATTCAAATCAATGTTTTAATTTACCACTCGAAAAATAAAAAAAATGCTAACTGGCGAGTTTAAAAAAAGCTATTGGAGAGATTTGCACCCGGCTAGCGTAACAGTACCAATAATTCTTTGCGACCATGGCAACTTTTATGTAGTTTTATTTGAAAAAAAAAATTGATTTTTTAATCAAAATGGAAAACTTTCGGCACAGATGTCATATAGGTTCATTGGCGCGATTTTTTTCTGACGCCAATGTCATATACGCAGTGGGTACTTAACTGGTGCCAAAATACCGTTATTTTGCTTGATATGGTAAGCCGGAAGTTGATTTTTATGCTGTTGATGCTTTCCCGAAATTGGCGTCGAAAAAAAATCGCGCCAATATGGGGCATCTGGGGCCATCTGGGGCAAGTATATGACATCTGTGCCAAACTTTCATATGAAAGGCGAGGGTTTCAGACCGTATTTGTTTATGGCAGTTGATGAGTTGAACTATTATAATATAGATGAAATTATGGCGATAGAATAATATTTGGCGACTTATCAACTGTGTCTGGCTAACATTAAAGTACCAAAATGGCACCTAGAGTATAAAAAGCGAAGTTGTCCGCCGGAACTGTTGATGATAGTCACATGACTTAGGCTATTGTTATAGAGATTGTTTTAAAATACCGGGAGACAGAGACTGTATACTTAATTCATTTTATTTTAGCTTCTTTTCAAATTGTTAACTGATCCTCTTTAATCAAAAACGAAAACAACCATTAGATGTCTTAACAGCAACTGATTCGGTCTTAAATTTTTGCAATCAAAGGGAATTGAATGGAAACCCGTTTACAGGGAGATCTGCACAGCTTTTTTCAGTGTAATTCAATCTTCTCTAATATTTTTAAAACCCATCAGATTAGCGTGTTTTTAGATTCTGCGGTGTCTGAACAGGGGTAGGCGACCGTAGCTTGCAGAGGGCAGAGCCCCCCTAGTAAAGATATATTTTGTTTAAATTTTTTACTACATTTGCAGAATAATAATTTTAATTTTTAACATAAAATAACATTATATAAATATGGAAGATAAAATTAAAGTAATGGTAGAACATCTTATTAAAGAAGGAATGGATATGGATATTATTCTTAAAACATCTGGATTTTCTGTGAAAGATATAGAAGAAATAAGTCCTGAAGTTTATTGAAAATATGTAGGAGTTAGAAAAAAGCTACTAGAAATATCTAATAAGATGTTACCAATTGGTTATAAAAAAGAAAAAAAAAAGTTCAATTAGTCTTTAAAATGGTCTTGCACTTCTCCCGCTGCAAGGAAAACCATCACAAAATTACTAGACATCTTCCTCCCTATTGCATTTTACCAAATAAATATTTTTCACCATTCTTCTTTCTCAAGGCTTCTTCTCAAATGAAAAAAATTCAAAGGGATATTCAAAACTATATCTAAGGTAAAAAAGCAATATTCTCTAAACAACAATACGGAGGAGGAAGTTTCGTGGTTTTGGGTAATTTTGCTTTTATCCGGGTAACACCCAATAGCAATTATAAAATTAATTAATAAAGCAAATTGTAATGGATATGAAATATATAATTTCTTATAATTTATTCCAAGAAGCATCTCTTATTACGTATCGGTAACAGGATAATGCACCAATCCATATTTCATCATAATCAAAATCATGTTTTAATGTGCACAAAGTTTCATCGCTAGAGTCCTTACCCAAGACTTTAAGGACCTTGAGTTCTTACCTAAGTTTAGTGGAAAACCTGTGGAATAATAGTGTGACGTATTTAGGAAAAAGGCAAATGTTAACGACGAATTAAAATCTGATATAAAAAAATCTCGGAGAAAAAATTCCGAAACGTTTTAAAAAAGTCTTTCATATTTAATCTAAAAATTTCAAAAATGTAAAAGACGATATTGATAATTATTTTTAATTACTAGCTTTCATTTGGCTGAATTCTACACTGTCCCTATAATTTTCTCCAATTTACTTTCTGTAATAAAAACCTTTCATAAAAATAAAACTATATTTATAAATTTGTATGTATATAAATCTTTTCAAAATGTTTGACAGAATAAAGATTTTTAAGTGTGTTTCATGAATAAACTAAATCAAATACCATAGTAGAGGAGACCGGGTCTGGTTTTCACAAAAATCAAACTATTTAATTTAAAAAAAATGCTGGCACTCACTTTTGAAAAATTTAAAACTCCAGTTGAGACTTTTATATTTAGTGCATAATCTTAATTTTGTCGATTGCCAAAGTTTTGAGTAGAAATTTGCTTATTACAATTTAGAAAATTTACGAATTTTGTGACAACTGTCCCTAGTTATGCGTTGGCTGCCACAATACGCAGGATTGGTTTTCACATGGAATATTTAGGAAGATTTGGTTGGGAAATGTCAATATAAAAACTCAATTTGATATGAAAAAGATATAACATAAAAGTATTTTTTTGCCATCATATGATGAAACAAGACATAAAGTACACCGGAAAAGAAAAAGAAAAATTGTAATGAAATTATGTTAAATAATCCATGTTTATTCAATAATAAAAAAATCTTTAAAAAAGTATGGGAAATATGTTTAAAGACAATAATTCTGACCACTTTACTCGAGCTCCATATTTATAGGAAAAAATGGGGGGGAAGGGGTACTTTTGAATTGCCCTCTAGCATTTGTATAGCTTAATCTATTAATCATATTCATTTATTCTTTGCTTAAATATACACCGCAATAACCATGTCATATTTTTAATTAAATTATTATAAAGACATGAATTTTCCTATTTTTATTATTTGAAATACGTAATTAACTACTCAGCTATAGAAAAACATTAATATATCGCTATGTGGAAATTCCTAACCATGTTAAATCAATAAATTTTAATTGTTTACAATCTCACCTTTTAAACATCGTCATGATTTTTTATGAAGAACACATAAACTTATCTTATAGTCCAGGCAATAGGGAATTTTACCTAGAAAAATTAATGGTAGTACTGTAAATCGGCTTTCTAGATGTTTTTTGGGTCGCTGAATCCGAATTTGTAACATCCCACCAAAATTTCCCCCGGCAACCTCCCCAAATTTTGGTAAAAAGCCCCCCAAAAAAGGTTTTTATTAAAAAAATCAATTTCTTTATTGTTTTAGGGGAAAAGTATCTAGAAATTCAGAAAGTAGACAAAATTTGCAACAAATTAGATATATGACATTATGACTTAGGATGAAGGGGAAGGGGGGATCTGCCTCGGAACATGCGCGCGGTGCTGCGTAAACTAAGTTGTGCAATTCCTCTTAACCACTCATACGTTTACATTCGCCCTCCCATCTCCCCTCCGAACTTTCTCTATAGGGTTTACTTTAAGATTTTTGGGTCGCTGAATCCGAATTTTAAACTTTCCCCCCAAAATCCCCCCCTCAAATAGTTGTTTTTAACTTAAATTTCTTATTGTTTTAGGGGAAAAGCATTACGAAATTCAGAAACTAGACAAAAATTGCAACAAATAGGATATATGACATTATGAATTAGGATGAACGGGGAGGGTGAGGGCTGCCTCTGAACATGCACTGCGGCGCTACGTGCACTAAATTATGAAGTCCAGGCAATAGGGGATTTTATTTTGCAAAATTAATACTAGTTCTGAATTTCGACTCACTTTATGTTTTTTGGGTAGCTGAATCCGAATTTGTAACTTGCCACCGAAATTTCACCCGGCAACCCCCCAAACAATTGATTTTTTGAAAAAATTTGGTTTTTGAGAAAAGCGCGCGGGGAATGTTCCGAGGCAGCCCCCCTCTCTCCCCGTTTATCCTACGTCATAATGTCATATATACTATTTGTTGCAAATTTTGTCTAGTTTCTGAATTTCGTAATGTTTTTCCCCTAAAACAATAAAAAATTTAAGTTAAAAACAACTATTTGGGAGGGGGTTTCGGGGGGGGGGGGAATTTTGGGGTAAGTTAAAAATTCGGATTGAGCGACCCAAAAAACTTAAAGTAAACATTATAGAGAAAGTTCGGAGGGAAGATGGGAGGGCTAATGTAAACGTGTGAGTGGTTAAGTGGAATTGCGCAACTTAGTCCACGCAGCACTGCGGTGCATGTTCCGAGGCAGATCCCCCCTTCCCCTTCATCCTAAGTCATAATGTCATATATCTAATTTGTTGGAAATTTTGTCTCCTTTCTGAATTTCTAGATACTTTTTCTCTAATAAATTCTTTTAATAAAAACCTTTTTTGGGGGGCTTTTTACCAAAATTTGGGGGGGGGTTGCCGGGGGAAATTTTTTTGGGAAGTTACAAATTCGGATTCAGCGACCCAAAAAACATCTAAAAATCCGATTTCCAGTACTACCATTAATTTTGCTAGGTAGAGTCCCTATACGGTCTCTAGTCGTCTTTTCTACCTTTCACTTCTGTTAGATGAACAGACCTACAATGTCACGATGTCGGTGGGGTCATTTGACATTCAAAGGTAAAAAAGTTAGATGGTAATCTAGGATTTATGATTATTCCCCAAATTTAGGAAATGTTTTCTGAAATTGATAATTAACTGAAATAAAAAATTCTTCTAGAAGAAACGCTTTAAATGCAGTAACAAGCTTTAAATTTTGTTTCTGAGCTGCGGAGTTTGATTATGTCACTTTTTTTACTATTCTTGCGTCAGGCTTTTAGGTACGAGAAATTTATCGTATTTATGTGCCCTCAGAATTAAGCACATTGAGCTTAGATAGAAAAGATTAGGCTAGTCGCCTTATTTTATATATTTTTATGTTGCTGCTAATCTCTTTTAGTGCAATTGATGAGTCCCCACTTTTTATAAACATTTTAGTAACAGTTAAATTCCTTTCTCATAGCAACTTTGGCAATTCGATATCGTTAATACTGTCTTTAAAATAAAAGGATAAAAATTTCGTTGCGATCAGAATAACCGAATTATAACTCTCTTCTATGCTCCCTATAAGAGAATCAAATCAAAAATCAAATTTATGAAAATTTACATAAAATAGTGATATCGTCCTATTGTTTGGTGCCTTGCTAACAACGGTGGCGCTACATAAAATCTGTGCGTATATGCTCCCCAAACGGAATACTTTCACCCCCTTCCCATCTGTGTAATGATGCAGTTTAGTTCGGAGAAAATATTTTTTAAATGGAAGAATTTTTCACCAATTTTTCTTCTAAAGGAGGTGGGTTGATAAGAGCTATTTTTCGCCCATCATACACAACAAAAAAAAGTTTCGAATTCAGACAATTGTTCAGAGTTTTTGTATAATTTAAGATATGTATTTTTATTTAATTTGAGATTTACGTGATAAAGAAAATAATTAGTCATAGAACAGGCATGGCGAACCTTTTTAGGTGCGCGTGCCAAAAATTCATGAACAATATCTATCGAAATTATAACATGCCAGAATTTTACATAAAGAGATATTGCGGCATAGGTTGCTTAGACGAGACACTGGTTAATAGAATCCGTCGCTTTCATCTATTTAATAATAAAAGACGAAAATCAAAATTAGATTTTTCTGTATATTGGAATCAGCCAAAATTTTATTAATTTGGATTTCGAATTATGTTTCGTTTAACTGACACGTACTGTAATGTAGGGAAATATAAGAAATTTTATTTTAGTAATTTTTAGCATCGTTAAAACAGCCTGTAACTTAAAATCATAAGAAATGTAAGTTTCATAAGAAATGTATGAATAACATAACAATTAGATTTTTGATGCTGTAAGTTTGGAGAAGAATGCCTCAAAGCTGGTTCATATTTTGTTATCTTTTGTCAAATACATTTCATAATTGGGTACACTTGTTATTTTATTGTAAGAGAGTAGAAAACGAAATCTAGTGTGTTAATTCGTGCAAAAATTACTTCATTATTTGTGATACTCATAGTCTGCATGCAATGTTTTATGTAATATAAAACATAAAATAAATATATCCATAAAATGATTTTGATTAAGTTTTTAGAGTGCCAGAGAAATTGTTGTGCGTGTCAGCTTTGGTACGCGTGCCATAGGTTCGCCATCCCTGTCACAGAAATTATACCCCCAAAATAGAGTGTTTTGGCTTTTTCCTTCATTTTTGTCGTTTTTTGTATCTTTGAATCAATTTTTTAAAGAAGCGTTCCATGAACCAAATTAATTTTGACTTGCAATGATACTACTCTTTATAAGCTTTAATATAAGCATGATTTTATTTTGATTCAGCTTGCGCTTCTACCAATTAGAGAAAAAAAATGTTTTGTGCGAGAGAATCAGTTGCACTGCTATCGGAGCGCGTTCAGATTTGTTTTGCCGCGCTCAAAAAGTATTTACGTTGTACAGATAGCAATACTGTTTTTTAAAACTGTTGTTGTAAATATTTATTGAAGAACGTAATAATAAATAATGTTTGAAAGTCAGTCTGATTGTTATAAAACCTGGCGAAAAACAAGTAGTGATTTTTGTATCTGTTCTAACAGAAAAGGTATATCGATACTTAGATGCTCTAAAAACTGCGATCTACAGAGTGGTTCTAAGTTGTACTCTAAATGCAGATCATGTGTATTTCGTGTGCTTCGGGTTCAAAATACTCCTATTCCTTCTTCTGTGGTAACAATAAGCGATTATGCGTCAACTAGTACTGCCGATGACTCCACAAATAAGATACCTAATATATATTTATCAATACTTGTCTGTCACAACTCTAATACTTGTTGAATAATATGTAAAGATAAAAACTGCCTCGTGGCTGTACCAAAAGTAGTTCAAACTCAAGCCTTTATAGAAACTAGAATCTATATTTCGTCGGAAAAACGATGCTGTAAAACTCATATTGTGGGATCGGTGTTCAATGATTTGGCTCTACAAGCTTTACGCCCTGCAAGTGAGAATACATCAATGTATGAAAAATATATTGAAAGTCTTTTAAACAATATCAGAAATGTAGCAAAGTAGAGAGGCTTCTATTTTAACACACCGGGACACCTTCCCGAGTTCGTCTATTATACTCTCATGGGTATATCCATGATTGATTTTAACAATATTTTTGAACTAAAAAAAGTCCAATTCCTTGAAAAAGAGGTAATCTCGTACTTGATTGGAAGTGTTACTTGTAAAGCTTAGAACTGGTCTCTATAATGGTGTTCTATCCACATTATTGAATATAAATAAAGAATAATATCTTCAGTGCAACATGCAAGCCAGGTTTTGATTGAGAACTTTGTTCCACCATACTTGGAATGGAACACGTCACCAGAACACAGGTTATTGAAAAATATACGAGGCCTTTAGCAAGAAGGTTATTTATTCCGGATGACGACAATGATACTGTGATACTTGTTGCTGATGGCACGTACATTTATATCCAGAAGAGTGCGAACTATTCTTTCCAGAGACGATCTTTCTCGTTACCCACAGGAAGACTTTTGGTTAAGCCTATGATGTTCGTCAGTACTTCAGTTTACATTTTGGGTGTCTTCGGAACTTACTTCACGGATTCAAAGAACAATGACATTTATACATTTATTCATTTATATCCAGAAGAGTTCGAACTATTCCTTCCAGAGACGAACTTTCTCGTTACACAAAGGAAGACCTTTGGTTAAGCCTACGATGTTCGCCACTACTCTTTGGGTGTCTTCGGAACTTACTTCGCGGATTCAAAGAATAATGACGCTAAGATACTTACACATGTATTAAAAAAAGATGTACACGATATCAGAAAGTGGCTGAAGCCAAATGATGTTATGATTATTCATAGATGCTTCCGGAATTGTTTGGAACTTCTGCAAGAAATGGATTTCGAACATGAAATGACTAGATTCTAAAATAAGCAACAACAGTTTTCAACAGAGGATGCTAAGGAGAGGTGTTTTGTGACTAAAGTTCGATTGTTCGACACACAAGTGCTAAAAAACTATAATATTTGGATAAAAACAGAGCGAAGCAACATCACACCATGGAACTGTCAATGTAAAGTAGCCACAGGTGTGGTAGGGTACTGTACGTACGTTGCTTCCGTATTATGGTTTCTGGCTTACTGGCACCATAACTCCACCGAAGTTAAAAAATCAAGTCTTGAATGTGCTCATATACTACAAGACGCCGCCGTCAGATGGTCTAGTAGTTATTCGGCTGAAGAAATCAAGGAGGAAGACTAATCTAAACCACATTGCCAAAAGTATCCGAAACCGCGTGATTATTTTCGGTTATTGATTATTTCCGATACTTCATTTATTGAAATAATAGTCTTAATAAGCTTCATTTATCTTAATTTTGCATTTAGTGTTGTATTTACTATTGACTATGTGGATTAAAACTAATGACAATAGTGTTTGGGTCATTCCACGCAAAATGAGCAAATCAGCTGTGGCAGACATGTCCCAGAGTTTAATGAAAATCAGTCTATAAGTAGATCATATCTGTTTAGGAGTAAACGTAAAATAATAGATTTCAGGATTGTTTATTTAAGTATTAAAATTTACGTTAAAAGTGGATGCAAAATCGAGGTATTGGTCTACATGCTTAAAATTTAAATTTTGATTATTAGCCTTAGGAATAGAAAGACTATATTATAAATTATTTATAATTAGGAATGAATAATAAGTAACAGATTGGAGTAAGTTAGTAATTGTATTTTTATTCCGTATTTAGAAAAAAAAATATTTTTCAAAAATTTTGAGGTAAAAATGCAATATTTCTATTGCTCATTTAAGCATGAAGGACAGCTTTGACAATTTAACTTTTTAGTGGCGTTATAGCTAAAAGTATATATTTGAAATATCGAAAGTTTCATTCTTGCCTTTTTATTCCTTAATGAGAAAAAAAATAAATAGTAAAAAATGTTGAGGGTAAAATGAAATATTTCTATCGCTTCTTTTTAAGTGAAGGAAAGCTTTATTAAGCATTTAAATTATTTCATATTATAGATAAAAGTGTATATTTTAAATACAGAAACTTTTATTCTTGCTTTCAGTTTACGTTTGGCTATTAATATATTTATTTTAAACTACAGTAAAAAAAAAAAATACGTTGAAAATATATATATATATATGTTTATCCTCTAAATCCATAGATGGCAGCACTGCATCTTTTTTCCTTTTGAAATTGTGCAGTATTGTAAAAAACGCGCTCGGATTCAAAGAGTAAAGCTCTTAAAGCTCTTGGAATGCAACAAATATTACTTTTTCAACCCAATTTTGTGACGTTAGGAATCAAAAGGCAATCTTGAATTTTTTTTAGCATATCATGGACTGATTGATGTTTATGTCTGTGCAATAACTGTAATGTCTGACCTATCCTTCATTATTTCTTTGCCTACCAATAACAGGGAAAATTACAATTTTGTCATTTTTTTAAAAGTTTCTAAAATTTTTTAAAGGTGAAGGAAATGCATGGCAACTTAAAACTTTAGCAATTCGATCTTAATATGTAACACTATATCAGGCATCAATTTCACAGATGTTTTTGAATTCCTTTAATTTTTATAACGTTTTTAATTTTCCCAAAATTGACAAATTTTCAATTTTTACAACAAATTTATGATTAATCAAGACGTTACAAAATTATTATTACTAAATAAATATGAAGATAATTTTCCAGAGAATACAATATTACAAAAAGATTTAATTTATGTTAAATAGTTTTCAAGATACGGAACATCAAACTTGCAACTTTGAACGATTGTACACATGCCATTCTATGTCACAAGTTCTTTAAATGTCCAGAACTTCCAAAATTTTTTATTTTTTTGTCGAAATATTTTGCAATGCTCTATTTAAATATGAATTGAATCTGTGTATAAAATTTTATTAAAATCGGTTACTATGCAGCCACGACTTTTTTTAAATTTTTGCTCATTTTGTGTAGAATGACCCGTTTATGTTCATTCATGTACAGTCTCGGAAATATAAGTAAACACCCCGTACTAACTCCTCAACGAATTATCGTAGAAGAAGGTTACTAGTACCAAAGGATTGGAAATAAAGTCTACTTTTAAATGATGTACATAAAATTTGCTTAGGGGGCCATCTACATATTAAAACGAACCCAAACTTTATTTTTTTCAATAGCAATACCCAATTTTAACAAGATATTACAAATCTTCGGTTCAAACTATGCCTAGGCACTAAATTTCAAGTCATTTGAATGATAAGTTTTTGAATTATAAACATTTAAAATTTCTTGCTTGTAATGTTAAATTACATTTTCATATTTTTATTAATATCTCCTGAAATTATACTCGTAATGTGTTAATTTTTTGTGTTGCAATAATACTAATATACCCAAACATATATACGTTGAATTTGCGATTTTTATAATTTTATGACATGAATTATGAAATTAATATTCGAAAAAATTATGAATTGCAACCTACAATTTTATTTGATGGATTTAGATTTATTAAGTCCTGCTTTATGGAAATCCAAAATTTCACATTTTTTTTTCCAAGTAGTTTTCAAATTATACTTTAAAAACGGCAAAAGGATGGTTTAAGGGGCCATCTATAATAGAAGTGGCTAGATATTTTGAAATTTGTTCTGCTATCCTGTAATTCAGCAATCTTCAAAGACTGCTTAAGATGCCTTCATCAAGAGGGAGGTTCTCTCGGTCAACAATCGAGTACCGAACTTGAATTTGGATAGAGCCCCTAAAATACGCTCGTTTTAAAATAATTATTTTCTCGGAAACGTATCGTACGGATAGCATAAAAATTTGTGTTTAGGCTAATTGAAGGGTGTAGAGTTCATTTATGCTGTCAGAATTGTGTATTGCTATTGAAAAAAAAAAAACAAAGTTATGATTCGTTTTAATATGTAGAAGGCCCTGTAGTAAGCAAATTGTATATACATCATTTAAAAGTAGACTTTATTACCAATCGTGTGGTGCCAGTGACTTTCTTCTACGATAATTTGCTGAGGAGTTAGTAGGGGTGTTTACCTTTTTTCCCACGACTGTACATAATTCTTACTTAATTATATATATATATATTTTCCCATCAATTATTGAATTTTCATTCAAGATATCATTTTTTCTTATTTGTTATGAGGTATACTAATGAAAAAGGGGACATATCAAGGGACTAATGGGCGAAAAATGGCCCTTATCAACCCATCTCATTTTGAGGACATATTTAAGGAATTCTTTTGACTCTTCATAAAAGAAAGAAAGGAAAATAATAGCATACTTCTTGTGTTTTGACAAAAGAAATGAATGTAAGAGTTTGTAAAAACGTCTTATAAATTATGAACTGTTACAGTCATTTGGTCAATTCAGCATTCTAGGGGTTTTTTAAGTTAACTGTTATTTTCAGATACCTACGACAATGAGATGGTTTATTGTATGTACTCACTTTGTTCCTCATTATTTGAATATAATTGCTACACACAGACGTGAAAACTGTCGAAGGCTTTGCGTATATACAGTAGTGGTCAAAAGTTAAAAAAAATATAAAGCCAATTAATTTTTTTGATTTGTTTTCCACAATTTTCCAGCGAAGAAGAAGTGCAATCGCTCCAAAAGTTAGGAATATGCAGATGACCTCTGACTACGTGATCATTTTGATTTTATACTAGAGATACTTGACGCAAAGGGTGGAATTCGAAATTCGCGTGTGCAAAAGTTTCCGACCATTCGTCATTCGTTAGTTTTTACTATCGGTAAAGTGACTTTTTCGCCGCGTTTGTTAATTAATCAACGTGAATAACGTAGTTGAAATTCAAAAACGAAAAGTTCAACAATTATTGTTCGTAAACGAGTGATTTGTTTGTCGCTGAAGGGCCAATCCTCTCGTGAGATTGCGGCAAAGTTATCGATCTGAAAATCTACTGTGAACGATATTTAAAAAAAATATAAAGATGGCCAAGGCCTTCAGAACATGCCACGTTCCGGGAGATCCCAGAAAACGACAATTCGTGTGGACAGATCTATCAGTAGAAAAGCAGTTGATGACCCGCATAAAAATGCCGCTGCAATATCCCGTGAATTACGGAATGAAAATATTGCTGAAATAGGCCGGTCTACCGTGACAAGATGCCTACGTGACGAAGAATTTTAAGGAACAGTCGGTGTTAAAAAATATTTCATAAGTAAAAAAACAAAACAAAAGAGGGCCTGACTGGCCAGGAACACAAAAACTGGTCAAATGAAAACTGGAAAAAAGCACTATTTTCCGATGAATGGAAGTTCAACCATTTTGGGAGTGATGGCAGACACTACGTTCGGAGACCTAAAAACAAAAGAAAGTCTTTCCGGCCAGTGCCGGGGGGAAGAGGTAGCTTTCATATTCCTTATTTTTAAAAAGCCAGCTTATATTATTCAAACACACGAAGCTCAATTTAGTGGTAACCGATTATAGGAGATTCAATACTAATTCTTATTAATACTAAATCATTATGAATGAGAATTTCGCGAAATTAGTCAGCCTTATCCAAGCTGCTTTTATTTAAAGTAACTTATATTTGGTTGCCAAATTCGGAGATATCTTAAAGTGCCTGCCATTTTAAGACAGCATGGTGGATGAGGCTAACCAGTGAACTTGGTCGAGACCTTAGTCATTCCTGTGCACATGCTCACTCACATCGGAATCGGTTGATATATACGAGTGCTGTCGTAGGCAAAAAATCAGATTTTTCAAAATGTCACCCACTTTAGAAATTCTAACTGCTATATCTGAGTTATATTTTTAAGATAAAGCAAAACAAAAAATGCTCCGGAATTCTTATATCAAGATCAAATTCTTAAAAAAACAACCCTTTTCAATTTCTAAATTTTTTGGACCTTACTTTAAATATAATTTTTTTTATTTACTGGCCGCCATTTTGAAACAAGATAGCTGATAAAGCTGGCAAGCGAACTTGGACAAGACATTGCCATCCACATGCCTTCTTACATCGAGATAGGTTAATAAATACACGTGTTATTGCGTGACAAAAATCAGGTCGTATCAAAATGTCAGCCACAATAGAAATTCAAAATGCTATAACTCAGGCATTTTTTTAGATATAGACGAAACAAAAACTGCTCCGCAATTTCTGTATTAAGGTCAAACACATACAAAAAAAAAAAATCATTTTCCAATTTCTTGGTATCTTATTTTAAATTTTACTTTTTAAAACTTTTTTAAATGGCCGCCATTTTGAAACAAGATGGCGGATGAAGCTGACGAACGAACTCGGTCGAGACATTGGTATGTACTATGTATACACCAAGGTACATCCAAATCGGTTCATAAATACGCCTGTTATTTCGTGACAAATATCAGGTCATTTCAAATTGTCAGCCACGCTAAAAATTCAAAGTGCTATAACTCAGCCATTTTTTAAGATATAAACGTAACAAAAACTGCTCCGGAATCTTTGTATCAAAGTCAAACACATAAGAAAAAAGTCCTTCCGACCAGTGCCGGGAGGAAGAGGAAGCTTTCATATTCCTTATTTTTAAAAAACCAGCTTATATTATTCAAACACAGGAAACTCAATTTAGTGGAAACCGATTATAGGAGATTCAATACTAATTTTTATCAATACTAAATCATTATGAATGATAATTTCGTGAAATTAGTCAGCTTTATACAAGCTGCTGTTATTTAAAGTAACTTATATTTGGTTGCCAAATTCGGCGATATCTTGAAGTGCCTGCCATTTTAAGAAAAACATGGTATATGAAGCTAATTGGTGAACTTGGTCGAGACCTTAGTAATTCCTGTGCACAAGCTCACTCAAATCGGAATCGGTTGATATATACGAGTGCTGTCGCAGGCAGAATATCAGATTTTTCAAAATGTCACCCACATTAGAAATTCAAACTGCCATATTTGAGCCATTTTTTAAGATAAAGACAAAAAAAAAATGCTCCGGAATCTTTTTTCAAGGTCCAATACTTAAGAAAGAAACCTTTTTGAATTTCAAATTTTTTTGCATCTCACTTTAAATATAATTTTTTTTAATTTAATGGCTGCCATTTTGAAACAAGATGGCTGATATAGCTGGCCAGCAAACTTTGGCGAGACATTGCTGTATACTATCTGTTCCATGTAGAAAGACATGCCGCGCCACCTATAATTAAAATACCTGTGACTATAATCTGAATTGAAGTGAAGTCAATTTTTTCAGTGGTGTTGAGATGTGAGTATTCGAGCGGCTGTGCGTTGCTTTTGTGTTAATAAAGTGATACCAGCGCCTTGAAATTATTTGAGTTATAGTATGAGCTTATTCTTCATGGTCCGTCTACGCAACGGAGGAGTATAATTTAAATAAATCGTGTGCTTTCTATAATAAGAACAAATTCGAACTATATTGAGGTAGTTTTGGTTTGTGTGTAAAGATGTTTAGTTCACTTTTTTTGTGAGAATCTTGTGATAATTTGTGGCTAATAAGAGAAGTATTGTGACTAAGAAGATTTTAGTGTTGAGACTTTATTTTTATAATTGTGCCTCTGGATTTAATTCAGCTAAATCTACATCGTGATTATCGCAGCGACTGAGGTAAGAGCAATTTTCCTAGTTTTGATTTAGATAAATTATGTCTATTATTAATAATTTAAATAAAGAGGAGCTTAAGCTTGTTATTGAGGCATTAGGTTTAACTGCTCCTGAAAGCAATAACATTATAGATTTAAGAGATATTATAGAGAAAAGTGAGCATTACTCAAATGAGCAATTAATGAAAGACGTAGTCAATTCGGTTGTTGAGGCGTATAAATCGCGAAAAGAAGCTGAGAAATCTAAACTAGAATTAGAAAAAATTAAATTAGCGCAATTAGAAAAAGAGTTAGTAATAGCAAATATTCGCAAAGAACCATCCCAAAATTTTGAATTTGAAAAAATTAAATTAGCTCAGATAGAGAAAGAATTAGAATTGCCCAAAGTGCGCAGAGACTCCCTAGAAAATTTATTGTCCTCAACAGAAAAATCGCAAACGGAAGTAGTGAGCAATAACCTAGAAAGTTTCGTTAAAAGTGTTAAAACATTAACTATCACTGTACCGACGAGAGCTGAGTCATTTAATCTTTTCTTTCAATCACTTGAAAAAGCGTTCAAAACTAAAAATGTGCCCGAAGAGTTTAAGGCAGAAATTCTTCTAAACATTCTCGGGGAAAAAGCGAGTAATTTAATGATTTATTTGTCAGCGGATGAGTTGATTAGTTATGATAAATTGAAAACTATAGTCTTAAAGGAATTTCAACCTACAGCGCAAGAGTGTTTAAATAATTTCCCGAAAACGCAAAAATTACCGTCGGAAAATTACGTTCAATTTGCATCCAAGTGAAAATCAATTTTTCTATATTACTGTAGTCCGCGTGAAGTAAATAATTTTAAATCATTATGCGATCTGATCGTTTCAGACAGAATTTTCAATTCATTTGATTGCGAATTAATGAGTCATATCGCAATTAAACAAGCAGAATCATACACTGGTCATCAAAATTAAAGGATAATGAGAAAAAATATGCTCTCTAAGTTAATGTTGCAACCATTGCCCAATGCTGCAATTATTTATGTTAATTAAATACTATTGAACTCAAAATTTCACTTCCGTGCATAAATTGACGTCGGAAATATGCAAATTAGATGATTGAGAATGTGGTGCGCAATGGACGTATGTTGGAATTCTGATCTGTAGTGTTGTTTAAAGTGAATGGCGTGTCTGAATGTGATCAGTATTAATTAGTTATGGCTCAAAGGCATCTTTTATGTTACGTTCAAAAGTAGCGAATAATTGGTAGAATTGAGGAAGGTAAAGACAAATGGTGGTCGACCAAGATATGAATATCCCTCAAAGTGCCATATCAAGAGCTTCGAGCCGATTTTTAAGCGCTGGATCCTTTGATAGACAACCTGATCAAGGGAGACCAAAAGCAACAACTACATTCGAAAACCGTTTTCTGCCATTGTGGCTCGAAGGAACCGCGAAGCGACTACAAGAGATTTGGTTTCAGACCTTCAGACTGCCACAAAAACTCGAATTAGCCTTTCTACTGTTTCACGAAGGCTTAATAAGGATAGGCTGTATGAGAGAAAATCAAATGTTTGTATCCCACGGACTCCAGCTTACCAAGGGGACCGTTTAAGCTGTTGCTGTCACCATTTTCAATGGATCCAAGAAGACCGGACTCGAACGGGATATATCACAGACAAGAGAAGTGCAAATTGCATCTTTCTTCCTCTCTTCAGATCAAAGCACGTCTAGAATCAGTGTTCAGACTATATCTGGACTCGTCAGTAAACAATACTTGAGCTCAGTCTCCTTGCCTCCATTGAACTTGACAAGGACAACTGTTTAAACGGGCCCCTTTGGAAGTTGGAGTGAGACGGACACAAACTATTCATTTTATCGCATACAGACCACCCTTGTTAAGCCTTTGTGCAGTAGTAGAGCGGCTAATTCGAGTTCACGTGGCAGCCTGAATGCCTCAAACCAAATCTCTTGTAGTCGCTTCGCGGTTTCTTCGAGCTTTAATGCAAAAAACCGTCTTCGGATACAGTTGTTGCTCTTGATCTTCCTTCACCAGGCTACCCATCAACGGATCCAGTGCTTAAAAAGCGGCTAGAAACTCGTGATATGACACTTTGAGGGATATTCAAATCTTGGGCGACCTCCATTTGTTTTTGACCTTCCTCGATTCTACCAATTATTCACCACTTTTGACATTAACATAAATGATGACTTTGAGCTATAACTAATGAATACTGATCACATTCAGACTCCACATTCACTTTAAACAACACTACAGACCAGCATTCCAACATACGTCCATTGCTCACCACATCATCTAATTTGCATATTTCCGACGCTAACGTATGCACGGAAGTGAAATTTTGAGTTCAATAGTATTTAATTAACATAAATAATTGCAGCATTGGGCATTGGTTGCAAAGTTAACTTAGTGAGCATATTTTTTTCTCATTATCCTTTAATTCTGATGACCAGTGTATTTTAAACCACAGCAACTTGGCAGAGAATGCAATATTTCCTTATCGGTTAAAAATAAAAACAGAAATGAATCAAATGCGTATTCGAGAAATTTCGTAAGTGAAAATAAACAAATAGCGGGAAATAAATTGCAAAATGCACGGCCTCAAAATGGTGTTTCAAATATTTTCTTTTCGGAAACAAAAAAATAATAAATGTGTTTTGCGTAAACCTATTGCTTATCATGCATTACATTCTTGTCCGCAATTCAAAAAACTTTCGATAAAAGAAAGAGTTGAAGTTGTGAAATTAAATAAAGTATATTTTAAATGTTTAAATTACAATTGTTGCGTACAGAAATGCAATTATAAAAACTGTGGATGTGGACTGCCCCATAACCAGTTGATACATTTTCCGAGGGAAGAAAATGATTTCAGTAATAATGAAAATAAATTTCGAGGTCATGTGTTTCAGGCAGGTGCAGGAATAAAGGATTCAGTAAAAAGTTCACCAAGCGAAGAAAATATTTTCTTTTCCTCCGAGCCAGACTGTCGCCACTAGCTTCACAAAAAATAAAACAAAAACTGTGTTATTGAGTACTGCACGAATTTTTATTAAAGATAAATTTTCGGAATGGCAGGAAATTAGATGTTGATTGGATGTCGGATCGCTGGCCTGTTTGATTACTTCCCACTGTGCTAATCGATTGCAACTTAAAATTAATAAAACAAATACTTTAATTTCGTGTTTAAATGATTCTTCTATGAGAGTAAAGGGTTGCGTAAAGACAAAAATCGCGAATAGAGATAAAAGTTTCTAAAGGGAATTGAGTATGCTAGTAGTAAAGAAAATTACAGCTTTAATTCCGCAAAGAGGGATTAATATAAATGATGAGGTCCCAGATTTAAGTATGTTAGCAGGTTGCCGATTTAATTTTCCTGATAAAATTTACCTGTTGTTAGGTGTAGCAATATTTTATGAATTATTAAGACCAGGACAAATATATTCTCAGAGTTCGAAATTACTTTTACAAAATACTGTATTTGGATACGTGTCTAGTGGAAGCATAGAACAGGGAGATGAGGTTAAAGTTCATTGTGGGCTAATTCGGGAGGAGGATTTAAACAAAACATTAAAAAAGTTTTGGGAAGTAGAAAACATTGAGGTAGAGTTACCAAAAAGTAAGAAATTTGAGATATGTGAAAAAAAAATTTGCGCGTACGCATCGGAGAAATAAGGAAGGTACATACGTAGTGAAAATGCCTTTAAAGGAAAATCCTTCGTGTTTAGCCCGATCTAGGGAGCTTGCTCTAAAAAAACTCAGATCGATGTGGACTCGTTTATCAAGGGATGAGCAATATTTTAATCTGTATAATGAATTCTTAAAGGAATACGAAGATTTAGGGCATATGAAACAGGTGAAAGAAGCAAAGGAACCTGATATTGCGTACTATGCTCCACATCATGGTATATTTCGTCCAGAAAAATGGACTACTAAACTCAGAGTTGTTTTTAATTGTTCTACCACCAACAACAAATGAGACATCACTAAATTCATTAAAATATAATGGCGGAGTCATTCAAAATGACTTATTTACGATCATGATTAGCTTCCGAGAACATATTTATGCTCTGACTGCAGATGTCAAAATGATGTACAGAATGATTAACATTGACCCCAGTCAGCATTCGTTGCAGAGAATTTTATGGAACGATAATTTTGAGGAGGAACCAAAATTTTTCGAATTACAAACAGTGACTTACGGAACTGTCAGCACGCCCTATTTAGCAATGAAAACGCTCAATCAACTGTCCATTGATGAAGAAAATAATTTTCAAATGACAGTACCAGTTCTTCGTGAAAATATTTATATGGATGACATTTTGTGCGGTGCACCTACTCTTGGGGAAGCCAAAGAGATGCAGTGGCAGCTCATAGCGATTATGCATAAGGAAGGTATGCAACTTCATAAATGGTGCACAAGTGATAAAAATCTTTCGCTCACACCTGGAGAAAGGTGTAATTTTGAAAACAATATTGAGACTAAAACGTTAGGGGTTTCGTGGAACCAAAGGGATGACTGTTTCCTATTTCGAGTTAAAGTAGAATTGAGCGATTCCTATACCAAGCGACAAGTAAAGTCGACAATTACCAGAATTTTTGATCCGCTAGGACTTCTTGGCCCAGTTATAGCAAAAGCCAAAATACTTATGCAGAGATTGTGGAGAATTAATATTGACTGGAATGACGGGCTCCCTGAGTCAGAATATCACGAGTGGCATCAATTTCTTATAGCGCTTAAAAGTGTTAATAATATACAAATAAGTAGACTCATTATAATTGAAAACCCAGAAATTGTTGAAATACATGGCTTTGCAGATGCCTCCGAACGTTATTATGGAGCAGCGGTTTATTTCAAATCTTGTGACTCTCTAGGAAATGTGATGGAGAATTTAATCGCTAGCAAATCACGTGTTACATCAGTAAAGGGTCTAACTATTCCCAGCCTCGAACTATGTGCTGCAGTTTTGTTAACCAAACTGGTAAAAAGTGTCTTATTATCCATGAAAGTAATAGTTAGTAATGTTTTCCTGTGATCCGATTCAACGCTTGTGTTAGCGTTGATTCAAAAGGAACCAATTGATCTTAAGGAATTTGTGCATAACAGGGTGGCTAAAATTCAGGAAAACTCTAGTCCTGAACAGTGGCGTCATATCTGCTCTGAACTTAATCCGGCTGATAAACTTTCCCGAGGTATGGATCCAGATAAACTTATTGATTGTGACTTGTGGTGGAATGGACCTATTGTTCTTAATGACACTGACTAGCTTCGACGTTCAGTAATCATACCAGAAGCTAATGAAGAGTTCAATAAAGAGTTCAAACACAATTCAAACCCTATCAAGGAATTTAATATTATTAACTGTAATGTTACAGTGAATTGTTTTGTAAATGACTTAATTAATCGTAGTAATAATTATATAACTATTTTACGCATTCTTAGTTATATTTTTAGGTTTGTGACGAATGCAAGAAATCCACTATATAGGTGTGGTGGACTTTTGCTAACTTCAGACTTGGACCATGCAGAGATTTATTTAATTAAATCTATCCAAAGGGCAGAATTCAATGCAGACATACGTAGTCTGTAGAGTCTACAGACTAGGTCAACGGTAGGTACAGGTAGACCAAAGGTTCGGTAAGTCCAAGTAGTAAGCTAAAAAGCCTCAACCCATTCTTAGATGAATTTGGAATTTTAAGGGTTGGAGGCCGGTTAGATAACAGTAATTTAAATTTTGCGAGAAAGCACCAAGCGATTTTACCTAAGTCTAATAGTTTTACTGTAATTGTTATAAAATATTATCATAAAAAATACCTTCATGTCGGTGCTTCAACATTACTTTCTTTGGTAAGAGAAAAATTTTGGCCAATAAATGGTCGTGCAACATGTCGAAAGGTAGTACATCAGTGCATTCCATGTTTTAAATTTAAACCAGTTATTGCAAATTAATTGATGGGCGATTGGCCCAGGGATACAGTCCAATTGGATTACTGCTTTAATATTTCGGGAGTAGATCTGTGTGGGCCATTTATGGTCAAAGTTGGGTAATAACGTAGAACTATCTTGCAAAAAATTTATATCTGTATTTTTGTTTGTTTTGTATCTAAAGCTGTACATATCGAAATTGTTTCAGACTTAACCTCCGAATCATTTATTGCTGCATTGAAAAAATTCATTGCACTCGGAGGTAAATGCGCCAAACTGCATTCAGATAACGCGAAAAATTTTATTGGTGCAAATAAGATTCTTAAGTCATTTTATGAGTTAGTAAAAAAACCTCATGAGAAATTAGCAGCATATTTATCCACGGAAAGCATTGAATGGAAATTTATCCCTCCCAGGGCACCCAATTTCGGGGGACTTTGGGAAGCCGCTATAAAATAATTTAAGTATCACTTTAAGAGAGTTGTGGGAGGTGCTAATCTCACTTATGGTGAACTTCTTACTGTAGTCATACAAATTGAGGGAATTCTAAATTCGAGGCCTTTGTGTCCATTATCAGATGATGAGAATGATTTTGGAGTCTTAACTCCGGCTCATTTTCTGATAAACAGGCCTTTAAATTCCATTATTGAGGACCAATATAAGAGAAAATCGCCTCAAAAGATGGCAAAAGGTAACTAAAATTCTACAACTTTTTTGGCGTAAATTAGTTCAGGAAATAGGTAATTTTACCTAGAAAAATTAATGGTAGTTCTGGAAATCGGCTTACTTTATGTTTTTTGGGTCGCTGAATCTGAATTTGTAACTTCCCACCAAAATTTCCCCCGGCAACCCCCCCCCTCCCAAAAAAGGTTTTTATTAAAAAAAATCAATTTTTTTATTGTTTTAGGGAAAAGTATCTAGAAATTCAGAATGTAGACAAAATTTGCAACAAATGAGATATATGACATTATGACTTAGGATGAAGGGGAAGGGGGGATCTGCCTCGGAACATGCGCGCGGTGCTGCGAGGACTAAGCTGCGCAATTTCACTTAACCACTCTCACGTTTACATTCGCCCTCCCATCTCCCCTTCGAACTTTCCTTATAAGGTTTATTTTAAGTTTTTTGGGTCGCTGAATCCGAATTTTTAACTTACCATCAAAATCCCCCCCCCCCGAAAACCCCCCAAAATAGTTGTTATTAACTTAAATTTCTTATTGTTTTAGGGAAAAAGCATTACGAAATTCAGAAACTAGACAAAATTTGCAACAAATAGGATATATGACATTATGACGTAGGAAAACGGGTAGAGAGGGAGCTGCCTCGGAACGTTCCCCGCGCGCTTTTCTCAAAAACCAAATTTTTTAAAAAAATCAATTTTTTGGGGGGTTGCCGGGTAAAACTTTGGTGGGAAGTTACAAATTCGGATCCAGCGACCCAAAATACATAAAGTGAGTCGAAATCCAGAACTAGTATTAATTTTTCCAAGTAAAATCCCCTATTGCCTGGACTTCATAACTTAGTGCACGTAGCGCCGCAGTGCATGTTCAGAGGCAGCCCTCCCCCTCCCCGTTCATCCTTCGTCATAATGTCATGTATCCTAGTTGTTGCAAATTTTGTCTAGTTTCTGCATTTCGTAATGCTTTTCCCCTAAAACAATAAGAAATGTAAGTTAAAAACAACTACTTGGGGGGGAAGTTAAAAATTCGGATTCAGCGACCCAAGAAACTTAAAGTAAACCTTATAGAGACAGTTCGGAGGGGAGATCGGAGGGCGAATGTAAAAGTGTGAGTGGTTAATTGGAATTGCGCAACTTAGTTCACGCAGCACCGCGCGCATGTTGCGAGGCAAATCACCCCTTCCCCTTCATCCTAAGTTATAATGTCATATATCTAATTTGTTGCAAATTTTGTCTACTTTCTAAATTTCTAGATGCTTTTCCCCTAAAACAATAAAAAAATTGATTTCTTTTAATAAAAACCTTTTTGGGGTGGCATTTTACCAAAATTTGGGGGGGGGGGGGTTGCCGGGGGATATTTTGGTGGGAAGTTAAAAATTCGGATTCAGCGACCCAAAAAACATATATTAAGCCTTTTTCCAGAACTACCATGAATTTTGCTAGGTAGAGCCCCTATACGGTCTCTATTGCCTGTACTAAGTGGCATTATAATTATTTAAGGGAATTACAACAAAGGGGTAAATGGAGATTTGAAAAAGATAATGTGAAAATCGGAGATTTATTGGTGTTAATAGAGGAAAATTTACCGACAAATAAGTGTCCATTAGGCAGAATTATTGAGGTGTATTACGGTAACGATAACAAAATTCGAGTAGTTAAAGTAAACACTCAAAATGGAAACTTTAAAAGGTCGGTAAGTAAATTATGTATTTTACCCAAGGCTGATGCCCTTGACAGTTAAAGAAAATAAAAGGTAATTGTGTATATTTGTGTGTTGTATTGATATTTTTTCAAAAGAATATATTTAAATTAACGTATATAGTGACGTTTTGTCTTAATTTGTGTAATTTAGAGTACTTTGTAAAATTTGTTATTGAATGTTATAAACATGTCAATGGGGGCCGGTATCTTCCATGTAGAGAGACATGCCGTGCCACCTATAATTAAATTCCCAGTGACTATAATCTGAAGTGAAGTGAAGTCAGTTTCTTGAGTAGTGTTGAGATGTGAGTATTCGAGTAAGCGGCTGTGCGCTGCTTTTGTGTTAATAAAGTGATATATAAAGTAACCAGCACCTTGAAATAATTTGAGTTATAGTGTGAGTTTATTTTTCATGGTCCATCTAAGCAACGGAGGAGTATAATTTAAATAATTCGTGTGCTTTCTATACTAAGAACAAATTCGAACTATATTGAGGTACTAGATTAATATTAACACAATTATTCTAATTGGTAAACAAATCATATTAGATTTAAATTTCCAACTGGGCGAAAAATGTCCGGACCAGGATTCGAACACGGGACCTCCTGGCTGAAGCCGCCAGTGCTCTGCCATCTGAGCTATCCCGGACGATTCTGGTCGAACGTTTTCACCCAGCTAACCTTGATGATTACAGCATCTGGTCTAAAACCTGGTTCAGCTCAACAGAATAAATCTCAGGTAATGGAACTCCAGAAATCGCTGGATACGAAATTACACTAGATTAATATTAACACAATTATTCTAATTGGTAAACAAATCATATTAGATGTAAATTTCCAACTGGGCGAAAAATGTCCGGACCAGGATTCGAACCCGGGACCTCCTGGCTGAAGCCGCCAGTGCTCTGCCATCTGAGCTATCCCGGATGATTCTGGTCGAACGTTTTCACCCAGCTAACCTTGATGATTACAGCATCTGGTCTGAAATCTGGTTCAGCTCAACAGAATAAATCTCAGGTAATGGAACTCCAGAAATCGCTGGATACGAAATTACACTAGATTAATATTAACACAATTATTCTAATTGGTAAACAAATCATATTAGATGTAAATTTCCAACTGGGCGAAAAATGTCCGGACCAGGATTTGAACCCGGGACCTCCTGGCTGAAGCCGCCAGTGCTCTGCCATCTGAGCTATCCCGGAAGATTCTGGTCGAACGTTTTCACCCAGCTAACCTTGATGATTACAGCATCTGGTCTGAAACCTGGTTCAGCTCAACAGAATAAATCTCAGGTAGTGGTTCTGGAGTTCCATTACCTGAGATTTATTCTGTTGAGCTGAACCAGGTTTCAGACCAGATGCTGTAATCATCAAGGTTAGCTGGGTGAAAACGTTCGACCAGAATCGTCCGGGATAGCTCAGATGGCAGAGCACTGGCGGCTTCAGCCAGGAGGTCCCGGGTTCGAATTCTGGTCCGGGCATTTTTCGCCCAGTTGGAAATTTACATCTAATATGATTTGTTTACCAATTAGAATAATTGTGTTAATATTAATCTAGTGTAATTTCGTATCCAGCGATTTCTGGAGTTCCATTACCTGAGATTTATTCTGTTGAGCTGAACGAGGTTTCAGACCAGATGCTGTAATCATCAAGGTTAGCTGGGTGAAAACGTTCGACCAGAATCGTCCGGGATAGCTCAGATGGCAGAGCACTGGAGGCTTCAGCCAGGAGGTCCCGGGTTCGAATCCTGTTCCGGACATTTTTCGCCCAGTTGGAAATTTACATCTAATATGATGTGTTTACCAATTAGAATAATTGCGTTAATATTAATCTAGTGTAATTTCGTATCCAGCGATTTCTGGAGTTCCATTACCTGAGATTTATTCTGTTGAGCTGAACCAGGTTTCAGACCAGATGCTGTAATCATCAAGGTTAGCTGGGTGAAAACGTTCGACCAGAATCGTCCGGGATAGCTCAGATGGCAGAGCACTGGCGGCTTCAGCCAGGAGGTCCCGGGTTCGAATCCTGGTCCGGACATTTTTCGCCCAGTTGGAAATTTACATCTAATATATTTAGGTAGTTTTGGTTTGTGTGTAAAGATGTTTAGTTCACTTTTTTTGTGAGAATCTTGTGATAATTTGTGGCTAATAAGAGAAGTATTGTGACTAAGAAGATTTCAGTGTTGAGATATTATATTTATAATTGTGCCCCTGGATTTAATTCAGCTAAATATACTTCGTGATTGTCGCAGCGATTGAGGTAAGAACAATTTTCCTAGTTTTGATTTAGATAAATTATGTCTATTATTGATAATTTAAATAAAGACGAGCTTAATCTTGTTATTGAGGAATTAGGTTTAACTGCTCCAAAATGTCAGCCATGCTAGAAATGCAAAGTGATATAATTCAACCATTTTTTTAAGATATAGACGAAACAAACACTGCACAGGAATCTTTGTATCAAGTTCAAACACACACATACACACAAAAAAAAATCTTTTTCATTTTACAATTTTTTGATACCTCATAATAAATTTTAAATTTAATTTATTTTTTAAATGGCAGCCCTTTTGAAACAAGATGGCAAATGAAGCTGGCCAGCAAACTTTGTCGAGACATTGCTATATACTATCCACATGCCATCTTACATCCAAATCGGTTCATAAATACGCCTGTTATCGCGTGACAAAAATCAGGCCGTTTCAAAATATCAGCCACAATAGAAATTCAAAATGCTATAACTCAGCCATTTTTAGCTCACAGGCTATCAAAGCGTGAGAGCTAATGTGCCCGCCCGTTCTGTATGTATGTATGTACGTACGTATGTACGTAACGCGATAACTCTTGATAGAAACATCCGATTTGCTTCAAATTTTTTTCCTAAGTTCATTGTGATAAGGCGCTTCCCTGATTAGTTTTGGGAGTTCATTGGTTAAGGATAAAGGGGGGAAAAACAGGGTTAGTCCACCCCCCCCTTAATTCTGATAAATGTGTTTTTCATGCAGAAGGATTCGATTTGCTCCGAATTTGGTATACCGGTTTATTATGTTAAGGAACTTCCCTGATTAATTTTGGGGGTTCATTGGTTAAGGGTAAAGGGGGAAAAGGGAGGTTAGCCCGACCCTCTTAATTTAGATAAATGGGTTTTTCATGCGGAATGATTCGATTTGCTCCGAAGTTGGTATACCGGTTTATTATGTTAAGGAGCTTCCCTGATTCGTTTTGGCGATTCATTGGTTAAGGATAAATGGGGGCTAGTCCACCCCCTTAATTTAGATAAATGTTTTTTTTTTTTTTTTTTTTTTTTTTTGCAAGATTATTCGATTTGCTCCAAATTTGGTATACCGGCTTATTATGATAAGGAGCTTCCCTGATTAGATTTGGAGGTTCACTGGTTAAGTATAAAGGGGGAAACGGGGGCTAATTCCCCTTCACTTATTTTTTTGAGTGGCATTATTCTTTAAAATAAGAGTATAATATACAATTAGTGTGAATAGTCTGTGAGCTCAATGCCATCAGTTTAGCTGGGCACTTTTTTTTTTATTTTATATAGACGAAACAAAAACTGTTTCGGAATCGTTGTATTAAGTTCAAACACATACGAAAAAAATCTTTTTCATTTTTAAATTTTTTGGTACCTCATTTTAAAATTTAATTTTTTTAAATGGCCGCCATTTTGAAACAAGATGGCGAATGAAGCTGGCGAACGATCTCGGTCGAGACATTGGTATGTACTATGCATACACCAAGGTACATCCAAATCGGTTGATAAATTCGCCTGTTATCGCGTGACAAATCTCAGGTTGTTTCAAAATGTCAGCCATGCTAGAAATTCAAAGTGCTATAACTCAGTCATTTTTTAAGATACAGACGAAACAAAAGCTGCTCCGAAATGTTTGTATCAACGTAACACATAAAAAAATATTTTTCAATTTTCAACTTTTTGGTACCACATTTTAAATATAAAAAATTTTTAAACAATTTAAATTGCCGCCATTTTGAAACAAGAGGACGGATGAAGCTGTCCAACGAACTCGGTCGAGACATTGGTATGTACTATGTATACCCCAAGTTACATCTAAATCGGTTTATAAATACGAGAGTTACAGTGTGACAAAGATCAGATATATATATATATATATATCAACATTTGAACGCAGGGTGGTTTCGGGGTCTGGGGGTCATGATCGATGAAAATATACCAACATTTTTTGAAATCGCTTTCCTCCGAACGGCTGCAATAGGTAGCTTTTTGTAATGAAAGCTACCTAATATGATTCGAGATGTGTTATTCCTACAATTTTGGCTGAGGACAAGATATGCTGTGAGGGGCATTTTCTGGGAAAGGTGTCGGTCCGTTAGTTGAAATCCGCGCCAAGATGAATGGTGCAATGTATAAGAATATCTTGAAAGATCATTTACTGCCTTATTCTAGGAATAATTGTGATCGCAACTGTTTGTTTCAGCATGATAACGACCCAAAGCATACATGCGAGGTCGTCAAGCAGTGGCTTTCGCAAAACAAATTCTGCTTTTGAAATGGCCAGCCCAATCCCCCGATCTGAATCCGACAGAAAATATTCTGAACGAACTTGACAAACGTGTGCGGAATTATAAATATTCCTATTGAGCAGAATTTTCCCCGAGAAAAGTGCTAGAATAGTGGAAAAAACTTTCAACCGTTCATTGAATCGATGCCACGTCGCTGCGCCACATTATTTATAGCTAAAGTTATGACGAAAAAATACTAATTGTAAATGTTGTTGATCATTGTTATTTTCTATTATAACACCAATTTTTTCCAAACTTTCCAAAATGACAGGAAACTTTTGAGGACATGCGTTTTACCTTACAATTAATTTTGTCAATTAAATTTATTGATATTTATTTGTTATTTAATAAATAAGTTCCTAACTTTTAGCTGACGCGCATTGAGGCTATGTTGATAAAACAATTTTCGGACAGTTTGAATTCTTACCTAACGCTCTGTTGACAAAGCACATGTTCTTTTCAGTTAAATAGCGCTATGTGATTTGCTTCTACGAACAAGTAGCATCAACTGGTAGCATCAGCAGGTTCGTGTGGTAACAGATGCGGTATCATATACCGGAAAATGTCTCATAATGTTTCTTGAAATCTAATACACAGTCGGAAAATAGCACTATTTGCCATTCTAACAGATTTTGCTACATTCAGGGACCATTACGCCCCAATCAGCAAATAATAGTAAGGAGAAGGGGTGCTTTCAAATACCACTGGTCGAACTTTCGTCGAATATCCTAATAGACCTTGCGGCGGCGACACAGAGGACTACGTCATTGAGTTACGGGTTGAAATATTGATGTAGGACAAGATTATTAGGAGTAGATTAAAGAATGATTGGTCTGCCTCGACATTTATTGGTACGATATGAGCAGCAGCGGGCGCCAACTCGTCATACCGACATCACTATCATGTCATCGAGTTACGAGATGAAACCGGTGTCAAATTAAAGGTAAAATAAAGTATTTTAAGAATATTTTGGTCTGCCTGCGCATATCCAGGTAGAAACCACAGGCAGACTAAAATTTATAACCAAAACAATATGTCATAATGTACATTTGAAACCCTATAAACATAATATTTTATATTACATTGCCATATATATTATTTCGCCATCGACTTTCAAGATAAATGAATGGTTTAGGCAAAGTTTATCAACAGTACGTGAGAAAATGGCTGATTTGGCATAACTTGGTACAATGCGAGAACAACGGGGCGCCAATTCACTATTTTTACAGTACTATCACGTCATCGAGTTACGGCTTGAAATTTTGGCACATTAAAGATACCGATTAGTACAATACGAATATTTTAGTCTGCCTCGTCATATCTTGGTAGGAGATAAGCAGAGCGGGAGCCAATTCTTAATTTTGGTGGAATAATCAAGTCATCGGGTAACAGCTTGAAATTTTGGCACATTAAAGGCACCTTTCAGTACAATAAGAATATTTCAATCTGCCTCATCACATCTTGGTACGAGACGAGCAGAGCGGGGCGCAAATTCTTAATTTTGGCCGTATAATCACGTGATCGAGTTACGGCTTGAAAATTTGGCACATTAAAGGTACAGTCGTGGAAAAAAGAGTAAACACCCCTACTAACTCCTCAACAAATTATCGTAGAAGAAAGTTACTGGTACCGAACGATTGGAAATAAAGTCTACTTTTAAATGATGTATATAAAATTTGCTTAGGGGCCATCTACATATTAAAAAGAAACATAAATTTGTTTTTTTCAATAGCAGTACACAATTTTGACAGCATAAATGAACTCTACACCCTTCAATTATTCTAAAAACAAATTTTTATGCAATTCGTACCATAAGTTTCTGAGAAATTAATCATTTTAAAACGAGCGTATTTTAAGGGCTGTATCCAAATTGAAGTTCGGTACTCGATTGTTAACCGAGAGGGCTCCCTTCTTGATCAAGGCACCTTAACCCTTTTGAGGGGCACCGGTATATATTATATACCACTTACGATTAATGAAGTTTTACACCAGAAAAATTTTATTAAATTTTACTTCTCTAACTTGGTGGAAAAAAGCCGTAAAATTGCTTTCACTTATTTTGAAATAGAATTTTTCAAGATTCCGGTGGGAATTCAGCATTTTACAAACGTAGTTGCTTGCCCCTCAAGGGGTTAAGCAGTCAATAAAGCCTGTTAGATTACATGATAGCATAAGAAATTTCAAAATATTTAGTCACTTCTATCATAGGCGGCCCCTTAAACCATCATTTTGCCGTTTTTTAAGCATAATTTGAAAACTAATTGGAAGAAAAACGTGAAATTTTGGATTTCCATAAAGCAGGGTTTAATAAATCTGAATGCATCAAAAAGATGGTAGGTTGCAATTGATAATTTTTTTTAATATTAATTTCATAATTCATATCAGAAAATTATAAAAATTGCAAATTCAACGTATTTATGTTTGTGTATATTAGTATTATTGCTACACCAAAAATTAAAACATTAGGATCATAATTTCAGAAGTTATAAATAAAAATATGAAAATGTAAATTAACATTAGAAGCAGTAAATTTTGAATGTTTATAATTCAAAAACTTATGGTTCAAATGACTTGAAATTTGGTGTATAGGCATAGTACATAGGCATAGTGGGCACTGTATAGGCATAGTTTGAACCAAAGATTTCTTTTTAAGATTGGGTATTGCCATTGAAAAAAATGAAATTTGGATTCGTTTTAATATGTAGATGGCCCCTTAAGCAAATTTTATATACATCATGTAAAAGTAGACTTTATTTCCAATCGTTTGGTGCCATTAACTTTTGTCTATGATAATTTGTTGAGGAGTTAGTAGGGGGTGTTTACTTTTTTTTTCCACGACTGTACATATCAGAAAAATAAGAATATTTCAGTCTCCATCATCATATCTTGGTACGAGACAAGCAGAGCAGGGCGCCAATTCTTAATTTTGGTGGTTTTAACACGTCATCCAGTTACGAAATGAAATCCTGATGTAGGACAAAATTATTAAGAGTAGATGAAGGAACGACTGGTCTGTCTCAACATTTCTTGGTACGATATGAGCAGCAGCGGGAGCCAACTCGTCATTTTGGCATCACTATCACGTCATCGAGTTACGGGATGAAACCGGGGCCAAATTAAAGGTGAAATAAAGTATTTAAAAGTATTTTGAACTGCCTGCTCATATCCTGGTAGAAACCTCCGGTTGACTAAAATTTATAACCAAAAAAAAAATGTCATAATGTACAATTGAAACCCTATGAACATAATATTTTCATTACATTGCCATATATATTACCTCGCCATTGACTTTCAAAATGAATTAAAGGTTTAGTTAAAGCTTACTAACAGTACGTGAGAAAATGACTGATTTGGCATAACTTGGTACAAAGCGAGAAGAACGGGGCGCCAATTCCCTATTTTGGTAGTACTATCACGTCATCTAGTTACGGCTTGAAACTTTGGAATATTAAAGATACCGATTAGTACAATATGAATATGTCAGTCTGCCTCTTCATATCTTGGTAGAAGATGAGCAGAGCGGGAGCCAATTCTTAATTTTGGTTGTATAATCACGTCATCGAGTAATAGCTTGAAAAAATTGGCACATTAAAGGCACATATCAGTATAATAAGAATATTTACGTCTGTCTTGGTGGTTTCAATTGTGCATTATGACGTCTTTTTTTTTGTTATAAATTTTAGTCTAGAGGGGTTTCTACCAGGATATGCACAGGCAGACCGAAATATTTTTTAAATACTTTTTTTTACTTTTAATTTGACACCGGTTTCATCTCGTAACTCGATGACGTGATAGTGACGCCAAAAGGACGAGTTGGCGCCCGCTGCTGCTCATATCGTACCAAGAAATGTCGAGACAGACCAGTCATTCCTTAATATACTCTTAATAATCTTGTCCTACATGAAGATTTCATGCTGTAACTCGATGGCTTGTTAAAACTGCCAAAATTAAGAACTGGTTTTCCGCTCTGTTAGTCTCGTACCAAGATATGACGACGCAGACTGGAATATCTTATTGTACTGATGTGTACCTTTAATGCGCCAAAATTTCAAGCTGTTACTTGATGACTGGATTATACCGCCAAAATTAAGAATTGGCGCCCCGCTCTGCTTATCTCCTATCAAGATATGACGAGCAGACTGATATATTCGTAGTGCACTAATCGGTAACTTTAATATGCCAAAATTTCAATCCGTAACTCGATGACGTGACAGTACTCTCAAAATAGGGAACTGGTACCCCGTTCTTCTCGCTTTGTACCAAGTTATGCCGAATCAGTCATTTTCTCACGTACTGTTAATAAGCTTTTCCTAAACCATTCATTTATCTTGAAAGTCGATTCGAAGTAATATATGAGGGGCTCACAACCATAGTAGACCAAATCCACTTTTCTCTATTGTGAATAATAACGCTTTAAAGTTCTTAATAAATAATTAATTCAGGCCAATTAATTTATAAGGATTATGTGTGTCAATATTCCATTTAAAGCATCATTTTTATAGTGCCCTACAAATGAAAAATTAATATTTTTATTGTAAATTTATGAGTTTAAAAAAAAATGAGGACTTGGTTCAGTATGGTTGTGAAATTCCCATGCGTAAATAAAAACTCTCTATTATGATTACAAACCACCTGTCGATCATAAATCTCGAAAAGTTGTGTAGGGATAACGAACATATTGCCGACCTCTTTTTGACCACTGAGTTGTAGGCTGTTTTTACCATTCTCTCCCTCTCTCTTACAATAGGTTTGTTGCCCTCGTGTGCTTGCGGTTTCCTGACTGATCCTACCCTTTAAAACTAATCTCTTTATTTATAAGAGTTTATAAAGAAATACAATTTATTTTTAATTTGAAATATTAATTTTCACTGTTAATCTGCAAGCTTTAAAAATTATATCCTGCATATGTACTATTTCTGCTACAGGGAGTATTAGTAGTAATAACTGATGATCCCGATAAACAGTACAATTATTGCTTTGTCTGTAACAGCGGAATATGTGTTTCTAATTAAAGTTTTATATTTTTAAAATAATTTATCAATTATTATTATTGGTGATTTGAAAAAACATAATTTTTCAAATGTTAAATTTTTGTTTTTTAAATTGTCTAAAAATACAATGGCTTAAAAAACAACATGCCAAATTATTCTGTAAAAATTAAAATTTATAATTTCTTATACTCATCGTATTGACATGGGATGCAATTTTTATGAAACTTATAAATCATTGACATAAGCAATTTACTCTTTAAATATGAATATTTTTTCTCTCGAACAGTAGGGTACATATACAATTACAAGGCATACGAGAAGTATAATAGCATTGAAATGCATTGAGGTCATACTAAGTTTAAAGGCATTTATTTTAAGATATACTAAAAGCCACAGGTGAAACTATCATACAAAAAAATAAATAATTAAATGAAAAACTAAGTGGAATATCTGTAAGATGCAAAAGATTTCATCAAAGTTTAATTGCTTTAAATATTAGCTTAGAATAAATATCTATTGCTATTTATAATAAAGTACACAACAAACACAGTTTTTTTTATAAACGAAATTCTAAACAGTAATTATGGTAATAGATTTTGTAATGTTTTCCTACACTGATTTCTACATGAAGTATCATTGAATTTCTATTACTATTTTTAAACAATTTATAATATATAATTAATCGCTAATATGTATAGGGTGGTTCAGAACTATATGTAAAAAATGTAAAGACAAGTAGAGGGACCTAAATAAGCAGATTTCGTATAGGAATGTGGGTGTGGAAATGCAGTGTTGAGGCAGTAGAGGGCGCTGTTGAATGCGATGGATGAATGCTCTTTGTTGATTTGAATCTTCATTTTCCGCATTTCTTTCGAGCAACATGGATTATTGCACCAATGCGGAGCTTGCCGACATGAATTTCATGTATGGGATTGCGCAAGCAAATGGATTGGCTGCTCAAAGGATTTAGATTGAACGATTCCCGGGTAGGATTCTGCCGCATCCCCGAATATTTGAGCGTTTCCATTTGGAGTTGTGCTCGAGTGGATCGTTTTATGCTTCCATGCGTGATAACGGCACTCTAAGATATCACAGAATTTATGCAGTGGAAGAAGCAGTGTTACGCACAGTTGAAGATATGCCTTCGACAAGCTCAAAAGCTGTTGGACGTGCGCTGGGTCTGAACCATTTCCTTGCTTAACCCCATACATAAAATGCATGTCGGAAAGCTCCGCATTGGTGTAACTATGCATGTTACTCGAAATCTGTGAGGGAATGACGATTCAAGCTAACGAAGGGATTTCATCCACCGATCTTAACAGTGTCTTCTACTGCCTCAATGCCGCATTTTTGCACCCACATTCCTATACGAAATCTGCTTATTTAGGCCCCTTCTACCTGTCTTTACATTTTTGAGATATAGTTCTGAATCACCCTGTGTAAATTCATGACATGTTATTTCTTATATTTAGCCTTTTAATTCCTATTTCTAAATCTCAATATTTTTTTTTATTATTATTGTTCTTCAATATAAAATAATAAATAAAAAATAATTATGTAAAAAAAACTGCAGGAATTTTGATTAAGATATAAGTAAATAAAAGCATAAAATCAAACAAATATACAGTTAAATTTAATCTGCATAAGCATTTTCGGCGAACTCATATGGTTAATATTCATTCCTTTATAAACTGAAAGTACATGAAGAGAAAGCATGTTATTGAAAAATGAAGCATCTATAATGTCAAAAAGTAACTCTGTGGATATTTATAAAACGATACAAAAGTTGATATTACTTGATCAACAATATCATTAAACAAAATTATACCTGGAATTAATGCTGAAGTAGAATATTGATTACACTGTATTTCATTCACCATTCCAAACGTCGCAGAAAATTCCATCGTTTACTTTGCCACCACCAACATTTCTACAGAATTAGGTGTAATTGAGAGAGTATTGTTAATGATATGATATGAATAATAAAACATATAGCACAGACAATACTCATTTAATTAATATGCTGGTGAGCAGAAGTTTTTAGTGAAAAGAAGAAAAAAAATCCACATCTTCAAAGTTTGAAAGAACAGAGAAATGATTAGATAAAATACAGAGTTTATTAAAAACATAGACCGTGTTTATTTTATAACGCTGAAGTAACATAAATACCATAAAATTAATCATGTAAATTATTTTCTCCAAAATGAAAAAAAAAAAAAAAAAAAAAAAAAAAAAAAAAAACTTTAAAACGGTTTAATTTACACATCACTACTACATCATTATAGTAACATAATTAATTCTTTTGTAGAAGAAAATTCAGCGTTTAAAGTTATTTAATAGATACATAAAGGGCCTGGTTTCCTGTTAAAATATGCCCTTGAGTCCACCAGGTCGAGTTATACATGAATCGATAGCCCTTTAAAAGAGATGCGTTTCTGCCAAGTTTGAAGCATATACCTCAACGGCCGAGGCAAGTCAAACACGTGACTTGCGGGACACAGCTGGCCAACCAACAAGTTTTCTGTGGCTCGCCAAGCTTTTGGCATTTTACATGTGTTTAATTTAGTTGTTCGAGCACCAATGCTGAAAATATATTTTTGTAATAACAGTTTATTTAGAGGTATCCTGTGGGACTCGTGGCATATGATATATTTGTTTTTTGTCAACTTTCAGAATGAAAAACAATTAATCTGCGGTACCTAAAAGAAAATAATACTATTAATAAGTTCGAAGTAAGATCGCACCACATACGCAGGAAATCGTATCGGTGCTACGTTGACTACACACAAAACTGGATCAGATACTTGGGCATTAAACGCACATTACTACGAATGTGCAAACGGCAATGAGACGTGTGGTTGTGGTAATCATATTGCTGCTATACTTTTATATTTTATATTTATATTTTTGCATGCCCAGTATCTGTCAAAAATTGCCCATCCTGTCCAAATTTTAAGCAGCCTTTTCGCTGTTGAAAACATAAATCCTATTATCAACGAAAACAGGGATGAAGATTGATCGTTAATTATTCCCTAAAAACAATCGAAACAACGTTGTTGCTTTTTTTATTAAAATATTTTTTGCAGTTAAGGATAACAGTCAGTTATGGATTACATGATTAATATTTTCAGTAATGTTCTACGCACACGCAAACGAAGTTTAGCTTATAAATTATTGCATTTAATTATAAGAATTCTATTTAACAAAGTTTCTATATGTCAAGTGCAGTGCTATACTTTTGATACAAGTAATATAATAAATTTCATTCATTCATTCATTCTGTCTGTCTCATTAATGTCCGATTACTTTTATACATCATACTTTACACACTCAGATTTCACGAAATTTTATTTGTTTTTGACGAAACCGTTTTTTGGGAAATGCTCCGAGCGAATATTTCGTCAAATGGATGAAATTACTTTCTTCACTTGCTTGACGATATAAATTTCGTCAAAAGTTTCGTCAAAAGATCGCTGGTGGTGTCATCTATCGAACAGTTTGGAAGCTCCGGTATTTATTGACAGGGGGAAGAAAAAATTCACTTTCGTTTTCCTTGTGGTGATTCGAACCCGCGGCCTTTGGCGTGAGAGACAGTTGCTCTTCCCTCCTCGCTATTGAGGATTTGTATAGATATGCTATTAGATTGCTGCAATGAATTCTGCTGCGTGTTTATATTTTTATAAGGTAGATTGTAATTTTATCGGTGCTGTTATAATTTCTGAAAGTTTTAAGTAAGGCTAATTTATTATTATGGTTTTCTCATGGTCAATGAATAATTGAACAGCTGAGTGGATGAACATGTTATGCCACATTTGCTAATTATTTTTTTTTAGCTTCTGGATGAAAGCGTTATGAGGTATCCTAACACATGGTGAAGCTAAAATACTAAGATTCCATTTAGTCTTGAAGATTTAAGACATTATTCATTAATATTTAATATTTTAATATTTAATAATGCCAATAATATTAATAATTTTTAATATTTGAAAATTAAATATGAATATTTTTTTTCTGAGAGAGTTTAGTACCATACCTGTTAATATTTTAAACACATGGTATCAAATAGAAAATAAATCATTAAAATTTACAGCAAAAACTTTCACTTCACATTTCTTCAAATATAATTTTTGCTACTTAACATGTTCTTCCACTTAGCTCTTCAATTATAATATGGCTTGATTAAATAATTTATTAGTGAAATTTTCTTTGCTCAATGAATGATTAGAATATGGTCTGGCTAATTTGTTGCTCAAAAATAACGAATTGTGAAGTGCATATTGCGTGAGATTTTATCACTTTGAGTACGTGGATAAGACTTTAACAATTTACTGTTTATCAATTATGTTTACTTTTAATTCGATTGAAAATATAATATACCTCTTAAATAAATTAAAAAAAAGATATACAGGGAGTTTGAAATTTTGTTGACCAAATTTTCTTTTTGAATGGTTTTGAAGAGCACAGGAAATTTATTCTTTTCGAATTAAAACATAACGAACAACAACATATAAATAAATAGTTAAAAATAATAATAAGTATTCCTATAAATTTTAACAGCTAAAAAATAACTAATGAAGAAACAATAACTACCTATACTTCAGTATTTTCTGAAAAGCACTAAAAAGTGCTATTTTAAAATAAATTATTACAGGACTAACATAAACAAGCAAATATCTGCTTGCTAAAATTGCAGAATTTGAGGAAGTACAGCAACTGTTTCCTTAAAATTCATTGAGTCTGACCGCGATTGAGGCAAAACTTTCGTCAAATATTTGAGAGTTTACGTTTCGTTAAAAGTCACGTGATGTTGATAGGAAATGATCGTCAAAAACGACGAAATACAGATCAAGTATTGCTGGTAGAGATCTGCACGGGCCCGGGCTTGGCCCGAGGCCCGTACCCGGCCCGGCAGAATTAGGACAATTTTTTCAACAGGCCGGGCCGACAGACAAAATAAACGGGCAGGGCCGGGCCGGCAAAAAAATTAATCGGGCCTGTCGGCCCGATATAAAAATTTAAGCGAAGCAGATAAAATACGAGCCATTTTCAATGAATATGATTTTCTCGAGAAGTATAAATGTGCGTTACGAGCCGATGCGAGTTTAACAACATCAATACCGAAATGTAACATGTCCATCGTAGAGATCGGTATCGTGCAGTTACAAGATGTCTGATTCCGAGTTTAATTTTTTTTTCAGCAGACTCGTGCCGGGACGGAACTGGTCTTAATCGATCTCAGGATGTGTAAATCGGTCATTGTGTTTTGTAGTATTAATAGTGATAATGAACTTCTCTTAACAGTATCTTTGAAATATACCTTAAGGTGGTTCTCATATTCACTGCTGAACAATGCGAAGCTTTCAGACACATTTTCTGACAAAATTTTTAACTATAAAGGCAATTGACAGGCCTGACTATTGAAGGCATTTGGAAACGAATAGCTTTTTCCATATTTGATAAATTACTTACAGAGATAACAGAGATTCCTCTCACGTGACTGTACGTTTTTCTTCTTTCCTGTGCTATCGCTTCCGGAAATTCGATTAAAAACGCTAACTTTGACAGTATTTTCAGAAAGATATATTGCTTTTATCTATGAACAAAAAACGACATTTACATAGCTTTTGAATAAGAATACCTGCCAATCTTACGCGTTTCCGAAAAGAAAAGAATTCACAAATGTGTCGAAATGTAGCTCCTTTGGATTTGAAAAAAGCCTTAAAAATGAGACAATATTTTCACAAATCTACTTTTTATTATACAGCTTCAAAAGTTATCATGTTTTTAATCCTTTATTCTGCACTACATTAATCTTTTAATGAATCCTTATTTCCATTTGGAATGTCTGTAGACACGATGACTAAAAAACTGTAAGTAATCGTTAATGTTTACTATTGTGTGTTTTCTGTTTTGCGAACATCATAGTAATGCAAAATATACTGTAAAATGTTCCCATAAATATGTATGTAGTATTCATTAAAAGAATCTTAATTGTATGTTGAGAAAAAGCGGATTTTTTTCCCTTGTAGAAATTGTGTCGGGACGGGCCCGGCTCGTGCCGAACTTCCAATTTTTACACCGGGCCTGGCCGGGCCAAGATAGCTTTCGTTCGGGCCGGGCCCGGGCCTGGAAATTCCGGCCCGTGCAGACCTCTAATTGCTGGATCGTCAAAAGTGAGAGTGTTATTTCTGAGAGTGTACCCATCAGAATCAAATTATTAATTCTAGATATAGAAACCTGTTAGAAAATATTAACAAAAATGTTTTAATTGTTCAACATATAAACGATATTACACAAGGTTATTTCCTGTGATTTTACGATGATTTTAAGAATTTTTGTAAATCGTAAAATCGAATTGATGGCCGTACTTAAATTTCTTCAGAACTGCCCAAGTGCTACCAAATTTTCTGTGTTTTTAAAAGAATTGTTTCTAAATGTAATGATATTTTCATATAATATGATTGTTAAATAAAACTTAATATTGATAATTTAAAAAATAAATATTGATAATTTTAAATTTTATTTGCAATCATCTACCAAATTTAAAGCATACCAAATGTCCTTGAATAAAATGTTTACAAAAAATATTTTATTATCCTTTTACAAAAATAGTCGTTTGTAAAAAATCCATTAACACTCTTATTTCATTATATCTAAAGTAAGAGGAAGAAATGAAATAATTATCTATGCATTTCTCAGAATGGTTATTAAAATTTTAAATATATATCAATGTCTTTGTTTTAAGAAGTTATGAGAATCGACATTATTATGCATCAGCGTGCTTTATCTTAACCGGTTAACAGACTTCGAAATACATCCTAGTGATTTTTAGTAAAAAGTGACAGAGTTGACCAATCACATGTAGTCTTTCATATGCTTATTAATGCGAAAGCATGAAGCTTAGATAGGGGTTCGGGAAGAAATCACAAACTGCGAGATTAACTTTTCAAGTACAATATTTCATCTTTTTCGCCCCAGTCACTTTAAAGCACCGATTAGTTTTTGTCATTTTATGGAATTAATTTTTATGAAACTTGTTATAATGTTACAGGAAATCTATTATTCAATGATTAAAATTATTTTTTTCTTGCCGTCAAAATAAGATACTGTTTTGAGTCTTATGTAGAGCAAGAACATTACTTTTAGAAGAATTCCATTTAACAAAGTTTCTGGATGTTCCTATCAGATTAAATGAGAAGAAAATCTGGAGGTTAAATTTTATGTTAATTTGTTCTGTTTAAAATAACGAGTTGGAAATTTACTAATTTTTTACATAGTATTTATTAGGAGATATGAATTCGTTTAAATTTGATTCTTAATAATTGTCAAAGAAGTGTATATATTTTATGATAAATGCAACACATAAAATCGGTATGTTAAAGGGAGGTTTACATTTTTTTTGCCAAGGAAAGCATGCTTATTGCGAATAGTTTTCTTGAAATAGGATAAAAATATCAACTCAAAGGTTTGCGTTGTTTTTATTGCGGTTTAGGTAAACTGCATAATATTTGTCAATAGGAAATATTTTCTTTATATAATGGAAAGTATGTCCAAGTGTTTTGCTTACTGCGAATTGTTTTCTTGGAATAGGCTGAAAATATCAACTCAAGGGTTTGCGTTGTTTTTATTGCGGTTTAGGTAAACTGCATAATATTTGTCAATAGGAAATATTTTAAAGGTTTTCTTTATATGATGAAAAGAATGTCCAATTGTTTTCAAATTAGGCGCTCATTTTAATAAAGATCTATTAAAAAAGGTAGTTTTGGCTAGAGCGCTTTAACAATTCTCATCAGCACTTTTAACAATTCTAAAATAAAAAAACCCCTAAAGAATAGAAGCCATTTTAAAAATTGCCTCTATTTTGTCTTTTATGAACTTTTTAATTAAATGTTGGTATACGCTCCAAAGACTATTATAATCTTTGACTAAAATATTAATTTCAGATGATGAGTCTTGAGAAAAATGACCACACATTTGGTGGTACAAACTTGCACTTTCCGTCATGTGAAGCAATGTTTCAAATATTTCCGATTGATAAAATTCATGGATTTTGTCTAATCTTCAATAAGTATATCGTACAAATCCCCCATTTGATATCGTTATCTCAGTTCAATAGAAAATCCCCAAAACATGCCAAATTTTGGGCAAAGGTAGTAAACCTCTCCTTAATCATTTAGCGGGTGGGGTCCACAAAAAAGGACACCTAATTTTAATTCCAAAACAGTCAAACGGCACAAATAATATTTAATTAAAATTTTCCTTTTACAAAGTGTGGGAAAATAAGCAAGTTTTTATTTTTTTAATAAATTCGTTTTAAAATTCTGGTGTCAGTCCATCATTTCATCATTTTACAAACAGACTTACTCCGCGCCAGAAAGGGTTAAACGTTCCATTAAAATGCATATTTATAATCGTTAAAATATGATACTTTTATTAATTTACACTATATGGCCATTAACGACCGACAACTTTCAATTTTATACATTTTGTTGAATATTTAGAAATATACTTGACAGATTCTTCTGGAATTTCAGGATTAAAAAGAACAGGTATGACCTCATAATTAACAATGCCGATTTGATAAGGGGGGCTATTAATGGGCCAACAAAAAATAAAAGAAAAAATAGTACTTGGGATCACCCTGTAAAATAAAATGCACGAAATGATCTATCGCTACCGAATATAAATAAACTTACATTGTGGTATTCATTTGTGTTAGAATAGCACGTATATTAATAGAGATGTAGCGATTTGTTTTAAAAAATTAAAAAAAACTTGCATGTTTTTTTGTTATAACATGCAGGGTTTTCAACCAAATTTAACGCCGGTTTCAGAAAAAATGACAAAATACAGTAGAAACAATATAGCGCAATTGGAATATAAATATATTAAATATGTTAGGTAATATGAGCGGTTGAATGAAATAATTTTTATCTGCGCATGCGCGAACGATAACAAGGATCATTTTACATAATTTAATAGTCAACTTTATGGAGCAACTGATTTAAAAAATCTAGTCAAATACCTTAAAAATTCAGAAAGATATCGGCGTTAGAGTGAGCAAATTTTTAGTTGTTCTCTAAAAGCAACTGAATGATAAGGAATTTTCCACAAATTATCATTTTAAAATTAATTTTTTTTTAAATTTTCCTTTTTTATTGATGCTTTAGTTCTTCTTGCATAACCACCAGAACGAGCCTATACCATGAAGAAAAGCAGTATCAAAATCGAAGCATTTTTCCCAAATCTACCCGTTGATAGTTACTAAATACTAACTTTTTTCTGAAAGTCATTTAATAAAAAATGACAATTTGTGTAAAATCCCTCATCATTCAGCTGCTTTTAAAGAACAACTAAAAATGTGCTCACTCTAATGCCGATATCTTTCTTAATTACGATATTTGACTAAATTTTTTTTTATAAGTTGCTCCATAGAGTTGACTATTAAATTATGTAAAATGATCCTTGTTATCGTTCGCGCATGCGCAGATAAAAATTATTTCATATAACTGCTTATATTTCCTAAAATATTTGATATATTTATATTCCAATTACGCTAGTATTATTTCTACGATATATTGTTTCTACTATATATATAATTTTTTTCTGAAACTGGCGTTAAATTTGATTGAAAGCCCTGCATATAATCAGCAAAAAACATGCAAGAATTTTTTAATTTTTTTAAATAAATCGCTATATCTCTATTAATATACGTGCTATTCTTCCACAAAAGAATACACATATTGCACAATGTCTATTTATTTACATTCGGTAGATAGATCATTTCGTGCATTTTATTTTACAGGGTGATCCCAAGTATTACTTTTTTCTTTGATATTTTGTTGGCCTCCTAATTGCCCCCCTTAAGAAATCGACATTGCTAAATATGAGGTCATATCTATTCTTTTTAATCCTGAAATTCCAGAAGAATCTGTCAAGTATATTTCTAAATATTCGACAAAATGTGTAAAATTGAAAGTTTCCGGTCATTAATGGCCATATAGTGTACTTATTTATTTACCTTTGCATACTTTTACAGTTGAACTTCGTGTTGTTAAGCCACATTTATATTACTAACACGTACCTATTTTTAACCCTTTGCAGTCAAGTGTCGGCAAATAGCCGTCCAAGATTTATATACATGATTCTATTTTTATTACCCGACTGAAAAGAAGGGTTATGTGTTTCACGCGTATCTGTGTATGTGGATTTCTTTATACCCTCGAAACATCCCAACGTTTGGAATGAATGTGGTCTCTATCGATTCGTCTTAACGGCCCGATGGTTATAGGCTAGGTTTTGTTTTTATAAAGTCAAAATGGCGGTAGACACACACAAAAAAAAAAATTACGCACCCTATTGAGTGGCATATCGTTGAATAGGTCTTTTAAAATGAAGACGATGTTTCATTGACTATTTTACAGTCAGAAGCTCCGTTAAAATATTATACAACCTGGAAGTTGTGTACATAGGATATTTAACTTTACTGCAACTCTAACCATCATAGACATCTATAGACCTCATCAAAACAGTGTTTATAGATAGGAACTAACAATTAAACACAACTTAAGTCATCAATACAAGTAAATAAAAAAATAGGTAAGTAATATTAAAAAAAAATATTTTAAGTCAATTCCTACTTAGGTCAATAAGGGAATTTTTTTTCTCCCTTTCTTCTTTCTTCTTGAGTGGCGCTTAAAATGTCTTGATCAAGAAGAGGGCTCTCTCGGTCTTAAAACTCCTTGATCAAGAAGAGGGCTCTCTGGATTATTGAAAATTAATTAATTAAATTAAATTAAATAATTAATATTGAAAAAAACTGGATTAAAACATCAAGTGTCATCCACTACAAGTTAAAAAATATTATTTGAGCTTGATTGGATGAATAATAAGTATTTTATTAACTATTGAAAAATTGAACAAGATATACAGGGTGTCCGGTCTCAACGGTGTCCAATGGCTAATTCCTAAACCGTTAGTCATAGACATATAGTTCCAATTACAAAAATGTTTTAAATCAGGTAAAGAAACATTTTAAAGGCGATTTGGGTCAATAAAAACATTCTTAAAAAATTATGAAATATAAATTTTTATACGGTCCCCCGGTCCTATAAGCTATATTTAGTAATTTTTTCCTATTACACTGACAAGTAAGACAAAAAAAGTCCCATTCATATAACGCTAAAATTGAGCGAGTTATGAAACTTTAAAAATGCATGACTTATGCCACTTTTCTACTCTGAAAACCAATGAGTTCGGCTTGGCTTTTGAGGGATCATATGCCAAGTGTTTAAAGTATTCGAAGGTCTTACTTCATGTGTATCTGCGCTTTGAAAAAAAAATCTTACAAGTATTATGATTAAGTCTCAAATTGGCTAAAATAACATAGGTTTTATTTTGGCAGGATTTAAGACTGTTTCTCTTATGATTTCTTTTAACAAAAATTATGTTTTTTTATAAGTTTGTATGTTACTTCAACAATCATATGTATGTTTTTCCAGTTCAAAATTTGTACTCTAACTTTAACCCACTTTTAAATATCCCATCGAGATTGCATTTTACATACTGGCGCAAATCCGATAACAATCTAATATTATTAAGATTTTCGGTGATTACCATTTATACGTATTTTACAGGATAACACAAAAAAATTTGGATAAATTTCTGCCAAGGAGTTTAAGAAAAAGTTTTAGATTAGATAATACAAGACTGCGACTGTTGGGTTTTTCACATTTATGTATTTTTTAGCACTGAATCCGAAAATTACCTTAATTTTTAACCGTCATCTCAGGATATTTCGCAAATCATAAATTTTCAAATTTAGAGAATAACAAAAATCGAATACTATAAAGTAGCGGAGATGGTTGTGTTTTTTAACTTTTGATAATTGATTTTTACGCACTTTTTAGCACTGAATCTGAAAATGACCTTCATTTTTAACCATCACGTTAGAATTTTCTTTGCAAATCGCAAATGTGTAAGTTAAAATATAGCTAAAATCTCATACTATAAAACATATGTAAAACATTTTTTATTTTATTTTATTTTATTTTATTAAAAAATTTATTCGATATTTTTGCTTATCCTAGGATTCTTGCAGCTAAACAGCTGAGTGGTCCGATTAGATGAGGGAGGAAATTCAATTTTAACATTGAACTCCTTAACTTTAAAATTTGCAACGTGCGAAAAATCCTAATATGATTGTTAAAAATGAAGGTCAATTTCGGATTCAACGGTACAGAGTATACAAGAATCAATTATCATTAGCTAAAAAACATGACATAACCCAACTTTTGCAGGCTTGTGCAATCTAATAATATTTTAAAATACCTGTCATTTTGTAAAGAATTGAGGCTGTTAATTTAGAATCATTTTATTTAAGAAAAATTCTGTTTTTTCTTTCTTCTTAAATGTTTATTACAAATTGTATATTTTCCATTAATATGCCAGAATGATTAAAGATTTCAAATTTATATTGAATTGTTAATTTTACTTCTAGATATTTTTTATATCTGACAAAATTATATTTCGACTAAATTTGTGAATGACCCCCAATTGCAGCAAAAAATATGCTCCAACTTTAAACAGCTATTGCTCGGTCAATTTTAATCGTAGAATAACGGGACTTTTATTTGTATTACTTGTCAGTGTAAAAGGAAAATTTCACTAAATATAACTTATAGGACCGGGGGACCGTATAAAAATTTAAATTTCGTAATTTTTTAAGAAATGTTTTTATTGACCCAAATCGCTTTTAAAATATTTCTTTACTTGATTTAAAACATTTTTGTAATTGGATCTATATGTCTATGACTAACGGTTTAGGAATTAGCCACTGGAAACCGTTGAGACCGGACACCCTGTATATAGCGAGAGTGTGAGATAATAGTAGGAATTGAAAAAAAAAATAGTTTCACATCGATGAGAAATAATTAATTAGTTCGCTTTTTACGCAATCGGGTTTTTTGATTTTTTAAATTTAATTGTTTATATTATATTCACTCCATATATTTTAAAAGAACATTTTTTAGTAAATTTCTCTTGCGCATGTTGTGAAAGTGCAACTGAAAATATTTCTTTAAATAAAAGTAGTTCCAACCGAATAAATTCGTGTAAGAGATGACTATGCCTGGGAGAAGTAGGGGAGGCAGGGGAGAAATGATACATTTTTTTTACTAAATTTTTGTAAACCTTAGAAAGCTTTTTTTAAAGAAATTTTTCATGTTTTCTTATAAAGTGACCTTTTATTTATGTAATAAAAATATAACGAATTTAAAAAATAATTATTCAAAAAATATATCCCAATTATTTTGAATGGTTACTATTGCATCAAATCTACCCATTACTGGGGAGGATTGATACACTTGCAAGGGAGATTTGATACGTTGTTATGTACATTGAAAAAAAAAGTGCAGACGATTCAATTTTTGTGTCATACAATTTTTCATGATAAGTCTTGAAATATTTTAGTAAAATTAAAAAAGAAATGATAATGACATATTTTTGTTTCAGAAATATTTATTACAAAAAAATGAAAACAGTCCTATTAACAGACTTTTTCAAAAATAAATCTCAAACTTTTTATTATTCATCAAGATTTTTTTTACAATCATATCAATCAATATTAAAGATTTTACTTTACGGGTTCCACCCTTTGTGATTGAAGCTGTTTTCTTGGGATAAGGTCTAATGTCCTTGGGACCTTGGGAGACTTGTAAATTTGGTACGTAACGGCCCTGTATTTTCAGCTAAAGATTTTTTAGATGTCGTGTCAGTAGATAGCTGATTCATATTTAACTCACTGGTTTCGTGGAGATGATCACAAGATGTTGAGTGTAAAAAATAAGTATTGTTGAAACAATTAAGATCAAAAGGATATATTTCAGTCTTTTTAAATTCAGACAAAATAAATATTTGTTAGAGTAAATGATTTCGGAAAAGCTTTACCAATTAAACTTCCTTACCAATTTCAGTAGTTCTTGCTGTAAAACAGTAATGAATATTACAACTTAAAATAAAAAACTATTAAATTTCCAACATACAAGTGTATCATGCTTCCCCAGTACTAAAGTATTATTCCTCCTTAATATGTCTTATTGGATTTTCAATTGGCAATCTACTTTCTAGTAAAACTAATCCTAACAAAGTGCTTCATAAATCAAAAAAATTACATGATATTATCTTCACAATAATAAGAGTTATGAAAGAAAATCACTATTTAAAAGAATTTACATTGACATTCCAAAAATATTCAAAATTAAAAGAAAAGAGTTGTTAATTCTTCACTGATTAGCCCAGCTAATGATGGCTTTTGCAAATAAAAGAAGCCTTTGCACGTGTTAGCACGGCTGTTAATGTCATTTCTTGAGAAAAATTGCCAATGTATCAACCCTCCCTATGTATCAAAGCTCCCCTACCTCCCCTACTTCGACCATTCAGGGTTAACAAATTCTTAATGAGTAATAACAATATACAATTCTTGATGCGCTTTCTTCAATCTCACTTTCTATTTTCCTGTGAAATTCTGGGAAAATAAATTATTTTAAATCACAATTATAATGAATTCAGTAATACCCACAAAAAGACTCACGTATGTATATACGAAATAACCAATTAAAAAAAAAAAAAAATACTTCTGTCGCGAAAAGAGTACAAATTTGTCAAAAACGTAATCTTTCAATAAAGGTCGATACTAAGTAATTACTTGTTTCCTTTCTTTACGTGTTTTCTTTTAAGGCATTTGTTTACTTTCTCTTCGATCATTTACGATAAACAAAATCTGACGACAAGCAAGGTGATTTAATACTAATAATACACAAGCGTTACATCATGTCTGCTGTTGCCGAGGCTGACGAAAAAGAGACTGCGGCAGTATAGTTCGCGTTCGTCTCCCTTCGGATCGCTAGAGTCACGTGATGCTCTTTTCGGGCGCCTGTATTCCTGCTTTTCTTGTACCTGAGTCACTAAAAGTGCATTATCGCCGGTATTCACCAAAACTGGTTTAAACCTCGGATCACGGAACTCCCGGGTCAGAGTTAACCCGGCGTTAACTCTGGGTTAAAAAATTTCGTATTCACCAACCTCGGATTAGCCGACCCAAGTGTTAACCCAACAAATTTGTAACAAGCGTTCTGATTGGTCGAAAAGAGGGTACGTAGTGTCAAAAATGTAAACAAGAGTTATGTGATATTGATTTTGCTTGTTGATCGACGACAAACATATGGTTTAAAGTAAGTAATTATACATTTTAATTTGCTTTTTGATAATTTTATCGCAAGTTGTATAATGTTTACGATGTCCTCAGTTTAGAGTTATTATAGATGTTTTCCCGATCTTTTTTATGTACTTATTATTTTCAAACACAGTTTGTTACCCAACATAAAATTCAAACACATTGCAGCATCGGTGTGTATTATTTCGGTTGGGATTCTCTATTTTTAAAAAAATTTCAGGCTATAAACAATAAGCGTTTAAAAATTTATAAGTATTACTGTTATTCTTCTTTATATATATATTTTTCAATAAGTGATTAAACTTTATTGAATATTACTTTGGATTATTCACGTTAAAAGAAAAAAAAAATTAATATTATTGTTTTCTCTAACATTGATGAATCAAATTCCTATAAAATTGTGGAATAAAGAAATAGTGACTGACTATATGAATGCTCACCCATCTTAATTTAGTTAAACAATAACTTTGAATCAATTTGTTTATTGATAGTTGAATCAAAGAATTTCTTGAAAAATGTATATTTTATTCAGGTATGAAAATATTCCACTGCATTTTAGAGAGGATTTTATTCTGATAAATATTAAGAAGCAATTTAGTCCCTTTTCAACACTCCACCCCCCCCCCCCAAAAAAAAGGAATAATAACTAAAACAATTTAATTTTCTAACGATAATTTTGTAAGTTGATACAAGGTTCTGTTGTGTAATTTTTATTACCCCCCACTTCCCGAAGTATGAGCTTGGTTACAATTAACCTGATTATTTTCAAGATTTGTGACAGCAGTAATACAATTCACCTTCAAATGTAACAAAAAAAAAATAGAGGCCACTGCATTTTGGCAGTTTTTAAGTGTGATTTTAAAACTATTTTTACGATGCACAAAAAAAGTGTTTTTGATTCATGCATTGATATTTTAACATTTTTTGAGTTATCAAAAATAGTCCTTTATGAAATTTTACTTTAGAGAAAAGTAATAAGATATTATTTTGATGTTGATATTTTTAGTATATGTATAAACTTTTATAAAATATTGCATATTTTCTTTTACAGAGGCAGTTTTTCAACTGGAGATTTTTATTCGTTGAATGGGTATTGCTACCTGTGTATTTGTTGTTTTGAATCGTACACATAGGCAATATTCTTTCAAATACTGCTGATAATGAGCGTGGGTGACAACACTGCGATTGGATGGTGTTGAAGGTGTGCGCATTGCTCAAGATATTGCACATTAGATATGACAACAGACTATGACAGATACTTGACTACTTCCTCTTAGCTCTAAAGGTGTATCAAAACTTGTACTATGCCAATTACTGAGGTAATCAATAACATTATTTTTGTATGTTTTTTTTCAGCTTGAATAAATTTCAACTGATTTATCATATAATATGATTCTGCAGTATTTTTATGCAAATATATTTTTATTTCAGAATTTTTCATTTTAAACCTTTTTAATATTTATCTTTCAAAAGGAACAATAAGGATTGTTAAAATTCTAATTCGATAGGAACCTTTCACTTGAGTTATGAAAAACTGACATTGCATTGACAAATTTTATGCTCGCCAAGTATGGTCGCTGGCAAAGGGGAGTGCAGTTCTGTCCCTAAATGAATTTTAAATTTTCATCAATTAAACTTTTCTCATCTCTGATGATTTAAAAAATAATTATAATATTTATTCTTCCCAAAAGCCTTAAAATAATTAAACCTCAAGAAAAAAAATGGATGGGGGAGGGGCATTTTGCCCTACAAAATCTTGTGTACAACATTCTTTTTTTTTATGTTAATGTATAATGATATCTCAGCGAATAATTATTGTTTTCCAGTTTAATTTGATTAAGTCATGATACAGCTTACATTTTTTTTTTTTTTTTTTTTTTTTTTTTTTTTTTTTTTTTTAATGCATGAACTAACATAAAGCAGCATTTTGATTGGATGAGATTTCCTGTCTATAATCAAATGTTGAAATGTCTGACAAAATGTTCAATTAATGGACATTTTGGGTAATAAATATGATTCCAGAATGAATAATTTTGTTATCTGAGGTATCATTGTAATTAAACATTATCTTAAATAGTGTGTTTAAGGGGACATCTCCCCATAATAATAACACAGGCCTGCGAAATTGAAGTTTTTGAAAAATACAAGAGAAGTTTTCGCTGATTTTTATGTTATTTGGTGGGCTGATTTCGAAAATGACCTCCATTTTCCCCCATCACATCAGAATTTTTTATAACATCGATATCGATATTTTGCTAAAATGAAAAGGACAATTTTGCATGTGCTATATGGCAACAGTGATTTTATCCATGTAAATCTATGTAAAAAAATCTATTCTCGGTGAGGCAAATTGATTTTTCAGTAATCGACTATTTTTTTATAGGTTTAAAACAACTGGGTCTATCGGAATGTTGTGTCGTGTTCGGAAAATTCTATCATTTAATTATTAGACGTTGATTCCAATATCTAATGTCTTATAATTACCTGGCAGAATTTACCGGTACAAATTGATTTTTTCAACACGACAAACTTTCCAATCGACCGAATAGTTTTCAAGAAAATGTGACGTGATAGAATTTTTTCATTCTTTGTTTTTTAATTAGCACCAAAAAATACATAAAGTTCAGCCCTCAATACCCTTGTATTTTTTTCATCGCAGGCCTGTGTAATTAATTCCTTACTATTTTAAGTGCCCCTTCTCTCCCCCCCCCCCCACAAAAAAAAAACAAAAAAAGAAAGATTAATATTCCCTCATTGTTAACCTGCTATATTGCTTTTTATGTTGATATGTTTACAAGTTGTTGTATTAGTATGCAATTACAACAAAAAATTCTTAGTTTAGCATATTTAATGTCTGTATTCTCCATATCTTCCTAAATATAGGATAATTTTTCAGAAAATTCAAATTTGGACAGCAAACTTTTGTTCAATTTGGGAAAAATTGGCAATGATTTGCCAAATTTTAAGCTCAAGTAATGATGGTCACTGGCAGGGGACCTTTTCCCCTCCCTTGCTTTTAACGCTTATCTAAAAAATTTTACATTTGATGATTTAAAATATGAGTATAAAATTGGTACTACTTAATTATTCCGCTGACCAATTTTGTTAAACTACTCGCCGAATTACACAAATTCACATAATTTTTTTTTTAAATAACGAAAGAACAAATAAATTAGTATAACATTAATAAAAATACAAATAAAGCGTCGAAATAAAAATCACTTGATGACGTAAACATAAACACATGTAATTTGCTTAAAGTCAAGTGAATGTGACATTTACGATCAACCATTATTGGCATTTAATCTTATAGTTTAGCAATAGATTTTTGGTCGACAGGATAACTAAATAGTACTATAAAAATTTTCCTTCAAAACACCTTAAATAATTAAACACTAAAAGAAAAAGGAACTAAATATGATCATTATTTTCTAAGTTTTTTCTGGCTTGGCTAAGAAACACTGATTTGTCTTACATTTTTTTTTTTTTTTTTTTTTATATATATATACACAAATTAACATAACGCAGCAGCACTGCATTTTAATTGATTGGCAAAACAGTTTCAGTTAATGAACAATTTGGCTAACAAATGCAATTCCTGAATGAATTATTTTTGTTAGCCAAGGTATCCCTATATTTAAAAATTTACCTTAAATGGAATGTTCAGTGTTTTCGATTGATGCTTAAAGCAGCTCTCAAAAAAAAAAAAAAAAAAAAAAAAAAAAAAAAAAAAAAATTCTCGCTCAACAATGTGAAACTTTTCTAGCTCATTTTTACAGTGTATAAGCATTCAATTGATAGGCATGACAATTTCAGCAATTTAAAAATGAATACAATTTTTCATTTTTCAATAAATAGATTACTGCTTGGGTTATAAGGCTTTGTCTTATAATGACTTTTCCCTTTATCGAAAAACAGAAAAGGCTATTCAGTTACATACATTCTGAATAAGAGGCATGTAGTGTAGGGTATATGGCATATACATTCTGTATTTTATTTTTTGAGGAAACTCCATACATCGTCTGTTTCTTAAGTAAAGCTATACTGTATATCCTTTGCATCAGAGGTTTGCCTGAGGCCTGTACCCGGCCTGGCAAAATCAAGGCAAGCTTTCAAACGAGCCGGGCCGGAAAAAAAAATTGAACGAGCTTGCCTGGCCGATAAAAAAAATTAAGCGGGCCTGCCAGCCCAATATATAAATGTTAACAAACCCAATAAAATATGAGCCATTTTCAATTAATATGACTTTCACGGGAATAAGTCTAATTGTGCGTCATGAGTCAATACTACTTTGACAACATCAATACAGAAATGTAACATGTCGAGTGTAGAGATCGGCATCAGACAGTTACATGGTGTCTGAGTCCTGGCTTAATTCTTTCAGCAGATTGTGCCGCACCGAGACCAGATTTGCATTTTTCTCTACATAGTCAAGCTGGGCTGGATATATAAATATGAACAATGCCGATAAAATATGAGCCATTTTCAATTAATATGACTTTCACGGGAATCAGTCTAAATGTGCGTCATGAGCCAATACTACTTTGACAACATCAATACAGAAATGTAACATGTCGAGTGTAGAGATCGGCATCGGACAGTTACATGGTGTCTGAGTCCTGGCTTAATTCTTTCAGCAGGCTCGTGCCGCGACGAGATCAGATTTGCATTTTTCTCTACATATTCGAGCCGGACCGGAACTGGACTTAATTGTTCTCAGGATGGGCAGACAATATGTTTTGTAAAAATATTAATGGCGATAATGAACTCCTGTTAAAGGAATCTTTGGAAATATACCTCAAGGTGGTTCTGAAATTGACAGCTCTACAACGCGAAACTTTCTGACTTGTTTTTAACTGTAAAGGCATAAAATTGACTGGCATGACTATTGAAGGGATTTGGAATCAAATAACATGGTACATTTTTGATAAATAAATTACTTATCGAGATATAAGAGATTTTTGTCACATGACAGCAGGTTTTCCCCTTTCCTGTGCTGTCGCTTCCGGAAATTTGATTCAAAGCGCTAACTTTGCCAGTATTTTTTCAAAGATATATTGCCTTTATCAAAAAATTGTTAACGCCATTCGATTACATAGTTTCTGAATAAGAACACCTGCCAATCTTATACGTTTCTGCAGGGCCGAAACTAGCTTTTTTTGCACAAGGGGCAAACATGGATTTTGGCACGCCCCTCCTCTTCCGCAAAGTATGTTTACAAAGAGAATTTTACTAATTTTCTAATAACCGACTTATTTTAAAATTTTAAATATGTAATACATAATCTACAATGGCGGATCCAAGGGGGAGGTCACGGGAGTCATGAGACCCCTCTGAACACCAACAAAAATATTCTAAAGATCCTTTTTAAAAGGAAATATGCACTAGAGTCCCGATTATCAGAGTTTCCGCTTTCACCGAGTTATTTTCTTTTGATGGGCTGATGGCTTCCATTATTATGAAACAGCCATTATGAATGAAGTGTTAGGTGAAGATGAAAGAGCAGTTGTAAAAAGTTTGAACTCTGATTTTCTGGTCAGAATGGGAAAAAAAATGGCCATAATTCTTTTTTTCAAAAAAAAATTATGAAGAGAATTAGAAGAAAATGATCCATTTCAAAGGTATAACTCTTCATTTGGCGCCCCTTCGTTCTGGCGCCCGGGCACATGCCCCCCCTTAGTTTCGGCCCTGCGTTTCCGAAAAAAATATGAATTGAATTCAGAAATGTGTCAAAAAGCATCTCGTTTAGATTTGTAAAAAGCCTTAATAAACGACAAAGAAATATTTTCAGAACTCTTACTTTTTATTATACAGCTTCAAAAGTTATGATGTTTTATCCTTCCTTTTTTCTAAACAACATTAATTGTTTAATGAATCCTTATTTGAATGTTGAAACGTCTAAGAATCTAAGCAATCATTAATGTTTCTATTGTGTATTTTCTGTCAGGCGAACACATAGTAATTTAAAAATATACTGCAAAATTATCCCATAAATATATATGCAGTATCTTTAAAGAATCTTAATTGTATGTTAAGAAAAATCTGTGAGTTGGGCTGGATTGGGCCTGCTTTAACTGATTTTTGCACAGGCCGGGCCAGTTTTCACTGATTTTTGTACGGGGCAAACTTTTAATTTTTACATCGGCCCAGGCCGGGACAAGATAGGCTTTATTTGATCCCGGACCTGGAAATTGTGGCTCGTGCAGACCTCTTTCTACTTTATCTATGGTATATACCCTCTGGTCTTTTTACCACAGACAATACTGAAGAGCACTTCCAAATGTTCCGAGATTAAAAGTGACTTTGTGCATGACTCAGAAAATAGCCATTTTGAATCACAGTCCAGTTTTACAGAGTAATGTTGCAAATTTCATGCATTTTCTTATGAAAATGACTCTTGGAGTATTTAAAAAAATTCATGTTGAGCAGAGGGGAAAAAATTACAGAACTATTAATGTATGCATCATTTTAAAAATACACTATTCTTAGAAATTTTCTTCAATCAGAAAGGAGTCGTAACCCCCCCCCCCCCCCAAATCCCTCTTTTGTCCAAATGGCCCTTTTTCTTTTGCCTCACAGAGCATATAAATTTTAAAATCTTTAATCATATTAACATGTTTTGCTCTATTTATTATTTTGTAATTTCAATAAAAATAAATAACCAAAAATCTAAATTACCCCTCTCCTCCTCATTGAAATCTATGCTTTGACTTTTTGTCTCCAAACATATGTTTAAAACCAATAAAAAATTATGTAACTTGTATGAGAAATTTAATAAGGGTGTATACAAAATATTATATAACAGTTAGAAAGTGATAATTAAGAAGTTCAAATATACAAAATCATATGAAATTTGGAAATGTAGCAATCATTCTAACTCTTGTATGAGCAATTCACTGCCCTGAAGACAAACAAACAAATAAATAAAAATAACTGGATACAGCAAGCTTGAACAGCATTTGAAATCCTTGGTGGTCCGCTGGTCTGAGACCACAAAAAATTCAATCGGACCAACTAATTTGAAAAATTTAGTGATCCGCAGGACCAGTAACTTTCCCTCCCTCTGACAGGTAAACGTAAACTTTCCCATCCCTGAGAAAACTGCAACCAAGCAGCCAAGCACAAATCACATAATTTTATTTTCCGTAGTCAGTTGAAATAATTAAGCTGAAATAAAATATTTAATTAATAAATAATTTATAGTTTTTCTTTATATACTGTTTAATTTTCAGCAAATTATAATTTTACATTTTATTACGCAGAAAATTTTGGATAACTGCAAAGGAAGTTTGGTTTATATTCTAGGAGGGGGAGGGGGGGCACTCAAAGCATTAAAGGGACTTAATAGATTTTTATGTAGCGGGTCAGTGATGATGACTGCGGCCAGTAAATTCTTATGCTTACTCAGGGGTCGATGCAGGGTTTTTTTCCTGGGTTCCATTTTGTGAAAAGGAAAAGTTATTTTTGTGAATTTTATTAGATTTTTGTGAAAAATAACATTTTGTAATGAAAGTTGAAATCGAGTAACTCAAATTCGAACTAAGTATTTATTAACAAAAACTTATTTTAGCCCTTATGCTAAAGTTTTTTTTTTCTTCTGGTGAACTGGTTGTATTTACAAATCACCCATTTTAAAACCTAATAAAATAAAAATAATAAATAGCAGTAGTAAGTTTTTATGGAAAGGAATTTTATGAAGGGGCCTGTTTTATTAAAAGGAATTTTGTGAAAGGGCCCATTTTGTTAAATTGATTTTTGTGAAGGGGCTGTTTTATTAAATTGATTTTTGTGAAGGGGCGCTAAATAGGCCCCAAATTTTGCCTGGATCGACCCCTGTTACTGGTCCTTGGGACAAGTGGCATTTTTATGTCAATTCCACCACTGTTGAAGAATCTGAAAAATACTTTGAACTTAATAATGTCGCATTTATCAGGGGTGGAAAAATACATCCTTTTACTTGCCACTGGCGAGTAAACTTTTAGGTAGTCTTTGAAAACTGCAAAGTATAGAGATACGGCCATTTTTTTTTTTTTTTCTTTTACTAGTAGCTATATTTTTTAACTTTCCAAATTACTGCGATATAAACATGGTACTAAGTTCAATTCTATATTAACTTTCTATATTGACTTTTAAAATATATATTTTTTTATTTTATAGAAAAAAAATTATGAAAATGCCTTGTAGTAATAGTAATCAACTATTTTTGCAGTTGCGTAAATTTTGTCATAACAATTTTCATCTGTACATTTAATTTTTCTTGCTGATAAGATTCTCTAGAAATTCCCCACCCCTGGTCATTATATATGCATGTATAAGCACTTCACTCCCATGAAAAACAAACAAAATAAAAAATCACACTATGCAGTAATCGTGTTTGAGAATATATCATGAGAGTCATGATATGGTTTATTTCTTACTTCATAACTATATCTATCCGGCATTGAAGAGATTATTACTCATATTTTTAAATGGAGATTGAATGGAGCACTGGGGAGATTCCTAACCATATAAACAATATGCTACTTTTTTTTATCTACATCAAACAGACAGCAAAATTATGCAAAAATAATTAAATCTGAATTATTATATTTAAAAAATATAAGAATAAGTACTTTTAAACATATTTCATTTGTTAAATAAGTTTTTATTATTTTATTATATACTAAATGCACATCTAAAATCTATACACTGTATATTTATAGACATATTTATATCTTAAGAATATAATGGCCAAGAAAGTTAACTCACTAAACTACATTTATTCGAACATAGTGAATAATTTAGAATTTGCTTATTTCAATACTGATTTTTTTTTTTTTTTTTTTTTAACACATCTGGAAAACGATTTTGTTTATTTCAAGTATATTGCCTCAGATACTTTTGACAATATTTCAGTGTTAGAAAGAGCTCTCATAAGTTAAATAAAAATATTCATAATGCAATACTGACTAAAAAAAGAACCTTCATTACTGAAATAAATAAATAAATAACGATTAAAACAATTGACAGGGTACTTACTTGAAAAACTATTTAAATGTATGTGCTTTAATTAGAAAAAAAATTTGCAAGTTGTAAAAAAAAAAAAAAAAAAAAGACAAAATTGCATTTTTCAAATAATGTAAACATTTATTGAGAATATTACCCCCCACCTCCCCTTTCCGCCGCAAAAAAAAAATCCTTTGAAAGCTGAAATTGTGTTTCAGCAACGCCAAGCGTTATGGAATGAAATTCGAATACCTACAAAAGAAAAGGTTTTATTCTCGGTGACTTTCATCGATTCGTATATTTATTAAGATAAACAAATCAACGTTTGATTATTCGAACATGAAATATAAGTTGAATCAATATAGACAGTGAATCCACAGGGCACAGAATATGCCTGGACACACCTAAAATTTGTTATTTTCCGTTTTAATCATTGTGATAGAATGAGATGATAAAATTTTAAGCAGCATCGGCATCCATTTTGTTTGTTTATACGTTACTACGCATGTGCTAACCCACGTTCACAGGCAATCCGAGAGTTAACTCTCCGATTTCGGAGGATTAAAAACATGGGGTTAAAATCAGTGTTAACTCGCGAATTTAGCTTGGTGAATAACGATTTTGAGATAACCCAGCATTTAACACTAACTCGGGAGTTAACCCGCGTTGGTGAATACGGGCGTATGTGATAGAGATGAGTTCGAGCTCGTTTTTTGGAGCCCGGGCCCGCCCGAGCCCGACGATTTTAAATACGAGACCGAAAGATTTTTTGTCATCAAAGCCCGAGCCCGCCCGAGCCCGATACCACTCTTTACCGATACATCTTTAACTATAATCGATTCCTTTCTCATAACAGTCTTCTGTGATTGACGTGAACCGGAAAATCAACGTAAATTACAAAATTGACACCGTTATCTTAAAGGTCAGATGCCTTTATATTAAAAGAAGAAACATTGACTGATTGCTTCCTATCGGAATAATAAAGTAATTATATTTACTTACGAAGCAAAGTGATCTCGTAAATCTACTACAGAGTCCTTAGCATGAGCAGAGTTCATGACAAATAGATATAATACCCAGTAAAGTTATTTTCATATGAAGAATGATTATGACTCATGCGAAAATATAAGATTAAATAATTTGCAAACCTCAAGCTAATTCTGGTCTACTAAAAATCGAAGAAAACACTCTCTTTGTGTTAGATAACTAAATAAAAAATAAATAAACGATCGGATTAAAAAGTATCTTCTGTCACAAACGAAAATCCTAATAAAAACAAATTCATTGCTTGTGTTTGTTTTGATTGGCGCCATATTAATTGATCGTCGTTGAAAATGCCGTACACATAAATCTGAAAACATCACAAATTTTCTTTTGAAACAGCAATCAAATACTAAAATAAATAAACACGATTTTTGTTACCCCTTCATTTTGATCTAAATAACATTGAAAAGACTTGAAAAGTAATTTTAAACGGGGAAAAAAGTTCTTTCAATCTTTTCTGTACATAAATAAATATAGTTTTCCGGTTTCAGGAAGAACGATCCCGAGCCCGCCCGAGCCCGAAGGCTAGAATAAAAATAGAGCCCGAGCCCGTGTCGGGCCCGGGCCCGGGCTCGGGCTTTCGGACTCGGGCTGAGCCCGTCTCATCTCTAGTATGTGACTCAAGCGGTCCATGTGTAGCGCAGTGCGGCAGCATGGCTTTTTCTTCAACCTCGTGTTGTTGTTAATCGAGGCACTAGATATAACAAGCGACCTATACATTCCTGAAAAGAAAAGAATAATAACCTCTACTAACATAAAAAAAAGTAATCAGAAAAAACCTATGGGTACCAATAGGCTGGGCATAATGTCTACTAACTAATATTTTGCATAAATTATGCTTCGGGGGTCGTCTACATATGAAAAATTGTACCCACTTTGCATTTTCAAACTTTAACATCCATTTTGACATAATATTTGAGTTTATTGGATCGAGGCAGCCCGGAAAAAGTATATTTTATATACTTTATCTTAAAGTTTCACCGAGTTAGAAGAGTTCAAAGTTTTAGGATGGGAATTTTAAATTCATGTAACAAACTTTAATTTATATCTTTTCAAAAATAACCTGATTTAATTTTAATTTTTTTAATGGGACACAATGAATAAAGCCAAGCATATTCCAGGACTTCTTTCAAATATTTTTTTTTAATTTTAAAACTTATTAATAAATTCATATATTTTTTTTAATTATGACCTACAGGGTGGTTATAATTAAAGTTACCCTATTTAGACCTACGTAGAGTCCGCTTTGGTTGACAGATATCGATGAAACTTGGAATATAAGTTATATGGACCATGGAAAAATGAAATCTGCGATAAAAAAAAATAGTTCAAATTTCGACCACCAGGTAAGAAGGAGGCGCATGAAGACCAAAAATCTGAAATTAGAAACACAAAACTTTTTTTATTTGCTACATATGTTTAATGCACGTTCCATTTGTGCCAAGCACATGTTCATAGCGTATTATAGCGTCTTCACCAGTAGCGCGAAATCAATTGCAGCAAAATGACGAGTTATGCTTGCTTTCAAATCGGTCAGAGTCCGTATGCTTCCTCCATGCACAAGATCTTTCAGGAAATCCCACAACCAGAAGTCACAGGGATTCAAGTTCGGAGAATGAGGAGGCCAGGTTATCAGAAAACTTATCGAAATTACCCAGTCATCTCCAAAGTGGGAACGAAGCAGTGCCGTCAATGCTTGGGTAAGGTGGTGAACCATCTTGCATGAATACCGTAGTCTCTAAACACTCTCGCTCTTGTAAGGATGGAATTACCTGCTGCGGAAGAAGATCGCAGTAACGGGTAACCATTGTGGAACACATTTTAGGACCCTGAGAAGTGTTCTCTTAAACAAAAATAGGACATAGAATCAAATCAGCCGTAAAGTCCCGTCGTACAGGAAAGTAATCAGGGTACAAAGACTGTTCATGCACAATATTAGGAATTGCAGTATCCCATACGCGACAGTTCTGAGTATTCACTGCTCCATCTAGGGTAAAATTCTCCAAGGCCATGCATTCTCAATGGCTATTCTGGCGAAAAACATTCTAGCAAATTGAATTCGTGTCTCCGGGTCTGCAGGGTTCAGCGCTTGCACAATGTGAATCTTATATGGATACCACTTTATAATGGATCGAAGACCCTTTCGTACTGAAGATCAAGGGAGAGACAAAACCCACACCGCTCGAGCAGTTTTCCAAGAATATTGGGAACCGGACGCTCTTTCGACCACAGCAAGAGCGACTTCCAGGGCAGATTCATTTGAAATCCGCTTCCGTCCTCTTTCTTGCAGCACACTCAACTTCCCAGTCTCTTCGAATTTAGACATAATCTTTTTTAAAGCCTGCCTTGACATGGGTTCTTTCAAGCGTCGATATTCTCGCATTGCAATTGACAAATTACTGCCGTTCTGATAAAGCAACTTCACCAGCAACACTCGTCTCTTCTTCCCTAACGGCAGCGACTACTGGCTTTTTAGACCGCTCCGAATTTGCATAAAGTCCTTTCTCGTAGGTGAAAACCGCCATCTATCGGTCGAAATTCGAATTAATTTTCTTTATTGAAGATTTATTTCCCCAAGGTCCATATAACTCCAAGTTTCATCGATATACTTCAACCAGAGTGGACTCTACGTAGGTCTAAACAGGGTAAATTTAATTATAACCATCCTGTACATTAATTTTGCATAAAATGAACTACAAATGTAAAAAACATGGTTGCGTAATTTTACTGCTCATTCGAAACATTAGTTTCTGTGATATAGAGAAAATTTTCTTTACGACAATCTAAGTCAAGTGTGTCAAACTGTGGCCGTCGGATACCACTAAAATTTTACAGTTATCATTGCCTCATCTATCATTGAATCTCTGTGATTCAAGAAGTCGACCATTTTATTAAAAAATCAGTGATATCTGGCTCGCCACAGTTTGACAACCCTGGTCTAAGAGGATCGTTTTCTATTATCAGAAGATCAACAGAAAAAAATCGTAGAACTTACAAAAAATATGTTGTAGGATTTTTTTTCATACAGTTTATTATACACTTAAAATTCTTGCATAAATTTACTTGTGACATTAGTCGCAAATTATGACCTGCATTACTTTTTGCATGAAATTAACAACAAATTTCTAAAACATGGTTGTGTAATTTTACGGCTCATTCAAATCATTAGTTTTTGAGTTATAGAGAAAATGTTTTTTTCGATATTGAATGTTTAGGTACTTTTTCTTCTGAAATTTTAAATTTAGTTCTAAAGAATTATGGGCCCTTAACACATTTTCTTTAACAACTCTATGAAGATTTAAAGTATATATATATATATATATATATATATATATATATGTGTGTGTGTGGTGTGTGTGTGTGTGTGTGGATGTTGCCTACGGTTTCCAAAACATTCTAAACCACATCCTGACCGCAGTAAGAGGGTGCAGCTAAATCCCATGAGAACTGACAGAGTAGGCAAATTCTAAATGTCAATAAACCTGATGAGTTAGTAATTTTGAGCCTACAGCCAAGGAGCGAAGGTTCGAGGTAACTTCAGAGTTGTTCTGCGAGCTGACTTGGAAAGACGTTCCAGTCAGGATTCCGAGAGCGCGCCGGAGTATATTGAAAGCGGTTAGACTGCCGTAAGAAAGCCCCCCTCATCCTCCTAAACCTTGTATATAGTTAATGTGCTCTGTATATAGAATCTATGCTGTACTCCAGACATTAAAATCCTATTATTTCTACACCAGCGAGTGTTCAATCAGAAGCATTTATCACCAAAGGTCAACTATAGCCAGTTCCACCAATTCCACATGTGGCCTTCGGCCGAGTCGAATCCAACTATTTATCAAGCCCCTAGACATCACTGAAATAGTGCTGTGAAATCCAACCTCTGAAACATTAAGATCTACGAAGATTCCACCTCCGAAGTTCTATCCGATAAGGAAAGAGAGAGAGAAGAACACCTACTGACCTACTTATCTGTTATGACCCATCTGCGTTTCGGTGTGTGCGAAAGAGAGAAGATCCTTTTTTCCCCTTCGCAATGGATATAATTGATTCATTCGGTGTTTTCTTTTAAACGGATACCAATTTCGAAGTAAGCGTTCAATTATTTTTTTTATTTAGACATGTCATTGCAAGATATACGGCCGGTGTTAGCTCAAATTAACGCAAGAATAGAACGAATTAAAATCCTACATACCTTAGTATTTGATTCTGATGAAAATAGAAATAATCGGAAAAAATTGCGGAAAATTCAGGGATTCAAATTTAAAATTGGGGATCCCGAATTTGACGATAAAATAGCTGACACGGCTAAGAACTTCCCCTTAGCTCAACTCATTTCCATGGCAAATTTACTTTGTTTAGACATTGCCGGTAATGAAGCGGCTATTTCCCGACGTATTATCGAAGCGCTCTCAGATCTGACAAAATTTCAGTCCTCCATTTCACCTCAAATCGATTCAGAGCCCGATGGCGATGATTCTCGCAATACTTTGGAATTCAATTAATTAACGAATTTTTCTGGTACTACTTTGCAATATAATGCTGCCATTTCTCCCCATTCTGCACCGCGTCAATCCATTTCTTTTATCGATTTCGAAAATTTAATTACACCTTTTTCTGGCAAGCCAGTAGAAAATATTCTACAATGGTTAGAAAGATTTGAAGGCTTGGCCACAACATTTCAACTAAATGATTTGCAAAAATTTCTTTTCGTCGAAAGAGCTCTCAAAGTTACCGCATTGTTATTTGTCCGCAGTGAGCCAGAATTAACATCGTACACAGCATTAAAGCAAGCGTTAATACAAGAATTTGCGAATATTTCCTCTTCCGTCCAAATACATGAAATGCTAGATTCACGTACTTGTAAGCCCAACGAAAAAATAAGTGAATATTTTTTAGTAATGAAAGAGATTGCCCAACGAGCGAAAATAGACGACGCATCACTCATGCATTATGTTATCACCGGTATTAAAGATACACCTAATAATAAAGCAATTCTTTTTGGCTGTCAAACTCAAACCGAATTTAAAAGTAAGCTTCAAATTTATCAGCAAATTTGCGATCAAAGTCCCCACCTTTGCCAGTCACAGCCGCGGCCTACACATGTCAGTAATAAACCCCTACACGTGGAAAAAGCCCCGAAAACGATTTGTTTTTCTTGCGGGCAAGTGGGACACTTTGCGAAGGATTGTGTTCATAAAGACAAAGGAATTAAATGTTTTTCGTGTAATAAATTTGGCCACAAAAGTTATGACTGCGCAGACCACCCGCCGTCTAGCGTCGCACACAGTCACCCCTCCACCTCCTCAGAATTCCGAGACAAGGCGTGATAGGAAAATCCACGTAGTCGAATTGGATAAATCGCATGAAAACATGAAAAAATTAGTACAAATCGCAGGCCTAACAGTAGAAGCGTTATTCGATACGGGCAGCCCCATAACTGCGATAAGGGAAGTCCTGTACCGATTACTCGGGTCCCCCCTCTAACCCACGTAACCGTTCAAATTAGCGGGTTCGGCGGCAGCAATGTAACCCCAATGGGCTCTTACTGCACGACCATCCAGATAGATGACGATACATTCCCTACTACTACTTATATCATAGACTTTTCCCGCATGACCATCCCCTCATCATCGGACGAGATATCATTTCCCAGGGAACACTTACGTGTGACCAGAATGGTATCTCGCTCCAGAAAACACCCGTCACACCATTATTTATTAGTTGCATCGACATCTGTGAAAGTGCACATGAAGTGGACCTAACCCACATTACCGACAAAAATATCCGCAAACAGGTAACGACCATAATCCAATCCTACAAACCTAATAAAATAAAATCTACAGATTTAAGGATGTCAATAGTTCTAACCGACGACTTACCAGTCTATCAATGCCCACGACGAATGTCCCTCAGCGAGAAGGAACTAATCCGCAACCAAATTGACCAGCGGCTGAAAGACGGCATTATACAACAGTCATGCAGCGACTACGCAAGTCCCGTAGTATTAGTGAAGAAAAATGACTATTATATGCGTCTATGTATTGATTTTCGTAGACTTAATAAAAAGATCGTTAAAGATCGTTTCCTCCTACCTCTCATCGACGATATCCTTGACCAACTAAAGCAAGCTGTAGTCTTTACAACCCTCGACCTCAAAAATGGATTCTTCCATGTAGACCTGGACCCGCAAAGCGTTAAGTACATCGCTTTTATCACATATGACGGTCAATTCGAGTTTCTTAATGTCCCATTCGGACTCTGCTGCAGCCCTGCTGTGTTCACCAGATACCTCGCCTGTATTTTCCGGGAACTGCTGATAGAAGGAGTATTAATTTTGTATATGGATGATCTCATTATTCTCGCAAAAACAGAAGCCGAAGGCCTCCAAAAGCTAAAACGAGTATTAGACACTGCCGCTGATTACGGATTAGATATCAAATTAAAAAAATGTCAGTTTCTGCAGCGAAAATTCGAATTTTTGGGCCACGTCATTGAGAATAATACCATAGCGCCCTCTGCAACAAAAGTTAAAGCAGTCCAACATTTTCCGAAACCCAAAAACGTCAAACAGTTGCAATCGCTCCTAGGATTGACGGGATATTTTCGAAAATTTATCTCACAATATGCCTCTATCGCACGACCCCTGAGCGACCTCTTATGAAAAACATCAACTTTCGAATTTGGACCAGAGCAGAGGCAAGCGCTACACACCTTACGTAATCTGCTCACTAGCGCTCCAGTTTTACACACTTTTATACCGGGTTCGGACCTCGAAGTACACCCCGACGCCAGTAAATACGGTTTTCGCGCAACACTTATGCAAAAGTCTTCTGACGGCCACTTCCATCCGGTTCAGTATATGAGTAAAAAAACATCACCACAGGAAGAAAAATTAAGTAGCTATGAACTAGAAGTCCTAGCAGTTATCGAAGCACTTAAAAAAATCCGTGTCTACCTCCATGGCACCAGATTCCGTATCATCACAGACTGCCAGGCATTCCAAAAAACGGTAGATAAAAAAGACCTTACACCGAAAATCGCGCGGTGGGCCTTAGTCCTACAAGACTTTGATTTCGAAATAAAGCACCGCCCAACTACAAAAATGAAACATGTAGACTCTCTTAGCAGATATCCCGTTCTGCATGTTACATTTGATGAACTCACACTCAAAGTCATACCGGCGCAAGAGAAGGACCCCTTTGTATCGGGTATCAAAACAGCAGCGGCCGAAAACCCGGTCGCCGACTTCGTGGTTCGTAACAACGTGTTGTATAAAGTTCAACGTGGTAGAGATTTATTAATGATCCTCGAAGCAATGCAGCTTAACATAGTTCAAGATACACACAATAAGGGACACTTCTCTGCAAAGAAAACGGAAGAAATTGTGTCCCAAAACTTTTTTATACCTAAGCTACCCGAGCTCGCAAGTACAGTATCAAACTGTATCCAGTGCATTTTAGCTTCCCGGAAGTCGGGAAAAAAAGAAGGATTTTTGCACCCGATTCCTAAAGGCGATACGCCCCTCGATACATATCAGTGCAATTTTCCAGGTCCATTAGCATCGACAAATAAAAATTACAACCACCTGTTTACAGTGGTAGACGCCTTTACAAAATCTTTCTGGATATATCCGGTCAAGTCTACGTCAGCACAAGACGCACTGGTTAAACTCAAACTCCAACAAACCACATTTCGTAACCCTAGACGCATTATCCCAGACAAGGGTCCAGCGTTACATCTTCTGATTTTACAAAATTTTGTGAACAAGAAAATATCGAACACCATCCCATCACGACTGGGGTTCCCCGGGGGAACGCTCAGATTGAAAGACTACATGCCACGCTCAATCCCATTTTAACGAAATTATCTTTAGACGACCCCACGAAATGGTATAAACATGTATCATCAGTGCAGAAAATAATAAATAGCACGACGTCAGCCACAAACAAATTCTCCCCATTTGAGCTACTCACAGGTGTGAAAATGAGAAATAAGGACGACCTAGTCATTAAACAGTTATTAGAAGCCGAACAAATTGAGTTAACTATGGACCATAAACAGCAACTACGAGATGCAGCGAAAACCAACATTTTAAAACAACACGAGATCAACCGTGCCCAATATAATAAAAAAAGAAAACCTCCTACACAATATAACATCGGTGACCTAGTGGCGATTCAACGAACGCAATTCGGCTCTGGCTTAAAGCTTCGACCCAAATATTTTGGACCGTATCAAGTTATCGGAGTCCAACCCAACGACAGATATCAAGTCCGGAAAGTAGGTCAGCATGACGGTCCTATATGAACATCCACTGCTTCTGATTATATGAAAAATTGGACGAAACATTAACCAGATGCCCACAAGCATATCTCCACCGTAATCTCCTGTTTTTTCAAATAAGTTTCTGCGTTGCGAAAGGTGTATTTTTTTTATTTCGCCATAGGAAGTGTTCATTTTCTCTGTGTGTGACGTCCAACAGCTAATCAACCCAAGTGTTCTTCTCCTAAACCAGTGTTATTTTTTTTGTGTGTGATTACTACTCCTACATCAGTGTGCTTATTTCTTTTTCTCTTATCAAGACTGTAGTTCCTGTAAGTACATTCTTATTTTATTTATCTGGACTCCATGAGTCAGACATCTCCAGACCTTGTTTTGTTTTATCAGTGACTGATCGGGCAAGAATTTATTTGCTATAAACAGCTGATTATCACCGAACTCTTCCAGATAAGACAGTTTCACCAAGACTTTTTTTTTCTTCTTTTTTCTTTTTATACACAGCCATGGAATAATGTGCTTTTTTAAAATTATTCCATCAGTTTGCAACATGAAAGGATTTTACAAGATATAATTTTCTTTTTTTTTTACTGATCACTCCAAGAAACTTTTTATTTTAACGACTTTCTGTTTAATGTGTGTTAATGTGTAACTCATATGAACAAGTCTTGTTCTTTTATCTGTATTTGTATATATTTGGTATTTTGTATGGTTCATTCAAATAATTGTTTATAATATTAGTATGTACCCCCCCTTCCCCAACACCTGCAATTATTTTTTTTAGTTTAGTTATTTTTTTCTCTGTATAGTAACTACTGTGCTACCTAAGACGAATCTTTATTTTTTTTCTTTTATGTTAGATTTTTAAGACGAATATATCTATGAAAAATATTTTAATGACGAAAGACGCGAAGTTCCAAGGTGGATCTTCTTACAAGACGAAAGACGTCGAATGTTTCATTTCTTTTTCTCTCTTTCTTCAAAGACTTTTTTTTTCTTCTTCATATATTGTAGTGCAGTTCAGCCTATGCATGATAATGGATAAGCCTAAATTTAAATTTAATTTCTTTCTGCTTTGTCGGTTCTCTACCTTTTGGCCTCTAATTTTTTTTTCTCTAAAAGATAATTTTTTTTTCTTTTAACTTTAAAAATTTCGGAAATTTTTTTGTTAAAGTGTTTTTTTAGATAAATTTTAGTTTGCTCTTCTCTTGCTGCTTTTGGTCTTACGTGTGCAGGGCGCACACATGTCAAGATGCCCGAGTGTGGATGTGGCCTGCGGTTCCCAAAACATTCTAAACCACATCCTGACCGCAGTAAGAGGGTGCAGCTAAATCCCATGAGAACTGACAGAGTAGGCAAATTCTGAAAGACAATAAACCTGATGAGTTAGTAATTTTGAGCCTCCAGCCAAGGAGCGAAGGTTCGAGGTAACTTCAGAGTTGTTCTGCGAGCAGACTTGGAAAGACGTTCCAGTGAGGCTTCCGAGAGCGCGCCGGAGTATCTTGAAAGCGGTTAGACTGCCGTAAGAAAGCCCCCCTCATCCTCCTAAACCTTGTACATAGTTAATGTGCTCTGTATATAGAATCTATGCTGTACTCCAGACATTAAAATCCTATTATTTCTACACCAGCTAGTGTTCAATCAGAAGCATTTATCACCAAAGGTCAACTATAGCCAATTCCACCAATTCCACATATATACATATAAACTATGCCTTTTTTCAAGCGGCCTTGATCCAAGAAACTGAAATATGGTGTTACCATTTAAAAAGTTAAAGTTCGTGCATTGATTAACATGTAGAATATCACTGAAGTACAATTTATGAGTAGCATTTAACAGTAGATTTTATTGTCAGTCGATTGATATTTATGTTTTTTTTTTTTTTTTTTTTTTTTTTTTTTTTGTACGGTTATTTGTATGAGAATTAATAGAGGATGTATTTTTTTAAGAGCTTCCTTTTCAATTTACTCGTTTGAACTTGATTTTAGAATTTAAGTGTGCTGCTTCACCATGAGTACAGGAAGAACTTATAAAGCTCAACATAGCTTGCTGTGATTCTTTATATGGCGGTATAAAACTTTCAGCTGTATTCCTAAAAAAAAAATAAGAAAACCTTTCCAAATTTTGAAGAGAGTTATGATATTGCCTTATTGCCTAAGTGCTGAAAATTTATTAAGGGGAACATTTCAAGGAATTCATTCATTTTACTATTGTAACTAACTGCAAAAATAAATGTTTGGTCAGTTTTATTGTATTTTGTTATTTTTCAGCATGTGAGAAGTATGAAGTCATTTTAATGCATTACTTTATAAAGAACAAATTGCGGTACACAAGCAAATTCGGTATATCTAAAACATAGGTGCGGATGATAATGTAGTTTTACAAAAAGTATTCTTTTTTACAAATTCTGTAAAATCTTATCATGTTGAGTATGATAAATTATTTGATTGCCTCCAAGTTCTACTTATTAGCTTATCTATATTATTTTTAAAGTATAACAACATACACGTAATGATAAAAGAATGTATGTTGTACGTTTGTTATGATATTAGTTCAAGGAAAAAAGATCTGTGATCTGTAATTACATTCAAAATTACAATTTAATTCATTAACAGCTATTATTAAATTTATTTACCCGCCCCCCCCCCCCCTCCTGAAAATGCAAATACTTAAAATAAAAGTCGAGAATAACTTAAAATGACATGAAAATCACGTCTCAAAAGCAGGCATGATAACAAAATAATTCTTAATTTCTACAATAACCCCAAGATTTTACCCCTACTTTTTCAGTTAATGTGACTGAGATAAACTAAATTTTGAGTTACAGAAGATAGTATTTTCTTTTTCACCTCTAATGTAAGTACTTGTAAAGATACTCTTGTTTAGAATATTTTATTTCGTGATATATCTGTGTAGGTAGTATCACAGTTGCTCAGTAGAATCAATACCCAAAATAATATGAAATTTAGGTTCGAAATTTCTGAAAGTCCATCATGATTAGGCGTTTCAGAGAAAATTCAACACGGATCAGATAGACACCAAAAAGTATATAAATAGGAAAAAAATGTTTTAACCAAAAAATATGAGGTGATCCGTGAAACGCAAAAGCGCTTTGATTTCGGTTTGGAGATGTTTATGAGAAATCAGAGTAGGCAGTGTAGCAATAATTGATATATCGCAAATATCAGAATATTTCGAAAGGGTATCGATACTAAAGGTCTTATGTATTGGTACTTGGACTTTAGATGCAATTACTACATATTGCATCAATATAATAATTAAAAACATACTGCTGTAGTTGAAAGGAGCGTACTTGGACTTTAGATGCAATTACTACATATTGCATCAATATAATAATTAAAAACATACTGCTGTAGTTGAAAGGAGCGGCTTTCACATAATGCTCAGAACAAGAACAATCCTTGTTATAGAATACGCTGGCGTCCAAACATTAAGGGAGTAACGGAAAATGCTAAATTTTTTAAACAAAATTTAATTGCCAGTATTCAACAGGATTTAATATAAATAGCACGTGTAATAAGTACCATATGTGCTACCTGAATAGCACAGCCGGTAAAAGTGATGCCACTTTGGCATCAAAAATGGTCACTACTGTGAAACAAAATATGTTATCATAGGAATTGAAAATGAACTGAGTGAAATGTTGTCCACGCCGACAGTCGAAACCAAGACCTTTGGCATAAAATGACAACATTTGATTATTCTTGTAAATTATCAGTCAAATCAGAAATATAATAAATGAATTTTGTACTACAGCAAAATATTTTATCAATATTTGAAATAATATTTAATTTTAATTGAAAAGCAGGGGAAAATGAACATTTCCTACAATAAAATGATAAATCATAAATTTCGAACAAGAAAAATTATTTCTGCAACCAACGTTTAGTCATTACATGCATTTTCATTCAAGTGTTGTAATAGGAATGAACAAATGCGTAATATCGATTAGGGATTTAAAAAAAAAAAAGCGATCGAATTATTTGGACACATTCCTTTAACCAAACGTTCAGGAATTTCATTACATTCTTTATGCACCTTAATGTGTTTTGGATATTAATGTTGTTTTAATTAGTCACAATATAGATTAACTCAGCTTGTTCTTCTGTAAATTTAACAAACTCAGTATTTATACTATACATTCTCTGTGCACAGCCGTGAAACCTCATGAGAAGAAGAATAAAGAAAATCTTGAATGTTTTTAAATGCAAGATAAAGTAAAAAGTTCTTGCAAGTTGCGAAATATTTAAAAAGAAAATTCATTGATAAACTTAATTAATGAATGCAATTTTTTTAAATTAAACTTACGCAAACTAAGCTATTTTTAAGATTTAAGTAAAGATAATTTCAAAATTCTCCCGTTTAAAACGAAGTGTCGAAATCATTACGTCCGCTAGAGTTTCATAACTGTTTGCTGGTAAATCGTGGGGACGTAATGTTCGCTAAATTGTATGGAGTACTGGATTTGGCCATGAAATTATTTTTAAATTTTATTCTGAGAAAAGGCTCGAAACTCTGCGGCTAAATCTGATTTATGACAATGCTTCGTGCCACAGTGAACATTTTTCTTTCTGAAAGTAATGTCCCTCAAATGGAGTGGTTAGGAAGTATTTCAGACAGTGGCGGCTTAAGATTGCCTTTATTTGGTTCACTAAATGCATATATGCCAAATTTATTCTTTTCTTACCACTCTTTTTTAAAGAGATATTTGACTTATTTATTAGAAGAAAATTCTCCCATTAAGAAGGAAAATATTTCTTTTAAAAAATAACGGTAAAAACGGTTTTAAATAAATAACGGTTTAAAAAAATAACGGTTTTCAGCCATGCATTTAGTGCCCCATTAAAAAGCAGTCACGAACCGCCACTGATTCCAGATATCCATCTTATCGAAAATATATGGTAAATTTTGTAAAACATGATATTTAATCGTCAGGGAAAATCAACACAGAAACTAAAATACTCCATGCAAGGCATGAGCAACCATCCATCCAAATAAGAGGGAAGACCTTGTCAAGTTTATGTCTGACAGGATCAAACCGATCATCAAGTCAAAGGTGTAAATACAAGGTGTTAACCATGTATTCCGATCAAATATTCTTAACTTTTTTCTCAGTTAGGAGGGGATTCCTTATTTTTTTCTAGCAGCATTTGGAGAAGTTAAATTAGATAAAATAATTGTAAAGTCATTTGTTATTAATTTTATTCCGTGTGTTCTAGATTTATTTATAAATTTATTAATATGAAGCAAAGTTTCACCAACATAAAAACTTTATATACATTTTTTGACATTTCATTTCGCGTTGAGAAAGGTGGACGCTAATTCTACCCTTTTTGGCAGGAGTATTGCAATTTTGGTAATTTTTTATTTAAAAAATATTTTAAATTTTTTTCTCAAGACGAAGTAATTGCTCAGTACGAAGAATACTTTAAATTGTGTATTATTAATGGTATGATACAATAATATTTTATATAAATACTCTAAATAATAAAATTATTTAATTTTAATGTGTACATATAATAAGCGGTAAATGGTTATTCAGGGTTTTAGAAACGCTATTGCAGAGATTTCATTTGAAGCTCTTTCAAAGGAGTGCTAAATCAGGGCTCGCACCGTTCCTAAAATTTTCGCACTTTGCTACCACTAAATTAAAACAATAATCTTTGTTGTACATTTCTATTATAAACGTTAAAGGATTCTACCTCGAAGAATTCTTTTTTAAAATACTGGTAACAAAGTACGAAAATTTTAGGAACGGTGCGAGCCCTGCCTAAATATATAAAATATTGCAAAAATATTTGTATCATTCAAGCTCATATAAAGTTCAAAGGTTCGGTTTAATGAAGCACAAATATTCTTCAATCAAATTATTTTTAATATGAGGATATCTTTTATAAGCAACAGGCTAAGTTCAAGATAAACAATAGATCAAAGAGAAAAAAAAACTAGCAGACATTTTGTTGCATTTAAATAAAAGTTTCATATTACTAGAAGTAAAATGTATGCAGTTTGATTCAAAATTAGCGTATGGAAAGCAGCAATAAATGCTGCTTGAGGTACTGACCGTACGATACCGTATTTATTCGTGTATAATGTTCACTTTCCCCCAAAATTGTAGTCCTAAGAATTGAAGTTCCAATTATACACGGACTTTGTTCGTCAGATATATGCTTTCACTAAGCCACTGAATATAAGATGTGAATTTTATAATAAAAATATAGAAATACAAAAGAAGTCCGTAAAAAAAAATAAAATTATCGCACTGTTTCAAACCGCAGTTTGTGTGCAAAATAAAGTTTCCATTTTCGATGTCGATAAATATCTTAAAATAAAGTTTACAATGAGAGAAGCGTATTTATTGCGGAACCTTAATTTTTTTTAGTATTTTAATAGGGGGTGGGGGAGGTGAAGTATACGTGAGTGAATGCATAAATTTAGGCTCCAGAACAAAATGTGAGTCAGGATTGCTACAGATTGTTTTACAAATTTCTGGATTTTTTATTATTAAATTAATTGTATGTTGCACACCATGCAAGAAATATAATTGTTTACCATTTTTCCTATCAAAAACATGGTGCGAATTATGCATGAATACACATTATATATGAGTAAATATTGTAACACATAATGCAAGGATGGCAAGGAAGATCAATTATCAATTAAAAACACTTTGCTTGCGCACAACTTATAAACGTCAGACCATTAATATAGCAAAAAAGGCACAACATTTTACCAGAGACAGTAACCTACTCATAACATCAACGTTGCATTAAATGCACCCCTTCTCGAAAATTCTAGCCGTATGACGGATACATCCTGCCGCTACAACGACACTTCCTACTAACAAGGAAGGCCTCCGTCAGTGCATGCTTTATAAATATTTTTTTAAAGGAAAAAACTAAGGATGCACGGAAAATCGAGAAAGTAAATTTCATTTTTAGTTTATCCTGCAGCTATAATTGAGAGAATAATCATGAACGCAAAGTAGTTGAATCCATCGGCAAATCAAAAACGGCAGTGTTACAGGAGACAGCAGTGCAGATAGTTGGTAACAAATTGCAATATTTTTCATGAAAATCGAAACGTCTACTGCCTTTAAAGGGCGCTTACTCATACTGTTTTTGAGTACACAGAATGTGCTTCTTCTGAACTTCCAATTTGTGATGTGCCAACAAATCATGAGTGACTCTATGGTACAAGTGTGTGATAGTGTATTGAAATGTGGAACAATCTGCGTGATGATGTACGCAGCGGGAGACAATATCTCTATCCCTAGTGTTAATAGATCCGTGCTGTGGAAGAGAAAAACCTTTAGAACACCTGAGAGGTATTCTCTCTGGCAGAGAATTTTAGTTGACAAAACTGTCAGACAATCTGTTACCACTTGGATATCATTCAAGGCGGCATTGTTATTCGATATGGAGATACAAATAACGACTACTTGTTACGAAGAATATATGAACAGATGCGGCAATTATGTTGCATCATAAGCCAAAGTTTATACTTCAATGTACAAAAAAGTGTTTTGTTTCATTATATTTTGCATTTTTTATTTGGTCAATGGAACTTACTTGCTGGACATCGAATGTAATACTCATGTGAATATACATGATTATAACACAATTTTGGATGGAGTCTTCATAATATTTTATTTCAAAAGCGATCAAAACTTTCTTATATGGTGAAACATTGTTTTGTTTGCGATGAAGCATATCGGCGTAGTGAAATTTATAAACATTTCTGTCTCCTATATCTAAATGATTATTGTAAATTATCAGTCAGATTGAAAATTTATTTCATGAACTTTGTACTACAGAAAATGTTTTATTTAATTATGTTTGAAATACTCTTTAATTTTAATTTAAAAGCATTGGAAAATGAACATTTCAAATCGTAAAAAGGAAAATGAGAAATTTCGAAGAGAAAAAAAAAATATTTTTGTAACCAAAGTTTGGTCATTTTTGCACTTTCGCTTGAGTATACGAATGAATAAATACATAATATATATTACGGTCAGTAAAAAGAGATTGAATTATTGGTACATTTTCTTTCAACCAACCATTCAGGAACTTCCTTGCCATTCTTAATACACGTTACTGTGTTTTGGATATTCGTGTTGTTTTAATCATTTCAAAATATATAATCAATTTAGTTTTTTCTTCTGTAAATTTAGCAGCCTCAGTTTTTACTATACATTCTATGTGCAAAGTCATGAATCCTCATCAGAAGAAGAATAAAACAACGCCAATCATTAAATCGGTCATTTTGAAAAAGGGCCAACACCTATGATATTGCATAGGAGATGACACCTTTTCAAAATGACTTATACGATTGATATTGAAAATTATAAACTTCAAAGTCTTCTTTACAGCAAGGTAAACTAAGTAGTTATTGCAACTTGCAAAATATATTTAAAAAATTCACTTACAAAATTAAATAATTCTTACATGTAATATTTCAAAAATAATTTAAACTTACATAAACTATTATTAAAACTTTAATTAAACAACATTTCAAAGTTCAGATGTTTAAAAAGAAGTGCTGAAATATTTACATTCACAAGCGTTTCGAAAATGTTTGCTGGTGAATTGAGGAGACGTAATATTCGCTTAATCGTAATTAGCACTGGATGTGGCGATAATTTTATTTTGTTGATTAATTTTATTCTGAGAAATATATCGAGATTTCGCCCGTAAATTTAATTGATTTCTTCTTCTATTCACAGATAGATTCTTCAGTATTTTTTTTTATTCTTTGAGAATGCACTTTAAGGAGACTGTTCTTGTAAACCTTTGTCAGACAAAACAGGGGCTCTTACATTAGCTAGAAATACATGAGTAAGTTTATGAGTTAAAAATTTGGTGGCCATTTAATTAGTTCATTACGATTAGAATATCTATTGAGAAAGTTAATTTGCAGATGATGTGTTTTGACCTCCCTGTTGAAATGGAGGGAGATGTATCGTGCTGAAATGATGCATGTGATACAAGGTCACAGGAACAAATTTTCAGGAACTTTCAGCATTTCTTAATTACCAATATTTTCATGCATACTGAACGGTTTTTAAATTTAAAATTTCATGGAGCCACCAAAGCTAACAGAATTCAACATTTACTACTGACGCATCATATTTCATATCGAACCGACATATCTACTTTAACTGGAATTTTTAAAATAAAATTTGAAGAATTTTAACTTTATAGCTTCTTAATAACTATACATTAAGAGGACAATTTATTATGAATAGCAGCTAGTAGTGTGTAGGTCCACTTTTCGCTCGAATAACGATATTTATATGCCTTAATAATTATTCATCAAGGCCTTAAAAATAATATGACAGTAGTTTCTCTTCACAATTCACAAATACCTTTTTTAAAAACGAGTACCAAACATGGTTCTCGTATGAGGTTTAAAATAGAGCTTTCCTGTAGAGCCCAAAAATTCCCAACATGATTCATATCTTGTATCTGGAAGGCCACGTAACTGTTTAAAAATCCCTGCAGTGCTCTTCTAATCAATTTTTTGTGAAGTGTCATGCATGTGTAGGTGCATCATTGTGTTTGGAAATCCCATAGTCCTTTAGGAAAAGTTTCTGTTAAATGGGTGTAAATGCTTATCTTGTATGTTTAACCCTAGATCTACCGGGAATTTTATTCAAGTTTTAATAAAACGTTCTACACCAGAATTTTTATTTAAAACTATTTAACTTATTTATTTACCTTATTTTTGTCTGGTTTATATACTTAGTTTATTTTAAAGAAATTTCTGGTTTGAATGAATATTTTGTATGTACCTGTCGGGTCCAATGGACCCGTCTGGTAGACGGAGGGTTAATATACCTGGCACCCGTTAAGAGGCTACTTCAGTCAAAGGAAAAGACCCGATCGCTAATGCTAATCCTATAGAAGAAATTTATAAAGATATCTCGGTCGCATTTCAATATTTTTAAATGATTTCTTTTGCATTGAATAGTTGAGATTGATCTGTACAAAGGCCGTTTTTTACTTTTTCGATTTTGTTTACAGGTATTTCTTATGAGAACACTTTCATTTTCGGAACCGGTTTCGAAAGTAAAAGCATCCTCATTTAAAATATCTGCAGTCAAAATCGAAAAAGTAAAAAACGGCCTGCATACAGATCGATCTCAACTATTCAATGCAAAAAAAATCATTTAAAAATGTTGAAATGCGACCGAGATATCTTTATAAATTTCTTCCATAGGATTAGCATTAGCGAATGTGTCTTTTCATTTGACTGAAGTAGCCTCTTAAGTGTGTGCTAAACGCTATGAAAGGACATATGGATGCCCATATAAACACACCGCTAATAATTACACCACCAGCAGCCATTCTTAGAGTTACTGCTTCGCACGAGATTTCTGCCACATCCACAATTTTACATCAGCATTACAAAGTTTGCCATTTGATTCATATTTGACTCGATAACATGTTTCCAATCATCAATTGTTCAGATTCTGTTAGAATTTTGCAAACTGCAGCTTAAAAACTTTGGGCCTTCTAGTCTTAAGAGGAAAGCAATGAAGTCGCTACAGCCGGCTTTTGCCCTATTTCGGGGAACGACCTTTGAGTATACGCTTATAGAGTCACCTACATGAAAAAATGTAATAAATTGTTATAGAGGCAATTGCATTAAAATCTGCAGCGAACTGTTGCAAAGACACCTTTTGTTCTGAATTATTATACGACTTAGTCTTCAATGACTTCTATCAAGTATTGTTGTTTTTTGGAGTCTCATTTATACGCTATGAAATCTTTATGCAAAAATTCTGTTAATAAGTCTGTGATTACACTTTTGTGAATTTGCATGTTCTCGAAACTTTTGGGTAAAATACATTGTCCATTCAATGTACTTTGGAGATGATGAGAAGGTGCGTGACCCTGGAGGAGTTCGTTAAGGAGTTCGAGTGGAAAAATAGCTATATACAGGGTGATTCATAAATATCGAAACAATAGGCTATCTCCTTAATTAAAGCCCCTAGACACATACTTCCAATTGAAAAGGTTTCATAAAAAAGGTGGAAAATTTTATGAGATAAGTTACAACTCCATGGGAGGCCTATATGAGAAAATACGAAAATTAAATTTTTATACAGCCCCCGTAGGCTAAAATTTCCAACTAGGAATTCTTTCTCTATTCATTTTTGAATTAAACACAAAAAATTCCATTTTCATATCTTCAAAACTCATGGAGCCTGTTTAACTAATTCTTCAGGTTTTAAGGGATTAGACACAAATTGAAATGCGTGTTATTCAAGAAACAATGTTACTTTAAAGGTTCCAGGATAAATGTAAAAAATATATTTATTGAGTTAGAATTTTTCTAAGGTTTTTTTTTCTAACAAACTGATTAAGAGTGTTTTCATAATTTTAACCCTCACAACTTCAGGTTTTATATCGTCCAGGCGAGCGGTTAAAAAATGTGTTATTTCCGTGGCCGGACCAGTCTCGACCGGGCCTAATGTATTTTTCATACCGAACCGGGACTGGCTTCATTTCTTCCTAGGTCTGCACGGGGCGAAATTTTCAGTCCCGGTTTCGACTCAACCCGTATTAAAATCATTCTATTTGACTCACTTAATCCGGGCAAAAATCAGTAAAGTTTTTTTCAACCCGAAAAATTTACAAAAAATACATATATTTTTAAATCGCCATTACAATTAAAACATATTACCATTTACAATTAGACTTTAAAAATTGTTTTTAAAGGATTAAACAAAAAAAAAATTAAACGAAAAAAAATACAGTAAAAGAAGCGAAAAAGAACCTGCCTGTTACGGAAAATCCTGTCTAAAGCTAAATATTTTTTTTTATCCATGCAAAATGAATATAATAATACTTGAGAAAATAATCGAATACATTTGCACCTCCTAAGATGGGAAATTGTCTATAAGGCATTTTTTTTTGTCTGTGTGATTCCGTCTTAGAAGGTTTTACAGTATATCATTTTTGAAAGTCTCCAATACATGGATTATGGATTAACGATATTAAATGCTAAGTGAAGCATTTACATACAAATAGAGATTCATTAGAAAAAAATAAATATCACAGCCTTTGACGCTTCTTTAAAAATGAAGATTATAAACATATAAAATGAAAATCTATAAGCTATTATAAAGCTATAAAGCTATTTTTGGTCAGAACTCTTTCATACGAAACAATTTTTAACTATACCGACGTAAAAAACCATGTTTTCTAGAAATTCAATCAGGCCGGACCAGACTCGGGCTAAGATTTAAACATTTTTCCAGGCCGGGACAAACATTTTTTTCTATGGGTCGGCTTGAGACCGGTCTGGATATTTCGTCCCGTTCAGACCTCTAATAAAGGCCTCCAGCATAATTTGAAAGAAGGTTTAACTTACAATCGATACGCTGCTATTTTATGCCCAAAAGAGAGGCATTTTCTTAAATCGACTTTTAATAACGTACAATTTGTGGATGATCCTATAGTGCATTCAAAATTAGTCAATAACTCGTCACTCAGAAGCATGGGAAAATGGTGTAAGTCGCGAATTTTGAATTTTAATAACTCTGCAAGTTTTGAAGATACCGAGATGATTTTTTTTTGTTTAATTCGGGAAGGGATAAGAGAAACTTTCCTAATTAAAAATTTTACCCAAAAGGGGCCGTATAAAAAATAGTTTTTGTATTTTCTCAAATAGTCCGCCCATGGAGTTGCAACTTATGTCATTAAATTTGGCATCTTTTTTATGAAACTTTGCAGTTGGAAGTATGCGCCTAGGGGCAATATTTAAGAAGATAGCCTATTGTTTCGACATTACCCTGTATAACATTGTAAATATAACACTGGTGTGAAAGAAAACGTTTATTTAAAAAAAAAAAAACCTATATTTTACAAACTTCTGTTTCTGATTTTCAGTAATCAACAAATTCAATTTCAGTAATCAACAAATGGAATTCATGTAAAGTGTCCAGATTCACACCCCAAGTAATGGTGGGCGAAAAATATTATTGGAAAAGAAAATCCATCGTCTTCAATTACCTTCATTTTAAAAGAATAAATGCAGTCTCTCAATTTTCCTTTCAAATTTTGATGACAGTTAATATATAAATAAGAAAGTATACGTGAATGGTATTTCTTTAAGCTATTATGTTTTGTTGTTCAATACATTGTTTCGTTCAATCAGCAATTGCTAGCACATTTATTTCTATATTAATTAAATTTTGGTATAAGTAGAAATATTTTCTTAACGGTTTTGTTGTACCAAGAGGTGTTTTCGATAAATGAAAAAAATATTTTACCTCAAATTAAAGATGAAAAATACATTTATTTCTTGCATCACGTATTCAAAACATACCAAAAGTAAAGGAAAAATTAGCTGCCACCACTTACTTTTCCTTATTTTATCTTTTATCACGTTTTCTTTACGGAAACTCACGAAAACATTCTACTGGTTATATATGATATTTCAATCAAAGCAGAGAGAATTTTAAGCCACATGAAATTTTAATTCTATTAGAAAACCGAAACAAATGTAGCCTAAAGTTATTAATTCATTGCACTGGAAGGACGCGTTGTTAGCCCCCGATATGATATTTCTTTTAGGCAACAAATAAACAAGTGTCTTCACTGAAAAATAACGTTACGTTACATAAGTCAGCCGTAAAATGAAGCAGACGTATCATGGTACGGTTAAATACTGATAATCTCTACTCCAATTTTTTAAACTTCTAAGCATCGCACATTTTCAATTTTTACACCTTTGTATAGCGAAAAAAAGAACTTTTAACTGCAATTTGTTTGAAAAGTGTACCTCAATTTATTTTTGAGATGTTAGTTATTTTGTAGTTTTTAATGCCATTTCTTTAATGATGGCAACTGAAGTACTCCATTTCTGTAGAAAGTAAAGTTTTACTAAGAATAGTTGGAAAATAATAGATTACTATATCTTTTTATTGCCATTTTCTCATAACAACTGAAAAAGGAACTGCAATTAAAATATGTGCTATTTTGAAAAAAATATAAATGAATGATTTCTGATAACACATGGAGTTATTATAAAGTATATTTAATTTTAGGTAGATTTCGTATGAAATACAACCTATTGCAATCTCCCTTATGTTGGAATTTCTGAAAAAGCTTTGCATATCTACACCGTTCATGACCCATAGAACCCCAAACCACCCTCAATAAACAACTATATATATATATATATATATATATATATATATACAGGGTGTTTCATAAAAAAAGGACAAAACTTTAAGAGGTGATAGTGCATATCCAAACAAAGAACTTTCATCAAAGAATGCATGGTCGAAGTTAAAACGGAAAGGTGTTAGAAGGCACCGAAGATGATGTTGCTATACGAAGCACAAACACAAAAAGAACGATTAAGTGACAAAAGCAAGGTGGGAAACCGCTCTCCGTACAATCGTTGAGCCTCTGAACCATTTCTATTTGTAATTCCGTAGATAAAATGCATATCAGCCTTTTCCCTATTAGTGAATGGCAGCATCTTCCGATTACATTCCTACCGCGATTGAAAGTTGCACACTCCGATCAGCGGCTGTTATGTATTAAATGAGGCGAAGTTTTGCATACGAGTTCTTCTTTTTCATGTAACATTTGCATACTATTAGTAACCTTTTACTTCCGATAACGCGCAACAGGAATGGAGCTTTATCGTCTGCATAAACTAAGTTTCCAAATGCGCCAGCACCTTTACGTTTTGTTTCCGACCATACATTCTTTGATGAAAGTTGTTTGCTTGGATGTGTACTGTCACCTCTTAAAGTTTTGCCCATCTTTTATGAAACACCCTGTATATATATATATCACTTTTTTATGGACACGATAACTTCCATAATTCTGCACAAATCTCTTCCAAACTGATACATAAAATCAAGGGGTAAAAAATCTCGCTGAAGTTCATTACTGGGCTAAATCGGACCAAGGGGGTGGAAATAGGGAGGGGTTTTGTAAAAACTGAAAAAAAACCCAGAACATCTTTTAATTATAATACATATTGAATCAGTTTAAAGTTATTATTACTTCTAAAGGGCCAAAAATTATGTATGGCAGTTTTTTGATAAAATAAAAAATGGGCTGAAGGGGCAAAAAATTGGTTTTGGGGAGAACAAAATTCTTAACTTCGTCAATTCTCAAGATATCAAATGCAATTAAATTTGTTAAAAATCTTCTTAACATTATCTACAACTTTCATATTGACCAGTTTTTGATAGGATCAATTTGTACCGCAAAAAAAAATTAAATAAAAAAAAATTAAAAAAATTAAAAAAATTAAAAAAAATATATATATATACACCAAACGAAAGCAAAAAGGCGGGTTTGAAGAAGAAAAAAAATCCATAACTTTGTCAATTCACAAGATATTAAATCCGCATGACTTTATTATATATTCTTAATATTATCTATAACTTTTATATTAACAAGTTTCTGATAGTACCAAGTCTTAGAGCAACAAAAAATTACTAATACATGGCGATTGAAGAAAAAGTCATCGTATTAAGGGTGTATTCAAATCCAAACGGTTTATTTTCTGACTCATTTTCAAATTTATTTTTGTTGTCAAACACATCCAATTGGTAGGTTTTCTTATTCAGAAACTATATAATGTACCGTAATGGTCGATTTTGTGATAGAGGCAGAATATATTTCAAAAAATGTTGTCAAAGTGGGCATTTTGAACCAAATTTCCCGAAGCGATTCTGTTGGAAACGAAAAATATTGCCCTACTGAGAAAATAATTGTTTATAAATGAAGTTCTATTTAATAGAACGAAAAAAAAAAACCAGGTCGCTTATAAGTCTCTTCAAAAAATCACGTCAGCAAGTTTCATGTTTTTTCTTTTAAAAATGAATCTGAAAATGTGTCAGAAAATTTCGAGTTGTTGAGCTCGGAAAAGTAGTTTTTTGATTACCGCCATAACATGATTCTGTTTAAACCAGCTCTTACATAAAAATGAAATTAAAAACTCGTCAAAAGTGGCCAGATAAAATTGTTAAAGTGGGTTTATCTCCAATCATGACTTAGTTTTTTTTGTGAAATTAATACTTAACTTCGAAATCTACCTGCGCCTGTAGACCGAGCCGGCAGGGATTTTCAGTATTCGTATAAATGTTAGAAACAAATGAAGGCATATGAATCATTAGATAGCTGATTTTTTTTTGTAGAGTTTACGACAACGCTTTTTCCTGGGTTTGTGCATAGCTGCCAACTTTTACGCTTTTCTGTATCACAAAAATTTTGTAGTAAACTTTACCTTTTTAAATCGCCGTAATCTGCAGATTAAATAAGGCAAAAATCTCCGTTTAATTTTAGAGGTACAAACAAACGAAAGAGATGGCAGCTATGTGCTTGTGTATTGTACCGCGATAGTGACGTCATATGCATACTTTTCTATAGATGTTGTATAAGATTGGATCATAAATATGGAATACTTCAGCGGATGCAAATAACGTCAATTTATATAAAATAAAAGCGCGTATTTTAAGTCTTAAAGCTGAAATATGCGCATCATTTTCACTCCAGCGGATTTGAAATTCTTCACAGGGGGAAATGTTTCGCTATTGAAAATAACGCAATTGAAATCACTCGCTGATAAAACGCAAAGTTTTGCAAAAAAATTAGATTGTCTTTATAAAAAAGCAGTGACTTTTAGGTTAAAATAAAATTTGTTTGAGGGTTAGACTAACCAATATAAGATGCATTTTTTATTGTAAATAATTTTGTAGATTTATTATAAATTAATGAAACAGTTCTTTCCGAAACATTTTCTTTCGTCGAAATTCGACGGGTTCCACCACGTAATAATAATATTTTTTTTCCTCAACGGGGGCGACACTAAATTGTGAAAAAGCAGAATCTCTGCTTCCTGCTTGCTTAATCTGATCATTTCTCCAATCAAATAAGACGAAGATTACTATAGAATAGTTTTACAAGACTTGAAATCTATGCAATTAATTCATAAATACATCTCGACATGCTTGGCACGTCTTTCCAAAGGAATTGGTTAGAGAACGTTAAAAATCAAAATTATCATTTTACATTTTACAGCTTCATAACTCACCTATTGGCATAAGCTCAATAGTTTTTATGCATATAGCATGTTCAGAAGGAGTATAATTTCAGTGTTAAAAAGCCGCTTGCTATAAGGAAACAAGAAAGATAAATCATGCGTCAAGCATACATTATGAAATACTTTCCAACACTTCTAGAATACTTTATCAATACTTCACTACTTAATAAGGTAAATAAGACATAAAAGTAATCGTTTTAAAAAAAACTCATAACATACTTGAAAAACAGGATTAAAAAATTACCGTTCATAGCCTTAAAAGTACTTCAATTCTTTTGCGGAAAAATATAGATTATTTTGAACAGTCCTGTATATTACCTACAGATTTTTATACACACCCCGTATTAAGCTAGAATTCAATCAAAAACATGCTAAAATTTACTGAAATAACACTTTTAAAAATTACCGTACATAAGCGGTCTTCTATCCAGTTCTTTGTATGGTTCTGCATATGATTTTATTTGTATTCTATAAACATCTCTAACTAGGGAAGGTCCCTAACTGCCGGATCGGGATTTTGTCCAGAGTGGTGTCGTTGGAAAGATCTTACCATGGGGATCAAGGAAATATATACAACTACCCGTCCGGATGCGACTGATGAAGGGTTATAGGCCGATGTATTACTGTCATTTATTGATTTCTCCAGGTCACTGGCTGGAGAAGAGTGAGCTTGCTGTGAATCCGGGAATTCCAAGCTCTAATGATTTGTCAATGCCCCACATTTGGAGGTCCCTGTCATGAACAGTGGCTTTTAACTGTCTGCGATGATGATAAAATTGTGACCACACGTGTTTGGAAATTAATTTCATTTTGTTCTGCATGTTCCCAACTTTCCCTACGTATTTTGTCTGTTGAATCATCTTGTGGTCTTTTACCTGCCTACATATATTCGAACAGCCTTTAATTTTTTTTTCTTTGCCTTCTTATACGTTTCTACCGCTTACAATATTATTTCTACGGATACTACTTCACTTCCTGTCCGCTTTTTTTTGCAGGTTTTTCTTATTCGAAAGTGGAGTCAGTATTTATTTCCAAATTACTTGGCAGTTAATTTTTGTCGATGCTGCTCTCATACAAAATATCGGGTGACCGGAAAAAATCGTTTTCGAACATCCCCTTCACTGTCTTGAATAGTTGCTGACTAATGGCCTTCTCTTCAGTCGTTGGCTCCTTTTCCTTGGATTCTCCAAAATATTCTAGCAGTTTCAAACTAAAGAGTTTTGCAATCTTCGCTTTGTCGGCGATAGCATTACAGCCTGAAGACTCGCCGACGACATCTTCAGAACTGGACCCGACTTCGCATGTCATAAGCATGATATTTTCCCATTGATCGTAATGTAACGGAATGCTTTTCGCTGCCACTGTAAATGATTCATTTTCAGTAGGGATCATGCTATAGTAAATGATAATATCGTATTAAAATTACAGAGCATTCTGAATATTTACAAGCGTTAGAGCACGGATAGACGGCCAGATGGACAGACAAACTGAACTCATAAATATTTTTCAACTATGTTGTATTAAATAAACAGTAACTTAAAAAAAAAAAAAAAAAAAAAACAAAAAAAAAAACAAAAAAAAAACAGAACCTGCATTAAAGCAAATAAGTGATACAAAATGATTTAAAATGCGTATAAGACATTTTAAAGCACTGCATTATTTTGATATTTTTTTTCTGTAAAAAGGGCTTTATTGCTGTAAAAATTATATTTTATTTTTCAAATTATAATATATTTTAAAAAAAATTGAGTTTATACCAAGATATGATTTATGAAGCTGCAAAATGTAAAATAAAAATTAAATTAATGTTTTTTACACTCTTAAAATAAAGCAGGAATACATTATACTGAATTTTTTATGTTCGACCTTAAATTGAGCGTCATACTTTATGTTTTAAAATTAAACACGTGCAAGAAATTATATTGTTATCGGAAAGTAAATATTATATATCGTTTATTTAACAATAAAATAAGTATGAGATATTATACAGGAATATTAAAAAATAGTTATTATTTTTTCTTTTGTAAAATTCAATGGTAACTATTTTAAGTAAATCAAAATACCACGCCCAAAGTCAAATAAAAGGAATATATGTCTCATTCACGAATTCATTTTTATTACGATCCTATGATGTCTGTGGATTAAGGAGCACTTTATCGCCTGCAAATCTATTTTCGATGGCCACTTGAACGTGAGTGCTATATTGTGAATGTTTTTGCAACCAGAAAACATTTAATTTTTCCCAGCGTGATTATATGAAAAGGGTTTGCTCTTAAACTGAGATGTTACTTTTCTTTCAAAATCTTGAAAGTGCCAAATATGATTTCAATAATTGCAGAAAAAACTGTGTCGTTAAAATCACTTAACCCTCTCGTGCACAATTATTTTTAAACGGATGAAAATTACATTTTGCACTTAAGAGTGGATTTGCTTTTTTTTCGGTTGAAAAGATCGATTTTTTTTTTTTTTTTTTTTTTTTACATTTTTTAGATTATTCTTCTAAAACGATTATTCAGATTTCGAAGTCTTTTTGTAGTTATTTAGCGCTTTAGCGCAACGCGCCTGCAAGCTTAAAAAGTTTTGCAGCACTTGCATTTCACGCAAAATGATTTTTTTTCAAACTGGGCGGGATCAGAACGCAAAAACTATCAAGCTGATCTTGCTAAGTTTTTTTTAATTAAAGGTAATATAATTTATTGGAGCTTGGACATCTTTAAGCTATTTTTAGAAGAAATAAACATTTTTAGAAGCTTGCCAAAGTGCGAAAAAGGTCAGAAATAGACTTTTTTTTTCAAATGGCTGTCACTTTGTTGATTTTCAACTTTGTGACCCCAAAGTGCTTGTAGCCCCAGACAATATTATCTACTTTCATAAACCTTAATAAAAATTGATGGCAGACTACTCTGAGGATTTATGGCATCCCGCCCGATTGGAAGGAAGCGCGCACTAGGACATTCAGCCACGTAACTCGGGCCACCTCATAATTTTTTTATTAAAAACATTTAAAATGTTTTTAAAATGATAATAAATAACATTTAAAAAATCCGGAGCTAAAATCTTCATTCCTATTCCAGAAAACGAAGCTTAAAAACAGTTTTTTCAGCCTTCTATGTAGGCTTAAACTTCTCTCCTTAAACTGCGTTTAAAATGCATTATGAAAAAAAAATAACATCTACAGAAGTGATAAAATAAAAATACACTTTTGCGTGTTTAAAACAAGAGCACAAATTCGTTGAGAAAATTTTCTTTCATTCAGAACAGAAAGAAATTTATAAAAAAAAACCTTCAATCCAATTGTTAGATAAGAAAATGGCTTTGCTATCTATTTCTGTAATTAACAAGCATTAATGAACTTCATATGAAGTATATGTTTAATAAAGGTGTAAAAATGAAATATGCACAGTTATCTTAGCGATGTTTAACAATACATTCTTATATCAGGTTGTCATGCTTGAGAGGATTAAGCCATTTATGAAGCACGTCATAGGAAAATATCTCTGTGGCTTACCAATAAATAATCTTTATTTTTCTTATATCACTAACATATTAATGTATATATATAACATATGACATATAACATATAACATATAACATATAACATATAAATGCTCTCATGTTTTATTCCTTTAGTTGTATATAATAAAAAAACGTATTGATCATTTTTAATTAAAAATATTTATGCATAATATATATATATCTATTTAAACTATACATGGGTGCGTCTTTTTTTTCAGTTTACATATAATACATGGGACACTGGGATTAATTTGAGGCCTATTTCAACTATGGCTTTCGCCTCGAATGATAAACAACAACAAGCCAAAACAATTTTATTTCTTTTTTTTCATTACATATTTATATAACTACAAATGGACACTCACAATTGCAACCATGTCTTACCGGAGGATTCGAACTCGGGCCCTCTCTTTGGCAGCAGCTGTCGCTGCTGACCACGCCACTAGGCGACATACATTAGAATAAAATCTTATATGATTGACTATTTATCCTATATCACGTGTTTTTTCAGTCAATATTTTTCTGTAAGAAGAATTTGAGACATTTTAAAGTGCATTAACGTATCAAGTAAATTGTACTTAATTAATAAATTATACAATTACTTTGCATAATTAGGTGATTATTCTTTTTAAACAGAGTACTTTTCATGCAAATAGCAATTGTTATTTAAAATATTACTAGGTGCATGTAATGAAATTCAGAGGAATAAGAATGTATTGGGAAAATCTGACAGCTAAATATATAAATATATAAAGAAAAGTATAGTTAGAACAAAATAATATAAATTTTATTCCGTTTTATATAATAATTAACAAGTCATACTGAAAAGTCCGATGAAATATTAGGCTTTAAAAAATCACGCCTTTAAGTGTATAACGGAGTGTTTCTTGCCACTAGTGGCTATAGATAACTACTAAAATTCAAAATTATTTGACCAACTTTATCGTCAGTGGAGATTTTGAAGTTTGACAATTTATATGCATATTTCATTGAGTTCTCTGACAAACAAAATATCAAGATACTTGTAATGTTACGAAGGTTCCTATATTTAGTATGTGAATATGTGGAGGAAAGACATTTAATTTTAAATTATTTCATAATTCAATTTGAAATTGAAGGATTTCATTATTACATTAATGAAATTATTTACATTCATATATTTTTTTATCGTGCCGGATATAATGTATATAACATTAGAAATAATTTATTTAAAATTTCGTTGCTTTAAAATTCCGTTTTCTGACACTATAAAGGAAAAATTGCTAGAAAATACTAAAAATTCATAAAATTTGACCTATCATAACTCGCTTAGGTTCTCGGTAGGTACAATCGAGTAAAAAAAAGTAAACACCCCTACTAACTCCTCAACAAATTATCCCATTTGTGTTGTGTTGATTTTTGACGGCCAATTATCTACACGAGGGATATACGCCCGGGGGAAGTGCCCTCCGTGGGGGGTCTTTCTAAGTGAGCCTAATCCGTATTTACGCATGGAAAATCCACGGCTCGAAGAAAACCATGAAAACTCCGCACGATTAGGCCGACAGGCGAGATTGGGTTCGAACCCAGCACCTCCCGTCTACCAGCTTCTAGAGCAGCAAATTATCCCAGAAGAAAGTTACTGGTACCGAACGGTTAGAAATAATGACTACTTTTAAATGATGTATATAAAATTTGCTTAGGGGGTCATGTGCATATTAAAACGAACCCAAAAATTAATTTTTTTTTCAATGTCAATTTTAACAAGATATCTGAAATCTTCGGTTACCAATTTTCAAGTCATTTGAATGAAAAGTTTTTGATTATAAACATTCAAAATTTAGTGCTTCTAATGTTAAATTGCATTTTCATGTTTTTTAAATATCTCCTGCAATTATACTCCTAATGTGCTAAGCTTTCGTGTAGCAATAATACTAAAATACCCAAACAAAAATACGTTGAATTTGCAATTCTATAATTTTATGACATGGATTATGAAATTAATATTCGAAAAAATTATGAATTGCAACTTACTATTTTTTTTGATGGATTTAAATTTATGAAGTCCTGCTTTATGAAAATCCTTCACATTTTTTCTTCTAAGCAGTTTTCAAATTATGCTTAAAAAATGGCAAAATGATGGTTTAATGTCTATGATAAAAGTGACTAGGTATTTTGAAATTTCTTATGCTATCCTGCAATCTAGCTGTCTGCAATGACTGTTTGAGTGCCCTTAAGATTCTTTGATCAAGAAGTCTCTCGGTCTACAATCGAGTACCGAACTTCAATAGTAGTCCAGGCAATAGGGGATTTTACCTAGCAAAATTAATGGTAGTACTAGAAATCGGCTTTCTAGATGTTTTTTGGGTCGCTGAATCCGAATTTGTAACTTCCCACCAAAATGTCCCCCGGCAACGTCCCCAAATTTTGGTAAAAAAAAACCCAAAAAAGGTTTTTATTATTTTCAACAATATTTATATTTCAAAATTTCCAACAAATTAGATATATGATATTATGACTTAGGATGAAGGGGAAGGGGGGACTGCCTCGGAACATGCGCCGCAGTGCTGCGTGGACTAAGTTGCGCAATTCCACTTAACCACTCACACGTTTACATTCGCCCTCCCATCTCCCCTCCGAACTTTCTCTATAAGGTTTACTTTAAGATTTTTGGGTCGCCGAATCCGAATTTTTAACTTTTCCCCAAAAATTTCCCCCCCGAAACCCCCTCAATAGTTGTTTTTAACTTAAATTTCTTATTGTTTTAGGGGAAAAGCATTACGAAATTCAGAAACTAGACAAAATTTGCAACAAATAGGATATATGACATTCAGTGGCGTGGCGTGAAAATTTTTGGTGGTCATCGCAATTATTTAAGTTTGTGGTGAAAAATTATTAACTCTAAAATTCAATGGTTGAATGTTCAAAAAAGAAACTTTAAATCTTACCTTCACTTATACATGAACTCGAAATGTTCTGCTAAAACTGGATCGTAGAGTTTTAAAAGCTTATTAAGAGTTTTAAAATATTGCTTGGTCATCGCCGCATCCAGCGATGACCGGACGCCACGCCACTGATGACATTATGAATTAGGATGAACGGGGAGTGTGAGGGCTGCCTTGGAACATGCACTGCGGCGCTACGTGCACTAAATGATGAAGTCCAGGCAATAGGGGATTTTATCTGGCAAAATTAATGGTAGTACTGGAAATCGGCTTTCTAGATGTTTTTTGGGTCGCTGAATCCGAATTTGTAACTTCCCACCAAAATTTCACCGGCAACCCCCAAAAAAATGATTTTTTGAAAAAATTTGGTTTTTGAGAAAAGCGCGCGGGCCCAGTTACCTCGTGGGTTCAGTTACCCCAGCTTACCTTACAACTGCAATAAAGCAGGTTTGTTAGGCAGACGAGTCGATGCCCGCAAACGGTTTCGACAGCAGCAGTGGTGGAAAATTGGCGCGGAGGTGGAGTCTATTGACACCACTAAATTTTAGTAGTATTTTTCGGCTTATGTAATGACAGAAGTTTTTGTTAAGGTGAAAAATACTATAAAAATTTTTTGGTGTCATCCGGCTCGGCATCTGCGCCAATTTTCCATCACTGCAGCAAGAAAAAACTCTTCTGATGGATTAGAATGATATAACTTCGTTATTAATAACATGATTGACTCCATGCAAAACTACATATAGATAATGCCTCAGGACTGACAACATTGGACTGAATGACGTATTTATGGATCGGCCGACATGTACGCATTCGCGCCACTATGCAACATCAGCTTTGTAAATTTTAAACGGTAAATTTTATGTAAGATTATGTCTTTTTAATGAAGTGGATAAATTTGCCGTACTCTTTTGTAAGGATATTTATAAAACAGGCCCTAATGCAACAACATTTAGCTTTCCAAAAGATGTTGAGTGAATGAAGAAATGAAAAAAAATGGATTTATCCTAATCATAAGAAGGACTATCTTCCAATCAAGCAATTTCGGGTAAGTAATTTTTATTGCTGATTTATGAGTATTAAATTTTCATTTTTGTTTCCTTATTAACACGTTCACGCCGGGGCGGTGGGTCACACTCGACTGTCTCAGAGTTGTCAAGTCTCCGGCTTTTTGCACACGGCTGTTAATTATGAGAAAATGTTGTTCCTTTAAATCTCCCAATTGTTCTAATTAAATAAAACAACATTTTCTGTATTAAAATACTGGTATCCAAAAAGCCGGAGACTTGGCAGCTCTGAGACAGTCGAGTGTGACCCACCGCGCCGTCGTGAACGTGTTAAAAAACCCCGAAATTAAATAAATGAATATAACTGAATAAATTGCTTTTTTGTACGTTTTTTGAAATTATGGGGGTTAAATTATTTGAGAATTTTAAGACATCTGTGACCTTTATAAATGACCCTTGTAAAATTTAAAATTTAAATATTAAAAATTAATTTGTTTGTGGCATGGGTAAAAATTATATTTCCTTAAAATTGCTGCAAGATAATAAGAAATGATATATAAAGAAAATGTTATTTTTATGATTCAAATACTCAAGTTTGTACTTTTATTTACATGGCATTTGTTTGTCTGTCATAAAATGCGTATGATTTCCATAACTATGTTCCCATGTATCTGGGTCTATTTGGCACAGGATATGGGTCGCCTTTTAATATGTCGTTTAAAGCTCTAAAATCTAATGCCATTCTTACTTTAATTAATTTGTTATCATCAGTCTTTGATGTTGAGTTCTTTTTCACGAAAATTACTGGAAATGCATAGCTGGAATTTGTGAGTTCTATAATACCGACCTCTAAGAGGTCCTTTAATTCCTTCTCCGCAATTTTCTTTACATCGTGTGCTAATTTAAAAGGTTTGGTTTGGATTGGGAAATCATGCTGTAATTTAAAATTAGGTTGGATTACATCCGTCACTCCTAACGTTTTATAAGGTTTACTGAACGCTGTAGCATGTCTCATTACAATATCCAAAACTCTCTTTTGCACCTTCGGTGGTAAATGATCTACTTTGAAACCCTCTTTTGATAGTTCTTTTCTTCGTAATTCTCTAATTTGCGTTATGTTTAAATTATTAACTTCATAAATATTGTCAGTATTTATTTCATTTTGTTTTTTAATAGAAAAATCAGTTGTAATTTTCCCCATTTCCTGGTCTTTATATATTTTTAATTTTTCTTGGAGCGATTTTGTACTAAAATTTTAAATAAATTATTGTCGGATTCTTTATTTTTATGAACCGAATTTTGTACTGCTAATTTAATGTTATTATAGTTGGGCTGAAAAAGAAATTGTTGCTCTTGTTCTAAATCACCGTCGAAAATTAAATTTACTAATTTCGATTCTCTAGGTCATAGAGTAATTTTTTTTCTACAAATGATCTGATATTATTTTGTGAATTATAATAATGATCATTAGAAATAATTTGTTTAGGTGCAGTAATTATCATTTTGCTGTGTTTCTTTAATTCTTTTAGCTTCTGTAAATTGATTTTCATTAGAATTTAATTTTATTATCGTATTGTTGAATTTTAAAGTATTGTTTTCCAAGTCCATAATTACTTTGTTACTTTTTAAAAAGTCACACCCTAAAATTATCTTGTAATCTCGGTTAAATTCTTCTTTCGTGACATAAAATGTCCCATTTAGGAAATTATTATTGTTTCTAAATTTAAATTTTACGCAGTTTTTGAAAGGAATCGTTTTATTTGTCAATGTTGTAATTTTGATAGAATTGGCTACATATTTTACTTTTATATCTGTCTGTTTAATATTTTCAAAAATCCCTGGTGATAATAAACTTATACTTGCCCCAGTGTGAACTAGACTGGGTATAATTAGTTCTTTTTTATTTTTAAATTCCTTATTGGTAATTCATTGTCTCTACCTAAGTTGCAACTCGCTATCAATTTTTCCTTAACTTTTGAATTTTGATCTTCATTGTCTTTAACATCTTTCTGTCTCTCTTGTTTATGTTTTTTTTATTTATTGTTTAATTTCGTTTTTATATTATAACCCTGTTTTTTCTCTAAGATATGGGACCTACGGGCTTGTTCTTGTGCTAAATTTCGAGGCCCCCTTACCGGTGTAAATTGTTGTGCCTTCTTTTACCTCTGTTATTCTGTCTTCCCCTTCTTTGCTGATTTTCGCTTGGGAAAGTTATAGTGAGCTATGGTTCTCCATTTCTATCATTAGTTTGAGAAAAATTATTTTGACTGTTTTGAATATTTGTGACACCTTGATGTTGCCCTGTATATTCTATTTGTGGATTATGCCCCTGTGTAAAGTTAATATTTTGGATTGGGACAGTATTCTGCATGTTATAATTCCCTTGATACATTTGATTAGCTCCTATCTGTTGTTGGTATCCATTTTGACAATTGGGCATCTCATTGTTCATATAATTAGGTCTAAATTTATTATAATGTGGTCTTACAGAATTAAAAGTTTGTGGTGTTTGAAAGTTAGTCATATAATTTTGTCGAATTCTTTAAAAATTCCTATAATTGTAATTTTGATAATAATTCCTTTGAAATCTTGGCCTAACAGTGTTTTGTTGCGCTCCCCTAGTTTGAACAAAATTTGTGCTTTTCTTATTAAAATAACAATTTTGTGTTAGGTGATTTGATTTATTACATATATGGCAGAATTGTTGTGTAATATGATTAATTTCCACTTTATTTTGTTCAGTTTCATGTTTATCAATTTTTAAATTGTTTATCTGTTCCTTTAACTCTTTTATTTCGGACTTTTGATCTTGGGACATATTGATTAATGCTTCATATAATTTATTTTCACTTGTTTCTGTCAAATTATTAATTTCGCCTGCGCATTTGCTGTTTATTGCAATTTCAATGTTTTTAGCCCTTTTTACTGCGTCTTCGAATTTTGTCGGTGGGTCTTTTTTTAGTTCGAAGGAAATGTCTGATCTTATTTCTTCCAGATACTTGGTTAATTTCATTGTTTGTAACAGATCCTTTGCTCCGTTTTTTGTTGCGTGGCCTGATAAGGCTAGGTATTTTTGAGCATCAATATTAAATTTCTTAGTGAACTCTTCAATTGTTTGGTTCGCCGTTTGTTTAGCATTTATAAATTGTAACTGCGCTTTAGCGAATGATTTTTCTTTTTGGAAATGTTTTATCGCTCTCTCTTGAATGTCTCATATTCCTTTGCCTTATGTAATTCTTGAGTGTTTTTGACAATTTCCCTTGCTTGTTCCTTAAATTTGGACTCTTCCAGAACTAATTTTAAATCGTTAGTAAATTGTGCGACCTCAGCCAGCTCTTCAAATTCATCAAAAATTTGTGTGATTTCCTGGTCTGGTTTATCCTCGAAATTGTTCAGTGAATTTATTAATGAGTCTACTCCGATTGTAAATTTTTCCCTTTCGGGAGAGATTTGTCTACCTCTACCGCCTTCTGTCATGTTGGAAAGTTTCTGTTAAGAATTTTATGTTTACGAATATTTTGTAAAATATTGTAGAATTATTATTTATTTATTATTATTTTTTTGACATTTTGTTCCTGAATTTTTTTTCTCACAATACAATTTCTTATTTCTACAAATTTCACATAAAATTTTCTCCCTTAAAAAAAAACAAACAAACAAAATAAAACAAATTACGCTCCGTAGAAAAATTTCCAAAGTTCTAAATTACACCACATAAAATTTCTATCCGATGTACATATATAAAATACAGAATAATAATATTTTATAAATATTTCTTTTTCATCATTCCTAATTATAACAATTATGCATGATATTTTCAGTAAACTAATGTGCTGTGAATCATCTACTTGTTTTTGTTATACACATTAATAATTTTCATTACTATTTTCATATATCACTCTTTTGTCATTCTATTTGAATGATCTGAAATATCTCATTTCATTTTTTATACATAATATAAGATAATAATTTTGTTAGTAAGAGATAAAAGAAAGAGGAGGAAAATAATAATGAATTACCACAAACATTCAATTTTAAGTCCTAAATTCAATTTCTAGCACCTGGTATTAGTACCATAAAATTTTAGTATGCAGTGACTAACTGACACCTCCATACAAGGTCACGCGACAATGTAATGGTTAGTACAAATATAGAAATGATTATCCCGATCCGCGTTGTGAAAGAACATATGGGATAATCTTAATTAATAAAATAGAAGGAAATGAGATTTTGAATAAATTAAAGTTGTCAACAACACAAGAATGACTTGTTTAACGTTCCAAATTGTGATTTAGGATTGGATAGTTGCTCAGATAAATGTCCATTTAATATTTACTAAATTTAAATTCTTAAGACTCATAAAATTAATTAACATCTGAAAAGAAAAGAATAAAAAATGATAGAAAATGTATATATATAATCAAATTTTATTTTCAAACATATAAATTTCATATTTCAAATATCGTTTTTTTATTGTTTCAATATTAATTTCATATCATCATTTAGTTCATTCATTTGTATAAATGATAGTTCAATCCACATTACAAAAGTAAGTCTGTTCCAATTGATTTATTTTATTTTATTTTATTTTATTATTGTAATTCGCTCACAGCACCTATCCAAAGATAAGAGGGTTTTAGCCAAAAATATTAATCGAATTTTAATGGAATGTTATTATTATTATTATCATTTCATATTTGAAATATTTAATGATTTAATAACACGGACATCGGCTAAATTTAGACTATACGAATAAGTTATGTAAAATCAGTTATATGCACTACAATAATATCAAATAAACAATATCCATAATTAAAATGGAGATAATTATAAAATAATTCTCATTCAAATAGACACTGACCAAATAGGTGCTCTTTTCACTTTAAGGGTATGTTAGAATGTCCATGTGAAACACTTATGAAAGTTCATCAAATGCACTAAAATTTTTTTACAGTTTATCAGATTCGATCTTAACTGTTGTCACTTTCATTCAGAGGCCACTAGATGATGCATAGTGATGCATAGTCCTGGAATTTATTTACCGGTGAGATATTCGTCCGAGCGTTCTAATCTTTATAAGAATTCTCTTCTTGATCACAATAATTCCGTCTGCTCGTGCCGCTTAGACATGTATACTCTTCTGGAAAATTCGTCATTCAGAAATCTTGTCATCTCGTTGAACCAAGAGTCCTTCCTTAGGATTGCAGTCCGCTTACCGCTGCGTCTTAGGGAAGCTATATCATCCTTTCCGTTCGCGCCAAACGATGACTCTGACTTCTGATATCACTTTTTTATAGTGTATCCAGGAGATAAAATTTCATATCTTAGTATGGCAATGTTTGTTTCGTGAAAATTTATAATCTTGCAAAAATATAGCGTGTTGAGAAGGGACTTTGAGTTATTTCCGAAGCTAGCATTATTTTACTAGATTGAAGATTTTAGGTAAAGTCATTTTTTTAAGAGAGAAAAAAGAATGTTAAATTTAAGACACTCTTGTAGGAGAGATGCGAGACATAATATTTTTTTGCATTCTCTTTCTCTAGACCCAAGTTTTGGGAGGGCTTATTCAGCACAATACTAATTCTGTTATTGGCTGCTCCGCTTCGCCCCCTCATTAGTAATTTCGGAGTTCTTCATGCTGGTTCGTTTTTTGGTTCCCCATACCTGGGCGTGCATGTTTCCTTTCCCTATGCATAGCTAATTTTTACTACACTCGATTCTGACTTCTCGTGGGACTGGTCGCCACCCACGTTGAAGTATCATAAATTCTCCTTCATTAGTTGAAAATTTATTGCTAAAGCATCATAAATTTTCTGTCCTCCTCCTACTCATCCTCTTTCAGAATATGGCGTCCATGTTGCTTGCATTATCGCTAATTGCCCTGTTTACTGTCTGGTCTGTTTAGGAACTTTTATTACACTGTTTGTATAAACACAATATAAACAACAACTGCACATATAAAAGTTATGCAATTCAAATTTTTAATATTATTACAAAATAAACAGAATATTCTTATTCCTTATTTTTTTACAAACATAGCGATGCCTAACAACATATATTTATTTATTTATATACACATTATAACAATTATTGATTTAAATATACAGCTGTTATTGGGAGTATTTCTTCCAGTTTAATTTAATGTATTGATAATTTAATAAAGAATTAGCTTTCGACAATTAAAGAATTATTTTTGAATATGATTGGATCTTGCAAATTATCAGATTAGTTAAAATTAATTACCAATCTATGTTGTATAATTTTCTTTGCAACACGTTACTTTAGATTATTTATTTCTCAGTTCACAGTAGGTAAGATCTCACCTCCGCGTCATCTCACAAACCCAATGTTACTAAGAAAAATGTTTGACTACTTATTTGATTGAAAAATAAAAACTTAAAAAATTATTGTTCTAGCTACTACTATCTGAAGATCAAAGTAATTTAGCATAGTTAATTACTTTTCTTTGTATTTTTGTTTGTTTTTTGAGTACGGGAAGAAATGTCACACAAAAAATTCTCATCTTCATGAATAAAACATTAAGTTGCATTTTCATGTTAACAGATGGCAAAATTATCATTACATTTTGTTTCCTATGATGCTAAAGTTAGCCATTATGCTTGTTGTTGTTAAATTATAAGTCAGAAATTTGTTTTTATACTCAGGTGTTAGATTTTGTTATAAAGTAGCAACCAAGGTTATTGGAGATTCTCACATCCATGAACTGTAATTCAAGGTGACTAAATCAACACTAAGATATATGCTTATATATTGATTATGTAATTGTATCAAGAGATGTTGATTTAAATAACAAAAATAATTTTTATCAAAACAAATAAATATGTAGGTTAATATTTAGAGCATGTTCCTCACTCTCAATCTCTCAACTTTCAAAATGTAAATTTTTTCAAACAAAAATGCTTAACAAGAATTTGCAATGACTGTAGATCAAAAAATGATAGTTTAAAAATATTAAAAGACAAGAATTCTTTTTTTGTATTCATTCCAAATAAATTCATTATGCATTATTACATATAATTACTCCTTAGTTATATATCTAATAAAATAAATAGTTTTTTATGCTTTATCTCGCTACGCAAACATAACTGTAGCATAAAACCCACCTCCGTGAATAATGTTCATTAAAAAAAGTGTATTTTTGAGAAAAATAAAAATAATGTAGGTGGGACATTGCTGATTTTTACTGCAGTAATTGGTAAGTTTCTAAAAAAGATAACATTTGCCTTGAAAAACAAAGTTTTTCTAAGGGAAAAATTTGTAGTGATAGGATGAGATAATGCAATTTTAGTTTTAAGATTCTAATATTCAAGATTGCATTTTCGTTCTCATGACATTTTTTTTGTCATGAAATGCATATGATTTTCATTCTAAATATATATCAACCTCATACGAGGCCGAAATGCTTGATTTAAGTACCAGATTTTGGTTTGTTTTAAATAAATTTATAAACAGTTTATATTTTACTTATTTTTTACACGGATGGTTTGTGGATAACCTCGAGGAGTAGCTCCATATATAAGGTGAAAGCTTGTGCTATTTCATATGAATTCCTCAGCTTCTGTTAGCAGGTTTTTTTAATTCATTTTTTATTTTTCAATTATTTTTTCTTTGCTAATTAAAAAGGTAACTTTTAAAATAGCAAACAACTTTTTAAAATGTTAGGTAAGTAGTAAACAGTGGCAAAAGTTGCAGGTAGGTTGTATGTAAATGAATCATTGAAATACAATTAGAATTTGAATATGTATAATATTTAAATGACTGTTGTTGGAAATAGATCAATGTCACCGTTAATAATTGGTAAGTTAAAGACAGAAAAAAAAATTCAATTTTAAAGGGGTTTTTTCACTACTTCTGCGACGTAGTTGATAGGCTATATCTTGTTTATAAAGATGAAGGCCATTTTCACTGAAAAAGAAAGGGTTAATTTATTTCAAGTGGCCCAGCACTGGTTGCTTGACCATTTTTAAAAAATCTGAAATTTTTTGTACAACAACCCTGCCATAAAGGAAGTTCAAAATGAATATTATTTTAATTTTATTAATTTTTGTTTGTGCATGGTGGTCACCTTTGTTTCATCGTCTGCAGCAATTTTCTCACATGAAGGGCTTACGGAATTGTAAATAATTAATCGTTTATTTCTCCCATTAAAGTGCGGATTAAAGCAATTTATAGAGAATACATTGGGCTAAAAATATGGTAATAGAGTAGTTTCCGAAAATAAATCCTTATTGTTGAAAATTCAGCATAAAATTTATTTAAGTTTGTTTTCCAAAATTTGTCCGTTTACAAAAGGAAATTTTTCTAACAAGGAAAACTCTCAACGTGACATAATTGTTTTACAAATAGGCGGAAAGTACTTGTACTCACACGCCAAGTTCCAGATCTGAGACTTGCTTTCTCTTCGCTAAAAAGAATCCCAAACTTTTCAAAAATGTCACAAACCACACTTTTGAGGCTTTGATATCTCTGGTGGGGCAGGAGATAAAAATCAGAAGTTCTGGTTTCAGACAGTATTTTATGGTAGTGTTATGCACAAAAACTTTCAGATCGAGATTTGACTACAAGCTGAGATATGGCAAGGGCAACATGTCAAAACAATACTGCCAAACTATTGTTTTGTTGTAGTCACAGGTAAGTATTTATCTCAGAGTAGTGTCATTTAAATTTTTTTTTTTTTATTATCTTTAAATAATAGTAACAGAAAATAATGCCTTTTCGAAAGCTTAGCAATTAATTTAAAAAATAATTATGCCTAAGGCCTACATTTTGCATGGTTTCAGTTTTTTTTTGTTGTAAGTAATTTTAGTAACTAAAAGAAACTTCAGCACTTTTGCATAAAGAAAAAAAAATATTTTTATACATGACCTGAGACAAAAAATATAGGTAAAAGAGAAAAGCTGTTAATGTTGAAATATTTGTTGAGACATGATCAAATGCGTAAAAACACATTTCTGCTTGTTGGTTTAAAAAACACAATTTTAATGCTGTTTGCCAGTCCCTGAAACTTGCTCCTACCATAACTATCTTCCATTTATACGATGTTACCATGCACCAGCCTCAAGTAATTTTCAGAAAGTGAAGATATCCAAAGCTCTTTCAAAATTTATACTGCAGAAAAATGATATTGTTGCATGAAGAGAAGTAAACTAGTAATTATTAATGAAGTGAGATTTGAACATAGTGATTTCAAAGTTCATTTCTATGAGCCCGCAGGGCCAAGAACTTCAATCAAGTTATCAAGAGATGACAGACTTGGTTCCTACAAATAAAATTTTGAGAAATATCACCCCTATGGAACTGAGTCGAACTCATAACTGTAACTTGGCGAAGTCATAACATCTCTCCTAAATTCTGTGAAGATATTTCTCAGATCTTTGTTGAACATATATATCTCTTAGTAAATTAAATATTTGTTATTGCACTGTTTTCAACAAACCGTATTTCGTTTGTAAATATTGTAATAAAACAGATAAATCTATTTCTTTATAAGGTACTCTTAATAGAATTTATTGATATATTTTGCTTGCAATATCTCAGCATGCAGTCAAATCTCTATCTTTATATTATTTGTGCATAATAGTACCATAAAATACTATCAGAAGCCATAATTTCAGATTTTTATCTCGTGCCTCAACAGAACCAAAAAGCCTATCAAAGCCTCAACAGTGCGATTTTTGACATTATTTAAACATTTGGGATTTTTTTTTTTAAGGAAGAGAAAGCAAGTCCCAGATCTGGAACTTGGCGTGTGAGTTCAAGTGATTTCGGCCTATTTGTAAAAAAAAATTATGTCATGTTGACAGTTTTCCTTGCTAGAAATATTTCCTCTTGTAAACGGAAAAAAATTGGAAAAATACTGAAAATGTATGCTGAAATTTCACCAATATAAATATGTCAACATTAAGAGTTTTTCTCTTTCCCTATTCTGTTTTTGTCTCAGGTCTTGTATAAAAATATTTTTTTTCTTTATGTAAAACTGTTGAGGTTTCTTTTAGTTACTAAAATTACTTACAACGAAAATTACTGAAACCATCCAAACTGTACGCCTTGGGAATAATTATTTTTTAATTGCTATTTAATTAATTGCTAAGTTTTGCAAGAGGATTTATTTACTGTTCCTATTATTTAAAGACAATAAAAGAATAAATTTAAATGACACTCTGAGATAAATACTTACCTGTGACTACAACAAAACAATAGTTTTGCAGTATTGTTTTGGCATGTTGCCCTTGCCATATCTCAGCTTGTAGTCAAATCTCCATCCTGAAAATTTTGGGGCATAACATTACCATAAAATGCTGTCAGAAACCAGAACTTCAGATTTTTAACTCGTGCCCCACCAGAGATATAAAAGCCTCAAAAGTGCAATTTTTGACATTTTTGAAAAATTTGGCTTTTTTATTAGCGAAAAGAAAGCAAGTCCCAGATATGAAACTTCGCGTGCGAGAACATTCGGCCTATTTGTAAAAAAAAAAAAATATGTCATGTTGAGAGTTTTCCTTACTAGAAAAATTTCCTCTTGTAAACGGACAAATTTTGGAAAAAAATTGAAACTTTATGCTGAAATTTCACCAATAAGGAATTATTTTCGGAACCTACTCAATTACCAAATTTTTAATCTAATGTATTCTGTACAAATGGCTTTAATCTGCACTTGAATTGGAGAAATAAACGATGAGTTATTTACAATTCCGTAAAACCTTCATGTGAGAATTGCTGCAGAGGATGAAGCAAAGATGGCCGCCATACGTAAACAAAAATTAATAAAATTAAAATAATAGTTATTTTGAACTTCCACCATGTTAGAGTTTTTGTACAAAAAATTTCAAATTTTTTAAAAATGGTCAAGCCAACAATAAATGATTTTCTGGACCACTTGAAATGGATTGACCCGAAATCAAAGAGCATACGGATTTTTGGAATAAGTTAAATAAAATAAAATAAAATTGTTGTATTAACTGTTTCAAAATATAAAAAGACAATTTTACACGTAATTAACGAAGCGATTAAGTATCATGTTGAAGCAACGTACGCTGCATTATAGCTTTTACGAAAGCTCAATAAGTACATTATATAGCCAAAGGTGACCCGTCACTTGCAATTTTAGATGTTTTGTTAAATATCTAGAAAAATACATGAGGAATTAACCTGAAACTGCAGGTGTGTAAACAGTATACTATAGGTCATATATTTCCGCAAAGATTTTTTCCCGAAATCCCATAGGGGGCCGTCAACAAATTGAAAAAGAACGAATATCTTTTGGATAACCCTGTAAAAACTAATGTAGCAAAAGCGTTCAAACTCGAGATTATTAATAAGTGACTTATTGTATTATACAGTATCCATTTTTATGAGGATAGCATGTATACTCGTAGAAAAAGTATGGTTTTTATAAAAACAGCCCCAAACTGCTAATATTTAACAATATTTATAGCTGTAATACACTAAAAAATAAAAAATAAATGTTTTATCTTAAATTTTTAAACCTTATTCTCACCCAAGGGGTGATGTAAACACATATGAAAATTATTACCTAAGTTTAACTTGGGGTATAAATAGTTCTCATCTCGGAAAAAAATACATTTTAAAATTTAAGTTATGTAATTCCCCACTAAGTTCGCTACCTGCATAAAAATAGCTATTCATTAGAAACTTTTTACTAAAATATAAACTTGACCAAAGCAAAAATCTTATTCTGAAAATAACCCTTTTTATTTCCACTATGACGCCATAATCACCTTTTTAATTTTTGAAAAAAAACTAGCTCAGTTTAATTTTTCACGTGAAAATCTTTCAACTAAAAAGTAATAAATTATTATTACGGATTTTGAAATTTTTGCAACAATGAAGTAAAAATGTTACATTTTCTATGAAAAATGTCCGTTGATTTTCAATGAAAAAAGCGAAAATTGGAATTATTAAGAAAAATATTTGAATAATGCAAAAAAAAAATTGGCCCATGTTTCTCTCTGGGTTATAATTCACGTATATGCAAAAGCATTTTATCATTTGTTTTGACCCTGGCGTCAGGCAAACGTTTTTACACTTTAAATTTATAATATCATTAGAATTAGTAAAGAATAAAAAATGAGTGGCATCAGGGACAAAAAGGTGGGAAGAAAAAATGAAAAAGTTGTGGTCTCCATAGGCTTTTCCATTTTAAATTAACATTGAGAAGTGACACTGGAAATAAATAAGTATTGCGCTGCCGCGCAATACTTAAATATATATTTTCTCAATTATATATATATGTATGTATATATTTATATATGTATATATATATATATATATATTTATATATATATATATATATAGCCATAATATAATTACAAATCATCATATATTCCTATTACAATAATTAATTTAATAAATTTAGCAGCAAATTATAACTGTAACATTATACAAAATACAGATGGAACACTATACATGTAATATTAATTACATGTAATATAATATACATGTAGTATTGCGCTGCCGCGCAATACTTAAGTATATATTTTCTCAATTATATATATATATATATATATATATACATGTATGTAAATGTATGTATATATATAGCCATAATATAATTACAAATCATCATATATTCCTATTACAATAATTAATTTAATAAATTTAGCAGAAAATTATAAATGTAACGTTATACAAAATACAGATGGAATCCTATACATGTAATATTAATTAAGCAAAATCCACCAATTAGCCAGCACATATATATTAATATAATTAAACAAAAACATAATTTGAAGAACAAATTAAAAAAACAAAATTTATTTCCTACATTGTTTAAGCCCGAGAAGGGACAGATATTAAGTTATTTAATTCAATTTGTTCTACATTTAATGTTACATTTTTGTAACAAATTAGTTAAGCCAATTGAAGATTAAAAAATAAAATAAAATTCATACAATATGATACTTAAAACATCCTAAAAAATTAGATTCCGTTCAAATAAAATCGAAATAAATCTTAGACTTTCTCCATTTTTCATTGAAAATATTTGTATTGCAGATTTTGTATTATGTTTATGACAATTGTGCATAAGATGATAAGATATATGCAAAATACAAAACTTAAAAAAAGTCTAAGATTTATTTTGATTGCATTTGAACGGAATCTAATTTTTTAAGGTGTTTTAAGTATCATATTGTATGAATTTTATTTTTATTTTTTAATCTTCAATTGGCTTAACTAATTTGTTACAAAAATTTAACATTAAATGTAGAACTAATTGAAATAAATAACTTAATATCTGTCCCTTCTCGGGCTTAAACAATGTAGGAAATAAATTTTGTTTTTTTAATTTGTTCTTCAAATTATGTTTTTGTTTAATATGTCAAGTTTTTTAATAACTACTGCACTCACACGAACGCATTTCAAAATTAATAGAAAGTATCATCATCAGCCTTTGATGTATGCGGTATTGCATCACAATGTGGGACACAGTTTACCAATGTGTAATTCAAAATGTTTCACCACTGTAGTAATGCAGGTTGCGGTAGTTTGGGCAAAAACTTCTAATCTGAACGTAAAAAATCTATAATCAAAACACAAAAAATTAACTTCACTTAAATTTAGATACCCTGTTTCCCACTCAGGAACGCTATGAATGTGAATGTAAATTGTGTTGAATCCTTACTGGTAATATTTAACAATATTTATAGCTGTAATACACTAAAAAATAAAAAATATATGTTTTATCTTAAATTTTTAAACCTTATTCTCTCTCTAGGGGTAATGTAAACACATCAGAAAATTATTACCCAAGTTTAACTTGGGGTATAAATAGTTCTCATCTCGGAAAAAAAAATACATTTTAAAATTTAAGTTATGTAATTCCCCACTAAGTTCGCTACCTGCGTAAAAATAGCTATTCACTAGAAATGTTTTACTGAAATATAAACTTGACCAAAGCAAAAACACATTCCGAAAATATTTCCATTACGACGCCATATTCACATTTTTAAATTTTTGGAAAAAAAAACTAGCTCAATTTAATATTTCACGTGAAATTCTTTCAACTAAAAATAAATAAATTATTATTACGGCTTTTGAAATTTTTGCAACAATGAAGTAAAAATGTTACATTTTTTATGAAAAATGTCCGTTGATTTTCAATGAAAAAAGCGAAAATTGGAATTATTAAGAAAAATACTTGAATAATGTAAAAACAAATTGGCCCATGTTTCTCTCTGGGTTATAATTCACCCATATGCGAAGATATTTTACCATTCGTTTTGACCCTGGCGTCAGCAAACGTTTTTACACTTTAAATTTATAATATTATTAGAATTAGTAAAGAATAAAAAATGAGTGGCATCAGGGACAAAAAGGTGGGAAGAAAAAATGAAAAAGTTATGATCTCCATAGGCTTTTCCATGTTAAATTAACATTGAGAAGTGACACTGGAAATAAATAAGTATTGCACTGCCGCGCAATACTTAAATTACAAATCATCATCTATTCCAATTACAATAATTAATTTAATAAATTTAGCAGCAAATTGTAACTGTAAAATTGATAACTTATTAACAGCAGTGAGATGATTTTGTTGAAATGATATTAAATAAATACCAAGAAAGATGACAAACATGTAGTATAAAATGGAAATTCTTAGAATTAGGTATCAAGAAATTACAATAGTAAAAATCTTATGATAACACACTAATTTTTTTGCGCAAATGCATCAATAAACCCAGCGCATAAAAAATTATTTAAAAAATAGTTTGCTAACGTAGCAAAACATTTAGCTAACAGAAATTATATATTTATAAAATATATAAAAGATACCATTAAAAAGAAATTGCGTTTCAGAAAGAATTCTTGCGATTCTAAATGAAAATAAAATAACAAATAGTGATCATTAATAGACTTGCGCATAAGCAGCATAGAAATTTGAAAGATAAAATATAGCCATAATATAATTACAAATCATCATCCATTCTAATTACAATAATTAATTTAATAAATTTAGCAGCAAATTGTATCTGTAAAATTGATAACTTATTAACAGTAATGAGATGATTTTGTTGAAATGATATTAAATAAATACCAAGAAAGATGACAAACATGTAGTATAAAATGGAAATTCTTTATATATATATATATATACATATATATATAATAAATTTGAAATCACAAATATATATATATATCGGATAATAGTATCATGAATGAAATCAATAGAAGAATAAGAAATGGATGGAGTGCTTTTGGGAAGAACAATATTATTCTGAAGAGTAGCATGCCCCTTTGTTTGAAAAGAAAGGTATTTAACCAATGTATTTTGCCTGTGCTAACTTATGGAGCAGACACATGGACGCTAACAAAACGGATGGTACAAAGATTACAAACAACACAGATAAGTACGAAAAGATGTATGCTAGGTATAACTAGAAGAGACAGAAAAAGAATAACCTGGATAAGAAATTAGACGAAAGTTTTTGACATCATTGAAAGAATTAAACGGCTAAAATGGAAATGGGCTGGGCACATTGCAAGAAGACAAGACAATAGATGGAGCACAAGCACCCTACAGTGTTATCCCAGAGATGTAAAACGGCCAAGAAGACGACCTCAAGTAAGATGGAGTGATGAAATCAGAAAAGTAGCCGGTGTAAATTGGATGACTAAAGCACTAGACAGAAAACATTGGAAAAATCTGGGGGAGACCTACATCCAGCAGTGGATTGAAAATGGTTGTTGATGATGATGATGATGTTGATATATATTTGTGTATATATATACAGTCGAACCTCGTTAACATGAACCTCAAGGGGAATCAAAATTTTGTTCATGTTATCAGTATCAAATCTTTGTATTCGTTTTTACAAGGGACTGTGAAAACAATTCATGTTAAAAGTAATTCACGTTAAGCGTGTTCATGTTACCGAGGTTTGACTGTATGTGTATGTATATATATATATATATATATATATTAATTTCATAACCAAAATTTAATCATAAATTTTCTCTTAAAAGAACACAGTTTTTTAAAATTTATGCTCATAAAAACGTACTGTTTAAAAAATGCTTTATTAAAAATACTGATTAAGGCTGTCATCAGAAGGAGCTATTTTTGACAGATTTAAAAAAAAATTGTTCGGAATTGCATGAAATGGGCAGGTGTTGTGATTCATAAACAATGCAATCGACAGACGTTTTCATTTTTTGGTAAACACAGGAGATCTTTCTGAAAATACTGTTCAAGTGGGCCCGAATTTTAGGATGTGACACGAAGAAAAAAAAATGTCGTCACGTGACCAGAATCGCTTTAAACGCTACACGTAATTTATTTATTAAAAAATGTAAAAGCTATTCGATTTCAAATCACTTCACAAGCGATATGTTTAAAAATTTTACGTTTTTACGTTTAAAAATGTATTAGTAACTGTCTCGGAAAGCTTCGCGTTGTTGACAAGCGAATTTAGGAAGAATTTTCAGAAATTTTTGAAAGTATATATTTAAAAATAATTGAAATTTTGGAGAAAAACTGTTCTACAAAATTAAATATTAGACCCATAACAAAAATTGTCAATTTTAATCTCTTAGCTATTACAAACAGCAAAATGTCATATGAAAGTAAACCCACATCCGTAATAAATATAATACTAAAATTATGATGTAATTTTACTGACTATTAATTAAAAATACATTAATAATAGTTATATTATATTAATATTATTAATTAATAATATAATTAAAATAAATTTTATAGTGTTTGATTTGCAGTAAGAAACTAATCAATGCGATCAAAAATAAATATGTTGTTTTGAAAAGTCAAATAATCTTTCTAATTGTTATTTGCTGTTTTCATTGTGTTTTGTGCACCGTATTTTATGGAAGAAACGCCGCACTCCTCAAATTGGCCGGAATAAGCTTAAAAATATCGTAATCGCCGCATCCATCGGGACGTTATTTTTGTCGACAGCGTCATATTGACCTAACTTTAATCAAAGTTTTCTGAGCAGTGTAGGATGCCTCTTTTTAATATATTAAGATGTCTGAAGTTTTATTTAAAATATTTAAATCCGATTTTAAATACTTTTATGAATTTTTAAATTAAGGAAACTCAGTTGGTATTAAAAATAAATCGTAAACGCCACACTTGGAAAAAAAATTAACTTTTAAATTCGTAAACGCCGCGGCGTTTCTTCCATAAAATACGGTATCTCTCTTTTTTTCATTGTAAGAACAAAAAACACCCCCGTTTCACTTGGCGAAAATGTGAAGCTATTTTCTGCTTATTTTACATCGCCAAATAATTGCAACCTTTTTAAGTGGATTGGAAATTAAAAAATGAGGAACTGTATCGAATTGGCAAAGGGAGTGATACTTTTTCTATGCGATTTTCTCCCCAAACAACAGTCGTAAAACTGTCAACGTGGGTTTGCGTCCACTTCCGTCCTGCAACTCCCTATCCTTGTCATAAAAAACCCATTAGCCATCAAATAACCCGACAACAGGGAACAAACGTGCCGAAAGGTGACTGCAAGTTACTAGATAGTGAGTAAGCAGCCTACAGAAAATATCGCATTCGGCTGAAAGAGTAGTTTGTTCCTACCCCCCTACAAGCTGTCAAGAGACATTTATCGTTAATTGCCGTGAAGTCCAGCATCTTATCAGCTGTCTATTGACAAAATGTATGACCCAGTGGCAGAAGGGACTGTTCTACCAGTCCTATTTTAGCAGTCTTTTCGTTAGAAGGGACATATTATTTCAATTTACAGAATGCTTTGGCAGTTTTTAAAATAGTTGAGATCACTTTGAACAATTTTACTCTTATTATTATTATTATTATTATTATTATTATTATTATTATTATTATTATTACAGCGACGCAACCGGCAGTTTAATCAAGAAATAAGTTTCAGTAGAATAATTACGACTTTTATAAATGCATAAATTTTAGCAAATGTTTCATGAAAATGAAATATGACAAGGGTCAGCTAGGTGGGGAGGCCTACCAAATGGCTTAAGCACTCACAAGCCCCACCCAAATGAAATATGACAATAAAAAGTGATTTAATGTAGTGGCTAAAATGATTTATATGTTTCACCTTACTTATTTATATCATGTTTATTATATTATCATCTTTGCCTTCAAATTTAACAATTGTAAATTTTAAACAATTAAATAATAAATCATATTTTTTATGACTCGTTTTGCATTACGTAATATTCAAATTTTGTGATTTTTTTCTTTTGTTTATGCAAAGCAACATTAATTTACTACTGAAAAGTCAAAACACAATCTATTATAATTAATTACTACAATATGTATTTAAATAAACGACTGTTTATAGATAAAGATATTATTATAGGTCATTATGTAAAGAAAATATGGACAAAGAGTGACGATTTCAGTCTATGAGTTACACACAACGATGTGGGATGATTAAATACACAGGTATTACCTGGAGTATGCATCGGGTTATTTATCCGATCCTTGGGTAAATACCCAAAAATTGGGTATTTTCATAGTCCATTGTAAACAAAACACAATCCTGTAAAATATTTTTAATGACAGGGCAATATGTCACACATTGGAACATCCCTTCTAAATGTATTTATTTCACGTGTTTTAATTTCATATTTGTACTCATTAATAGCGGTATTGTAAAGAATATTTTCAACCATAAATCCTGTGGTCAAATCAAAATTTATTCATTATGTTGTGTTTAACAGCCAAAAGTATTTTTTTTTAATTTTAGATATTTTGTTAATAATGCTAAGAATTGGAGATGAGAAATTGTTGACGTGTAAGGCACTCATTTATTGCTAATTTTATTCGAAATATGCCTTTTTATGTAAAATAAGATGTTATAGAATATCTTCTTATTTCATGTGTACATGGTACACAGTTGGTCATCCCAAAATGTATTACAGTACACAACTCTTTTATACCGATTTAATAGCGAAATTTTCACTAGAAAGACTAACAGGTCATCATTTCCTTTTTAAAATTTAAATTTATCAATATGTTCTAGTATTTTTTTTTTTTTTTTTTTTTTTTTTTTTTTAGATTTAAAAATGTAAAATAGTTAAATTATTTCTGCGCAATTTTAATAGTTTTAAGAATGTGACAACCATTTTATATTACACTGAGAAATTTTTAAAGTTATATATATATATATATATATATATATATATATAATGTTATAAAACTATTAACATGTTAATTACTTTTTATTTAAATATAAATATGCAAAATTTTGTTCAATATATCTAAGAGGGCATGAGGGGACATTGTCCACAAAATTCTTTTATTCATATAAAATGAATCTATTGTGTTCTGAACTATTTTAAACCAAGTGCAGAAGTTATTGAATACCTTCAATCAAATTATCCCCTTCCCCCCCCCCCAATCTATTCAATGCATTATAAATTTAGCAACTTAGAAAATGTATTGTAATAACTACTGACCATATCTTCATTGTAAAGAAATTGATGACAATGCAGGTAAAAAATCGAATTTTAAAAGTTTTAGATATAGGAAACCAAAATTACAGTTAACTCCTCTAAGTAGTTTTGAGTTATGTTTAAAAAACTAACCATTTTCAGTCTTGTTTGCAACCGTTACACATGGATTTAACATTAGGAATTCTAAACTTCAAACCTGCCTAAATCCAAAACTACTTTGCTGAATTACCGTATATACTCGCGTATAAGTCGAAGAATTTCTGACTATTTTCGGTAAGCTAATTTGGGGAGTCGACTTATACGCGGGTCAGTTAAAAAAGAAAAACAATAAACTTCGAATACTGCAAAATTATGGCTTTTTATGTATATGAATAAAAAAAAAATACATAAAATATACAAATAATAATAATTTATCATTTAAAAAAAATTCAATGATTTTTTTTTTGTTTACTTACTACCTTTTCACATTGGCAAGTGAAATCTTTGGTTTGATTTTGTGCAAAATTGAAGTAAAAAGTTAGGGGGTCGACTTATACGCGGGTTTTTGATTTTTTCCAGAATTTGCATTCGAAAGTTAGGGGGTCGACTTATTCACGAGTCGACTTATACGCGAGTATATACGGTACTTCCCTTTTGATTTCTAATGTAAATATTACCGAAAAAAAGATATGCTGACAAAATTATGTGTTCGAATTGAAAATTTCGGAGTTTAGTCCAATTTCACCACTAAGACGACTCCAAAACTTATTTTTAAGATATAATTTCCAGATAATGGCTATTTTCCTTTATTTCTGGACGATTTGATGATTAAAATGTATAAGGTGTTTATCTCACTCACTCACTCTCTCCCTCTTTTTTTTTTTTTCTTTTTTGCCGGCTGTACATTTTAGAGGCAAGAACTTTGAAATGGATGAATAAAGTATCGTATTTTATGGAAGAAACGCCGCGGCGTTTACGAGTTTAAAAGTTAATTTTTTTTCCAAGTGCGGCGTTTACGATTTTTTTTTAAATACCAACTGAGTTTCCTTAATTTAAAAATTCATAAAAATATTTAAAATAGGATTTAAATATTTTAAATAAAACTTCAGACATCTTAAGATATTAAAAACGAGGCATCCTGCACTGCTCAGAAAACTTTGATTAAAGTTAGGTCAATGTTACGCTGTCGACAAAAGTAGAGCTCCGATGGATGCGGCGTTTACAACGGGTGCGGCGATTACGAAATTTTTAAGCTTATTCAGGCCAATTTGAGGAGTGCGGCGTTTCTTCCATAAAATACTGTAATTCTTCAATTATTTCTCTATTTAATCAAAGGATATAATATTAAATATACTAGATACAACATACATGCAGCAATACATATGATATATACATGATTCACAAAGACAAAATATCAAAGTATATTATTAATACCTGTATACAAATGAGGGAGAAAATATCATCAAATGAATATTAGTATTTTGCATGTTAAGTACAACCCTCCCCCCCCCCCCCTCAACCTTGTTCCCACTAAAAATATTCATAACAATATTAACTGAAAGGAAAATAATAATAGTTTTGCGCTGCATATTTAAATTTTCAAATAATATTCATTTTTCAAATTATGTGATTGTAAATTCAAATTAAAAAGATGCAGAATGCTTGTCAAAAAATTATCATTATTATTATATGTTTTCCCCCGAAGCTTATTGTTACACCTTTCCTTGATAATATAAAAATTTTGTTATTAGAACAAAAAACTATAATTTCTGTATTAATTCTGTATTTTCATAGTTACATCCGAATGTAAATATTACCCGAACCGTCCTTTTTCTTACAGATCATTTAAATAAAGCAAATCTTTTATGTAGATTAAAACTTAGCATTAAAAGTTATTTAAAAAACATTAATTACTCAAGATATACCATAGTAGAGTTTTCTCATCCATTAGAAAATTTCATAGATATCTTCCACATATTTTATCAAATTCTTTTCTTTTCTTTTTTTAATTTTGATCATCTTTCAATAAAATTTACACTATTAACAAATATCCAAAATTGCTAAGCTCAATACGAATAATTAATTTTCAGTTCACTCTGGCATTGTCATCTATTCAATTAAAAGATACAATATTCAGTATAGATCAATATACATGCTGCATAATATATACCTGCAAAAATTTAGCGCAAAATACAAAATTTCAGGAAAAATACATGGGTGATTAAAAAAAGATATCATCTCAGAATTTCATGGCCTTATTTACACATAACAAATTTTTTTTTAATTTTCTCGTAGAAGTTTTTCCCGAAAGATTGCATGAAAAGCAAAACTGATTTATTCGTATGGAGAATAATATATAACGAAATCCATTTATTTATCTTTTTATATTTATTCATTCTCTATTTTTTTAGAATTTCATTTATTGTTAAAACCATGCTTTGGAACAAAATTTGTCTAGAATATCACAATTGAAATATACTTGGATACATTTAATGACTGCATAATGTTTATTAATGTAAAGCCACGATGCTTGACATTGATATTTAAATACTGATTTAAATTCTACAGTAAATTTCCTGCCAAAGAATTTTAGACATTATTTCTCTAGCATACTTCTGCATGAGAAAAAAACTTGAAAAAAATTCTGTGGCTGCATCTGAAGTGATTTTCTATATAATTTTAGAAGAGGGATGGTAAAAAATCTAAAACCTAGGGACAGAGTTTAAAAAATAATAACAACCCTAAAAATGCGTGCAGGCTAATTTTTAGCTACTTATTTATATAAAACAATAGTTCCATTTTCAGAAAAAATTTACATCGAATTATTTTATTGAAACAATTTTATCCAGACAGCTCCAAACTTAAAAATCAGTTTCAGGGACACGGGACGGAATAGGAGTCTTCCAGGTGTTTGGACCTCCAACTTAGTCCGAAACTTATTTATCTCGTTAATATTGCTGTGCAATAATGCAATGGGGTGTTCCCAAGTATATGAAATAAAAAAAACCCACAAAAAAGCGTATTAATATAAAAAATATTATTTAGGGACTTGAAAGTCAAAAGATTGTGAGAATGCCCCATATATAATGCTCTTCACAATGCTCTGCATAAAATACCAGGAATGATCTACTATATTATAATAAATAGATATTACGAGTTTAGTTAAACTAAATAATTTATAGTAATATTGCCACATACAAACTGCAAAAGTATTATTCAAAATACTTCACAAATTCATAAACAAATTTTGCAGTAAAGAATTTGTTTGTAAAGGGCTGTACATATATAACGTTATCAAATTTAGGGGAATTGTGGACCCCTTGCCCCCTTTACAATATTCCCCAATTACAATTACAATATATATAATATATTATATATACGTTATCCCTCGAACCCTCTCCCCCCAATGATATCGTTATCAATGTCTAAAAATTCTTTTTATTTTTACAATTTTTTCTTTCTTTTTCTTTTCATACGTTTGCAGCGATATTATACATTTATTATTCACATATTTTACTTACTTGAATGAAGAAAAGCTAATAAAATACTATTAAACATGAAATAGCTTTATACCAAAAAACATTTTAAGGAAATATTAGATAAAAGTGTTTAATAATAGCTTTTTGCTACATAATGCATTCCCCTGCACTTGCCCTTGTATGGGAAAAGAGTAAGCAGAAGTAAGTTCTTATCAACAAAACAAGTGGCCAATATTCTTCCCCATTTTTTTACGAGTTAAAAAAAAAGTAGCCGAACGCAGCCGAAGGCACTGGGTCCTCCAGCTTGATGATCGTTTGTAAAGATTTTCGTTTTAAAGTATAAAATCCTTCAACACTGATTTTGGCATATTTGAAATAATTATCACGGCCCAAGGCAACAACTGGCGGGTCAGCGAATACATAATAATTAATACATAATAATTTATTTATATAAATCACACACATTATATATATATATATATATATATATATATATATATTAAATTAAAAAATAAATATCAGAGCATACTTTTAATACGTAAAAAAAAAAAAAAAAAAAAAAAAAAAAAAAAAAAAAAAATAATTAAATAATAAGAAAGAAAAATCATGCACCAAGCATAGATTATAAAACACTTTCCAACACTTCCGAAATACTTTATCAAGACTTCGCCGTTTAATAATGTAAATAAGATACCCAAGAAAACATTTTAGAAATAGCGCATTTGAAAATCGGATATCAGTAATTACCGTCCACAGTCGGAAAGGTTACTTTAATTCGTCTCTGCAGCTCTTTATCGTAATATATAAAGTTGAAATTTAATTCAGGCAAAAACACTCTTAAAACTCTTAACTCCTCATTTTTATTTATTTATTTTTCTACTCTCCCACTACCTCCCACACTCTGAGTTTGAAATACTATATTATTTTGAAATAAATAATTGTAAATAGTCTTCTAAAAATCTACTGCCACATGCCGAAATCCCTCGCCAGTTGAATGTGTAAATACTGTATTTAAGAAATTGCTACCCTATACTAACCCTTTCTGGACGGGCGATGCATATATGCATCGTCAAAAGGTTCATGTAGAATCTGTTTTTTGCATCATTAATAAATAAATGAATTTTTGTCTTTTTTAATTACAGTATTGCTTGATATTTTACAAGTAAAGGGAACTATTTAAAAAAAGTGGTGCCATCCAAATAAAATTTGTGCAAGGGATGCCGTCTCAAAAGGGTTAAAAAAAGGCCTATTATAATTCAATAGTTTATAGGTCTTTAAATATATACACTGAAACCCCGATTTAACGTAACCCGTATTTAGCGATTTCCTGCATATAGCGTCATTTTTCATTAGTCCCAATTAATTTCCTAGACTTGTAACGTTAAAAAATCCCAGATTTAATGCTATCATTTTGAAATATTTCCCACATTTAACGTTTTTGATGCAGGAAAAACTGAATGATTTTTTTCTAAAATAGGCAGAAATTGTAATGGAGAATAAAAAAACTTTATTATTATGTGTAAAATTCGGAATCTCCCCTCTCTTTGTCCTTTCTTGCCCACTGAGAGTACAATATCCGAAATTCCACCTCTGTTTCATCCTCACTCTTTTACAGTGGCCGAGAGGTTCTGTTCTGGACGGTAGGTAAGCTGGTAGACGAGAGGTGCTGGGTTCGAACCCAATCGCGCCCGAAGGCGGAATCGTTCGGAGTTTTCGTGGTTTTCTTCGAACCTTGGATTTCCAAGCGTTAATACGGGTTGGGTTCCCTTATAAAGACCCCCACGAAGGGCACCCCCCCCCCCCTTAGAGCCAATATCCCTCGTGTTGATAATTGGCCGTCATAAACACAACCAACCAACCAACTGCACTCTTTCACCTATTTGGATTATACTTTCTGCAATAGAATGGAGCTGAGAGCATTCGTTAGAGAATTTTCGTTAGCTTTAGCTTTAGACGATAACATATGGCTAAAAAAGGAAGCCATTTTCCTTGCTGTAAAAAAGGAATCCATCAGTAAATCTGAAAATTACAATGTCCGTAAAACTGATTTTGCTAGTTTAAACAGAATTCAATGTTTTACTTAGCAAACAACTTTAAACTAAGTAGATTTATTGCATCAAATTTGAAAAAGATGAGAAAAGTGGCTTAAAAAAGAAAAAATAATAATAATAAGTAAAGAAATAAAAGGTATGTTACCTAACTTAGACCTTATTTTATGTTCAGTGTTTTGTTTTCGTTCTTCCCCGATTTAACGTTTTCCCGCATATACCGTCTTTTCATTATAGTCTCTTGAATAACGTTAAATCGGGGTTTCACTGTATATATGTTTTTTTGTTTTGATTCTTGAATCTCCTTGAATTATATTTAAAGAAACGAATACTAACCCTAAATGAATACTTTGACATAGGTGAAAAACTTTATTAATTCCACCTTTTAAAGAAATATTTTGTGAAAAAAAACATAAACGGTTTAAATTAAAATTATTACTCTAAAAATAAGAGTAATGAGAATTAAGATTTTTTTTTTTAATTGTTAAATGCAATTTGATGCACTTTTCCGTTATAATGACTTAGCTACATAGCTAATATAAATAATCTAAAATTGATTATAAGAACTTAAAACGGGAACAATTATGAAAAACTATAATAGAACTTATTGGAAAATTATTGAAATGAACTACAGAAAGATTTAAAATAATCAATTTAAAAGCATGGAAAGAAATTTTGGTTATAAAATTACGATTCCTGAAAATTAAATGCACTTCTAAGCAGGGCCCGACCTCTGAAGCTATGGGAAGCACAGCTTCATTTCGGTACCCCCTTTCATCCAAGAAGGGTTTTGAAATTGAAACTCACCAATGCTATAAATATTACTCCAAAGAGTGGCTTATTCGAGTTCACATATAGCCATAAAAGGTTTTAATTAAAATTAAACACATATAGCTAATAAAACAACATTTTTTATGTTCTCTTATATATACTATGAACAGGAAAATTGGACGCAATCAAGAAAAATATGGAAAAATGATTTTGCATAGTATTGACATAAAAATGTTGAATTCAGCATGTATGCTCAATATAAAATATCAATATTTTGAAATACTTCTTTCAATTTTAGCAGTAGTTTAAGTTACTAATATTTTATGTTGGGCATACAAATCAAATTCAATATTGTTCAAATTCAATATGTAAAATAAACATACATCTAAAATAATGGATAAACTGAAGAATTGTGATCATGTGGTTTAAACTACTGGTGTATTATGTATATGAAAAATTAATGTGTTATGAAAGATATTTTCATGAAACACTTATAAATACACACATACACACACAAACACACACATATATACAATTTTTGAATGGAATTAATTTACTATAACATTTGGGGGCCCCTGTTTTCTCAGTTTCGAGTCCTGTTTTTTCAATTTTGAGTCCCTTCAAAATTTTCTGAGGGAAGCAGGAGCTAAACGTGCCTGTTCGATAATCAAGGCCTGCTAAATTGACTTTGAAAACTTCTATATCCCTTACCTATTTCTACCCCCTCTAACTATACCCCCGACCCAACTTTTATTACACCGGAGTGCGAGCAAACGCTACGGGGTGTCCCTCCCCATGGAGTGATGGATTGTACCGAGGGGGTAGGCAATAGACTGATTAGAATATACATATATTCATTTTGTTTTAATTATAGCTCCCTCCCTAATTAATTGAAATGAAATATTTTTATATCAATGGATAAATTAGAAACTGAACATTTTTTCGCATTTTTTAAAATTTCCAAACGACCCAACAGAACTGCCAGAATTTACAGTTTAATGAGAGGTAGAAATTATTTTGGTCATGCTCCGAGTATTTCACTTAAAATCAAATATTTAAAATTATTTTTATTATAAAATGAAAACTAGGATGAAAAGTGGCAAGTTTTAAGAATTGCATACAGAAAACAAAATTCAAAAATCTTAATTTTTTCATGAGATATCCTTAGAAAAGTGAGACAAAATATTCCCATACGTTTACATGGAGAACGGAAAACGGGATTGTAAGTGATCAGCACCCTTAATAGGAAAATGCCAAATCGCAGGAATTACTTTTCAATCAATATGGCAAAAGTTATAAAAGTAGTATCTGGTATATTATAAGTGTTTTATAACAATGTGTTGCTTAAAATTTTACAATTTCTGTGTTGTTATAATTTCTGACTATAAAGGAACTCATGTAAACATCAGGCTGATATCTGGCTTACTAATATTTTTAAAGCTTTTATCGTAGTATTCTATATCATGTTTTGTAGATTACCAGCAAAAGAAGATAGCAAGATAACATAACGTCCAGTCTTCAAATATTCTTTAATTTTTTATATGAAGCATTTATAAAGTCTACTCTTAATTTTGCCTGTTTTCTGCGATTGCATTTTAGTCTAGCACCTTCAATTCGAAAATAATGATCAAGAATTAATCGCTGACTTATAGAATTGCTTATTGGTTTACAATTTATTTTAGGACAACAACCTCACATCATAAATCGGTACTTTTCTGCTTAAATTTAACTTAAGTGCTACATACTTGAAGTTCGTATTACATTTTTTTTGTTATACACAAGTTTTTTACATGCTTCAAAAAACTGATAATGTGGCTATAGACGAGGCATGTCAAACAAGCATGTCGTTAATCATCTATCGAGGGCCGGATTAAGCGTTATCTACAAAACCACGGGCCACATTACAAAAAAGAAAGAAACACACAGAGAGAGAGAGAGAGAGAGAGAGAGAGAGAGAGAGAGAGAAATTTCAAAATTTTTATAATTCATAGTTTATTTTACATTATTTTTCGATAGACACATGCCAGTACCTCTTATTAACCAAATCTACAAAATTTTGTCGAATTTGATAAGCTGCAGTTATTGTAAAAATTGATTGTACATGCTACTGTGTTAATCTTGCTCTTTCTACACATTTATTATTTTGTAAAACTAAAACTAGTAAAGAAGTCTACGAAAGTGCACTACCAAAGATAGCTTAAATGCGTGTAATTGCACATTATACTTTAGGAAGTCGGTTGACTGATAAATAATTACAGAAATTTGGAATTCCCACATCCATATAATTTTGTTCCAATATGGAATCGCACTGAATTTTGATGAAGTGGACTAATAAATTCTAAAGAATATTTCGACGCCAACCATTGAGATAAGGTAAATAGAATACACTGATTTAATGTTTTTTTTTTATTAAAAATCTTCTTTGAATTTATTTTTCAATACGTTTTTCAAATTTTAAAATATTCTGAAAATTTCGACTTCGATGATTTTTGTAAAAAGGCGTGGAAAAATTTTAAATGAAATAAAGTTTCTTCTTGCAAAATGTTTTACCAAAGTAATAAATTCTATTTGTAAACATCATAAGTATCAAGTATCATGATAACGTTATAATATTTCTTTTGAATTTAAAGTTTACTAATGTTATTTGCAATATTAAATGAAAACTGTTCTTTGATGTTTTTTTAATAATCCGCATTCATAATTTTTTGGTTTAAAAAATGGCAATGTGGTGTAACAGTTTGAAGAAATAGTTAAAACTTTATGAGGGGGAATCCATGAAATTTCTGTGCAATAAGATAACTAATGTTTATCTTCATTATACATGTCTCCAAAATATTTACTTGATTGTCAATGATTAAGCCTGAACGGTTGTTCTCTAACCTACTAACAATCATTTGCGTTAAATAGTTATATTTGTAAAATTTACAAATTAAAATTTTTATAGGAGAACTTGGTCCTATAAATTACATTTAGAAAAGCATTCTTCTTGCTCTAACAAGTAACACAAAAAAATATTTTTGTGTGACAAAAACTTATCAAGTTTCGGTACTTTGAATTATATTCATTAACAGTATGCTTCATTGTTCAGAGCCAGAAAACGTAGAAAATTCATAAAATTCAAAGTATCATAACTCAGTGGGTTTTTATCGTATAATAAATTTTTCATTTACTTATTGGAGCCCGGATAATGTTTTTCTAAATATAAGTTATAAGACTTGAGAACTGCATAAAAGTTTTAATTTATAATTTAAAAAAAAATAATTAATATTTTGATGCAAATAGATTTTATTATAACTGAGAGCAACAAATGCAATAGTTTTGTATTTGGAAGCGTACGCATAAAACAAACGGTTTTAGAATTAACTATTGGTCAGTAATAATAGGGGACGCTCTGCATTTTAGTCAACTGTTTTATTATTAAACATGCGCAAATTTATGATAATACTTATCGTATTTGTTGTGTTTCATTTGAAAATTTTTCTGTCACGGTTTCCGAACATAAAAAGGATTGCATTTTTAATGAAAGTGTTCACATTAAATGAATGTGTAATTTCATATGGATTTGTGGAAGCATGATACAAAGGGTGTGGCCTTTACACTTCAGGAAAAATGTCAAGAACGAAAAAGATTGTGATGGAAAGGGTACTCGTGTTTAGAAATGGAACTGGTGTTTAGAAATTATTTAAAATGCTGCTTACTAATGACATTAAAGATTTATTTTGAGCATATTCATTCCAAACTGATAATAACACAGTGCTAATGTCATTAAGGGCAGTTGGAAGGCAAATTCGTGAAAAAAAAAAATAAATATATATATATATTTATTATTGAATATTTTGAATCCTTTATTTTCCCCTTTCGAATAGTGTATTACTTTTGTTTCTATGACAACGAGAAGTTCAATTTTTTTAAATAATTCAGTTTGTTTACATCATACTTAAAATGTTGTTTTTTGAAGTTCGATGTATCGTTTTACAGAAACTACTACATATCATTATCTATAATCCCACTTGAATGATTTACACATATCCCAGATCAATCTGAAGTGAATTTTTGTTAGCAGTTTATATACAAAATTTTTATTAAAAAATCTTTCGTTTGAAAAATGCAAGTTTTTTGTTATTTAAAAATGATTTTTATTCCAGATTAAAAAAAATAACTAAAGAATATATATTTGTAAATTTGACTTCACTTTATTAGGAGTTATTCATATTATGTATCTAAAAAAATTCAAGTGGATATAGTTCGTAGTTTCTGACAAAAGGTACATTAATTTAACATGGTAAGTTCCCCTTAATCGATTCTCTATTTATATTATGCAATGTTAACAAACTTTAAGTTTATCTTTCATTCTTCTCTAAGTTTTTACGAACTTTAAGTATCGCAAATAAAAGGTTTACTGTTACATCATAGTAGCTGTTGGCTATGTTGTCTTATAAATTTAACCAGTAATTTCTAGCGTTCAAACTCGGGAAGTTTATGATTATTTCAATATGTCATTATTAGGTTGATTAAAAACAAATTACTATATATAATGAAGAGATACTTAAAATTTCTTGGTTATTGGTAACAAATATAAATATATTCATTTAGATTAATGATAATCATTGATATATACTTATATAGTGTGTCCCAAAAGTTTATAGACAACCATTTTTTTGGATTTAAGAGCTAACAAAACGAATAAAAAAGACGAAATAAATTATGAAAATATATAATGCTGAAAAAAAAAATAAAATACTCGAGTAACTTTTATCAGTCATAGATTTAATATAAAAAATTAAAAACAAAAAAATGCTGCCCCAAAAATATATAGACAATCGATGTTAAAAGCTGTTTTAAGTACTGATGTCGAAAAATTTGCATATTCCAAGGTCCAGGTTGTGACGCAATAGTTTCTTGAGATAAAATCTAATCTGTTTTATCGTTTCCGACTTATTGCAAAGAATCCTTGCAATGTGTAGTTTTCCAAAAGGGAAATTTTGGAAATCTATCGTTTAAAGGCTCGTAGATGGAAAGTTGTGGGCATTTCAAGAAAAACTAGATGCAGCATGTTTGGTATTTACCGAATTCTGTCAAAGGGTGACAATCTGAAGCAAAATCCCGTTCTAGACGACCAAAGAAAAGAACGAAATGATAAGACAGATTAATTTTGAGATTAATTTCAACCCAGAACATGTGTGTTCGGTTAATTTCTATAGAAGTAAACGTTTCAGTACCAATATCCACGATCAATCGACGGCTGCAAGGAAGCACATTTCTTGATTTCAGCAAAATGCGTCATCCGCCAAAGTTTACAAAACGGAATAAAGACACTCGTGTTCAGTGGACCCGAAATCAGAGGAATTGGTCAAATGAATGGTTGAGTGGCCTTCTCAGTGATGAAAAGAAATCCAATTTAGATGGCCCCGATGGTTCGGCATATTAATGGCACGAAATTCGCAAGGATTCGCGAACTTTTTTTAGTAGACAACAAGGAGGGGGGTTCGTTCATGGTGTGGGCAGCATTTTCTTATAATTAAACAACCCATATTTTTTTTAGAAAGGTCGTCAAAGTTGCTAGGGGGGGGGGGGCAAATGGATGTACCGGCAAGACCATTGCTCCATTCTCGTGTCCAACTCTACAATGCAGTGGTTTAGACAAAACCAAGTAACTGTTATGTACTGACCAGCCCTTAGTCTTGACATGAACTCAATAGAGAACCTCTGGGGAAGATTAGCTAGAGACGTATATGCTAAAAGGCGTAAATTTGAAACGGTTCAAGATATAAAGCTGCAATTTGAACGAAGTTGATTTTCTTTAAAGTCGAAACTTTTTCAAACTCTTGTTTTGAGTATGCCTGATCGAGTTTTTGAAGTGATTAGAACAAAAGGCTTAAACATTTGAACGTTAAAGGAAAAAAATGAGTTGTCTATAAACTTTTGGGACAGTCAAATTTAAGTTTTAATTTTTCTCACAATGTCGATGGTCGTGTAATATTATTTGTGTATAATTTTATTATTGTCTTGCTATTATTTATAATTATAAATTGTTTTAAAAATTTTTCTCTTGTTTTTGAATTGGAAAGTAAAAAAAAAAAAAAAAAAAAAAAAAAAAAAAAAAAAAAAAAAAAAACCGTTGTCTATAAATTTTTGTGATGCACTGTATATTTGTTTTAATACGTATTTCGTACTTCTTGGATAATCAATTGAATTTTGTGTAAACTGGTTAGCGCTTATATACTACATATTTTAATATTTACTTTTCTGCCGACTTTTCTTGATTATGTAAACGTTTTACATTTGAAATCTATCTATATTATAAAGGACAAACGTGTTCGGGCTTAGCACTGAAGTCATTTTGACGGTGGCAACAGCAGATGATTAAATTTAACTTTTATTGCAATTTCTTAAACTTCTAAATATCGCCTAATTTCAATTTTTACATCGCCGAATAGGGAAAAAAATGTACTTTCAAATGCAATTTATTTGAACACTGTATCGCAATTTGTTTGAAAACTGTATGGCAATTTGTTTGGAAACTATATCGCAATTTACACAATTTTTATAGTTTTTAAAATAATTTTTAAGCATGAATTTTTTTCAAAACTATCTCTATCGCGTGCAGACAATTAGGACAGATAAATACGTTTACACTTTCATCCCCGAATTATCTCGGGGTAACGAAGTGGTTAAGTCCGAGCTGGAGGGCAATACAAAACTTTCGCTTTTAATACATTTCAAGACTTTATTTAAACTAATTACTATTTTTCATGAAAATATGATTTTTGGTTTTGTTAGTGCGTATTAAAAAGTATTAAATGTAAAAAATCTAATATCGTTATCAATTAAATAAATGCTTTTCATCTACATTCTGTAACCCTGGAAGCCCGGGTATATCCTCTTGTTAAATTAAAATCAACTTGTCTATTTGTATTTCTCTATTACTTCCCCTGGACTGTCGAATGTTGGGCGGTGAAATTAAAACCAGTTATCCGCATGGATCAAGCATGTCATATAATGTCTCAGAATATTAAATATTGGATTAGTTTCGATATATTGATCTTTTTTGACATTTTTAATGACATTTGTGTAATGATGGCACTAAATTACTCCATTTTGGTGAATAAAAGAGAGAAAAGTGGAAACGATGGGGATTATTAGATATTTTATGTTTCATTTTTCTAATTAAAATTTAAATGTGGAATTATTTTTTATTTGAATAGATGCTAAAACGATACAGTGATTAAATTATGTTTTTCAAGAAAATTTGAAAGAATAAAATCATACCTTCACATATTCAAGCTTCCTTCATCGTTTTCTTCTAATAACAAAAAATCGTCTGTCGACCAATTGACAACTAGAAAATCAATCCATCGTACCTCCTTTTAGTTAACATTCAACCAAGACGTTTAAACACAAACAAATTTAAGTTCCTTGCGTTTAGCTGGAAAACTATAGCACCTATTCAGAAGTATTGAATTTTCGAAGAAACGAAGCTTTTCAATTAATTATTTCCTAAAGATTGTAGCTAAAGATTGTTACAAAGGCGCAAAAAGTGGAATGATTAAGCGAAAATAAAGGCATTTTATTAAGCAATTATTTTAATTCATAAATCTGAAACATTTTTTAATAAGTTCGTCAAGATGACGTTATTTTTTTATCAAGATCGTTAAAATTACGTCAGTTGTACAATACCAGCTTCAAAATTATAAGCTACTATCTAAATATTGACAGTTCGGAATGTTTTGACAAATCAAGCCATTGAAAACGTACACTATTATTGAGAAAAAGTTTAATCTGCGATGTAATTATGATTTATATTTGATACTTAGTATTTAATCAAATTAATATAATAAATCTTTTCTAAATGTGTGTTAACAAAAAGGAAGATCTGTGTGTGCCTGCCAAGCTGTCTGTTTGTCTGCGATGACCAGGAAAATCTAACGCTCGTATAGGTCTGAAAAATTGAATAAGGATAGTCTAAGGCATGTTCTGATGCACCTGCGGCTCAGAATTTTCATTTTTTAAATAATTAGCCGAAATATTGAAAACCAGAACGAAAGTTACTCAAAAAAGCTTTCTTTTCCGAGAGCGCTCACGCGACCCTAATCATTTCATAAAAATTAACCTTATCATAAAAATGAATCATTTCAATCAAAAATTGTCCACCGAGATAAAAAGTACTTTTTTGTGCGACGCAGTTTTGAATGCGTTCATATTGTTCTTGTGCAAACACATGTGCGCAAATATTGGATCCTTTACTTTCTGCCTTTGAGTTTTAAAAAGTGTGAAAGGACTCGGCGGAATCGGAGTGTCATTTGTATTTTGCAAATTTATGATAATTAGGTAAATGTTGTTGTGGGGGAGGCATACATTTCGAGGATTTCGCTGAAGAAATCGGAGTTTGAAACCCCGATTAAGCTGCCTGCATTTGCCAATCGAGATCTCTGTATCCCGTTCAGCCTCGCTATTAAAGGATTTGAATTATAAGTACTTATTCACGGCTGTGTTTGAGCCAACTTGTGACGAGTAATATTGTTATGAAAATTAGTTTGTGATAAAAAAAAAATTCTTTTGAGTCTCACTGATTTTCAGTTAGTTAGTGAAAATTTGTAATGGGATTTTTATACAAGTACTCTTGTTTAGTGATTTGCGTTGCCCATTCTTTACAAATTTTAGGATTTCTTTGACTATGCTTGACATTGAGTTCAAGTTGAAAAGTGGAATAGTTCTTGTCCCCGTTTAGTTGATTCTGTGTCACGACACACAAAATTAATTATCCCTATCCAGTTGCTTCAGCATGCTTTTTTTAAATTTCTAAATAAATATTTGTTGTTGTCAAAACATAAATTGTCGTTATAAATGTCTTGCAAAACGACAGCTCGCTTAATGGAAACGTTAAAAAACTAGCGATGTTTCGTTGAAAAATTTTTTAAAACACCATCTATGAATTGATGAAATATTTGAAAAAAGTTTTAACTAAGGATGAGGAAGGGATTTAGCTAAATGAGGCATCCATTAGCAAATGCCCAGTTATTGATGGAATAGCATAATTAGTATCTTCTTTTAGTGATTCAGATGAGGACTGATTTTGATCTAATATATCATTTGATATAACATTATAATATTAAAAATAAAACACATTTTTTCAAGTTCTTTTATATAATTGATTTTATTCATTATAGTGACAAGGGAATCCTGGATTACAGAGTATAATTGAAAACCATTTATTTAATTGAAAAATAATAGAATTGATATTGAATTTTTTAAAAATTTAATATATATTTCTTAAATTGCTCCTAACAAAAGAAAAAGGCTTTTGCGTGAAAATATACAATATTTATCGAAACAAAATTTGAATTTAATTAAATCCGTTACTTTCGTATTAGAGACGCTTGACAAAAGTTAATAACCGAAGAAATCGCCAAAAGATTTCGCTACTTACAGAAAACTTTCTAATTCTGATAATTTCAGTCGTTCAAGTGCGTTGTTCGACTAAATGTCTGTTATGTTTTTGTTTTATTTATTTGTCGACGCAGTTTTAACTTCGTTATGGAAGATCAACCAAAAACATAGTGTAAAGAAATTATTTTAAGTGTAAGCTGGTTAATGTTTTTTAATCGTGATGCATCAAATAGAGGTATATTTGGAAAAAAAAAACATGCTTTAATTTTTTTTTTTTTTTTTAAGCTACACGAAATGAATCGGGAAGCAGGCTTAAAACAAATTGCATTTGAAAGAACATTTATTTCTATTCGATGGTGAAAAAATTGACATTGTACGATGTTTAGAAGAAAACAAATGCAATAAAAGCGAAACTTATTGATCGGGTGTTGCCGAAGTTAGTATGACGCCAGATTTACTTAGAGACATGTTTTCAACACATTCCAACAAAGTTGAAAAGTGTTTATGAATTCGGGTTGTCTGTCCGTCTTTCTGTCCACTCTCTAACTCGCGTAAATATACTCGGATTTTCATGCAATTGATATATGCTATTGATGTTTATCATGATATATTGGGTATTGAATAGGAGGTGTGTAGCATTAATAGTTCATTTACAGGGGCACTCAAAAGAATTCTGTTATATTATAGTCAATAGGGAAAAATCGTTTGCAGAGTATTTTAATGACATTACGTTGTTTCATTTGTATTGAAAATGATATAATTTACTGAATTTCAGTACAAGATTATTACTGTCGAATACGGCATTCATAGCATTTGTCTCTCATTTACAGGGACACACAAAAGGAATCGGTTACGGTAGTGTCTTTGAGAAATAATTGCTGGAAGTTTTTAAATTGAACAAATTTTTTGCATGTTACTCGTTGTATATAAATTCTATACAACGTATACAAAACTGAATAAAAGAACTCGCATACCATTCTCCTTATTAGCGGAAATTGCTGAAAGGCAATTTTCAACTGAGGTATTTATTTCCAAACTGAAATAAATTTTTGCATGCATGTAGTTAATACAGTCGTGGCCAAAAGTTTAGGACCACCGTTCAGAAACTAGTGTTTTGACAACTGAAACCACTGCTAACGTCATAAATCAAATCGATTGCGTCAGATGACATCATTCCGTCTGGCAGTGGAGTACTGTATTCTCTTTTTGTTTGATCTTTGAGTAATAAGCGTCGCAGACGAAATTGTTGCTTATTTTACAAGTTTTGAAAACCTATGAAAATGGGTCGAAAATCATCAGTTTCTGAAGCTCAGCTTGCACAAATTGTTATTCTTCATAATGAAGGTTTCTGAACAACTAATTGGTGAACTAGTAAGACGTAGTAAGAATGCAGTTCACAATGCGATCAAGAAAATTAAAGAAACAGGGACTTATGTTGAGGCCAAAAGGTGTGGTCGACCTCGTAAAACCACACCATGTCATTAGGAGAGTAGCAGTTCGTCCTCCAATGAGTTCCGCAAGCAAAATACGGTCAGCACTGCTTGCAAAAGGTGCGGATGTCAATCGTAGAATAATAAGTCGAAGTTTGTTCGACGACTTTCATTTAAAATCCCATAAACCTGCGAAAAAACCCAGGTTAACAGCGGCCATGAGAGCTAAACGCTTGGACTTTGCCAAGAAACATGTCAAATGGACAATTCGTCAGTGGCACTTGGTATTTTTTCGGACGAGTCCACAATGCAGCAGTTCTCTACACACACGTACTATGTCCGTAGACCTCCTGGAAAGCGATTTGATGAACCTTACACTTTACAGACTGTTAAACACTCCCCAAGTGTCATGATTTGGGTTGGAATGTAAATGAACGGAACGGCTGCATTGTTCTTCTTACCACCAGGAATCACTATGAATGGAAAAAAAAAATACTTGGATTTGTTGAAGGAAAAGTTAGAATTACACATGACCGTTCATAAATGCACAATTTTTATGCATGATGGTGCACCATGTCATCGCTCTAAAATTTTTACTCAGTTCTTGAAGACAAAGAAAATTCAAATCCTTGACTGACCTGGAAACAGTCCCGATTTGAATCCAATTGAAAACTTATAGGCTCTCTTAAAGCACAAGGTCTCTGAGAAACTGCCAACAAGTGTTAATGAACTCGAAAAAGCAATTAAGGAAGTTTGAGTGAAAGAATTACCAACTCCATACTGCCGAAGTCTGGTAGAGAGCATGCCAAAACGTTTGCATGATGTAATAAAAGCTAACGGCAGACCAACAAAATATTGATTTTTCTGTAAAATTTGTGTTTAATGAATCTAATTTATATGCATAGAAATGTAATATTCATGTAATAAACGGAGTTTATAATTTTACTAACGAGTGAGTATTCAATTTATTGTCTGGATCATAATTTTCAGTGGTGGTCCTAAACTTATGGCCACGATTGTAGATACAAATATACAGTGGTGGCCAAAATTGTGGACATTTTTAGAAATTTTCATGTTTTATAACTTTGTGTGCTTATAGAATATATTAATTTTCACTTAAATACAAATGTTTATATATGAAATTCAAGGAAATTAAATTTAAAATATCTGCATTACAAAAAATCTTACACTTACTTTAATCTAAAATACAAACACAATTAGTCATGAATGCTGAAGTGTATTGTAATAAAAGCTTCCTAGGCAATCACAATGACTGTTTTGAGATACAATCAAATCTCAGTAACTAAATTGTACTAAGTTTGATTTGTAAAAGCGGTATTTTGCTGGAATGAATTTTGCAGAAGGGTGAATACTAGTGCAACTAAATAGAATAATGTTTTTTTTTTTTAAATATTTCTATTTTTTTCTAATTGCGAATAATTTAAAACAATGTCATTAACAACATGAACCGATTGGACACCTACAAAAAGAAGCAGAATTGTTATATTGAGAGAAAATGGTCTCTCTTATGGTAAAATTGCAAGACAGGTTGTGGATCAGTCACTTTATCTGGCGTACGAAAGTTGTGCTTACGTTATGAAGAAACTAAATCAGTGATAAATAAGGCAAGAGCAGGCCAAAAAAAAAAAAACCCCACACAAGTGTGTCTCACGATATAAAGATAAAAAGTGTATGCCTCAAAGATAGAAGAATTTCATCAGATACTGTTAGATGTGAAATGAATGCAATAGGTGTTTCAGTTAGTTCAAGAACAATAAGGAGACGATTAACAGGTTTTGGACTGAAAGATAGAATTCCGAGGAAAAAACCATTTTTAAATCTTCAGAAATGCAAGAAACGAGTTCATTTGGCAAAAGAACACATTAATTGCTCAGAAAATCAGTGGAAGCAAATAATCCCGAGCGATGAAAGTAAAATATAGCTCTATGGTAGTGATGGTCGAAAATATGCGAAACGTACATTAGAGGAAGAGCTGCATTCCATTGAAGCAACTACAAAGAGCCCAACAAATGTCATGATTTACGCCTGTTTATCTGTAGATGGTGTGGGCCGCATTCAAGTGATTGATAGCATTCTGAAGGCAAAAAAAAAAAAAAAAAACATCAAAACTGTCCTGGAACCAAAATTGATACCTTACATCAGGGATCTCTTCCCCAATAAAGCACCATTTATTTTTCAGCAGGATTCAGCTCCATGCCATACGGCAAAAATATCCAAAGAATGGTTTAAAAATAAAATCATACAATTATTACCCTGGCCAGGAAACAGCCCTGATCTGAATCCTATAAAAATAAATTGCGGCGACGTTTGAAAAACCTTGCACAAAAAAAGCGTCTATCTAATAAAACTTATTGAAGCTATAATTTATTCTTGGCATCATGTGATCAAAGCAGATGAACACCAAACACTAGTTCTCTCAATGAAAAGACATTGTGAAGCTGTAATAAGAAACAAGGATTATCCTACTAAGTATTGAACGTGTAAGTGTAACTTTAAAATACAATGAAATCTAAGATAGATCTTACTTTTTGTAAGCGTAACTTTTTTTGTAATGCAGATATTTTAACTATGCTTTTTTTTTATTAAATTCTACATTACATTTCCTTGAATTTGATATATAAACATTTGTATTTAAGGGAAATTTATTATATTCTTCAAGTACACAAATTTATAAAACATGAAAATTTCAAAAAATGTCCACAACTTCGGCCACCTCTGTATATATCATATACAGGGCTGCTCAAAGAATTCGGATAAATTTCCGACTGTAGATTGGAGTTGCTGAAATTGAGATTTCAAATGTGTGATGCGTTTCGAAATGGTTCAATTAGACATCATATTTCAACTCATTAAACGTTGAAGTTGTGTTAATTTTTTTTGAATATGTTGGAAAGTGTTTCTTAATCTATGCTTGACGCATGATTTTTCTTTCTTGTTGCTTTATAAACTAAATATTTTAAAATTTGTGTTAAAACTGGATTTTGTATTTGCCCTCTGAGGGCAATTTGTGTATAAAAATAGCATGTTCGTAACTTTAAAATTTTATAGATACTTCTAATGACAGAATTTCTTATTTTTTTCATTTAAGCAGCGTATTCCCATAGAAAGAAAATATTCAAGTGTTACAAGGGTATTGTCACTTTTACCACTTCAAAATAAATAAAAAATATAAACTATACTCAAATTACGCTCTGTGGGTGATATTTGAGAATAATGTGTACTAACAAAAAATACATGTTTTATATTCCAATTAGTAGTAACTATTTTTACGTTATTCCTCTATAGGTAAATTTAGTTAAGTTAAGAAAGGAAGAGATTTAGAGGTTTATTAATGATAATTGTTTGGTCTTAATCTGAGTTAAGATGAATACACGGATTGCGGCAGAATAGAATGATAATACCTTCGTGACATCTTCTACAGTCTTTTTGAGATCATTATCATCATATCTTGTCATTTTCTTACGTATGTTCGAGGCATATCTGAAACAGAACAACTTGATTAGTTTATATTTTTAGTTCTAGAATTACACAATATAACCAAATTAATCCCAAATTACTCTAAAGTTTACTTTTATATAATATAAACTGTCTTCAACATCAATTTTTTAAGTCAAATTATTATAAACAAGTATAATGTAAACATACCTATGTTTTTGTAATAACCTGCTTTTGAAGTTTGTGCTTCTTCTAAAAAATTTACAAAGAAATACTAGTTAAGCGTTTTTTAGAGAGTAACCCCTGTTATCTAAAATCATTTCACACTACAAGAATACGAAATATGGTATCAACATATGGTATAAATTAAATAATTCTCAAAAAACAATCCTAAGTTTTATAAAATGAAAATGCCATTTATACTCAAACTATTCTTCTATAAAGGCTGTTTTTTTAGAGATATACAAATTTAAAACGAAATAAAACACATAAAAATAATCTTAATGGCCATGATATTGGTAATAAATAATTTTATGCCATTGGTATTTAAAAATGATTCCGGGCATATGGGTGCCGCTGCTGGCGCGAATAAAGCGCAATTTAGAAGTGTAATTTTCGGCCCTTTATCCAGCAGCTGGGGTCGTATATCAGCAATAACGCGGCGAATGTCGATTACCAAGTGATCCCACGTCTGTGGTTTATCGACGTAGACCAGCAACTTCACATATCCTTACAGAAAGTAATCCATTGGTGTTCGATCACATGACCCTGGAGGTCAGTTCGCAGGTCCATTACACGATATTATGTGCTCACCAAATCTCTCCCGCAATAAACAGATGGTGTTTTGTACAATTTACAAGCGTTTTCCTCGAGTAAGTCTATCCATGGTGAAGTGCCGAAACATACTGAGTACAAATCATCTGTCAGCTGTCAAATTGACTGAGACTAGAAACAGTGTTGCCATTTCAAAACAGCACCTCTAAAACACACCCTTTACAAAAAACACTCCGACAGGAGATATTTGTATTTAAAGATTAGAAACTTCACCTTTCTATCTTCCTTATTTTATTATCTGTTGATTTTTCAAATTTTCCTTTTTGTTTTTTTAACAGCAGTTTTTAATATCAACAGTCATATTTTATTTTTAAACTGAAAAATATATGGGAAATTACGGACATAATGTCCATGACCATGTCAATGTACTGGGTACAAATCACTGATTACTTGAGAAATCTGATTTTGCAAATAGCATAGCAAATGATTATAAAAAAAGAAATGGAAAGATGTTTCCCAATTAGTATTTTTCATACTTAATTAGCGTTTAGGGAATTTTATAGAAAAATATGTCAATAATTACATTAGAAAAAAATCCCTGAAGAAATTTCGTTTAAATGGTCAGTTACACTCTTATATTTTTACAGAAGTAGTATTTTAAATAAATAATTGTAACTCTAATTTTTGTGAGTCTGTCTGTGTACACTATGACACTGTGATGAATAACGACAGAGCTACGGCACTGAGCACTGATTTACTCTAAGGTTTACCTGTGAACTCCTCGAAGAGATATTTTTCAAAATACGATTTACATAGCTGCCAACTTTTACGCTTTTTTCCTTCCACTATTTTTAATCGAAAAATTCGCCTTACTTAATCCTACGTTTTCGATGATTAAAGAAGACAAATTTCGCTGTTAAAAAATAGTGGTAAGAAAAAAATCGTAAAACTTGGCAACTATGGATTTAAATTTTTTCAAAACTAAATTTTACGGGATTTTTTACTGGATTTTTGTATTAGGTAATTTCTTTCCGCATCTCTTTTTCTAAATATAGCGTACATCTCCACCGTACAGAATAGATAAAAAAATATGCTGTCAAATAATGTGTACCTCAAAACTAACATAATTGAAGGATTTTTAAAGATCCATTAAAAAAAATTCTTTTTGTTTAAGTAAATATGAAATTTTAAATGATTGTTTTTCATGATATATAAACCCTCATGCATAAAATTTTGTTAGCCATTATTTGTTCCAAAAAGGAATGGAATGTGTGTCACACTCTCCATCAGTGTTGTCATTTTAGCGCTTTTTTTATTTTAAAAATCTACCGCAATTTTCGAATAGCAATCTTTGGTTTATTTAATGATAGACATTACATAAAACATTAATTAAAAAGTCCTTCCGGCCAGTGCCGGGAGGAAGAGGTAGCTTTCATATTCCTTATTTTAAAGAAGCCAACTTATATTATTCAAACACACGAAACTCAATTAATTGGAAACCGAATGTAGGAGATTCAATACTAATTTTTATCAATACTAAATCATTATGAATGAGAATTTCGCGAAATTAGTCAGCTTTATCCAAGCTGCTTTTATTTAAAGTCACTTATATTTGGCTGCCAAATTCGGCAATTTATTAAAGTGCCTGCCATTTTAAGACAACATGGTGGATGAGGCTAACCAGTGAACTTGGTCGAGACCTTAGTAATTGCTGTGCACATGCTCACTCACATCGGAATCGGTTGATTTATACGAATGCTGTCGCAGGGAAAAAATCAGATTTTTCAAAATGTCACCCACGTTAGAAATTGAAACTGCTATATCTGAGCCATTTTTTAAAATAAAGACAAACAAAAAATGCTCCTGAATCCTTATATCAAGGTCAAAGACTTAAGAAAGAAACCTTTTTGAATTTCTAATTTTTTTGCACCTCACTTTAAATATATATATTTTTTAATTTAATGGCCGCCATTTTGAAACAAGATGGTTGATGAAGCTGGCCAGCGGACTTGGTCGAGATATTGATGTATACTATCCACATGCCTTCTTCCATCGAAATAGGCGAATACGTGTGGTATCTCGAGACAAATACAAGATCGTTTCTAAGTGTTAGCCATGATAGAAATTCAAAGTGCTATAATTCAACCACTTTTTAAGATATAAACAAAACAACAAATTTTCAGAAACAAAAACTGCTCCAGAATCTTTGTATCAAGGCCAAACACATAAAAAAATCTTTTTCATTTTCCAATTTTTTTAATATCTCATTTTAAATTTTAAATTACATTTTTTTAATGGCAACCCTTTTGAAACAAGATGGCGAATGAAGCTGGCCAACGAACTCGGTCGAGACATTGGTATGTACTATGTACAGACCAAGTTACATTCAAATCGGTTCATAAATACGCCTGTTATCGCGTGACAAATATCAGGTCGTTTTAAAATGTCAGCCACAATAGAAATTCAAAATGTTATAACTCAGCCATTTTTTTTAGATATAGACGAAACAAAACCTGTTCCGTAATCTTTGTATTAAGGTCAAACACATACGAAAAAACTCTTTTTCATTTTCCAATTTTTTGGTATCTCATTTTAAATTTAATTTTTTTTTAAATTTTTTAAATGGCCGCCATTTTGAAACAAGATGGCGGATAAAGCTGGCCAACGAACTCGGTTGAGTTATTTGTATGTACTATGTACACACCAAGGTGCATCCAAATCGGTTCATAAATACGTCTGTTATCACGTGGCAAAAATCAGGGCGTTTCAAAATGTCAGCCCCACCAGAAATTCAAAATGCTATAACTCAGCCATTTTTTAAGATATAGACGAAACAAAAACTGATCCCGAATCTTTTTATCGAGGTCAAACACATAAGAAAAAAATATTTTTTCAATTTTCAATTTTTTGGTACCACATTTCAAATTTAAATTTTTCTTAAAATTTTAAATGGCCGCCATTTTTAAACAAAATGGCGGATGAAGCTGGCCAACGAACTCGGTCGAGACATTGGTCTGTACTATGTATAAACGAAATTACATCCAAATCGGTTCATAAATACGCCTTTTATCGCGTGACAAAATTCAGGACGTTTCAAAATGTCAGCTTCGCTAGAAATTCAAAAGTCCTTCCGGCCAGTGCCGGGAGGAAGAGGTAGCTTTCATAATCCTTATTTAAAAAAAGCCAACTTATATCATGCAAACACACGAAGCTCAATTTAGTGGAAACCGAATATAGGAGATTCAATACTAATTTTTATCAATATAATGAATGAGAATTTCGCGAAATTAGTCAGCTTTATCCAAGCTGCTTTTCTTTAAAGTAACTTATATTTGGCTGCCAAATTCGGCAATTTCTTAAAGTGTCTGTCATTTTAAGACAACATGGTGGATGAGGCTAAGCAGTGAACTTGGTCGAGACCTTAGTAATTGCTGTGCACATGCTCACTCACATCGGAATCGGTTAATATATAGGAGTGCTGTCGCATGCAAAAAATCAGATTTTTCAAAATGTCACGCACAATAGAAATTGAAACTGCTATATCTGAGCCATTTTTTAAGGTAAAGACAAACAAAAAATGCTCTTGGATCCTTATATTAAGATCAAATACTTAAGAAAGAAACCTTTTTCAATTTCTAATTTTTTTGCACCTCACTTTAAATATATATATATTTTTTAATTTAATGGCCGCCAATTTGAAACAAGATGGCTGATGAATCAGGCCAGCGAACTTGGCCGAGGTGTTGATGTATACTATCCACATGCCTTCTTACATCGAAATAGGCGAATACGTGTGTTATCGCGTGACAAATACAAGATCGTTTCAAAATGTTAGCCATGCTAGAAATTCAAAGTGCTATAAATCAACCATTTTTTAAGATATCAACAAAAGAACAAATTTTCAGAAACAAAAACTGCTCCGGAAACTTTGTATCAAGGCCAGACACATAAAAAAAATCTTTTTCATTTTCCAATTTTTTAATACCTCATTTTGAATTTTAAATTTAATTTTTTTTAAATGGCAACCCTTTTGAAACAAGATGGCGAATGAAGCTGACCAACGAACTCGGTAGAGACATTGGTATGTACTATGTACAGACCAAGTTACATCCAAATAGGTTCAAAAATACGCCTGTTATCGCGTGACAAAAATCAGGTCGTTTTAAAATGTCAGCCACAAGAGAAATTCAAAATGCTATTACTCAGCCATTTTTTTTTAGATATAGACGAAAGAAAAACTCTTCCGGAATCTTTGTATTAAGGTCAAACACATACAAAAAAAATCTTTTTCATTTTCCAATTTTTTGGTATCTCATTTAATTTTTTTTATTTTTTTATTTTTTTAAATGGCCGCCATTTTGAAATAAGATGGCGGATGAAGCTGGCCAACGAACTCGCTCGAGATATTTGTATGTACTATGTCTACACACCAAGGTACATCCAAGTCGGTTCATAAATACGCCTGTTATTACGTGAGAAAAATCAGGACGTTTCAAAATGTCAGCCACGCTAGAAATTCAAAATGCTATAACTCAGCCATTTCTTAAGATATAGACGAAACAAAAACTGCTCCCGAATCTTTTTATCAAGGTCAAACACATAAGAAGAAAATATTTTTTCAATTTTCAATTTTTGGTACCACATTTCAAATTTAAATTTTTCTTAAAAATTTAAATGGCCGCCATTTTTAAACAAGATGGCGGGTGAAGCTGGCCAACGAACCCGGTCGAGACATTGGTATGTACTATGTATAAACGAAGTTACATCCAAATCGGTTCATAAATACGCCTTTTATCGCGTGACAAAATTCAGGACGTTTCAAAATGTCAGCCACGCTAGAAATTCAAAATGCTATAACTCAGCCATTTTTTAAGATATAGACGAAACAAAAACTGCTCCGAAATCTTTGTATAAAGGTCAAATACATAAGAAAAAAATATTTTTCCATTTTCAATGTTTTGGTACCACATTTCAAATTTAAATTTTTTAAAAAATTTTTAAATGGCCGCCATTTTGAAACAAAATGGCGGATGAAGCTGGCCAACGAACTTGGTCGAGAGACTGGTATGTACTATGTGCACACCGAATTACATCCAAATCGGTTCATAAATACGCCTTTTATCGCGTGACAAATTTCAGGACGTTTCAAAATGTCAGCCACGCTAGAAATTCAAAATGCTATAACTCAGCCATTTTTTAAGATATAGACGAAACAAAAACTGCTCCGGAATCTTTGTATAAAGGTCAAATACATAAGAAAAAAATATTTTTCCATTTTTAATTTTTTGGTACCACATTTCAAGTTTTAAATTTTTTTAAAAATTTTAAATGGCCGCCATTTTGAAACAAAACGGCGGATGAAGCTGGCCAACGAACTCGGTCGAGACATTGGTATGTACTATGTACACACCGAATTACATCGAAATCGGTTCATAATTACGGGAGTTACAGTGTGACATATGTCAGATATATATATATATATATATATATAGATATATATATATATATATATCAATTTTGAACGGAGGGTGGTTTCGGGGTCTGGGGGTCATGATCGATGAAAATATACCAAAATTTTTTGAAATCGCTTTCCTCCGAACGGCTACAATAGGTAGCTTTTTTGTAAAGAAAGCTACCTAAAATGCTATAACTCAGCCATTTTTTAAGATATAGACGAAACAAAAACTGCTACGGAGTCTTTGTATAAAGGTCAAATACATAAGAAAAAAATATTTTTCCATTTTCAATTTATTGGTACCACATTTCAAATTTTAAATTTTTTAAAAATTTTTAAATGGCCGCCATTTTGAAACAAAATGGCGGATGAAGCTGGCCAACGAACTCAGTAGAGACATTGGTATGTACTATGTACACACCGAATTACATCCAAATCGGTTCATAAATACGAGAGTTACAGTGTGACATAGGTCAGATATATATATATATATATATATATATATATATAATCTAATTTACAATTATTTGTTATTAAATTTTAATTTACTAAGGACAATATCATATTAATTACTAATAGTATGCCACTCTTCGTTTAATGTTTTTGAATGTCCCATATTCATACTTTATGGATTTTTATGGATGTCTGAAAATAATCCACATTCTATATTTGTGCGTTTTAAGTAATGGGATTTTAAGTATTATTTAACCTTCTATATACTTCCACATGTTTGTTATTTCCTGTTCATTTTATAAATATCTTATATATAATTCATTAAAAAATAAAAAATAATTTTTAGATAATTTTTAATAATTATTTATATTAATTATTACCGAATTTATTTTGTTTTATAGCATATAGATATATGATATATATGATCAATGTTCTAACATTATTTAAACTCTTAGTTTAGTTTAAATAATTTAGCTAATAGAACATATTGTATGCTTTTAAATTTTATTAACAATAGTTTTAAATACTTTGTGTGATTTATATTAGGTTTATAATTCTCTAAATATAAGGATTTGTCTGGTTTTGCTGTTTAAATAGTTATTTACATTCAAAAGCTTGCAAATTTTTATCTTGCGATAGATGTTTAATATAATTATTAATAGATGGCAGCACTAAAATTGTATCTTTCAGATTGCTCTAATTTTTAATTTTTCTAGCTCCATTTCAGTTATAATTTATACACCAGGGTGTATTTTTAGCTAAATTTTGACGATATTGTTAAACTGTTATCTATTAATTTAATAGTGCATTTTAAATAATGTAATTAATATCTATTTATTTTATATTAGATTAAATTTGTTTTACGAGGTATTTCAAATTTTATTTCAAAATGTATTAACTGCATCCTTTGGTATCATTTACTGTGATTTCTTAACTGTTTTATTCACCTTAATCTTTTTGATATACTGGAAGACATGTGCACATGGATTTTTGTAAAATACTGAAATATTAATCGGTATGGTGTTTATTATTTCTATTTTATATCCTATAAATATTTAAATACGTTTTATTGATTCTTCCATTTCATATTATTTGTTTCTATTCTGCTTTCATTTTTAATCAATTCACTTGATTTTAGTGGTTGTTCGGGCACAGGGGAAAATTAATTTTAGCTTTAGCTTATTTTTCCCACAGAAAACAACCATTTTGCTTATATCATTGAATTCTGTGCCCTCGATAACGTAATTCAATGTATAAGCTTTTCAATTTTTGTCGGTGTCCACTTTTTTCTTTTTTCTTCCATAATAATTCTTATAATATTTTTTTAATACTTACAGCTTTAATTCATAATAATTGACGGTGGCAGGTTATGTTTAATTAATGGTTATATATATATATATACATATATATATATATATATTGATATATATATGTATATATATATATATATATATATATATATATATATATATATATATATATATATATATTGATATATATATATATTGATATATATATATATATATATATATATATATATATATATATTGATATATATATATATATCAATTTTGAACGGAGGTTGGTTTTGGGGTCTGGGGGTCATGATCGATGAAAATATACCAAAATTTTTTGAAATCGCTTTCCTCCGAACGGCTGCAATAGGTAGCTTTTTGTAAAGAAAGCTACCTAATAAAACAAAGATTACTACTTGAAAATTCTGATAAAATTTTAGAATTTAAAAAAAAAAAGGCTAAATTATAATTTTTGCTCTAAATACAGCCGGGACCTGAATTCCTGCATTTTTTTGTATTTCCTCATCAAAAATTTGAGCTTAAGAGGCCACTGTTTTGATACATCAATAGCTGCACAATTTTATACCAATGAAAAATTAAAATCGTCATAATATTAAGGCATACATACAATTTTCTTCGTTTTTATGTCTTTATATTTAAGTAATGTCCTTTATAACTTAAGTTAACTGAAATCAAATGGAAAACAGAATGTGAATACCATAAAAAATTGTGAATTTTACTAAGAGTATAAACTAATTCCAGACATTTTTAATAGTATGCATATTGCAATGCCAGAAAAGTACTTTTTTAATATAACATTGATGAGATACATTTCATGAGATTTATTTCCAGATTTTTTAAATTAAAGCATCTAATCAATCATTAATCATGATATTATTATTTTTTTGTCTTTCGCCACTGATGGAGAAATACAAGCTTATAATCATTTTCATTTTCTCAACACATCTTAGCATTTAAAAAGATTCGTGCTTATTCATAATTCAGTATTTCTTAATCATTCATGTTCCATCTTTATGAATAACTTATGAAAGGAAATTGCGATATTATCCTGTTCAAGCTGGGATAACTAAGTAGAGTTTCATTCCATTTTTGGTGAATATGATTGATTTAATATATCAGTCCATAACCTTTAAAGACTACGGACTCTACCGTACAAATCATAAATCACACCTATATACGAGTTCTTGATGGATGATGACAAATCATACTAACGTTTGATTGCTCGTTATTCAGTGAAGGCTATATATAAATGAAAAATATCTTAATTTAAATTTACAATAAATCTACAAGTCTTCCTTTTAATGGAAGAAAAATACACTGTTGAATTTCGTTACTGTTTGGAGAATTCTTAGTTCGATAATGTTAGATGTTAATATTTTCTGTGCTTTAGAAAGTTTTTAATAATGAGCATTAGTTTAGAAGAAATTATTAAATTGTGGATCGAAAAAAATTTGCTGTTCATGAAGAAATTTTGATCTTCTTGAATAATTTAAAAATGGATTCAGATTTTTCTATATTTCATCCCAGTTTCTAAAATTCTATTGAGGTATAATAAAATAAAATTTTACCCTATTTTTAGCAATTCCACTCAAACAGCGTCTGATTACCAGAAAGGGACGGGAAGCACAAGCTTCCCTTTTAAATGTTTAGAGGACTTCTAAAGGATAGAAACATAAGCTTCCAATTCTGATTATATTTTTTATGTTGAAATTTTGTTTTTTGAGAAACTTCCCTAAAGCAATGACAAATCTCTACTACTTCTCGAATGTTCTGTTATCTGACTGTCAAATCTTAATGAGATTAGTAGCGTTAATCAAGCATATGTCAGTCTGATATCAGAAGATTGTCATTTATTTGAATTTTTAAACATCATAAAATGCTTTGTTTCAGCATGTTAAATATTAAGAACAAAAAATCTTCTTAAAACACCATAAAATTTTTTTAAATGCTCTAGGCCTTTTGAAAGATCTGAATCTTTCTTCGTCAGGCGCAAAGAAGACCTTTTTTTGTTTCAAACCCACCTCATGCTCTTTCAAATCATCCTGTCAGCCACAAAATCGGTGTTTTTTACACGTATGTAAATCGTGCTCTAAAAATTGTTCCGACTATGCATCCCTTAAGGATGAACATAATTACTTAAAAATCGTTGCTGTCAAAAGAGGTTTTAATCCTTCTGTTATCAATAATGCTGTGAAGAAATTCAATAGACCATCTAATAAATCTACTCTTTCCAAATCTGTCAAAAGCAAACCTGATAATTTGGTTGTCCTCCCTTTTTATCCTCCTTTATGTTTCAAGTTAGCTAAAGTTTTACGTCGTTTCAATTTTAACATTATCTTTAAACCTGTCAATAAATTCAAATTACCCTCCACTAAATCTCCTGTTCCTGATCTTTGTAAATGGAGAATTTATAAAGTTCCTTGTAATGGTTGTGATTTTTCTTATATTGGTCAAACTAAAAGAAATCTCGAAATCCGCTTAAAAGAACACTCTGGTTATGTAATCCATCAAGAATTTTCTAAATCTTCTATTACCAAGCACTCCTGGAATTCCGGCCATAGTTTTAATTTTCAAAATGCTAAAATTATCTTTAATGCCAATAGTATCTCTGAATTGGACTTTCTTGAAAATCTAGCTATTTATCTTAATCGTGATGTTATTGATAATGATAAATCTGATTCCACAATGCTCTCTGCAGCTTGGAAAAACCTTTTCAGTACTACCATATAATTTATTTTTGTATTAATTAATATTAGTCTGTTTTTTTTATATTTTATTCATTTATTTATTTTTTAATTTCATGTGATCGCATATTTAAATATATGTATTTTTTTCCTCCCAACTTTTGCCCCTTCTACTCTGTGTTATTTTGTTTTGATTATAATCTTCTGTGATTGGCTGTTGTCTTCTACTATCCTATTGGCTGTTTCTTCAGCTTGTTTCCTTTCCCTTATCCCTCATTTCAGTCTTGCTGTTGCTTTCATAGTAGAAGCACCACTTCTTTGCGCCTGACGAAGAAAGGCTCAGATCTTTCGAAAGGCCTAGCGCATTTAAAATTTTTTGATGGTGTTCTAAGAAGATTTTTTTTTCTTATTCATTCACACCAGTTTTAACTTATTTTCCATTTTAAATATTGCTAAATGCTTTTCTCATATAGCCATTTGCAGCATTTATTTTATGGTTAATGTTTTTTTTTTTTCAATATTTCATTTGCACCGTTGTTATCAAAAAAACATTTTGCTAAAATAACCCTTCAACTGGTTGTCTGTATTATACATATTGTAAATAATTCAATATATTGGTTATCAACTAAAAAAATGCAAAAGAAAATTTAATTCAGCATAGTTACAAATGCATGTTAACATCTAATATCCTGAAAGTGAATTGCAAGACCAATGGAAATTTGAAAAATTCCTATGTATGTATTTACAATATCAGCAAAAACTAAAACTGCTTAGTCAAATCTTAATTCTACTATTTAACTCCTCGAAAAATAGGTATTTATTGCTTTCATGCTTTCTGCATTCGTAAAATTTAGAACCTTTTCACCGAATAAAAGATCTCCAAATGGCTTTGGTTCTTCTAACATCATAGGTTAATACGACCCTGAACTCTTTCGAAAGCGGTTCTGAAAGACAGTGTCCCCAGAAAAAAATGCTACCAAAATGGAAACGGTACGAATGCACCCAGTTAGATATCGATTTAAGATATCCTTTCCAGAAAAAAGACATTTTTAAAATATTAAAATAAAAACAAGAAATTTGAAAATAACATTGCCATTAGTTTAACATTTGCTTGTGAGTGTATTCACGTTACTATCGTAGGCTCTTAATGGTAATGATCGTGATAGAGACAGAAATAACAAAATATCTACGCCAATACTAGTATCATATCTAGGAGTACGGCTCATTTGAATAGAGCTAAAACCTAGAAAACTTACAAGTAGTGAAATTACAGTAGTGAAGTTAAAATTTCAATTGATATTAAAATTCTTAAATGTACTAGATAGCGTTAAGACTTTTATTTCTTTAATCGGCTTTCATACGTGAAACGAATATACAACGTGAATTTAACTTATTCTGTCAAACGAAAGTGGGGTAATAGAAGAGCACATGTGGAGCAGAAAAACATTTAGCAATCTTATCCTATATCTAATGCTTATGGAGGAAAAGACATTGAGTTTTGTTGGAAAGAAGGAAAATATGTCGTCTGAGAGAACCCAAATGTGTGAAGTACCTGAAAGATTTACATGCAAAATATTTGAAAAGAGCAGAAAAATTCTTATAAGGTGACATTCTTTCAATCAGGATATCAGGATTTAACAGTGAGCTAGACACGCAAAAACATTGGAAAAGTGTACAATCAAAATGTTACCAAAATCTGTGACCGGAAATATCGCACACATTTTTCAAGATACAATCTGTCAAATTTTCAAAAAACTTGTCTATTCCACTAGCTTTTGAATGAGTCTAAAGTAAACTATATAGGTGCTCCAGTTCAGACGAAATTTTGTCTTTAGTATACAATACATCACAGAAATCGGCATTCGTCGAAGTAGACATTCGGCAAACAAACGATATGATGGATAAATGGAACGTATTCAAATCTGTCACTATCTGAACGCTCTCGGATATGTAGATTTGTTGCAAGTTTCCTGTGCGCGCATCCCACTCACGGGTACAAAACGCCAGTCAATCCAACTAATAGCGTGGCAGCTTCATTTATGTTTGGTGCTGTTATTGCATTAGAATTTTCTGGACTTTGCCCCATCTTCAGCCGATTATTTTCATGTTGATCTCACTTCTACTTGCTTTCTTTAACTTTGTACTTCTTGAGTTTTTTTACATTGCTGCAAATCAACTAAGTTAGTACTTTTTTTTTTTTTTTTTTTTTTTTTTTTTTTTTTTTTTTTTTTTTTTTTTTTTTGTAAATTGATGACGAAATTTTAACTCTTTTCGTTTGCCTTTCTGAGTTCAGTCGAAGTCATTAGAGAGATCCAGTTGTCATATCATCCATGCTCTAAACGGGTATGTTTCCTTTTAAAAACGAAGAGTATGCGAATATATATTTTGTATATGGATTTTGTAAGGGCAACTCTTGGAGAGCCGAGGAAAAGTATTGCCTGCTTTACCCACATGTTCATGCGCACAACCATGTTATATTTGCTTTATTTCATCAAAGACTTATGAAGACTAGTTCGTTTGATAAGTTGTATGAAAGGGGCCCAGGATTGCCGTCCTACCACTCTAGAGGAGGATACACTCGACCGAGTGTAGGGTGTGAGACCAAGTGTGAGTTCACGCATACTTGTGAAAGGAGGTATAATTTCACAAAGTAAAGTGATGATCATTTCGGACAAAAAACAGAATAATCCATATCATTTTACATCGGTATAACAGTTACAGCAATCAGACTACCAAAATAGAGTAACATTTTGCAGCTGGATGTTGGAGCGAGATATTGAATAATACCATTTCCCGAGAACGATACTGTGGACAGATGACTCCATTTCACTGTTAAATTTATATTATTGGCAACAGTATGCTCAACAAGATCTATTTGTTGCTCGAAACCCATAGTTCCAAACAGGATTAAGTTTAAATGTTTGGATTGGAGTTGTTGGAGAAGTTCACATACGTCCCAGGATCATCTGACGAACAATACATATTTAGCGTTATACATATTTTACGTCATCTGTCAGGATTACTTGATTTCATTTCTGCACCACAGCGAACGGAAATCATTTTCGAATACGATGGATTGCCTGCATATTCTTCAAATGACGTTCTGGACTTCCTGGCAGAACAGTATCCGCTGTAGTATTTCTCTAATTTCTCTAATAATTAAATTTCTCTAATACATTTATTTTCATGCGCGTGCATCTTACAATCTCATCACTCCATTGAAGAAGGAATCGTCATTTTTGAAAGTTGAGAATTTATACCAGCCGCATTGCAACAGACGATATCTGAGATTGATATTTATTATTCTTCATGTTCTATTTGTTCGTCTTGTGAATGTTTTATTAAATGTTGTGGTATGAATCAAAAATGCCTTATTTATTCAATATAAATGTATGACCACGCGCCAAATTGGTGACCCGTACTAGAGCACGGTAAAAGAACTCTGTAATAAGTGAGTAATCTTTCATTTTATTTTGGAAAATGTCAGAAATTAGCGCTGTTCGTATTCCACCATATAACTTTAATGATGTCGCTCTTTGGTTCGTCATGTGTGAACATTCATTTGAATTAGCCCATCCAAAGGTCATAACAGAAAGTCGAACTAAATTTAATTATATTTCGGCTAACTTACCTCCAGATGCCGCATCTGTTGTTCGGGATTTAATTATCAAACCGTCCGATAATACACCTTATGAAGACTTTAAATCGGAATTATTAAAACGGACAAGCGACTCGTCACAATCTAAAATAAGGAAATTGTAAGCTGGTGAATAGCTCAGAGATCGTAAACCCAGTGATCTTTTAAGAGGAATGCAAAGAAGAGCTGAGTCCCACAAAGTATCCGATGAATTGATGTTGGGCTTATTTATTTCGCATTTACCGTCATATGTACAGAGCATTTTAGCATCTATCTCACCGCTGTCACTTGATACAGCAGCCGAAGTTGCTGACCGAATTTTGGAATATAATCCCACTGCATTAAACGATGTTTCAGTACCATCAAATACTAATTCAGAAATTTTATGTGAAATTAAAAAACTCAATGATCGAATTACAAAACTGGAACTACGCATGTCACGCAGCTGTTTTCGTCAGCGTTCCTTTGGGAGGAATCGTAGCATTTCAAAAGATTTCAGACAGCTATGTTGGTATCACGAAAAATTTGGCAAAAAAAGCCAAGAAATGCTCCGAACCTTGTTCATTTTCAAAAAAGTCCTTCCGGCCAGTGCCGGGAGGAAGAGGTATCTTTCATATTCCTTATTTTTTAAAATCCAGCTTATATTATTCAAACACACGGAGCTCAAATTAGTGGAACCCGATTATAGACGATTAAATACTAATTTTTGTCAATATTGAATATGAATGAGAATTTCGCGAAATTAGTCAGCGTTATCAAAGCTGGTTTTATTAAAGTGATTTATATTTTGTCGCCAAATTCGGTGATATCCCGAATTATATTAATAATTATATTAACAGGAATTATAGGTGATAGCCCGCCATTTTAAAACAACATAATGGGTGCAACAAAGCTTACCAATGAACTTGGTCGAGACCTTAGTAATTCATGTGCACATGCTCACTCATATCTAAATCGGTTGATATATACAAGTGCTATTGCAGGCAAAAAATCGGATTTTTTTAAATGTCACACACATTTGAAATTCAAACTGCTATATCTCGGATTTTTTTAAGATAAAAGCAAAACAAAAAATAATACGGAATCTTTGTAACAAGCTGAAACACATCAGAAAAAAATCTTTTTCAATTTCTAATTTTTGTGTACCTCATTTTAAATTTTTTTTTTAATTTTTTAATGGCCGCCCTTTTGAAACAAGATGGCGGATGAACTTAGCAAACAAACTCGGCCGAGAGATTGCTATGTACTATGCACATGCCTTGTAACATCCTAATCGGCTTATAAATACGCGTGTTATCGCGTGACAAAAATAAGATCGTTTCAAAATGTCAGCCATGCTAGAAATTCAAAGTGCTATAACGCAGCCATTTTTTAAGATACAGACGAAACGAAAAATCCTCCGAAATCTTTGTATCAAGGTCAAACACATAAGAAAAAAATCTTTTCAATTTCTAATTTTTTTGTACCTCATTTTAAATTAAAATTAAAAAAAAAATAATGGCCGCCATTTTGAAACAAGATGGCGGATGATGTTGGCCAACGTACTCGGTCGAGACATTGGTATGTACTATGTACACACCAAGTTATATCCAAATCCGTTCATAAATACTCGTGTTATCGCGTGACAAAAATCAGATAGTTTCAAAATGTCAGCCATGCTAGAAATTCAAAGTGCTATAACTCAGCCACTTTTTAAGACATAGACGAAACAAAAAATGCTCCGGAATCTTTGTATCCAGCTCAAACACATAAGGAAAAAATCTTTTTCAATTTCTAATTATTTTGTACCTCACTTTTAAATTTTAAATTTTTAAAATTTTTTAAATGGTCGCCATTTTGAAAAAAGATGGCGGATGAGGCTGGCCAACGAACTCGGTCGAGACATTGCTATGTACTATGCATCTTCCTTGTCACATCCAAATCGGTTCATAAGTACGTGCATTATCGCGTGACAAAAATCAGATCGTTTCAAAATGTCAGCCATGCTAGAAATTCAAAGTACTTTAACTCAGCCATTTTTTAAGATATAGACGAAACTAAATATGCCCCAGAATCTTTGTATCAAGCCCAAACACATAAGAAAAAAATATTTTTCAATGTCTAATTTTTTTTGTGCCTCATTTTAAATTTTTAATTAATTTTTTTTTTAAATGGCCGCCATTTTGAAACAAGATGGCGGATGAAGCTGGCCAACGAACTCGGTCGAGACATTGGTATGTAGTATGTACAAACGAAATTTTATCCAAATAGGTTCATAAATACGCGAGTTACAGTATGACAAATATCAGATATATATATATGGATATATACACTGACGGAAAAAAAATCCCAACAACAAGAAAGACTTGTGTTAGATAAACGAAATTTGGTAGGCGTATTTATACATCTGAAACGTGTCATCGATTGAAATTTCGCGCTTCACACATATGTGTGGCGAACACTCAGAACTTGCAGATCAGGTTTACTTTAAATGCATGCTGTAAAGTCCGTGGGCGTTATTTAGCTTCGAAATGTGACGTATTGAGTTTAGGTTAGCCAAGAATGCCTTTAACAAGGCGAAGAAGCCACTGTCAACAGCTCAACGAGTTGGAACGAGGTCGCATATTCGGGCTACGAGAAGGTGCATTTTCTTTCCGCGATATTGCAGAAAGACTTGGCTGGAATGTATCCACTGTGCATGATTGTTGGAAGCAGTTGTCAAGGGAGGGTACTGCCTCAAGAAGACCGGGTTCCAGGCGGCCACGTGACACTCCTGAGAGGGAAAATCGCCGTTTTTGGCGCACGCCTGTGGCACATCGTACTGCGTCTACTGCAGAAATTTGAGCTGTAGTTGGTACCACAGTCACACAACGAACTGTTAGAAATCGGTTACTTCAAGGACAGCTCAGCGCTAGGAACCCTCTAGCGTGCATTCTGTTGTGTTTCTTTTTCATCAGAAAACACAACAGATCTCCACTCCGCCCACCAATGAGCTCTGGCTTGACACGAATGGCTTCGCAAACGGCAATGGCTTGGAGTCAGTGGAATGCACGCTAGAGGGCGCCTAGCTCCGAGCTGTTCGTGATGTAACGGATTTGTAACAGTTCTTTGTGTCACTGTGGTACCAACTGCAGCTCGAATTTCTGCCGCAGACGTAGTACTTTGCGCCACAGGCGTGCTCCGTATACAGTGATCTTCCCTCTCAGGAGTGCCACGTGGCCGCCCTGAACCCGGTCTTCTTGAGGTAGTACCGTCCCTTGACCACTGCTTCCAACAATCATGCACAGTGGATAAATTCCAGCCAAGTCTTTATGCAATATCGCGGAAAGAAAATCCACCTTCCCGTAGCCTGAATATGCGACCTAGTTCCAATTCGGTGAGCTGTTGACATTGGCTTCTTCGTCTTGTCAAAGGCATTCTTGGCTAACATCAACTCAATACGTCACATTTCGAAGCTAAATAACACCCACGAATTTTACAGCACGCATTTAAAGTAAACCTGATCTGCAAGTTCTTAGTGGCTCTACTAGCGCCACACTTATGCGCGAAGCGCGAAATTTCAATCGATGTCACCTTTTAGATGCATAAATGCGCCTATCAAATTTCGTTTATCTAACACAAGTTTTTCTTGGTGTTGGGATTTTTTTTTCCGTCAGTGTATATATATATATATATATATATAAATTTTGAACGGTGGGTGGTTTCGGGGTCTAGGGGTCTTGATCGGTGAAAATATACCAAAATTTTTCGGAATCGTTTTCCTCCGAACGGGCTGCAATAGGTAGCTTTTTGTAATGAAAGCTACCTAAAACACAGACGTCGAGGTGTAGCGGCGACAGCCACTTTGCATAAAATATCTCGTCGCCTCTTTTTAAAGGATCGAAAGACCAATATAAATTATTTATGCGACATTAGTATTATTCCAGCGTCATTTTCTCACAAGAAATATACACCTTTTCAGACCCTAACTGCTGCGAATACCTCAAGAATCGATGTATATGGAGAAAAGCTTTTGACACTTGATTTCAATCCCAGAAAAACTTTTCGCTTTCCCTTTTTAATAGGTGATGTAAGCACTCAAATTATTGGCGCAGATTTCCTATATCATTTTAATTTAATTCCAGATCTTCGTAATAAAATGTTAGCGGATAATGTTACAAATTTAGCTACTCCCGGTCATCTACATGGCGTCAATCACTTTGATTGACTTTTTCCCTGTTTATTTCCAGTGGTGCAGCCTTGACTTTAGGCTCGTCTGTCATATCGTTTGTTGTTTTTTCATTTGTTTTATTTTACATGAAATTGTACTTGTTTTTATATATTTTTCATTTTCAGGCGCAGTGGCGTCATAGTTTTTTGATCTTATTATAATGTAACTGCCGTTTGTGTTCTGGGCCTTTTGCCTTGGCTGGGCCTTAGAGGGTGGTAGAGGGGACTTTTCCTCCGGGGCATTCAGCCTATGCCAAATTTGGTGGGCGCCCCGGTTGGGTGATCCTTGTCCTTGTCATCTACATGCAGCATCTGTTGATTCAATAAAAAATGTTTCGGGAAATAGTATTTATCATAAATTACTACTTAAAATTCCAGATATAACTAAAGCTCCTCGTGCTGATCAACAAATAAAGCATTCCATATTCCACCATATAGATCTCTCAATGGTGTTGTGCATTTAATGACACAAATCCACCGCAGAACCGATGTTCTTGAGCTGCTTTGGGTGGACATTCCGATTATGATAACCTTTAATTGAACTGATGTCTTAACCTAGATCATTATCTTTGATGTAATAAGCTTTCAAACACTCGTAATCCTGGAGTACTTGAAACTATCCAGTTTCAAGGTTGTTGAGGAATTTTAATTTCAGACCAGTATATAAAGGATTATGAGTATTTATTTTTGTAGTAAAAAGTTCTCCTTGAACTTTCAAGCAAAGAAAAATTAAATTAAATTAAATAATTCAACAAATGGAATTCACATATTTTTAGAAAAATCCACTTTAAAGTTTTCTCATCATACCTTTTAGTCTTTTAAAAAACACTATACATGTATAGGTTGGGCAATATAGTTAAACAATATTTCTTCAGCAAATGTAAAAGCAAAGACATAATGCTGTCTGATTACCATTCACTTTGGTTGGTGCAACATTCCTTAGAAAGAAAATGCTTTTAAGCATATGAGAAAGTTAAATGGCTTATTTTAATACATCATTACCATTTGGTTTCTACGTTACTTGAAACATTTTTTCAATATGTTGTTGCCGATTTGATTTCCAGCAGATAAAATATAATAAATGATGATGGGGATTGAATTAACGGCCGCCGGTTTGTTTTCGCTTCAAAAGGCCCTCTTAAACTTTAGAAACAGCTTAGTATTTGGAATATTTTTTTCTTTTTTGATTTTGGAGAATAAAATTAAAACTCAAAGGAAATTTATTTGTAATGATTAAAGAAACTTTCTTCAATAATAGTCTTCTAACTTAGAATAAAAGATTTTGTTATTTACAAAATTAAAAAAGTGATTGAAACAATGCATAGATTATGTTATTACGTTCTTGCTTCCACATACATTTAATTTTTAACCTTTTATAAAATCCGAACTGATTATTTTAATTTAATGAAAACCATCATATGCCGATGCAAAATAAAAGTAATAAGACAGAAGTTTATAGATAAAAAATGCATTTATGTTTTTCAGTGTTGGGATACTTTAACCCAGATTTGATAAGCATGATTTTGTTTAATATAGTGCGTCCCAAAAGTTTAGAGACCAAATTTTTTTTTAGATTTAAAAGCTAACTAAACGAGTGAGAAAGACGAAATAAATTATGAAAATATATGATCATGAAATAAAAGTAATAAAATATTCAAACAACTTTTAACATTCATAGTTTTAATACAAAAAAAAAAACAAAAAAGAAATGCCGTCCCAAAAATGTATAGACAACTGGTGTTAAAAGTTGATTAAAGTACTGATATCAAAAATTTGCATAATTCAATGTCATGTACTTGTGACGCAATAGTTTCCTGAGATAAAAGCGAATCTATATTTTCATTTCCGACTGATTGCAAAGATGCCTCGTAACGTGCAGTTTGTCAAAAAGGAAATCTATCGTGTAAAGGCTCGTGAATGGAAAGTTGTGGACATGACAAGAAAAATTGGACGCAGCAGGGTCGGTATTTACCGAATTCTGTCAAAAGGTGATAATTTCGAAACAAAATTACGTTTTGGTCGACCAAAGAAAACAACTAAACGGCAAGACAGAGAGACTTTGAGATTAATTTCAACCCAGAATCTCTCTGTACGGTCAGTTGTAAAGAAGTAAGCGTTCCAGTATAAAAATCTACGGTTCACAGACGGCTGCAGGCAAGTACATTTCTTGATTATCTCAAAATGCGTCGTGCGCCAAAGTTTACAAAACGGCATAAAGACGCTCATGTTCATTGGGCTCGAAATCACATGAATTGGACTGATGAGTGGTTGAATGTTCTTTTCAGGGATGAAAAGAATTTTAACTTAGATGGCCCCGATGGTTGGTCATATTACTGGCACGATATTTGCAAGGAACCAAGAACTTTTTTTCAGGAGGCAACAAGGAGGGGTTCACTCATGGTGTGGGGAGCATTTTCTTATATTGGTACAACCGATATGGCTGTTTTGAAAGGTCGTCAATATTCCGAAGATTACCAGAAAATGCTTGAAGTACAGTTACTTCCATTTGGAAAGTTGCTAGGTGGGGACAAATGGATATACCAGAAAGACTGTTGCTCCATCCGCATGTCTAACTCTACAATGTAGTGGTTTAGACAAGACCAAGTAACTGTTATTTACTGGCCAACCTTAAGTCCTGACCTAAACCCAATAGAGAACCTCTGGGGAAAATGAGCTAGAGACGTATATGCTAATAGGCGTCAATTTTCTACGGCTCAAGTGCTAAAGCTTCAAATTGAATGAATTTGGCTTTCTTTAAAGCCAGAATTTCTTCAAACTCTTGTTTTAAGTATGCCTAATCCTGTTTTTGAAGTGATTATAAAAAACGGCTTGAAAATTTGAACGTTAAAGGGAAAAAATGAGTGTTCTATAAACTTTTGGGACAGTAAAATTTAAGTTTCAATTTTTCTCACAAAGCCTGTGATTGTGTGATATTATTTTTTTATATAGTATTATTATTATCTTGATATTATTTATAATTATAAATTATTTTGAAATTCTTACTCCTCTTTTTCAACTGTAAAATAAAAAAAAAAACTGTTGTCTATAAACTTTTGGGACGCACTGTAAAGAGTTTTACAGTATGCAGCTACATCACGTTTAAATCTGAAATTAATCAAATAAAATTTTAACAAATAATGTCATATTTGCTTCAGCAGATATTGTTTACACAACCTAATGTATACATTTTAAACCACTTCAACGTTTGTTCCAAGATAAGTCGGTTCTAAAAGAACTGTTTCCTTATAACTTGCTGCAGGTGAAGTGGTTTTAATGTTGTTTTCAAAAAAATATAAGTGCTTAGTTATAATTCTTAATAGAGAAATTTATAAAATGCAATCCAGAATTTCACCATTTTCGAATAAGTATCTGCATAATACGCCCACTATAGACTTCAATAAACTGTTGTGTTCAAATATAACTTCAGACATACGTTATTGCAGTAACTGTGGTTATTTCTAGCCAGTCGTATCCACAATGTGCTTAATATAATTTTACAATCAACAGCTTTAAAATTCATAACATTAGTGAAATATCATTTAAATATTTACTGCCCATTGATGGCAACGCATGTACACAATTAATGATACGTAAATTAATAATGCGGTTTACACCTGCTTCTTTTCATCTGATTTATCTACGATTTACACCTAACTTTGGCTGTGATAAGAAAACGTATAACGTTGGAATATTCAACACCTGCTTAACATAAAGCTTCTGGACGAATTTGTGACGTCAGTACACGACGGCCTTTCTCGCCGATAAAACGAAACGTTTTCCCTGTGCTTTGTAAAATTGCTATTCTTTATCTTACGAAATTTCCTTTTACATAATCTAATTTAAAAAATATATACAAGTTAGACATTTATTTTTCATTTTTTCCTACTTTTTATACAAAGAAAGTTATTAATACCTTTAGATTTTAAATATATAACAATTTGTTTAAAAGTTTTTCAAATCTGATAAATTCAAATTTTGCCGAATATCCCTTAGTAAATCAAAATTTAAATGTTTCGCTAGTGATTTTTAGGTAAATCAAAATAATTAATGCTTTATGGGGAAAAGAATGAAGCATTAATGCATTGAATAATTGTTAAAACGTGTAATTAAACGAATTTGCGAATTTCTTCACAATAATTCCAGTCCAGATATACAGTAGTGAAAATGTCTTTCAAAAATAATTTTTTTAATGAAAATAAGTATTTTTAAACTTTTTTCTTTTTAGAATTGTTAGAAGCTCGATTTATTAATTCAATTTTCTATCATTGTTAACTCATGTTTTCATATAATTATTTATTCATTTCTGAAAAGTAATAATTAAACCTATTTTTGATAAAATAAATTTGTTTAATTTATTAATAAAAATAGTTTATATTTTCAACTTTCCTTACTTTAAAGTTCAACTTTTCTCCCTACTCATAAAACTATAAAAGTGTTATGTATATAAAAGTTATTATGTAGAATAATATTTATTATGCAATAAAGTAATTAAATGCTGATCAGATTAGTGTTTTATTTTGATAATTCTTAAACTTATTGTGTTTATATTTACATCATTTTCTTCGTTAGAATAAAATATATAAGATCATAATATGATATTGATATGATTATTACTCTTAATTCTACTGATAATCCATTTTATTAATCTGTAATTTGTTAGGCATTATATTTTTCTTTTAACAATCAAACAAAACTTTAAACTACACAAAATATTGTACAATTTTATTTTTATTATTTATATTTTATTGCTGTTATTTTTTAAGTTTTTTTAAACATTTAACTGTTTACTTTTTTTCTATTTTACTACAAATTATATTCCCATATCTGAATTAAAAAGCTCCTTTTAGTATTTATTTTATAACTTAATAAAAATAGCAAAAATAATATGCCCAAACAAGTATCATTAGCGTAATCGTCAAACTATTAATAAAACCATTAGATAATATTGTATGTAATGTTTTTATGGTAACCATTGGTAATAAATATTTTATGATTTGAATAAGAAATCTTTTTTCCCTATACTAAAATAAAAATTTCAATTTTAATTTGTTAATTTTTTAATATGCTTAGCACTAAAAATTATTAATTAATAGACACAAATCTAAAATATTTACAAGTTTAATAAAATTAAAAAGATAATAGAATAAAACAAATGACGAGGAAAAAATATGCATTATTTACAGTAGTTTAAAATTTAAACTGGATGTTAAAAGAAAAATAAAATTGAAAACACATTGCAAATCATTTATTAGAAAAAAGCTTATTACGGTTATTTTCTATGAGTAATAACCGTAGCAATGTTATTACATGCATATTGATGCTTATAGCTAATGCATCTAGTTTTATTAACATATTAACAAAACACAGTTGTATTTATTTTCTTACTTTCTTACTTTTTTTAGAAATTAATGCCAGAACTTAAATGCTAAGATTGCAAGAATTTAGCATTTGAAGAGGTAGGTCAATGAATTAGACCGCAAATTCTGAAATTACATTTTCAAAGCCTTGCTTTTTATGAGTGTCGTTTCCATTATGCAGCATAACATATTTAAATAAAAATACAGACCTTTAATTTTTGGGAATCTAGTTTAAATTTCGTTTATGATGTGTACGTCTGACCAATTCTAAGCCAAAATATTTCGTACGGTAGATTAAAATGTAGTTCAATTTCGTATACAATTTTAAATTACATTTAGAATGAGCCTAATTCCCTTTATTTAGAGCAGAATAAGTGTGAATAGCATTTTAGAAAAGTAATATTTTAGTATTTAAAGATTAATATATGCCGAGCTAAATGCATTCTTGCTGAGATATTTGTCTGAAAACAGTCAAAATATCCTGCTCAATAATAAATTACAAGGCTTCTTATAACATACTCGAACTCAACAGTTATTCGCGCTTTCTCTAAAGCCATGACATTCATAAAATAGAATTTGTGTTCTGATTGTGTCTGGGTAGGATACTTAATCAATCTCTGTGATTATGAGTTGATGCAGGTTGTTTAACACTTTTAGTAATTAGATTTGTTTAGCAGAGTCTAAAGAAAACTAATGCATATAAACTGTTGCTTGAAGTGCAGTATGTAAAATTTATTTATATTTAAGTATATTTTGAAGCTCTGCTGAAAATTATAAATGCTTTCAAAATATTTTGTAATGTCTAGATTTAAAAAATACTGATATATATTCTGAAAACGGGTTTTCAAATATGAGTGGTAATTTTTGAGACATGTAAAGCAGTTTTAAAAATGTCATTTGAAATAAGTAATATATCTGACAATTGTAAAATCTGAGTTAGAAATGTTATTAAATATCGCAAAAAACTACTCTAGAATTTATTATTTTACACACGAAATATCGGAGTGTATTTCCAAGCAGTCACTGATGACGAAAACTTCGATAATTAGTAGAAATTACAGAATAAACTTTGATTATATCAATAGTTCTAAACGTTCTGTTAATTAAAATTATTCTTACAAGGAGAGGGCCAACCTTGTTAATCACAGATTTTGATTATTTTAATATATGTTGTAGGGTAGACACCCCTTAGTGTCAGGTTCAACGGATTTTATTCAATGTCCCTTAATTCTTGAAGAACCGGGGGGGGGGGTCTAATATTAGTACACAACTTAAATACTTACTTAGCAGCCAAAATTATAGGTTAGTCGTAGCTCAGTTGGCATGGCGTTTGCCGGCTGATCCGAGAGCCCGGGATCGATACCTGAATCCGCTACATTCGTTTTTCTCATTATAAATATAGTTGTAATAATAATTTCAATTAAAAATTTTAACATCATACATTAATTATAATGTTAACAAACTTAAATTTATAATTTCTTATTTGTAAACTATTATTTCTCATACATTACAGAGGTTTAAAAAGAAATTGGATCTATTATTGAATGATAAAAATTCCAAAATCGTGACAAATTCTGTTGTGGTGCCATCTAGTTATGATAAAAAAGGAATATTCAAGTAAAATAAAAATAAAAGCAGTACGCAGATAAAGGGAAAAGCAAAATAATTGAGAGCGCAAGCATACTTATTAGAAATTAAAAAAACTTTAATATGCAAAAAATCGGTTGTAATTTAATTCTGATGCTAATTTTTAATATAATTATGCTTGTTATTTTAAAAACAGAATAATAGTATTATCGCATTGACTTCCTTTGTTAAAGCAATGCGTAACTGATGTTTCTTTAAAATCCCGAATTGACACAATTGCTCAATATCATTGCATCGATAAAGAATATACGAAATACATTTTAAAAGTTATTTTTAAAAAACAATAACAGTTTTCTGATGTTTTATTACAATTATTTAGTTAAAAGTAAAAAATTAAATAGGTTAAAATTATAATTGATGTACAATATTAAAAATTTTAATTGACAATGAGATTATTAAGTTATACTTACAAGCAAATTTATAAAACAAAAAATGAGAAAAACAAATGCAGCGAATTCAGGTATCGAACCCGGGCCCACGAATCAGCTGGTAAACACCATGCCAACAGCCACGACTAACCTATCATTGTTGTTGCAAAGTAAGTATTTAAGTTGTGTACTAATATTAGACCCCCCGGTTTCTCAAGAACTAAGGAGCATTGGATAAAATCCGTTGAACCTGACACTAAGGGGCCTCTACCCTACAACATATATTAAAATAATCAAAATCTGTGATTAACAAGGTTGGCCCTCTCCTTGTTAGTGTTATTCTTAATCTCATTCTTATTCTTAACATGATTCTTATAATTATTATTTTCACCGACAACTATAAGTTTGTATAAAATATGTTCCAGCGTAATTATTTTAAACTGAAGATAATTATATATATATATATATATATATATATTTAAATTTCTAAATCTATGACCCACGAGCCACAAAACTACCATTATTTCATTGTAAAAAAGTTGCCTTATTTAATCACAAACTTTGCTATTAAATAAGGCGAAGTTCAAATTTCGGAATTTGTGATGGCAAATGACTTTCATGCAAAAAAATTGAAGAACTCTATTTTACGTGCATGAACTTTATTGAGGAAAAGTTAAAAAACATTTATTATATAATCTAACGTAAAGGTTTTCATATCTTATAGCTATTAATTAACGAGCGTCACTCGAAACTGAATGATTCAGTTTCCAATTGTATAATTTTGATACAACATTTCTAACAAAAACTGTTTATAGAAGCACGATTCTAAATATTGATATGTTTCTGATATACACAATTCGGTAGCTTAACGAAGCATTATAAAAATATTTTAAACATTCAGAATGAAATTAAAAAAAAAATCCTTTTGGCATGTGCCGGGAGGAAAATATGGCTTTCATATTTTTTGTTTTTAAAAATTTGCAAATTTTACTCAAATTTTAAGAAGCTAAAACGTGACAAACCCGGTAAGAGAGTATTCGTCAATACTGAATTTCAATGAGAATTGTGCCAAATTGATAAAATATACAATATAGCCAAGTTGGCATCATTTATGGTTACTTATTTTTGGTCGCCAAATTTAGTGATATTTCGCCAACTATCTCCAAGCTTGGGGAGAATTTGAAGCTAACGGATATTAATAATATGTAAGCATTGCGCGGCAATAAGACTTTTTTTATGGCCGCCATTTTGAAATAAGCTGGCCAACAAACTCGGTCGAGACATTCATATGTACTATGCAAATACTTAATCTTATCCAAATCGGTTCATAAATACGAGAGTTACAGCATGGCAAAAATCAGATTGTTTGAAAATGTCAGCCACCCTAAAAATTCAAACTGCTATAGTTCAGCCATTTTTAAAAATAAAGACGAAATAAAACATGCTTTGGAATCTTTGTATTAAGGTAAAACTCTTAAGAAAAAATATTTTCAGTTTTTAATTTATTTGCACTGCTTTTTAAATTTTAAAATGGCCACCATTTTGAAACAAGATGGCAGATGAAGCCGGCCAAAGAACTCGGTCGAGACATTGGTATGTACTATGCATACAATTAAATTTAATCCAAATCGGTTTATAAATACGAGAGTTATCGCATGACAAAAATCAGATATATATATATATGAGGGTGGTTTCGGGGTCTGGTGGTCGTGATCGGAGAAAATATACCAGAATTTTCCGGAAGTGTTTTCCTCCTGACGGCTGCAACAGGTAGCTTTTAACTTTTTGTAATGAAAGCTACCTAAAATAGATATTTTTCGAACATTTAAAATTTCATTTCTTTAAAAGAAAATGGATGAAAAATAGCGAATAATATAATAAAATATGGAAAATATGTTTAGTGAATGAAAAATTACTCTTCATATGATAAAAAAGTATTATTTTAACATAGCTTCCAAAGTTCCCACTTTTTGAGCATTACTATTTCAAAATAGTACTATTCGTCTTATTTAATCATAAGTTACTGCCATTAAAGGAAGCGGATATTTCTATTCGAAAATAGTGGTACTTAAAAAAGCGGGATGCTTGGGAATTATGTATTTATGTAAGTTGATAAATTATTCTTTAAACGAACAAATACTACATAGTTTAAAATGTAAGAAATGTTAAGCTTTATTTCAAATGAAAATCAATGTTCAAATTAATTGCTAGCAATTAATTTAAAAGCAATTAATTTGAAATTTGATTTTCATTTAAAATATTGCATTCAAGGCAATGCTTCTCTTTGGAAAAAAGTTCCAATTATTAATATTAAGCTTTATTTACAATTTTAGTGTAAACGTCGCTTCTGCTACTTAGAAATTACTTGGTTCATTTTTTAGCGATTTTCTGCAGTACATTAGAACCAAATGCATCGAATCTAGCGTATGTGCGTGAATGAGAAATATTCTGCCATTTCTTTAAGTTTTGCAAAGTACTTCTATTCTGTATCTCCAGAAATCTGGTTGTCACGGTTATTTTTGCAAATAAATGTTAATTAGGTAACTATGGTTGTGTAAATAGCTATATAATGCATTAGTAGATGGAATAAATGGATTTGAAACGTATCTGGCTCTTGAGTTTATGAGATTGCTCGTAAAAATAAAGCCACGTGTTGACGGCTAGAGGAATTTCTGATTATCAGTCAAGATCAAGTCTTCGTCTGTGAGTTTTTGCCAATTCGTTAAGAAATTAAACTTTCTATTTGTATAAAAAGCCATCGGAAACCACGGGATTTCCTTATTAGTTATATTACCTGCTAAAGTGAATTTCTTAGGTTCCCGTAGAGCGAAAGGTAACGTCATTTGAAGGCGGGGTAAGTGAGTTAAATTTAATAACTTTTGGGAAATGATTTCCCCCTCTGTCTTTCATAAAACTGAACTTATTTTTTGTCGGCAGCATATAAATCTACTCGATATACTTCTAATTTTATGTAAAATGTTATAAATAAATTGTTGTGATTAGTTATATCTCTGTCATGGTCTCCTTTAAAGTTGATAGCCCCGACGGGTATGTCACAAAGTAAGACGAGGCTTAACTTAGAAGAGTGAATTGTTTTCAGGTTACAAATATAAAAAGCTTAAAACAGATGTTTGAGAGAGCTGAGGATCACTATGGGGATTTCATAATTATTCTTACACGATTTCTAAACACAAAGAACGCTTTTCGGAATAGTGGGTAACACAGAACAGGTTATTGTTTATTTTCGTTCGTGGTTATATTATATTTTCCTAGATTAAGAAACATTTATCATTTTCTACAATGTAATTCAAAATTATACTGTTCTTTGGAGTTAGATATCTACTAAAAAACAACTTTTCAAAAGTAAAAAAAAAAGAAAAGAAAAAAGGTGAAAGTTGTGACTAAAAAATAGTGTGATATAAAATTTCCAAGCTTATATTATGGTACTTATTTAACATTTTTAATTAAAAATTTACCATATGTAAGTCGAGTACCTAAGTATGTGTTCATAAAAAGCCTTTTCTCCTTTACTAAATACATCATAACGTGTTTCTGAAAATTAAATTTTTTAAAATTATGCATGATGGTCTTGACGGCCATCTTTCTATATTTTACACAAATTTCTAAGCACACAAGTACGTTGTTAAGATCGGAAGTTCGAAATTGTTGCTAAAGCAAACATTTCATGCTTTTAATTTATGGAAATGAGTGCCTAGAAATTTGTGTCTTAAAATAAAGCTGAAGTAACTTCAGGATTCATCTTATGATTTTTTTTTTTCGGAGGGGGTTAATTAATTAGTTAAAGCAGTAAAAATCAATTTTTTTTTCAAAATAAAAGACTTTCTTAATTTATCTGTCTGTAGCTAAAACTAGAAGTTCAAAATTTTTAATAATGCAAACATATTACGAGCTTGTCTGCTTAGAAATTTGTGTAAAATATGGAAAGATGGACGCCAAGCCCATCATGCATAATTTAAAAAAAATTAATTTTCAGAAACACGTTATGATGTATTTAGTAAAGGATCAAGGCTTTTTATGAACGCATACTTAGGCACTCGACTTACATGTGGTAAATTTTTAATAAAAAATGTTAAATAAGTACCATAATATAAGCTTGGAAATTTGATATCACACTATTTTTTAATCACAACTTTCACCTTTTTTTTTAAACTTTTGAAAAGTTGTTTTTTAGTAAATATCAATTGTTTTTTTTAAACAGATTATATATAATTGAAATAATTCTACTCGCTAAAATTAGTCCTTGTATAGCCTTTATAAGCAGGGAACAAACACAATAGTATACATTTTGTTTACCTATCATTTATTTTTTAGAGTAATTAATAATTTAAAAGTAAGGAAAGTCAATTTTTTCTTTCAAAGTATCAGTCTTTCTCAATTTATATCTCCTTAAAATTTTCTATGAAGGATGAAAATTTAGTAAAAAACAGATAGAGTCGAAATAAAATATATATTTACAGTTAGTCTGTCAGTTAATTGTTAGTTCTAACTTTTTCTTGCTGACGGTTTTGCAAAATAAATTTACCTTTAGAAATGCCTACGGATAATCCGAGAATGAAGCCCCGCAGGCATCTAAAGAATCGAAGATCTGTTTAAAGATCTGTAAATATAGAAATTCTAGACATGATGATGAAACATTTTTGATAAAAAAATCTAAAAATTTAAAGATATAAACTGTACACATAACTTCATCTTCATTTAGATCGTGTTATAGAGAAGAAAGAATAAATATGTAATTTTACTCAAGTCTGTTTATCCATACCTATTTGCATAAATGTGAGAATATAATTTTGTATGAAAATTCCCCTAAATTGATTATCTTTAATAGTCTATTATTAAAACCGCATATACATTAGAATTAAATTTTTCCTGTTAAAATTTGCCTTAAATCTATAGTCTTATCGTTCGTGAAATTTGTTTTATGATTTTTTTTTAATACCCAGACACCTTTTCTAAACTCTGACAAAAGATTACAGACACACTGAAGTTATCCAAATACTTATATCTTTCTATCGTATTTCCTTTTTTGAGGGGGGGGTGAGGAAGAGCGCTAAGAACTTCGTCTTGTTCTTAGAAGTCTGAATTAATCATTGAAAAGATCTACCTACATAAGTCTTGTTGCAGAATTTTCATTAGCTAAGAGTTGCAACAACTTATACATCATGTGAATCTATTAAAATACTTTTGTAAAATACTAGATGGGAGCCATTGATATTTCCAGAGCATTGCCTACATTTTAAGCTTAAGTCATTTACAACTATTCATTAATTTTCTACACGAATTAATGAAGTCGTTGTTTCCATGGCAACTGTACCTTTCACTATTGCTTGTTTTTTTTGTTTGTTTGCTTTAATGAACACATATATCAGACCACGTGGGGATCACGACGTCATTCGAACCCGCCCCCAGCTACGCTCTCAAGCGATTAGCAGCGTTTTGTCTTATCCACTCAGCCACGGTGAGAAACTATGGAGGATATTCCATCCGGTCGCAGACGATTAGCCGAAAACCAAATAGCCGACAAGACATTTAGCAGACAGCACTTAGACGACAGGACGTTTAGCCGACAAGTACATTTAGTCGACACGTACATTTAGCAGACAGGACATGTAGCCGACAAGTACATTTAGTCGACAGGACAAGTAGCCGAAACATACGTATAGCATACAGGACAATTAGCCGAAACGGACATTTAGCAGACAGACAATTGGACGACAGGCAATAGGCCGAACGTGACAATTAGCAGAGAGGACAATTAGCCGACAGGACAATTAGCCGACAAGACAATTAGCCGACAGGACAATTAGCCGACAAGACAATTAGCCGACAGGACATTTAGCCGACAAGACAATTAGCCGACAGGACATTAAGCCGACAAGACATTTAGCCGACAGGACATTTAGCCGACAGGACATTTAGCCGACAGGACATTTTGCCAACAGGACGATTAGCCAACAAGACGATTAGCCGACAGGACGATTAGCCTAGTTAGGTTATGGTTAGGATACTTTTAGGTTACGGATAGATTATAATTAGTTTACGGTTACGTTAAACTTAGGTTACAGTAACGTTACGGTTAGGTGACAGTTAGATTACGGTTACTTCACAGTTATGTTACTTTTAGGTAATAATTAGGTTACGTTTAAGTTACAGATAGGTTAAGGTTATGTTACGGATAGGTTAGAGTTAGCTTACGGTTAAGTTACGGATAGGTTACAGTTAGATTACGGTTAGGTTCCGGATAGGTTACAGTAGGTTACAGATAGATTCCAATTAGTTAACGGTTAGGTTAGGCTACAGTTAGGTTATGGTTAGGTTACATTTAGGTTACAGTTAGGTTATAGTTACATCACTGTTAGGATATGGTTAGGTTATAATTAGGTTACGGTTAGCGTACCGTCATGTTACGTTTATTTTACAGATAGATTACTGTTAGGTTACAGTTATGTTACAGTTAGGTTATTTTAGGTTATAAGTAGGTTACGGTTACGTTACGGTTAGGTTATTATTAGGTTATGGTTAGATTACGGTTATGTTCCATTTCCGTTACAGGTAGGTTACGGTTAGATTATGGATAAGTTACAGTTAGGTTACGGGGGGGGTCTATGTCATTTAGCCGACAAGTACATTTAGCCGACAGGATAATTAGCCGACAGCGACAGTTAACCGACAAGACAGATAGCCGACAGGAATAATAACCGAACGGACAATTAGTCGACATGGACAATTAGCCGACAGGACATTTAGCCGACAGGACGTTTAGCCGACAAGGCATTTAGCCGACAAGACATTTAGTCGACATGAAAATTAGCCGACAAGTCAAATAGTCGACATGACAATTAGCCGACAGTTCAAATAGCCGACAGGACATTTAGCCGACAGGTCAAATAGCCGACCTGACAATTACCCGACAGGACAATTAGCCGACAGGTCAAATAGCCGACAGGACAATTAGCAGACATGACAATTAGCCGACAGGACAACTAGCAGACAGGTCAAATAGCCGACATGATATTTATCCGAAACATACATTTTTCAGAAAGAATTTAGAAGACACATTGATATGGGTCGGTGATATACCAACAATGTCAACCTCAATAACTCGTCACCATCATAATTCAACTTTTTAGCTCACAGGCTATCAAAGTCAAAGAGCTGATGTGCCCGACGTTCTGTATGTATGTAAGTATGTACGTACGTATTCACGTATCGAGACTCTTGATAGAAACATCCGATTTGCTTCAATTTTTTTTTCTAGGTTCATTCTGGAAAGGTGCTTTCCTGATTAGTTTTGGGGGTTCATTTGTTAAAGATAAAGGGGGAAAAGGGGGCTAGTCCCTCCCCTTAATTTTGATAAATGGGTTTTTCATGCAGAATTATTCGATTTGCTCTAAGTCTGATATACCGGTTTATTATGTTAAGGAGCTTCCCTGATTAGATTTGGAAATTCATTAGTTAAGTATAAAGGGGGGAAAGAGGGCTACACCCCTTAATTTAGATAAATGTTTTTTTTTATTCAGAATTATTCGATTTGCTCCAAATTCGGTGTACCGGTTTATTATGTTAAGGAGCTTCCCTGGTTAGATTTGGAGGTTCATTAGTTAAAAATAAAGGGGGATAGGGGAGCTAGTCCTCCCCACCCCATAATTTAGATAAATGGGTTTTTCGGGCAGAGTTATTCGATTTGCTCCAAATTTGCTATATCGATTTATCATGTTAAAAAGATGCATTGATTAGGTTTGGTGGTTCATTAGTTAAGAATAAAGGGGGATAGGGGAGCTAGTCCCCCCCACCTCTTAATTTAGATAAATGGGTTTTTCATGCAGAATTATTTGATTTGCTCCAATTTTGGTATACCGGTTTATTATGCTAAAGAGCTGCCTTGATTAGATTTGGAAGTTCCTTAGTTAAGTATAAAGGGTGGAAAGGGGGGGGGGGTAGATCTCCGCCCTTAATTTAGATAAATGGGTTTTTCATGCAGAATTATTCGAATTGCTCCAAATTTGGTATACCGGTTTATTATGTTAAGGAGCTGACGTGATTAGATTTGGAGGTTCCTTAGTTTAGTATAAAGGGGGGCTAGATCCCCCACCCTTAATTTAGATAAATGGGTTTTTCATGCAGAGTTATTCGATTTGCTCCAAATTTGGTATACCGGTTTATTATGTTAAGAAGCTGCCCTGATTACATTTGGAGGATTATTGGTTAAGTATAAATGGGGAGGGGGGCGGAGGATTGTCCCTCCTTTTTAGATAAATGGGTTTTTCATGCAGAAGTATTCGATTTTCTTCAAATTTGGTATACCGGTTTATACCGATATGGCGCTTCCTTCATTAGATTTGGAGGTTCATTAGTTAAGTATAAAAGGGGGAAAGGGCGGAAAGTCCCCTCCCCTTAATTTAGATAAATGGGTTTTCATGCAGAATTATCTAATTTACCATAATTTTTTTTTCTAGGTTCATTCTGATAAGGAACCTTCCTGATTACATTTGAAGGTTCAATGGTTAGGCATAAAGGGGGAAATGGGGGAGCTAATACCCCCCTTAATTTAGAGAAATGGTTTTTTCATGCTGAATTACCTGATTTGCTTCAAATTTGGTATACCAGTTTATTGTGTTAAGGAGCTTCCCTGATTACATTTGAAAGTTCATTGGTTAAGTATAAAGGGGGGAAACGGGGGCTAATCCCCCTTCATTTATTTTTTGAGGGGGGTTATTCTTTGAAATAAGAGTATAATATACAATTAGTGTGAATAGCCTGTGAGCTCAATGCCTTCAGTTTAACTGGGCACTTTTATTTTTATTTTTTTCTTTCCTGAGTGGCGCAACCAGGATCTTCACTATCACCTTTACCTGGGAAGGATTTTGAATCTTTACTATTCATAAACTTAGAAAAAAATCATTGCGTTATATGATTATAAATTAGATTTTAGTAAATTCGTGGCATCTAAAAACCAACGCAATAAAAAACATAAGTAACCATTGTAAACTTAAGATTCAGATGACCGAAGTCTTGTTTTAGGTCGATTTTATATCACCCTTCAGGCTCGGGCTTATTCTTTTTTAAACTGTAAAATTTTAATTGCTCTCGTGTCTCGTATGAAAAAAGTAAAAGAATATTTCTTTAACTGTAGGAAGTGATCATATACTTATTAGTAGCAAATTTATCAAATTTATATCAAATAAAATTTATCTAAATACATTGTGTTTTTAATGCTTTTTAAGCTGCGTTATTATCGAAAATCTGTTTATATTTCTGAAATAAATTTAGTATTTATCTTTTTCTCTCTGCTAAAAATCCTTTTATTTAAGTAAAAGCAATTTAATTACTACTTTCGTTATCATTAATCTTTGAGATTCTCGTGGTTTCAATAAATAAATGAGGCATCTGCCTGTTATAACTCTATCCTATTTCTTTTTCTTTGTTTTTTCATAAATAAAATTATCACAGAAGTCCTGTTTCTCTGTTCTAGTATAAGAACGAGAAAGCTATTAAAAAAAAAAAAAAGAAAGAAAAGAAAGAAAGAAAATCGTGATATTTGCAAATGGTGTCCCACGTCCGACACTGTCATGACGACACTGATCAGTCAATAACTGTTTAGAGTTTTTAGATTACTGCTCGAAAAAAACCCCATATAATCAAAGGATATATTTTTATTTATTTGTTAACCAGAGAAAAATTATTTCACCTTTAATGATTTTAGGATGAGAACTTTTTTGTTGTTGTTAACAGCTGAAAATTTGGTAAACATTAAAAAGAAAGATACTTATAAACTGTAAATTGAGATAAGGAGATATATATTTTAAAAAGGGAAAGAAATTGTTGTTAAATATATTATTAAAAAGATAATTTTGCTTATTCATTGGGGGGATAATTAGTATGTGGTATGTGATGATTGGTTAATTACATCATCACAGCTATTTTAAAAGAAGATTTACAATAATTGCACTTCCCCCACTCTTAAAGGAGGAGGCCCTAAAAAGACTGAAAAAACCATGTAACTTTTTAAATAAATTTAGAGCCTTCAAAATTTCGCTCATCTGCACATTTTAAAGAAGAATAACGTTTATAGGAAGTAACTCCCCATCTGTTTGGTTGAAGGAAATAATAGTAGAAAGTACATCTTTCCGGCAGAAAAAAAATTACTTCTTCCTTTTTTTTTATTCTGGCCGACATCTTTCTTAAAAAATAAATTTAAATATCTACCCTATATATATAAAATCCTAATGAAACGAATTTATGAAACGGAAGTATGAAACGGAAGTATGAATCGACTGATTAAGCAACTGATTATGTTTCACGGCGATTTCTCCTAAAATATGGAATACTTTGCGATGAAATTAACACCAAAAATCCATATTGATCCGCAGATTCCAAAACTGGTATTAGAATTTTTAAATTCGAATTAGTTTTCGAAATATTAATTTTTTTTTCTAATTTTATATACATTTTTCTAATGATGGCAACTCAAATTTTAATCAAACAGATATATTTTTTTCATATTTCAGAAAAGGTCACCTTAAATGTATGCTAAGAAATGTACCATGCTAATTTTATTCTTAATTCATTTTACTTGAACAATCTATCGCCAAATCGAAAGATTCTGATAGAGAAATCAATTCTGACGGTATTTTTATGTTAGCGAGTCGCAGGTGATAATTCGCCAAACATTTTTCCGTCGCATTTCTTCATATTTTATTCATTTCATTTAAAATATAATCCTTTCATTCATTTTATTTAAAATACACAACTTTCATTTAAAATTGATGGCTTTCACTTCTTTCTTTTTTTAGAAAACAAAACGAAACGAAAAAAATTAGGCACATATGTTATCTACGCACCGGGGTACCTAATTGACGCCAAAATGGCATTATTGTGATTGATATGGTAACACGCCTATTGTTGTTTATTTGATAATAAATGTTTATTTACTTTTATTTCTTTTTTAAATCCTTCTATATATAAAAAAAAAGTTTTGATTTGGAAATGAACAAATGAAAATCTGCGTAGATATTCCAGGTAGATCGCCATCCAATTTGAATGCTTAAGCATGGCCTTTCATCGTTAATATTAAAAAAAAACTGTTGCATACAAAAATGTGAAAATCAGTGGTATTATAGAGAAATGTTTGATAAACACGCTGATGAACCCAGTTTTCAAATCGAAGAATTATTTTAAGAGATATTTAATGATACAGTTGAACAAAATCGTTCCATTAAAAAAGTTTTATTGGAGCAAAAACTATACATGAGAATTTAATCATTTTTAGATCATTTTATACATTATAAGTTTCCGGTGTACAGATTGCATTCACTTTTCTTATTTGACTCATTTTTTGAGGTTTCATTTCTATTTTAATTTCAAATTTTCAGCATTTCGAGAGATATTTTTTACAAATTTTTGAAAAAGTTATTAATTTAAACTGTTGCCAATTGTATAAACAGCGCAAACAATAATGTTTACTTCAAATTAAAAATTTATTTGCACGTGACTATTACAAACAGAAAAAAAAACTTTAAAATTAGAATTAAATGATTACATGTTAAAAGCAGGAAAATTACGTCATAAGAACCATATTTACACTTGAATTTTAAAAGAGAAACAAAATCTTAAAATAAAAAAATCATTATTATGCTTTAAAACTTGTAAATGGAGGAAATTACGTCATATTTAAAATGGCCAAAAAATATGGCAAAACAATTTAAATTGAAAAATATATTTGAGCGATATATTTTGAAATAATCTTTTCAACTATTATCGTGAATTCGAAGACAGCACAAATAATATTTCCTTCTAGCAACAAAAGTATTTTCATGTGAATATTAATAAGAGAAATAAAACTTTGGTGTAAATTACGTCAGATTTGAAACGATACATTTAAAATGAATTATTTAAAAGAACTAACTTATAGCACTGTTATAAAATACCGGGAGACAATGACACTGTTTACTTAATTCATTTTACATTAGCTTATTTACAAATGTTTAACTAATTTCTTTAATTAAATACGAAAACAGCCATTGTATCTCTTAACAGCAACAGATTTGGTCTTAAAAATCCCCAATCCAAGGAAAACGAATGGAAACCCGTTCAGAGAGATCGTTACTGTTTTTTAAATTTTAATTCAATACTTTTAAAGCCGATCAAATTAGCGTGCTTTTTGGATTCTGGTGTGCCTGAACGGGGTTTGGCGAGCGTAGCTTGTAGGGGGAGCCTTCTAGTTATATAAATTATTTTGCTCTATGATTATTAATTATTTTTTTATATTTCCTTTAGAAAATAATAGAAAATAATTAAAAAATACGGTACTACTTAGTAATTCCGTCGACCAATTTCGCCAAATTATATAAATCGCCAAAACACTCGCCAAATTATACAAATTGACATAATTTTTATTTCAAATAACGAAAGAACAAAAAAATTACTATAACATTAATAAATATACAAATAAAACGTCGAAATAAAAATCACTTGATGACGTAAACACGTCTAACTTGCTTAAAGTAAAGTTAATGTGACATTTACGATCAACCATTATTGGCATTTAATCTTATAGTTTGGCGATAGATTTTTGATCGACGGGATATCTAAGGAATACCAAAAATGCATATGTAACTGGTATTTGAAAACGAGATTTTCGCAAATTTTCGTAAAAAAATAAAAATCACGCCAAACCTGCAGTGCGTATCTCGCCAAATATTACGACTCGAAAAAAAAAAATGCTAACTGGCGAGTTGAAAAAAAGCTATTGGCGAGATTTGCATCCGGTTAGCGTAACAGTACCTATAATTCTTTGCGACAATGGCAACTTTTATGTAGTTTTATTCGAAAAAAAAATTTTGATTTTTTAATCAAAATGGAAAACTTACGGTCCCATATTGGCGCGATTTTTTTCTGGCGCTAATGTCATATACGGAACGGGCACATAACTGGCGCCAAAGTATCGTTATTTTGCTTGATATGGTAAGCGGGATGTTGCTGTTTATGCTGTTGATGCGTTCCCTAAATTGGCGTCGTTAAAAAATCGCGCCAATATGGGACGTATATGACATCTTTGCCAAACTTTCATATGAACGGCAAAGGGATCAGACCGTATTTGTTTATGGCAGTTGATAACTTGAACTATTATAATATAGATGAAATGATGGCGATAGAATAATATTTGGCGACTTATCACCTGTGCCTGGCTAACATTAAAGTACAAAAATGGCACATAGAGTATAAAAAGCGAAGTGATCCGCCTGGAACTGTTGATGATAGTCACATGACTTAGGCTATTGTTATAGAGATTGTTTTAAAAAACCGGGAGACAAAGACTCTGTATACATAATTTATTTTATTTTAGTTTCTTTTCAAATGTTTAACTGATCCTCTTTAATCAAAAACGAAAACAACCGCTGGATGTCTTAACAGCAACTGAATCGCCCTTAAATTTTTGCAATCAAAGGGAATTGAATGGAAACCCGTTTACAGGGAGATCTGCACAGCTTTTTTCAGTATAATTTAATCTTCTCTAATATTTTTAAAACCCATCAGATTAGCGTGTTTTTAGATTCTGCGGTGTCTGAACGGGGGTTGGCGAGCGTAGCTTGCAGGGGGCAGACCTCCCTAGTACTAATATAAATTATTATTAAAATTACATCTTAAATATAATAATTTTAAAAGTTAAAAAACTTTATTATTCGACTCAAAGGTAGCTTACTTCTGGGTCCCTGACATTGTCTAGGACAACCATAAATGGGGGTGAGGGGTGTGAGGTAGTCGTTACGGCCCTGCTGATTAGCTACGTTTTGGAATTGATATTTTTGAGCTTATCTGTGAACATCGAAATATCGATTCAAGTATCGATTGTAGAATTTGGGAATCTATTCTTATTGTGATCGATTCTGTTTTATACGATGTCGATTTTAATCGATTCTCAAATTTTCCAGAATCGCCCATCACTGGCTACAATAAAGGGCCCAAAAGAGTCCAACTGATAGCTAAGAGCAGGGCCCTAACATGATAATATGTTAAAAGGTCTTAGATCTTCAATTATTCAAAATTAACCATAGAGTTATGAATTATTCCTTAGAATAATAATTTAAAGAAATGCACCAAAAATTGCGTAAATGCTTAAATGATTGTGCTAGGGCCCAAATAAAATATGAGGGTGTTGGTCTTGGGAGAAGAGTCCAATACTCAGTTTTAAAATTATGCACTGAGAAGGTGAGAAAATTAGAGTGTGAAAAATGCATGGCTCACAAAAAATTCAAGGGACCTACGGGATCCTAGGGGGGAGAATGGAGCAAGGGTCTTAACTGGGATGTTGAAATGGGAGAATAACTAAGTGAAAAAAGGATACCAAAAATAAAGATCGGATTAAAAGGAAGCAATTTATTAACAATTTAGGGCGCAAAAACTTCAAGGGGTGCTGTACCGGGTCTCAGGCTGCCAGGGTCTTAACTGGAATGTAGAAATGAGGAAATAACTAAATGGAGAATTGGCCCCAAGAACGAAGAAGATCGGATATAAAGGGGGTAAGTTATTAACAATTTAGAGCATAAAAACTTAAAGAGGCACAGGGGCCCCGACCCTTAAAAAAAGAAAAATCTGATTGTCAGGTGCATTAGGACATGTCTTGAACTGTTCTCACCTAAATGTTCAGACTTCTACGTGCGGTAGATTTTGCTAGTCATCAAACACAGACACACAGACACTCACACACTCACATACACACAGACAGATCGAAACTTTCTTTTATTGGTATACGTTTTATTCAATTTTCCTCGCTATAAACTGGGTTGTCGTTAAATCCGATCTCGCTGAAAATTTATTCTACAGTTAAATACAAACACACTTTTAGTAGCTGACGAGTTATTGAGGTTTTAATGCATATGTATAAAATATTAATGATGATTGAGTAAAAGCACTGATTTATGAAATTGATGAGCTATGGATATTATAGTACCCCCATATCAGTAACAAATAAATATTACTTCTTTTAACAAAAACAAAGGTTTATAAGGCTGGCGAATCACTGATCTTTTAATATATAAATTAAATAAATTCGATGCGCAAAAAGACGAATTTGTGAGAATGTCAAGTTATCAAGATTGGATATATATAATTCATTAATGACATTCGACATAATAAAATCACAGATGATTAAGGATGACGACTTTTCGAGGTTTTTTGGAAATCATACAGAATTTATATCAAACTGATTGAAATATAAATTTAAAGAGATGGCGAAGTAACTAGATTTTTGCGTTTAGAGAGATCGTTTGGGGATAACTTGTTATTTTGATTTTATTGCGGATGTAAAGAAAATTAATTATATTCTATTGCATAGAAGCACTATGCTTTATGAGGATGTAGAGTTATCAAGGTTTTAACCACAATGACCAATGATAATTGTTTAAATAAAAACATAGATTTATAGGCTTGAGGATTCATCAAGGTTTAACCGTATAACTTGTATTCGATATATAATAAAACAGATTAATGAATCTTCAAGTTATCCAGTTTTTAGAGCAAATGTATAAATAATAATATTAACTAAATATACTTATTTATGAGGATGTCGAGTTATCGAGGCTTTAACATATAAGCGTAATAATAATAATATTTTATTAAACTAGCTGGCTTCACCCTCTAGCGCGCTCATATTACATCGGGGCCTCTAATTTATGCTAACATCGAATAAAACGAATGTCGAATTCATATGAAAATTTTCGTTAGGTGCAGTAGCGTAGCTACGTTGTTTGCCGCCCGGGATTTCATCCGTTTATTAAATAATATTGCGTTAATTATAAAAGTAGTCCGTGAAATTTACAGAGGGGGGGGGCAACCTTCCACCGCTTAGGTGTGTATTCTTTCCTCGGGTTCTAGGAGCCCGATTTCAACGGGAATTGGTTCATTTAAGTTAGATTACAATTCAGCTACTTTCTGTATTATTAAAGGTTATCGTAGACTTCAATTACCAACATTTTCGAACATTAATGATGCATTCATTTTTCGGGTTCTATGGGCTTGATTACAACGAAGTTTGTCTCACTCGACTTGGTTTTCGATTATCTGCGGCACGTGCGGAGCACTTCCGGTGCATACTGCTTTAGGTAGCTGGGACCCAGATCACAGGTTCGTTCGGTAAGAGATTTGTTGGGAACACATGAGAGGCTGTGGAAGGTAATGGGACTTCCGAAACTAGGTTCATTTAAAAGATTTTCAAAGGATATAAAATCATACAAACTTGAGTTTTATTTAAGGTTATTATTATGGGCCTGGACAACGCCGGGTGGGTCAGCTAGTGTGATATAAAATTACACTGTATAAAATTCGGTTGTAACCAGGGCTTAATTTGCGCCGGAGCCCACCAGAGCCCGGCTCCGGTAATTCTCTGTTTTTAGTAAATATTTAAATATTGTTCGGAATTCACGGAGCTCATAAATACAGGGCTCCGGAGCCCAGTGCAATAGCGCTTCCGAAAAACCAAAGCTTAAATTACCTTTTCCTTTCCTTCTGATCTCCAAGCTTTTGCATTCTTTTTACAAAAACACTTATATGTGACGTAATGTGTCACATACGTAGGAGATGGAGATAAAACGGACTCAATTTTTATATCAGTTTTTAGGCTTATACTGACTCGAGCTCAATCTGTATTACATTTAAAATTTTATTTATTCATGTATTGAAAAAAAATCCTCTTTTAAAATTACGTATTATATTCCACTTCAAATCATTTTAATGCTATTTTGATCAGAATGAAGAGAAAACAGAAATCGTGTTTTCCTATTTCAAATTTATATCGGCGACGTGTTGATACGGCGTCACTCAAGAGACTGAACAATAAATTTGCTTTCAGTTCGATTTTCTTTTTGTGAGAGTAGATAATTTTTTATTGGCTGGGTTTTCTTTTTATTATTTCGATATCTAACCTGAAAAGAATATTCTCTGTTTTATCCAACAAGCATCAGCTCGACGTTTTGCTTGTTCGAGGTTTTTTGTCTTCTATTGCGTATGAGTATAAAAATCACGTCAGTGATTTTTCTATTTATTTTGTATCATAAACGGTACTCCCGCTAAAGCTCTCTGCACCTATACGAAGTCACTTTCCTTTGTAAGTAGATATATTTACCATGTATTGTTATTCTGATAGAAAGCAATCGAGCAGTGTTTCCCCTTTTTCTATAAAAGCATAGATTCTTTCCGATAACGTTGTCAAGTTTTTAATTTTATCTGATTTTCAGGGACTCACCGCAAAAGATTATTATGCGGAAGGAAATGATTATAGTTTAAGATATGCACTTTTTACAGGAAATTGTAAAACATTGTTCCATTCTTCAGCATATAAATATTCATTTCTGTAAATTTCATTCATTTTTTCTTATAAATGCATAGCTGCGAACTATCCCTTTTTTGTGTTAACACCATTTCCTAATCATAATCGTTACCCTATTTAATCGCAGAATTCTGCAATTAATTAACATAAAAAATAGGCACTGATTTTTACTATTCAGAAGAAGTGATAACTAAAAAGTCGAATAGTTGACAGCTAAGTATATGCTGATAGATATATTTAAAATTTTTATTTTGCTAAAGAAAAAAAAATGCTTTAAATTTTGCAATTAATGTACGAAATATAAATATGCAGATTACAGGGGCAGGGGGGAGGGGGGTGGAACGGCACAGTTGTTGTACCGGTAGCGCAGAATATTAGGGCTACGGAACTTTTTCTGTTAGAATTTAAGCCCTGGGCGCAGTAATCTAATTGTAACGTAACCTTAATCTAACTCTACCATAAACATTACCTAACTGTACACTAGCTGTAACATGTTACCTAACCGTAACCTAACGGTAACCTAACAGTAACATACCTTCAACCTAACTATAAACAAATTATCAACTAACCGTAACCTAACTGTAACCTAATTGCAACCTAACCTTAATCTAATTATAACATAACCGTAACATAACTGTAACGTAACTATAAACTATCGGTAACTTAACGGTAATGTAAACTAATTATAAGCTAAATGTAACGTGACTGTAACCTACCTGTAACCTATCATAATCCAACCGTAAACTATCTGTAACGGAAATGGAACATAACAGTAACCTAACAATGAGCTATCTGTAACGGAAATGGAATATAACCGTAACCTAACGGCAATCTATCTGTAACGGAAATGGAACATAACCGTAACCTAACCGTAACCTAATTATAACCTAACCGTAACATAACCGTAAAATACTTATAACCTAACCCTAACCTAACTGTAACATAACTGTAACCTAACCGTAATCTATCTGTAAAATAAACGCATCATGACGGTACGCTAACCGTAAACTAATTATAACCTAACCGTATCCTAACTGTGATGTAACTATAACCCAACTGTAACTTAAATGTAACCTAACTGTAGCCTGGCGGTAACCTAACCGTAACATAATTTTAGCCTGGCGGTAACCTAACCGTAACCTAATTGTAGCCTGGCGGTAACCTAACCGTAATCTAACTGTAACCTATTCGTAATCTTAATTGAAACCAAACTGTAACGTAACTGTATCCTATCTGTATCCTAATCGTAGCATAAACGTAATCTAACTGTAACCTATCCGTAACTTAACCCTAATCTAACTATAACCTATCCGTAACCTAATCTTAACCTAACCGTATCCTAACTGTGATGTAACTATAACATAACTGTAACTTAAATGTAACTAAACTGTAGCCTGGCGGTAACCTAACTGTAACCTAATTGCAACCTATCCGTAACCTAACCGTAATCTAACTGTAACCTATCCGTAATCTTAATTGTAACCAAACTGTAACGTAACTGTATCCTATCTGTAACCTAATCGTAGCATAAACGTAATCTAACTGTAACCTATCCGTAACCTAGCTGTAACCTATCCGTAACTTAACCCTAATCTAACTGTAATCTATCCGTAACCTAACCTTAACCTATTTGTAACTTAAACGTAACCTAAATGTTACCTAAATTTAATCTAACTGTGACGTAACTGTAACCTAACCGTAACCTAACTGTAACCTAAGTTTAACGTAACCGTAAACTAATTATAACCTAACTGTATTCTAACTGTAACCTATCTGAAACCTAACAGTATCCAAACCAAAACCTAACTGAGCCAATCGTCCTCTCGGCTAAATATCCTATCGGCTAAATGCCCTGTCGGCTAAATGTCCTGTCGGCTAATTGTCCTGTCGGCTAATTGACCTGTCGGCTAATTGTCTTGTCGGCTAATTGTCCTGTCAGCTAATTGTCTTGTCGGCTAATTGTCCTATCGGCTAATTGTCTTGTCGGCTAATTGTCCTGTCGGCTAATCATCCTATCTGCTAAACGTCCTGTCTGCTAATTGTCCATGTCGACTAACTGTCCTATCGGCTAATTGTCCTGTCGGCTAATTGTCTCTGTCGGCTATGTGTCTTGTCGGGTAACTGTCGCTGTCGGCTAATTGTCCTGTCGACTAAATGTACGTGTCGACTAAATGTACTTGTCGTCTAAGCGTCCTGTCGTCTAAGCGTCCTGTCTTCTAACTGTTGTCTGCTAAATGTCTTGTCGGCTATTTGGTTGTCTGCTAAATGACATAGACCCATTCCATCTACGTTATGATCACGAGGTCAAGGTAAAAACTTCTAGCGTAAAGAAGGGAAGGCTCCGTAGACGTAATATAAATCCCCACCTGCCAGTGAAACAGTTCATGAGGAAAGCATTAGTAGCCTTCCTTCTTATCAGTTAGAAATTATTTGGGTAAATGAAGGATGTTCCATCTATGTTTTGATCACGTGGTCAAGGTAAAAACTTCTAGCGTAAAGAAGGGAAGGCTCCGTAGACGTAATGAAAAACCCTCGCCAGCCAGTGAAACAGTTCATGCGGAAAGCAGTAGTAGCCTCTTTTCTTATCCGTTTGAAGTTCTTTGGGTAAATGGAGGATATTCCATCTGCGTTTCGATCACGTGATCAAGGTAAAAACGTCTAGCGTAAAGAAGGGAAGGCTCCGTAGACGTGTAATGTAAATCCTCGCTAGCCAATGAAACAGTTCATAAGGGAAAGCAGTAATATCTTCCCTTCTTATCAGTTAGAAGTTCCTTGGGTAAGTTACCGGTATCACGTGACTTTTTTCAGCCTCGAACCCATATTTGGAATATCCTCCATTACCGGTATCACGTGACTTTTTTCAGCCTCGAACCCTGATTTGGAATAAAGTCCATTGCTTTCTCTAATACCCAGATACTCAAATTTAACCAGCTGCTCTTAAAATCATGCTCATAACAGAGAACATTTATATGTAAGAGTGGTGACATATACACAAGTCATGTACTCATATTCAAGTTTTTCTCCAAAGTACAGTAACTCAGTTTTCAGTAATAGACGTGGAAGATTTCGATTAAACTAACCAGAAAAGTTAACAAACACTGTCTTCTTGATTTGATTTTATTCAAAATCGTCTTAACCAACCAAAGTTAACGTCCGGGATCCAGATAAATTTTTCTCAGTTAGTAAAATTAGATTGATCAATCAGTAGCCTCCATCCTTGCAGGCTTTTCGGTGTTTACTGAAAACATCAAAACGTTCGCAAAAATGCAGGCTTCAGGTTGATCAATCTCATCTCGCTAATAGCGAAAAATCTATCTTGATCCCGGCGTATTAAACGCCCTTTAAATATTCGAGAAAGCCTTGACACGCGTCAGAAAAAGTCACACAAAGCAGGCAAAACAAAGAAGAAAAATCATTCATTGGCTCGTTCATATCCACGAGCCAATGAATGATTTTGTTTCTTTGCATTGCCTGCTTTGTGTGATGTTTTCGTGACGCGTGTCAAGGCATTCTCAAATATCTAGGTGACGTTGGCTTATTTCACCACCATGAAGCTATGAAAGGAAAGGAGTAGACATGTCAATCTTCCCGTGTGAAAAACTAGATACAAAAAAAAAAACGAATTTCTTTCCCCCTCTTCTGTCCTTTTCTCTCTTGATTTTGACCGATAGCAGCCCATTTAGCAGTCTCCAGTACAAGATGCCGCTATATATGGTGAACGCAGAAGGGAGGGTGTTAGCGCGACCAATGACAAAATAGGCCAGTTCATAATGTTTAAAAGTCACACGGAGTTGGATCATCTTTACACGATGGTTAGTACAAAGTGGCCCGCCGATTTTTTTGTGTCCATTGCCGTGTACAGAAAATCAACTCCGAGACTAACGAGAAAGACAGGCTTCCGCGGTGGGTCCGATTCTTCTTTTTTTACAGACCGCTGGAGTCACGTGATGCTCATTTCGCACACCTTCACTGGTGCATTCGAGTATCACGTGACTCCAGCGGTCTGTAAAAAAAGAAGAATCGGACCCACCGCGGTAGCCTGTCTTTCTAGTTAGCCTCAAATCAACTCCGTGTGACGTGATGAGCTGGCTACAGTTTAGGAACAGCTTCAAATGACGTCATCTAAATCTACTCCGAAGCAAACGAAAAAGACAGTCTACTGCGGTGCTACAGCGTCTAGAATATATAATGTGGAAATCGGCTATCCCAGTAATACTTTAAAAAGTGCTAAAATATTGGATCTCTTAAATTTCAAACGATGCTGAAATCCAATGAGTCGATCACAGGGATATCTGCAGGATATTTCCCAAAACTCCAAGACGATTTGGTCTAGACGCTGTAACTTTTTTTTTTTTTTTTTTTTTTTTTTTTTTTTTTTTTTTTTACAATTTATTAACATACATCTGACCTGTGTGCTTGGCGTCAAACCCGCTGTAATAATACGATGTTTACTTTGAAATTTGAAAATATATCGCAGATGTCACTGCGATCAGCTCCCTGGATTTCAGCGTCAGTGCACATTTAAGGGATACACCTTTTTAGCGGTTCTTGGATAGCAAATTTCCACATTATGTATTCTAGACGCTGTAGCGGTGCATTACACGTGTCTCTTTCTTCTTTTAAAAATATCCTGCAGATGTAGATGCAAATGACTGTTTGGAATTCAACATCGTTGTAAATTTAAGGGATTCAATATTTCCGCGCTTTTTTGAGTATTGCTGGGATAGTTTATTTCTAAAACATATAATCAAGACGCTATAACGGAGCTATAGTTTCTAGAAGATATAGCTTAAAAATCGGTTTATTAAAAAGGTGCTAAAAAATTGTATCCCATAAATGTTGAACGAGGCTGAAAGGCGAATGTCGATTAAAGCGACATATAGTAATTCCAACGCAACTATTTCAAAAGAAATCAATTGAGAAAACGTTTCGCTCAGAGAAGATCTAGAAAATATTGCTGCTATCGACATTTGTCATTCAGTATTTTTCAATATTTATGGGATTAAAATTTTAGCACTCTTTAAAGCATTATGGAACAGCCGGTTTCCACGCTATGACCGTGATCTAGGTAGATTTTTCTCTGTTATCATAACGAGATTGACCAATCAGAAGCCAGAATTTTTGCTAACTTTTCACTGTTTGCAAAAATGTACCTGGATCCCGACCTATAGTTCTAGACGCTATAAATGAGCTCAGGAATAGTACAAAAAGAAACTCCATATTTTGATACTTTAGGACCGGGATCTAATGGAGGATATTCCAAATATGGGTTCGAGGCTGAAAAAGGTCACGTGATACCGGTAATTTACCAAAGGAACTTCTAACTGATAAGAAGGGAAGATACTACTACTTTGCCTCATGAACCGTTTCATTGGCTAGCGAGGATTTACATTACACGTCTACGGATCCTTATATGCTTTACGATAGAAGTTTTTACCTTGACCACGTGATCAAAATGTAGATGGAATATCCTCCATTAGGAACAAGTGTGTCTCTATAACGAAGTAGCGACATACGGCCAATAAATGTTTATTGGTAAAAGTGATAAAAACAAATCGTTAAAGGTCTTTGCGAGCGTGTCATTATCGCCAAGCTAATGCATTTTGTATTATTTCCCTAGTCTAATAGAGATCGTCCATGCGCGTATCGTCTAATGGAGGATATTCCAAATATGGGTTCGAGGCTGTAAAAGTCACGTGGTACCGGTAATTTACCCAAAGAACTTCTAACTGATAAGAAGGGAAACAGGAAACTACTACTGATTTCTCCCATGAGCTGTTTCATTGGCTAGCGGGGATTTACATTACGTAGCCGGAGCCTTCCCTTCTTTACGCTAGACGTTCTTACCTTGACCACGTGATCATAACGTAGATAGAATATGCTCTGTTCTATAAAGTGGACTGCCGTACTTTCGACAAAAACTTGAAATGAGCATGCCTCCTGTGCATATATCACCACTCTTATGTATGAAGGCTCTCTGTTATGGTGGTGTTTCTGAGCGCTGTTGGTTAAATTTCGATATTTGTGTTTTGTTTGTTTGTTTGTGTGTTTTATTGGACACATACATCAGACTTGTGTGCTTGAGAACAAGGCCCGCTTATAAGTCATCGTCGATATACAGGGACGAGATAGCACAATGAAATTTACAACACAGAGAATTTTTACATCCGGGAGCTCCACAAAGAGTGTGCAATGGAGCCAGCGGGAGTCAAACCCAACAAGCCTCCTACGCTCTAAAGCGATTAGCAGCGTGGTGTCTTAACCACTCGGCCGCGGAGGCCCCATTTGTGTTTTAGAGTGAGCAATCTGTTACTATGGAAACAACAACTTCTTTAATATTGAAATTCACTACAAAAGTATCTCATAAAAGTTTTATGAGAAAAAGAAGAAGAAGAAGATTTTGAAATTTATAGCAAAGGAGTTCAGAATCAATGCCTTAAATAGTTTCGAATATGTACTGTTGTTATGGCATCAATACTCTTCCTGGATGTGGAAATGCAAAATTGTGTTCAACATAATGGAGGATATTCCATCTCCGTTTGATCACGTGGTCAAGGTAAAAACTTCTAGCGTAAAGAAGGGAAGGCTCCGTAGACGTGTAATGTAAATCCCCGCTAACCAATGAAACAGTTCATGAGGCAAAGCAGTAGCATCTTCCCTTCTTATCAGTTAGAAGTTTCTTGGGTAAATTTACGGTATCACGTGACTTTTTTCAGCCTCGAACCCATATTTGGAACATCCTCCATTGGCCGCAATCTAGATAGATTTTTCGCTGTTAGCGAAACGGGACCCATCAATCAGAAGCCTGCATTTTTGCGAACTTTTCGCTGTTTGCAGAAATGCAGACTATGGAGGATATTCCAAATATGGGTTCGAGGCTGAAAAAAGTCACGTGATACCGGTAATTTACCCAAGGAACTTCTAACTGATAAGAAGGGAAGATACTATTGCTTTTCCTCATGAACTGTTTCATTGGCTAGCAGGGATTTACATTACACGTCTACGCATCCTTCCCTTCTTTACGATAGAAGTTTTTACCTTGACCACGTGTTCAAATCGGAGATGGAATATCCTCCATTGATTGGTAAATCTCGTTTCGCTAACAGCGAAAAATCTATCTGGATCCCAGCCTAGATTTCTACTGCACTTCATCCATGGCACTAAGAAAATGACACAAAACTTTTATGACATAGTCCGGGATCCAGAAGCAGCAAAAATTCTCAAACATGTTGGCTTTTGATTGGTCAAACTCATTTCGCTAACAGCGAAAAATCTATCTGGATTCGGCCTTAGTTTTCTTCGATGAAATCAATGCAAAAGGATAATATAAAAGAATAGTATATGACTTCTAAAATATTTTGGCGGGTTTATCACTGTTTGGCATAATTTGTAAACTTTAGAATTAATTAACAGTTTTTCGCTAATTAAGAATAGAAAATTTGTGTTTTTAAAGCTGAATTTTATAAAAGCACGTAAATTGAGTAAATGTCTATCCAAAAATGCAATCCTTACATTTTTTTGTCCATTATTTAAGTCTCTACCTCGATTTAAACATATGGTGTGACGAAGAAAAAAAATTGGTCATTTTCAATATCTCGACGTTATTTTAAAAAATCTATATCCCTGTTTATAATTGATTTATGAAGATGCATTTGGTCTCAAATTGAAGATCTTTCACATTAGGTCCTTCTTGTTTTGATTTTATTTTTCTGCGATGATTGGTTCTTTTGATATGGGAAATTTTACGCTGGCATGTTTGGTCGATTTAACATGGAGAAGTTGTCTTCAGTATAATAAGCAGTTACGGTGTCTTGCCATTTTATCTTGACGTTTGTTTGTTTGGCGGGGTTAGCATTTTTTTTCAGCTTGGCTTGGCAGAACGACCGTCCTGTTTGATACTAGTCAATGTGTAGTTGATTTATTATTGGATAATTTTTTTCGTGATTTATTATGAATTTTTATAACTATTCCCTTCCTGAATGTTTTTATTCCAATTAATTTTGATGGATTCTACGTCATTTATTATTAAAGATCACCCAACTTTAAATATCAAAACATTTTAATTATTGAAAAATAATATTTAAAGGAAAAAAATTGGAAAATAATTAAACAAGAAATAATATTTCTAAGAAAAATATGATTAGATATGATGACAGAGAAATATTTCAATTATATAGCCTTCGAAAGAGATTTAAAAATACCCCCCCCCCCCCCCCAGAAAACCAGTGAAATCACATTGCTGATAATGAAAAATTCTTCTAACGTATAATAAACGGCGCTCCTTGAAAATCAGCAAACAAAAAAAGCATCACTGAATGGCGCTTTTTGTACACAGAAAACAAATTATATACAGTATAATGGGATTTAACTGCACTGACTGGAATATAGTGAAAATAAATAAATAACAGTCATTATAATTAGTAACTCTCAGTTAGGATTGCGTACCAAAAGACTTTCCTCAACAAGCAATACAGATTGCATCAACAACCTTTAAGTTTTTCATTCAAATTAGTTAAATATTTTATAAAGCTCCAGATCATTCGATTTATCTAAGGGTCAATCCATTTCAAGTGGTCCAGAAAATCATTTATTCGTTGCTTGACCGTTTTTAAAAAATCTGAAAATTTTTGTACAACAACCCTAACATGATGGAAGTTCAAAATGACTTTTATTTTAATTTTATTAATTTTTATTTGTGCATGGCGGCCATCTTTGTTTCATTGTCTGCAGCAATTTTCTCAAAAGAAGGGTTTACGGAATTGTAAATAATTCATCGTTTATTTCTCCAATTCAAATGCGTATTAAAGCAATTTGTACAGAATACACTGGGCTACAAATTTCGTAATAGAGTAGTTTCTGAAAATAAATCCTTATTGGTGAAATTTAAGCATAATGTTTCAGTTTTTTTCCAAAATTTGTCCGTTTAAAAAAGGAAATTTTTCTAGCAAGGAAAACTGTCAATATGACATAATTTTTTTTTTTTACAAATAGGTCGAAAGTACTTGTATTCACACGCCAAGTTTCAGATCTGGGACTTGCTTTTTTCTTCGCTAAAAAAAATTCCAAATGTTTCAAAAATGTCAAAAATTGAACTTTTGAAGCTTTGATATCTCTGGTGAAGCACGAGATAAAAATTTGAAGTTCTGGTTTCCGACAGTAATGTATGGTAGTATTATGCACAAGAAATTTCAGAATGGGGATTTGACTACAAGTTGAGATATGGTAAAGGCAACATGTCAAAGGTGACCGCCATGCACAAATAAAAATTAATAAAATTAAAATAATAGTCATTCTGAACTTCCATCATGTTAGGGTTGTTGTACAAAAAATTTCAGATTTTTTAAAAATGGTCGAGCAACCAGTGCTGGACCACTTGAAATGGATAATAATCGGAAATAATCTGCAATGAAGGTATGCAGGTATCATTTTATGTAATTATATGGGTATGTTTTAGGTTATCAGGTTAAATGCAAATGCAATATATGGAGGATAATAATGTTGCTTATGGAGGTCAAATTAGATGTACATTAAAAAAGGAAATTGTATTTGAAATTGACCAGGATATTATTATTAAGAAAATATTTTAGACTTTGATTAATATGTAAACACTATTGCAGTATTCTCAAAAATAAATTATTCAAATCGTTATGGAAGTTTTTAGCAGTCGATAATAAATAAACTTATTAATATTTATAAATAAAATACAAAATAGCATTCTTAGAAAATCATAAAAATAAAAAAAGGCGTTGTTATGGAGGAATGAATTTATTATTAAGGAGGAATGAATGTTTTTTCGTTTCAATAAAATGTTTATTTTTTCTTGCACTTTTTGGACATTTCATAAATGATCTTTCAAAGCAGTATTTGAAAATTTAAACACATTCAAAAGATATATATTGATTCTTGTTTAAAAGCGCACGAGTCAGCGGTACTTCTTGCAAAACTTTAAACACGATTTTCTCAAAGTATTATTTTTTAACTATCAGCAAGATACACTATATGGCCAAAGGTGACCGGTTACTTGCGATTTTGGACGTTTTGTTAAATATCTATAAAAATACATGAGGAATTAACCTGAAACAGAAGGTGTTTTTCTGGTTGTGGTATGGGATCATTCTCTTCCTTTAGTAGGATCAGAAGCTGCAGATGATTGAAGAACGGACAACTAGTCACATATGGTCTTCTGTTTTCTTTATGATTTAGTTCTATAATTCTGTTTCTTATGCTAATTATTTCTTCACTTTTCATTTCCCGATGCAGGTTTATTAGTTCAGTATTATTTGCTTGATAATATGGTATTTTGTTGTATTCTTTATAATGTATTGCTCTGATGTGTTGTAACTCAAATTCCCAAAATAGTGCATTTTTTCTTAATTGGGCAGCTCTATCACCCTTTGCTGTCTTCATACGATATTTTTCTGGTTGATATATATTATTTACAACATTATAACTTTGTATGTTATATATGCCATAGTATGGGCTCTTTGAAAATTCTCCCTTCTCCACAGCCTTGATATGTTCTAATTGATTTGTTAATAGGACCTTAAATAGTATAGGTCATATACACTGCTCAGCAAAAGTTTAGACACTGGTGATTTTTAACCTTTAAATAAAAAATACGAACACTTGGGTTATACAAATGACTGTACTTATTTTTAAATATATTTTAAACGTTTTATGACAGAAATAACGGTTTTAATGTAGCGTATTATTTAATTTAACTGAAAAAAGTGAAATTTGCATATTGCAAAAGTTTAGACACTTTTGTGATTTTTTGGCAATTGTTCACGGAAAAACGCATATTTCAAACTTATGACGTCACATGCATGAAGCATGTAAGTGCACCTCGCGATAGCATCTGTTAGTGAAGATTTCGCGAGCAAGAAATTTTCAGTCAGATGAAGTAATTAAAGCATGGAAACTGAAATCGAAAGGGAAGACTGTTGCAGAAATTTCAGCTACTTTAAAGCGGCCAAAGAAGTCTGTCTATTAAGTACTATCTAAGGGTGACTCTTTCAAAGCAAAACGTAGACCTGGAAGGACTCGTGTTGCCAGAAATCAAGATTATAGAAGGATCCGTAAACTGGCATCTAGACAAATGATGACTGCTAATCGCATTAAAAGTGAGTCAGAGCTCTCTGTGTCAGCGGATAATTTCGTAGATGCATTAAAGAAAAATGTACATTAGTTTACATGAAAATGATAAAACAACCAGCCTTGAAATCTCACAACAAATTGACTCCTTTCCTGTCGCGGAGTAATTCTTTTTATGAACTGTGGAAATATTGGACTGATACCAGAATTTATAAACGAAGTTATTGGAAAATACGAAATTGCTGATTTTCACGTACAGTGGTGCTCAAAAGTTTCCGGCCACCATAAAATTTTTGGTTAATTTGTAAGTATACTCATATAAAGAGGGATCTCAAATAAATACTTATACACTTTATTGACATAACAGTTAAGAACTTATTTATGGAATAGAAATTAAATATTAATAAATTTAATTGATAAAATTAATTGCAAAAGAAAACGCATGTTCTCAAAAGTTTCCGGCCACCTTGGAAAGTTTGGAAAAAAAATGGCGTTATAACAGAAAATAACAGTGATCAATAACATTTACAATTAGTATTTTGTATTCATACATTTAGCAATAAGTACTGCGGCGCAGCAACGTGGCATCGATTCAATGAACGGTTGTAGATCATCAATGTTAAGTTTTGTCCACGGTTCTTGCAATTTTTGTGAAAATGCTGCTGAATTGGAAAATTTATAATTCCACATACGTTTTAAGTTAGTTTCAAAGATTTTCTATTGGATTCAGATCGGATGATTGGGCTGTCCATTTCAAAAGCAGAATTCTTTGTGCGAAAGTCACTGCTTGACGAGCTTGCATGTATGCTTTTGGTCGTTATCATGATGAAACAAATAGTTGCGACCACAATTTTTCCTCCAATAAGGCAGCAAATGATCTTGCAAGATATACTTATGCATTGTGCTATTCATCTTGCCGCGGATTTCAAATAACAGACAAGCACATTTTCCAGAAAATGCTCCCCACAGTATAACGTGTCCTCCGCCATGCTTCATTGTAGGAATAATATATTTCGCCTTTTATCTTTTGTTTTTAGGTCGTCGGTCGTAATGACTTTTATGACTCCCAAAAAGATTGAACGTCGATTCATCGGAAAATAGTACTTTTTTTCAGTTTTCACTTGATCAGTGTTTGTACTACTTGGCAAGCGGCAGTCGGACCTTCTGAATTTTTTTACGTATGGAAGGTTTTTTAACACTGACTCTTCCATAAAGTTCTACGTCACATAAGCGTCTTGACACTGTAGACAGACTTATTTCAGCAATATTTTAACACCGTAAATCGCGTGGAATTGCAGCGGCTTTTTTACGCGGGTCATCAGCTGCTTTTCTTCTGGTAATTCTGTCCACAAGAATAGTCGTTTTCCGGGGTTCCCCGGAACGTGGCAAGTTCCAAAGGCCTTGACCATCTTTATATATTTTTTAAATATCGTTTACAGCAAATTTTCCGATCGACAACTTTGCCGCAATCTCACGAGACGATTGTCCCTTTAGCGACAAGCAAATCACTCGTTTAGGAACAATAAATTGTTAAACTTTTCATTTTTGAATTTCAAATACGTTATTTATATTGATTAATTAACAAACATGGCAAAAAAAAAACCACTTTAGCGATAGCAAAAACTAATGGATGACGGATGGCCGGAAACTTTTGCACGCGCGAATTTCGAGTTCCTTCCCTTTGCATCAAGTATCTTAAGTATCCAATCAAAATGATCACGTGGTCAGAGGTAATTTGCTTATTTCTAACTTTTGGAGCAATTGTGCTTCTTCTTCGCTGAAAGGTTTTGTCAAACAAATCAAAGAAACTAACTGGCCGGAAACTTTTCACCGCCACTGTATATTATAAAAGGAAAAATTAAATTAAATATTCTTGCCATATCTGGAATTAAAATTATGTGTCCTTTGCCCTCGAAAGGGTTGATGACTTGAGCCTCACTTTGTTTTAATTCTCAAGTATCTCTGGAGTTTCTCAATGGTCGCCAAGCTGTGTAAGACTACATACATACATTGGAAAACAATTTACAGCCATTCGGTGAACTTTTATCTCTTCCAAAGTATGTATTTGAGCAAGATAATGCGTCTATTCATGTTGCATACAAATCAAAAAACTGGTTTAACTCTCAAAATATTACTATTTTCGACTGGCCTGCGTGTAGCCCTGATCTGAGCCCAATCGAAAACTTTTGTGGCATCATATCTCATACGTTTTTTGCAGTTTTTTAACAATACTCCTCTGTAAATGAACTTTGATCAGATGTTGAACGTGTTTGGCACGAAATAGATCCCCAAGTGATGCAGGTTTTAGTTTCTTCGATGGAAAGTCACATTTTTGTATTAATAGCAGACAATGTAGGTGCAGTTCGATTTTAATTTATGGATATTTTTCTGTTAACAGACAAATTGTCTATACTTTTGCAACAATGTTAAATTTGTTTTTTTTTGTCATTATATATTATGTAAAGTGTATAAATTAAAATTTATTGTTTGTGTATGAAAGATAAGTCCCGAGTAATATATGACAGTTGAATTACAACAATTCGTTACATACTTCTCAGCACAGAAGCATAATCGATCATTGTCTAAACTTTTGCTGAGCACTATATTTCCGCGAACGTTTTTTCCCGAAACCCCATAGGAGACCGCCAACAAATTGAAAAAGAACGAATATCTTTTGGATAACCCTGTAAAAACTAATGTAGCAAAAGCGTTCAAACTCGAGATTATTAATAAGTGGCTTATTGTAATGTACTGCGTTCATTTTTATCAGGATAGCATGTATACTCGTGGAGAAATTAAGGTTTTTATTAAATCAGTCCAAAATTTCGCCAAGTTTTTCGCTTATAATTTGCAGAGTTCTTAATATAAAAAAAAGTTCTTTTCAGAAAACATGACAAACAACAATGTACACAATACAGAATCCGAATTAAAAAATAATAAAAATTGGATGAAAAATGAGCAGGTTTATTAAAAAAATTTTCACTGCGCATGCGCGAATGCAATCAAAATATAATATGCATAATGTATTAGCTAGGTATATAGAGCGAATTTTGTGAAAGTCTCAAAATCATAGCTTGAAAATTTTGAAAATTATCGTCGATAGAATAAGCTCGAAATCCGTTGTTCCCAAAAAGAAGCAAACAGATGAGGGGTTGTATCAAATATCTGTTGATTACTGCCAAGATAGAGTACACAATATTGCACGTACTACTATATTTGGATACACCCCCTCATCTTTTTGCTTCCTTTTGGGAACAACGGATTTCGAGCTTATTCTATCGACGATAATTTTCAGAATTTTCAAGCTATGATTTTGAGACTTTCACGAAAGTTGCTCTATATACTTAGCTAATACATTATGTGCATTATATTTTGATTGCATACGCATTTGATTGCAGTGAAACATTTTTTAGTAAACCTGCTCATTTTTCATCCAATTTTTATTATTTTTTAATTCTGATTGCAGAGTATTGTGCACAATGTTGTTCGTCATATTTTCTGAAAGAACTTTTTTTTTATATTAAGAACTCTGCAAATTATAAGCGAAAAACTTGGCGAAATTTGGGACTGTTTTTATAAAGAAAACCTTAATTTCTCTACGAGTCGAAAAAAGCGAAAATTTTCAGATCAATTTCTAAAAGCGCGGAAAAGTTGTCTTTTAATTAGACGAATAACGCAAAATTCTTTTTTAAATCGGTTAATATCTTTAGGTCGCGCTTTGCGAAGAACTTGGCGAAATTTGGGGCTGTTTTTATAAAAAAAAACATTAATTTCTCTACGAGTATACATTAGGGAGGGCCGAAAAAGCGAAATTTTTCAGATCAATTTCTAATAGCGCGGAAAAGTTGTCTTTTGTATTTAGAAGAATAACGCATAAAAATATTTTTGAAATCGGTTAATATCTTTAGGTCGCGCATTGCACTTGAATTTTATAAATATGATGAAAAGTTACGATTTTTGATAGAAAATATGACCAAAAATGACACTTTATGAAAATACATGATGGAAATTTAAAAACATATTCAGACCAGTTCTAATATTGCATAAAAATCACATATTGAAATTATAAGAATAACATAAAAACTATTTAAAATCGATTATCTTTAGATAGCTTCATCGCTCTTGAAATTTGGAAAATATTGTCAAAAATAGCACATTTCTGCAATACAGGAGCCGGTTTCAAAATACTTAATCATACAACTACTACAGCTGGAACCGCTAGAGATAGTTTTAGAAGTGTTGTTTTATATTTGAAAAGAGTATCTCGTTAGATGAAGTCGTTGTAGTTGGATGTGTCGGATCTTCTATTAAAAAGGGATAGAAAATATGGGGCTATTTGAAATTTAGAAATGCCGGTTGGTAGGCCCTTTCATTGGTTTATTTGGCATTTGCCTTTCATTGAATTACCTTTTAGGCACTTTTTTCAACATATTGATAGAATAAGCACAGCGCCTGTGTTATTTTCTGGTCCTATAGGTACATAGTTAAGAAATTGCAGCAAACTGCCCAGTCATTCGACCGTTTATACAGATAGTAGTTATTAATCGTATTTTTTATGATCTTGTCCATAATATGGTCATAATATGTTAGCAATATGGTCAAGTAACATTTATTTACAAAAAAGGTCAAATGATTAAACAGTTTGCTGCCGATTTTTCACAGTGAAAGCAACTACCTGCTTTTGTAACACTATTTGTTGTCAAATTTCAATTAATCAATTGCAGTATCCCAACAATGAGTGTTAATAAACCAAATGACTTCAATTAAGATTTAAAATATGTATCTTCCGTAAATATTCAACGCTGTGCGACAGGCTTTTGTCCTGGTAATCTTGCTGTCCGTAATCGAGGGTTAATTTCTCACTAACGACCGCAAACAGAACTCTCAGACTGCATGGATCCATTAAAAACCCTATCAGTGAATTGAAACAGTTAGTTTTATACGCCATGTAGACATGTGCGTCTATATTGTTTGACATTAATAGGAATCATTCTATTATTCTTGGAGAAATTAATCTGTTCAACATAATAACAATATCGCCTCAATTACCAAAAATAATTGGAGGAGGTGATACACTCTGTTACTGAGGGTAACGGAGTCTTTGCTCATCCCAAAAACCTGTGATTGTCAATGGTCACAGATGAAATGGAACAATAAGGGAATTGGGATTCAGGCGGATTTTGAAAGCAATACAATTTGTGATTGTCTGAGAGAAATTCTGAATCAATGAGAGACAAAATGCTCTCTGAGTTTGTTCTGTGCAATAATGGAGGTGAAGTAACCTTGCAGGTAGATCAGTTATTAAGTTATGAGTAATCATGAGCACTAAAATTTAACTTGTTGTCACAAAACCTCGCACAGTTCTCGCTCTTTCAGTCTGCATATTTTTCTTGGTCTGAATATATATATATATATATATATTCATCGTGTAATTTCAAAAGTTGTCAATTTTGGTCATATTTTCCAAAATACAAGTGCAATGCGCGACCTAAAGATATTGACTGATTTTAAATAATTTTTTGAGTTATTATTCTAATAACAAAAGGTGACATTTACGCACTATTAGAAGTAGCTCTGAATATTTTTTAATTTTCATCATTAATTTAAAAAATCGTCACTTTTCATCATATTTTCAAAAATTCAAGTGCAATGCGCGACCTATAGATATTAACCGATTTCAAAAATATTTTTTGCGTTATTCTTCTAATTACAAAAGACAACTTTTCTGCGCTATTAGAAGCTGATCTGAAAAACTTCTCTTTTTTCGATCCACCCTAGTATAGATGCTATCCTCATAAAAATGAACACAGTATATTACAATAAGCCACTTATTAATAATCTCGAGTTTGAACGCTTTTGCTACATTAGTTTTTACACGGTTATCCAAAAGATATTTGTTTTTTTTTTTCAATTTGTTGACGGTCCCCTATGGGGTTTCGGGAAAAAAATCTTCCCGGTAATATATGACCTACCAGCACACCTGTTTACACACCTGCAGTTTCAGGTTAATTCCTCATCTGTTTTTCTAAATATTGAACAAAGCGTCTAAAATCGCAAATGACTGGCCACCTTTGGCCATATAGTGTATATCTCAAAAACGGTTAAAGCGATTTCTTTGGCTTTTTTCTTTAAATGAAAGGTTTCGTCGTTACTAGCTTTAAAGGGTGCTTTTTAAAAATATTTAATTCATTCGTTAACATTTACAAAAAAAAGAAAAAAAATGATTTTTTTACTGAAATTTGTTGTATTGAATTACATAGTTTAAAATTAGTTGAAAATGAAAAATTTCACACAATCGTGGATCAATGGCCAGATAATTACTTATATTTTAGAATTCGTTTTGTGTAGCTTCCATTACAAAAATTAAAAAAACTACTCATTGCAGTTGTCCGGAGGAAAGCAATTCCGGAAATTTTGGTATATTTTCGCCGATCATCTACTCACACCCCAAAACCGCCCTCTGTTCATTTGTGGATTTATATATATACATACAAATATGATTTTTGTCATGCTGTAACTCTGGTATGTATGAACCGATATGAATGTGACTGAGTATGTGTAAAGGACATACCAAGGTCTCAATCGAGTTCATTAGCCAACTTCATCCGCCATCTTGTTTCAAAATAACGGCCATCTATACTAATAACAGAAAGTTTCGCTCTGTCTGTCTGTGTGTCTGAGATGGCTAGTAAAATCCGCGGCACGTACGAGGCTGAAATGTTTAATGAAGATAGTCCAAGGCCCCTGCTAATGCACCTGAGTCTCAGAATTTTAAAGTTCTAATAATGAGGTGGAATATTAATTAAAAACTCATCAAACGGCCCAATTAAAAAAGTATTTATTTCCTTAAAGCCACATGCTGACTAGATTTGGACCTCCATTCGAGGCTGACACAAGACTGTCCTACCAAAGCGCTCCCCTTGAAATCGCACTAGCCGTCAGACGAGGCTAGTGTTTTGCAGAAGTTTAAGCCATTATGTTTGCTTTGAAAAACACCTGTTTTCATTTAGAGAGTATATAAAAACCCCAGTGTAAAATTTTAATGTAAGTTCAAAATTTATATCATTTTAAAAATAGTATAGCATTTAGAGATTTTAAACTTATGCATATAGTCCTATCTTTGGACGATAATTAAGAATATGTAAATAAAAAAAAAAAATGATTCAGAACTTTTTGTTTTATAAAAAAGTCGTTTTTTAAAAAGAAAAATACTCTTTTTTTGAATAGAGAATGAACGCGAATTTGTTAAAATTCGGAAAATAAACTAACCGATCGATTTGAAACTTTCAGATAGTTTGTAACAGCCTTTTGAACACTGTTTCTTAGTGTAATGTTTGTATAGAACATTCTGCCCTCTCTGTCGGTGTAATGTTGAACTACCTGCTATTCTCGAATAGTAATTTATGCATATTTCTTAATTTCTTATTTTAGTCAACGTCCTTATTTTAAAACAATCTTTCTGTAGCATCTAAATAGGCCAGATTTTTTTAAACGTTCGGACTTGTCGAAATATTTTTTACAAAATAAAATGTTTGAAAATGTCTACGAAATCAGTAGAAACCTGAGCGATTTGTCACGGTATCGCTCGCTTTCGGTACACAAAGACACCAAAAATCAAATTACGCCAAATAACTTGTAATATCAATTCGATAGTTTTCGCAATTACTTTCATTTAAAAATAAAAATTTAGACAAAATGGGATTAAAGATATAAATTCATACAAATTTGAGGTTCATTTAAGGGTAATTCATCGCGCGCCCGGTAACGCCGGGTGGGTCAGCTAGTTTAAAATATTTTAAAAATTTTTAAATTTAGAAACTGGCACAAAATAATTAGAAATTGAAAAAGGTTTTGCTTTACCTTGATACAAGGATTCAGGAGCATTTTTTATTTCTCCTTTATCTTAGAAAGGTCTTCCAGCGTGTATCGGCAGGTAAAGGTAGCTTTCATATTCCTTGTTTATAAAAATACAATTAACTTTAGTCATATACGAGAAGCTTTAAAATGAGTGGAACCCGATTACAGATGAGTAAATCCCACTTTTCGTCAGTACTGATTCTGAAATAGAATTTTGCCAAATAAGTCAGCTTTATCCAAGTTGACTATAATTAGAGCGATTTATGTTGTATCACTTAAGAAAAAAGACTTTTCAATTTCGAATATTTCAGGTAGCTTTCATTACAAAACGCTACCTATTGCAGCAGTTCGGAGGAAAAGTATTAAAAAAAAAAAAACGGCCTGATTTTTCTCACGCGATAACAGGCGTATTTATGAACCGATTTGGATGTAACCTGGTGTGTACATAGTACATACTGTGTCTTGACCAAGTTCGTTGGCTAGCTTCATTCGCCATCTTGCTTACATTTAAAAAAAAATTTAAATTTTAAATTTAATATGAGTTATCAAAAAATTGAAAAATGAAAAACATTTACAACCTTGATACAAAGATTCCGGAACAGTTTTTGTTTCGTTTTTATCTTAAAAAATGGTTGAGTTATATCACTTTGTCTTTTCAGCATGGATGACATTTTGAAACGATCTGATATTTGTCACGTGATAACACGCGTATTTATTAACCTATGTCGATGTAAGAAGGCATGTGGGTAGTATATCGTAATGTCTCGACTAAGCTCGCTGGCCAGCTTCAACAGCCATCTCGTTTCAAAATTGGGGCCATGAAATTAAAAAAAAATATATATATATTTAAAGTGAGGTGAAAAAAAAATTAGAAATTGAAAAAGGTTTCTTTCTTAATAGTCCAGTGGTTAGGGGGTTGAATTCGGAATTAATTAGGGGAAAGCTGGAAACTGTTTTAATCCCTTCTGTTTAGGTCTAGAATGAATATGCTATGTTTTCCCCCTTGTACTAGGTGAGCGTTAGGAAATATGTATAGATTTATAGTCAAAAAACACGTTTTTTGCATACCATAACAATATCTCAAAACAGCTACCTCTGTCAAAAACATTGTCAATACAAATGTTGTAGAGCTTAAAATTCTGAGTAAAATGAGTACCTACACTCAATACTTATGTTGAATATTAAGGTCACAATTCTACTTCAAATTTTAGACCCATCATCAGGGGATGACATCAGAATTAATTAGGAGAAAACTGGAAATTGTATTAATCTCTTCAGTTTAGGTGTAAAATGAACGTACTATGTTTTTTTCCTCGTACTTTGGTGAATGTTAGAAAATATGTACATATTTATTTTCGAAAAACACATTTTTTTAAAATTTCCTTAACAATATCTCAAAACAGTTAACTCTATAAAAGACATTGTCAATACAACTGTTATAGAACTTAAAATTCTGAATAAAATGAGTACCAACATTAATATTTTTTGTTCAACATTAAGGTCGCAATTCTATTTCAAAATTTTTGAAATCAAGAGCTTGAAGCCAGGAGAGACCAAGTTAATTTAACAATATCTCAAATTGCGGCCTTAATATTGAATAAAAATATTAAGTGTAGGTACTCATTTTACTCAAAATTTTAGGCTGTATAGCTTTTGCAATGTTTTTGATAGAGTTAGCTATTTTGAGATATTGTTAAGTTAACTTGGTCTCTCCTGGCTTTAAGCTTTTGATTAGCGATTAAGGCAGAATTTTGAAATAGAATTGCGACCTTAATGTTGAACAAAAATATTAAAATTGGTACTCATTTTATTCAGAATTTTAAGCTCTACAACATTTGTATTGACAATGTTTTTTATAGAGTTAGCTGTTTTGAGATATTGTTAAGGAAACTAAAAAAAAAACGTATTTTCCGAAAATAAATATGTACATATTTCCTAACATTCACCCAAGTACGAGGAAGAAAACATAGTACGTTCATTTCAGACCTAAACTGAAGGGATAAAAACAATTTCCAGTTTTTTCCTATTTAATTCTGAGGTCATCCCCCTGATGATGGGTCTAAAATTTTGAAGTTGAATTGTGACCTTAATATTCAACGTAAGTATTAAGTGTAGGTACTCATTTTACTCGGAATTTTAAGCTCTACAACATTTGTATTGACAATGTTTTTGACAGAGTTAGGTGTTTTGAGATATTGTTATGGTATGCAAAAAAAAAACGTGTTTTTTGACTATAAATCTATACATATTTCCTAACGCTCACCTAGTACGAGGGGGAAAACTAAGCTTATTCATTCTAGACCTAAACAGAAGGGATTAAAACAATTTCCAACTTTCCCTTAATTAATTCCGAATTCGGCCTTTTTTTACTCCCCTACCACTGGGCAATAAGTATTTGACCATGATATAAGGATTCCGGAGCATTTTTTGTTTTGTCTTTATCTTAAAAAATGGCTCAGATATAGCAGTTTGAATTTCTAATGTGGGTGACATTTTGAAAAATCTGAATTTTTGCCTGCGACAGCACATGTATATATCAACCGATTCCGATGTGAGTGAGCATGTGCACAGGAATTACTAAGGTCTCGACCAAGTTCACTCGTTAGCCTCATCCACCATGTTGTCTTAAAATGGCAGGAACTTTGAGATATTGCCGAATTTGGCAACCAAATATAAGTTACTTTAAATAAAAGCAGCTTGGATAAAGCTGACTAATTTCACGAAATTCTCATTCATAATGATTAAGTATTGATAAAAATTAGAATTGAATCTCCTATAATCGGTTTCCACTAAATTGAGCTTCGTGTGTTTGAATAATATAAGCTTGCTTTTTAAAAATAAGGAATATGAAAGCTACCTCTTCTTCCCGGCACTAGCCGGAAGGATTTTTTGTACTTCCTTTCTGAATTTTAGTAATTTCATTTTTTTAAATGGCCGCCATTTTGAAACAAGGTGGTGGATGAAGCTGATTAACAAACTCAATAGGGACCTTGTTAAGTTCTGTACACATACTCTGCTCAGTCACATCCAACGCGGTTCATACATACTAGAGTTACAGTCTGAGAAAAATCATATATATATATATATATATTATAGACACATATATATATATATTATAGACACATATATATATATACAGGGTGCAATATGTTATCTATCGCCGACCTTTAATTTCTCAACCGTTGGTCGTAGACATATAGTTCCAATTACAAAAACGTTTCAAATGAGGTAAATATTCATGTTGTGGCATTATTTAAAGTAAAACATAAATTTTACAAAAATTACGAAATCTAACTTTTTATACGGTCCCCCAGTCCCTAAAGTTGTATTTAGTAAAAGTTTACACATATCAAAACAGATATAATACAAAAAGTTTGACATCTGTACTACAAAAATTGACAGAGTTATTAAATTTCAAAATTTGAGATTTTTTCGTATGATTTCATCTTTCAATGAGGGATCGATTAAAAGATTAATTAAAGTAATTCGAAATCAAAATCAGGATGCAATGTCCTTTTTACGGCGAAACCACCTTTAGCCGGTATCGCCAAATTGGGGTATCACCAAAGAGGGTTATTTCATTAAAAAAATTTAGCTGACTTTTAGGGGTCGTATACAAAGCGAAGAATAATATATTGAAATCGGTCTACTATAAAAAATAAATATGTCAAATGACGGAATTTACTAGAGATACTGCTCAAAGTGTTGTTTAACACTTTTATGCGTCGAAAAACTTTCAAACGTCAAAGTAGATAGAATCGACAACCGGAAAATAAAACATACTCACTAAGGACTAGATAATTGGCAGCGGAATGCAAACGACCAGACCAACTATAGTGAGCGTGACAATTGAGATTATGAAAATTACAATAGTACCGCACCGCCACACATTCGGGATAAAACACGAGCCATCTAGCAGTGGACAGGCTAGAATGTTATAAATGTCAAAGGAACGTCAGAGAGGCTGCGAGTGTTTATTCAGAACGTTTCCCTAAGGATCTACATCCAACGCATGAAACTATAACTAATGCATTGCACCATATGAGAGGACCGGCTTTGTTTCACCATGACCCAGAACAAGTAGACAGGCAAGGTGTAATGTTCGAGTGACACCGGAGAAGGTGCTGGGATTCGCCCTTTTAATTCCACAATTGAGCTCGGTGGAAATAAGCGAGGCATGTGGTCAGCATATCTGGCATTTGTTACATGCACTTGATGAGCAACAATACCATATCCGACACTGGTGCAAGCATTGATGCTGTGTGACCACAAACGACGATTTTTTTATTGTAATTTCATGCTCAACACCTTACAGGAAAATCCGCCATTCCTTTGTGACATTCTGTGTCACAGATTAGTCAATGTTTATACGGGGTGACATTGTGAACGTGCACAATATGGACTACCGGTCTCTGGAAAACCTCCACATCGCCCGCGCAGTATGACACGTGTGATGCGGTATATGGAGAACCCAGATTGTTGGACTCATCTTCTACCATGGGACATTAACAGGCGATCGTCACCTGCGTCTGCTACAAACACGGTACATGATTGGTATGAAAATCTGACTCTCCGATATGCATTCCGACTGTGGATTCAACATGATGGAACACTCTCTACACAAAACATGAAACACCCGGGCGTATCTGTTCACCGAATTCAGTCAACAGATTCATGGATATGGTGATTCGTTAGAATGGCCACCGCTTTCGCCGAACTTGACACCCATGGACTTCTACATCTAGGGTTACAGCAAGGCATGGGTCTATGTGACTGAGACCATTTCTCTGGTTTATCTGAAGCAGCGCATCATCCTTGATTGCTGCACAGTTTGCACACCTGCTGAGCTGTAACGTGTCCAGGACTCAGAACTGTCAAGCATCCAATTGTGCATTGCCACCAATGGAGAACACTATGAGCAGTATCTCTAGTAGATTCCGTCATTTGACATATTCATTTTTTTATAGTAGACCGTTTTCTAATATTATAATAAATTGATATTTATTTTTCAGTTTAATCTCAATATTTCATTCTTCGCTTTGTATACGACCCTTAACCGCCAGTTAAAATTTTAAAATTAAATAACCCTCTTTGGTGATACCCCAATTTGGCGATACCGGCTAAAGGTGGTTTCGCCGTAAAACGGACATTGCACCCTGTCCTTTTCGTCCTGTCGAGATTGATATTGATCTCGAATTAGTTTAATTAATCTTTTAACTGATCCCTCACTGAAAGGCAAAATGATGCGAAAAAAATCTCAAACTTTGAAATTTAATAACTCTGCCAATTTTTGTAGTATAGATCTCAAACTTTTTGTGTTATATATGTTATGATATGTGTAAACTTTTACTAAATATAACTATAGGGACTGGGGGACCGTATAAAAAGTTAGATTTTGTAATTTTTGTAAAATTGATTTTTTACTTTAAATAATGCCACAGCATGAATATTTACCTCATTTGAAATGTTTTTGTAATTGGAACTATATGTCTACGACCAACAGTTGAGAATTTAAAGGTCGGCGATAGATAACATATTGCACCCTGTATATATATATATATATATAACCATTAATTAAGCATAACCTACCACCATCAAAAACCGTAATATTATGAATTAAAGCTGTAAGTATAAAAAAAGTGCCAAATAATTTATTATAAGAATTATTATGGAAGAAAAAAGAAGAAAGTGGACACCGACAAATAATGGAAAAGCTTATAATATATATATACACACAAATGACTGATGGATTTTAAAATTAAATAACTTACAAAGGGTGACAGACATTAAAAAATTCTTGCAGGAGGGTTATGTATGATGTCAGGCGATTTTTTACTGTGATTCTTGATTTCAGTTCGAATTTCAAGCGATAGGTGGCCCTGAGAGAAATAGATGCTCAGTCCAGATCCGATTTTTGGTACTTTCGGATCCACTCAATACAATTTAATCTTCTTTTTTCGCATGGAAGAAGAGAGAGGCCGAAAAATTGAGCCTGGATTTAGTGGTTATTGCTTGCAACGCCATCTATCGATGCTATTTGTAACTAAAACTGAGAATCGTAGCATAAAAACTCCTGACATCTTATATAACACTCCTGAAAGAATTTTTTAAATATCTGTCACCGTTTGCAAGTTATTGAACTTTAAAATCCATCAGTCAATTTTTGGGATACCCAGTATACACTATATGGCCAAAGGTGACCAGTCACTTGTGATTGTAGACGTTTTATTAAATATCTAGAAAAATACATGAGAAATTAACCTGAAACTGCAGGTGTGCAAACAGTATAGTATAGATCATATATTTCCGCAAAGATTTTTTCCGAAACTCCATAGGAGACTGTAAAAAAAATTGAAAAAGAAGGAATATCTTTTGGATAACCCTGTATACTAATGTAGCAAAAGCGTTCAAACTCGAGATTATTAATAAGTGGCTTATTGTAATATACTGCGTTCATTTTTATGAGGATAGCATGTATACTCGTTGAGAAATTAAGGTTTTTATAAAAACAGTCCCAAATTTCGCCAAGTCTTTCGCATATAATTTGCAGAGTTCTTAATATAAAAAAAAGTTCTTTTCAGAAAATATGACGAACTATATTATACACAGTTCTCTGTAAACAGAATTAAAAAATAATAATAATTGTATGAAAAATGAGCAGGTTTACTAAAAAATGTTTCACTGCGCATATGCGAATGCAATTAAAATATGATGTGCATAATGTGTTAGCTAAATGCATAGAGCAACTCTTGTAAAAGTCTCAAAAACGTAGTTTGAAAATTCTGATAATATTCGTTTATAGAATAATCTCAAAATACGTTATTCCCAAAATGAAGCAAAAAGAAGAGGGGTTGTATACATATATCCATTGATTAGTGCCAATATAGCATACACAATATTGCACGTACTACTGTATTTGGGTAAAGCCCCTCATCTTTTTGCTTCCTTTTGGGAATAACGGATTTTGAACTTATTCTATAATCGATTATTATCAGACTTTTTAAACTTTTTTCTTGAGAATTTCACGAAAGTTGCTCAATATATTTAGCTAACACATTATGCAAATTATATTTTGATTAAGTTCGAGCATACACAGTGAATCATTATTTAGTAAATCTGCTCATTTTTCATGCAATTTATATTATTTTTCATTCTGGATTACAGGGTATTGTGTACAATGTTGTTTGTCATATTTTCTGAAAAGAGCTTTTTTTTTATATTAAGAACGCTGCAAATTATAATAAAAAAAAACTTGGTGAAATTTGCGACTGTTTTTATAAAAACCTTAATTTCTCTGCGAGTATACATGCTATCCTCATAAAAATCAACACAGCATATTACAATAAGCCACTTATTAATAATCTCGAGTTTGAACGATTTTGCAACATTAGTTTTTACAGGGTTATCCAAAAGATATTCGTTTTTTTCAATTTGTGGAGGGTCCCCTATGGGGTTTCGGGAAAAAATCTTCGCGGAAATATATGACTTATACTATACTGTTTACACACCTGCAGTTTCAGGTTAATTCCTCATGCATTTTTCTAGATATTTAACAAAAAGTATAAAATTGCAAGTGACCGGTCACCTTTGGCCATATAGTGTATATATCTAATATCAAAACCTCATGCCATACTTCTAATCCCAAAACTCCTTAACAACAGAGAAAATTTAACAAAATAACCATGGAAAATTCCTACTAACAAACATTAAACGAAAGGAACACAACCATTTAGAGACAGGCTTCAAGGCTATAGATTGCATGCTGGGTTATACGGGTAATTACTCATGAAACTTCCGCCATGCCTGTCGCAACCATACTGAGTACAGAAAACATTAAACTGACCACAGTAAGCAATCACCCAAGTGTAAAAGAGCAACATAGCCAGACGGAGTTCCTTATGAAACCTACAATTATTTGGCGTACTTTTTAATCGCCAAATGGAGAGGATCACGGTAATCCTTATTTTTAACGAAATTGTTGTCAAACTATTTAACAAACTAATTGGATAATTCTGAACCATTGCATCATGATAGAGATTTATAATATCACTTATTATAGTTGTCAATCCATTTCAAGTGGTCCAGAACTGGTTGCTCGACCATTTGAAAAAAAAATCTGAAATTTTTTGTAAAACAACCCTAACATGAATGAAGTTCAAAATGACTATTACTTTAATTTTATTAATTTTTATTTGTGCATGGCGGCCATCTTTGTTTCATTGTCTGAAGCAATTTTCTCACAAGAAGGATTTACGGAATTGTAAATAATTCATCGTTTATTTCTGCAATTCAAATGCGGATTAAAGCAATTTGTACAGAATACATTGGGCTAAAAATTTGGTAATAGAGTAGTTTCCGAAAATAAATCTTTATTTGTGAAATTTAAGCATAAAGTTTCAGTTTTTTTTCAAAAATTTGTCCGTTTACAAAAGGAAATTTTTCTAGCAAGGAAAACTGTGAACATGACATATTTTTTTTTACAAATAGGCCGAAAGTACTTGTACTTACACGCCAAGTTCCAGATCTAGGACTTACTTTCTCACCGCTAAAAAAAATCCCAAATTTTTCAAAAATGTCACTAATCGCACTTTTGAGGCATTGATATCTATGGTGGGGCACGGGATAGAAATCTGAATTTTTGGTTTCTGAAAGTATTGTACGGTAGTGTTATGCACAAGAAATTTCAGGTTGGAGATTTGACTACAAGCTGAGATATGGCAAGGACAACATGTCAAACAATACTGCCAAACTATTGTTTTGTTGTAGTCACAGGTAAGTATTTATCTCAGAGTGTCATATAATTTTTTTATTATTATTATCTTTAAATAATAGTAACAGAAAATAAAGCCTTTTGCAAAGCTTAGCAATTAATTAAATAAATAATTATGCTTAAGGCGTACATTTTGTATGGTTTCAGCATTTTTTGTTGTAATTTTAATAACTAAAAAAAACCTCAGCACTTTTACATAAAGAAAAAAAATATTCTTATACAAGACCTGAGACAAAAACAGAATAGGGAAAGAGAAAAGCTGCTAATGTTGGCATATTTGTTGAGACATGGTAAAACCTGCCAAAAAAGATTCCTACTTGTTGGTTTCAAACCACAATTTTAATGCTGCTTGTTAGTCCTGAAACTTGTTCCCACCACAAGTATGTTCCTGTAAATGAAACATTATGCGATGTTACCATGCATCAGCCTCAAGTAATTTTCCGAAAGTAAAGATATCCAAAGCCCTTTCAAAATTTATACTGAAGAAAAATGACATTTTTGCATAAGAAGTAAGTTAGGTATTATTAATGAAGTGAGACTTGCACATAGTGATTTCAAAGTTTATTTCTATGAGCCAGCAGGCCCAAGACCTTCAATCAAGTTATCAAGAAATGATAAGACTTGGTTCCTACAAATAAAAATTTGAGAAAGATCAAAATTGTGGGTTTTAATCCAGCAAGAAAGAATGTATTTTGACACGTTTGATCATGTCTCAACATGTATGACTGCATTAACAGCTTTTCTCTTTCCCAATTCTGTTTTTGTCTCAGGTCTTGTATAAAATTTTCTTTTCTTTATGTAAAAGTGCTGAGGTTTCTTTTAGTTACTAAAATTACATACAGCAAATATACTGGAACCATACAAAATGTATGACCTTAGGCATATTTATTTTTTTAATTAATTGCTAAGCTTTGCAAAGGGCTTTATTTTCTGTGTTACTATTATTTAAAGATAATCAAAAACATAAATATAAGTGACACTCTGAGATAAATACTTAGCTGTGACTACAATAAAACAATAGTTTGGCAGTATTGTTTTGACATGTTGTCTTTGCCATATCTCAACTTCTAGTCAAATCGCAATCCTGAAATTTCTTGTGCATAACACTACTATGCAATACTGTCAGAGACCAGAACTTCAAATTTTTATCTCGTGCCCCACCAGAGATATCAAAGCTTCAAAAGTGCGATTTTTGACATTTTTGAAACATTTGAGATTTTTTTTTAGCGAAGAGAAAGCAAGTCCCAGATCTGGAACATGGCTTGTGAATACAAGTACTTTCGACTTGTTTGTAAAAAAAATTATGTCATGTTCACAGTTTTCTTTGCTGGAAAAATTTCCTTTTGTAAACAGACAAGGTTTGGAAAATAACTGAAACTTTATGCTAAAATTTCACCAATAAGGATTTATTTTTGGAAATTTACTCTATTACCAAATTTGTAGCCCAATGTATTCTGTACAAATTGTTTTAATCCGCATTTGAATTGGAGAAATAAAAGATGAATTTTTACAATTCCGTAAATCCTTTTTGTGAGAAAATTGCTGCGGACAATGAAACAAAGATAGCCGCCATGCACAAATAAAAATTAATAAAATTAAAATAATAATTATTTTGAACTTCCATCAAATTAGGATTGTTGTACAAAAATTTTCAGATTTTTAAAAAATGGTCGAGCAACGAATAAATGTTTTTCTGGACCACTTGAAATGGATTGACCCTATATCATTGTGATTAGAATTTAACTTTGCTATCCTTATTAAACTATTGATAAATATATTTTTGAAAATAGAAATATGAACATTAGAGTTAAAATTCAAAAACTTTATTGTTTCAAAGTTGTAATTCTTTCTCTTATCATAAATGCAAGTACTCAAGCCTCTCCTCTTGATGTCGATAGTAAGGTCTAAATAATTTACATGTTTTTCGTCATATGAAGTTTTCTTTAATCTCAAACCTTGGGGATAATAATCTATATTTAAATCGCTATTGGAACTTTTAATTTTTACCTCAACGAAACATCATCAATATATCTAAAACCTAAAAAAGTCCTTCCGGCCAGTGCCGAGAGGAAGAGGTAGCTTTCATATTCCTTATTTTAAAGAAGCCAACTTATATTATTCAAACACACGAAACTCAATTAATTGGAAACCGAATGTAGGAGATTCAATACTAATTTTTATCAATACTAAATAATTATGAATGAGAATTTCGCGAAATTAGTCAGCTTTATCCAAGCTGCTTTTATTTAAAGTAACTTATATTTGGCTGCCAAATTCGGCGATTTCTTAAAGTGCCTGCCATTTTAAGACAACATGGTGGATGAGGCTAACCAGTGAACTTGGTCGAGACCTTAGTAATTGCTGTACACATGCTCACTCACATCGGAATCGGTTGATTTATACGAATGCTGTCGCAGGGAAAAAATCAGATTTTTCAAAATGTCACCCACGTTAGAAATTGAAACTGCTATATCTGAGCCATTTTTTAAAATAAAGACAAACAAAAAATGCTCCTGAATCCTTATATCAAGGTCAAAGACTTAAGAAAGAAACCTTTTTGAATTTCTATTTTTTTTGCACCTCAATTTAAATATATATATTTTTTAATTTAATGGCCGCCATTTTGAAACAAGATGGTTGATGAAGCTGGCCAGCGAACTTGGTCGAGATATTGATGTATACTATCCACATGCCTTCTTCCATCGAAATAGGCGAATACGTGTGGTATCTCGAGACAAATACAAGATCGTTTCTAAGTGTTAGCCATGATAGAAATTCAAAGTGCTATAATTCAACCACTTTTTAAGATATAAACAAAACAACAAATTTTCAGAAACAAAAACTGCTCCAGAATCTTTGTATCAAGACCAAACACATAAAAAAATCTTTTTCATTTTCCAATTTTTTTAATATCTCATTTTAAATTTTAAATTATATATTTTTTAATGGCAACCCTTTTGAAACAAGATGGCGAATGAAGCTGGCCAACGAACTCGGTCGAGACATTGGTATGTACTATGTACAGACCAAGTTACATTCAAATCGGTTCATAAATACGCCTGTTATCGCGTGACAAAAATCAGGTCGTTTTAAAATGTCAGCCACAATAGAAATTCAAAATGTTATAACTCAGCTATTTTTTTTAGATATAGTCGAAACAAAACCTGTTCCGTAATCTTTGTATTAAGGTGAAACACATACGAAAAAACTCTTTTTCATTTTCCAATTTTTTGGTATCTCATTTTAAATTTAATTTTTTTTTAAATTTTTTAAATGGCCGCCATTTTGAAACAAGATGGCGGATAAAGCTGGCGAACGAACTCGGTTGAGTTATTTGTATGTACTATGTACACACCAAGGTGCATCCAAATCGGTTCATAAATACGTCTGTTATCACGTGGCAAAAATCAGGGCGTTTCAAAATGTCAGCCCCACTAGAAATTCAAAATGCTATAACTCAGCCATTTTTTAAGATATAGACGAAACAAAAACTGATCCCGAATCTTTTTATCGAGGTCAAACACATAAGAAAAAAATATTTTTTCAATTTTCAATTTTTTGGTACCACATTTCAAATTTAAATTTTTCTTAAAATTTTTAAATGGCCGCCATTTTTAAACAAAATGGCGGATGAAGCTGGCCAACGAACTCGGTCGAGACATTGGTCTGTACTATGTATAAACGAAATTACATCCAAATCGGTTCATAAATACGCCTTTTATCGCGTGACAAAATTCAGGACGTTTCAAAATGTCAGCTTCGCTAGAAATTCAAAATGCTATAACTCAGCCATTTTTTAAGATATAGACGAAACAAAAACTGCTACGGAGTCTTTGTATAAAGGTCAAATACATAAGAAAAAAATATTTTTCCATTTTCAATTTTTTGGTACCACATTTCAAATTTTAAATTTTTTTAAAATTTTTAAATGGCCGCCATTTTGAAACAAAATGGCGGATTAAGCTGGCCAACGAACTCGGTCAAGACATTGGTATGTACTATGTACACACCGAATTACATCCAAATCGGTTCATAAATACGAGAGTTACAGTGTGACATAGGTCAGATATATATATATATATATATATATATATATATATCAATTTTGAACGGAGGTTGGTTTCGGTGTCTGGGGGTCATGATCGATGAAAATATATCAAAATTTTTTGAAATCGCTTTCCTCTGAACGGCTGCAATAGGTAGCTTTTTGTAAAGAAAGCTACCTAAAAATCCTTATTTAATGTTTCGTTAGTTTCGTATAAAAATAAATATACAGTGAGCAAAAAAAGTATTTGCACGCAGGCGATTTTTTGCATAAGTAACCATAGAAAGGAAATTTGATACTATTCTCTTAATTATTAATTTATTTAAATAAGAAGAAAATAAAAATAACTACCCATTTTCCTTAAACAGTAATATTATACATTTTAAAAAATAAATTAATATTTTCTCATACCTAAAAAGTATTTGCACAAGAAGCATTGACTGTTAAAAAAGGCATTAAATGTGAGCATTATGCAAATGTTTAGCATACCAGTCCTGTAGTACATTAGCCCCGCACTTTAAAGTCACGTAATATATTAACTGGAGTAGAGATTCTGGGGAGTTTTTGTTCTAACTGCGCCGAAAACTTGTGAACTGTCTGTTGCTACCCGTGAGAAGATTATATTTCTTCACAATTCTGGATTAGGTTACCGAGGAATAGGTAAAAAATTAAATCTAAACTTTTCTAGTGTTCGTTATGTAATTAAGAAGAAAAAAAGAAACTGGTTCGACAATAAATAAGCCACGAACTGGGCTTCCAAGAAAGCTAAATACCAGGCAAAGGAGAGCCACCATAAAAGAATCTTCAAAAAACCCTTTTCTAAGTGCTTGAGAATTGGCTGTTGATGTCGCTTCAACGTCGGGAACAATAGTTACACCAGAATCAATTAGAAATATTCTTCATGATGCAAATATTCGAGGAAGAGCCCCTCGAAAAAAACCATTTATTAGTGAAACAAATAGAGTGAAAAGACTTGAATTTGCAAAAGCTTATGTCAGCAAACCACTAGAGTTTTGGAAAACTGTTTTTTTTTTTTTTTTCGATCAAAGCAAGTTCAATATTTTTGGCTCAGATGGTAAGAAAACTGTATGGCGAAAGCCAAATACTTCTCTTCAAATTAAAAACTTGAAACCAACTGTAAAACATGGCGGTGTTCATGTAATGATTTGGGGATGCATGTCTTTTAACGGAGTTGGCGAAATGACCTTTATTGAAGGCAATATGAATGCTAAACAATATATTAATATACTGCGAGATCATTTATCTAATACTGCTCTGAAATTAAGAATTCCTAATTCATATTATTTCCAACAGGATAACGATCCGAAACACACTGCATATATTACGATGTTATGGTTGCTATATAATGTAAAAAATCAATTGAAAACGCCACCACAATCACCAGACCTCAATCCAATTGAAAATTTATGGCATATTTTGGATGTGAAAATAAGGAAAAAGAAAATTACTAACAAATCAGAACTTAAGCAAGATCTTAGGGAAGAATGGCTGCAAATCTGCAGTGAAACATGTCACAAATTAATAGAGTCAATGCCCAGACGATTACAAGCTGTAATTGAAGCAAAGTGCATGCATGCTAAATATTAGCACTGTTTTTATCTTATAAATAATTCCTCTAGTTCTATTTTTATTGGTAGTGTGCAATTATTTTTTTGGCAGTACAAATGCTACTTTTTTATGTTTTCATATTTTAAATACAATTATTAAGTCAGACATTAAATATGTTTATTTGTTTTGTAAAAGTGTTGGCATTTTTAATTTTTAGTTGCTTTTTATTTATTTATACATATGCTACAACAAATTTACCTGGTGTGCAAATACTTTTTTTGCTCACTGTATATCTGCAAGTACTGAGTTGCAACTACTCCCCCCCCCCCCCCCCCACACAGGTATACCCCTTATATTCTGAAACTCATGCTTATCATCGAATAAATATCTTTCATTAACTACAAAATTAAATAAATTTGTTAAATAATCCAAATCGTTACCCAAAGAATTTTACCGCTTATGAAAATAAGAAAATCAAAAATTTTATTTTTAAGATCAATTAAATCAATACTATTGTATAAATCTTCAAAATCATAAACATATAAGCCTTTTATATTACTCAATCTTTTCAATCCATTAAATAACTGAAAACTATTTTTTATTATACAAGTGTTATTTTGTTTTAATGCCACTCCAAATAAATATAATATCAATAAATATAATAATTCAAATAAATATATATCTTATATATATAGATACATACATACTGCGTATAAATAACATTTGAACAGAGGGTAGTTTCTCGGTCTGGGGCTTATAATCGGTGAAAATATAGCTGTATTTTCAAGAATTGTTTTCCTCCGGACGGCTGTAATAGGTAGCTTTTTTACATTTTGTAATGAAAGCTACCTAAAAATTATAAATTGTGAAAGATTTATCTCTTAAGTGTTTGGCCTTGATGCGAGGATTCAGAAGTATTAGTTCAATCAAATAAGCCCATTTTGGGGCAGTTTGCAACAACAAATGCTACAGAGATCAAAATTGGTACAGTTGCTTCTTGATACCTACTAATGAGTACGTAAAAAGTCCTGATGGATAGGAAATGAGCGGGGGGGAGGAAGGGGCAAAAATATGTCCCCCCTCTTTTTTTTAGTTTTTTGAAAAATCTCAGAAACTATGGGTTTTCTTTAAAAAATTATTCCAGCATAAATTAAAGAGCATAAAATTCTTTACAAAGGATATGTATACGTAGTGGAACCTTGGTTATCGTCAGTCACGGGACCGGAGCCTTTAATCTAATCAAATAATCCCGTTTTGGGGCAGTTTGCGATAATAAATGCTACAGAGATAAAAATCGGTAGAGTTGCTCATTGATACCTACTGATGACTAGGTAAAAAGTCCTGATGGATAGGAAGTGATCGGGGGGGGGAGGGGCAAAAATAACTCCCCCCCCCTTTTTTTAGTTTTTTTTTTAAATAGACTCAGAAACTATGGGTTTTCTTAAAAAATACTCTGACATAAATTAAAGAGCATAAAATTCTCTACAAATGATATGCATACGCAGTGGGACCTCGGTTATTCAGCAGTCCACGACTGGAGCTTTGACGGATTTTCTGCAAAAATGTCATTTACCTTTCAAATTTATTTACTCAATGTCTAGCGAAATTTATGAAATATTGTTACTAAAAAAGAAAACAGAAAACAACTTAACTTCTGAGTACTTAGAAACATACTACTTTTAGAGCAAGTTTGTGTTGGGAGTGACTGCAACTCATGGAATTTGCGTATATCTCGAAGAATTTAGTGGTGTTTTGTTTGCCGGTAGTGAGCAACACGTAGATTTTCGAAAATCTACTCAAGCTAGAGATGTCGCAGATATTGAGAAGCTCTCTTCGTGGTTTGAAAATCACCCACCATTCCCAATGACAGCAGACATCATATCTATAGCCAATGGTGTCGTAGAGGATGCAACTATTACTAACTGCTATGACGCTATAAGCATTGGAAAACAGGCAATGGCGAAAGTTGTTGGGAAAAGTTTTTCCGATGTAAAGTTGTCACGTAAGGACCAGTCCCTCCCTCTGGCTATCATGAACTGTTCTATTAAAATTCATGATGATATAGTTCCAGTCAACCCTTTGGTAATCTTTCAACGGATCTCCATAGCTAAATAACATGATGCAGATTTGAAAAAATATTTAAAATTTGAGTTGGCTTTTTTTCGTAGCCCTTTTTGACGAAGGAGACATGCATAAGACAAAGAAAGCAGTCCTCTACGATTTTTTCAAACCATTGCAACAGACTATTGATTTTCAAAACTGTCACATTGTTGAATATGGTGGTTTCCTCCTTCACAAAGTCCCGTGGTCAAGAGGTTGCACTTTTAATTCAATTTGTGAAAGCTACGCCAAATATATCTTCACACATTATAAAGGAAAAGCTGTGCAGGGGTTTTTAATGGCTACTGCGACATTACCAATAGCACCAAATCAGCAGAGCAAAATCGAAGATGTGCATTGAAGAAGTCCGTGCATATTAATTTCAACAAATTCACAGAGTTTAACGTTAAGCAAGAAATCTTTCATTCAAATGAAAAAAGCAAATCAAGATTAATTGCTATGCTTTCATCTAAATTGAAGGACAATGGATACCTTGTCGTGAGAGTGCTGGCGATGCAGATACCCTAATCGTAACAACAGCCATTGAAAAATCGTCTTCCAGTGACAGAGTGGCAATTGTTGGTGAGGATGTTGATCTTCTTGTTCTCCTTATTGCCCTAACTCCACCCGAACGAGAAATGTTTTTCGTTAAGCCGAGCCGTGGAAAAATTGAAAGAAAGTTTTTTCCTCTCAACAGTTAGTTAAAGAAACGAGACTGAAAGACGTCATTCTAGCCCTTCATACATTCACTGGATGGGATACGACGTCTGCAGCGTTCAAAAAAGGAACAATCAAATTTTTCAAAGTGTTTCAGCAATGTGAAGATGTACACAAAATTGCTAATGTGTTCAATAATAGAGAATCCGACCATGTTGCGGTTACAGAAGCAGGAAACCAACTTTTTTTTTATTGTATGGAGCACCTTCCACAGCTACATCTCTTAATACTTTTCTATACAAGTCCTTCGCAAAATCTATATCGAATGTTAAACCTGACATTTTATCCGCCCCACCAACTGAAAGAGCGGCCAGACAGCATTCTTTCCGGGTGTACCACCAGGCACAACTGTCGCTTGGTCAGGAACAACAAGCCGAACTCTGGGGTTGGGAACGAAGACAGAATAGTCTTATTCCCATTATAACCAAGGATTCGATCGCACCTGAGGCTGTCTTAAATACCATCTTCTGCAATTGCACTACTGTAGTGTGGAACTAAGTGTGGATGTAGGAAAGCAGCCATTAATTGCACAATCATCTGCAACATCTGTCATGGCGACTGTCTGAATGCTACACTCAAATATCTAGATCAACATGATGGGGAAAAAGATGAGGCGATTATGGATTCAATCCTGTTGAGAGCACCTTCTAATGCACCATTCCCTTCAGCTGATGATGATGTGTCAAAGAAAAAAAAAGAACATTACGACTTAGCAAATAACATCTGCTTAGTGATAAATTAGTAGTTTTCATTGTTCTCTATTATGTTTTGTTGCACTAACAAAGCTTCGCATGACCTAAACATTTTCTTAATGATAAATATTTGTCTTCAGGATCATGGGGAGATGAACAGGACAGGGAAGAAAATGAGGTGATGATTATGGATCCTAACAACCCATGCACTTCCGCTGATGATGATATTGAAGGAAAAAATAAACCAGAATGATAAAGACTCCTTTTAGAGACTTACCTATTTCATAAATACATAATATCTACTTAATTATAAATTAGTATGTATCTACTTTTAGTTTTTTCCATACATTATACTCGCAGTTATAAAGTTTCACATTAATAAACACTTCATTAATGGTGAATATTTATCTTTCATTAACTAATTATCTGCCATTATCTCATGCAGTATTGCAGTATTGGAGTGTTATCTGTTTTATTGTATTTATTTTTTGTGACAATATTTAATAAATTTGAATAGAAATTAAATAAATTTGAAAAGAAAGTGATTTGTTTTGTGAAAAATCCGTCAAGGTTCCGGTCCCGTGAATGACGGATAACCGAGGTTCCATTATGTATACCAGCCATTTGTAGAGAATTTATGCTCCTTAATTTATGCCAGAGCAAATTTTTTTATGAAAACAAACAGTTTCTGAGATATTTCAAAAAACTAAAAAAGTAGAGGGGGAACTTATTTTGCTCCTCCCCCCTCCGCTTATTCCTATCCGTAAGGATTTTTTATCTAGTGATTAGTAACTATCAATGAACAAATGTACCAAATTTTATCAATGTAGCGTTTATTATGGCACACTTTCCTAATTTGAATGGGCAAATACCGTCAAGGTTCTGGTCCCGTGGATGACAGATAACCGAGGTTCCACTTTGTATGCCTGTCATTTGTAGAGAATTTATGCTCTTTAATTTATTCCAGAGCAATTTTTTCATGAAAACCCACAGTTTCTGATATATTAAAAAAAAACTAAAAAAAGTGTGGGGCAAAATTTATTTTTGCCCTTCTCTCCCCCCGTTCACTTCCTATCCATCAGGACTTTTTATCTAGTGATTAGTAGGTATCAATGAACAACTGTACCAATTTTTATCTCTGTAGCATTTATTTCGGCAAACTTTCCTAATTTGAATGGACTATATATTTTGTTTCGTCTTTATCTTAAGAAACGGCTAAGCTATAGCAGTTTGAATTTCTAGGGTGTCTGACATTTTGAAACAATCTGATGTTTGTCATGCGACAGCACTTGTATATGTTAACGAATTTCCATGTGACTGAGAACATGTAAAGGACTTTCCAAAATCTCGACCGAGTTCGTTGGCCGCCATGTTGCTTTAAAATGGCGGACGCATTGGCGGATATTTTAAGATATCGCCAAATTTTTGCCACCAAGCATAAATCGCTTTAAATTAAGGCAACTTGGATATACACTATATGGCCAAAGGTGACCGGTCACTTGCGATTTTTGACGTTTTGTTAAATATCTAGAAAAATACATGAGGAATTAACATGAAACAGTTGTGTAAATAGTGTATTATAGGTCATATATTTCCGCGAAGATTTTTTCCCGAAACCTAATAGGAGACCGTCAGAAAATTGAAAAAGAACGAATGTCTTTTGGACAACCCTGTAAAAACTAATACAGCAAAAGCGTTTAAACTCGAGATTATTAATAAGTGGCTTATTGTAATATACTGTGTTCATTTTTAAAAGGCTAGCAGGTATACTCGTAGAGAAATTAAGGTTTTTATAAAAACAGCCCCAAATTCCGCCAAATTTTTGGCTTATAATTTGCAGAGTTCTTTATTTAAAAAAAAAAGTTCTTTTCAGAAAATATGACGAACAACATTGTACACAATACTCTGCAGTCAGAATTAAAAAATAATAAAAATTGGATGAAAAATGAGCAGGTTTACTAAAAAATGTCAAATGCGAATGCAATGAAATTATAATGTGCATAATGTGATAGCTAAATGTACAGAGCAACTTTTGTAAAAGTCTCAAAAACATAGTTTGAAAAGTCTGATAGTAATCGCTTATAGAATAAGCTCAAAATCCGTTGTTCCCAAAATGAAGCAAAAACATGAGGGGTTGTATCCATATATCCATTGATTAGTTTTAATTTAGCGTACACAATATTGCACGTACTACTGTATTTGGATACAACCCCTCAACTTTTTGCTTCATTTGGGGAACAACGGATATTGAGCTTATTCTATAGGCAATTATTATCAGACTTTTCAAATAATGTTTTTGAGATTTTTACAAAAGTTGCTCTATACATTTAGCTAACAATTTGTGCACATTATATTTTGATTGCAGTCGCGCATGCGCAGTGAAACATTTTGTAGTAAACCTGCTTATTTTTCATCCAATTTTTGCTATTTTTTAATTCTGACTGCAGAGCATTATGTACAATGTTGTTCCTCATATTTTCTCAAAAGAACTTTTTTATATATTAAGAACTCTGGAAAGTATAAGCAAAAAACTTGGCGAAATTTGGGACTGTTTTTTATAAAAACCTTAATTTCTCTACGATTATACATGCTATCCTCATAAAAATGAACACAGTATATTACAATAAGCCACTTACTAATAATCTCGAGTTTAAACGATTTTCCTCGATTAGTTTTTACAGGGCTATCCAAAAGATATTCGTTCTTTTTCAATTTTTTTGACAGTCACCTATGGGGTTTCGGGAAAAAATCTTCAAGGAAATATATGAGCTATACTATACTGTTTACACACCAGCAGTTTCAGTTTAATTCCACATGTATTTTTCTAGATATTTTACAAAACATCAAAAATCGCAAGTGACCAGTCACCTTTGACCATATAGTGTAGCTGACTAATTTTGCGAAACTCTGATGGGTCAATCCATTTCAAATGGTCCAGAAAATCATTTATTCGCTCCTTCACCATTTTTAAAAAATCTGAAAATTTTTGTACAACAACCCTAACATGATGGAAGTTCAAAATTACTATTATTTTAATTTTATAAATTTTTATTTGCGCATTTCGGCCATCAATGTTTCAATTTCTGCAGCAATTTTCTCACAAAAAGGGTTTACGTAATTGTAAATAATTCATCGTTTATTTCTCTAATTCAAATGCGGATTAAAGCAATTTGTACAGAATACATTGGGCTACAAATTTGCTAATAGAGTAGTTTCCGAAAAAAAATCCTTATTGGTGAAATTTAAGCATAAATTTTCAGGTATTTTCCAAAATTTGTACGTTTACAAAACGAAATTTTTCTATCAAGGAAAACTGTGAACATGACATAATTTTCATTTTTACAAATAGATCGAAACTACTTGTATTCACACGCCAAGTTTCAGATCTGGGACGTGCTTTCTCTTCGCTAAAAATAATCCCAAATTTTTCAAAAATGTCAAAAATCGCACTTTTTAGGCTTTGATATCTCTGGTGGATCACGAGATAAAAATTTGAAGTTCTTGTTTCTGACAGTATTGTATGGTAGTGTTATGCAAAAGTAATTTCAGGATGGAGATTTGACTAAGAGTTGAGATATGACAAAGGGAAACATCTCAAAACAATACTGCCAAACTATCTTTTTGTTGTAGTCACAGTTAAGTATTTATCTCAGAGCGTCACTTATATTTATGTTTTTGATTATCTTGAAATAATTGTAACAGAAAATAAAGCCCTTTGCAAAGCTTAGCAATTAATTAAAAAATAATTATGCCTAAGGTCATACATTTTGTATGGCTTCAGTATTTTTGTTGTAAGTAATTTTAGTAACTAAAAGAAACCTCAGCACTTTTACATAAAGAAAAGAAAATATTATACAAGACCTGACACAAAAACAGAATAGGGAAAGAGAAAAGCTCTTAATGTTGTCATACTTGTTGAGACATGTTCAAACGTGTCAAAACACATTCTTGCTTCCTGGTTTAAAAACCACAATTTTGATCTTTCTCAAAATTTTATTTGTAGGAACCAAGTCTTATCATCTCTTGATAACTTGATTGAAGATCTTGGCCTTGCTGGCTGATAGAAATAAAGTTTCAAATCACTATGTGCAGGTTTCACTTCATTAATAATTCCTAGCTTAGTTCTTACGCAAAATTGTCATTTTTCTGCAGTATAAATTTTGAAAGGGCTTTGGATATCTTTACTTTCTGAAAATTATTTGAGGCTGATGCCTGGTAACATCCTATAATGTTTGATTTACAGGAACATACTTATGGTGGGAACAAGTTTCAGGGACTGGCAAGCAGCATTAAAATTGTGGTTTTGAAACCAACAAGTACGAATCTTTTTTGTCACGTTTGACCATGTCTCAACCAGTATGCCAACATTAACAGCTTTTCTCTTTTCCTATTCTGTTTCTGTCTCAGGTCTTGTATAAGAATATTTTTTTTCTTTGCTGAGGTTTCTTTTAGTTACTAAAAGTACAACAAAAATTACTGAAACTATAGTAAATATACGCCTTAGGCATAATTATTTTTTAAATTAATTGGTAAAGTTTGCAAAAGGCTTTATTTTCTGTTACTATTATTTAAAGATAATAAAAAAAATAATTTTAAATGACACTCTGAGATAGATACTTACCTATGACTACAACAAAACAAACGTTTGGCAGTATTGTTTTGACATGTTGCCCTTGCCATATCTCAGCTCGTAGTCAAATCTCCAACCTGAAATTTCTTGTGCATAACACTAGCGTACAATACTCTCAGAAACCAGAACTTCAGATTTTTATCCCGTGCCCCACCAGAGATATCAAAGCCTCAAAAGTGCAATTTTTGACATTTTTAAAAAATTTGGGATTTTTTTTTAGCGAAGAGAAAGCAAGTCCCAGATTTGGAACTTGGCGTGTGAGTACAAGTTCTTTCGGCCTATTTGTAAAAAAAAAAAAAAAAAAAAAAAAATCATGTCATTGTGACAGTTTTCCTTGCTAGAAAAATTTCCTTTTTAAAATGGACAAATTTTGGAAAAAAACTGAAATTTTATGCTTAAATTTCACCAATAAGGATTTATTTTCGGAAGCTACTCTATTACAAATGAAAATCAAATTTTAAAGTAATTGCTTAAAAGGCGCAAAGGCCAACATAGTGAAAAAGATTCCAAGCCGGGACCCGAACCCGGGCCATCAGTATAACGCACTGACGTTCTACCGACTAAACCACTTGGAACGATACCTAGCTCGGAAAATTTCTCACTATGTTGGCCTTTGCGCCTTTTAAGCAATTACTTTAAAATTTGATTTTCATTTGTAATATTGTATGCAAGGCGAATGTTTCTCTCTGGAATAATTTCCATGTATTAATATAGCTACTCTATTACCAAATTTTTACCCCAATGTATTCTGTACAAATTGCTTTAATCGGCTTTTGAATTGGAGAAATAAACGATGAATTATTTACAATTCCGTAAACCCTTCTTGTGAGAAAATTGCTGCAGACAATCAAACAAATATGGCCGCCTTGCACAAATAAAAATTAATAAAATAAAAATAATAGTCATTTTGAACTTCCATCATGTTAGGGTTGTTGCACAAAAAATTTCAGATTTTTTAAAAATGGTCGAGCAACCAGTGCTGGACCACTTGACATGGATTGTCCCTCATTCAAATTCAGTATTAACAAAAACTGGGATTGAATCTTCTATAATCGAGTTCCACGCATTTTAGCTTCGCGTGTTTGAGGAAAATAATCTCATATTTTAAAAACAAGGAGAATGAAAGCTACCTTTTCTTCGCGATAGAGGCGAGAAGGACTTTTCTATCGTTGTTTGCAGATGAAAGCCATCTGAAGAGTCGCTTGTACCGCAGACATCCGGGTCCATGAACATCGCACATTATAGATTAAAAATGGTGAATTTTACAATACAGATGAATAGAAAGTTGACTTTTAAAAGTTCAAAATGTATGTTTTGTATAGAAAAACATATGTATTTCTATCTTGTTCCTAAACGTGAAAAATGAACTTCATAAAATATGCTTATTTTTCAAATCAAAATACTTCAATGTCCCCTTAATTTAAGAAATGCCTCAAAAGTTATAATTTCAATATTCTTATGCTTAATGTTTACATGATTTTTTGTAAAATGTTATAAGACAGCCATACGCTTCAGTATTTTTTCTATTTTCATGTACTTTAAATGGTAAGATTACTATTAGAAAATAGTGGTCTTTGAAATCTGTTATTCCAGACAACAACTCAAAGCACATAGTCATATTCCCATCATGTTCTATATTTTTTCTTGTATTAATATTGTCCGTTGGAGTATGTCTTGGTATTGTCATTATCTATTTTTTTTCAATAAACGACAATTTTGTGTAGCAACATATAAATAAATCAATGTAACTGTTGTCTATTCATTTGAACATTCCTTAAAGGACATGTTTTCAACAAAAAATGAATGTCGAACAGAATCGAACCTATATGTAGTTTTCGCAATCACAGATTAATTTATTTTCTTTTGAACACAAGAGACTTCAAATCAAATGCAGTCTTGAAAATGACATTAATCCTCTTCGTCTAAGTATTAACAATTTCCTCTCAAGTGATCTTCAACAATTCCTAGCAAATGTTTGGATGGCAGATATTATTCCATTACTTAATATAAATACTTCTGTTAGATCGTGTCACTATATGATTTGCCAAAGTGATATTCAGAAATTGTCTGAGTTAGAGGGTTAATTTGCAGTCTACGAGAAGAAAGACAGTTAAGAAAAAATACTTTCTGAGGTTAAATATGAAATTTTAAATCGATTGTTTTGACCACTGATTATTTTTCTTACTAAAGTTTTGGTCGTATCCAGGAAATTCCCAAGAAAATTTTTTGTAACTACATCAGATGTTAGGGCTTACAGTTAAGACTTCACATGTTTTGATGTACTCATAAGAAAAGGGCAAAATTATGCTCTTTTGAGAAAAAGACGGCTTTGCATTACTTATTTAAAGCGAACTTCCCTTTCTCGTAGAAAATAGGAAAAGAAAAATTTTAATCTTTAATGTTAGTATGTGTCTTAAAAATGTCTCACTTTAAAGAGAAAAGGAAAATATTTCCAAAACAAGAAGAAAAATTATTTCAAAGTTAAAAATTCTTTTTATATGATACAACAAAAAAATATTCTAGCATTTTAAAAAATGTATTAAATACAAGTATTTTTCCGTTTCCATTAGCCAAAAATTTTGGTGTTTATTCCAACAGTTTTTTTTTCTGAAATTTGTAGGAACTGTCTTTTGTTTTTATCACGTCTTCACTTCTTTTTCTCAAAGCTTTACACATCTATATTACAAAAATAATCATAATCAAAAAGCAAATTTATACAATCAATTTTTTCTCTAATTAATTACTTGCTTAGAATGTAATGCTTTGTAGGTAGATGTTGGGAATGTCATAAATGAAGGACTAATTTGTCTAAAAATCATCGGGACTAATTTTGTTAATTGATGACTGTGAAAATTAAATGTTTAAGTAAGTTTTGGTATTTTTTGATAAAACATTTAGTGTAAAAATTCTGATCTACACCCCGTCTCGCACTTCCCCAAACGATCAATTTTTTTTTCTCGACTGATTTGTTTAATAATTTTATTTTAATTTTCAAGTACTTATTTCATGGTTTAATGTTTTTCATATATGGAGTGAGACCTTGAAAGATGATTTCCAGCAATTTCTGCAGTTAAAACTAAAACACAAAATTGAATGAATTACCTTCTACATAAAATGTTTAGAGTCATGTTGTTTACAGAATCAGGTCTGACTCTTAGTCCATGCACTTTATTTTATTGCAATTTAAAAAACTTTTAATTAACTTAGATTATTACTTCTTTTTCAATTTATTTATTTAAGTTTTATAGAAATAGAAATAGGGTAAAGTGCCCATATTTCGCCTCTTCTCCTATTTTCGTCCCCCTTAGCTTCTCCGCTTTTGCGAAAGTGGTGCCTCTTATGACGCAAGGCACAGGGGACGGGATTTAAAAGGTGTCAGTTTTGAAAGTTTCGTTCGCCAAGACACATACATAAATTAAAAACGGCAAATTTCCTATTTTTAGAAGACCTGAGTTTTTATTACGTCGTTTGTAGAACGTTATTTACTGTACTGTAAGTATTTATTTCTTATTCATTGCACGTATTTTACGTTGGTAAGATGCTGACAGTAGCATACAATGAGTTTTAGAACGCTCAGATCATCATACGGAAACTGAAACTCCGTCATATTGGGAAGTAGCGTGGTCGCAATTTCGTCTTTCTTGCAATTCTTATTTTCGTCCCGGGGACGAAATTAGGAATGCTTTTTCATGACATTTTTTTTTTCAATTTTTTCCTCGTGTTTGGATGGCTAATGTTTCGTTACGTTATTCTTCCACTGATAATTAGTACATTTCTTTGTTCCTGATTTTAATGTAAATTAAATTACTTACTCATTTAGAAATAAATTTTGATTTAGTTATAAGTTAAGCCTCGATGTATTGAATTTCTTGGGGGGACGAAATTGAGACCATTTTTTTTTTCCTTTTGCATTTTTTAGACACTTTTGTAAAAAACAATTTTTCGCATTGTTAAAAATTTTTGTACAATATTTGCCTATGTTTCTATGTGCGTGGATAGTTAGTCTATGTAAAATTCAAATTTGGTAGATTTTCACTGAAAATTACAACTTCCAAGGGCATTTCACAAACGTAATTGCTTGCCCCTCAAGGGGTTAAAACGAATCCAAACTTCATTTTTTTCAATGGCATTACCCAATTTTAACGCAATATTTCCAATCTTTGGTTCAAACTATGATTAGACTCCAAATTTCAAGTCATTTGAATGATAGGTTTTTGAATTATAAACATTCAAATTTTAGTACTTCTAAAGTTAAATTACATTTTCATATTTTTATTAATAACTTATGAAATTATGATCCTAATGTTCTAATTTTTTGTGTAGCAATAATACTAATATACCCAAATATAAATACGTTGAATTTGCAATTTTTAAAATTTTCTGATATGAATTATGAATTATGAAATTTATATTCGAAAAAATTATGAATTACCTACAATTTTTTTGATGGATTCAGATTTATTAAGTCCTGCTTTATGGGAATCCAAAGTTTCACATTTTTCTTCCAAGTAGTTTTTAAATTATGCTTAAAAAACGCAAAATGATGGTTTAAGGGGCCGTATATGATAGAAGTGACTAAATATTTTGAAATTTCTTATGCTATCCTGTAATCTAACAGGCTTAATTGACTGCTTAAGGTGCCTTGATCAAGAAGGGGGCTCTCTCGGTTAACAATCGAGTACCGAACTTCAATTTGGATACAACCCATAAAATACGCTCGTTTTAAAATAATTAATTTCTCGGAAACTTGTGTTACGAATTGCATAAAAATTTGTTTTTAGACTAATTGAAGGGTGTAGAGTTCATTTATGCTGTCAGAATTGTGTACTGCTATTGAAAAAAAAAACTTATGGTTCGTTTTAATATGTAGATGGCCCCCTAAACAAATTTTACAGACATCATTTAAAAGTAGACTTTATTTCCAATCATTCGGTACCAGTAACTTTCTTCTACGATAATTTGTTGAGGAGTTAGTAGGGGGTGATTACTTTTTTTCGACGACAGTACATGTTGGGTCCATTGGACAACGTATGGTAGGCGGAGGGTTAACGATTGGATTACAAAAAAATCATTTTTTGTTAACCCATCACGTTAAACATAAATGCATGAACTATATATTTTTCCGGATAAATTTAATCTGAGGTTTTCAAATAAATACCCAAAAGTGGATGTTTCCATTTGAAAAGAAAACTTTGAAAATTAATGGTAAAAATTTTCAATGTATAGCCCACCTCGTGAGCTTAAAATTTGTTCATTTTTCAAAAGAAGAAATTACACCGAGTGTAATGACACTTTTGTACTCATTTTACTTTTAATTATTTGCCAATAATGTGTATATTTGGTGAGTGTGACTGAACACTGTATTAATTATGCTTATCTAATTAAACATACAGTGGTGGACGAAATTGGGGACATATTTTTTGAAATTTTCATGTTTTATAATTTAATGTGCTTGAAGAATATAATAAATTTCACTAAAATACAAATGTTTATACATCAAATTCAAGAAAATTTAATGTAGAATTTGATAAAAAAAACAAGATTAAAATATATACATTACATAAAAAGTTACTCTTACAAAAAGTAAGATCTATCTTAGATTACATTGTATTTTAGAGTTGCACTTACACATTCATTATTTAGTAGGATAACCCTTGTTTTTTATTACAGCTTCACAGTGTCTTTTCATTGTGAGAACTAGTGTTTGGAGTTCATCTTTTTTAACCCCTTAACCTATAATGACGGGCATAGCCCGCGTACGATGATCGGGCCAAATATAAATTCTTCTTTCCACTAAAATTTCACAGTAAATATAGTTTAATTTAATCGTCGAAATTCCATGATTAAACAAGGCGAGAATCTCTATTAAATTTTAGTGGTAGCTATGGATTTGCCAAACCGTGGAGCTGTTAAAAGTAAATCGTAGGTTAAGGGGTTAATCACATGATGCCAATAATCAATTATAGTTTCAATAAGTTGCGTTTTATTAGATAGACGCTTTTTTTGAACAAGGATTTTCCAACGCCGCCACAAATGTTGTATAGGATTCAGATCAGGGTGGTTTCCCGCCAGGATAATAATTGTACGCTTTTATTTTTAAACCATTTTTTGCATATTTTTGCCGTATGGTATGGAGCTGAATCCTGCTGAAAGATAAATGGTGCTTTATTGGGGAAGAGATCCTTGATGTAAGGTACCAATTTTGGTTCCAGAACAGTTTCGATGTATTTTTTGCATTCAGAATGCTATCAATCACATGAATGCGGCCCACACCATCTGCAGACATACAGGCTCAAATCATGACATTTGTTGGGTTTTTTGTAGTTGCTTCAATGCAATCAGAATTCAGCTCTTTCCCTACGCTACGTCTCACATATTTTCGGCCATCACGACCAAAGTGCGATAGTTTACACTCATCGCTCCATATTATTTGCTTTCACTGATTTTCCGACCAATTAATGTGTTCTTTTGTCCACTGAACTCGTTTCTTGAGTTACTGAAGATTTAAACATGGTTTTTCCTTGGAATTATAACGTTCAGTCCAAAACCTGCGAATCTTTTCCCTAATGTTCTTGAACTAACTGAAATACCTATTGCATTCATTTCACATCTAACAGCATGTGATGAAATTCTTCTATCTTTGAGGCATATCCTTATATCTATATATTATCTTTCTATCGTCAGAAGTACTTCTGCATTTTTTTCGGCCTGATCTTGCCTTATTTATCACTGATTTAGTTTCTTCATAACCTAAGCACAACTTTTGTACGCCAGATAAAGTGACTGATCCACCAACCTGTCTTGCAATTTCAGCATAAGAGAGACAATTTTCTCGCAATATGACAATTCTGCTTCTTTTTGTAGGTGTCCAATCAGGTCTTGTTGTTGATGACATTGTTTTAAATTATTTGAATCAAGGAAAAAAAATTAGAAATATTTAAAAAATATATTATTCTATTTAGTTACACTAGTATTCACCGTTTTGCAATCAATTCCAGCAAAATACCGCTTTTACAAATCAAAACATACTACAGTTTAGTTACTGACATTTGATTGGTTCTGAGAACAGTCATTGTGATTAGCTAGGAAGCTTTTATTACAATACACTTCAGCATTCATGACTAATTGTGTTTGTATTGTAGAATAACGTAAGTGTAACTTTTTTTTTTGTAATACAGATATTTTAATTCTGTTTTTCTAATTAAATTTTACATTAAATTTCCTTGACTTTGATATATAAACATTTGTATTTAAGTGAAAATTAATATTTTCTATAAGCACACAAAGTTAAAAAATATGAAAATTTCAAAAAATGTCCACAATTTTGGATACATGATTATTGAAGTGATTTTGAATTAATAGTTTTTATCCGAGTTACAAGAAGGGTTATGTGTTTCATGCGTATCTGGGTATGTGGATTTCTTTATACCCTCGAAACATCCCAACGGCTGGATGGATTTTAATGATTGAGGTCTCGATTCGTCTTAACTGTCCGATGGTTATAGGCTAGGTTTTGTTTTATAAATTCAAAATGGCGGTAGAGACAAAAACAAAATTACGCACCCTATTGAGTAGCATATCATTGGATAGATCTTTCAAAATGAAGACGATGTTTCATTGACTATATTACAGTCAGATGCTCCGTTTAAATATTATACAACCTGGAAGTTACGTAGGCAGGATATCTAGCTTTACTGCAACTCTAACCATCATAGTTATCTATAGGCCTCATCAAAACAGCTTTTATAGATAGGCAGTAAGAATTAAACACAACTTAAAAGTCATCAATACAAGTAAATAAAAAATAGGTAAGTAATATAAAAGATAGTTTCACATTGATGCGAAATAATTAATTAGTTCGCTTTATACGCAGTCGAGTTTTTTGATTTTTTAAATTTAATTCAATTATTTTCCTTTATCGATTAATTAATAACACCTTGATTTGTAGCAAGCGATTGTTTTCTCAGGATGGTAGTTTTTTTCTTACCTGCGCTGTCGCGTTTGGAAATTCGGTTCAAAACGCCAAATTCTAAATTTTGACCACATTTTTCTGAATTATTTTTATTTAACTTAAACTATTTTCTTAATTAAAAAGACTCAATGAAGTTGTAAACAAATATTTATTTAACCTTCTCGCTGCGGAACCCGAGAAACACTCGGGCATGCATTTTCCCGTCTAATTAATACTATTTGGTTATTCCCACCAGTTATTTGTTAGCAAAAACTTTGTTTGATTTAATCAGGACATTTTCCCTGATTACGATTGCCAAAAATTTCTGCTTTAAAGAACCGGTGATAAAAGATTAAAAATTCTGTAAAAGACGCTCATCGCGAAGAATTACTTACGCAGTTAATTCTGATGCAATTTTTTAAGTTTAGATTGTTAGAAAAGCAGGCACTTTTTTTTCAGTTAAAAGAAGACAGGATATTGTCTTCTCCATTTATTGTTCTGTTTTTATCAATGATAATTACACAATCTGCACTTAAAATGTTAATGTCCTGTAAATTCATTTTTCCTATGTACAATAGCGATTAATATCAAATATGATACTTATTACGATGTATTCATACATTCCGTGAACTTTTCTAAACTTAGCAAACCTTTTAAGGAAATTTCTAAATTTTTAAAATGTCAAAATATATTGCAGCGACCAGTGTTACAATTTGAGAAGGTTTTATTTCATTATAAAATATAACACTATTTCAAATAGTAGTAATCGACATATTTAATCGCACAATAAGTCAAAAGTTACTATTCAAAAGTTTTGTTAGATTTGTCTATAAAAAAATATTCGCCCAACTAGTAAAACTGGCAGCGACATAAAACTATTTTTATACAACTCAAGTAGAAAAATATGACTAACGCAGCTTACAGAGATTAATTGAACATCACATTTTGAATTCTTCACCCGATATGTCTCTCGTGTTTTACATATTTAATTATTTATCTAAAGTTGTCATTTTGAAACTTTAAATATTAGCCATTCGAGGTAAAATTGATTCCATGCTCAAATATATATACCACCACTCTGATTTTTACTTTTTTGCACAAGGAAAAGTAATTGAAGTTTTCAAGGATAGGTTGTGTAATTTGGAGCTACTTAAAAACATATGAAAAAATTAATATGATAGAACAGGTATTCGTTTGAAATTGAGAATTATTACAATGACAAAGATTCGATGTGTTTACCACAACAAATAGTCTAATAAGATGGGTTTACTGACAACAGGTGCAACTGCAACTGCAATGTGCAGTGGGAGCCATGTTCACAACTACAGCTCAATGTTCAAAGTCAGACCTCTCTTTTCCGCAAAGGTTTTTTCTTTTTATCTCATATTATTTATCTCATTTCTTTTCAACTCTCTAGCATTTTATAAGAAATATTCGTGTATAAGAATAAGTTTTAAAAAGGGCAAATATATAAAATTAAGAAATGTTTTTATTAAAACAAAATGTTGATTGATTAATTATTTTTTCAAGCTCGCAAAATGATAAAAAAAGCAAAAAAAATTAACTTTTTGTTCAAATGACCTCCATTACATTTTAGATTAAACTGTGACATAAGCTTCAGAGAATTTAATACCATTTCATAATTTTGCAATCTAATTGTTTCAGAGGCTTGTGACAGGAAAACAACGGTCGTCCGTTTAGAAGTTTGCGGCACGAACCTGCACGTTCTCCCGTCACACACTGTTTTTCCTTTCTTTTACACACAGAAATTTAAGTATATAAGTGACACGTCAATAAATATAATGCAAAAATTCCGAAGGTGATATTTCTTTTTTTTACAATTGAGAAAAATTCGTAAAAATCACGTGCATTTAATTCCAAAGAAGTAGATCCTCCCTTTACCCCTTTCAGGGTCAAAGCACTTGTTAAAACATTGAAATGACTGAATGACACCAGTATTTAGGAATACATATTTTGAATAATTAAAAGATTTTCTTTTCACGTACATTATGCAGGAAAAGTCTTATTACAAAATATTTGTGCCATTGTGGCATTTTGGGATTAAAATTAAAATTTTATGTAATATAAAAATGTTACTCCGACCTTCAAGTGGTTAAGAGAGGTTTGAAATGACGAAAAAAAAATTTTTTGTTACTATTATTTTTATAATTTTTTAATCTTTAAGAACGTCGTACATCAGGATCGATTTTAAAGTCTTAAAATTAGGATACGAGCCTGAAATGTTGAGCCCCATACCGAGGGCAAAACTTTAAACTCATTTATCCCGAAACACTTTTTGCAAGTTTGCCACGGTTTTTGATCTAACTGACGGTTTTACGTGTTTCGTTTGCTTAAAATAAAAGAAATATAAATCTGTGCAAACCATACCAGAAAAACAACAGTTTCCTTATCAAGTTATAACAAAAATCTGTTCTATTTTTATGGTTTTTGAACTTTTTCCTACGTTTTTTTTAATTTTTTATACTTTTTTGTTGTTGATAAACCAGATAGTAGGATGTCTAATATATAACCTATGTGAAAGAACGTACGATATTTGAGCCAGCAACTGTTAAATCAATGGAGACCTTCTTTACAAAATTCTCGTTGACCTTTGAATGTTTTTAAAGGAATATTTTTGCAAAGGATATCTGAGGTAGATGTTCAATGTTGTATTTTTGCGGTTTATTTTGGTTGCACTTTCGTTCTAAGAATTTTGAATATGAAAAAAAAAATGATTGATTGGTTCCAAAACTGAAAGTGTTCTCAGAATTAAACTTCAATCGAAATCACGCAAGACAACTGTGCAACATAATGCACCAGATATCCTATGAAAAAAAAAATCATGTAAAAATATTGCAATGTATACGAGAAATGCGCAAAGACTGCTTTCGCGTAATCACTTAATATTACCTTGTGAATGTTGACGTGTGATTGAAGTAGGCCCTTAAAGTTGCCCCATAAACAAAAACCCATGGAACTATCAATAAAGAGGAAATGGCATAGCCTCAAAATAGTGAAGTTTCACCTGTAATCGGTTTCGCAGTGGCTCATTACAGCTGAGACAAGCTACCACCAGTCAATTCGATTTGAAATTTTCTCCTTATTTAAACACCTTATTAATGCAGAATTTCAGTCATAATTATGGCCAAAAACAGATATTTATTTTTACTGGTGTAAGTTTACTTCTGTTGTAGTCAGAGGCTTACGTTTCCGCCATATTATGACAACCTAAACAACTTCCTGTCAGTGTCAGCGAAAGCGATGATAATACACGGGCTAACTCCTACCAGTAAAGACATACAGAAATGTTTACCATATTTGTGAGAAAAATTTTGCAGGAACAAGCCACTAAAATAAGACGAACTTTTCAATTCAAAATTTACTAGTGGAAGTTTGCTTCGGCGGTAATCAGAAACTGTTGATCCGATGTGAAAAACCAAACGCCATCTTGTGACAGCCTCCTCAGTTACTTCTCTCGCAACTGGAAGACTCTAGAGCAGACATACTCAACCTTTATTTCTTGCGCGCCGCAAACGGAAGTTTCCGACTTTAGGCGGGCCACAACACACTTATAAATGATTAAAAAGCATTAATTAAAATAACATGCGTAGAATAACAATGCAACATAATAAAGTTAGTATTATCAGTAGGGTTGAACATTAGTCGCGGAACAAATAGTAACGAAAAAGTTAACACCATTTTTTACAAATAATAATCTTTGTAGCAGATTTCTATTGCAAATGCTTTAGAAATATGCTACGAAGTTTGCTGGTTGGCAGCACGGCTGCGGAGTCGACGGAAAAAATGACTTACTCCGACTGAGACTGCGGGATATTTTAACGACTTTGACTCAGACTCTGACTCCTATCCCAACACCGGGCTGGCTAATGTACTAGTGTGGCCGGTTGGTTAAAATAATGATGCAATATAAAAAAAATAAAGCTAAAATCTCACTATTTCGGCATTGATTCTCTTTTTAGAGCTTCAAAAAAAATATATAGGGTAAATGCACCAGTAGTCGGCCACCCCCCAGTAGTCGGCCACTTTGAGATAAAATACGTTATGAATAGCTTATTTTTGATTTCAAATGTAATATTACAACCCCCTATATGTAGCCATCCTTTATACGTCATAAGCCAACAGCAAAGAATTGTGGGTATTTTTATTGCGTTAGTAATCAGCCATTTTTTATTTGCTAGCGGTCAAATAACCGTTTTTGCTATTTTTTTGTTAACCGATGACAAAATTCTTAAAAGACTAGTATTAATTTATTTTTTATTATTTTCTAAAATTATAAGACTCTACTATTAAAAAGTTTAATAAACTAAAGTTTTTCAATATCAAAATTAAATAAATGTGTTTGTATTAATTAATTTTAATGTGGCCGATTATTGGGTATTATATTTACTTACATGTTCAGTAATCGGCCACCACGGTTGACTACTGCCTAAAAGGCCATTTCACTTTTTTGAGTCTATTTTTAATTATTTGATTTTTTTCGTAATTTGATTTTTAGAATTTGAGATTTATATAACCTTTTATTGCATTTTATTTTATGTACACTATATATAGGTGTCCTGGGGTAATAACACCACGTTAAGATTCTACCAATTTTGTACGGCTTAGTTTTAGATTTTTTTTCCCCAAACAAATATAGGATTTGATACAGTAACTTATTGATTATGTATACAAGAAAGACCATTTTAGCAGATAGCTATTCATAAAGTATAGTGGTGTGATTTCTTGACCAATGCTATTAGGCGTTATTACCCACCTGTTGGGTAATAAAATAGCATCTAAATCGCGGCCCTCACAACGGCTCTTATCACAAATGCACCCAAGAAATTCCCTTGCACTTTGCCCTGGCTCATGCGATGTCATTATTATTTACTTTAGTGTTGCATTTTTAGACTTCATAGTTTTTACAAATAAAAAATGAGAAAAAGACTTAAAATATATCTTAAGACTTAAATAAATAAGACTTTGATAAGACTTAAATAAGACTTAAATAGATATCATTCTATAAGACTTATATATCTATAAGACTTAAATAAATATCATTCATGCACAAGTTCAATGAAATTGATTTGCGCTCATACGTTTGTCAGTGACTGCAACGTTCACGAATTTCGTTCGTTTGTGATCGCAAATTTCGCGAATTTAGTACATTTTTGAGACTGCTGCATCGAGTGAAATTTTTTTTTATGAGTGCTATGTGCTTATTCGTTCGTTAGTTTTTGCGGCGTTAACGAATTTTGTTTGTTTGAGATCGCGGCTTTCGCGAATTACTGCGTTTTTGATACAGCTGCATGACGAGGCTGCTGCACCGAGTGATGTTTTTTTTTCGGTTTTGATTAGCGCTATTAGCACATATGTTCGTTACTGATTGCGGCATTAACGAATTTCGTTCGTTTGTGATTGCGGCTTTCGCGAATTACTGCGTTTTGAGACAGCTGCACGACGAGGTTGCTGCACCCAGTGATGTTTTTTTTTTTTCGTTTTTCAAGAGCGCTATGCGCTCATACGTTTTTTACTGATTGCGACGTTAACGAATTTCGTTCGTTTCTGATTGCGCTATGTGCTCATAAATTCATTACTGATTGCGGCGTTAACGAATGTCGTTCGTTCGTGATCGTGGCTTTCGTGAATTACTGCGTTCTAGAGACCGCTGTTCAATGAGGTTGCTGAATCCAGTGATTTTTTTTTTTTCATGAGTGCTATGCGCTCATACGTTTGTAACTGATCGCGACGTTAATGAATTTCGTTCGTTTGTGATTGCGGCTTACGCGAATTTAGTGCCTTTTCGAGACTGCTACACGACGAGGTTGCTACATCCAGTGTTTTATTTTTCGGTTTTGATGAGCGCTATGCACTCATACGTTCGTTACTGATTGCGGTGTTAACAAATTTCGTTCCTTCGTGATCGCGGCTTTCGCGAATTACTGCGTTTTAAATGCTAGTGCACGACGAGGTTGCTGCACCCAGTGATTTTTTTCGGTTTTCATGAACGCTATGCGTTCATACGTTCGTTACTGATCTCGGCGTTAACGAATTTCGTTCGTTCGTGATTGTGACTTTCGCGAATTACTGCGTTTTAGAGACTGCTGCACGACGAGGTTGCTGCACCCAGTGATGATTTTTTTTCGGTTTTCATGAACGCTATGGGTTCATACGTTCATTACGGATTGCGGCGTTAACGAATTTCGTTCGTTCTTGATTGTGGTTTTCGCGAATTACTGTGTTTTACAGACTGCTGCACGACGAGGTTACTGCACCCAGTGAATTTTTTTTTCGGTTTTCATTAGCGCTATTAGCTCATACGTTCGCTAATGATTACGGCGTTAACGAATTTCGTTCGTTTGTGATTGCGGCTTTCGCGAATTACTGCGTTTTAGAGACTGCTGCACGACGAGGTTTCTGCATCCAGTGATGTTTTTGTTTCGGTTTTCATGAGCGCTGTGCGTTCATACGTTCATTACTGACTGCGGCGTTAACGAATTTCGTTCGTTCTTGATTGTGGTTTTCGCGAATTACTGTGTTTTACAGACTGCTGCACGACGAGGTTACTGCACCCAGTGAATTTTTTTTTCGGTTTTCATTAGCGCTATTAGCTCATACGTTCGTTAATGATTACGGCGTTAACGAATTTCGTTCGTTTGTGATTGCGGCTTTCGCGAATTACTGCGTTTTAGAGACTGCTGCACGACGAGGTTTCTGCATCCAGTGATGTTTTTGTTTCGGTTTTCATGAGCGCTGTGCGTTCATACGTTCATTACTGACTGCGGCGTTAACGAATTTCGTTCGTTCGTGATCGTGGCTTTCGCGAATTACTGTGTTTTACAGACTGCTGCACGACGAGGTTGCTGCACCCAGTGGTGTTTTTTCGGTTTTCATTATCGCTATTAGCTCATACGTTCGTTAATGGTTACGGCGTTAACGAATTTCGTTCGTTTGTGATTGCGGCTTTCGCGAATTACTGCGTTTTAGAGACTGCTGCACGACGAGGTTGCTGCATCCAGTGACGTTTTCCTTCGGTCTTCATGAGCGCTATGCGTTCATACGTTCGTTACTGATTGCGGCGTTAACAAATTTCGTTCGTTTATGATCGCGGATTTCGCGAATTTAGGGCGTTTTTGAGGCTACTGCACGATGAAGTTGCTGAATCCAGTGATTAGTTTTAGTTTTGATGAACGCTATGCGCCCATACATTCATCACAAAAAAAAAAAAAATAATAACAAAAAACAAGAATTTTTTTTATATAAAATCGGATAATTATATCAAAACGACTGTTACTATAAAATCACAAATCTATAATAATAAGATAACTACTAAAATAACAATAACAAACCATTGCTTTGTCACATGTACTTAAAATATCGAATAGGGAAAAGCAACTGAACAAGAAACCATATTTTCCCTTAAATAAGAATTGGCGCCTCATTCTGTTCATATTGTTCAAAGATACTACGAGGCTGACTGTAATATTTGTAATGTACTATTCGAGATATGCAACTTATTAAAATTACATTTCGAAACTCGATTACGAGATAGTAACGCGAAAATGAAGAATTGGCGCCGCGTTCTGCAAATATCTAACCACGAAATCCCAAGATAAACTGAAATATTTGCATTGCACTAGTCGAGACATTCAACATATTAAAATTTCATCCCGAAACTCGACGACATGATAGTAACGCTAAAATGACGATTTGGCGCTCCCTACTGTTGATATCACAATAAGATATGCATCAACAGATTAGTCATTCATGTTCTGTTAATAATTTTTTTCTACATCATAATTTCATTTTGAAACAGGATGACGTAATAATTTTTTCTCTGCCCGCAGCCTAGTCTACGATGGTTAAACAAAAAATTTGAAAGGCCCACTACTAGATAATTTGGTACTTTTAGCTTTACTTTCCATAAGAAACAAGAATGTAAAATCTTGCATGAAGAATAGATTATAAAAGCATTTCCCATGACTTGCAGAATTCTTCAACGAAATTGAGCTGCTAAATACCGTAAAAAAAGTAAACATTTTAGAAAAGGCACAATACTTTTGAAAACCAGATTATGGTCCCTAACCGAAAAAGTAGTTCAATCCTTTTGCGCAGTCCTGTATTTAATCTAAAGATTTGTATATCATTCTATACATAGTATGATAAAACTTAGTATAGTAAGAAAATGCATAACAGGTTGAAAATTTACCTTTAGCAATTTCTACCCCTATACGGAAACATACTTGAATTATTTTGTACTGCCCTGTATACTACCAATAGATTTTTATATGCCGCACATATTGAGCTAAAATTTAATTAAGGCTAAAACGTGGTTAAAACTACTGAAATAATACTTCCCTACATTATTATCCGTGGGAGGTGATGTATTCAGTTCTTTGCGTGGCCCAGTATATGGTTTTATTTATAGTATACAAACATCTCTTAGTATACTAAATATAGTTCAGCTTGAAAGAGCATAAAAGCCTCTTTTAAGTCATTCACGCTGATACTCCACAAAGCTTACAAACTCTTTTGCGTAGCCTTGTATATGATCTATATCAGTTATACACACCGCATTGAAAGCAAAGGTTTAATTAAACTTAAAAACGCATGTCATAAACAAAATCCCACTTACAGCAATTATCGCTAATAGAAAGATACAGTACTGTATTCGAATTTTTTGTGTTTCCCTGTAAATGAACGATAAATGCTATGCATATCATGTTATACATGAGTATTTTGTAGTAAGCCTCAGTAATGTAGTATATCAATTTCGTTCTATTTGATGTAGTATAAGAGAACTAAAATACGCTGCAAACTGCTTATCCCCTTACACTATTATGTAAAGGAATTCTTTTGCGGGGCCTTATAAATGAATAATAAGTTCTTTCGACTCCATATTGTCTAGAATGCGGAGTTAAATGCACTTCATCAATTTCATTATATTTGAAATGGCCAACATCATTAAAATAAACTTAGAGCAATTTTTTCTCATTGAGCGTAATGCATCGGGATATTTTTGACTGTCCCTGTAGATAAACTATAAATTCTACACACTTTATTTTCAATGGCGATCGTGCTATTGTTAACGTCAAAAACATACAAAAATTTCGAGGAGATTCGAGTATATTTGCGAGTGTTAGAACTCGGACAGACTGAAGACAATCCAAATTCACAAACACTTTTAAACTATGTTGGAAAGTGTTAAATACATTATAAGAAAAGAATAAATTAACACATTTTATCATTAAAATGTTGTTCTGTTTATAAAAGTTATACTTTAAGTTATTTAAATAACAAAGCATTTAAGTGGCCGACTACTGGTCCAGTGATGGCCGAACACTAGAATTCAGTGGCCGACTACTAGACCTTTGCTACTTTTAAGTTTAACTTTTTATAAATAAAAACTATAATCAGTTTTTTTAAAAACAATTGCTGAAACAGTAAAACAAAAGTGTACATTAACATGTGTTACTGTTAAAAATGTTGTATTGCTTTTTAAAATTACGCTTTGAGCTATATACTTAAAGAAAGCGCTTAAGTGGCGACTATTGGTGCTTTTACCCTATATTTTTTTCGGCTTTATTAATTTTAAAATTTCGCATCCGCAAACACGGAAATTCCAACTATCAAAGTCTAAAAAACACAAGATGAAAATTTTACTATTTTGGATCTACGGACTAAGAAGAACAAGTGGGTAAGTGCGATCACAGATCGCACAGAGGGTTTCGTTTAATATTCCTTTCAAAACACTTTATCCTTTTGCAAAATCTGTTAGTTTCACATTTCGCGCACTCTATTCTAAACAAACCTGTATCCGAACGAAACTCCGTTTTACAAACTATCCGTAGATATATTAGTCGAGGGGATCGGGCCCATAGCACCCGAGATAGGTAGGTGCCCACTGGCGGTAAAAATTGGAACTAAAATATGTACAGCTATGGTGCATAATATGACAGAGTGGTCAAAGGAGTGTCGACAAAAGTTAGAAAAGTGCACCCCGAGGACAAATGGTGGGGGTTAGAAAAATTGCTAAAAATAGAGAAGTTAGAGCCCAAAGGGATAAATAATATAAGACTTTTTGAAAATTTTATGATTTTTCGTGTGATTGCAAGTGTTCGGCTATAAGTATGCAAAATTTTACATCTCCAACTTAATTAGTGGCTCAGTTAGAAAAATTTCTTAAAATACAGAAGTTAGAGCCCAGAGGGGTAAATATAAGACTTTTTAAAAATTTTATGATTTGTCGTTTAATGGGAGGTATTCAGCTATAAGTATCCAAAATTTCAAGTCTTGAACTTAATTAGGGCTGAGTTAGAAAAAAAAACTTAAAATACACAAGTTAGAGTACAGAAGGGTAAATATAAGACTTTTTCAAAAGTTTGTGATTTGTCGTTTGATGTGAGGTGTTCAGCTATAAGAATCCAAAATTTCAAGTCTTCAACTTAATTGGGGGCTCAGTTAGAAAAAAAAAGCTTAAAATACACAAGTTAGAGCCCAGAGGGGTAAATATAAGACTTTTTCAAAATTTTATGATTTGTCGTTTGATGTGACGTGTTCAGCTATAAGAATCCAAAATTTCAAGCCTCCAACGTATATTGTTTCTGAGAACGGGCTCTGTGCAGGCAGACAGACAGGCAGAAAGGCATACAGACAGAGGAGTGAGACGAATAGGGTTTCGTCAGATGAACGAAACCCTAAAAAGCGAAATCGTTACAATTTAATGGTTTATTTTGCTGTGTCCTTCAGACTCGAAGAAATTCTATGGGAAGGAGGAAAAATAAAGATGAATATTTTATTATTTTTGAAATAATTCGTATTCTGTGGATTCTAATGAAAAAATAAAAAAAATACATTTTTTGAATTAATTTTACAATTTTGGCTTTATTTCAGTTTCTGCAGATCTGAAAATCGGGAAGTCAAATGTAAAAGATAACAAAAGATCAATATTTTATCGTTATTTTGGGTACCGTCGATTCAGAAAAAAAAAAAAGTATTACGATTTCATGTTATTTTCTCTCCTGGGCACAGAAATAAATAAATAAAGGAAGGATATTTTAGAATTTTGACTTTTGGCCATACAGGCCGGAAAATTTTGAGGGGGAAAAGGGAAAAAGGCTTCTATTGCAATGGTATACCGGGTTCTTTGTTCTTTTGCTTCCAAAAATAACACAAATTTATAATTTTTGCATTACCTCCGGTAAGAGATCTTCACTAGCTGAAATTTTAAGGCCTGTCACATAAAAAGTTCGGCCGTGCCTTTGTGTTTATTCTCACCCCAATAATCCCCATTCTAAATTGTTCCTATTTATCGCGTAATTTGATTCTTTCAAATTTGCTATGTTTGGCTTGTCAGCCAGCTCAATTTGTTTATCGGCCTGACACAGCCCATTAATATAAATTGTGTTAATTCTACTTACAAGGCCTGTAGGAAATATTGCCTTCATTTTCCGGGCCTTGTGTCCTTGCAGAACTTTGTACCTTGGATTCTATCTACAACCCCCCAAAATATGAGTGGAAGTACTTATATGCTAAAGGTGAAATATCTACTACAGTTATGAATTAAAAGAGTTTTCATCTACTATATACACGGGTAGTACTCTGTATCTACCCCTGTATCTACTTTGTAAACCGCAGTAAATCGGTCATCTTTAATTTCAGTATCCTTATATTGTCCATAAATAACAGTACTAGTTCATTTTATAGCTTTAAAATTATATATAATTAGTTTAATTTCTCTTTAAAATGTATAATAAAAAATATGGAGTCGGAGTCGGCTTGTATTTTAACGACTCCAACTCTGACTCTTCTGCTCAAAATGGATCCGACTCCGACTCCACGACTTCTTCACGACTCCGACTCCGACTCCGACGTCGCAGCCCAGGTTGGCAGTAGTGCCGTAAAATGATTTCGGTGCCAACATTTTTTTGCTACAAAATTTCAACCCTAAATTGCAGTATTAGCTATATAATAAGTATAAAATGTAATAATATAACGATGCAGAATTCCCAAGTTCTAAAGTATAAAAAAGGGGGAGATTTTCTCTAATAAATCAATCTTTTGCTCAATAATAAAATAATATATATATAGATATATATAGTGCAATAGTAATTTGGAATGATGTTTGATTAGTGTTGAAGATTAAGAAATGCATATGTTACGGTCAACTAGATTAAACGGTAATTATTAATAATAACAGGTTATCATTAATAATTACCGAATAATATCCAAATAAACCGGTTAATATGATTAATTTATGAGAATTTATCAAATTTATCGGTTATTATAAATAATTACCAATCAAGTTCGCCCAATGTAATAAATTTCAAAATTTTAAACTTTGTACTTATGCTACATTTTTCTTAACATTCTTTGCTAAAAGTGCGCATTTTAAAAATGTATTATTTATTCTTTCATTATTTCACCTCATTGATTCAGTAATTATAAGAATAATTATCTTTAATCTCTTCGGCCCACTCGACTATTAATAGGATACGTCTTTTGAGTATTATTGTCTCTTAAGGGTGTTCTCAAATCCAGAAGGGCAACTTTCTGACATAAGTTTTAATTTATTTTTGTTCGAAAATACATGAAACTAGCTGGTGTTGTTGTTCAGAAACTACGTAATTGAGCTGTTTTTTCCATTTTTTTTGCAAACGCAATAGATCTTTCAGAAAATAGTGTCAAAGTGGGTGTTTTGAACGGAATTTCCGCGCGAAGGAAGAAAAAGCACTCAAGAGCGGGCGAAAAACGTGTTTGTCACGTGATCAAATTCGCGTATAACTCAACATGCAATTGATTGATCAATAAATGGAAAAAACAGTTCAATTCCAAATCGATTCCATGGCCAGGCTTTCCAATTTTATACCTTTCCGTTAAAAAATGAATTTGTAAATGTGTCAAAACATTTTGCGCTTGCTAAGCAGAGCACTCAAGAACAGCCTTAACAATTATTTTTTCTATTATTTTCATACAGTAATGATAGTACTTGTTCTAGTAAAGGACATATTCGTTACTTTACTTAATTAATAATATTGACTGAACTTCATCGGTAATTATTAATAATAACCATTAAATGTGATTAATATACAATATTTATCAAATTTACCAAAAGACCATTTACCATTATTAATAATAACCGAATTTATCAACTTGACCGTAACATATACATCACTGTAGGAAAAATAAAACTACATGTAAAAAGAACTTTTGATTAAGGAAACGGCTTTTAACATAATTTTAAATCAATTATAAATAACAGAACAGACATTTTTCTCCCCATGAAAAAATATAAAACAACTCTGAAGATCTTGAATACTTTTTATGCGCATCGCAATTAATTGTATAAATATGGGTTAATGATTATGTGCTTCGGACCGCACATAAAAGGTCGCCGAGACACATACGGCCCGTGGACCGCAGGTTGAGTATGGCTGCTCTAGAGTATATGTCTCCTCCTCTTTATTCGTAACTCCATTCAAAAACCAAAGTAATCTTGTAAATGAGTTACTATTTCAGAGTTCGAAAGTGAATGGCCTTTGCTGTCATACATTAACCTTTTGCACTCCACTGACACATATACGGTGACATACTAAGTTTAACCAAAAACCTACTGACATCTATACGGTGACTATACTAAGTTTAACTACAAATACACTGACACCCATACGGTAAACAACAAATGAACATACAACAAATAAACATACTGTTAGGGAGTTCCCCACGTATTATTTCAAATATGTAAGAATGCCGTGGAGTTGCTGGTAGATGATTGAAATTTTGGTGTGGAGTGCAAATGGTTAAATTTCGATGAATGTGAGGTGGGGAGAAAATATTTTAGAAAGAAGTTTATAAATTTTATGGCACTTTTGTCATCGAAGGTACGTATTGAAATGCTTTTGAGAACATCGTTAAACAGAGCAATAAAGTCAAATCAATCTATAAAATCTTCTAAGATAAAATTTCAATAAATATTATTTGTGCTACAACATAATATCAAAATAAGCCTATTATATGCATCACAGGTGCTTATTATTATTTTTTATAAATCCATTCACAAAATATGAAAAATGCACGTATAAATGCTTTATTTAATGTTAAAAGTACTTTTCTTTTCATTCTATTTTCGTCGAATCGAAATTTTTTCTAATTTTCTTTCAATTCTCTTTGTGTGTCAAATCTAGGGTTGAACAGTTATAACGATACTGGCTTATTCCTCCATACAATTTCTTCTACATTTACATAAAAATATAATGAATTATTGTATGACACTGAAAGAGATGATAACGTGCTGAACCCTCTCTCCATATGTATTGACAGTGAAGATTACCACCAATGTCTTACCGTGATTCATCCGGATAGAAAACTAAGAACTATTGATCATTGATCCAATGGAGGTACTATGTACATTTGTCTAAAAATGATATCTCAAAGTTTACTCTGCTTCATATATTTTCACTTTTTTATCTTGTATAAATAAACTATATTTATAGAAACAGAGAAGTGGATGTAAATTTTTATACTAAATCCTTGATTAATGCAGAAATACCTTTCAGACATAGACTACTTACTAATAATAAATGCGAGATGTAAAATATAACAGGGCATAAAATAAAATATTAATGAAATATGAAAAGGATTCCAATCCTTCAATTACATTAACGGGAAATACTTTATTAAATATATTTTTTACACATGAAAAAATATTAATTTGTGATTAAAATATTATATTTCAGAAAAATTAAGAAGTTCTGTGAAAATTAATTAAAAATCCAGTGTGAGTTTCCATTAAAATAATGTTTCTTTACGTTATTATTTAACAGTTAAAATAAGCGAACAATATTTAATGGTAAACGAAAGAAATACTAAAATAGTGTAGCATAAATTTCTAAAAGGATCAAATTAAGGAATTTTTATAAATGCATGGAATAATGAAATTGCAAAAGGATATTGGAGATTTTTTACTTTTTTCTATCTTTACAAGAAGAACATATTAAATTCATGAAAATTTTCGTATTTCGGTTTTTGAAGTATTTATACATTTTAGAAGATCCTGAATTCGATTTGACTGTTTTTAGAAAATGTCTATCCCTGAATCTGTGTATCTGTCTGTGAGACAAATTTTGTGTTCACTCTATCTCAAAAAGGGAATTTAATCAAACTTCAAATTCAGTTCAATCGTGACATAAATTGTTGCTTATTAGGTTTCAGTGTAAATCGCCCTACAGGTTCCGATGCTATGTTTCCTTTTCGACGATTTCCGCGATAGTTATATATCAATGACTAATGCATGGAATTTCACAAAACTTAAAATTTCATTAGACCTTGAAATAAATAGACGCTGATTAGGCCTGTGTATAAATCGTCCAACAGGTGCTGCTTCTATGCTGTGTTTATTCCGAATTTACGCAATAGCTGTAACTTAAGAACTAGTTCGCAGAATTTCATCAAACTTCATATTTTATTAGAGCTTGCCATAAATAGATCTTTTATGTTTGGGTGTATGCCGCCCAAAAGGTGTTGTTGCTATGCTATGTTTTTCATGGTTTCCGTGAATCTCAAGAACAAATAGATTGTCATTTAATTTTTGTTGTAGACGATTTGATTTATATAGAAGAAACTTTTGTAATAGCTACAAAATACTAGTTTTGTTAAGTATTAGTTAATGTGTTTACTAAAATAAACTTTTTGTGATAAAATTTCACACTGGGATAATTATTTATAAAGAAGTAATATAATTATAATTTATATTTCTATTAGGCATTTTTTGAATAAGAATCTATTCCTTATTACGTCTTCATAACCCCATATTTGAACTACATTTAACCTCTTATTTTCTGTATGAACTAATAGGATGTGCCAAACCCGAAACATTCTTCTATCATACACATGTTGGCTTAGATGCGGTATATTCCCAGATGGCCGCCATTTTGGATGTTTTTGATATTTCTTGGCGATTTTATGTTGGCGATCGTTGTCGATATGTAGAATCCCGTGTGACGTGTGTGTTCTGGCGTGTCGTATTCTGGCAACCCCTGAGAAGCTCATTTTCGCTTAGGATTTTATGGATGTGTTTTGATATCGTGTTGTATCGTTCTGTCTTTTTATTTTTATGTTAAATTTATTGGATGTATTTGATTGACTATGGTTTTTGTAGTCCGTTTAAACACTCTTGCCGAAGTAATTAAGAAATATAAGGAAATTTTTATTTTATGACAGGTATTTCGTGCTGGAGCTTCCAAGAAAGCAGATGTCTGTTAAGGTATGTTGATAATTTTATGTATATTTCGCTGCCTTACCAGTTTTTTACATTTTGAGATTGCTACAAAGTGAGAACTGCTGAATTTTGTGAATGCTACACAGCGAGAACTGCTGAATCCAGTGATGTTTTTTCGGTTAATGAGCACGGAGCGCTCATAGAATGATTACTGATTGCCACTTTAGCGAGTTTCGTTTTTTATGTATATTTTGTTCCGTTACGAGTTTTGTACATTTTGAGATTGCTACAAAGCGAGAACTGCTGAATTTTGAGATTGCTACAGAGCGAGACTGCTGAATCCAGTGATGTTTTTTTCGGTTAATGAGCGCGGAGTGCTCATCAACGATTACTGATTACCACTTTAGCGAATTTTGTTTATTATTTACATTTTATTTTCGTTAAGCCAAACATGCATATAAACCAGTGCTTGGCGACATTTACTACTTGGCTTAAAAGGGGTTTTCACCCCAAGAAAAATTCCAAGATGATTCCGGGAGATGATTCCGGGATTTTATGACATCTGTTCCCACATTTTAATACAAAATCGCTAGCACAGTGCCAAAATTAAATGGCAATCTATGCCCATCATGAGGATTATAAAGATATGAAATTACGTGCATTAATTCTTGAGATATCACTATTGCTAAAATCGTATAAGTCATGCAAAATACAGCGTAGCAACGCCACCTGTTGGTGGTTTACAGTAACACCTAATCAGCAACAACATACGTCACCGTCTCACGGAATCTGAAGTTTGATGAAAATCATGAAAATCCATGCATTAGTTTTTGAGATAGAGCTATTGCAAAAATCCTGAAAACTCCAGCATAGCAGCGCCACCTATTGGGCGATTGACACGAAAAACTAATCATCAACAGCTTATGTCAACGTCTAACTGAATCTGAAATTAGATGAAAATCCGTGCATTAGTTTTTGAGATAGAGCTATTGCGGAAATCGGGAAAAATGCAGCCTAGCATCGCCACCTGTTGGGCAAGTTACAAAAAAGCATATTCAGCATCAATATTTATCATGGTATACCGGAATCTGAAATTTGATGAAAATTCGTGCATTAGTTCATGAGATAGAGCTATTGCAAAAATCATAAAAATGCAATATAGCAGCGCTACCTGGTGAGCGATTTATACCAAAATGTAATCAACATCAATAAATATCAAGGACTAACTAGATCTGAAGTTTTATAAAAATCCGTGCATTAGTTCTTGAGATATAGCTATTGCGGAAAGTGTGCAAAATGCAGCATAGTAGCGCCACCTGTTGGGTGATATGCACCAAAAACTAATCATCACCAGTTTATATCAAGATAAAGTTTTGTGAAATTCCGTGCATTAGTTCTTGAGATAGAGCGACCACAAAATTTTTGTCGCATACAAACAGACTCACAGACTCACAAACAGACATTTTTTAAAACCCTCAAATGGTGTTCAGGACCTTCTAAAACGTACAAATCCATCGAAAATCGGAAATCGGAAATTTTTCATGAATCCATTACTTTCTTCTTGGAAAGATAGATGAAAGTAAAAATAGAATGTACTATACATATTCTATATTATAATACGAACAAATCTTGTATGTGCCTATGTGGGTGTGTATGTTAATTTTATCTTAAAAACGGCTCTAACGATTTTGATTAAATTTTGTATATTACCGTTTTTAGGAACAAGGAGACCATTCGGCTAGGTCACATTTCGAGAAAATTCAATTAGTGGGTCATTTTGGTGTCACAACGGGCCAATGCATTTCAATAGGAATAAAGGTTGAAATAGTTATTAAACTGTAGAACAGTGAATGAAATATATTGGTAAATGAAATCGCGAAGTTTACATAATTTCGCCGAATCCGGCGACATTTGACAAAATGTTGGTGACTTTAGCAAGATTTGGGCGAGAAAATCGACTTTCGACGTAAGCCAAAATACATGCTTGGCACCAAAGGAAAGGAAATTACCAAGTTTGCGACTTTTCGCTAAACTTTGGCTTTCAGAATCTGAAGGAATTTTCCAGAAATTCTTAATAGGAGCTGATATATGTTCAAATGATTTAACCCTTTGCACTCCGTTGACGCCGCTACGGCGACATCATCTTTCCTTTCCAAAAAAATTTTTGGCACCTGTATAAAGGATAATAAAATTTACCTTATTTAATCGGGCCATATTTGAAATTGTGTACTTGAAAGAAACTTTAAAAGAAATGGTGCCAACCGAATTCAATTTGTGTAAGAGACGCCGGAGTCCAAAGGATTAACCAATCAGAGTCCACAGAACGCTCTTGACCAACAGTGACGTTGTTCTGTACAACGCATACCTGTTGAAGAACTGTAACTGTCACATTAACACCGATATTATATCGAGTTGAACACAAAGCTAAATTTAACTAAGCATATCTTGGTCTTCCAGATGGTTGTGAAATATGTATGCTTTTGCAAATTATACTATCATTAATACCCTCATGTGCTTGGTCAATGCAATCACAGTAGTTAAGGTTTCGTTTGAAATGTCTACAAAACTACAAGTTCCTTCTATTTAAATTTTGTGACAACCACAATTTAAACTTGAAAATTATATAGTTGTTAAAGATTTTCCAAATTTTATTACTCATATAATCCTTTAAAATAATTATACAACAGGAAAATACTCTTTATACAATATTCATATGTTATACATTATACATGACACTTCTTGACATATCGCATGAAGACTTAGAAAAAAATGTGTTATTGAAATTTTCTTCCGTACTTTACTTTAGGTAAAATTCTCTTATAAGGTTTTTCACTGTGATTGATCTTTTAGAATTCCCATACCTAGTAGGAAATTACACCCAGATTTTGTCCATTAATTTGCTATTATACTGCTTTACTGCTGTTCTTTTATATTGTTTTACTTATGAATTCCATTCATGTGAAAGGAATAGATTTTAAAAATATTTTTGTTAGTATGTGTCCCACATTGTTACATTAGAAAAAAGATTTGTTGCTATGTGTTACGGAATCAATCAATGTTACTCTTTATGATTATTTTTGTTTTAAGATGCCTAGGTAAATTAATACTTACTTTCATAGTACATTCTGTGATAAGTGATGTAGAACTTTAATCCTAAAAGACTGCTTAGAAACTGTTTCTTAATCTTTTAAAAGCTAATGGGCTGCAGATAAAGTAAAAAAAAAATAATGACACGTTTCGAAACATGTGAAATAGCACGAATCTTTTGGAAATAAATTAGTCCAGGCAATAGAGACTGTATAGGGACTCTACCTAGCAAAATTAATGGTAGTACTGGAAATCGGCTTTCTAGATGTTTTTTGGGTCGCTGAATCCGAATTTGTAACTTCCCACCAAAATTTCCCCCGGCAACACCCCCAAATTTTGGTAAAAAGCCCCCCAAAAAGGTTTTTATTAAAAGAATTTATTAGAGAAAAAGTATCTAGAAATTCAGAAAGGAGACAAAATTTCCAACAAATTAGATATATGACATTATGACTTAGGATGAAGGGGAAGGGGGGATTTGTCTTGGAACATGCGCCGCAGTGCTGCGTGGACAAAGTTGCGCAATTCCACTTACCACTCACACGTTTACATTAGCTCTCCCATCTCCCCTCCGAAATTTCTCTATAAGGTTTACTTTAAGTTTTTTGGGTCGCTGAATCCGAATTTTTAACTTATATCGTGTTGTCTTGGGCTGTCTTGGAACATTCCACGCGCGCTTTTCTCAAAAACCAAATTTTTTCAAAAAATCAATTTTTTGGGGGGTTGGAATTGATTTTTTGAAAAAATTTGACTGATTCAGTAAACATTCATAAAAAAATAACTTATGACTTGAAATTTTAAGTTGCACCAATAATATTAACCCCTTACAGTAAAATGACAGCTGTAGCTCGTCATGAGTTTTCGTGCCAAATTGCAAATTGGCTAGCTACACTCGTTATTTGACTAAAGTTACTCAAAATATTATTACTACCACGAAATCTATACAATCCGCAATTAAAAATAAATTTAATTACAAATCCATCCGAATCAAATATCAAGCAGAACGATCTTTCTACCAAGTCAAGTTAGCCAAGCTTGAAGGAAAGAAGGAGAAAAAATGCCTAACAAAACAAGTGATAAGAAGCAAACACCAGGGCGCACAGCTCAATTTACGTTGTTATTCAGGGTGACCACAAAATAGCGCAAGCTGTTTTAAACCGTGTTAGTCCAGTGATATAGTACCGAAGTACCCCTGCTGTTAGGGGAGAATATTTTTATTTCTATTTCATTTTATCGAGGTGCTGAACATGAATTTTAAATTTGTTACATCTTAACTAGTGTGCTTAAAAAATTACAAGTGAAAAATCATAAAAAAGTTGTTGTCTCGATTTTTCTCTTGCACTCTAGAAAAGATTTCGTCTCTATCATAAAAAAATGGCGGAGATATAGCCGGTTGACATTTTCAAACAGTCTGATTTTGTCATGCTGTAAGAATCGTATTTATGAACCAATTTGCATGCGATCGAGCATGTGTATAAAATGTACCAAGGTCTCGACCGAGTTCGTTGTCCTGCTGCATCTTGCTGCAAAATGGCGGACTGGAGAAGAAAACAGAAATATTTCAAACTTTAAAATAGGTACAAAAGAATTAAAAATTCAAAAGTTTTTTCCTTGAATTATTCAGCTTTGACACAAAGATTTTGGAGCATTTTTTATTTCACCTTTATCTTAACTAATGGCTGAGATACAGCAATTTGAAATTCTAGTGTGGCTGACATTTTGAAACAATCTGATTTTTATCATGGTGTAGCACTGGAATTTATGAACCAATTTGGATGTTGCTGTGCAGGTGTAGAGGAATTGCAAAGGTCTCGATCAAGCTCATTGGCCAGCTTTATCCGCTATCTTGTTTCAAAATGGTGGACAGTTAAAGTTTCAAATTGATGTGCAAAGAAATTACAAATTCAAAAAGTTTTTCCCTTAAGTATTCGGAGTTGATACAAGGATTTTGAAGGATTGGTCCGTAGCATAATGTTTTGAAATTCCCATAAAATATCTATATTGATTAAATTGCAAATATTCTACAATTGGGTTCAATGCATTTTAACTTCGTGCATTTCAGTAAATTTAGCTGAATTCTTACAAACAATAAGGAAGCTACCTTTCACTCCCGGTACACGCCTGAAGGACTTTATTTAAATGAAATGCTTTCATTGAAAAACAAAAGATGTATATTTTTAAATAACATTTTGTGGCACCATAGCAGTCGAGAAATGATAATCTCTACAAATACTTGCACAAAATATAAATTTTACTTGATACAGCTGATATTTATCCGTGTCCTCAGCTTCTATGGCATTCCATATCACTGTACCATGGATTCCATTGTTCGGTGTTTTAAATATTTCACCCTTTGATTTTCACTTTGGTTTTTGCGCTGTTAAAACTGGGTTCTTATAATATAAAAAAATATTGCTTATTACCCAGCGTATTACAAAGTTGAGACAAAACTACTTAAATTAAAAAAAAAAAAAAAACATATTATCAAGGGTGTGAAAACTGGACGCCAATGGGCCTATTATTACCACTAAATTTTACTAGATTTCTTCACCTAAATTTTATTAGTATTCTTACGAATGATTGGACGAAAAGTAATTGATAAAATTTAGTGGTGCGAGTCGCCCATTGGTGCCTAATTTTTATACTCCTGCATGTTATTATCTTTAAGGAACACTATCTCCTCAAAAGTGATTCAACATATGCTTATTTAAAATAATTTCCAACATAAATGAAAAGTGTTTATAAATTCCGTCTGTCTCGCCGTCTAGACACGCTTTAACGATCGTAAATCTGCTCCGCTTGCCGTTTAATTTCTATATGTTACTGTAGTTTATTATATAATATTCGCTATTGAAAATGAAGTAGTTCGTTTACAGAGAGACACACAAAAGAATTCCGCTGCATTATGGTCTATGGGAAAAATTCGTTTGGGATGCATTTTAATGATTATATTTCAAACATATTGATTTATATACTTCACTGAGAGGGACTAAAACATGCTCTCTGGGGAGTATACAATAGGTAGCATTTATAGTTTGTTTATAAGGACGCACAAGGAAAATCTTATATTATAACCTACAGTAGGGTGGAGTAAAAAAGGCAAAAAAAAAATAATTTTAACATTTCTGACTCAGAAAATGGTGCTGTTTGGCTAAAAAGACACCGTAAAAAAATCCATCGCAATCACTCATCATCTTCAGGTTCCACACAGGGAGTCAAACAAAGGACTGTTAACTCAAAAATAAAAAAAAATCAATTTCTTTTATTTAATATTAATGTTTACAGTAGCTTTAATTTCTAACTTAAAAAAAAAATTCTAAAAATGAAAAAGAAACCGGAAGGCATTTTACTTTAATCAGTCTTCAATTTTGGTTTCGCATGAGGGCCAAAAAATTTAACTTTAGTGTCAAACTTTGGAAGTTCCTTTCGTTACTTGATTGCACTGAGAATGTACCCATTCCTGCCTTCTTCTCCACGTATTACCAATGATGCTTGTGGTACTAATCACACATGACTCTCTACTGCTTGAAAATGACAAGGTCTCTATTTCAAATTATGAACCGTTTCTGATCATACTTGCTATGCCTTCATCACAGAGGTTCATGGTACATGGTGGTTCCAAAGGATTGTCCCAGTGAATCACCTCAAAATAGTCCTTTGCTTCGAAATCTAAATTTGTAATGTGAAATTGGCGCATTTTTCCCTTCCAGTCAGTTTTTCTTGCTTTCAGTATTTTTCGGAACCCCAGTTTTCGAATATATGATCTTTCTGCTAATAGTATTGCCAACAGACTGCTTTTAGAGTGAGCAAAATAAGAGTTCCTCTGAATAATTTCGTGAACGATTGACTTAAAACCTTCTGGCCAGAATTAATTTTTTATTATTCTCTGCAAGTGACGTACTCCATGAGTAGGTCATGAGATTTTCTTTATTTCAAACCAGAATGGCATGTAAACTTTCATGACATATTCTACAAGCAGCTTAAAATTTTCTCTGTTGGTTCGGCAGCCGACATACACAAACACAGGATTCTGTTGGCTGTATTGAGTCATTTTGAATGCGACAACGTTCTGGGACTTCCGTTAGCTATATCTGGAAGGCACTCGTCCGAGGATACTGCTCTAGAAATATCTAAGAGATATTTTTTGTCTGCGCTAAGATCTTTTTAGGAAATTAAAGCAGAGCAACTGGAATAAAAACAAAACGTATCACAGCAAGGATTTCACGCGTTTCCTGAGATTTTCCTATTGTTTCCGAAAACTGGTATTGCCCAAATGCAATTCCGTCAATCTTCTGGAAAAGGTGGCGTAGAGGGAGTTCAATAGTATGCAATAAGCATGCAAATCAGTGTAATTTGTGGCCAACAAAGATTTCAAGCTGTCTAACTGCGCCATTTTTGTCCCAGCATTGACGTTTGTTCCATCACAGCCAACGCCAACCTGTTCCGAAAGTGTCATCGACATTCTCGCCTCAGCTTATTCCATTCAATAACTTCGGATGAAGTATCTTTGGATACAATTCATATATCACGAAGCATAGATGATGCGATGATAGCAACTGACGTACCCGATACTCCCGTTCTATCACAAGAAACACCTAGATTTGGCTGTGATATTCTCATTTGGCCTGTCTTGCAGGTTGAGGGAGAATCATAGATATTAGATTTCAGACATTTGGCTTCATGACAAACATAATCGTCATCATCTTCAGAGCTATCTTCCAATTCTGAATCAGATCCCAAAACGGTGTTTTCTTCTAAATCTGTAATATTTTTATAATCATTATTATATATATTATATGTTGTAAGCATTATAGTAGTTCCTCTGCTTTAGATTCCTTATTTTCCCTTCTACATTGCTTTTCTCTAACACGCTTCAATTTTTGAGTTGCAGAAATGTTAATTGATCCTGTTTTTCTCTCATACCATTGGTCTGCTAAAAAATTTCGTTCCATGTTCATTTTTATCCATAGGAAAGCTTCATTAAATTAACATACGTGGGTAACACTGTCTCATTCAATTGTACTGGAGATCCAAAAACGCCACAGAAAGTTTCATTTTCAGTTAAAGCCATGTTTAAATTGGACTTCCGTATTGTCCTGTCTAAAAAAAAAAATAAAAAACAAATTAGTGTATACATATTAGTGGTTGAAACAAAGACAAGCATCAAACAAATACAACTGTCGCAAAAACGAATCATTCCACATAATAAAAGTCACATGTCAGTCATAGTTTTTAGATTAAAATACGTGCTGTCATCTATTAGATTTTGAAGTTTAATTTGCTATTTATGTACGAAATGCCATTCTAGCACTAACATCTGACAATAACGTTTCAATAAAGCCATTTATTAATGAAAACCTAAATAATTAATATTAATTTACAAATTAAATAATTATTCAATTAATTAATTATTATTTTTTGTTAAAAATGCATTAGACATTTTCAAAAAGGCTATACAAATATTTACTTGAGCTGTGGAACTTCAAGGTGTCAATATTTTGAGCTGAAATTCGGTGACAATTTGTTTCAGCCAGTTTGGCACCATATAATGACTCAGGCAATATTAATTTCAAGAAAAAGTTTTTTCGCTCCAACCTAACCTACAGGGAAAATGCGTTTGCAAATGATATGGATCACTGAAGTTAACTAAAACATATGTTTTTACAGATTATAAAGGGAAAAGCCTTTATTTTTCGTTTACACAGACATACACAAATATATTCTGTTATTCTGTTACAGGATAGGATATGGTCAATAATTGCTGAAAAAGGTTTTCAATTGTGGTATGTGTTTTTAAACTTAATTAATCTTTAGTATATTACGTGGTATGTATAAATAATACTGATCACATGCAAGTCTTCACGACAGAATTTTCACACATTACCAGATATAGGCAGTAAGTGCCTATTGCAGAAAGTGCAATTTCATTGTGTTCTGTGTTTTTAAAACTGGTTATTTAAATATCTCATTTCATTGGATGGAAAAATGAAATTTCATAACAAAACTTTGTTAATGTTGGAAAAGTCTCCATAATCTTTGCAGGATGCATGATTTTTCTTTCTTCTTATGATTTCAATGTTTGGAAATAATTCTATGAAATCTAGAAATGGTCTTTAAAAATGAAAAAACAAGCGAGCTACGTTAAAAAAGATTCTCCTTTCTATTCTGCTACCTGTTTTCTAAGAGTTTCAAGTTTCTGTAATGAAGAGGCTTGTAATTTAATAGAACATGAAACTATTGAAAAAGGATAGAGCCACTAACTGAAAATTGAAAAGCATATAATGAAAACATCAGCGAACTGCAAAAAACTGATCAGGTTAAATTGACGTCAACTCTTTAAAAAAGACAAATGATTCTTAATCTACAAATCTACAGGGTGATTATTTTTTAAGTTGTGAAAGTAAAACCCTATAACAAAAGAATCACTGATCCAAATGACCTAAAATTTCACCAGTATGCTCCCAAAGCACTGGTAATGTTTTAGGCGTGGCTAAAAGAATTAAAATCCCACCGACAGATGGCGCTGTAAGTTAACAGAAACAAAGAATATCGGCAGTGGGAATACAATGGGCGGTATTTTGAGAAAAAGAAAACTTTATTATGCATATCGAAAACATGCAGAATGCAGTAATGGGGAAAAGGAACTGCGGACACCTTCGCAGAAACAGAACGAAATCAAAATATGGAGTAAAGCATTCGTTCGGAACTGCGCAACTACTGTAAGAGATTTTCAATGTGCTGTCCACCGTTTTCAGCTATGAGTTGAAAACATGAAAACGCTTGTTCCACAACAGATCGAAGAGTATCCGGCTGGATGCTGTGGATCTGGTGCACAATATGTGCCTTCAGGTCAGCTAAGTTCGTAACACCACCACAACACACAGTATTCTTTAGGTACCCCCAAAGCCAGAAATTAAAGGGATTGTGATAAGGAGATCGAGCTGGCCAGTCTGTTGGGGAAATGTGGTTTATAATCCGAACGTTTTCGAATGTTCTCCGCAGCAAATCCTTAACTTGTGTGCCAATGTGTGGAGTAGCATCATCTTGCACAAATACGATACTACCCAGACATTGACACTGCTGGAGTGCTGGAATGACGCAACTGGACAACAGAAATTTGTAGTTGTTGGCATTGACAGTTCAGATAATAGGACCTGCAGGGGTGACTTCCTCGAAAAAGTACGGCCCAATGACAAACTCTGCAGTAAATCCTCACCACATAGTCACCTTTGGGGAATGTAAAGATAAAGGTTGAGAAATGTTCGGATTTTCTGTTGCCCATTATTTGGCAATTATGTGTATTGACTGCGTTCTGCAGGTGGAAGTGGGCCTCATTTGTACACAAAATGTTGTAGGGCCCTACGATGTCCACTTCCATGCGAACAAGGAATTGCAAAGCAGAATGTTCTCTTTTTGGAAGGTCTGCAGCAAGCAATTCTTGCACATGGGTATTTTGAACGGATAGCATCGCATAATTTTTCTGAAAACTTTATGTACCGGATTGACCGTCATGGCCAAAGTTCTGGCAATGCCCCGTGCACTGCAGCTCCCCGAATCACTGCTGGATCCTTCTTCTAATGCTATAGCTACGCTTTCCACAGCGCCACATCAACTGGGTTCCTTCCTCTACCGGGTTTTAGGCTCAGGGAACTAGTCTATTCAAATTTCAAAACCATCTTCCAATAGACCTTCTGTCGTCATTGGTCCTTTTCTTAAATTTTAAGTGTACTAAATTTCCTAAGAGCAGCGAGAAATTGTTGCGCTGTCATTATTCTGATAATACAGTTTCACTAACAACGGACAGTCCGTGAATGACACAGTGATTGTGAGGATATCCGTAGAATAAGGAACACGAGGTGTGCGTGCTTTACGTTTCTATCGCCGCTGTGCGTGTGTCGTTTGCAAGCTCGTCTTCCGACTTTACTGCATATACAACGTCATCTGTCGTTGCGATTTTAAGTTTTTTTTCAGTTCAATTTAAATAGCTTTAAAATTTCCTCCTTTATGAAGACACTGCGCGTAAATCTTTGAGGTAGGTTTTTTGTTAACAAAAATAAAAAATACATTAAAAAAAATGATGCTGTTGGAACCATTACAATATCTCTACTATGTTTCATTTCAGTTGCATTTTGAATACTTAATGTGAAATGATCCCATATATTTCTCTTTCCAGTTTTATTATCATAATTTTGTGTGTGCCTAAACATTTGATGCAGGCTGTAAAAACTACTCGGGAGCGATTCCGAAAATTACGGGCAGAAAAATAAACTTTTAAATTAAATGCTTCTTTCAATTTCCAAAATCTGTTAGTTTCTGAGAATTATAACGATAAGGGAACACTTTTCAGAATCGCTGGTAACTCGTAAGAGGTTATATTAGATTTTTATTCCAGGTTATGTTATATATTTCATGTTGAGAAACATTTTGTTTTACAATGCGCAAGAAAGATGCTCATAGAGTGAAAAAATATAAATTGAGTTTTTTTTTGGCATTTTTTAAATTTTATTGTAAATAAGCTACTTTTGTTAAATACCTTTAAATATTTTTTATTTCTGCAACTATGTACGTTTTAAAAACGCATCAGTGCTAAAAGGTGGGAACAGAGAATCATCATTTCAAAATTAGTTGTAGAACAACGTAGTTCCTTGATCTCATTTTCAGGCACATTCCTTCACAATTTTCTTTTTACGTTCATTTCACTAATTTCCACTTCATAGGAAAACTGTTTCAGGATTTTTTTTCCGACCATCTATTGTCATGAAGAAATTTTTACTCCAGTAATATTGATAATAATAATAACAAAATACAATTCTTAAATTATCAGCTTTTTGAAACTGGGATAAAATCGTTTAAATATAAAATCCAGCTCCTAGAAAAATCATTCCTTATCCAAACCTTCCTTTTTGATTTAGTGTTTGAATCGCTTGGACAGAAAGTGTTATCTTCTCAAACAAAAATATTTAGGACAAAACATAAAAATAGATACTCGAGCTTTAAATTAGTCATTATTCTCAAAAGCTTTCATTTCGATTTCGTAAGTTAACACGGGCAATTTCTTCTTTACTTTCACCATTACAATCAAGTATCTGTCAGAGAAAAAAACAAGGCTCGTCAACAGTCAGGTTCTTAAATTACCTTATCAAGGTGGAAAGAAGGTATAAAATTAAGAAAGAAATGGAAGAATAAAAATATGTTATTGGAGGTAATGAAAATGTATTGTTGTCCAACTAAAAATTGAAGTAAAGTGCACTATAATGAACATATAAAATATATTTAAAAGTCATCCAAAATAATTTAAACAGGATTAAAACAAATAAATTCTATTAAAATATTTCTTTTGAAAGTTTAGCTTCTCAAATATCTGATAACTCTAGGTGTATGTGAACAGATGCACAATGACCTCATTCTTGTATCCTCCGATAATTAAAATTAGAATTATCCTTATTCTAATAAATGACCTTTTATTAAATTTTTAATTAAAATTTGCTTAATTACACATAAAATTTGACTCAATCATTTTATTAAAAATATAGAGTCTCCTTCAAGCTAATTATTTTCTTTAGTTAATCTTATTCCTATGTTAAGCTGCAAAATGCACGAATGCAGTATTCCAGTTCTTCATGCATTGTTATCACAGTATGAAATATCAGGACTCTTCGCAAAGAATACAACATACGCTATTTTTTTTACTTATATTACACTTAATAAATCAATGCCTATTTGAAGTTCATAATATATAATGTTTGAGCTTTTTTTAAGGGTAACTATCATACAAAAAATAAGCTCATTCCTCATCATTTATGTTTCAGTTAACTGAAAATTCCACTAGTTCTTAGAAATAGAAAATAGCAAAATCACAGCAAGGAAAAAAATATGGAAATTGGTGTTTCAAGTCCAGCTTTGATGGAGAACTGAGAATGATAGAAATACAACACTTAATTTAAGAACCGTTAGAACCTGTCACTGTAAATTAATGATAACAGGTGGTTCTGTATTGGATGGTCTACGTTCTGTTCAACCATCAACTTCACAGTCTAAAGAAAATGTTACCCAAAGACGATCTATGTTTGAAAGAAGCCCTGCAATTGCCATCCTTAGACATCCAGTGAAAGTGCGCTATCACACTGTACCATCTACACTGTTTTAAATAAAGATTTGAATTTCGATCATTGGAAGCCGCATTAAGTCGAGAAACTCTTTTCAGAGAATTGCGACAAACGTATGGAATTTTCTGAAATCATTTTAGGATTAATGTTAATAAAATTTATGAACTAATGAGGCAATTTTACAAGTCGGTGGTTTTGTTAATAGAGATAACTGTCACTATTAGTATAATGCTGATGTAGGTGCAACCGTTGATAAAATGCATTACTCTCTAATAGTAACAGTGTGGTGTGGAATGACATCTACCATTATGACGTATCCAATATATTTTACGGAACACAATAAATAGTGAACGTAACTTGGATATACAGTCGGACTTCTCAATAACGAAGTCCCTATTTAACAAAGTTTTCTACTTAACGAAATTTTCTGCTGAACCTTGACTTTGAACACGATTAACATGCAAATTAATCTCCATATTACGAAAAATATATTCTATATAACAAACTTTATTCCACTTTCGCGCTTGTACAACATTAAAACGGAGAGGTTGATGTTGCGATGGATGTATGGATGTATGAATTTACGGATTGTACGGAAATGAATTTTTAGGTAGATTTCGTATGAAATACTACCTATTGGGATCTTTCCTATGTTGGAATTTCTGAAAACATTTTGTAGATCTACACCGATCATGACCCCTAGAACCCAAAACCACCCTCAGTAAAAAACTTTATCTATCTATCTATCTATCTATCTATCTATCTATCTATATATATATATATCACTTTCTTCTGGACACGATAACTTTCGTAATTCTGCACCAATCTCTTCCAAACTGATACATAAAATCAATGGGCATAAAATCTCGGTCAAGTTATTTAATGGGCAAAATTGGACCAAGGAGATGGAAATAGGGAGGGGTTTTGTGAAAACCGAAAACCCCCCATAACTTCTTAATTTTTGTACATATCAAATCAGTTTAAAGTTTTTATTACTTCAAAAAATAGCGCCAAAATTTTATGTATCACAGATTTTTGATAAAGTTAAAAATGGGCTCAAGGGGCGCAAAAATAGGGTTTTTGGGAGAAAAAAATTCATAACTTCGTCAATTCTCAAGATATCAATTTCAATTAATTTTATTATAAATCTCCTTAATATTATCTACAACTTTTATATTCACAAGTTTTTGATAGGACCAATTTGTACCGCAAAAAAAAATTAAAAACGAAAAGAAAAAGGGGGTTTGAAGAAGTAAAAAATCCATAACTCCGTCAATTCAAAAGATATAAAATCCCCATGAATTTATCATATATCTTATTAATATTGTCTACAACATCTATATAGACAAGTTTTGAATAGGACCAATTCTTACAGCAAAAACAAATTAAAAATACATAGCGGTTGAAGAAAAAAATCATCTAAGTAAGGGTGTATTCAAATCCAAACTGCGTATTTTCTGACGCATGTTACAATTCATTTTTGCTCTCAAAGGCTTCCAATTGGTACGTTTTCTTACTCAGAAACTATATAATGTACCGTAATGGTCGATTTTTTCAAAGAGGCAGAATATATTTAAAAAAATGCTTTTAAAGTGGGCATTTTGAACCGAATTTCCCGAAGCGGATTGTGTTGGAAAAATCATTGCATTAAGGATGCACTTAAATCCAAACTGCTTATTTTATGACTCATTTTCAAATTCATTTTTGCTCTCAAACGCATGTATTTGGTAGATTCGCTTATTCAGAAACTATATAATGTACCGCAACGATCGATTTTTTGATAGAGGCAGAATATATTTCAAAAAATCATGTCAAAGTGGGCATTTTGAACGGATTTTCCCGAAGCAATTGTGTTATCACTTTCTTCTGGACACGATAACTTCCTCAATTCTTCACAAATCTCTTCCACACTGATACATAAAATCAAAGGGCATAAAATCTCAGTCAAGTTCGTTAATGGGCAAAAGCGGACCAAGGGGATGGAAATAGGGAGGGGTTTTGTGAAAACCGAAAACCCCCCATAACTTCTTAATTTTTGTACATATCAAATCAGTTTAAAGTTTTATTACTTCAAAAAATAGGGCCAAAATTTTATGTATCACAGATTTTTGATAAAAATAAAAATGGGCTCAAGGGGTGCAAAAATAGTGTTTTTGGGAGAAAAAAATTCATAACTTCGTCAATTCTCAAGATATCAATTTCAATTAATTTTATTATAAATCTCCTTAATATTATCTACAACTTTTATATTCACAAGTTTTTGATAGGACCAATTTGTACCGAAAAAAAATTAAAAACGAAAAGAAAAAGGGGGTTTGAAGAAGTAAAAAATCCATAATTCCGTCAATTCATAAGATATAAAATCTCCATGAATTTATCATATATCTTCTTAATATTGTGTTCAAAATTTATATAGGCAAGTTTTTGATAGGGCCAATTCTTAAAGCAAAAACAAATTAAAAACACATAGCGGTTGAAGGAAAAAATCATCTTATTAAGGGTGCATTCAAATCCAAACTGTCTATTTTATTACTCATTTTTAAATTCATTTTTGCTCTCAAACGCATCCAATTGCTAGATTCTCTTTTTCAGAAACTATGTAATGTACAGTAATTATCGATTTTTTGATAGAGGCAGAATATATTTCAAAAAATGGTGTCAAAGTGGGCATTTTGAACAGAATTTCCCCAAGCGATTGTGTTAGAAACGAAAAATATTGCCCTACTGTGAAAAATAATTCTTTATTAATCAAGTTTTAATTAATTGAAAGAAAAATAAGAACACAGGTCGCTTTAAAATCTTTTCAAAAATCACGTCAGCATATTTCATTTTTTTTTTTAAATTAAAAATGAATCCGAAAATGTGCCAGAAAATTTCCAGTTGTTGAGTATGGAAAAATATTTTTTAGGTAGCTTTCTTTACAAAAAAGCTACCTATTGCAGCCGTTCGGAGGAAAGCGATTTTCATCGATCATGACCCCCAGACACCGAAACCACCCTCCGTTCAAAATTTATATATATATATATATATATATATCTGACCTATGTCACACTGTACCTCCCGTAATTATGAACCGATTTCGATGTAAATCGGTGTGTACATAGTACATACCAATGTCTCGACCGAGTTCGTTGGTCAGCTTCATCCGCCGTTTTGTTTCAAAATGGCGGCCATTTAAAATTTTTAAAAAAATTTAAAACTTGAAATGTGGTACCAAAAAATTAAAAATGGAAAAATATTTTTTTCTTATGTATTTGACCTTTATACAAAGATTCCGGAGCAGTTTTTGTTTCGTCTATATCTTAAAAAATGGCTGAGTTATAGCATTTTGAATTTCTACCGTGGCTGACATTTTGAAACGTCCTGAAGTTTGTCACGCGATAAAAGGCGTATTTATGAACCGATTTGGATGTAATTCGGTGTGTACATAGTACATACCAATGTCTCGAACGAGTTCGTTGGCCAGCTTCATCCGCGATTTTGTTTCAAAATGGCGGCCATTTAAAATTTTTTTAAAAATTTAAACTTTGCAATGTGGTACCAAAAAATTGAAAATGGAAAAATATTTTTTTCTTATGTATTTGACCTTTATACAAAGATTTCGGAGCAGTTTTTGTTTCGTCTATATCTTAAAAAATGGCTGAGTTATAGCATTTTGAATTTCTAGCGTGGCTGATATTTTGAAACGTCCTGAATTTTGTCACGCGATAAAAGGCGTATTTATGAACCGATTTGCATGTAACTTCGTTTATACATAGTACATACCAATGTCTCGACCGGGTTCGTTGGCCAGCTTCACCCGCCATCTTGTTTAAAAATGGCGGCCATTTAAATTTTTAAGAAAAATTTAAATTTGAAATGTGGTACCAAAAATTGAAAATTGAAAAAATATTTTCTTCTTATGTGTTTGACCTTGATAAAAAGATTCGGGAGCAGTTTTTGTTTCGTCTATATCTTAAGAAATGGCTGAGTTATAGCATTTTGAATTTCTAGCGTGGCTGACATTTTGAAACGTCCTGATTTTTCTCACGTAATAACAGGCGTATTTATGAACCGACTGGATGTACCTTGGTGTGTACATAGTACATACAAATATCTCGACCGAGTTCGTTGGCCAGCTTCATCCGCCATCTTGTTTCAAAATGGCGGCCATTTAAAAAAATAAAAAAATAAAAAAATGTAAATGAGATACCAAAAAATTGGAAAATGAAAAAGATTTTTTTGTATGTGTTTGACCTTAATACAAAGATTCCGGAACAGTTTTTCTTTCGTCTATATCTAAAAAAAAAAGTCCTTCCGGCCAGTGCCGGGAGGAAGAGGTAGCTTTCATAATCCTTCTTTAAAAAAAGCCAAATTATATCATGCAAACACACGAAGCTCAATTTAGTGGAAACCGAATATAGGAGATTCAATACTAATTTTTATCAATATAATGAATGAGAATTTCGCGAAATTAGTCAGCTTTATCCAAGCTGCTTTTCTTTAAAGTAACTTATATTTGGCTGCCAAATTCGGCAATTTCTTAAAGTGCCTGTCATTTTAAGACAACATGGTGGATGAGGCTAAGCAGTGAACTTGGTCGAGACCTTAGTAATTGCTGTGCACATGCTCACTCACATCGGAATCGGTTAATATATAGGAGTGCTGTCGCATGCAAAAAATCAGATTTTTCAAAATGTCACCCACAATAGAAATTGAAACTGCTATATCTGAGCCATTTTTTAAGGTAAAGACAAACAAAAAATACTCCCGAATCCTTATATCAAGATCAAATACTTAAGAAAGAAACCTTTTTCAATTTCTAATTGTTTTGCACCTCACTTTAAATATATATATATTTTTTTTTATTTAATGGCCGCCATTTTGAAACAAGATGGCTGATGAATCTGGCCAGCGAACTTGGTCGAGGTGTTGATGTATACTATCCATATTCCTTCTTACATCGAAATAGGCGAATACGTGTGTTATCGCGTGACAAATACAAGATCGTTTCAAAATGTTAGCCATGCTAGAAATTCAAAGTGCTATAAATCAACCATTTTTTAAGATATCAACAAAAGAACAAATTTTCAGAAACAAAAACTGCTCCGGAATCTTTGTATCAAGGCCAAACACATAAAAAAAAATCTTTTTCATTTTCCAATTTTTTAAAACCCCATTTTGAATTTTAAATTTAATTTTTTTTTAAATGGCAACCCTTTTGAAACAAGATGGCGAATGAAGCTGGCCAACGAACTCGGTCGAGACATTGGTATGTACTATGTACAGACCAAGTTACATCCAAATAGGTTCATAAATGCGCGTGTTATCGCGTGACAAAAATCAGGTCGTTTTAAAATGTCAGCCACAAGAGAAATTCAAAATGCTATTACTCAGCCATTTTTTCTTTAGATATAGACGAAAGAAAAACTGTTCCGGAATCTTTGTATTAAGGTCAAACACATACAAAAAAAATCTTTTTCATTTTCCAATTTTTTGGTATCTCATTTAAATTTTTTAATTTTTTAATTTTTTTAAATGTCCGCCATTTTGAAACAAGATGGCGGATGAAGCTGGCCGACGAACTCGGTCGAGATATTTGTATGTACTATGTACACACCAAGGTACATCCAAATCGGTTCATAAATACGCTTTTTATCGCGTGACAAAATTCAGGACGTTTCAAAATGTCAGCCACTCTAGAAATTCAAAATGCTATAACTCAGCCATTTTTTAAGATATAGACGAAACAAAAACTGCTCCGAAATTTTTGTATAAAGGTCAAATACATAAAAAAAAAATATTTTTCCATTTTCAATTTTTTGGTACCACATTTCAAATTTTAAATTTTTAAAAAAAAATTAATTGGCCGCCATTTTGAAACAAAATGGCGGATGAAGCTGGCCACCGAACTCGGTCGAGAGATTGGCATGTACTATGTACACACCGAATTACATCCAAATCGGTTCATAAATACGCCTTTTATCGCGTGACAAAATTCAGGACGTTTCAAAATGTCAGCCACGCTAGAAATTCAAAATGCTATAACTCAGCCATTTTTTAAGATATAGACGAAACAAAAACTGCTCCGAAATCTTTGTATAAAGGTCAAATACATAAGAAAAAAATATTTTTCCATTTTCAATTTTTTGGTACCACATTTCAAATTTTAAATTTAAAAAAACATTTTAAATGGCCGCCATTTTGAAACAAAATGGCGGATGAAGCTGGCCACCGAACTCGGTCGAGAGATTGGTATGTACTATGTACACACCGAATTACATCCAAATCGGTTCATAAATACGCCTTTTATCGCGTGACAAAATTCAGGACGTTTCAAAATGTCAGCCACGCTAGAAATTAAAAATGCTATAACTCAGCCATTTTTTAAGATATAGACGAAACAAAAACTGCTCCGAAATCTTTGTATAAAGGTCAAATACATAAGAAAAAAATATTTTTCCATTTTTAATTTTTTGGTACCACATTTCAAGTTTTAAATTTTTTTTAAAACTTTAAATGGCCGCCATTTTGAAACAAAACGGCGGATGAAGCTGGCCAACGAACTCGGTCGAGACATTGGTATGTACTATGTACACACCGAATTACATCGAAATCGGTTCATAATTACGGGAGTTACAGTGTGACATAGGTCAGATATATATATATATATATATATATATATATATATATATATATATATCAATTTTGAACGAAGGGTGGTTTCGGGGTCTGGGGGTCATGATCGATGAAAATATACCAAAATTTTTTGAAATCGCTTTCCTCCGAACGGCTGCAATAGGTAGCTTTTTTGTAAAGAAAGCTACCTAAAAATGGCTGAGTAATAGCATTTTGCATTTCTCTTGTGGCTGACATTTTAAAACGACCTGATTTTTGTCACGCGATAACAGGCGTATTTATGAACGTATTTGGATGTAACTTGGTCTGTACATAGTACATACCAATGTCTCGACCGAGTTCGTTGGCCAGCTTCATTCGCCATCTTGTTTCAAAAGGGTTGCCATTTAAAAAAATTAAATTTAAAATTCAAAATGAGGTATTAAAAAATTGGAAAATGAAAAAGATTTTTTTATGTGTTTGGCCTTGATACAAAGATTCCGGAGCAGTTTTTGTTTCTGAAAATTTGTTCTTTTGTTGATATCTTAAAAAATGGTTGATTTATAGCACTTTGAATTTCTAGCATGGCTAACATTTTGAAACGATCTTGTATTTGTCACGCGATAACACACGTATTCGCCTATTTCGATGTAAGAAGACATGTGGATAGTATACATCAACACCTCGACCAGATTCATCAGCCATCTTGTTTCAAAATGGCGGCCATTAAATTAAAAAATATATATATATTTAAAGTGAGGTGCAAAAAAATTAGAAATTGAAAAAGCTTTCTTTCTTAAGTATTTGATCTTGATATAAGGATTCAGGAGCATTTTTTGTTTGTCTTTACCTTAAAAAATGGCTCAGATATAGCAGTTTCAATTTCTATTGTGGGTGACATTTTGAAAAATCTGATTTTTTGCATGCGACAGCACTCCTATATATTAACCGATTCCGATGTGAGTGAGCATGTGCACAGCAATTACTAAGGTCTCCACCAAGTTCACTGGCTAGCCTCATCCACCATGTTGTCTTAAAATGACAGGCACTTTAAGAAATTGCCGAATTTGGCAGCCAAATATAAGTTACTTTAAAGAAAAGCAGCTTGGATAAAGCTGACTAATTTCGCGAAATTCTCATTCATTATATTGATAAAAATTAGTATTGTATCTCCTATATTCGGTTTCCACTAAATTGAGCTTCGTGTGTTTGCATGATATAAGTTGGCTTTTTTAAAATAAGGATTATGAAAGCTACCTCTTCCTCCCGGCACTGGCCGGAAGGACTTTTTTAATATTGCCTTAACATGATTCTGATAAAACCAGCTATTTTATAAAAAGGAAATAAAAACTCGTCAAAAGTAGACAGATAAAACTGTTAAAGTGGATTTATATCTAATAATGATTTAGTTTTTTTTGGTGAAATTAGTATACTTAACTTCGAAATCTACCTCTGCCTGTAGGCCGGGCCGGCAGAGATTTTTTTTCTTTTTTTATTTATTTAATCATTTCCATTCGGAAGAAGAAATACTAAAAGCCTTCGATAAAATAAGAAGTTTGTTCCAATTTCCCGAGAATGTTACAGATGAATTGTACGGGTACTTAAAAAATGGAAAATTTGTATGAACAACGAATTTTTTATAAGAAAACTGTACAAAGTAATATTATAGATTTTGAAACGTCCTGAATTTTGTCACGCGATAAAAGGCGTATTTATGAACCGATTTGAATGTAACTTCGTTTATACATAGTACATACCAATGTCTCGACCGAGTTCGTTGGCCAGCTTCCTCCGCCATCTTGTTTAAAAATGGCGGCCATTTAAATTTTTAAGAAAAATTTAAATTTGAAATGTGGTACCAAAAATTTGAAAATTGAAAAAATATTTTTTTCTTATGTGTTTGACCTTGATAAAAAGAATCGGGAGCAGTTTTTGTTTCGTCTATTTCTTAGAAAATGGATGAGTTATAGCATTTTGAATTTCTAGCGTGGCTGATTTTTGAAAGTCCTGACTTTTAGGTAGCTTTCATTACAAAAAGTCCTTCCGGCCAGTGCCGGGAGGAAGAGGTAGCTTTCATATTCCTGATTTTTAAAAAGCCAACTTATATTATTCAAACACACGAAGCTCAATTAAGTGGAAACCGAATGTAGGAGATTCAATACTAATTTTTATCAATACTAAATCATTATGAATGAGAATTTCGCGAAATTAGTCGGCTTTATCCAAGCTGCTTTTATTTAAAGTCACTTATATTTGGCTGCCAAATTCGGCGATTTCTTAAAGTGCCTGCCATTTTAAGACAACATGGTAGATGAGGCTAACCAGTGAACTTGGTCGAGACTTTAGTAATTGCTGTGCACATGCTCACTCATATCGGAATCGGTTGATATATACGAGTGCTGTCGCAGGCAAAAAATCAGATTTTTCAAAATGTCAACCACTTTAGAAATTGAAACTGCTATATCTGAGCCATTTTTTAAGATAAAGACAAACAAAAAATGCTCCTGAATCCTTATATCAAGGTCAAATACTTAAGAAAGAAACCTTTTTCAATTTCTAATTTTTTGCACCTCACTTTAAATATAATTTTTTTTTTAATTTAATGGCCGCCATTTTGAAACAAGATGACTGATGAAGCTGGCCAGCGAACTTGGTCGAGATATTGATGTATACTATCCACATGCCTTCTTCCATCGAAATAGGCGAATAAGTGTGGTATCGCGTGACAAATACAAGATCGTTTCAAAGTGTTAGCCATGATAGAAATTCAAAGTGCTATAATTCAACCACTTTTTAAGATATAAACAAAAGAACAAATTTTCAGAAACAAAAACTGCTCCAGAATCTTTGTATCAAGGCCAAACACATAAAAAAATCTTTTTCATTTTCCAATTTTTTAATACCTCATTTTAAATTTTAAATTACATTTTTTTAAAAATGGCAACCCTTTTGAAACAAGATGGCGAATGAAGCTGGCCAACGAACTAGGTCGAGACATTGGTATGTACTATGTACAGACCAAGTAACATTCAAATCGGTTCATAAATACGCCTGTTATCGCGTGACAAAAATCAGGTCGTTTTAAAATGTCAGCCACAATAGAAATTCAAAATGTTATAACTCAGCCATTTTTTTAGATGTAGACGAAACAAAACCTGTTCCGGAATCTTTGTATTAAGGTCAAACACATACAAAAAATTCTTTTTTATTTTCCAATTTTTGGTATCTCATTTTAAATTTATTTTTTTAAATTTTTTTAAATGGCCACCATTTTGAAACAAGATGGCAAATGAATCTGGTCAACGAACTCGGTTGAGTTATTTGTATGTACAATGTACACACCAAGGTACATCCAAATCGGTTCATAAATACGTCTGTTATCACGTGGCAAAAATCAGGACGTTTCTAAATGTCAGCCACACTAGAAATTCAAAATGCTATAACTCAGCTATTTTTTAAGATATAGACGAAACAAAAACGGCTCCCGAATCTTTTTATCAAGGTCAAACACATAAGAAAAAATATTTTTTCAATTTTCAATTTTTTGCTACCACATTTCAAATTTAAAATTTTCTTAAAATTTTAAATGGCCGCCATTTTTAAACAAGATGGCGGATGAAGCTGGCCAGCGAACTCGTTCGAGACATTGGTCTGTACTGTGTATAAACGAAGTTACATCCAAATCGTTCATAAATACGCCTTTTATCGCGTGACAAAATTCAGGACATTTCAAAATGTCAGCTTCGCTAGAAATTCAAAATGCTATAACTCAGCCATTTGTTAAGATATAGACAAAACAAAAACTGCTACGGAGTCTTTGTATAAAGGTCAAATACATAAGAAAAAAATATTTTTCCATTTTCAAATTTTTGGTACCCCATTTCAAATTTTAATTTTTTTTAAAAATTTTAAATGGCCGCCATTTTGAAACAAAATGGCGGATGAAGCTGGCCAACGAACTCGGTCGAGACATTGGTATGTACTATGTACACACCGAGTTACATCAAAATCGGTTCATAAATACGAGAGTTACAGTGTGACATAGGTGAGATATATATATATATATATATATATATATTGATATATATATATATATATATATATATCAATTTTGAACGGAGAGTGGTTTCGGGGTCTGGGGGTCATGATCGATGAAAATATACCAAAATTTTTTGAAATCGCTTTCCTCCGAACGGCTGCAATAGGTAGCTTTTTGTAAAGAAAGCTACCTAAAACCTAACTATTGCAGCCGTTCGGAGGAAAGCGATTTCAAAAAATTTTGGTATATTTTCATCGATAATGACTCCCAGACCCCGAAACCACCTTCCTTTCAAAAGTCGATATATATATATATATATATATCCATATATCTGATCTTTGTCACACTGTAACTCTCATATTTATGAACCGATTCGGATGAAATTCGGTGTGTACATAGTACATACCAATATCTCGACCGAGTTCGTTGGCCAGCTTCATCCGCCATCTTGTTTCAAAATGGCGGCAATTTAAAAAATTTAAAAAAATTTAAAATTTGAAATGTGGTACCAAAAATTTAAAAATTGAAAAATATTTTTTTCTTATGTGTTTGACCTTGATACGAAGATTTCGGAGCAGTTTTTGTTTCGTCTATATCTTAAAAAATGGCTGAGTTATAGCACTTTGAATTTTTAGCGTGGCTGACACTTTGAAACGTCCTGATTTTTGTCACGCGATAACAGGCGTATTCATGAACTGATATGGATGTACCTTGGTGTGTAAAAAGTACATACCAATGTTTCGACCGAGTTCGTTGGCCAGCTTCATTCGCACTCTTGTTTCAAAATGGCGGCCATTTAAAAAAATTGAAAAATTTAAAATTTAAAATGAGGTATCAAAAAATTGGAAAATGAAAAAGATTTTTTTCTTATGTGTTTGACCTTAATACAAAGATTCCGAAACAGTTTTTGTTTCGTCTATATCTAAAAAAATGGTTGAGTTATAGTATTTTGAATTTCTATTGTGGCTGACATTTTTAAAAGACCTGATTTTTGTCACGCGATAACAGGCGTATTTATGAACCGATTTGGATGTATAACTTGGTGTGTACGTAGTACATACCAATGCCTCAACCGAGTTCGTAGGCGAGCTTCATTCACCATCTTGTTTCAAAAGGGAACATTTAAAAAACATTTTAAATTTAAAATTTAAAGTGAGGTATCAAAAAATTGGATAATGAAAAAGTTTTTTTTTTTTTTTTTTTTTTTTTTTTTTTTTTTTTTTTTTTTACGTGTTTGACCGTGATACAAAGACTCCGGGGTAGTTTTTGTGTCGTCTATATCTTAAAAAATGTTTGAGTTATAGCACTTTGAATTTCTAGCATGACTGACATTTTGAAACGATCTGATACTTGTCGCGCGATAACACACGTATTTATTAACCTATTTGGTTGTAAGAAGGAATGTGGATAATATATAGCAATGTTTCGACCAAGTTAACTGGCCAGCTTCATCCGCCAACTTGTTTCAAAATGGCGGCCATTAAATTACAAAAAATTATATTTAAAGTGAGGTGCAAAAAAATTAGAAATAGAAAAAGGTTTCTTTCTTAAGTATTTAACCTTGATATAAGGATTCCGGAGCATTTTTTGTTTTGTCTTTATCTTAAAAAAACCTCAGATATAGCAGTTTGAATTTGTTTATGTGGGTGACATTTTGAAAAATCTGATTTTTTGCCTGCGACAGCACTCGTATATATCAACGATTCCTATGTGTGTGAGCATGTGCACAGGAATTACTAAGGTCTCGACCAAGTTCACTGGTTAGCCTCATCCACCACGTTGTCTTTAAAAGGCAGGCACTTCAAGATATCGCCGAATTTGGAAACCAAATATAAGTTACTTTAAATAAAATCAGTTGGATAAAGCTGACTAATTTCGCGAAATTCTCATTCATAATGATTTATTATTGATAAAAATTAGTATTGAATCTTCTATAATCGGTTTCCACTAATTTGAGCTTCGTGTGTTTGAATAATATAAGCTAGCTTTTTAAAAATAAGGAATATGAAAGCTACCTCTTCCTCCCGGCACTGGCCGGAAGGACATTTGTCACGTGATAACGGACGTATTTATGAACCGATTTGGATGTACCTTGGTGTGTACATAGTACATACAAATATCTCGACCGAGTTCGTTGTCCAGCTTCATCCGCCATCTTGTTTCAAAATGGCGGCCATTTAAAAATTTAAAATCTTTTTAATTTAAAATGAGATACCAAAAAATTGGAAAATGAAAAAGATTTTTTTCGTATGTGTTTCACCTTAATACAAAGATTCCGGAACAGTTTTTGTTTCGTTTATATCTAAAAAAATGGCTGAGTTATAGCATTTTTAATTTCTAGCGTGGCTGACATTTTGAAACGTCCTGATTTTTGTCACGTGATAACAGGCGTATTTATGAACCGATTTCGATGTAACTTGGTCTGTACATAGTACATACAAATATCTCGACCGAGTTCGATGGCCAGCTTCATTCGCCATCTTGTTTCTAAAGGGTTACCATTTAGAAAGTCCTTCCGGCCAGTGCCGGGAGGAAGAGGTAGCTTTCATATTCCTTATTTTTAAAAAACCAACTTATATTATTCAAACACACGAAGCTCAATTAAGTGGAAACCGAATGTAGGAGATTCAATACTAATTTTTATCAATACTAAATCATTATGAATGAGAATTTCGCAAAATTAGTCAGCTTTATCCAAGCTGCTTCTATTTAAAGTAACTTATATTTCGCTGCCAAATTCGGCGATTTCTTAAAGTGCCTGCCATTTTAAGACAACATGGTGGATGAGGCTAACCAGTGAACTTGGTCGAGACCTTAGTAATTGCTGTTCACATGTTCACTCACATCGGAATCAGTTGATACATACGAGTGCTGTCGCAGGCAAAAAATCAGATTTTTCAAAATGTCACCCACGTTAGAAATTGAAACTGCTATATCTGAGCCATTTTTTAAGATAAAGACAAACAAAAAATGCTCCTGAATCCTTATATCAAGGTCAAATACTTAAGGAAGAAACCTTTTTCAATTTCTATTTTTTTTTTCACCTCACTTTAAATACATATTTTTTTAATTTAATGGCCGCCATTTTGAAACAAGATGGCTGATGAAGCTGGCCAGCGAACTTGGTCGAGATATTGATGTATACTATCCACATGCCTTCTTCCATCGAAATAGGCGAATACGTGTGGTATCGCGAGACAAATACAAGATCGTTTCAAAGTGTTAGCCATGATAAAAATTCAAAGTGCTATAATTCAACCACTTTTTAAGATATAAACGAAAGAACAAATTTTCAGAAACAAAAACTGCTCCAGAATCTTTGTATCAAGGCCAAACACATAAAAAAAAATCTTTTTCAATTTCCAATTTTTTAATACCTCATTTTAAATTTTAAATTACATTTTTTTTTAATGGCAACCCTTTTGAAACAAGATGGCGAATGAAGCTGGCCAACAAACTCGGTCGAAACATTGGTATGTACTATGTACAGACCAAGTTACATTCAAATCGGTTCATAAATACGCCTGTTATCGCGTGACAAAAATCAGGGCGTTTCAAAATGTCAGCCACGCTAGAAATTCAAAATGCTATAACTCAGCCATTTTTAAAGATATAGACGAAACAAAAACTTCTCCCGAATCTTTTTATCGAGGTCAAACACATAAGTAAAAATATTTTTTTCAATTTTCAATTTTTTGGTACCACATTTTAAATTAAAATTTTTTTTTAAATTTTTAAATGGCCGCTATTTCGAAACAAAATGGCGGATGAAGCTGGCCAACGAACTCGGTCGAGACATTGGTCTGTAGTATGTATAAACGAAGTTACATCTAAATCGGTTCATAAATACGCCTTTTATCGCGTGACAAAATTCAGGACGTTTCAAAATGTCAGCTTCGCTAGAAATTCAAAAGGCTATAACTCAGCCATTTTTTAAGATATAGACGAAACAAAAACTTCTCCCGAATATTTTTATCGAGATCAAACACATAAGAAAAAATATTTTTTTCAATTTTCAATTTTTTGGTACCACATTTCAAATTTAAATTTTTCTTAAAATTTTAAATGGCCGCCATTTTTAAACAAAATGGTGGATGATGCTGGCCAACGAACTCGGTCGAGACATTGGTCTGTAGTATGTATAAACGAAGTTACATCTAAATCGGTTCATAAATACGCCTTTTATCGCGTGACAAAATTCAGGACGTTTCAAAATGTCAGCTTCGCTAGAAATTCAAAATGCTATAACTCAGCCATTTTTTAAGATATAGACGAAACAAAAACTGCTACGGAGTCTTTGTATAAAGGTCAAATACATAAGAAAAAATATTTTTCCATTTTCAATTTTTTGGTACCACATTTTAAATTTTAAATTTTTTTTTAAAATTTAAATGGCCGCCATTTTGAAACAATATGGCGGATGAAGCTGGCCAACGAACTCGGTCGAGACATTGGTATGTACTATGTACACACCGAATTACATCCAAATCGGTTCATAAATACGAGAGTTACAGTGTGACATAGGTCAGATATATATATATATATATATATATATATATATATTGATATATATATATATATATATATATATATATATATATATATATATCAATTTTTAACGGAGGGTGGTTTCGGGGTCTGGGGGTCATGATCGATGAAAATATACCAAAATTTTTTGAAATCGCTTTCCTCCGAACGGCTGCAATAGGTAGCTTTTTGTAAAGAAAGCTACCTAAAAAAATTAAATTTTATATTTAAAATGAGGTATTAAAAAATTGGAAAATGAAAAAGATTTTTTTTATGTGTTTGGCTTTGATACAAAGATTCCGGAGCAGTTTTTGTTTCTGAAAATTTGTTCTTTTGTTTATGTCTTAAACAATGGTTGAATTATAGCACTTTGAATTTCTAGCATGGCTAAAATTTTGAAACGATCTTGTATTTGTCACGCGATAACACACGTATTCGCCTATTTCGATGTAAGAAGGCACGTGGATAGTATACATCAATATCTCGACCATGTTCGCTGGCCAGCTTCATCAGCCATATTGTTTCAAAATGGCGGCCATTAAATTAAAAAAAATTATATTTAAAGTGAGGTAGAAAAAAATTAGAAATTGAAAAAGGTTTCTTTCTTAAGTATTTGACCTTGATATAGGGATTCAGGAGAATTTTTTGTTTGTCTTTATCTTAAAAAGTGTCTCAGATATAGCAATTTCAATATCTAATGTGGGTGACATTTTGAAAAATCTGATTTTTTGCCTGCGAAAGCACTCGTATATATCAATCTATTCCGATGTGAGTGAGCTTGTGCACAGCAATTACTAAGGTCTCAACCAAGTTCACTGGTTAGCCTCATCCACCATGTTGTCTTAAAATAGCAGGCACTTTAAAAATCGCCTAATTTGGCAGCCAAATATAAGTTACTTTAAATAAAAGCAGCTTGGATAAAGCTGACTAATTTCGCGAAATTCTCATTCATAATGATTTAGTATTGATAAGAATTAGTATTGAATCTCCTATATTCGGTTTCCACTAAATTGAGCTTCTTGTGTTTGAATAATATAAGTTGGCTTTTTTAAAATAAGGAATATGAAAGCTACCTCTTCCTCCCGGCACTGGCCGGAAGGACTTTTCAAAATATCCTTTTTCTTCGTATAAATATTATTCTGTCTAAATGTCAGGTTGCCTCAAATATTTCTATTTCTATTTTTATGAAATACAGTTTTGAAACCGCCTGGCTAAATTTTAAACCCGTCTAAATAATCTGTTTATTTTTTTTTATTTTTTATTTGATTAAATAATAAATTTGAAGGTATTATAATTTCAATCTGTCTCAAGGATTTATTTTGCAAATAAAATTTCGCAAAATTAAAAATTCATGGGTTGGCTCCTCTCAACTCTTCCGCCAGTTCTTCAATTTCATATTAAGACATTACAAAAGAGGTGTTACATAAATTTTCACGGTGCCTCAAATACCTACTCTAAGATGTTTAACAGCTTTCCTACTGTAATCGGTTAAAGAGCAACTTCCACGGATGAAAGATAAGGTAAATTTGAGACGCGTCTGTAGGAGGAAGGGAGAATCCCAATTCAAGATGCAATGCACAAATTACAAAAACTATTGACAAACAAACATAAATTATTGTTTTGCATCAAGATGTGACTCTTTTCTTGACTCACGCAACATGCTACACCAGTGAAGATCATCACCTTACCACAAGGAAGGTCTCCTTAAAGTGCATTTTCTATAACTATAAAAGATAATATTGAAAAAATCTATGTATATATTAAACCGTCAATCTAATGTAGCGGCGAAACTTCGATAGATTTTTCAGAATTAAATGAAAAATTAACTTTTACCGCAAAGCTCTGTACATTTTGGTGAACATTATGTAGACGCGATTTACGAGAAAAAATAGCGAAACGTTAATGATTGTGATGGTTTCGATTTTGACATTGCTTTTAAACGAGTGAATTTTGCAATTTCAGTGTTTTTAATTAAAATATAACTGATTATGTAGTTTATGTAAATTTAAATATTAAAAGCAAGTTAAGATGTCTTTTAAGCACTTAACTCTCGGTTTGAATTATTAAGACGTTCTTTTTTTTCACCAGGGCTCATATTCGGGCATATCGAAATAAATCAATACAATACCGTCTGCACTTTATTCAAAGAATATTCTTTGAATAACTTGCAGACTATATTGTATACGTATATAATAGAAAAGCATAAATACTATATATTCATCAGTACCAGTTTTATCCTATATGTTACGTTAGAAAAAATTGAGATTCATGAATTTGCAAAACAATTTAAATTAATTCTATATTATGATTAATTAAAACAGCGAAAAAATTCCAAGTATGTAAACGAATACGTGGAAACTGAGGAAGTTATTGATGGGTTGATTGGTGGAAAATGTTCAAATACTTCTATCACTTATTTACAGATGTTAATCTGTGTTGTATATTTTTTAATTTGCATACCAACACTCGAATGAAAATATTTGTAATTATATACATTTGTAAGGATCGATATCAATGTAATGCAACTGCAAGAGGGCAATATGACGTCAAATAATGAAATTTTCACGAATTATTCTAATATTTTAACGAATTATTCTATCATTTTCCTGATTTTTAAACTAAGACATTAATGAGCTTCCGCATTCAATATTTAAAAAAAAATGATATATACGAAGAACATATACACGAACATATACGAGATTAAAATTTTTTTTTTTGAGAAAGAGCTTATGGAAACCTTCCTTCTGAGATGTGTTGTTTTTGTTGTTTCACCACTTCGCATTTTTTGTGGTGGAAAGTAACACATAGTGTAATACAAAGGTTTTCCGAATATCTATGCTTATGCTCATTTCCTGTAGAAAGATTACATTAAGGATTACAGAGTAAATAAAGTAGCGATGCCTTTTATTAGAAATTATTTTTTGCATATTTCTGAATGAAAAGCATCCAAAAACTGATAGAGGCATTAAGCAGATTAAAACAGTTCCTGTTTATTTCGCATATAATTTACCTCTACATTCACAAATTCTTGCTAAAGTGTAACATAATTATTTTGCCGTTATAAAAATTATTTCATCATTAAATTAGAAAATTTTCAATAGAATAACGTTTTAAAGTAATGAAATTTCAATTGTAAAATACATAGGTATTATCATAAACATAAATCATATTTATGCGCTGTACCCTAAATCTTCTAAGAAGTTGTATTTAAAGAACAAGACTAAAATAAGTATGAAAAATATAACATACTTTTTCTCCTGCTTATTTTTTTAAAACACATTAAGCTAGAAATATCTTCACCGTTGGAATATTTTCTGTCGAATATTTATTTTCCAAGAAGAACGAAACCTGACACCCCAAAAATACGAAACGTTCATTCTAAAAACAGCAATATCAAATTAAACTAAAGTTTCTCAAAAATTATCCAAGAATTCTCATGTTTTGCTAGAGGCTCAACTACTTAAAAATAGAAATATTTAACTCCTAAATGAGTGTTAGTACATATGATCTATATTTGTATGTAAAAGGCTGAAATATTCATGAGTGTTTGACAGTACATTTATCACTTGATCTGCAGCTGCTGGTGGTTTATTATTCACGTTTCCTTTTTGGAGATTTTGAAAAGCCTAAGAAGATTAAGAAACAGGGAATTGTTTTTATAGCATGCTAAGAAAAATGGAGATGATAAACTACAGATATATCTGTCAAAATTAGCGTCAAATAATTTGGTATTCGATAAATTTATTTCAGAAAAGTGATATGGGAGTGTTTTCTTAACAAAAATTTTTTAGCGTATTTTATAATATTATTCCAAAATCCTTGTCATTATATATTTCAGATCATGGGAAAAAATATTTTCAAACATGATTTTCTCATTTGAAATTAAATTAAATGCTTCATCTGTGCAAATATTTAATAAAAATTTAAAAATATTCTTTGAAAACATCATTTAATTGGATGTTAGAAAAAATTGTGTACACTTTTATCTCTTTATCGAGAATTCTTGTACACCAAAATTTAATACAAAATCTGATAATGTAATAATGTAAACAAGGTCAATCTTTTTTCCACAAATGGTTTTGTAAGGTTAACATTTCGTGTTTTAAATATGAAATTATTATTAGCCATTATAAAGTAACTTTTTATATAAAAATTGAGTAAGTTGCCTAAAATAACCGAAATGTAGATAGGCAGATAAGCCTTGATTTTCGACCTTCAACAGGGTAAAGAAAAAGAAAGTTTTCATTTTCTGTTGTTTTAGTTGATTCTGACGTTTTCATTGTTTAATCCGGTTTAGAATCCATATTTACTGTCTTTCTGATTCATTTTTATTTGAAGCGCATTTAAATGTGTTATACAAGGTCAAAACACAATTTTATTTAAGAACAATTTTATTTATGTATTTCAATAATAAAATTTATTTATATTTTTGATATGAACACTGAAAAAAATCTATTAGGTTACTAAGAATTTTCTAGGAAACTGGGATGTCCAGAACTTTTTATGAATTGCAACAAAAAACATTCATGTAACAGTTTCATGTTTGCACTGTAAAAAAAAAATCTGTAAGGTTACTGAGAGTTTTTTAGGTTGGTTGGTTGTATTTATGTCGGCCAATTATCAGCACGTGGGATATAGGCCCTATGGGGGGGAGTGCCTTCCGTGGAGGTCTTTCTAAGGGAACCTAACCCGTATTAACGCTTGGAGAACCAAGGTTAGAAGAAAACCACGAAAACTCCGAACGATTAGGCCGACGGGCGCGACTGGGATCGAACCCAGCACTTCCCGTCTAGCAGCTTCGAGAGCAGAACCTCTCGGCCACTGGTGGGGCTCAAGAGTTTTTTTAGGAAACCTAGAATGTTAAATTGGAAATTTAGAATCCTAAATGGGATTCCTAGAACTTTTTATGTAACTGCAACAAAAAAAAAAGTCATATACCTATCCCGGGTTACCAATAAAATTATAGTAAGCATACAGATTTCTGTAGCTTTATAAACCTAGTTTTATAGATTTACTTCTTCTTTTCTTTACAGTGTACAGATAAAATTTTAGTAAACATACAGATTTCTGAAGCTTTTACAAAAACAATTTTTGTAGGTTTTTTTTTTCTTTTTTTTTACAGTGAAGTACTCATAACACTATCGTAATTTTTACATACCTTTTACTTTATTTTTCGCATTTCAACATATGTAAAAACAGCAATGGCTTCACAGAGAAAAATATGAAATTTAAGTAATTGAAATACATAAAGATTTGCTAAAATAAACTTACATTTCTTATCTGCTGTAACACAGCTAAACAATTTTTAAACTAAATTTAATCAGAGAGTAAATAAGAATCATTACAGAAAACAAGATCATTATACAAAACTGCATACCTGTAATTTAAAAATTGAATGAACTATGATCAATTAAAACGAATGTGACTGGGAATCATATATCGAATTAGAAATGTAAATACACTGGTGTGCAAAAATTAAGGACCAATCACAAAATGCTAATTTTCAAATACGTGAACACTCAAAAGGACATAATATAATTCGAGTAATTACTATCTCTACAATACAGCTAGTCCATATAACATATCATTCATGTCACATATGGTCACAAGTGTCACAGTCACTACGGTGAAGCAAAAAAATAGTAAATTCCATACATCTGATTATGAGTCTCAGATGATCACTATATGGGACACCACTGAGACGTCAATGTGACTGCTGCTTTGTGACGGACAACCAGGTGACTTTACAATGTAGTTAAATTGTGACTCTCGTGTGACTGTCATTTTTAGACTCAATTTCAAAGTCATCATGAACGTTGCATTATGATAAACCACTAAATAATATCACATTATAGTCACATGGAGACTTTTTCCAAAAGAGCACAATGGTGACTTCACAGTAGTCTCTCTGTCCCCTGAAGTCATCATGTGACTTTAATGTGACATTATTTGGTAACTTATCACAATGCAACGTTCATGATGACTTTGAAATTGAGTCTACAGATGACAGTCACATGAGAGTCACAGTATAACTACATTGTAAAGTCACATAGTGACTCGTGACAAAGCAGCAGTCACATTGACGTCTCAGTGGAGTCACATATAGTGATCATTTGAGACACATAATGAGATGTATGGAATTTCCTATTTTTTTGCTTCAGCGTAGTGACTGTGACACTTGTGACCATGTTTGACATGAATGAGATGTTATATGGACTAGCGTGTTGTAGAGATAGTAATTACTCGAATTATATTATCTCCTTTTGAGTATTCGCGTATCTGAAAATTAGAATTTTGTTATTGGTCCTTAATTTTTGCACACCAGTGTATGTGAGACACTGCAAGGAGAAAAACGCAAACGATAATGCATACGCAGTTGACTTTAAAAGAAGATAAACTCCATGCTTGGAACAATATGAGTGGCGAATTCCAAAATAGTTACAGATGTATTATTAGAAGTGATCAGTTACATAATGTCGATGAGTGAAAAAAAAAACTATGAAAATTTTTATTCAATATCTATTTTAAGGTTCTTTACCAGAAAAGTAAAAAACGGAAATCTTAGAGTCTTGCTTTAATAATCCCGATAGTGGAAAATTACACTCATGTCCAAAATTAAGGTCACAAACATAAAATCTGTAAAAATCGATGAACTATTCATTGTGTTGCAACAAAATTTGGCACAGAGTTGTATTACAATGGGAGAAAGAATGTAGCAACGTAAAAATATGGAAAAGATTTTAATTGTGTATTAAAAAACAGGGTATATCAAAGAGTGTTAAATCATGAATCAGAGATAAAGCATTTATCTTGGGAAAAGTGGGTCTAATGTGCAGCGTGACCACCGTGCACTGCTATACAAGCCTCAAAACGAGCTCTTATACTGTTTATGAGAGTGTTAATAAATGTTTGTGGCAACAAAGCCCATTCTCCCAAAAGCACGACTTTTAACTCCTGTCAGCTCCTGGGAAGGGGGTTACGCTGTGCAATGACTTATCCTAGATCATCCCAAAGATGTTCAATAGGATTTAGGTCCGAAGACCTCAAGGACCAATTCATATGGTGAATATCCTCTTCATCAAGAAAAACATCAACAATGTGAGCTCTGTGTGGCTTCGCATTATCGTCCATAAACATGAAGTCCAAACCTACAGCACCTCGGAACAACCTCACACAGGCTTCAAGGACCTCATCCCTAACGCCCGGCGTCCAGTCGTGTGTGTCCCTTTTACTGCATCCAACTGGAGAGCACGGTTGTTGTGGAACCGAAGACATCAGTCTTGGACACAACAAGAATGGGGGGTATTCTTTTCAGTGATGAGCCAAGATTCATAACGCAGGATGATTCTCATCGAATCTTCATCTGGAGACAACGTGGAGCTCGCAACCATCCCTCCTACGTAAAAGAAATCGACGGATTTGGTGGCAAAGTATCCTTGTCTGGGGTGGCATAATGCTGAGCAGTCGTACACCACTGCACGCCTTCGATGCGGGTACTGTCAATGCACATCGCTATAGGGATGACGTCCTTGAAGCCTATGTGAAATTGTTCCGGGTGCTGCAAGCCCTGACTTCATGTTTATGGACGATAATGCGATGCCACATAGATCTCACATTGTTGAAGATTTTCTTGGACAAGAGGATATTCGCTGTATGAATTGGTCCTCGAGGTCTCCAGACCTCAATCCTATTGAACATGTTTGGGATGGTCTAGGAAGAGCCATTGCACAGCATAACCCGTCTCCCACGAACCGCCTGGAGTTAAAAGACCGCGCTTTTAAAAGAATGGGCTTTGTTGCCCCAAACATTTATTGACACCCTCATAAACATTATGAGAGTTCGTTGTGAGGTATGTATAGCGTACACGGTGGTCACACTCCATATTAGACCAACTTTTCCCGAGATAAATGCTTTATCTCTGATTCATGATTTAACACTTTTTGATATACCCTGTTTCTTAATTCACAATTAAAATCTTTTCCATATTTTTATGTTTCTATATTCTTTCTCCGATTGTCATACACCTCTGTGCCAAATTTCGTGGGAACACAGTGAATAGTTCATCAGTTTTCACAGATTTTATGTTTGTGACCTTAATTTTGGACATGAGTGTACATAATAAATCGACGTAGAATTATAAATTAATGATTTTAGGATTTTTTCTTTGCATGTGAAATAAGATCTTCCTTTCTGCCAAATTTCAATATTTTAGGTCAACCGGAAGTACTTTACAGGTTTCGAGAGTAAAAACTATAGGGCACTTCCGGTTGCCACACAATGTCAGAAAAACTGGTCAATATATACTAAATTATTCCTCATTTTTTAACAAATAATTTTCGTACTCCTAGGAAACATGTTTTATCCGTGAATACTACCAAAAAGTCTGTAAAAGAGGGAGAAATTCGGTTCATTCCTTGCACGCATGCGCTCTATTAATACCCAATTTATTTAAAAAGGAAAACTCAAAAATTCTTTAAATTAAGATTTATAATTTAATTTAAAAAGAGAAAATGTTTTCGAATTTAAAAATAAATAACAATTATTTTTCTTCAAAAGTACTCACAATTTATTTTTGTTGAATAAGGTGAAATTTTTTAAAAAAATTAACTTATAAAGCTGCTTATAAAAAATATTCGCATTTAAAATATATTTTAAATGAACACATTTAATTAAAATATTAAATGGGAAAAAGTCGATTTTACTAAAAAAAATGATCTATCGATTAAAATATAATATTCATATTTTATATTTTGCAATCTACTTAAAAATATTCATAATTCATATTTTTATCCTATTTTAATACTAAAGTAATAAAACCCCATCCACAATCTCATTAAAGACGAATTCTTCAAGAAATTAACTTTAAAATTCAAAGCTTTTTAAAGAAATTAATCAAACCATGCCCATTTGAAGCAAACATATTTACTTCAGAGCATCTTGCTACTGTCTAACTGTAGCGCGGTCGTTAGCGCGCACCACTCGTAACGCTAAGATGGCTGGTTCGATTCCAACGTTGGCAAGCTTATTTTATTCAATTGATGGATATTTTACCTCCTGTAAAAGAGAAAAAATAAACGGATATTCCTTAATTAACGGGAAAATCCTGGCAGCAGTGCTGCTAAGAAAATTTCCGTTAACCTTCTCAGAGCTGTGAACGCATATATTCGTTCACTAAGCTGCACGTTTCACTGCAGTAGTATTATTATTTAGATTAATATAACGTAGTTTTAAAACTAATGATTAATACTTTCAAGGGTTATATTCATATCTGTAGATAAGTTGTTTTTGTATCATGTTGGAAAAGTAATCATTTTTTAGCATTTAAAACAATTACAGAGTAAATAACATTGCAATTTTGTTGGGCAGTCACGGGGTTAATTGAAGAAAGAATTTCTGAGAGTGCATACCACGTAACATGTAACCCATAAGTGTAACCAACGTACCATGCTCTGTGTAATAAATTTATCTAGATTTACAACACAGTGACAAATATATGAATTCCTATAATTAGTACTAACGTCAAATTGTAACGGAATATTTTGTAATGGTAATATAAAATGACGGTACGGAACCCTCAGGGTGAGAGTCACGCTCGCACTTGCCCTGATTTTTTTTTATTTATGCCTTCTAGTACTTCAAACTACTTTTGTCTTTTAACATGATCTTGGTCCGTGTAATGCTTTCTTTAGATGTATTTAATAAACAACTTTGTTCCACTTGTTAACATATTTTTGATCTGAATTCATCATCAGTTAGCGAATAGTCCCTGTATTTACTGATAAAATAGTCTTTTAAATGGTACGAAAAAGTGGTATAACCCTTTGAAGGGCGGTGATGCCGTCACGACATCACATAATGTTTATCACTATTGACACACTGGCACCGGAATTTTATAATGAAATGTTCACCTTTATTAAGTTACGCGAAAATATGCTTTTACTCGTTTAAAAATAAATTATCTTGTAAATACTGGTGTCACTAAATTATTTCAAAATTTTATGAATATAAGTACCTTGTCACTGAAAGGGTTAACTCAGCTATTTACCTTTATCGAAATTCAGTTAATTTTAAAAATACAGGTAATACGGTTTTCGTAGTGATCTTGTTGGGATAAATGAAAATCTCTGCAACTGAAAATTTTGTCTAGTGGGGTAAGTATGAAAAGGAAAAGGTATAACTTTTTATAAATTAATGGGAGTACTATTTCATTAGCCCAAACTTGCTTCCTACATTATTTTGAATACTTTTGCATTTTACAATGCCTTTCTATCCCCAACAGTTAAAAAATTAAAGCGCATTTTAACAATCTTGGGACACCTTGAACTGTCAATGTGCTCCGAATTAATATATATATACATATATATATATTATGTCATGTTATTTAAGAGAGAAGGAAGCTGAATTTAAAGAGAATATAAATCAAAATTAAGGAGAGAAATTAATTCTTGCTAAAACGACTGATTAGATAAAATTGTGATTCATTTTTATTGAAACATGCGAAATGAAGTGAGAATTTGAAATTATGTTGAATAAATGATTTTCTAAAAGAAGCTTCAATAACTAAGAGAATTAATTCAGGAATTACACTTCGAGTTACGTGACTGTAATTTGATCTCGTACATTTAATTTATTTTCGGAAATAATTTTATGGTTTTATTTACTCAGTCACTTTTGTATTTTTTGGACGACATCATGAATAATGTTTTTGTACTTTACTATTTTAATTAAATAGCGGGGTTTTACTTGCAATAAATGTAATTTTTTCAGTATTTTCCTCCTATACAGTGTGTCGCGTACAAGTAGCGACTCGATAAAATGATATCTACCCGATAAAACTTTACCGTCATAAAAATCAGCGCGTGAAAATAATTTCTTTACTTAGAAGGAAAACGAAAATCATTTTAGGTAAAAATCAACAACATTTTATTTCCGCTTTCGTGCCGAGACGTATTTCGACACATCTTCACCGCACACTCATAATTTACAGACTGCCACAGAGAGAGGGCGCGAGGGGGAAACATATTCTCTTTTCATTTAATCATGTACATCTCTGCATTGTGCCGCCCTCTGTCCGTGAATATTAATAAACATTAATCAAATTCACGACAACCTCCCACCTTGAGTTTTCGTCAGACAAACTCAACAATGGGTACAACAAAATGCTACATCAAATAAAATGTGACCAATACTTACAGTACACAGCCAAAACATAGAATTCAAACATTACCTTTTTCAAAACAGGCAAATAAACATTTTCTTCTGCAAAATTCAAATAAAATTAAACATATTATTACAGATTCAAATTAACACAATGAAACATATGAAATATACTAAAAAATAAAAATAAGGTCTACACTAAATAATAAAAATGAAGGAAAATGTCTATTCAGTTCAAAGATATTTAAAGTTTGTAGCGAATTGGAACATTCACTTTTCTGCCACTTCTTGTTCGCACCACTGGATCATTAGATAGTTCTTTTGGGATCTCTAAATTATACAGTTTTTGCACAGGTCTTAAAAGTTCACCACTTTCAGTTTTTATCCGTGCAACTCTTGGATGACCATCTTTTCCAGCAATAAGTTCTTGCACACGGGCTAAAGTCCAATATGCACGTTTTTTATCAGATTCTATGAGTACTACATCACCAATGTTTAGTTGCTTGATTGACTCATTCTTTTGTATAGAACTTTGTTGGCGTAATTGCCCTAAGTACTCAATACGGAATCGTTTTCGAAGGTGTTCTCGAACGTTTTGCCTATACTTAACTCTTTTATTTAATTCTTGTGCGTCAATTGCATCAAAATCTACCACATCTGAAGATCTTATTTCCTGTAGGAACATTGATGGTGTTAACGGTGCTAGATCGTTCACATCTTCTGTAACATACGTTAATGGTCTAGCATTCACAACTTGTTCACAATCACAAAGAATAGTGATCAGTTCTTCATAAGATAATGAAGCTCTACCTAGGACTTTTCTCAAGATGCTTTTCACCATTTGTATCAATCGCTCCCACCAACCACCCCACCAGGCAGCGGTAGGCGGTTGAATTTCCAGCGAATCTTTTGTGTTGCTGCTACGGCAGAGATTTGCTCCCAATCTATTTCTGAAAAGGCTTGTCTGCACCGACGAAATTTCGGCCGTTGTCAGAATACACTGTGGTTGGTCTTCCTCTTCGGGCTATAAAACGCCTGAAAGACTGGAGAAAAGCATCAGTTGACAATGATGTCACTAATTCTAAGTGTATGGCCCTATACACCGCACAAGTGTACAGCACAATCCATGCTTTTTTCTCATTCCTTAGGTATAACGGGCCGGCTAAATCAACTCCAGTTATTTGAAACACTGCAGCGTCTTGAACTCTATCGGCTGGTAATGCAATAGGAATTGACTCTGACTTCTGAGCACTAAATCTTCTGCATCGCACACATTTCTGAACTACTGCTCGAATAGTTTTCCTGGCTTTCAGGATCCAGTAGTCTTCTCGTAACGATGTCATCAAAAGAGCCACGCCAGCATGTAAAAGCTCTTGGTGTTTCCAGGAGATCAGTCGGTGGACTACAGGATGGTCAGAAGGCAAAAGAACTGGATACTTAAAATTGATAGTATCTTCTCTATAAATAACTTGCGTTTTCACTCTTATGATACCATCTTCATCTAGAATTGGTCTTAAACTACGAATCTTCTGATTACTCTTCTCATCGAATCTGTCTCTCTGGATCAAAATCACCAATCTTCTTTCAGCTTGTTCTAGTTCAAAACACGTAAGTTCAGACACTTCTTTTGAATTCGGTTTTCTTGCATTGTTTATGAATCTTAGGATCCAAGCGATCAATCTTATGATTTTCTTGTATGATGAAAACCGTCGATAATACCAATCATCAGATTTTATGTTCTTGTTCATTGCTGAAATGACACTCTTCCGTTTTTCAGAATTAATAACTTCTTCATCTGGAGCTTCGACACTTTGAGGCCAAGTAAATTCTGGTTCAGCCAACCAGGCTGGTCCCTCCCACCATCTTAGCTGTAAGAATTGTTCTACGGAACAACCTCTAGAAGGGAGATCAGCCGGGTTAAATTTTCCTGAAATGTGTCGCCATTTGTCCTTTTGAGTTAAGGATCTGATTTCTTCTACACGGTTCCAAACGAATGTTCCCCATCTTTCGTCTCGTTTTATCCAGCTTAAAGCGGTGGTTGAGTCAGACCAATAAAATATCTTCAAATTTGGAATTCGTAAATCAGATATGACCCGACTTCCCAACCTGGCCCCAATGCAACATGCTAACAGCTCTAAACGTGGTACAGTTAGGTTCTTAAGGGGTGCTACTCTTGCGCGTGACTGTATAAAAGTCACCAGAATTTTATCTTTGGTCTTTACTCTCAGAAAAATGCAAGTAGCATATGCATGTTTACTGCCGTCACAAAATATGTGAAGACCTACATCATCACGTTCATAATTATCAAAATTCATCCAGCGCTGTAATTTGATGTCAGAAATCAGTTTCATTCCCTGCACCCACTTTAAAAATTGTTTAGCTAAATTTGCTGGCATTAACTCATCCCACTTAATTTTTAACTTCCAGCATTCTTGTAGAATAAGTTTAGGGAGCAAAGTCACAGGTGAGGTAAATCCAAGAGGATCAAAAACCTTCTGAGCCAATGAGAGAAGAGCTCGTTTTGTAGGAACAATTTGTTCTTCCTCAATAGGGCCGATTTTGCAAGATAGGGTATCGTTTGCCAGATCCCAGTTTAAACCTAATACTGGTGTCATCTTTACTATTGAATTTTCATAAATAATTGGAATGGTATAATTTGACAGCCATCCCCTTAGATTAAATTTTGCAGAGGACAGTAACATTTGAGACTCAAATATAAACTTGTTTAATTCTTCAACTGTATTGAAACTGTAAACACAATTGTCCACATACATAGATTCATTCAAAGTCTCTGCTGTAGAAGCAAAGTCATCAGGCGCACTTTCTAAGTGATGTTTCAATGTAGCCGCTAGTAAAAACGGGCTGCAATTGATCCCAAAAACTACACGTTTATGTCTATAAATTATATCATTTTCCCATAGAAATCGCAGAAAGTCTCTATCTTTTTCTTTAATACCAATTTGTAGAAATGCCTTCTCTATATCAGATACTGCACCAATAGGAAATTTCCGAAAACGGTGCAAAATTGAAGGAATCATTTCAATCATATTTAATCCCTTATCCAGGCAATCATTTAGAGAGGGGGAGCCTTTAACATGAGCCGAAGCGTCAAAAACTGGCCTAACTTTAGTAGTTTCACTCGATTCTTTAAATACAGGCCTGTGTGGCAAATAATGTACTTTAGTTTGTTTATTATCAACCACCCTTTCAATTATTCCTGCATTTAACCATGAATCAAATACTTCGCTATAAACCTCAGTTTTATTCAAATTTGATAACTTTTTCTTTGTTGTGGCAAGCCGTTTTTCGGCCAATTCTCTGTTACCAGGTAAGCGAGCATTATTTAGCACCCAAGGCAATGCTACTTCGTACCTCCCTTCTGAATCTCTTCTTATGTTATTCTTAAAATGCTGCATAGTTTCTTCATGAATCTCAGATTTAGTTTTAGATTCTACTGGATCAGTTATACCGATAATATCCAGTTTCCACAAATCAGCAACGGAACTATCGTTCCAAAGTGATGAAATAACCATAAGAGAATCATTTGTTTCAGATTTAACACCTGGAATTTTTCCCATTAGAGTCCATCCCAAATGGGTTTTTACAGCAACCGGACCACTTTTTAAAATTTTAATATTTCCGGTGAGTAATTTTCCCGCCATATCAGAACCAATTAATAATTTAATTTCATTTTTGGTTTTACATACACTATTTTCTACATCAGAAATCTTAATAGCACATTTATTCAGTTCTGATAACCAAGGCCCATTTGGCACTTTTTTTATTTTAGAACAAATAACAGGAACACCTAAAACATGCATATCACATTTATAACTATTATCCATACTACTCAAGTGAATTCTATATTTACTATGCTTTGTTTCATTTGTTTCAACTCCACCAAATAATTTGTGAATTAAATTAATTTCACCAATACTTTTATAATTCAAATACTTAATTACATCTTCTGATAAATACGAACGTTCTGATCCAGTGTCGATAACTCCACGCACTATTTTCTCTTTACCATCGTGCTTTACACGTACATTCAAAGTTTGGAGTAACACAGTTGGATCCGAACCTTGAGTAGTTAAAACAGTATTACTACTCCCTGACTCATGTTTGCGACTTTCAAACGCCGCATTACCTTCTTCATTAAAAACATTTTGACATAATATAAAATTATGTTTTTTTCCCACAATTTGTACATTTAATTTTAGCTCTACAGTTGCGTGAAATGTGATTTTTCTTCAAGCAAAGGAAACAAGCCCCCTTTTTCAAAATCAAACTACGTTTTTCATCAAAAGAAAGCGAATCAGCTTTAAAACATTTTTCTGATAAGTGACACTTGTCACAAAATATACATGTGTCCTCACACTTTTTGACTAAATTTTTATCCTTAGACTTATCACTTATAAACAAATCATTAGTAGTTGGCACAGAATTGCTTTCATTGTTTAATTTATTAAATTTCTTAGTGTTATCAAAGCCAAGACTAAAACGCGCTAAAAGAACACGTTCTTCTGAAATTACTTCGTTTTTCAAAAAGTCAAGAATAGAATTTAATTCACTCTTACCTTGAGCAGTCTTCTAACGCTGTCTTTCCCATATACGCAACACATCATGAGGCAAGCAGGATTCCACAAGGGGAAAAAGAATACTGGCGTACTTGTCTTCTGTAACGCCTAGAGATTCCAAAGACCTAAGTTTTGTCTCTAGGTTATCATATAAAGATGATAAATTAAATTGTCTTTTTGATGCTCTGTTATTGGTCAACACTAGTTGTAATAAGTCTCTCACGTATATTTGGATTAGTGAGTCTTCTCTTCCAAATCGTTCTTTAAGATGCTGAATTACATTCGGATAATTGTCCGCGGAAACTGGGTAACTATTCACGATTTGTGAGGCTTTAGATTTCGGCGTTATCGCCTGTAGAAGATAAACAAACTTTGAATGGTCATCTAAAACGTTATCCTCATGGATTTTTCTAAAAGAGTTCCAAAAATTCAACCATAGTCTTGCATCGCCATCAAACGGCTGTAGGTTTATTTCGGGTAGGCGAAGAGGTCGGGACGTCGTTCTTTCACCATCTATAAAATTCTGTAAACGCTGTTCTTCGATAGGCTTAGTAAAAATTTGCTTCACCTTTTGCTTTATTGCAATCAATTTTTCCGTATACTCCTCACAAGCTTCAAATTCTTTAGAGTAATCTTTTTCAACAGCATTGTTATTTAACATAAAATTTAATATTTCTTCATCCACCGCACGCAGTCTAACACTTTTGTCTTCTAGCTGATTTAAAGCTTGCTCAATCAAATTTATATCAGGGCTTGAATTATTTAAAGCATCATTTAATGCATTATGAGTCTTCGTAAATGCGCTTCTAAGAGGAGTTCTCTTTATTTTTAACGCATCCATAATTTGTGTTTTAAAAAGTTCCGGTTTGAATCAAAACTAATTAATTACTTCACGCGTCCGTTGTTCGGGCGCCAAAATGTCGCGTACAAGTAGCGACTCGATAAAATGATATCTACCCGATAAAACTTTACCGTCATAAAAATCAGCGCGTGAAAATAATTTCTTTACTTAGAAGGAAAACGAAAATCATTATAGGTAAAAATCAACAACATTTTATTTCCGCTTTCGTGCCGAGACGTATTTCGACACATCTTCACCGCACACTCATAATTTACAGACTGCCACAGAGAGAGGGCGCGGGGGGGAAACATATTCTCTTTTCATTTAATCATGTACATCTCTGCATTGTGCCGCCCTCTGTCTGTGAATATTAATAAACATTAATCAAATTCACGACACAGTGAAATATTTTTTTCCTCCTTTTTTTTTTTTTTTTTTTTTGCTTTCAGAAAGTGTGACAAATCTTCGAATATCTTACAGGTTTTCTTTTTCTGCATTAGAAACATACTTAAGGACTTTGTTATTCTTCTTTTTAACTGAAACTTTTAAATGGTTTCCAGAATCAAGGTATGGTAAGGTAAAAATATTCTATAATTTGTTAGATAGATTCCCGTAAATTGAGAGGCATAAGGACTTGTTCAAATACTTTTTCTTTCGAATTTCTGGGTCTGTAGATTCTCTTTCCATCTCATGTACCCCTCGAAACTCCCTTTTATGAAGTAAATCATAATGGATTTTATTTGTTTGTTCTTCTTCATTAATGTGACATATTCAAATTACTTGAATTTACATTTTTCTAACTGAGTGAAAAAGTACCCAGGCCAGTAGTCGAACCCAAGACCTATGGCTTAAATTGCTAACGCTCTACCTATTGAGCTACCTGTATCGGCAACAGGCCGACGCAATTCACAAAGACAACCTTTTAGTAATATCATCTGGTCTGTCTTCTGAAACAGCTCAACAGTCTGTTTCAACATTTCAGATAGTCTTTCCTAAACATTGAACATGGAAGACAAGACTTGTAAAGTCAACAATGAGTAAAGATAGCTAATATCTGAATAATACACATTGATTTATGGAATATATTATACTGCTAAATTATACAATAATGCTTTCTCGTTTTACAAAACACACACACATATATATATACAGGGTGTCCGGTCTCAACGGTGTCCAATGGCTAATTCCTAAACCGTTAGTCATAGATATATAGTTCCAATTACAAAAATGTTTTAAATCAGGTAAAGAAATATTTTAAAAGCGATTTGGGTCAATAAAAACATTTCTTAAAAAATTACAAAATTTAAATTTTTATACGGTCCTCCGGTCCTATAAGTTATATTTAGTGAAATTTTCCTTTTACTCTGACAAATAATACAAAAAAAGTCCCGTTATTCTACGATTAAAATTGACCAAGTAATAGCTGTTTAAAGTTGGAGCATATTTTTTGCTGCAAATTGGGGGTTATTCACAAATTTAGTCGAAATATAATTCCGTCAGATATATTAAAAATGGTTGAGAAAAAAATTAACATTGCAATATAAATTTGAAATCTTTAATCATTCTGACATATTAATGCAAAATATACAATTTGTAATAAACATTTACGAAGAAAGAAAAAACAGGATTTTTGTTAAATAAAATGATGCTAAATTAACAGCCTCAATTTTTTTACAAAATGATACGTATTTTAAAATATTATTAGGTTACACTAGCCAGCAAAAGTTGGGTTATGTCATGTTTTTTAGCTTTTGAAAGTTGATTCTTAGGTATTCTGTACCGCGAAATCTGAAATTGACCTTCATTTTTAACCATCACATCAGGCTTTTTCGCAAAATTCAAATTTAAAATTGAATCTCCTCCCTCATCTCATCGGACTACTCAGCTATTTAGCTGTAAGAATCCCAGGATAAGCAAAAATATCGAATAAATTTTTTAGTCAAATAAAATAAAATAAAATAAAATAAAAAATGTTTTACATATGTTTTATAGTATGAGATTTTCGCTATATTTTAACTTACATATTTGCGATTTGCAAAAAAATTCTAACGTGATGGTTAAAAATGAAGGTCATTTTCAGATTCAGTGCTAAAAAGTGCGTAAAAATCAATTATCAAAAGTTAAAAAACTCAACCATCTCCTATACTTTATAGTATTCGATTTTTGTTATTCTTTAAATTTGAAAATTTATGATTTGCGAAATATCCTGACATGATGGTTAAAAATTAAGGTAATTTTCAGATTCAGTGCTAAAAAATACTTAAAAGTTAAAAAAACCCAACAATCGCAGTCTTGAATTATCTAATCTAAAACTTTTTCTTAAACTCCTTGGCAGAAATATATCCGAAATTTTTTGTGTTATCCTGTAAAATAAGTATAAATGGTAACCACCAAAAATCTTAATAATATTAGATTGTTATCGGATTTGCGCCAGTATGTATGATGCAATCTCTATCGGATATTTAACAGTGGGTTAAAGTTCGAGTACAAATTTTGAACTGGAAAAACATACATACGATTGTTGAAGTAACATAAAAACTTATAAAATAAACATAATTTTTCTTAAAAGAAATCATAAGAGAAACAGTCTCAAATCCTGACAAAATAAAACATATGTTATTTTAGCCAATTTGAGACTTAATCATAATACTTGTAGGATTTTTTTCAAAGCGCAGATACACATGAAGTAAGATCTTCGAATACTTTAAACACTTGGTATATGATCCGTCAAAGACAAGCCGAACTCATTTGTTTTCAGAGTAGAAAAGTGGCATAAGTCATGCATTTTTAAAGTTTCATAACTCGCTCAATTTTAACGTTATATGAATGGGACTTTTTTTGTCTTACTTGTCAGTGTAATAGGAAAAAATTACTAAATATTACTTATAGGACCGGGGGACCGTATAAAAATTTAAATTTCGTAATTTTTTAAGAAATATTTTTATTGACCCAAATCGCTTTTAAAATGTTTCTTTACCTGATTTAAAACATTTTTGTAATTGGAACTATATGTCTATGACTAACGGTTTAGGAATTAATTAGCCATTGGACACCGTTGAGACCGGACACCCTGTATAGTATAGTATATTTTACGTCGTTCATTAATTTAACTTACTCATTTTTTATAATTTTTATTTTAACTAATTGCTTTTATGTTTATCAACCAATCTCATTCGACCTTATAATAATAAAGACTGAATTTCTTCCTATCTCATCGGCTTATTTTTATCAGATATCTATTTTTCTTTATACGTACACGGTGAGAAATTGAAATATTTGACCCACTTTATCCTGAAAAGCTCGTAATTTCTGTTTGACATATAATAGCTTCAAAATTTTAATCATATAAACATCTTATTATATATTGCAACATTTTACGAAGGGATAACCCTGATTGGGCACTATTTTTTTTATATATGAGGACCTCAGAAAGCAAGGGATACAAGTGGCAAAATTTAGATTTAGAGTAAATTGAGATCAAAATTGAACATCAATATTAATTGACTGAAATAAAATATGAAACTGCGGCTTATTTGAAAGCGTTGTTGGAACTTTTATTTCAAAAACTGTGAAATGAAAAGTAGTACAATATTTTTTTTAATTTAAGTAGAGATTAAAGATGATAAGTAGTTAAGTAGTTTAAAGGGCTTAAGTAGTTGATTTCAAGAACGCAGCACATAATTAGAAAATCACATAAGTTTCTTTACCTCCAAACAAATAGCCTTATTTCCAGATAGCCTGTACACTTAGGTCAATTTTTTTTCAATTTTGTCACTTATAATAATTGGCCCCTTGGCTCCCTTGGCTTCTGGGGTCCTCATATACAGTCATGTTTGTGAAAATAGCAACACCACGAGAGAATGACGCGACTGAGCTGAAAATTTCAGAGAGTGCAAAGTATAGTGTGCATGGTCAGAGTCACATTGGTCAACTGCGACAGGTGTATCACTGTCTCCGTCATCAATTCGCCGACGTCTGCTACACAGTGGACAGCGTGCAAAACCTCCTTTATACAGGATCCTCCCTCCCGCAAAACCATTTACGCCTGCACCTGCATTGTGCTCATGAGCATAAAGACTGGCATGCAGATTGGCAACAAGTTGTTTTATCTGACGAATTCCGCTATAATTTCTGGTAACATCAGGGCTGCATCCGAGTTTAACGCTATGCCGGTGAACGCTACCTTCCGGAGTGTATTATCGAACGTCATAGTGGACGAACACAGGGAGTTTTATGGTCTGGGATGCGATTGTGTATCATGGACAATCGCAGCTGCTACGAATTGTGGGTAATCTGAACAGCAACAAGTACATCAGGGAATTGGTGGAAACCGAAGTCGTTCCTTTTCTTCAAGGCATTCCTGGAGCTATCTTTCAATAGGATATTGCCCGCCCACATGTTGCAATGAATCTTTAAGATTTTATGTCAGCTGAACACATACAGCTTCTTCCGTAGCTTGCGTATTCGCCGGATATGTCGCCCATTGAACGTGTGGGGGATTTCGTTGATTAGAGTCTCGCTCGTTGTCTTCCTTGTATAGCTTCTACAGATAAACTTTGAGTACGCATACATGGAATGCTCTTTCTCAGGCAGACATTCAAAATCTGTTTGACTCCATACCACGTCGTATAGTATCACTAATTCCAGCGCGTGATGGCTACACCAGATACTGATTTCGGACACTTAACCCTTTGGTCTCTTACACAAATTTTATTCGGTTGACTTTTTTAAAAGAAGTTTTGAAATCTGAAGATTTTAGTTTAATATTTTGTCTCGAAATTTGCAGGATAATGAAATGCAATCTTTTAAAAATTGCATTTACATCAACTTTCGGAATAAAAAAAGTGTCATTTTAGTATGTACAAATGCAATGGGAACTTACTGCCCCAAAATATACTTTTATTAACGTTTTAAAATTTATTTTTGTTATCATGAAATTAAAGCTATATAATAAAATATTTCACGAAAAAAATTAAAATTTATGAATTACTTTTCAAAATGTTATTTTTTTTTATTTGAAGTTTTAAATTCTCCTATTTTCCTTTTATAGTTTTTTTGCTCCAATTTTCATATGTTCTCTTTAGTAATTCATTCAGCAAATGTAAGTACAGGATTATAGGGTGATTCCATAAAAAATGAGCAAATTAGCTGTGGCTGACACGTCATTAATTTGAATGAAAATCAGCATTTAAGTATATGATATTTATTTATGAATAAATTCAAAATAATAACTTTCGGGTTGTTTATTTAAGTATCAAAACTTACATTAAAATTTGGCACAAAATCGAAGTTTTGTTTGAACATGAAGGAAAGCTCTTAAAATTTTAAGATTATTTGACGCTGTAGATAAAAGTATATATTTTAAATACGGAAACTTTCATTCTTGCCCTTGTATTCCTTAATTAGAAAAAAAATAAAGAAATGTTTTGAGGCGAAAATGCATTATTTCTATTACTTATTTGGATATAAAAAAAAATCTTTTAAAATTAAAATTTGTTTCACATTATGCATAAAAGCTTATATTTTAAATACAGAATTTTTCATTTTTGCCTTCAATATACTTTTGCCTACTCTACATTAAAATAATCTTGAGCAAGAACATTTTAAAATAGAGTAGAATTGAAAAGATAACTAAATATATATAATCCTAAATCGGAGTACATGGCAGAACTATTTTTTTTTCTGAAATCAAGTGGAATATTGTGAAACACACATAAATAATTTTGAAGTGCAATGGCTCATAAAATGTTTTAACCCAATTTTGTTATGTTGGGAATCAAAAGGCAAAGTTTAAATTTTTTTTAACATATCGTGAGCTTATTGAACTTTATGCCTGTGCAATATTGTATATGTCTCATGTTTCCTTCAGTTGATTTTTGTACCTATAAAAGAGTAAAATTTGTAATTTTGATTTTTTTTAAAGTTTCTAAGTTATTTTGAAGATAAAGAAAATAAATGGCTACTTCCAAACTTCAGCAATGTGATAGCAATGTGATTTTCATGCGTAACACTACATCATGCATTAATTTCATAGTCTAAGAGTCCGTAAATGCCAGACCTTCCTTATTTTATAAAAGCTGAAAGTTTCTCAGCGCACGCTTCCAACACAGGTAGGAACGATGGGCTACTATGAAATTTGGGCTATCGTGGTTTTGGCAGGTAACAGGTAGCAAATGTATATAAAATACCAACTTACATTCATCAAATAATAAAGTGTAATTTTTTTTATATTTTCTTCGAAATAATATTATAAATCACGTCATCCATTGCCAGACACTTAATATCGTGGCAACCCCTTGCCTGACACCCTTAAACTTTAATAAATTGTAACTGTACTTACGTAATAGTATAAAAGCTGAATTTTATACATGTTACTTGGTTAACTATTACAAGATGTTTCTTCACTAGCCAGACAGTTTCGATAGTTCTAACCCCTGGTCAGACAAACATATACGGTGGAACTAGCCTCTCAAAACACTAGAGTCTCAATATAGCTTCGCGCCCAACGGAGATTTCCCCTTTCCCATTGGCTCTGAAATTGGCGCCAGTTATTTGAGGTTGCTGCATTTAAGAGAAAGCGCAAGGGCTGGCACGTGGCCAACTTCACTGCGCAACTTTTCTTTACTCAGTGCATGTATTATACTGGGTGATTCATAAATATCGAAACAATAGGCTATCTCCTTAAATATTGCCCCTAGGCACATACTTCTAATTGCAAAGTTTCATAAAAAAGGTGCAAAATTTGAGGAGATACGTTGCATCTCCATGGGGGGTCTATTTGCGAAAATACAAAAATTAAATTTTTACCCTGCACCTGTAGGGTAAAAGTTCCAATTAGGAATTTTTTCCTTATCCATTCCTGAATTAAACACAAAAAAAATCATCTCGATATCTCCAAAATTCGCGAAGATATTGAAAACCAAAATTCGTGACTTACACCATTTACCAATGCTTCTGAGCGACGAGTTATTGACTTATTTTGAATGCATGATAGGGATTATCCACAAATTGTACGCTATTACACGTTGATTTAAGACAGCGCCTCTTCTTTGGACATAAAATAGCAGCGTACAGATTTTACTTTAAACTTGCTTTCAAAATATGCTGGAGGTCTGCATTAGAAGTCTGCACGAGTCGAAATATCCAGGGCTGGACTCGGCCAACCCATAGAAAAAAAAGTTCGTCCCGGCCTGGAAAAAAAGTTAAAATCTCATACCCGATCTTGGACCGGCCTGACTAAATGTCTGAAAAACGTCGTTTTTTACGACGATATGATTAAAAATTGTTTCGTATGAGGAGTTTCAACCAAAAACACTTACTATAGATTTATTTTTCATGTTTATAATGTTCATTTGTAAAGAAGCGCCGTAGGCTGTGATGTATATATATTTTTAATGAATCTCTATTTGTATGTTTTGGAGACTTTGAAAAACGCTATACAGTAAAATCTTCTAAGACGGAATCACATAGGAAAGAAAAAAAATGCGATAGAGACAAGTTCCCTTCTTAGCAGGTGTAAATGTAGTCTGTTCCTTTTTCAGGTATTATTATATTCATTTTGTATGGATCAACACCTTTATTCGTTTCAGACAAGATTGCGTCATAGGCAGGGTTTTTTTCACTGGTTTCACTGTATTTTAATTTTTTTGCCTAGAAATCTACTATCCTTCAAAAAAAATTAATTTTTAAGTTTAATTGTAAAAAAGTCCTTCCGGCCAGTGCCGGGAGGAAGAGGTAGCTTTCATAATCCTTATTTAAAAAAAAGCCAACTTATATCATGCAAACACACGAAGCTCAATTTAGTGGAAACCGAATATAGGAGATTCAATACTAATTTTTATCAATATAATGAAAGAGAATTTCGCAAAATTAGCCAGCTTTATCCAAGCTGCTTTTCTTTAAAGTAACTTATATTTGGCTGCCAAATTCGGCAATTTCTTTATGTGCCTGTCATTTTAAGACAACATAGTGGATGAGGCTAAACAGTGAACTTGGTCGAGACCTTAGTAATTGCTGTGCACATGCTCACTCGCATCGGAATCGGTTAATATATAGGAGTGCTGTTGCATGCAAAAAATCAGATTTTTCAAAATGTCACCCACAATAGAAATTGAAACTGCTATATCTGAGCCATTTTTTAAGGTAAAGACAAACAAAAAATGCTCCTGAATCCTTATATCAAGATCAAATACATAAGAAAGAAACCTTTTTCAATTTCTAATTTTTTTGCACCTCACTTTAAATATATATATATTTTTTAATTTAATGGCCGCCATTTTGAAACAAGATGGCTGATGAGTCTGGCCAGCGAACTTGGTCGAGGTGTTGATGTATACTATCCACATGCCTTCTTACATCGAAATAGGCGAATACGTGTGTTATCGCGTGACAAATACAAGATCGTTTCAAAATGTTAGCCATGCTAGAAATTCAAAGTGCTATAAATCAACCATTTTTTAAGATATCAACAAAAGAACAAATTTTCAGAAACAAAAACTGCTCCGGAATCTTTGTATCAAGGCCAAACACATAAAAAAAATCTTTTTCATTTTCCAATTATTTAATACCTCATTTTGAATTTTAAATTTAATTTTTTTAAATGGCAACCCTTTTGAAACAAGATGGCGAATGAAGCTGGCCAACGAACTCGGTCGAGACATTGGTATGTACTATGTACAGACCAAGTTATATCCAAATAGGTTCATAAATATGCCTGTTATCGCGTGACAAAAATCAGGTCGTTTTAAAATGTCAGCCACAAGAGAAATTCAAAATGCTATTACTCAGCCATTTTTTTTTAGATATAGACGAAAGAAAAACTGTTCCGGAATCTTTGTATTAAGGTCAAACACATACAAAAAAAATCTTTTTCATTTTCCAATTTTTTGGTATCTCATTTAAATTTTTTTATTTTTTAATTTTTTTAAATGGCCGCCAGTTTGAAACAAGATGGCGGATGAAGCTGGCCAACGAACTCGGTCGAGATATTTGTATGTACTATGTACACACCAAGGTACATCCAAGTCGGTTCATAAATACGCCTGTTATTACGTGAGAAAAATCAGGACGTTTCAAAATGTCTGTCACGCTAGAAATTCAAAATGCTATAACTCAGCCATTTCTTAAGATATAGACGAAACAAAAACTGCTCCCGAATCTTTTTATCAAGGTCAAACACATAAGAAGAAAATATTTTTTCAATTTTCAATTTTTGGTACCACATTTCAAATTTAAATTTTTCTTAAAAATTTAAATGGCCGCCATTTTTAAACAAGATAGCGGGTGAAGCTGGCCAACAAACCCGGTCGAGACATTGGTATGTACTATGTATAAACGAAGTTACATCCAAATCGGTTCATAAATACGCCTTTTATCGCGTGGCAAATTTCAGGACGTTTCAAAATGTCAGCCACGCTAGAAATTCAAAATGCTATAACTCAGCCATTTTTTAAGATATAGACGAAACAAAAACTGCTCCGGAATCTTTGTATAAAGGTCAAATACATAAGAAAAAATATTTTTCCATTTTTAATTTTTTGGTACCACATTTCAAGTTTTAAATTTTTTTAAAAATTTTAAATGGCCGCCATTTTGAAACAAAACGGCGGATGAAGCTGGCCAACGAACTCGGTCGAGACATTGGTATGTACTATGTACACACCGAATTACATCGAAATCGGTTCATAATTACGGGAGTTACAGTGTGACATATGTCAGATATATATATATATATATCAAATTTGAACGGAGGGTGGTTTCGGGGTCTGGGGGTCATGATCGATGAAAATATACCAAAATGTTTTGAAATCGCTTTCCTCCGAACGGCTGCAATAGATAGCTTTTGTGTAAAGAAATCTACCTAATAATGGAAATTTAAAAATTTATGCATTTTTTGTAAAAAGTTTTATTCTGAGCCAAATTTTACTGATTTTTGCACGGATCAGGTTAGTCAGAAGCAATAATTTTAATACGGGTTGATTCGAAAGTAAAAATTTCTCCCCGTACAGACATACGCAGAAGGAATCCAGTCCTGTTTCGGTATGGAAAAAATACCTTGGGCCCGCCCCGGCCGAGCCTTCAGGAAAGAGTAAGGTCCGGGACTGGATCGGCCCTAGAATACAGACTTTTTTTTAACAACCTCTCTGGGACGAGGGCTAAAATTATGAAAAAACTCTTAATCGGCATGTTGGAAAAAGCCTTGCATTAAATCAACTGACGGACATTTAAATAGTATAGAAAGAAGTTGAAAAGTGCAAAATTTAAACTGAATCAGAAATTTAAGCTATAAGAAGGAGTTACTTAACTCACTTGCAATTTTTTAAAAGGTATTTAGACATTTTTTTTTTAAGGAGACAATCTTTGTTTAAAAATTTAAAGGCGTTTTTCTGCAAGGTGTTTTTTTTTCACAATTTCTCGTCTTTAAATTGTTATAAGTCAATAATTGTTAAAGAAAAAAGGTGAAAACTTGGAACATGTCTTTTTTGATTAGTTTAAATTAATTTTGTTTCGACAAATTTGAAAAAAAATTATTTTTGAAAATATGATTTTTTAAAAATAAGTATCAAATAATCATTTTTTAAATTTATATTTTAATGTTTTTAAAATTAATATTTAAATAAATCCTGAAACAAAATTAAAATTATATTTCCTGTTTTAGAGGTCTGCATGCGCCCGGGCTTGGCCTGGGGCTATACTAATTTAATTACTTTAGTTGACTGGTTGATTTATATGATTTTTTCACGGGCCGGGTCGGTGCTGTTTTCACTGATTTTCATATGGGCCGGCCCCGGCCAGGCGGCGAACTGTGAAAATATAAAAGGGCTATGCCGGGCTCAGGTCGAACTTTTAATTTTTATATCGGGCCGTGCCAAGATATTTTTTGTTCTGGCCGGACCTGGAAATTCCGGCCAATGCAGAACTCTACTCTTGAATTAAATGAAAAAAATATAAAATTCGACAAATAATGTTTCGAGTTATAACTGTTTTAAATTACCCCACTTAAAAAATAATAATTATTTTAAATTAAAAAGAAAAAACTTTATGAGAAATTTCAGGATTTGAGTTAGTTTGCAAATTATATGGTTAACCATCAAAAAAGGGAAAAAAAAAAAAATCAAAATTCTAACTCAATAAATATATTTTTTGCATTTTTCCTGGAACTCTTAAACTAACATTGTTTCTTGGATTATGCCCACTTCAATTTGTGTCTACTCCCTTAAAAACCTGACGAATTATTTAAATGGGCATAACTCTGTGAGTTTTATAGATATAAAGATGGAATTTTTTTTTTGTTTAATTCAGGAATGTATAAGAAAAAAATTTTTAATTGGAAATTTTATTCTACGGGGGTCGCAAAAAAATTTAATTTTTGTATTTTCTCAAATACACCCTCATGGAGTTGCCAGTTATCTCATCAAATTTTGCACCTTGTTTTATGAAACTTTGCAATTGGAAGTATGTGCTTAGGGGAAATATTTAAGGAGATAACCAATTGTTTCGATATTTATGAATCACCCTGTACTGAGAGTACACGTTTTACTATTTGTTTGTGCAGTTTATAAAATATATGTTTTTCAGTTTTGATAAAGTATCACCATGGTAGACGTATTAATTTGTTTTATTTGTAAAAAAAGTAGTGGCAAAATAATATTGTTTTCTGAAGAGACTTTGAGAAAATGTCAATCAATTTTGAGACTGCGAAAAATACATTAAACTCAAATACAAGGACATTATTTTACCTAGTGAATATACGGACAGTGGTTTTCACAGGGAGTGTTACAAAGCATTTACAGGTATTTAACCTCTGAATCTTAAAGTTCTAAAGAAATCGTTGAAACAGATAAAGGAAAAGAAACAGAAAAAGAAGCAAGTGCACCTAATAGACTATTCATCTCCAGCTACACCTTTTTTACCTAAGTTGACCGTAGAACCGTCTCATTCATAGCGTTCACTTACAGAATATTTAGCAGCATCACAACCTCCTTTATCTCATCAATCAATAGAACCTCAACCTTCAACTTCCCAGGAACATGTAGACATTTCTGAACTTGAAGAAGGGTGTGGAAATAATGATTTACTTTCAGAAGTAAATAGTTATATCCAAAGTGACACTAGCTTTGATACATGTAAAAATGTTTGTATATTTTGTAATAGAAAAAAGAAACAATTGCGATCAAAAACGCTTCCACTTCATGAGAATGATAAAGACCAATTTAAATCGCGTATAATATCTAACATAGAAGGTAAAGAAGAGTATAAAGAGTTGTTAATTATATTGGAAAACTTTGTCGGCCCGAAAATATATTATCATACCGAATGTAGAGTTCATTTCAATAATAAAATATCTTCTTCTACAAAAATATTTGTTAAAAATGTTTGGCATCAACATCGAGAGTACCACCAAAAACATTTAATGAAATTAGTAAAATCATAGAGGAAGATGTAATCAAGAATGGGCGTTGTTATTTATTGATATATTTACATGAATTATAAACTGATTCATTGGAGAATATCTTTGAAGAAAATTCCATTGAAATGAATGCTACTTTTACCGCACACCATCTGGAAGAATAAATAATGAAAATATTCTCTAAAGACATTAATTTTTCTACAATCCGTAATAAAAAGTTATTAGCACCCAATTATTTCACGACAATAGATGATAAAATATTTGAAAATTTACAATCAGAAAATATTTTACAAAAAGCTGCATTAATATTACGAAAAACAATACTGAAAATAGACAAAAAAAAAATTACCGGCCAAAAATATTTCAGCACAGCATTTAATAACAGGTGAAGTTCCATTAGCACAAATATTATTAGACTTTTACTTCACTCTTCTTGTTGGATGTAATCAAAGACGACAAAGTAGTCTAAAATGTGTTCGTCAAATTCGCTCCTACTGTCAAGATGTTATTTATGGAATCCATAAGGGTCAAGTAAAGACATCAAAGGACATTATGCTGGGTATGACTCTGAAGAGCTTAACGAGCATCAGAAAAATTATTGATATTATCAATAGATATGGTCATTGCATTAGTTATCAAAGTGTCAAAGAACTTGAAACAAAAACCACATATACTTCAATTGAAAAGTCTAGTTTATGCCCAGAAAAAATTAAAAAAGCACCTGGACTTTTTACTGGAGTAGCTTATGATAATTTTGACCGTTTTTTTTTTTTTTAAACTACGAGGGGAAAGGGCACTTTACATGATACTGTAGGAATTATTTATCAAAACCTTGAGTTAAATACATCCGAAGAATCAGGAATATTCGAAGCACCGGTTTCTATTAATGAAGGCAATTCACCACACAAAAAGAAAAAAAAAGAAGAACTTTCGACGCCTTATTTTCAGAGGAAATTCCATATCCAAAAAAAAAAAACAAAAATGACTAGTGATCTGCATTCGACGGCTGACGAATTTGAAAATATAGTCCCTAGAAATTTACAATTGTACACAGAAATAGATATCATCTGGATGATTAGTCATGCGGTAGAATACCTGATGTTCCTATGTGGGTTGGTTTTAATAGTAGGATTTATAGCGCTACTCCGCAACAACATATTTCTTATTTAACTTCCATCAATGCCTCACCAACTAGTAACTCTGTAGTTTTAGAAACCATGCATCAATGTAAAAAAAAGTGATGAGTTAAGTCAATCCTCCATACAAGTTACATATGATTAGGCAATAGCGAAAGTAGCCCTACAAATACAAGCAACGGAAAAACCTACATTTGATAATTTATTTATACATTTAGGACCGTTTAACATTATGATGGCTAACTTTAAGGTAGTTAGTAAGGTGATAAGTGACTGTGTCCTAACAAACGTAATGGTGGAAAGTAGTTTGCTAGCAAATAGTTCTGTGAGTGGATTTCCTGATGGAAAACATTTCAACCGCTGCAAAAGGTTGCATCCTTTGGTGGTAATAGGATTGGAAATACTACATTTCAAATCTTTTTTGCAAATTAATAACACGTCATTAACAAATGATATGATAAAGGAACTTCAAAGACTACAAAACTGTAAAATATCATTCCACATAGAAAATGAAGAGCTGAAGGAATTGGTGAATGATTACTGTATTTACAAACAACAAAGTATCAATGGCGAGTTTGGCAAAACTCAACAATTTTATTTGATTTGCATTAATCTTATTCATCACTACTTACATCTATCACGAAGCATTCGTACTGGAGATTTCGATCTTTTCAAGTCAATATTGCCTAAAATTACAAATTTATTTTTAATCTGTAATCAACAGAACAATACTCGATGGACAGTAAAATATTGCGATAACTTGATGAAAGTAGCAGAAAGCCATCCAGATTTATATGAAGGATTTAAACAAGGTTGCTTTGGCATTAAAAGAACAACCAAGCCATTTTCAAGACAACATATTGATCTGGTTTTAGAACAGACTATAAATGCAGATGCTGCAAGAAGGATTACGGGTGTCATACACTTCAACAATTCAATTTCGGCACGCCAACGGTGGGCTCTAAACCACGATATAAGATCTACGATAATTAGTCAAGTGTATCAAGAGTTAGGACTACAATCTGACCAAGACATTTCAGCGGATTTAAATCAGCACGATATTCAGAAAAATATCAAACAATTACGGAAATTTATTGCGGCCTTCGACCAATTTATTAATCCCTTCAGTTTAGAAGTACCTAAAGGTCAATTGATTAGCGTTTCATCTGGAAAAGCTGCATCAGAACTGGTAGAAGCATTTCTTCTTAATATTGAAAAGAATGGTGAATGTCTACGGAAAATGTTTATTTCTGAATGTTTTACAGATATTAGTAGATTTGAAAAATCTATTAAAAAAACACCTATTAATAATTTTTCAAAAGATTATGAGCAAAAGAAGAAAATTCGAGTAGGTGGTACAATTCAAGAGGTTAGAATTCAACGAGATCTGTTTGGACGTATGCTGGGAATATCCATGGACTATAACGTGGATATTTCGAAAATTTTATCGTACCCAATTATCACTGTGCCTTTATCAATGTGCCATTTGGAGGGTACTATTTGTAAGACGGATAAATTTGCCTTAATGAAGTGTTTGGAAAAAGAGGTCCAGCATGAGCCACCACCTTATGTAGATATCCCAATAGTTGATGGCTTCTTTCTGTTACACACTGTGAAAAACGTTCCAAAAAATTTGGAAGTATTTCTAAAACAATGTTGCAAATGGTTACTCAATTGCAAGCGTCAAGAGTTGACGTCATATTTGATCAGTACTTTACACCATCGATCAAAGATTACGAACATTCCCAGCGATTTCAATCTGCATAATTGGTTGGTTGGTTGGTTGTGTTTATAAAGGCCAATTATCAACACGAGAGATATAAGCTCTAAGGGGGGGGGGGTACCTTTCGTAGGGGTCTTTCTAAGGGAACCTAACCCGTATTTACGCTTGGAAATCCAAGGTTTCGAAGAAAACCACGAAAACTCCGAAACGATTAGGACCACGGGTGCGATTCGGTTCGAACCCAGCACCTACCGTCTACCAGCTTCGAGAGCAGAACCTCTCGGCCACTGGTGGGGCCACTGCACAATTGGAGTACACTATAAATGGGCCTGATCAGTTTCGGCCGAGTGATTTTTGCGGAAGAATTAAAAAATTCAAGCTTTAAACAAGCTCTTGTTGATTTCTTCATCTTGCATTGGGCCACTGATGAAATGGTGCTGTTTATTGGTAACAAAACCATACACATAAATTTTAAACAGTGTCATTCTTTCGTTATTAATAACTCCAGCAGCATAGTATCAAGAGTTGTGGAAGAGTTATCATGTCCAGAACATGAAGAGGCAGATACCAAAATAATATATCATGCGTGTAGCATTGCCAATCAAGCGAATATAGTAATCAGAAGTATCGATACTGACATTGCTGCTATCATGCTTGGTCATATGCACCATCTACAAGATGATTCACTTATTTGGATGCTGACACGTACTGGAAAAATCACGAGGTATGTAGACCTCACAAAGATACACGCAAAGTTAGGAGAATCTATTTGTAAGAGTTTGCCTGGATTTCATGCAATAACAGGTTGTGATTATAATCCTGCGTTTTTCAGAAAAGGCAAATTAAGACTTTAAAAAATATTAACAAAAACAGACGAATACCAACAAGCTTTCATCGAATTCGGTAACAAAGAATTATTTGAAAATAATGATGAACAACAAAACACTTTTGATATAATACAGCAGTTTATATGTGAGGTATACAATGTTGGTGAGATAATTGATGTTGAAGCTGCTCGGATTCAACTGTTCATCAATACCTACATTGTCTCAGATGTTAATGAAGCGTTTGACCGTAAAAAATCCGAAATTTTGATGCGAGCAGTCTGCCACCATGTAAAACCGAGCTGTTACAGCAACTTTTGCGAGCAAACTTCATACCTAGCATTTGGAACAATGCTCAACAGAAAATTCCAGCAATATATCAACCAGAGAATAATGGCTGAGTACAAGAAAACAACCAATACCATTTTAAATGGTTTGAAGAAGATCAGTTGCCAAATTACGTCAGAGATTCACTAAAAACTCTCTCAGGTATATATATACTACTTCAAATTATTATAAATAGATTTTTAGCTATTCACAATTGCATTAAATTTTTGTATATTTTCACAAAAACTAACGAAGAAGACAATATTGAAAAAGATAAAGCAACGGACTGGAGTAGCAATGACGAAGATAATGAAGATATCGACTATAATGATGAAAATGAATGAAATCATTAAACATGTCTTAAAATCTAATAATAAACTTATAAATCCATATTTCCTTTTATTTTTATATAATGGCTATGAATACAATTAACTATTTTTTCATTGCATTTTTTAACACTATATATGAATAAACAGTCAAATTTTAATGAAATGTAAAATTTTGTCTTAAACTGAATATTAAAAATAAAGTTCATAAAATTCCAAAATATTTTCTAATTTATTTGGTTTAATTTTTAAACAATTATCAAAATGAAAATTATAACCAATAACATTATAAATATAGATTTTTTATTCATAAATAAGTACATAATAAAATTATTCGATAGATCCAAATAACGATCTCACTCGCACTTACTCAGACGTATATTGCCTCGCGGTCGTACAGTCGTGGAAAAAAAAAAGTAAACACCCCCTACTAATTCCTCAACAAATAATCGTAGAAGAAAGTTACTGGTACCGAACGATTGGAAATAAAGTTTACTTTTAAATGATGTATATAAAATTTGCTTAGGGGACCATCTACATATTAAAACGAACCCAAACTTCATTTTTTTTTCAATAAAAATACCCAATTTTAAGAAGATATTTCAAATCATCGGTTCAAAGTATGCCTAGATACCAAATTTCAAGTCATTTGAATGATACGTTTCTGAATTACAAAGATTCAAAATTTAGTGTTTCTAATGTTAAATTACATTTTCATATTTTTATTAATATCTCCTGAAATTATACTCCTAATGCTAATTTTTTGTGTAGCAATAATACTAAAATACCCAAACATAAATAAACTGAATTTGCAACTTTTATTATTTTATGATATGAATTATAAATTATGAACGTAATATTCGAAAAAAATATATAAATTGCAACCTACAATTTTTTGATGGATTTAGATTTATTAAGTCCTGCTTTATGGAAATCCAAAATTACACATTTTTCTTCCAAGTAGTTTTGAAATTATCCTTAAAAAAGGCAAAATGATGCTTTAAAGGGCTGTCTATGATAGAAGTCACCAGATATTTTGAAATTTCTTATGCTATCCTATAATCTAGCTGCCCTCAATGACTGCTTGAATGCGCATAAGATGCCTTGATCAAGAAGCGGTTCTCTGGGTCAACAATGGAGTAGCGAACTTCAATTTGGATACAGCACCCAAAATACGGTCGTTTTAAAATAATTAATTTCTCGGTAACGTATGGTGCGAATTGGATGAAAATTTGTTTTTAGGCTAATTGAAGGGTGTAGAGTTCATTTATGCTGTCAGAATTGTGTACTGCTATTGAAAAGAACAAATTTGTGGTTCGTTTTAATATGTAGATGCCACTCTAAGCAAATTTTATATACATAATTTAAAACTAGACTTTATTACCAATCGTGTGGTACCAGTAACTTTCTTCTACGATAATTTTTTGCAGAGTTAGTAAGGGGTGTTTCCTTTTTTTTCCACGACTGTACCTACATACAACTTGCATGTTTGTCTTGCCAGGGATTAGAACTATCGAAACTGTCTGGCTACAGAGGAAACATCTTGTAATTGTTAACGAAGTAACGGGTATAAAATTAAGCTTTTATACTATTACGCAAGTACAGTTACAATTTATTAAAGTTTATGGGTGTCTGGTAAGGCGTTGCCACGATATTAAGTGTCTGGCAATGGATGACGTGATTTCGAATATTATTCCGAAGAAGATATAAAAAAAAAATATGCTTTATTATTTGACGAATTTATGTTAGTATTTTATTTACCTTTGCTACCTGTTACCTGCCAAAACCACGATGACCCAAATTTCATAGTAACCCATCGTTCCTACCTGTGCTGGAAGCTTGCGCTGAGAAACTTTCAGCTTTTATAAAATAAGGAAGGTCTGGCATTCACGGGCCCTTGCTTCATCAAGGTTGTTTTTAAATTCCTTTGATTTTTATAATGTTTTTAATTTTCCCAAAATTGACGAATTACCAATTTTTAGAACGAATTTAAGATTAAACATAGTATTACCAAATTCTTATTACTAAATAAATTTGAAGATGATTTTCCAGAGGTTGAAAAATAATGTTAAATAGTTTTCAAGATACGGAACTTAAAACATGCACCTCTGAACAATTGTACACATTCAGTTCTATATCACAAGTTTTTTAAATGTCCATAACTGCTACAATATTTTATTTTTTGTCAAGGTATTTTGCATAGCTCTATTTAAATTTGAGCTGAACCTGTGTATCAAATTTTATTAAAATCAGTCACTATGGGGCGACGACTTTTTTTTGCTGATTTTGTATGGAATGACCCTATATTTAATGATAAAAGAAACTGGTGGAACCAGAGAGAAAAGTAAAACTCGATCTACAAAAGTTACAGTAAAAAATTGGCAGATAGATTCAGTCTAAAAAAGTAAGTAGTGGGTAGAAAAGTAATGGAACATGATTAGCTGTAAAGCTCATGAAATTACCCAAATTTTTGTTACCGGGCGTCGTTTATCCCATAATTAACTTAGCCTTAAGCACACACACCTATTTTTTTAACGTTACCACACGCGTGGAGTAACTCACTATTACATTTTGTCTCCCATTATATTTTTGGCTAAATGCGTTTTAAAAGCAAGTCTACTACTCTATATTGTAAAATGCATCAGTACAACTTAATTTTAGGGAAAAACCAAGCGTTTCATATTTATTATCCGATTTTATAACAGTTTCTGTAAAAATCGCTTTTTAAAAAAAACATGCAACGATTTGTTTTATCTCTTAAAACATTAATTATTTTCTAAAATTTACATTAATTACATTTAATACACTTTCATCAACATATACAGGTAGCTTTTATGTCACGCTTTCAATCAAATTATTTTAGTGTGTACTATCCCGTAACGATTGAACACATCGAAATGAAACGTTTGTACCCGCGGGATTATTTAATCCCAAAAGGTATATTTCTCCCCTTCTAGCCAACAAAGAAAAGACATTCCTTTACACAACCTTTCTCAACCTTGATCTTGAAAGGTACCAGGAAGGACGGAAGCTTTCTCGAGAAATTTATCATTTCTTTTTGGAAGAAAAAAAATGTGAATGGGGTGAAATTCACCCCAGCGCGTGTGCTTACGAGTTAAAAAAGGGATAAAATGATTCTGTGTTTTTAAAGCGAACCTATTGAACATTCTAATTTACAGAGAATTGGCCTTATTTGGGACAAAGTTTTTTGGAGACCTTTCGCTACTTTTACGTTATAGTAACTGTATGCTAAAATGTATGCAATGCCCCTATACTGGAAAAGTACCAATTTTTTTTTACAAACCGCGCCAAATATTGTGACTTGCTATTTACTGAATGCGAATCTCTTTTGGCTTTAATTATTATTTAATCATAACCATGGAAAACATTTTAATTTGCTGTTTTTTGAATTGAAAATATTTTTTATTATTAAGAAAATAATAAGTTTTAACTTCATTTTTCGATGACTCAAAATTGGCAATGTTTAGTACAGTGCTACGAGACCCTTACAATTTCATGTATGTAGTTTAAAATACAAATTTGAAAAAAGTATTTTTTTGTATAATATTTATTTGCGCTTTTATTTTTAATATATTTGGATTGATTTCATAAAATAGTTCTCAAAACTCTGTAATTTTGGAAAATTATGTTCTTTAAATGATTACTTTCGCGCCAACAATGTTAATATTTTTAAAACTCGCAAAATTGAATTTCATTTGGCGTTATATTGACGTAATATAGTAAAGTGTTTCAGCTTTTAAAATTAAAATTCAGGTTTTCTTTGGCGAGTGCGATAGAAGCATACGATTGCCTGTAAAATACGCAGGAAAATGTAATAAATAAAACCAAATGAACTAGCATTTACCAAAAATTTTTTACGTATGGCTAATTAAACTTCCACTTTATGGATGATTGTAATAAGGATTAATGTCAGAATATCAACAGTTTCCATCCAGAATCAAACATCATTAGAAAGGGATAATAAAAAATTACGTCACATCTAGCAAACTATTTTTTTTTACTATATTTTTCCTAAATTATCCTTCTGTGATTGAAATACCTATATTATAGTAGCTGTTTTGACTTCAAAAACATTCGAATGAAGGTTCACTGTTAGAAATATCGTGAAAACTTACCTCTTTTTTTAAAGACTATCTATTTTCTGACCAATGAGAACGTTCCATAGGCGTATATGCAGCGTAATCACTGGTCAGAAAATAGATAGCCTTTAATAACAGAGGTAATTTTTCACGATATTTTTTAATTTATGATGCTATTATAACACACATTTAGCTACAATCTTCTACTCTATTAAAATCTGTGCGCATATCTATGTAACCTCAAAAACCCAGAAACCACAGGACGCAGGGCTAAGAAATTTGGCACACGGGTTAATGGTAGGTGTTATTTCTAATAACTTAGTTTAAAATTCATAAAAACTACACCTGTAATTATCATAGCAATTAAATGCACTTTTAAGCGTCAAAAGAAATCTGATTCAAAGATTACGAAAAGCAAGTTACATAATCAAAACTTTAATATATACTGAAAAACTGAACATTATTCCTCGTTTACATTTTCGTCAGAAAGAGTATCAGACGTCATTGGGTCCACGAGCGCAACATAAGATAAAAATATAAAGCAATAAATAATACTTAATGATTTACAAAATGATTATGATAACAATATATCTCACTTATTGAATTCAGAAATTTATTTACTTCCTTTCTGATTAGTTTATTATATCTAAATGATATTTATAGGTAATACTCTCCCCCCTTTTGAGTTGCTGACTAGCTACTCAAAATTATGTTCTATTTGCCAAATCTCTGGGGCATTTTTGTCACACGACCAAATCGGGTTTTATAAGTCGTTGGCTCAGATTCATTCTTCAAGTCTGAAGAATCTGCCCCCATCAGAGCACCTTGATTACTGCTTTCTAGCTGAAAAGGAGAAGGATAAAAATTAGTAGGAGATAATTCTAATGGAAAAACTCGTTGTATGGGTCTGATAACAACACCATGCTCTGTTTTCAATCTGAGCGTTCTAATTTTACCATCCTTTCCAGGAATTAGGTCCACAATCTTTGCTAGCGGTCGATTGAGACGTTTCTGTACATCGTCTCCAATAAGCACACGTTTACCCAGCTTCAAGTCGGGGCGATTTCACGACGCCTTTGAATAAGTTGACCGAGATATTCAGTTCGAAAGCGCATTCTCAATTGTTCCATGAGATTAATTCTGTGTAGCAGCCTTTTGCGAAACTGTTTTGCGTCAACTTCATCAATGTCGGTGACACTAGAACTAGAGTTTTGCACTAAAAACATGTTCGGTGTTAATGGAACTAAATCCTCTGGATTTTCGGATTGATATGGGAGAGGGCGAGAGTTTATAATATATTCACAATCACACAAAATTCTTTGCAGTTCCTCAAAAGTCACGACAACTTTACCGAGTGTTCGCCGGAGAAGCTCTTTGATCACACGTATCAGCGTTTCCCACCAGGCGGCTGAGAGAGGATTGAACTTCCAAACTAACAGATTCAAATTTTGAAAATTTCCTAGCGTACCAAGGAATATTTTTTACTGTTGTATTTACATTACACAATTTCACTTTTCTCCTTTCATGAGTAATCTCTGGAGTTTCACTAGCAAGAGTCTCAGTCCTGGGCCATTTTCCCTTTCTTCAATGAGCCATTTCGGCCCTTCCCACCACCGAGATTCTAGCAATTGCTGGGGAGAACACCCACGCGAAATCAAATCCGAAGGATTCATTTTTCCTGGCAAATGGCGCCATTCGCTATTGGGGAAAAGACTTTTTATTTCTTTCACCCTGTTCGAATCACAAACGGGCCATTCAAACGGACCATGGAGTCACTCCAAAAAATTGTTTTCATGTTCTGGACACAAAGTGCTTGCTGTACTGAATGTGCCAACCTAGCTCCGATGTTACACGCGATTAATTCCAATCTCGGAATTGACGCTTGCTTTATAGGAGTAACTCTAGCTTTTGCTCTAATTAATTGAATTTTTACAGCTTCCAGGGTTATAGTTCGAAAAAATACGCAAGCTGCATATGCCTCTTTGCATGCATCCACGAAAACATGCATCTCGGTAGACTCATTTATTTCAACATATCGCGGAATTTGAACGTCATCTAATATATTTATTTCACTGAACCAATTTTTAAAAGGTCTTTGAATTTCCTCCGGTAATGGAGAATCCCAACCTAGACCCAGTTTCCAGGTTTGTTGCAATATAATTTTGGGTGGCAAATTTGCCGGGCACAATATTCCAATCGGATCAAAAATTTTCTGCATAGAGCTCAAAATTAATCTTTTAGTGAAATTTTCATTGTTATTCAATTTATAAAAAGTTAAATTACACTTAAGCATATCCCAATCAAGATCCCACAATATCCCAAGCAATTTTGTTACACTCGAACTTTTTGAAACATTTTAAGATTTAACATTACTTTCCCAATTTCTCAAATTAAAACACCCTCGAGACATAATGCATTTAGCCTGCTCAATAAATTCGTCTTGTTTCGCAGCATACGAAACACCTGTAACACAATTATCAACATGAAACGAATATTGCAACTTTTCTGCCGTATTCTTATAATTAAGAGATACATTATCTAATAAATGAGATATCGAAGCTGCCAACAAAAATGGGCTCGAACTCACTCCGAAAGCCACCCTGCAATGTCTATAAGTAATTTCTTTTCACAGAAGGATAATAAAATCGTAAAAAATCTCTATGATCCAGGTTTATGCTAATATGCAAAAAGGCTTTTTCGATACCCGCAGTAAGACCAATTTTATAAATTCGAAATCTATCTATAATATCCGGTATTTGCTCAGTTAAATTTGGGCCGTTATACAAAATATCATTTAAGGAACACTTTCCGTATTCTCTAGCGGACGCATCAAAAACGGGCCTAATTTTAGTTGTAGCATTGTCCACTTTCACCACAGGCCGATGCGGCAAAAATGCCCTTTCTGGAGGTCCCCCGTTACTTTCTCAATTATTTCTCAATCTTCCCATTCTCTGAAAACATTTTCATAATCCATAAGAAGACCGCTTCCCCCTTTTGTGTGCGTTCGCACATTTTTTTATGTCTCTTCCACGTCATTTCTTTATTACTGGGTAATTCAATCGTGTCAGATTTATAAGGTAAACAAACTTCATATCTACCATCTGGATGAATATTGGTTTTAAATTCCTCCACATTATTTTAGAATTCTCATATTGATTTTTCAAACTTTCTACAGGCTCTCTAATACCGATCGTTTCAAGATCCCACAACTCATTAATGGAAGCATTTTTTACATACAAAGATAAAACAGACAAAACAGTATTACTATCATAATTACTATTCAAAGTTTGATTGGGTTTTCCAGTTAATACACAACCCAAGCGTGTTTCTAACAAAAATAAACCTGAATTTAATTTCATATATTTATTAATGAATAATGTGCCAATTAAATCGGCACCTAAAAATAAATTAATTTCCGAATCCTCAGATTCAAGATCAGGTAAAATAATTTGTTTTTCTCTAAGCTCAATAAGTGCCTCCATACTAGAAAGTTTGGGTACAAAACCAAGTAATTTTATTTTCAGAGAATACCTCAGCTCTACAACTAAACGAATCATTCAAATCAGAAATAATTAAATCATAAACATCATATATTTGAACTGAGGTTTCTTTCCCCCCAAAAAGGCAATGGGTCATTTTAATTTTCCTCTTAGGAAGCAGATGTAGATTCTCAACCACCTTTTTACTAACATAACTGTTTTGAGACCAGAATCAATAATAGTGCGAACCTTTAGTTCCACATTCTTATTTTTCACTTTAACCATTAATGTCATGAGATAAACATTTTCAATATTAGAATGATTTGTCATAATATTAGTTTCATGAATTTCATTTTTTCTCTTATCATTAGCATTGTCAATGTTATCATCCAGGCACATAAGAAAATTATGATATTTTTACACTTAAGGAGGTCCGGGACACAAAAATCTTCAAATTTTGCAAAAACATTTTATTTCATAAAAAAATTATCTATTTTTTCCTGCTTAAAATGACGTTTAAATCACGTTTCTATCTGCATTAGAACAAAAAATATTAATTTTTTCGTTTTGATTTGTTTTCAAAATCTAGCTTTCAAGCAATGGCTGTCATGGAAACGCTTCTTGTAAAAATGCGTTTTCCTTCATGATAGGTTTTTTCACCATTCCTCATATTTAAATTCTTATAATTCGAGAACCGTTAAAGATACAGGGTTCAAACTTGGAACATGTCTTTTTCAATTGTTTTACTTTAATTTTGATTCAGCATATTTGAAAAAAATATTTACTTTTGAAAATATGATATTTAAAAAAAAGTTGCACCACTTTTTTAAAAATTTTTTCGTTAAATATTTTTAATTTTTTTTATAAATTAATATTTTTAAAAATGCTGAATCAAAATTAAAACTTATATATTTTTGTTTATTTAAATGAAAAAAATTGAAATTTTATAAATAATATTTCGAGTTATAACGATTTTAAATTACCCCACTTTTTTAATAAATTTTAAATTTAAATTAAAAAAAAAATTCTGAGAAGTTTTATAATGTGATTTTGTTTACAAATGATAAGGTTAACCATCACAAAAAAATTCAGAATTTTAACTCAATAAATAAAAATTATTTTAAAATGTGTCCCGGACCCCCTTAATACAGGTACTAAATCTACAGTTTTTAGATATGTGGTTAGCCTTAAAACAATTAAAGCAAGAATTTTTCTTTAATAACATCTTTTTCTTATTTTCTAAAGTCATATTTTTAGTGGCAAAACAATCTCGCGATGAATGCTTTTCATCACAAAAAATACAAGTAAATTCTCGCTTACCCGTATTTCCAAAAGAAGTGTTTAATAGCGATGGAGCCGTTGCAGAAAAGGAAGTTTTATTATCCCGGTCATATCTTTTATTAGTAGTATTAGCACCTAAACCACTGCGCACTAAAGCAACCATCTCTTCGCTTTGCACTTCGTGCTTAAGAAAACATATTAAGTTTCTGAGGGAACGTCCTTCATGCATTGCATCTTCGGCATTTCGTTCTCTTTCCCATGACATCAGGACTTCTTCCGGGAGGATCGATTCTACAAACGGGATCAGGAAATCCCCGTATGTTTCTTGAGTACGTCCTAAACTTTCGAGCGATCGCAACTTTCCCTCTAATTCATCATACAAATTTGGCAAATCTGTTTTTATTCGTCCAGCGACGGCATTTTTCATGACCATTGTTAATAAGTCCCGTATATAGACTTGTACGAGCAGATCTTCTCTTACAAATCGTTCTTTGATTTGATTTATAGCTTGGTGATAATTAGCAGCTCTAGCTGGATAGCTCTCCACCATTCTGGCTGCTTTTGAATTCGGAACAACCGCTTGTATTAAATATTGAAATTTATCAGAGTCCGAAATACTTTTATCTTCATGTATCTTCTGAAATTGAGACCAAAATGACAAATGGTCCTTAACATCGCCGTTAAATTTCTTCAATTCAATCTTCGGTAGTTTAAAACTTCTCTTCTCAAGAGATTCATTCCTATTTTCAAAAACGGGCGACTGTAAAGAAATAATTTTTTCTTCCACTCCAGTCTTCAACTCAAGGTACCTATCGCGATATTCTTCGGCTGCTTGAAAATCTTCTTCACACTCCTTCTCGGAGCCTTCCTCTTTCAGCAGAATGCTACTGATATTTTTCTGACATTCATCTAATCTTGCAAATTTATCTGCTAATTGTTTCTGTAAAACAGGAAGACTTTTTAGATCAATGTCCAGTTTCAATAATTCTTCTGTAACTTTATTCGTGCACGATGTAAAACTTATTCTAAGATTTTTCATTTTGAGTTTCAAAGCTTTTAAAGCAATAATTGCTATGTCGGCCCCACGTTTATGCACCCAATTGTTATTTCTAATAACTTAGATTAAAATTCATAAAAGCTACAACTGTAATTATCATAGCAATTAAATGCACTTTTAAGCTACAAAAGAAATCTGATTCAAAGATTACGAAAAGCAAGTTACATAATCAAAACTTTAATATATACTGAAAAACTGAACATTATTCCTCGTTTACATTTTCGTCAGAAAGAATATCTGACGTCATTGGGCCCACGCGCGCAACATAAGATAAATATATAAAGCAATAAATAACACTTAATGATTTACAAAATGATTATGTTACAATAAATCTCACTTATTGAATTCCGAAATTCCTTTACTTCCTTTCTGATTAATTCATTACATTTAAATGATATTTATAGATAACAGTAGGCGGCCCATGAACGATTGGGGCAAAAAAATCGAAAAATTTAAATAGATTTTCTTTATTTTATGTTTTTGACGAATTTTTGCCTTTTTTATGTTCATCCCGTAATCGCGCGAGTTCGAAACAATGTGAGATATACATATTACGTACGCCACACTGCGATGCTATGACGCTGTAGCTGGCATTACGATAATTCTTTTACTTCACTTGTAAATAATTAGAGATATACATATTACGTACGCCACGCTGCAATATTCAGAAGCTCTAGCGGGTATTACGAAAATTCTTTTACATCACATGCAAATAGTTAGAGATTATTTAATTGCGCTTAATTGTTACCTTTCTTTAAATAATAAAGAAAACTTTTTATCACAACCTTCAACAAACCTTTTTATTCTATTTATTCCTTTATTCCAAAGATATCGTTTTATCGTCTGCTGCCCTAGTAACATGATAAATTAAAATTCATTAAATAAAATGCACAGTAGTAGATAAATATTTTTCAAAATCGAATAGCTATTTTTGATTTGGTTTTAGAATTAAATTCACGAACTCTCGTGCGTAGAACGGGTTAAACAACTAGTTTATATATATTTATGAAAAATGTGCATTTTCTGTTTAGAATGACGTTGATTTCAAAAATGCAAAAAGATACCGGGAGAATCTGAATTTTTATTGACTTATAAAAACAAAGTACACGTATTACCTCCTTCTTTTTTAACTATTGTTCTATTTTTTAGGGTTTGGCAACACAAAAGATTGGATTTATTTAGACAATTAAAAAGGAGAGATTTCTATAATGTTAAATTATGGAAGGTATAGTGCTATGTAAAGGTTAAATCAGCGCCATTCTCTTAATATTGGATATTTTTTTACCCGACCTTCGAAAGGCACATTGCTAAATTAAGAGCTTTCGAACAAGCCATTATTCATCACTGAATGTTTCCTGGTTTGGATTGCAATTGAATTGTTGCCTTTTCATCATGTTTCAAAGCGTTAAAGATGCGGCTGAGTTCTGCTAAACAGCACTATCGTGCTGTTTGATATTATTAGTCAGAAAGTCAATTTAAACTACGAAAATGTATACAAAGTAATTATTACACATTTTAATTTGATATAAGACTTTCAAGATATTTCAAATCTGACAGTCACATCGCCTAAACATGGTAAAATGTTCAACAACAACAATTACAAGAACAATTTTGTAAATATATGACATTTTGAGTGTATTATAAATTAAAGCACAGACACTTGCATTCACAAAAGTTAAAATAAATATTGTTTAAGGATTTCGTTTATGATTAAAACAATCGAGAGTTTTAGTTCGTGATCTATTTGAAGTAGGGTTCGAAAATTCTACTAAAATGAACTTTTGAACACAATAGACTTTCTTAGAATAAATATATGAAATTTGTCACTTTAATTTTTTTTCTGAGATATTGTGTCTTCTGTCAAACCTCCTTAATTATGTTGTTCAGTTTTATATGAAACACATTTAAAGAAAATGAAAATGATATTTTGTAAGGAACAGATATAAAAATTCTTACTATTCTTTTTATTTGTTAATTATATATATTTGTGTTCGATAATAGTTTAAATAGTCGCCTTTATAGAGGGATAAAACGTTGCTAATAAGTACAACCAAAACCAGAATTTTAACCATTTTGACATGCATTGGTCACCAAAGTGATAATACATATTTAAAATACCAGCGGGAAAAATTAAAGGAATAAATATGGCAAAGTTTATTATGTTAATTCTATTAAGGGAAAACTAACACTTTAAATTCAGGCAATTTAATAAAATACACAACAAAACCACATTAAAAATATTAAAAGGCCTATAGACGTTTTGGACAACCAGTAATGCCTCATCAGTACAGTGAAAAACGTTCAGTTCATGAACCATGAAATTAAAAACACTGGATAATTTTGTGTACCAGGCCTCAAGAAAAATGTGGCTTACGAATGTATTGCAATTTAATTTAAACGTGATAGAGTTCGCAAAAGACTAAATTCGATTTTAATTTTTTGACATTTTTCTTTTTGTAATTTGTTTTTAATTTCATCTTTCATGACGTGAACATTTTTTACTGTACTGATAAGGGACTAATATTTGCGCGAAATGTCTACAGACTTCTTAATGTTTTTAGTGTGATTTTATTCTGGAGTTTATTAAATTGCCTGAATTTAAAGTGTTGGATATTATATAATTAATTTGATCAGACGTACTATGTTCATCTCTGTTAAGTGAGAGGTAGTTGTTTCGTAATTAAAGTTTAAAGTTATCACTTAGCTCAGTGGTATTAACTTTCTTTACGCAAAAATATGCAAATTCAATTAAAATTTTCGCGTGTGGAAGGTGTAAGGTGTCTTTGAGATAGCGTTTGACGGATTGTGAGAAAGGGCATTTAAGTAGCAGAATTGAGGAAGAATAGTAAGCTCGTAAAGCTGTAAATCTTGCAGTTTGGTCAGGATTGTCTACACAACTTATAAATTTTTTCTTTGCCTATTTAAAATGTTGTCAAAGAACACAAAAGTTTCCCTACCCAACTTTATATAACATTTCTTATATTCTTATTTTTTTTCGTCTCAAGCAATATTAATCTTTATTGAACATAAAAGATTTGAAATCTAGATTCATATGATTATCTGCATTCTACGAATTTCTCTGTGATCACAATACGCAATGAAAAAAAAAAAAGAAATGAAGAAAAGAGGCTTTATTCCTTTCTCTTCTGTTTTTATTGTGCATTGTGTACATAACAGTAGAAGGGTACAATGAACTTAGGACAACAGGTCGCTCTTTTTTTTTTCTAATTAATAGATTGATAAAATATTAAACTTCATATTAAGAGTGTGATCACAGCTGCCATTTTTTGTTACTATTCAAATTTAATAGAAAAATTTGATATATTAAAGCACAGATTTAGCCGAAAAATTAACTATTATTTTTTAGTGTTAAGAAAAAATTGTGAAAATTGGTTGCTATGATGTCACGTGTTAATATAGGATTTAATAAAGTCTTAAAAGCATTTTTCAAAAACAAATTAGTCAATTGATAATCATTTGACGTTTTTCTAGGAAATGAAATGGTATTTTTTTTTTTTCAGATATTTAACATTTTCAAAATTCTAGCTTATTCATAAAGAAATTACTAATCTCCTGATAAAATTTCTGAATCGTTGCAAGAAAGGTAGAAAGTGTTTTTTTTAATTCAAATAAGTATGGATAACAGGTTTAGATAAGTGAGAATGGTGGTAATTGGACATGTGGACTAATAGGATAAGTGAATTTTCTCATGGAATGAATTAGATGTTTAGGTTTTTGTCAATAGATAGCAGTACCAGCACTACACATGCACATGTATTTAACAATTTTTCATTTTAGCTGGTTTCAAAGTAAGAAGCAAAACATTTCTAAAACTAACTGTAAGTTTTCTGTATATTGAAGAAATATTTGTTTTCTAAATGTATTATTCTGTCTTATAACAATATTACATGTGATGATGAGGCTTTGCGATACTGATTAATCATTGGTAATATTTATTTCGTGTAAGTGGCAAATAATTTACAAAAAGCCTAAACACATTTAAAAATGGCATGGAGACTAATGGGACATTTCAGTTTGGGTGACACGAAAATGATTATACATAAAATTTGTTAGGTTATTGCATGGGATATTTATTTTAAATGATACAATTTGCACGCAAAATTTTTAATGTGTTTTTAGCTGTGTTTTTAGCTGTTATATCTGTTAGGATTAATACCATTTTACCAAGTTAGATTTCAATAAAAGAATGACAAGGTAATAAAGTCTCCAATCATTTTTCATTTAATATGTTTTACAATACAGGAAAGAAAATTTAATGTTTTAGATAACACAGGCTTGCGAAATTGTACATTTTGAAAAATACAAGATAAGTTTTCGCTGATTTTTATGTTATTTGGTGTGCTGATTTCGAAAATAACCTCCATTTTTTTCCCATCACGTCAGGATTTTTTGTAAAATCGATATTGATATTTTGCTAAAATCCTACTTGAAAAGGAATTCTCTGGGAAGATTTTGCATGTACTATCTGGCAACAGTGATTTTTATCCATTTAAATCTATCTAAATTAATCGATTCTTGGTGAGGAAAACTGTTTTATTTTTGTAATCGATTATTTTTATAGGCTTACATGGATAAAAACCACTGTTGCCAGATCGCACGAGCCGCCTCTGGGCGAGAGAAAAACAAAAAGTTCCGTCGAGTTTAAAATTTTCACATCAAATTATGGTGCAATTTCTAGAAAAAAATCATCAACATACTATTTTAATTTGCTTATATTAAGGTAACGTACATAAAAGAGACGACTGACCATGAGGAGGAAATATTATGTATATGTACATGAAAGTTTTAAGCAAATTTTAAACTCAGCAAAAAACAAAACAAAACAAAGCAAAGCAAAGTTTTTGTTTAAGTACGTACTCTTTTTCCTTTGAAACTTCTTTTTCGAGGTTCTTCTTTTAAGTTCAATCTCAGGTCTATCTCGTGTTAACATCCAAGAGCAGTCGGCAAGCATGTTCTTGTCCCATATTCCTTAATATTTGCTCTCCGTATCTTTGATGTCTTGATGGAGCCTTTCACCCTGTTATTCGCGGACTAATCCTAAATTTCCGTGTAAAAAGGTTCAAGTGTGAGTGAAGGAAATGTATTTTGACACTTGTGCAGCAACCCAATGCTTGAAATTTTGCCAGCATATTCATTACAATTGGTTTATCGTCAGGATTCCTGTAATTACGCAGAAATTTGCTGACGACATCTTGGAAGGCAATCCAAGCTTTTTTTTCCCTTTGTTGTTATGCTAGTCTCAAATTCTTTATCCTTCATAAGCTTGCAGATATCTGGACCAATAAAGATACTCTCTTTCAACATCGCTTCGGGTAAATCTGAAACTTTTTGCACTGGTATTTGAAACAATCGCAATTTTTTGAAACAGTACAATTTTTGGCTCGACTAATATGATCCTAATCACATTCTTGATGCCTGGTTTAAGATTTTGCTTTTCGGCCTTTCTTTTTTGACCCTGTGTTGAGTCTTATCACAGCTGTCCCACTCACAAATTAAACATGGGTACTTTGTGTATCCGCCTTGTTGACCAAGAAGCATAGAGATAATTTTCAAATCACCGCAAACGGTCCAACTGTGGTCGGCATATTTAATTTTGTTGATGGCGAGAGCCAGGTTTTTATAGCGTTCTTTTAAATACACAGTGTGTCCAACTGGTACAGATACATACTGACTTCCGTGATGAAGAAGGATAGCTTTAAGGCTCCTTGTCGATGAATCTATAAACAGCCTATATTTATCTTTATCGTAGGTGATATTAAAATTGCCCATTAATCCGGGAACATCAGAACAATAAACCACGTTCTTCTCTTCCTCAAAGTACTTAACAAATTCTTTTTCTCGAATCCTGTACCAATAAAAAAGATTCCTTTGGCCATTAAGATTTTTCCTTCAAGCTGGAGCCCAACAATTCAGCTGCCTCTTTCGAAAAGTCCAGATCTCTAGTCAGATCATTAAGTTCAACCATAGAGAAGGACTGAGTTGAATCCCTTCCAGAAGGCTTATATTCCGTAATCGGAACCTTGAACTTCTGGATGCTCCGAGTCTGAAGACTCTGGAGAAATGGCTTTGCAATTCAATTGGAGGCGAAAGCACTGTGACAGCAGGTGTATGAGGAACGGGGCGTATTGATGATGGATTGTTCATAAAAATCCAAATAAAAGTGAATTTTTCAAGAAAACGTGACGTGATGGATTTTTTTCAATATATTTTTTTAATTAGCATCCAAAAATACATTAAGTTCAGCTATCAATTCCCTTTTATTTTTTTCATCGCAGGCCTGTGTAATCTTTTGTCATAAACTTTATAAAAGTGCTGATATAACTCTTGAATTTACCTATTTGGGAGATATTTTTTGGAATTCCATTAGACACTGGATTGTCGGGATCTAATTTGACAAAATTTCATTTTAAAAATTAAGGGTATTTGCGTTCCAATGATTAAGCTATGACTAACATTTTTTATCGCATAATAGAAAACTATTTATAGTAATTGCTTGTTTAAAGAATCTGAGATTTTTATAAATTACACTTTCTACTGTATGAATGTAAAGCATGTCTCGTTAGCCCCTTGTCTCCACTAGTACATGTTTTTAACCTATTGTAGATATTTATTTTTTTCTAACAAGACGCATTATTATCGTTAGCCGTTTCCAATCGACTACCGCATGTAGGACTGCCTAAAATTTTTCATTTGTTTTCTATCTAGTGCTTTGGTCATCCAACTTCTGCAACTTTCGGACTTTCAACTTTCTCACTCTATTTTACCGGAGCTAATGTTCTAGGTCATTTGATACTGGATACCACTTTAGGGTGTTTGTACACAATTTATTGTTATATTTATTTTAATACGTCCAGTCCATTTCCATTGTAAACATCTAATTCTCTCAATGATGTCAAAAACTTTCATCTGATTTCTAATCCAGATTATTCATTTCTGTGTCTTCCAGTTATGCTTAGAATACATTTTTCCACACTTCGCCTTCTTTAATTTTTGCACCTTCCGTTTTGTCAGTGTCTATGTTTCCGCTTATTAAGATAGCGCTGGTTAAACATTTTTCTTTTCAAGCAAAGCGGTATGCTGCTCTTCAGAATTATATTGTTCTCCCTAAAAGCTCTCCACATATTACTTATTCTTTCTTTGATTTCATTCCTGATGTTGTAGTCCAAAGACTCGTTATTTCTGGTCGAAAGACCAGACCTCTATAACCCTGCACTTTTCGAATCTCACAAGGAGAGGGCCAACCCTGGTAATCATAGATTTTGATTATTTTTATATATATTTAGGGAAGAGGTCCCTTAGTCTCAGGTTCAAAGGATTTTATACAACGCTCCATAGTTCTCGAAAAACAGGGGGATTATTATAACAGAACTGAAATACTTACTTTGTAACGAAGTTACTGTGTTGCTCATATCTCAGTCGGTACGGCGACTGTTCGCTGTTCCGAAGACTCGGTTTCGATACCGGAACGTGATGCATTTGATTTTCACATTTTTTGTTTTATAAATATACTTGTAATTATAATTTAATAATTTCAAATAACAATTTTAATATCGTACATCCATTATAATGTTAACATATTTAAATTTTTATTTAGCATTTTTAATTTTTAAACCATTCTTAAACATTTCTCAACATTTAAAGAATAATAAAAAAAAAAAAAAAATGGATCTATTATTGACTAGTAAAAATTCGAAAATCTTTTCAAAATCATACCATATTTACTTTCGAATTATAGAATTTTTCTCCCATCGCAATAGAAACAGACGATATTTCAGATGCTGGTGTATTTGTTGTTGGTTATTTTGTAATAAAATTTTACAATACTTTAACGCATTTGTGACATCACTTTTCTCATTTTCATCGAATCCCGACACTTCACATTGATTTTCTTGTGATTAACAGCTTTGCTTTTTCCATTTTTATACGGTTCTAAACTGTTACAGAATGATACACACTTGTTCAATAAAGATTTCAAAGAGAAACCACTTAACTGCACCAAACTAAAAATAAATAAATAAATAAATAAAAGCTATTTATTAAACTACAACGACCATTTGGAAAATGATTTTTTCGAAGACTAAAATTTAAAACATAAAAATCGCACGGAGTTGACCGTACATTACGTACGTCATAAATTAAACATTAATAGTGTTTTTACACGTAAAAATTGCAAGCGACAAAAATCGCCTGCGACCCGTCAGATTTCTTAAAACTTACGTATTATCCACCTGAAACTTACGTATTATCCAAGCATTTCATTGGCTGTTCGGGAAAAGGCTTTTCCATCGTCAGATTTCCAATTTTAAATGAAATTTCATTCTTAAACTTCTAAAAATCCCGCAAGATTTCTTTTTACACCGTCGTATAGAGAAAAAAATATACTTTTAAATGCAATTTGTTTGAAAGCTTTATCTCAATTTGTTTCGGAGTTATTAATTTTTTTTTTGTAGTTTTTATTACTTTTTTGTCATAGTGGCAACAGAAGTATCCATCTCTGTTGAAAGAAAAGGGAAATACAGATTACTGTATAGACCAATCAAAAAACGAATAAAATGAGGATTAATCCAATAAAAAGCTTCAGATATGCTTTTGATTTCCTATCCTGACGAGGACAATAACCATTTTTCCAAATGGTTAAAATAACCAAAGGCTGTTGTGGCGCCCTCTATTTATAATAAAATGTAACTTTTAGAAATAAAATAAAAATTAAAACAGAAATAAGATAAATCAGAAAGGTAAATAATTCAAAGCGTAATAAAACATATTACAAATTAAAAAATTTTTAATATGCAAAATAAACGTTGTAATTTAATTCTTATGCTAATTTTTAATATAATTATGCTTCTTACTTTAAAAACAGAGTAGCATTATCTTTGACTTTCCTTATTGAGGCAATACTTAAATAATGTTTTTTCAAAATCACGACTTGACACAATTGTTCAATATCATTGCATCGATAAAAAATATATAAAATACATTTTAAAAGTCATAAAAAAGAACAGTTTTATGCTGTTTTGTAAAACGATTTAATTACAAATAAAAAAATAAATTTTCACCTATTTTTTTTAAATTTGTAACTAAATTGTTTGAAAAGTTTTTAAAAAATTACAATTGCAGAGATGAGATTTCCAACTTTTTGCATACCAGTATAATCTTAGACAAAATGTTGTTCTCTTAAATCGCAAAAAAGTTCCGATTAAATAAAATAACATTTTCTCTAAGATTAAACTGGTATGCAAAAAGTCGAAAATCTCATCCCTGTAATTGATGCAGAATTTTTAATTTGGAATGGAATTATTAAATTATAAATACAAGTATATTTATAATACAAAAAATTATAAAATTAAATGCAGCGCATTCCTGTATGGTACCCGAGTCCTGGGAACAGCAAACACACGCCGTACCGACCGAGCTATGACCAACGCAGTAATTTTGTTACAAAGTAAGTATTTCAGTTGTGTTATAATATTAGACCCCCCTGTTTCTCGAGAACTAAGGAACGTTTTATAAAATCCGTTGCACCTGGGCCTGTACCCTACAACATATATAAAAATAATCAAAATCTGTGAATACCAGGACTGGCCCTCTCCTTGTAAGTGCAGCAGTCCCTTCAGATCACCGTCGACACACTTAGACAGACACCCACGCACAAACTCTTTCTTTATAGGTATGTTTCTACCTAATTTTGTAACTCCTACATGCAGCGTTCTGTTCAAGAACACCGTCAATACTTATACACACGCGAACTTATTTTCTTATTATAATAGATCAAAAATCATCTGATTTTGTGTCACATCTGCAACAGTAAAATCTTTGAAAGACATTAATATAGACAAATCTATATACACCTATAATAATACGCATGTAGCTTTGCGCCTTGAAGCCCGATTTTGGATTTTTAACACTTTCCAACAAAGTTGAAAAGTGTTTATGACTTCGGTTTGTCTGGCCGTCTGTCCGCGTTCTAACTCTCGTAAATATACTCGGATTGCACTGAAATTTTTGGATTTTACTGACGTTTATCCTATCACGAACCCTATTTCAAATGAAGTTTGTAGCATACTTAGTTTATTTACAGGGACAGGCAAAAGTAATCCGTTACATTATGGCGAATGGCAAAAAATCGTTTCAAATGAAATTTTAAGATGTTACACCGTTTCAAACATAATAAAATTTATAGGCATTTACGAAGTGCACTAAAATATGCATTCTGTATCTGTAGAATATACGGTGCAAAAAATAATATTATTCTTTTACAGGGCCACACAAAAGAATTCCATTACATAATGGTATAGGGGGAATTGTTTGTGGCGTATTTTAATTATATTAAACAATTTCATATATAATGGAATTTATATAAGTAGCTGAGCTTTACTGTCAGTTATTTCATGCATAATGCGAAGTGCATAGCATTTACAGGGGCACACAGAACATTTCAAATAGTATCTATCCGAAGCACTGTATATTAGCGATGATGGTAGGACATGCATTTTTAATTATGATATGCGCTTTTAAGTTTCACTATATTTATACATATTGTATGGTGTGTATAAATGACATAGTTGATATGCAGGGCTACACAAAAGAATTCGTAAAAGTTACTGAGTATGAGCGTAAATTACTTAAAGGTGGTTTTTATGCTTTTTTAAGCTGAACTGCATTCAGTTTACTAAGAAATGTTTTTAGAATATATATAAAATGATATACAGGGTCACGCAAAAAATTGGATACATGGCTGTCTATGGATGATAATTTCTGGAAATGTGATTTAAGTAGTTTTAAGAGTGTTTTAGTTTGAATTAAATTTTTGCTAAATACGGACATGTAATAAAGGTAAGATAAACCAGGGTTGGTAAAAAAAACCCGGTTTTTTGTTTTAAACCGGGTTTTTTAAAATATATTTTCCTATTACATAAACATGCATATTTAGTGATAAAAATAAACATTGTTGGATATATAAGTAACATAACTTCATTTAAAAATAATTTAAATTAAATAATTACAATCAATTATGTAGAAAATTGAATTAATTTAAACACTTTTAGTAAAAGTTATGTCTTATGTTCCATGAATAAAATGCTCTACATAGTGAAACATTGATACCTTGAAAATCTCAATAAACAATCTTTTGATTACTATAGTACTATAAATAAATATATGGTGCAATTTCATAAATACAATATACAGGGTGGTTCAAATTAATGTATCCCTGTTTCGGACGCTCTAGTTAGAGAAGCAGTGGATGTAACGTCTTCATATTTGGAGGATATACATATCAGACTAAGGGAAACTGATTGATGCAAAAGCTGTTTTTAGTTAAAACAAAGGCCGATAGGGGAAAATGAGGCGCTGCAACCGGCTTAAGGTAAGGAAAATGTAGCGAAACAAATAAGCAAAGAATACAAGGTGCCGGTAATTAACATTTAAAAAAAAATTCCCACCACTAAATTTTTAGTATTCTTCGCCGAATAAGAATACTAACAAAATAAATCCGAGCATATACTAAAAAAATTTAAAAGAATAATACTAATAAAATTTATTGGTGGGAATCGACTTATTGGTACCTAGATTATTACACCTTAGGTGATATTACATTTTCCTAACCGATCGCAGCGCCTCATTTTCCCATGGCGGCCTTTGTTTGAACTAAAAATTGTTTTTTGCACCAATAAGTTTCCCATGATCTGATATGTATATCTTCGAAATATGGAGACGTTACATCCACTGCTTCTCTCGCTAGAGCTTCCCAAACAGGGATACTTTAATTTGAACTACCCTGTACTTTCCCATGGCTATTCAAAATAATTTCTTTGAAATATTTGCAATCTGAGATATCTGATTTTTCTATTAGAATTTACATGAAGAATTATCTTTTATTGACAGTAAAACTTTTTATAAAGAATTCCTGGAAAATTGTGAATTTAGCAGTAGAGCCTTTACACATTTCAAGAAGTATTGTATATTGTCATTTGACACTTCTCAGAAACTGCCAGGTAAAAAAAGGTGACAGTAAAATAAACAGAAATACCTATTTACCAGCTTTTTAGACTACTGAAAACATTGATCTTAAAATGGATAGATTTATAAATGTTGTCATCCACTAAAACATTTAAATAGCCATCAGACTCAATACACAGGCTTATTTTCTAAGCTATGTTATAATACGTATTACTTTTGAATGTCTAAACTAAAAATTAATAATATACCTTTTTAAGCATTTCTATGAGACTTTTTTCAATTATGTGTCAAGTGAACCTTATCTCGATTTTCTCCCATTTTTTTTGTCAGATGTAAATAGTGTATTTGATTATGCAGTAGACGATTTAAATATATCTTATTGCATATTTTAGTTAAAAGTAAACAGGTGCTTCGCTAGCAACTAATTTTTCAATGTCCTCTTATTCGACTTCATATTTTGAGTTTCTTTTTTATTCTTAAGGCAAAATCCGAAAGGGCAACTTTATGACATAAGTTTTAATCTATTTTTGTTTGGAAATGCATGAAACTATCAGATGCTGTTGCTCAGATACTACTATGTAATGGAACTGTGTTTTCCGTATATTTGCAAACGCAATAGATCTCTCAGAAGATATATAGTCAAAGTGGGCGTTTTGAACCGAATTTCTGCATGAAAGAATAATAACCACTCAAGGAAGGTTAAAAGCATCTTTGACATGTGATCAAAATTGCCTATAACTCAATAGGTAGTTTATTTATCAAAAATGGAAAACACAGTTCGATTCCAAATCGCATCCATAGTCAGGCCTTCCAATTTTATCTTTCCGTTAAAAAATTAACTTGTAAAAGTGTCAAAGCGTTTTGCGCTTGTTGAGTAGAGCAGTTGGTCTTAAAAGATAATCTCTCCAATCAAGAAAATTTTCTTTTACAGCTTGACTGAAATCTTAAAGGTCATTTTATGTTATTAATTGTAAATAATCTGTGTTTTCTCAAAGGAAAATATTTTATTCAAAATATTGGATATTTTTAGTCTATTTTATCTTTTCTAAATTCCCATGTTTTAAATTTTCTCTTTAGAGCTTCAGATATGTTCATCAACACATGCAATTTTCATTCTACATGCATACAAATTAACCTAGACTCACTATGTCTCATGGTGACTGTTGGGATAAGACTGTTAAAAGCAGTGTTGTAGTCGTGAAAAATGCAGAGTATACGCTAGAGTCCTAAACATTCATGGTTAGGGTATACACTATAGCTTTATTTGAGAAACAGAGGGTAATAAGGAGCTTCTTAAAAAAATTCAGAAGGTATACGTCGTATACCTGTGTATACCCTCCACTACATCCCTGGTTAAAAGTAGAAATTATTTATATCCAATAATTTGAAACACTTAAATTACAAAAAGGAGAAAATAATATATTAGATATTTTATAAAAAACCCGTTGGTTAAACAATTGATTTAAACCATGTCAACCCTGCTGGTAACAGAATAAAATCATAATGCAAAACCCCAATCCAGCGTTGGAATGCAAGAAAAACAAAGGCTTACTAAACCCAATAGCCATGATACAACAAAGAAAACTCACAGCCAATCATTCATTAGCATACAGAACAAAGAGTAACCTATGGAGAGAATAATTATGTCATCATTGAGGCATAATGTAATCCTTAGTAAATCTTACCTAATCAAGCAATCTAAGTAGTAAATGTGTATTTTTAGCACAAATCTGACATTTTGGCTATTTTTAAAAATAAAATGCTTGAAAAAGTAGAAAGAAAACTGACTACTTTTTTTTCCAACAAATTTTAGAAAAATTAGTTAGTCTACCATGTAGATTTAAAGCTTATTAGAAAAGTTTGATTGACTAAAAATGTTTGTCACTTTACAAGCTTATTAATTCATCCTTTTTCTAAAGTTTTGCTTGTAGCTTCTGCATAACTTGGACTTTGCATTTTTCAATAACGTGTAAAATAAATTAAAACATTAGTGAAAAAGAGAAAAAAATAGCACGTTAAAAAAAAAAAAAATTGGTTTAAACCAAACAACCCTGAGATAAACTACAGGGTTGAACAAAAGTATTCAAGTATGTTTCCATCTATTAGTATAAATTACTGAAAGAGAAATTTCAACCTGTTATGCGTTTTTTTGCTAAACTAAATTTCCCCATTATATCAATTTACAGATCTTATACAGAGCTGTTCAAAAGTATTGGAATACATATTTGGCTATGGACGTTAACTTATGAAATCGGTTTTTCAAATGTTTTATCTTTTTTCTAAAATGTTTATTTAATTATCTAATTTACCTTATTTCACTAAATAACAAAGCTTTGTTAAAGATATCACAAAGTGTTGGAAATATTTCATAATGTATGCTTAGCGCATGAATTTTCTTTCTTGTTTGATTAGATTTTGTTTATTTAATTTTTTATGCGATTTTTAGCGTTTTTTTTTTTTGTTGTTGTTTTGAGGCAATTTTTCTACATTAATAAAAAAAATCCGGTTTCAATGTTGCCCATATTGGACCAATATAATAACTTTTGTCCTCTTTTCAATAATGATTATTTCATAAAAAATATCACGTACTTAATCGAGATATTAATTAAAAATTTGTTAAAGGCTCATCAATAAAAGCTTTTTTTTTTAAACGGCAAGAAAATGGCGTATCTACTGGAATAGATTTCCAAGTGAATACTAAAGAAAATGACGATTTTCACTAATCAGGTAAAAATTAAGAAAACTACTAAAGATATCGAATAGAAAATTTCAGAGGAAATGTAGAAAATTTTTTTTTACATCTGAATATCCATTTTTTTTAAAAAAAAAATAGTGTGTAATGTTTCTTAATTTTAGAAAAACTAATGTCGACGATACAAAAATTCGGAGAAAGAACCAGACAGGGACAAAAACATTAATTAAAAACTGAACTAAAAAGAGATCCGTTTCAGCAGATAAGCCGACACCCTATCTAATTTGGGATGGGAAAGGAAATTAAATATTAAAAGTTACCAAATGCTAAAAACATAATTTAAAAGGATTTTATCAACTTAAGGTATCTGCCTACGTTCGGAACGCTTTATAAAAATGTACAATATTGGATAAATACACATATTTTTTGTTCAACTGTAATATATAATAATAAAATATTTAAAATTTAAAATTTTAAAATACTTACGTCATACAGCGTACTCTCAATTTAAATAAATATATTTCAATTTCTTTTGTACTACATACTACCATTACACTTACCTGAACACTGAACTAGGACTTCTAAAATATCTTCAAAATTAACTGAAATATTTGAAAATATGTCAGAAAATAAATATTTTTATCAAAAATTATCATTTTTTTATATTCGACACCTGTAAAATTATTACATTATCACACAGAGCTTAGATTTTAGTTCAGAACATAGTGAGTAACATGGAAAGCATTCTGAGAAAATTTCACAGAATTCTGTTTAAAATATTTTATGTAATGAAGTTTATCGAAAATAGAGATAACGGAAAAATTGATTTTCAAGAAATCGCATTTAAAGATTTCTTTTCTGTCTTTCAGATACATACAATATGAATCTAGGAGTGTCAGTTAAGGGTTATTAGTGTTTTTATGTAAAAAAGTAAGAACATGATGCGTAGAAACATTGTTTACATTTCTCGTGGCCTACTACGCCCACTGCCGGTATTTGACTTATCACTTCCTGTGTATTAAATTGGCCATAACTTATGGGCTAGCAATCATAGGACTAAAATTAAAACAGATTTGGAATCGTAATGCTCTTTTTTAAATAAAACAATAAAAAATTTTAGAAAATTTTGACGAAAACGGCCATTTTAATGTAGGTAGATACCTTAATCGAAGATTATTAGAGTGTTTTGTGGCAAGAGTCTGTTGATATGAGTTAAGAGGTTGTCCATAAGGGTTTCTCCCCCTTTTTATAAATTAAAAAATATGCTTTCCTAAATATAGACTTCACTTACCACCATTTTCAAACATTAATGGCGCATTCTTATCGCTGGTTCTAAGAGTCCGATTTCAACGGGAATCGATTCATTCAACTTAGCTTATTGTTCTCTTACAGTTTTTATCAGCTTCCTCCGCCAGTGGACGCATTCTTATTTCGGGTTCTATGAGCCCGATTTCAACGGGGTTTGGCTCATTCAACTTGGTTTTCGATTGTCTTACAGTTTTTAGTTCCAGTTACTACTGCCAGTTACGCATTCTTATTTCGGATTCTATGGGTCCCTTTCCATCAGGGTTTGGCTCATTCAACTTGGTTTTCGATTGTCTTACAGTTTTTAGTTTCACCTTCCATCGACAGGGGATTCTTATTTCAGGTTTTATGGTCAGTATTTCAACGAAATTTATTATTTTATCTCAGCTTACGATTCTCTTCAGATTTTCCGGCGCTTGCGCAGAACGCCTGCTATACAGTGTTGTACGTGAGGGGGATCTGTGACGGAGTCTTTTTCGGAAAGAGTTTTGTTTGAAACAAACTGCGTAGAACGAGTAGTGCTCGCTGCGGAAGGCAGCGGGCACCAATCCCAGAAGTTCATTTTGAGAGATTCGTTAAATTGAAAATTTTAATATGAATAGAGGTTTAGTCATTCGCGGTTCGTTTGTAAAAATTGGCGGGCCCGGACAGCGCCAGGTGAGTTAGCTAGTAATCAATAAAGACGAATCTGAGAGTTAATTAGTATTCTTTATGTGTCTCTTTCAATTCCCTCACTGTTTAATTATAATCCAATGTGCTCAATATGCTTTGTTACCTCGATTGTTCTGTAAATTGATTTGAGTCTAGTATTGATTTGGTCATTGAGCCTTTAGTGAAATTTTTTTAACTCACTGATAAGCAGCTGACAGGACTTTAGGTTTTGAATGTTTTCTTTTTCTTTTATCTTGCAACGTTGCAGTATAACAGTATTATTTCAATCTTACATACAGTACTGGCCAAAAAAATATTTTTTGAAATGTGAGACTTTTTTTATAGAGATATAAACTAATGCTACCCAAGTAAATGCTACCCAAGTTTTATCACAAGTTCACAGAAATGTTTGTGAACATTGTAAGCACACATATGTACATTCAGTATTCAGTTGGACACGTTTGGCTGTATTAAGGGCCTCCACACGAGATCGCCTTCCGGAAACGTACTTCTTTTTAAGTTCTTCAATACGAGGATTGTTGTAACAGACTTGAATAATTTTTTTAATTAAAGCAACTTTTTTTGCAATTTCCAATATGATGTTCTTCATATCATTCCAAAGAGACTCAACAGGGTTCATGTCTGGACTGTTCCCCGTCCAATCACAATCCTCCAAGTCCTGAAAAGCCAAAAAGTCCCTAATTGCCTTTGCTCGGTGGGAAGGCATGAATATACCATCATTGCTGGTGTACTATTCTCTTGTATGAGACCATAGGCGACATTGTAGCATTTTCTGATATTGATGTTGATTCATATTTCCTTGAACAACATGAGGTATACTTGCCATATGTCGAGATGACACTCCATATCATAACCTTTGTTCGGTGCTTGCTTGAAGAGTTCTTGAGGCATCCGGGCAGGATTTTGCCACCTGGATGTCTCCTAGCAAAGAGGGACATGTCGTTTATTATCTCCACTATCGACTCACCAGAAAATAACAGGTGAAATCCAAAGTTACAGGCCCAAATACTGATTTTGATTTATCAAACCTGAAACGTATAAATTAATTTGTTGTCACAAATTAATTTATGCACTTTTCGCACAATAATAAAAGTAAATTACCTTTGCCCAATCTTCCGCTTTCCAGTGTTTATGCGTGTGTTCCCAAGTCAGTCTCTTTTCTCGCATGACTAGAGTTAGCTTAGTTTTTTTGATAGGCCGGCAAGCCCTGTATCCTTACTTAAGGAGCTTTCTTTGTACTGTTCTTGAGCTGACGTTGACGCCATCATTTTTCAATCTTGATAACAGTTACTTTGAAGTCTTTTTTCTGGTTGCTTTGACTCATTCGAGTCAAACTTCTGTCAGCACGGGTTGTGGTTAGTCGTTTACTCCCGCACTTTGACCGGTCACTGATGTTCACAAAAAGGCCCATGGAAATGTTCCTTCAAATCCTACCTACACTTTGTGGCGAAACATGCACATTAGAAGCTATTTCATATGCTTTCAGGTTAGCATACTGAATCAGAGCTTGAATTGCCTCTCTTTCGTGAACTGGGGCCCTGTGTTTTCCCCATTATTCTACCAACAGAGTATTTCTTTGAAAAATTGTAACAGAAAGCTAAAACTATATCAAAATTGTCAGTAAAACACTAATGAAATCTCAAAATAACAATTACACTTAACCGTCATACACTTATCACAGTGCACGCAGCTTGGAAACACCACGAACACAAGTAACACATTTGCACCAATTTCTACTGTTAATGACCTGCATTTTAACAACGATGACACCACTCAAATACTTCGGAAGCTTAATCCCAGCACATTAGCATTCAGCCAAATCATCAACGTTCAATATATAAACGCAAAAGTGCTATACAATTACTAAAACTATCATAAAATGAACAAAAGTATGCGAATGTGCATGTTTTTATATATTTTTTGGCCAGGATTGTACCTATAAATTTAGAAAGCAGTATGTCTAGCATTTTTGAAAATTCTTACCTGGCTGTCTCGATAAGATCAATTAAGATCCTAGCTTCGCCAGGTCACTTATCTCTTTTCATACATCTCTCTCGAAGCTGGTAGACGGGAGGTGCTGGGTTCGATCCCAATCGCGCCCGTCAGCCTAATCGTTCGGAGTTTTCGTAGTTTTCTTCGAACCTTGGATTTCCAAGCGTTAATACGGGTTAGGTTCCCTTAGAAAGACCCCCACGAAGGGCACTCCCCCCATCGGCCTATATCCCACGTGCTGATAATTGGCCGTCATAAATACAACCAACCAACCAACCTTTTCATACATCTAATGGCTGATACGGTTTTATCTTCCATCACTAGAGTTATCTTCTCGGCGTTTTTTTTTTTGTTTGTTTCTGATCTGATTAGGTAGGTTACTGTCCCTTTCATCCTCGCGCTTATGGAAAATTTCACCCTCATATATAGAATTTCCGAACAATGCTTACGAATTCATTATTGTTTTATTTTGTGATTGTCCCATCTACCCTCATCAGTATTTTTTTTCTTTCAACATACAGTTTGCTCTTATCTCATTTTAAACCTTTCTGATCTTTTAAAGTTTTTGTCCTTGCATCACAGTTGGATTTTCTAATATCTTCTATAACACATTTTCTCACAGTTTTACATAACTATGCGTGTTAAACACTTGATTTGGGATAGTTTTAATTTGTTTCCGATTCTCTATTTTACTTAATCAATCTTTTTGTTTCTTCTGTTATTTTCTTCATATGTTTTACATCTGCTTCAACGTTTATCTCCTTTGTAACTTCTTGAATAGTAGTGGTTAATTTTTCTCTCACATTTGTAATATCTTGCTCCTCTCCAAAAAATTAATCTCAGTACTTCGAAACGGTTTTCAAGTTCCAAATGAAATTCTGTATCTTTCTGGAGATTAACTTCTTGGGGGGTTCTAAAAAGTCCATGTTTTCCACTTTGGTATTTAAATATAAGATTTCATCTCGCTTTCTCTTTGTCATGCTGTATTCAATTTCGTCTTGTTCCTCTATTTGGTCTTCTGCATTTCCCTTTTCTTTGTGGCTTCTTGAAGAACGAATTAATGACATGCACACAATAAATATGCTTTTTTTTTATACAAATTATCATTTTTCGCATTGGATTAGCTTGTTGTTGGTACATAAACACGGGTAATTTGCATTTTGTATTTTCATGATATTGTATTACTAATGTTGCAACTTTTTGCAATAGACTAACATATTCCATGATGTGATTATTCCACGTTTTATGAACCACAAATATTACATAACATGTTTTCCATTTTTTGCATTTTTGTATAATACATCGTCGCCTCAAAGCAACAGTAGGACATCTAGTAATAATAGAAAATGAGATGTCTGATTTACTGCTATGAATATTTGTGTTTTCATCTAGTGGAACAATATCTGAAACACAAAGTTATGTCTAATACTGCATCTCAGATGTGTTTTATAAAATTTCCCTACTGTTCCACTAGATGCAGACACAGTTTTTCGTAGCAGTAAGTCAGACATATCATTTTCGGTTATTACTATATGTCCTACTGTTGCTCAAGATGACGACATGCCCACTGTGAAGTTCAATCGTCTCTTAACATTTTACTTTACATTATCCTAGGATCTCTGAGTTGATTCTGCACAATTATTCTCCAGTTTCCTCTAAAAGATTTTTAGAAGATATGGTTCATCCGTTATACATAAAGTTACCTAATTATGAAAGCCAAACAAAACCCGGTGATTCGTAGCACCGGATTAAAAGTGATGGGATGGAGGAGCCTCCAGGATTGCTGTTTATTACAATGCAGAATTTTCTTACTACTAAAACGTAGTTATTAATTTAAATTATAAAAATATTTTGAAAACATATACTTTTGTAAATAGAACGATTAAATGTGTTTTTGAACTAACTAAAAAAAAATAATCACATTTTCCTTTCAAGGTCTACCCTCAGAATTATATCGCTTTACACTGTAAAAAGTAACGCCGAATATGTACGGTCGAGGAGAAAAAACAATACCCTTCCTACTTTTTTTGTCGCACATCATTGTATAAAAATGATTCTGGTAACAACTAATGGGCAATTACATCTACTAACAAATGCTAAGCAAGAATTAGTGTTTCGAGCGGCCTATATATAACACTTGCGCTAATTTTAATGCTATAATTCATATTTTACACTTTATTTGAGTTTGTGGGGGTTAAATGAGTCTAGTAAAGTGCGAGCCCATTTTTCGCAAATTTTCATGGAGCTTAAAGATGTAAACATTTCAGGACGTTAATGTTAAATCCACATAGCAAGCTTTAATTTCTTTCTTCACCAAAAATTATCCGATATAATTAATGGACGCAAACATAATCTAGTCAATTTTTATCCAAAAATATTATTTCATTTATTAAAATTTTTATAAATTCATAATAAAAAAATGCATTGTTGCATGCATTATTTTTTTTCACAAAGAAATGAGCACCATTTAAAACATAGGTGTGTACGTTTACAGTTCATTTCAATCATTGTTTGAGAAGATATACAGAGATACAGAGATATAGAGAGACACCCATTTCACTTTTAGATAACCTAAGGAGAACCTCTCCTGTTATAGTTTTCATTCATTAAAAAGAAAATCGTAGGTAGTAATCAGAAAACTTCTATAAAATTTTCTTTTATAAAAAATTTTTTCACTTCATACTTAGATTTTTTATACACCCATGTTTGTAAAAATTGCAACACCATGATCACGTGTCAAAATTTCAGCGAATGCAAAGTATAGTGTGTTATACAAATGATTCCAATTTCAGCGTCACCACGCATGCGTGGGCTCAGCAGCGCTCTCTGGCCTGCTGCTGAAAAATAGAGGGCTGTAGCGAGATGATGAGAATTGTCTATGGTTAAAGTCAACGTCTCTGGTTGCTAATGGTAAACGTTAGGTGAAACGTAACTATGACTCTTCGACGAAAGATGGCTTCATTTCAACAACTGACGGAGTTTGAATGGAGGAGAATCATGGGACTTCGTGAAGAAGGATTTTCCTATCGTATAATAGCAGCTCTTGTGCAGCATAACAGCAGCAAAGTGATGAAAGTTTGGAAACAGTGGACCGAGGACACCCTACCAGGACGCCAACCGTTAGGTTTGTGGACCTGGTGGAAAATCCCTACCTCCAACCAGCTCCACCCTACCAACAGAACGGGCCTAATCAACGACATATATTTAAACAAAATAATCAAAGAATAGCACAATCGCATTGTGCAACATAGCATCTCGCAATGACAAAGACACATCAATGTATGTTTATAGGTTACATGCAACTGTTGAAATTTACAAACTGGCAAGTTTAAAGGTTACCTGAAACTAAAAGATAATACTTAAAGTTTTGAAATGTAAAAGATCACAATATTTTTACACTATAGTTGTCAGATGTCTACCCAAGCAAATTCCAAGAACAGATGAAAACATTAGGAAAATTCATAAAGTTCGTAAAATTGTAGCAAAAGTTCACAAACTTACGCAATATGAATGCAATATCAAGCATACGGCTTGTAAACGTAGTTGCAGCAATTCGTCTTACGGCACACTGACCCACACAGTAATGTGGATACACTTGCAAAACTTGTATATAAAAGCAGTTGTTTAAACAAAAATCAAGCTCTTTCAAATATTTTTAAAAATTTTAAATATTAGTCCTGTTCTAAACATAAATAAAACAAAAAGTCAGTCCAGTTCTAATGTAAAACTGCAAAGCGAATGAAAGATCACTTCCACTTGTGAAGCCACAAAACAAGAATGAGCACAGTAAAGCCAATAAGAACCACCTGCAGCACACAATCTTTCAACTGAATGATCGATGTACTTCTTTCAGTGAAGATAAAAATAATAGATAAAAGGTAATTCTGATACTTTCAGAAATTAAAAGTTTAGTCCAGTTCTAAAACGTAAATAATGATAAAATGTTAGTCCAGTTATAACTTGTAAACCATCAACTTCCAAGAAAATCACAAAATATCTATCACTTTACTTCTGGAACATCTAGCATAAGTAATCCGCCAACTGGATCCCACAGTTAATTCACAACCTGCCAAGATAAAATTGTCAGTAAACTGATAAATCAAATGAAAAGTAACCGCCACTTGCAGCCAATATACACCAAAATTATCTATAAAATGATAATCTTAAAAAGTAAGTCCAAATCTTACTCATAGTACTTCAAAATTTATATCTGATAAATGAGTATTGAGCATTAAGGGCGTTAAAATCTCACAGAGCTTTTAATTACTTTTATCAAAAATCACTCTTCTAATGTTATATCTGACACTATGAGAATTGTCAAAATAGAAAAAAATGTGGAACCAGCGGGCATCTACCAAAGTGATAATGAACCACATTACCCAATTTATTACAATCACAATTCGGTGTACTTCTCTTACCAATTTTATTGAGGAACACAGGAAAGCTGCCATGACTAGAACTATAATACTGGATTACCTGACTGGAGCATATATAATTCGTGTCAACTTTTTTTTATTACATTGTAAGTACCTCTGCCTTTCTCACTTTCTTTCCAATATTTTTGCAATTCTGTTATGATGTTATCTTTACAAAACTTCTTAATAGTCGATACAGGATATGGTACAATATCTTGAATATCAGACTTTTCCATGTTAATATCTTCCTTTGCCAAATGATCAGCTCTCTCATTACCAAGGGTTCCCACATGAGCTTTCGTCCATCCAATAGTTACATTGTTATTCGGGTACAAAATTAATTCCTTATAAATATCTTTTATAATGTCGTTTGCAGGGAAGGTTCTCTGTAGAGCTAAAAATGATGATTTATTATCTGTAAAAATATACGATTCTGAAAAACATGAGTGCAATAACCATAAAATTGCATATTTTAAAGCTAACAGCTCCACTTCATAGATTGAATTGAACATTTTCAGTGATATCTTATAACTTATAATAAATGAACCTCTATGTAAAACCGTATAAGCTGCACCAACTCCATTCTCCATCTTTGATCCGTCAGTATGAATGACGGGAACATCCTTATCGTGAAAGTGATGATCCGGTTTGCCAGTAAAATATATGTTTTTAAGATCGTTATAAAAAGGAAAATCCTCAGTTGTTAAATTCTTCATAATATTCAGCTTACTAATCTCTTCTCCACCAACCTGAATTCTTGTCGTACCATTTAATACCTTGTATTTTTTATTTTCAAACTGCAATTTAATATGAATAGGGACTATACCTGTTAATACGCAAAGTGCATCCGTTGAAACTGATTTGTATGTTGACAAAATAGACAATAACTCCAATCTGTCAGCAGAAGACAATTTTCTCAATGCATGGTAATGCAAGTCTGCAAACCAGACTTCGTGACCATAGGTTATTTGCTTCTGTATCACTTGTAAGTACCAGGTTTTTCTGTAATTTGCATGCAAGCTTCTGTCTCTCTTATTAGTTTTCTTTACATTAGAAAGAAAGTTTCTAACTCTTTCCAGATGGTCTATCCAATTGAAACGGCTATCAATATAAAACCCCGGATACATAATCAATGATTTAACGGGAATTGATGCACCATATATTTTAAAAATCGGATGTCTATTTTCCAAAGTGAACCTGCCAAATAAAATACTTAGACATTTTTCTTTAATAATTACCAATCGCAGTTCTTGACGGATTTCCATAAACTAGTTTAATCTATTGTTCATATTTTCCTCAAGCTCATTTCGTATATCCCCCCACGCAATGACTTGGAAGCAGTGGGCCGGCAAGGATTGGACAACTCGGAAATCTATCAGTGGACCTCGAACGGTGGCGTCAATACGCAATGATAGGCACATGGTCCGCATGGAGCTAACGGACCGTACAGCTTCATCTAGCCAGTTGACAGCACATTGGTCAACTGCTACAGGTGTATCACTGTCTGTTTTGTCAATTCGCCGACGTCTGCTGCATAGTGGACTGCATGCAAAACCTCCTTTATACAGGATCGCCCTCCCGCAAAACCATTTACACCTGCTGCTCAATGTGTTCGTGAACATAAAGACTGATATGCAGATTGGCAACAAGTTGTTTTATTTGACGAATCCCACTATAATTTGTGGTACTATCATGGCTGCATTCGTGTTAAACGTTATGCCGGTGAACGCTACCTTCCGGAGTGCATTATTGACGTCATAGTGGACGAACACAGGGAGTTATGGTCTGGGATGCGATTGAGCATCAAGGACGATCGCAGCTGCTACGAAATGTAGGTAATCTGAACAGCAACAAGTACATCAGGGAATTGGTGGAGCCCGAAGTCGTTCCTTTTCTTCAAGGCATTCCTGGAGCTATCCTTCAATAGGATATTGCCCGCCCACATGTTGCAATGAATCTTTAAGATTTTATGTCAGCTGAACACATACAGCTTCTTCCGTAGCCTGCGTATTCCCGGATATGTCACCCATTGAACATGTGGGGGATTTTGTTGATCGGCGCCTCGCTCGTTATCCTCCTCTTATAGCTTCTACTGATAAACTTTGGGTACGCATGCAAAGAATCTGGAATGCTCTTTCCCAGGCAGACATTCAAATTCTGTTTGACTCCATGCCGCGTCGTACAGCAGCACTTATTGCAGCGCGAGGTGGCTACACCAAATATTGTTTTCGGACAATTAATTTTTTTTTCTTTGAAAATACAACCATTTGCTTGTAGTAATTCCAGTCGTTTATGTATTAAATTTCATTTAATTTTGATGATACCTTCATTGTGCTGCAATTTTCACAAACAAGAGAGTAGAATTTTTCGGTTACTGTTCAAGTGATCCTGGCATTTTCCTCAAAAACGAATTAGCAGCTTGATATTTGTAAATTTATTTATAAAGACGTAACTCTTTTTCTCTTATATTTCCACGAAGGTCTAAAAATAGTTAAGTTTTACTCCTTTTCGTTGTATTCCGAGGAACTCAAATAAAGTGTCAAAAGTGGGTTCAGATTTTAATATATATGCTGTCTCCAAATCCTAATCCATGAATAATGACTAATGATACCGGGTCGTCAGAATTAAAGCACCCTTACTCTGAACTCCCTATATATCAAACTACTCAGTGATAAGGCTTCACATTTTGTACACATACTATTCAAGACACTGGGAAACAGATTACGTGAAAAAAATTAGTTCCAGAAACACCGATAGTTGGCGTTGTACAACAGAAAATAGGAAAATAAGACGAAAATCATAATAAAAAATCAAACACATGCGAAACGAACTCTTTCTGTTTGGATTTATATTGCCATTATTGAAATAAAAGGTAAAGAAACTTAATCTACCTTTGTAACTGCAGTTTCGCACTGTAAGCACAAAACTTCGCATAAACCCAGATGCAGGATAAAACATGGATAAAGCATGGTTTGCAGCTATGTTATGGATATAAAAGAGGATAAAAACTGGGGATAATGCTATTTCTTCTGCAACGTTTCAATAATGGCAACGTAATCAGTCGTGCATTTCCAACAACTTGACCATTTATTTCTCCAGGTCCAGTAAACTAATAATAAGCTAGAGGAAGCAAGGGGTCTTCGGGTAGCTTCATCGCCCCGAGCCCTCCCTTCCCGGTTTTCGGTGTCTTTAATTTGTGTAATTTCCCTTTTAAATTTGTCCGGTTTCAATTTTTGAATTTATCTTTTTTTCAATCTCGCTTTTGCTAGAGAGTCTCGTACTCGGGACGTGGCTGGGGACCTATGAAACTTGCTTTCGCAAAAGAGTCGGAATAAGTGGAAGAATAAAGGTCTGCGGACGAAGATAGGCCGCTCGCCGCGGTGGTTATTATTATTTATAGTTATAGTATTATTATTAGTATTTACTATTAAAACACATGAGATTTTTTGCTGTGGGGATACTTAAAAAAATCTTTTTTATCGAGGATGTCTGGTAACCTTGGCATACCTGAACGAAATTATCACTCTGCTTTTGAGAAGCATCTCAGTTGATCAATTAAGATCCGCAGTTGGGAAAGCTATCCACAGATTACAGATTTTACATCTTAAAGACGGAAATCATACCGAGCAGCATTTCGCGAGTTGATAAGGCCCTTGTAGAGTGAACGTTTGGTACGTTAAAAAAACATGTGTACAGATGTATCTTTTCTGCGTATAACCAGTTAATTAGCGTATAACCAGTTGACCAGCGTATGACCAGTTGTACCTATAGGTGATTTCTGAAACTCTTTTTTGGGGGTAATCCGTTTTCCCATGACTTGACTATCAGGTGCACAAAATTTGAAGGTCAGACAGCGAGTAGTTCAATATATAGACACTCGATAGTTTGAAGTAGGGGTGTTTTAATTCTAGCCACCCTCTATATCAGGGGTGTCAAACTGTAGTCCGTCCGATACCACCAAAATTTCATAGTAATAATTGCCTTATCTAATCTTCGAATTTCTAGGATTCAAGAAGTAAACCATTTCTTTAAAAAAATTAGTGGTATCCGGCGGGTCACAATTTTGACACCCCTGCTGTATATTAATAGGTTGGTAACAGTATCATTATAATACAATGATTTGAGGCAAAATGCGTGGAGGTATATACTTTTTTATTTCCACGACTGTACGTCACTAAACACATAGAGTACACCAAATTGTAACAATCGAAACTTTACTATTCTATGTAATAAATAAAATTATTAACAAAGAATTTTGTAAACCTAATTTATTTCCAATAAATTTTCTGTTTCCTCTCACAGATTAAATTTAATAATGTAGCCGCAGTAAATTATTCGGATAAGAATATTTTAGTAACATAAAATTAAACATAGCACATTTTATAACAAGTCGAATATAACTAAAGTAACTGATAAACAAAGTCTTTAGAAGGAAAACATCCCTTCCGATATAAATTAGATATATAGAAATAAATAAATTTAAGAAGATTCTTTCGAGTTTATCTTTGAAAATTTTGCTTACAGATTTTGAAATTTTCTAATATTAGATTTACAGTTTTAGAACTCAAAAGACAAGGATAGGAGCAGAATTAAAACATTACCAGCTGACTAAGAGTCCACACCACTTGCACCTTTTTATGGATTTATTTAAAATAAAAAAGCAGTCAACTTTTCTTAAGAGTCTAATCTTAAAAACGTTTTATCTAAAAGTAAGACGAAAAAGAAGTGTAATCTAGCAGAGAAATAACATGCTGCGTCAGACAGCGGGAAACTTCAGGTCATTTTAAAAGAAAAGAGCAATTCTATGTACCGCGCATAACACTATATTTCAAACCAATATTAATTGTATGTTTATCCAATTCGTAACACCACATATTTGCCGAAAAAAGTAAAGCATCAGCAAGAAAAACCTCTCGTATGCAGACATACCAAAGGCTCCGCAAAGTGCAAAGTAATTGTAAAACTAAGGAAAAGAACCGACAATATGTGGGAGCAAATGATTTTGCTCTCAACTCGGGAAAAGGTATTGGCAGGATGAATAAAACAACTTGAAGGAATTTCAACTTCCGAATACGTTTGGGAGCAAAAATGAATTTAAAAATGAGTAAGAAAATAAGCTGTTTGGATTTCAATACAGCCTTAATGAGATGATTTTTTTCTTCAACCGCTATGTATTTTTAATTTGTTTTTCCTGCAAGAATTGGTCCTATCAAGAACTTGTCTGTATAAATGTTGTAGACAATATTAAGAAGATATATGATAAATTCATGGGATTTTATATCTTGTGAATTGACGGAGTTATGGATTTTTTTCTTCTTCAAACCCCTCCCCTTTTTGTTTTAATTTTTAATTTTTAATTTTTTTTTTTTTTTTTTTTTTTTTTGGTACGAATTGGTCCTATCAAAAATTTGTGACTATAAAAGTTGCAGATAATATTAAGGAGATTTATAATAAAATTAACTGAATTTGATATCTTGAGAACAGACGAAGTTATGAATTTTTTTTCTACCAAAAACTCTATTTTTTGCATCCCTCGAGCCCATTTTTAATTTTATCAGAAATCTGTGATACTTAAATTTTTGGCCCTAATTTTAGAAGTAATAAAACTTTAAACTGATTTGATATGTACAAAAATTAAGAAGTTATGGGTTTTTTCGGTTTTCACAAAACCCCTCCCTATTTCCATCCCCTTGGTCCGATTTTGACCGAGATTTTATGCCCCTTGATTTTATGTATCAGATTGGAAGATATTTGTGTAGAATTGTGGAAGTTATCGTGTCGAGAAGAAAGTGATATATATATATATATATATATATATATATGTTACGAAACAATTTAATTGGTGTAGTTGAAAACGTGCTTATTACGTATTACTGGAGTCATACCACATTTTAATCAGCCGTTGGTGATGTTGTAAGCAATCCTACCACTTAGCACAAGCATTGCTAGCGGAGGTATCAACTCTGAAAATATAGCAGCTGTAGAGCGATGATAATATTGGTATAGTCCAATCAAACACTTATTATTTCATTGTGAAAACAAGGCAGCTTGAGTGGCGAAAAAAGGCGTATGAAGAAATATGGGGTTTTCCCAATTAAACACATGGAAACGTAGTCATAGAACAACTGTTTATTCCATCAGAACATACCAACACTGAACAATTCCCGCAGATGAGAAATCAGAGCATTTCACTCGAGCATAAACTAATTACTCATGCTAAATTGATGTTAATTTACGAAATGAATATTCCACATGGCTAAGGACACCGGGTAACAGGGTTTGTAAACAATGAGAGCACAAAAATAATCTCTCGTTCTGAGTTCATGCTCTCGCTATTTATGAGAATGCGCGGAGGAATTCCGATTGAAATGACAACTTCAAGCTAAACCAACGAAAATCACGAACGAGCCTCGAAGTGAAACTGGGATCCGACACTCAGCCAATGGAGAGCGAACAAGAAACGTCACAGGAAAGAATCCCAGCGCCGCTAATGGAATGATTTCGATGTGAAAAGGCTGGTGCCTCGCGGGCGGGAAAATGAGATGAAAAGTAAAAATGGCTTTGATAAATATTCGAAAAATAAGTAACTGCGTTCAGAACTTTACAGTTTGGTAGACGATAAAAATTAATGAAGGGATTAAAAGTTTAGATTATGTTTTGGAATAAATCTGTTATTAAGATACGCGTTTTAAAAATATAGGAATTTAGCTAGAAATAAATAATAGAGCGTATTAAAAAAAAAGGAAATAATGAATAGGCCGGCAATTTAGAATAATTTAAATGAATAGAAAAAGGTAAAATTTTTGTATAACATATATATATATATATAACCATTAATTAAACACAACCTACCACTATCAAAACCGTAATATTATGAATTAAAGCTGTAAGTATAAAAAAAAGAGTGCCAAATAATTTATTATAAGAATCATTATGGAAGAAAAAAGAAGAAAGTGGACACCGACAAATAATGGAAAAGCTTATATATTGAATTACGTTTTCAAGGGCACAGAATTCAATGATATAAGCAATATGGATGTTTTCTGTGAGAAAAAAAAAAGCTAAAGCTAAAAATTATTTTTCTCTGTGCCCGAACAACCATTATAATTAAGTGAATAGATTAAAAATGAAAACAGAATCGAATCAAATAATATGAAATGGAAAAATCAATAAAACCAATTTAAATATTTATAGCATATAAAATAATATATATATATATATATAACCATTAATTAAACATAACCTACCACCATCAAAAACAGTAATGTTATGAATTAAAGCTGTAAGTATAAAAAAGAACCAAATAATTTATTATAAGAATTATTATGGAAGAAAAAAGAAGAAAGTGGACACCGACAAGTAATGGAAAAGCTTATATATTGAATTAAGTTATCAAGGGCACAGAATTCAATGATATAAGCAATATGGATGTTTTCTGTGAGAAAAATAAGCTAAAGCTAAAATTATTTTTCCTTGTGCCCAAACAACTATTATAATCAAGTGAATAGATTAAAAATGAAAACAGAATAAAAACAAATAATATGAAATGGAAAAATCAATAAAACCTGTTTAAATATTTATAGGATATAAAATAGAAATAATACACAACATACCGATTAATATTTCAGTAATTTTCAATATATCCACACGCACATGGCTCCCAAAATATCGTAAAGATTAAGGTGAATAAAACAGTTAAGAAATCACAGTGATTGATACCAAAGGATGCAGTTAATACATTTTGAAAACCCATGAAAAATAAAATTAATATAATATAAAATAAAATAAAATAGAAAGTAATTACATTATTTAAAATAACTAAAAAGCACTATTAAATTAATTAATTACTATATAACAATATCGTCAAAATTTAGCTAAAAATCCACCTGGTGTTGTAAATTATAACTGAAAAAGAGTTGCAGAAGACAAAAGTTATATCTTATCGTCAAAAGACAAATTTTGGTGCTGCCATCTAGTAGTATTTTTATTATTCAAATGTCACAAGTTAAACAATTGAAATCCTTAGAATGTAAAAATTTTGTTTAACAGCAAAACCAAACAAATCCTATATATAGATAATTATAAACCTAATATAAACCACACTATATATTTTTAAAAAACTATTGTTAATAAAATTAAAAAAAATAAATAAAAAAGGATACAAAATATTCTATTATCTCACTCATTTAAACTACACTAAGAATTTAAATAATTCTATAACATTGAGAATATATAGCATATAGCTATATGCTGTAAAACAAAATAAATTCAATAATAATTAATGAAAATATATTAAAAATAATATAAAAATCGTTAATAAAAACTATTATATATAAGATAATAATAAAATGAACAGGAAATAAAAATCATATGGAAGTATATCGAAGATTATCAGAAACTTAAATTCCCATTACCTAAAAATCTCAAATATAGCGTGTGGATTATTTTCATACATCCATAAAAATCCCAAAAGTGTGAATGTGGGACATTCAAACACATTAAACCGATAATAAATTTTATAACACAAAGTGAAAATAGATCAATATTAAAAAGAATAGAGGAATAATAATAAAAATAATTACCCCATTTTAATACATACAGTATGACTTTATTTATAATAAATATACTTATATGTATATTAATCACTATAAAAATGGCATACTATTAGTAATTAATATGATATTGTCCTTAGTAAATTAAAATTTAATAACAAATGAAAAGACGAATTCAAAATAAGAACATGCTGAAACTCTATGACAGGAAGCAAAACAATATTATTTAAAAAACATCACCAAAAATATCCAGTCGCCAAGCAATTATTATCACCTTAGTTGTGGTTTAACCGGAGCAGACGACTTGATACTCTAATAAAACTTTCTCAACAGATTTTTTTTGTTAAAGAAGCAAATAAATAAAATATTCTCTTGAAACTTGATCATTAAATTTTAAAATAACATGCATATTACAATATTATATTTAAATCTAATCTAATCGTTAAATAAAATAAAAAGCTTTAGATTTATTCCAATAAAGTTTCCATTTTTTATATGGAATATCGAATTTTTAGTGTAGAAGAGTAATCTACTTTGAGAATGGTTAAAAGGAAGTTAGCAGGTGTACAGTAGGGTGCGTCGAAAAAAAGCAAACATTTTCAGATCAAATTCTAATAGCGCGGAAAAGTTGTCTTTTGTAATTAGAAGAATAACGCAAAAAATATTTTGTAAATCGGTTAATATCTTTAGGTCACGCATTGCACTTGAATTTTTGAAAATATGATGAAAAGTGACGATTTTTGAAATTAATGAAGAAAATTAAAAAATGTTCAGAGCTACTTCTAATAGTGCATAAATGTCACCTTTTAGTATTAGAAGCATAACACAAAAAATTATTTAATATGGGTTAATATCTTTAGGTCGCGCATTGCACTTGTATTTTAGAAAATATGACCAAAATTGACAATTTTTGAAATTACATGATGGAAATTTTAAAACATATTCAGACCTACTTCTAATAGTGCTTAAAAATCACATTTTGAAATTATAAAAATAACATAAAAACTATTTAAAATCGATTAATATCTTTAGATCGCTTCATCACTCTTGAAATTTGGAAAATATTGTCGAAAATAGCACATTTCTGCAATGCAGGAGCCGGGTTCAAATTACTTTAGTCATACAACTACTACAGCTGGAACAGCTAGAGATAGTTTTAGAAGTGTTGTTTTATATCTGAAAATAATATCTCGTTAGATGAAGTCGTTGTAGTTAGATGTGTCGGATCTTCTATCAATACCGGATAGAAAATATGGGGCTATTTAAAATTTAGAAATGCCAGTAGGTAGGTCCGTTCATTGGTTTATTTGGCATTTGCTTTTCATTGAATTACCTTTTAGGCACTTGTTTCAACTTATTGATGGAATAAGCACAGGGCCTGTGTTATTTTCTGGTCCTATAGGTACATAGTTAAGAAATTGCAGCAAACTGCCCAGTCATTCGACCGTTTATATAGATAGTAGTCATTAACCGTATTTTTTTATGACAGTGTCCACAGTATGGTCATAATATGTTTACAATATGGTCAAGTAACCTTTATTTACAAAAAAGATCAAATGATTAAACAGGTTGCTGCCGATTTTTAACAGTGTAAGCAACTACCTGCTTTTATAACACTATTTGTTGTCAAATTTCAATTAATCAATTGCAGTATCCCAACAATGAGTGTTAATAAACCAAGTGACTTCAATTAAGATTTAAAATATGTATCTTCTAAAAATATTCAACGCTGTGCGACAGGCTTCTGTCCTGGGAAACTTGTTGTCCGTAATCGAGGGTTCATTTCTCACTAACGACCGCAAACAGAACTCTCAGACTGCATGGATCCATTAACCCCTTAACCTACTATTTAAAATAAACAGCCCCACGTTTTGGCAAATCCATAGCTACCACTAATATTTAATAGAGATTTTCGCCTTGTTTAATCATGGAATTTCGACGATTAAATTAAACTATATTTACTGTGAAATTTTAGTGGTAAGACGAATTTACATATGGCTCGATCATCGTACGCGGGCTATGCCCGTCATTGTAGGTTAATTCTGCTTAGGGGTTAAAAACCCTATCTATGAATTGAAACAGTTTTATACGCCATGTACACATGTGCGTCTATATTGTTTGACATTAATAGGAATCATTCTATTATTCTAGGAGAAATTCATCTGTTCAAGATAATAACAATATCGCCTCAATTACCAAAAATAATTGGAGGAGGTGATATACTCTGTTAATGAGCGTAACGGAGTCGTGGCTCATCCCAAAAACCTGTGATTGTCAATGATCACAGATGATAGAGAACAATAAGGGAATTGGGATTCAGACGGATTTGGAAATCAATGCAATCTGTGATTGTGGGAGAGAAATTCTGAATCAATGAGAGACAAAATGCTCTCTGAGTTTGTTCTCTGCAATATGGCAGGTGAAGTAACCTTGCAGGTAGACCAGTTATTAAGGTATGAGTAATCGTGAGTACTAAAATTTAACTTGGTGTCACAAAACCTCGCACAGTCCTGGCTCTTTCGTTCTGCATATTTTCCTAGGTCTGAATACATACAGGGTGTCCGGTCTCAACGGTGTCCAATAGCTAATTCCTAAACCGTTAGTCATAGACATATAGTTCCAATTACAAAAATGTTTTAAATCAGGTAAAGAAACATTTTAAAAGTGATTTGGGTCAATAAAAACATTTCTTAAAAAATTACGAAATTTAAATTTTTATACGGTCCCCCGTTCCTATAAGTTATATTTAGTAATTTTTTCCTATTACACTGACAAGTAAGACAAAAAAAGTCCCATTCATATAACGCTAAAATTGAACGAGTTATGAAACTTTAAAAATGCATGACTTATGCCACTTTTCTACTCTGAAAACAAACGAGTTCGGCTAGGTTTTGAGGGATCGTATACCAAGTGTTTAAAGTATTCGAAGATCTTACTTTATGTGTATCTGCGCTTTGAAAAAAAATCCTACGAGTATTATGATTAAGTCTCAAATTTGGATTTGAGACTGTTTCTCTTATGATTTCTTTTAACAAAAATTATGTTTCTTTGTAGGTTTTTATGTTACTTCAACAATCGTATGTATGTTTTTCCAGTTCAAAATTTTTACTCGAACTTTAACACACTTTTAAATATCCGATCGAGATTGCACTTTACATACTGGCGCAAATCCGATAACAATCTAATATTATTAAGATTTTTGGTGGTTACCATTTAAACTTATTTTACAGGATAACACAAAAAATTTCGGAAAGATTTCTGCCAAGGAGTTTAAGAAAAAGTTTTAGATTAGATAATACAAGACTGCGATTGTTGGGTTTTTTAACTTTTATGTATTTTTTAGCACTGAATCCGAAAATTACCTTAATTTTTAACCATCATGTCAGGATATTTCGCAAATCATAAATTTTCAAATTTAAAGAATAACAAAAATCGAATACTATAAAGTAGAGGAAATGATTGTGTTTTTTAACTTTTGATAATTGATTTTTATGCACTTTTTAGCACTGAATCTAAAAATGACCTTCATTTTTAACCATCACGTTAGAATTTTTTTGCAAATCGCAAATGTGTAAGTTAAAATATAGCGAAAATCTCATACTATAAATCATATGTAAAACATTTTTTATTTTATTTTATTTTATTTTATTAAAAAATTTATTCGATATTTTTGCTTATCCTGGGATTTTTACAGCTAAACAGCTGAGTGGTCCGATGAGATGGGGGAGGAAATTCAATTTTAACATTGAACTTCTTAACTTTCAAATTTGCAATTTGCGAAAAATCCTGATATGATAGTTAAAAATGAAGGTCAAATTCGGATTCAGCGGTACAGAATATATAAGAATCAACTATCAAAAGCTAAAAAACATGACATAATCCAACTTTTGCAGGCTCGTGCAGTCTAATAATATTTTAAAATGCGTATCATTTTGTAAAGAATTGAGGCTGTTAATTTATAATCATTTTATTTAACAAAAATTCTGTTTTTTATTTCTTCTTAAATATTTATTACAAATTGTATATTTTGCATTAATATGCCAGAATGATTAAAGGTTTCAAATTTATATTGCAATGTTAATTTTACTCCCAGACATTTTTTATATCTGACGAAATTATATTTCGACTAAATTTGTGAATAACCCCCAATTTGTAGCAAAAAATATGCTCCAAATTTAAACAGCTATTACTCGGTCAATTTTAATCGTAGAATAACGGAACTTTTTTTGTATTACTTGACAGTGTAAAAGGAAAATTTCACTAAATATAGCTTATAGGACCGGGGGACGGTATAAAAATTTAAATTTCGCAATTTTTTAGGAAATGTTTTTATTAACCCAAATCGCTTTTAAAATATTTCTTTACCTGATTTAAAACATTTTTGTAATTGGAACTATATATCTATGACTAACGGTTTAGGAATTAGCCATTGGACACCGTTGAGACCGGACACCCTGTATAGGGTAAAACCATCAGTGATGGCCAGGTTAAGGACGAATTTTTCGGCTTTTAGCTAATAATTACTATGCCGTGCGAAATGTTCATGCCGATGGTCAAAATAGAAGAAGAAAGGATGGAAGAAGACTTTCGTGTCAAGAAAATCAACAAAATATAAATTTATTTCTTTACAAGATTTGTTTTACTAAAAAGTACAAAAACATCAGTAATGGCCCGCTTTGTATCCGTAATGGCCCATCATTGCATTAGTGATGGCCCACCGAAGTCGATTCTTCTGTTTCTGATTATTTTTGCAGGATTTGGCCCTGATATTTTGGTGGCTTCTTTGTTGGTCATCTTATCTCTTTTGTTGGCCATCTCAGCTTCTTTTTGTTCGTTTTAGAGCTATTTCTCTCTGTTTTACTTCTTTTTGTTACAATTGTTCTTGTTTCGTCTGTACCTTGTCTTCTTGCAGCTCGTTCTATCTTTGCGATGTCAGGTTGAAAGGCATTCGCTCCGATCTCTTCTTCCCTTTCCTTTCATGACTGTGCGGCCATTCGGGTATTTTTTTAACGTTGAGGTATTCAGCTGTGGAAGTAGTATTGTCGTGATTTTCTGGCTCTGAAAAACTGTCTTCGTCGAAACTCTTCGGCTCCTGTTTAACTGCATCGACTGCCTTCTCAACTCTATCTTTCTGTTCTTTACTCAGTTCTTTTGGAGCCATTATCTGTATTCTAAAATAAAAAAGAGATAGCTGTACTAACACCGCAGAACTGCAGAACTAAAATTTTATTCTTTGCTTAGCTTGATGCCAAAAGGAAAAATAATGAAACTGTATCGTCCCATGCCGCGAATTAGTTATTAGATACCTACACACTATCGTGTCCATAGTAAAAATAGCCTGTAAAAAAAATTTCAATTTCATTAAACAATTCCCAGTTATTCATAATTTAGAGTCTTTTCAGCTAATTTAAGCTTTTTAAATTTCGATACATTTTAAAAGCCGTTCTTAACGAGCATTTATATCTTATAAAAAACCACCATGAGAATTTTTAGTTTCTAGCCCCACAAATATCAAAGAAATTGAAATTTTAAAACTTCTTTTTCTCCTGCACCCTTTTAAATTACGATTTTTTAAAAACAGTTTTGTGCAAGAATAACTCTTGTTATTCTCTCGATTCTTCTTCTTGTTATAACGAGTTGAGTCTTAATTGTAACAGCCTAGTGAAATTTCAAGTTTTATGTTACAAACAAGACCATAGAAATCTTAATTTAGAACGTTTGCTGCTCATTTGACCCTTTTAATTAAAAATTATTTTACAAAACATTATTGACGAGAATTTTCATCTTAACCACCATAACACATGTTAAGTTTGTAGCCCCTTCAGTATCACGAAAATCGGAATTTTAGAACTATTTCAGCACACTCTTCTCTTTAAAAAAAACTATTTTGTGCGTACATTTGCGATTTAAAAATAACAGCCCTGTCAAGTTTAAATTTTATTGGATCGTTCGGAAAGTCGTGTCCGTTTGGGAAAATCTATCTGTACCGGAAAATTCTTTGATTTAATTATTAGACATTGATTCCGATATCTAATGTCTAATAATTACTCGGCAGAATTTTCCGGCACGAATTGATTTTCCCAAACGGACACGACTTTCCGAACGACCCAATATATCCTTAACAATTCTATAGAAATCGTAATTCTATAGAAAACTTTTTCTGTGCATTTAAATCCTTTTTGAATTTTGAATGTTTTAGAAACTGTTTTTAGAGATTATTTACATCTTGCGAGTTACCATCAAGACAAAATTCTAATTTTTATACCCTTGAAAATCACAAAAATATACATTTTAGAAAGATTTTGCTCCTGCATTCCGTTGGGATTATGATACCAATATAAAATATAGCCTATGATAAAGTACAGACTGTCACCATCATTTTGCCAACATTACTTTTAAAATGCGTTATTAGTTCCATAGATTAACGCTTACAAACAAACGTTTCTTCATTATAATATTGGTATAAAAATAATATTTAAAAATATCTAAAGTTAAAATTGTTTTGAATTATTTTTATAACTTAATTAAACATACTGAAAAATATAAATTTTCTTTTTTCAAGATTTTTGATCACTAGATACGAAGACCGGTCTAGATATGAATCCCTCTTGAGCAAACGCCATACATTGAACTGCCTTGCACTCTAGAAATCTTAAAGCTAAATTTTAAATATTCATCGCTGGCTATAGACGCTATTTGTAATACCTAAGTTAGGCAGTTAGGGTGTAGATTCTAGCCTAAAAGACTAGTCAATTATGCCATTTAAAAAGGAATGTCGCGAGTACAAAAAGTATAGAATAAAATGGACATAAAAAAGAGGAATATGCTAATATAAATTTGTTATCAAACACTTTGCTATGTTTGAAAGAAATAGATGTATTAAAAACTTTAATTAATGACAACAAATAGCTATAAAATATAAAAAGTAAGTGTGGGCCATCACTACTGCGATCATGAAAAAACAGCATCAGTAGTGGCCCACCCCAATAGCTCGCTAAATATGTTTATTTTGATAACACCACTATGTTTACATATTCCTTAAACTTTATATAAGTTATTAGAACTTACTTTTTTTCGTTTATCCTACTTGTAAATTTTGTGCACAGCACGAAATCCAACTTTGCTCACTAAATATCTTGCTAAGAAACCACAGCTGAAACAGGGAAAAAAGGAAGCTTCGGTAGGAGCAGCCACTGTTCACATGACGTGCATTGATTTGTCAAAACAAAGGCATAACGGGACAGTCGAAAAACCATTTTATCACTTCTCAATTGCGCTAAGTTCAAATATTGGGCGTTTCGCGTCTAGCGTCGTAGGAATATTAAATGGGCCATTACTGATACTAGGGGATCGTACCCGGGCTTCCCGGGTTAAAGAATATAGGTGAAAACATTTTTTTTAAATTGAAAACTGATAATTCTTTTATATGCAATAAATTTTTTAGATTGCCCACTTACATTTAAAAAGCATTTTTCATATGGAAAATACGAATTATACAATCAAATCATTTTTTGAAATTTATCAAAAGCGATATTTTCTTATTAGCCGCATGCTAAGAGTTATTTGACCAAGATTTTGCTATTTATGACATCATTTATATTCTGATAATTTCAGAGCTTATACATGTCTGTTAAATTTGTGTTTTATTTATATTATTTTATTAGCCCCCGGTGCGGTATGCTATTTCTTTCTCCCAGCTTATTTTGTGTTGTCTGCAAAACATAACGTTAACTTACAGAAGCCAGCCGTAAAACAAAGCCATTAAATACTCTATAGCAATTTTTTAAACTTCTAAGTATCGCACATTTTCAATTTTTATACCGTCGTATTGGGGAAAAAGTACTTTTAAATGCAATCTGTTTGATAACGGCATCTACATTTATTTTTGAAATATTAATATTTTTGTAGTTTTCGGAGCTATTTGCTTAATATTGGTAACGGAAGTACTCCATTTCTGTAGAAATTAATGAAAAAATAGTTGTAAAATATTAATTATATATTTTGTTGCCATTTTTTCATAACAACCGACAGAAAATGTAATTAAAATATGTGCTATTTTGAAAAAAAATATAAACGAATGATTTCTGTTGAAACATGGAGCTATTATAAACCATATTTAATTTTCAGTATCTATATTAATGTTACAAACATATGAAGGCCTATGAATCATTAGACAGCCTTTTTTTTTTGTCGAATTTCTTTAATGACGGCACCTTTTTGCTGCATTTGTGTATTATTTCGCGATAGTGACGTCCTATGCATACTTTACTGTAGATGTTTAAGTGGCCACTATTTCTGTACTCAGCTTGAGCTTATACAGTTAAAAATGAGTATGTCCTCAGAAAATGAAAATGAATTAAATATGTCTAATATTCAATCACAAACCCCAAAACGCCTCAGAAATCGCAAAGGAAGATTATCAAGATCTTATCCCTCCTCCACAGTGGAGGATCTAACAAAAAGTATAAAAACACCTTCACAGTCAGTCATTAAAAGGGGATCGAGAAAACCGCCTACACCTATACAAGGCAACAAATTACAAACTTTTGACACAGCAATGGAAAAAATCATGAGCATTGAGGAGAAGATAGAAATGATGGACAGATTACTACGAAAACATGATGGAAAATGCGAGATAGAGGCAGCAAAATATCGAGAAAACACCCTCCAAGAGTTAAAAGAAAACAACATTAAGTATGAAAAAGTAAAAACAAATTTAGAAAATGAAATATTCGAAGCAAATGAAGCCCTAGAAAAGGAGAAAAATTTGACACTTAAACTACAACAATTAATAATGGAGAAAGAAAAAGAAGTAAATCACTTGAGGGAATATAGTGAAACCTTGAAAGGAGAAATGGAAGAAAAAATAAACAAAATAAAAGGAGAGCTCCATCAGCAAATAACAGAAAATCAAGATACCATAAAAATGAAGGACCAGGAAGTGCAAATGCTAAAAGAAAAAGCACAAAACTATATTAAATCCAGAATAGAAGAAAACTTTGGAATATTGGAAACCGTAGAAACAATACTGCAAGAAAAGAATATAACTATGGAAAAATCAAACATTAAATTTATACAAGATGAAATAAAAAAGCTCTTGTATACGTTAGAAATGCAAACAGAGAAAATAGAAGAAAAAGAAAACCAAATTAAACAGCAGCAAGTATATATAGAAACGACTCTCCACTCCCTGGCGAGAGAGGAAGAACTAAAGCATGAAATACAAACAAACTTTCAACAGCAGGAATTAAAAATCCAGCAGATATTAACGTTGATAGGAAATCAGAAAAGTGATGAAATCTCAAATCAACAAACACCATCAATAATCACCCAGGCTGATGCTGACACTGCCAACTCAACCTCCTATTCAAAAATAGCACAAAAATCAATTCCCCAACATAATCAAGCCCATCAACAAATTTCAAGGAAAATGCCACAAATGTCTAAATCGGCAATATTATTAACGAGGATGAAAGAAACAAAAATGCCAATGACCATATTAAGGGGGATTGTAGATAGAGAACTAAAAGGAGAAGCAAAACTACCCAAAATCTTCTGTACAATCTCAAGAGATAAAAACTCCTTTATAATAAAGGCAACAACCTCAAAAGAGGTAGATGACACGCTAAATATCTTGCAGAAAAACGAAAAATTACAGAGCTTATTGGGAATGAAATTCTTAGGGGAAAAAAGGAAAAAGATAATCATACTTGGTATTCCACAATATGTACAACATGAAGAAATACAAGATATACTGAAATCGGAATTAAACCACGACATAAAAGATAATACCCAAAAGGTAATTTCACGACCAAAAAACAAATTCTATCAATTAATGGTAGAACTAGAAGAACAACAAGCATTTCAGTTACTAACACAAGGTAGAATCTTTATCGGCTTAGCATCTTGTAGAATATCACACTACACTCCACTCATAAGATGTAGTAACTGCCAGCTTTTCGGACACCCAATAGAAAGATGCCGAAGAAAACAGACATGCGAATATTGCATGCATAACCACAAATCAGATTACTGTCCTAAAAAGAGTACCCCAGAACAGCACCAATGCGTAAATTGTTTCAACACAGTGGACAATTTTGGTAACCGCTTTGAGTATAGGCATAGTGCGTCGTCGAGCCAATGTCATGTATTTCAAAACTTTTATTATTATAGAAATCAACGTCTAAACCTTTCACAGGCGCAATATTCAACATAGAGAACATTTCTGATATCTCCAAACCCTCTTCTTCAGCATCATCATCAAATATCAACAATAACACCAAACAGCCAATTTCCATAAATACTTTAACAATAGCCCAGATTAATCTGCAAAACAGCAAAACGGCGACAGCAGATTACATACGTTTTGCAATAAAGGAAAAAATAGATATATCCTGCCTCCAAGACTACTACATCTCAGATAATCGCCCATTAGGACTACCACTTTCAACACCGTATTACTTCTCAGTAGCAAAAAATTGCTGCATTATAATACTAAATCCTTCAATTAGCCATCTTCAAATTAAAAAAAACAACCATTCAGTCTTCATCAACATTCAATTAATAAATAATTTACTAACAATAGGATCACAATATTCACCCCCGTCATCAGATTTACAAAATGATCTTAATGATTGGCTAGAAGTAAAAGGCTCCAGCAGTTTATTCTTATTGGCTGGAGACCTAAACGCACACAGTGCCTTGTGGGGTTACAAAAAAGATGATGACAAAGGGCAAAAATTAATATCGCATATGGCAACGAAAAGACTCTTGTTACTAAATGATCCCCATAGTTTACCAACGTATGAATTAATTAATAAAAAGGACAATACAACTTTAAGAAAATGCTGGCCCGATGTTACACTATCATCAATGTCACTGTTCCCTTTACTGGAAAACTGGATGGTACATCCAGATATGGACCTTGGAGATCATAGACTGATCACATCGAGCTTTAATATTGAAATCCCGCAGTTACCAAACAGAAGATATCGAACAAAACAAACATCATTTAAAAAATTCAACGATAAAATTAAAACAGAATTAAACCAGCAAAATTTCAACTTCAAAAATATAAAAACCACTGAGGAATTTGAAGAAAAATATGAAGAATTTTACCAACTACTTAAAAGAACATGTGATCAGACACTCAAGAAAAGAAAAAAGTACTCACCAACCGAAGATAACATGGTGGAACGATGAGCTACGCACAAAACGTAATTTAGTTAGGGCACTAAGAAGAAAAACAAAGCTCCCGACAGCTACAGTACAAGATATAATTAAATTTAAATCACAAAGAGCCATGTATAAAAAAGCAATTTTGAACGCGAAAAAACAGGCATGGACAAGATTTTGTACACAATCCAAAAACCCTTATGGAAAAATAAAAAAAGTAGCTTTTAAAAATTATCATAATCGAGAACTGTATTCATTAGAAGAACAAGAGGAAGAAACAGAAACAGCAGAAAGATTCTACGAAACTCTAACCACAGAAATATTTGGCCAATCAGAAATGCCAGCGGACTCAATATTTAACCAGCAGAAGGCAGAGGCAATTGAAAATTTTACTTTAAAAGAACTTAAAAATGTCATATACTCATTCAACCGGAACAAAGCCCCGGGGCCCGATGAAATTGATCATAACATAGTACGACAATTATTCAAGCATCATAAGTTTCTCTTACTAGAAATGTACAATGTTCTGTTATATTTAAATTACTTCCCCAAAACATGGAAGATTGGAGAATTGGTTTATTTCATAAAGCTCTCTAAAAAACCAGACATCGCATCTTCATATCGGCCAATCTCCTTACTGCCAATCTTCGGTAAAATATATGAAAAACTATTATTAAAAATGATAAATTTTAACTTATACAGCCAAAAAGAACTACAAAAATCACAACATGGCTTCCGAGAAGGTCGTTCAACGGAGTCAGCGATTGCCGAACTTTTCTCATTTATAAATCTGCTCAAAGAGAATAACAATTATATTTCCCTAATATCCCTAGATTTCAAGAATGCATTTGACCGACTACCCTGGCCGGAGACCTTAGAAGAATTAAAATTCCTAAAACTAAAACAAGCATTAATAAACATAGCAGCATCATTTCTTTCAACAAGAGGAGCAATACCGAATTGGCTGTCAAAAAAGATCCACTGGTTTAGAAGAGGTTGCCCACAGGGGTCCTGTTTTGGACCTTTTCTTTGGAGAATATTCCTGAATAAATTACTGAGAATATAAAAGAAACATGGCTTTAAGATAATAGCATATGCCGATGATCTTCTTCTAATTATTTTTGGCCAAACAAGAAGACAGTTGGAGCAGATGGGAAGAGAGATACTACAAATAATAAGTGATTGGGCGAAACAAACGGATATGAAGTTCTCATATGACAAATGTGTAGTGTTAAATCTTCGAAGACCACTTTTCCTGAAGAGAGGACCAATATATAAATTGGATGGGCACTCCCTTAAATCTGAAAATACAATAGACTACTTGGGCTTAACATTGGATAAAACACTGTCTTTTCTTCCGCACCTGAATAAAAAACGCATAGAAATTAATCAAATATCACAAAATCTTCTAAAATTCGCCGCTGCATATGGAGGGCTTTCGAAGCAAATTTTAAAAATCTGGTACTTACAAATATTAGAAAAAAAATATCCTATGTCGCTTCATGTTGGTTTCCACACCTACGAGTCTCACACGGCTACAGGCTACTATCGGCAATTCAGACACAATGTCTTTTGCTTCTGTCGAGAGCTTATAGAAAATCATCAACGGCAGCTTTGGATGTATTGTGCGGCATTCAACCATTGGCGATCCAATTAAATACATTAGCAATTTCAGGACAGGTCCTACGTTTGGGAATTCCAATAGAGGACAACTTTCCAATCTTCTATCAACCGAAAATATCCTCATCAATACCTTCCCCACACCAAGATTATCTTTTACTACAAGAAGGAGTTCCATCCACTTCAACAATAAATATATACACTGACGGTTCAAAATCAGATGCTGGCACAGCGTATGCTTTCTGTGTTTATAAAGAAGGAAAATGCATCCATACTCATCAAATAAGGTTACAAATATCAAATTCAATTTTTCAAGCTGAACAACTCGCCATATTAGATGCAATATTATGGGCAGACTCCTCAGGGGACGGGAACTTCGTCATTTACACAGATAACCAGTCAAGTCTTGCATTATTGGAGAACGTTTTTACTACAGATTTTATCACATCAAAAATTATAATAGCCTTACAGAAAACATCTAAATCAATTAAATTTCAATGGGTACGGGGACACACAGGTGTTAAGGGAAATGAACATGCAGATCAACTAGCCAAAAACGATATAACAAATATTAAGGTACGAGAAATATTTCATCCATACCCAGCTTCACACCTTAAAAAGAAATTGAAAAAAGAAGCCATAGACAAATGGCAGCAACAGTGTGATTATGGTACCACTGGCAGATTTACTTACAAATTATGTCCAAAAGTATCAACAGACTTCATGTTAGTACATAGAAACCTGTATATCTTCTCAACTAATCATGGACCCTCCCCGTCCTACCTATTCAAAATAAATAAAGCTCCGTCGCCACTGTGTACCTGTGGTGAAATTGGTAACTCCCTTCACTATGTGCTCAGCTGTCCATTAACATCAACCCTCCATATCCGTAAATCAGCCACAATAGAACATCACCATTGGTTCAAATTTGTGCTGAAATCACTAATGCTATATCCTAAAATAATAGAATGTGTGCGGTTACTAGAAAACAATCAACAAATTTTTCAAAACCCACAAATGCCAATAGATGAACAAGATTAGCACTATTGAACAGAAACATGAACTTTAGACCAAACAGTGCCTAACTAAATCGAGAATATAAAACTTAGAAAACTCTTGTACCTAGAACAGCCATACACTCAGGTTATCCATAACCTAAAAGTTATCTCACAACAAAACACTTGAACTCATGATAATAACTATTAAACTAATGCACCTGAGAAAATGTAGAGCTTAAGAACATCTTATTCATCTGCTGCTATTCGTAATTAATCAATCATATTCGTGTTCAAAATTCGTCTGTAAAGCGCTCAGCTCATCTGTTCTATTATTACTTTTATTATTATATTTATAATTACTATTATTATTATTTGTACTATTACCTTTAATTCTTATTGTTAAAACTATTGTTAAATAATATTGTAATTTTTTTTTTTTTTTTTTTTTTTGAATAAACTTGCAACGCGGGATCTGGAAGCCTATGCCAATGGTGGGTTATCCCGCGTTGTAGAAAATGTAAAATGTGAAATTCTTAAGCGGATGCGAATGACGTCATTTTACATAAAATAAAAGCGTGCGCTGTAAGTCTTAAAATTGAAATATGTTTTGTACTATTTATATATATTTTGTTTTAAGGGCAAACGGATTAATCTTTCGTAATCGAGCTCCGCGCGATATAGATAAATTAAAAAATATTTCATGATTTAAAATTGTTTTTAAAACCATAGGCAATTAGTAAACTGAGATGAACTTTGCAAACAAATTTCATTTTTGAAAAAAAATCATATTTGAGGATCTAAAAATGTAAATTGTTCGATTATAAATATGTTAGATTTGTGTTTTTTCAATAAAATTCTTTTATTTGTTTATAAAAGAAGTAATAATTTCGTTAATTTGTCTTTCACAAATATATTAGATTGGTGATTTTTTTAATATTATTCTTTTATTTGTTTATAAAGGAAGTATTAATTTCGTTATGAAAAAATAGTCAGAAACAAATGCTGAAAAATGTCTGTTGCTTTATGTGCAAAATGTTTATTATTATTATGTATTATTGAAAAGGCACGTGATAAGATAAGCTTAAAAAAATCATGTTTAAATATTATTTTAGAAAATATAATACATCAGTCAATTAAGATACAGTTTTTAAACAAATTGCATTGAAAGTTAATTTTTTCCCTATGCGAGGAAAATTGAAAATGTACGAATGTCAGAAGATTAAAAAATTGCAGTAGCGAAAATTTCAAGACTGAAATTTCAACGTGAAGTGTTTCTATTCGCAAAATGACGTCAGCGTTACGCGCAGATACGTTTGTTCTTTATAATATAGATACTTAATCAGTAAAATATAATAAAGATCAGTTATTAGGATGTGGTTATCAATTTAGGCACTTATGCTTGGTATTCCGGAATGAACAACAGCAATTTTCACCTTCTCAAAATTTGCATACGAACTTCTCATATCCATATTCATCATTTTAAAAAAAATTGTATTTCGTTTGATCATTTAAAAGTCATTTTAACTCAAAAATTGAAGTCACGATTGTCATCAATATCTTTTATGGGAACAGACGTACTCTTTACTTGAGATTCTAATCTCAATTCCGGAGAGTAAAAATTTCCATAATTTATGTTTTTTAGGCGCATTTGTGTTAAAATGTTTAGTTTTACCTAAGAAAATGATCGTTTTCTTTTAAATATGACTTCATTTTCACTTAAATAAGCATTTCGCCTAGTGTCTGAGACTTAGTATCAGTACACATGCAGAAGGAAAAACAATAATAGAAAATTTATAAGGAAAAATGCGTGATTTCAAAAGCAGTATGCCATTTTCCGTTGTTATGCCCCTAATATAATATTCTGCTCCTAATGGGATTTTGCGACACTAAACCCTATACAACAATTTTTACCAACAATTTTGAATGTTTATCAGAAAATAGCGGGAATAAAGACAAAAATACCTCATTATTTCTCTCTTGTCTGCAGTAATAAAAGCTATCTAATTTTCACCATTTTGAAGAAATTTCATAAAATGCTTTTAAAATTAAAATATAAAAGTGGGGATATTAAAAAAAACAGATAGTGCGATCACATCTACAAATGAAAAACTTTCAGTTTAAAAAATATATATATATTAGTAAAATTGGTTCAGCAGAAATACCAGGGCAGATGACTAAAAACATACTCGTGTTTTAAATATATAGATTATGTAAAATTAGGAAAAATTAAATTAAGCAAATTATGTTATTTTGATAAAATTATAGTAGAATGCCCTAAAAAATAGCATTAAAATTTTATTATTCGAGAGAATTTTGGACAAAAACTTCACGAACATGATATTATTTTAAACCACGAATTATTTGTTTGCTTGTCCAACTCGGTGAAGCAAATCCATCCAGGCGAGAATTACCAATTTCTGTAATATAAATCGCTATTATTTTCATGTCACCTCTCTTTTATAAAGACACTCTAAATTTTTGTAAAACATTGCGTTTTATCAGTGTCTGATTTCGATTGCATTATTTTCAAAAGTGGAGCATTTTCACCTGCGAAGAATTTCAAAGCAGCTGAGCTGTGAAAATGACGCACTTCTACAAAACATAATTCAAGTTTAAGAATTAAAATACACGTTTTTTTTATAAAATGACGTCATTTGCATCCGCTAAAGCAATCCAGTTTTAAACTTCGTCTATAGAAAAGTATGCATATGACGTCATTATCACGGAATAACAGTCAATATTCTTGACATAGCCCATATTTTAATTTCAACTTTTTTTTCAGGTTTTATGAAAAAATGGCAACAAAAAGGATAAGGTATCTCCTATTTTCGACTATTTTCCGTTTACTTTCAATGACTTTCAATAGAAATGAGGTACTTTTGTTGCCACGATAAGAAAAATGGTATTAAAAACTACAAATAAATTAATATCTCAAAAATAAATTGAGATAAGCTTTCAAACAAATTGAATTTAAAAGAGCATTTTCTTCCTTATACGACGGTGTAAAAATTTAAAATGTGCTAAGTTTAGAAGTTTAAAAATTTGCAGTAGAGAAAATTGGAAACCCAAAATTTTATTTCAAATTTCAAAGTGTTGCCATTTGCAAAATGACGTATGCGTTATGCACAAATATGTTTGTCCTTTATAATATAGATATGGGCCATAATAGGTGATTTTACCCTATATATTTTTTTCATCGTGTAATTTCAAAAGTTGTCAATTTTGGTCATATTTTTCAAAATACAAGTGCAATGCGCGACCTAAAGATTTTAATTAATTTTTTGAGTTATTATTCTAATACCAAAAGGTGACATTTACGCACTATTAGAAGTAGCTCTGAATATTTTTTTATTTTTATCATTAATTTCAAAAATCGTCACTTTTCATCATATTTTCAAAAATTCAAGTGCAATGCGCGACCTAAAGATATTAACCGATTTCAAGAATATTTTTGCGTTATTCTTCTAATTACAAAAGACAACTTTTCTGCGCTATTAGAAGTTGATCTGAAAAAAATTCTCTTTTTTCGACCCACCCTAGTGTACAGTCGTGGAAAAAAAAGTAAACACCCCATACTAACTCCTCAACGACTTATCGTAGAAGAAAGATACTGGCACCGAACGATTGGAAATGAAGTCTACTTTTAAATGATTTATATAAAATTTGCTTAGGGGGCCATCTACATATTAAAACGAACCCAAACTTATTAAAAAGATATTTCATTTAACAAGATATTTCAATTCTTCAGTTCAAACTATGCCTTGACACCAAATTTCCAGTCTTTTGAATTATAAACATTCAAAATTTAGTGCATCTTATGTTAAATTACATTTTCATATTGTTATATATCTCCTGAAATTATACTCCTAATGTGCTATTTTTTGGTAGCAATAATATAAAATACCCAAACATAAATACGTTGAATTTATAATTTCTATAATTTTATGATAGGAATTATGAATTATGAAATTAATATTCGAAAAAATTATGAATTGCAACCTACAATTTTTTTGTGGAATTCCAAAATTTCAGAATTTCTTCAAAGTTGTTTTCAAATTATGTTAAAAATGGCAAAATGATGGTTTAAGATAGTGTGTGTTTTTAAGGTCTATGATAGAAGTGACTAGATATTTTGAAATTTCTTCTGCTATCCTGTATTCTAGCAGTCTCCGATGACTGTTTGAGTGGTGCTTAAGATGCCTTCATCAAGAAGGGAGCTCTCTCGGTCAACAATCGAGCACCTAACGTCAATTTGGATACAGCCCCTAAAATACGCTCGTTTAAAAATTATAAATTTCTCGGATTTTATTGTACGAATTGCATAAAAATTTGTCTTTAGACTAATTCAAGGCTGTAGAGTTCATTTATGCTGTCAGAATTGTGTGCTGCTATTGAAAAAAAAATGATGTTTGGGTTTGATTTAATATGTAGATGTCCCCCTAATCAGATTTTATATACATAATTTAAAAGTAGACTTTTTTACCAATCGTGTGATACCAGTAAGTTTCATCTACGATAATTTTTTGCAGAGTTAGTAAGGGGTGTTTCCTTTTTTTCCCCACGACTGTACCTCGCATTTGAGGCCCCTGGTGAATATTTTTTTGAAGCTGCAAAAAAATGTTTTAAAAATATATAACATAAGAATTAATAGGCGCTAAGTAAGGGGCCTGAAAACACAGATGCCAGTGTTAGGTGAAGGAAATGATACCTTGTTGGTGCGTTCTCCTTTCAAAAAAAAAAAAAAAAAAAAAAAAAAAAAAGAGGAGAACAGCTGCCCCTCCTTGAATTTTGAAATTTAATTAATCAAATTTCCTGCATGTCTGATTATATAAAATGATAAAATATATTTTTTAAGGGACTATAGAGTAATCAAACGTTAAATTAAAAAAAGGGATAATTTTCTTTTTTCATGTGACCTCCCCCCAAGTCAAGACACACTCACCACACACGAATCTTTTGCAGAATACAGTTTTTCATTATGTTTTCAGGGTTTTAAGGAGGGTATAAACGCTTCAGTTCTTTATTTTGAAATTGATGTTTGAGTATTATAGCTATACTTATGCAACTGAATAGCTGAAATAAAATTTGCATCTGAAAATTATATTAAAGTCGTTAAAGAAAAAGTTAACATCTACACTTTGACGGACTTTTTCCACATTTAGACACTTATCTGTGTACACAAAATTATAAGTAAATTACAATAACATGCCAATTAGTGTAAATCTTGGCGTTTTTCTACTTTTAAGCTACTTATTTGTGTTTTTTTAGAAATAACAAACTACACACTTATTTTCATAAGCTAAATGCACAACAGATAATTTTTTTACGTGTAATTTTTATGACAAGTGAATAATTTTAAAAATTTACACCTATATAAATTCAACACATTTATTTTTTAGAGTGCATATGGGTATAGAATAACTAAACTCTAAAAGAAAAAGGGAACTATAAATTTTATCTATATAATATATTTTATCTAAAACTATAAATTAATCTTGTGAGCCTCTCCCTTCCCACACTGAATTCCTTTTCTTATGACATTTTGTAATTCTGTTTTCTTTTAAATGTTCATTTTTTGTTAGCCCTTTCGGGCGCAGAAAAATTATGTTCGTAAAATGATAAAATGATTGACTGATACCGGAAATTACAAACGACTTTTTCAGAAATTAAAAAAATTCTCGTTACTTTAGACCTTTCAAAGTAAAAGCAAAATTTTATTAAAATTTTCTTGGTGCCGTTCGTAAATTTTGAATTAAAATTAGGTGATCCAGACGTGGGATCACTGCACAGGAAGGGGTTAATTTAGCTAAAATAGGGTGGAGGGATGGGTAAGAGCATCTTACAAAACAAAGTAAAAGTTTTAGTTCTTCATTTTTAAAATGCAGTTACAGTACTATATTTTATTTATGGAAAGTAATTACTGAAATAAAAAGTGCATCGCTAAATTATATAAGCCCCCCCTCCCAATCCCTTTTTTATTATCTATGCACTTTCAGATTTACACATTTATCAATTCGTGCAAATCCAAGTATTTTCTACATTTACACACTTCTCTGAGTTTATCAACCGATAACAACTTAAGACTTAATGTCATAAACTAAATACACATAAAAACAGGTAATTTTTTGTACATAATATGTAATTTTTATGACAAGTGGGTGATTTTAGAAATTTACACACTTATCTGTGTGAACACAATTATGTGTAAATTGAAATAACACACAAGTTCGTGTAAATTAAGACATTTTTCTACATTTACACACTTGTATGAGTTTTTTAACTGATAACAAAAGACACGCTTAATTTTATAAGCTAAAAACACAAAAAAGAGGTAAATTTTTGCAAAAAATGTGTAATTTTAGAAATTTGCACACATATATGTGTAAAATTGATTAATTTACACATTTAAGTTTTAGAGTGATGGCGCTAAAAACTACAAAAAATTTAATATCTCAAAAATAAATTGAGATGCAGTTTTCAAACAAATTGCATTAAAAAGTACTTTTTCCCAATACGACGGTATAAAAATTGAAAATTTGCTATGCTTAGACGTTAAAAAAATTGCAGTAGGGTATTGAACAGTACAATGATACATCTGCTTTGTTTTACGACTGGCTTATACAACGGAACGTTATTTTTTGGAGACGACAGTTTAATAGCTGGGAGAAAGAATTAGAATACCGGGGGCTAATAAGATGATGCTTTTCATAAGGTTTGAAAGGTAATTTTAATAGTCCTTGCTTAGATTTTTCGTACTGCTATGTCAAAAGAGGAGGAATTTCAGAAGGTATTTCTAAGTGAAAATAAATTCAAGTCTGTTTAGAAGTAGCTGAATTCTGAGAAAACATAAAGCTCCGACCTTCAAAGCTTGAAAATTTTAAACTTTAAAAAATGACTACGAAATTTGTATCCCTAAATTTTCTTTAAGAACAAAAACATTCCTATGAAAATTTAATGTGCTGATCCGTCACTGTCTTATTTAAAAAATGGTTTTATTGTTGTTGTATATTTTTTTATTTTTCTATAATGCATATGAAATATTTTTTAAATATTAATGAACAGCAATAAAACAAAATTTATTAGAAATTTTGAACTATAAAACATAATATACTAATAACTTTTTATAGATTATGATGAAAAAATTAAATAGAACGGTTTGCTATAAGAGTGCTTCAAATAGAAATTTCATAACACTTATCATGTTCTTTGAAATAAACAGAGTACGGAAAAATATCGTATAAGAATGAAATTAGTTATTTTAATCTCATATTTTATAAGTATAAAAAATATTAAAGAGATTTTCTTCTTCCATAGTTTCGGAATCTCTAATAAAGATATTTAAAAATTTTGTACACGCGAGTAGCATTTTTCGCCTATGTTTAAAACTCCCGCCTAAAAAAATACATAACTTCAGTTATAACTAGCTATTTATAAAATTGTACATATGAAATTAATTATTTTAAAAATATTTTTTAGCCTATAAAAGTATTTCGGGAGTTAGTACCTTTCGGGACCTAATTTTGCTCATAATAACACACTTTTTTCGATTCAACATAAATAAATAAGTTTTGCATATTTTGGAGTGAAACTCTTATAGTTTCAAGAATAATACCCTAGCTCTAAAAAATTGCCACTTTCTAATGACAATTTAAATATTTTACGACAGAATTTTTATTAAAAACTATTTAACATATATATTTAACTTATTTCTCCATGGTGTATATTTAACTTATTTTTTTAAAAAAATCTGGTTCGAATGGAAAGATTTTCATTTTTTACCGATAAAAATTACCACTATGGCGGTTTTAGTGTTAAGGGGTAAAAGGACTTTTAAAATGTCGGAAAATGAAAAAAAAGACCATATTTGTCATCTTAAGAGGTATACATTGCAAAATCACAATTGTTGAAGGGTTTATAGATACACGTTTCTTCTTTCATTTCATATTTTTTTTTTTCAGATCATAAAGGCGAAAATTAGTTGCTATATGAGTTTTTGAACTTGTCGAGCAAAAAATTACAAACATAGGTTGCGCGCAAGTTAGTTAAAAACCTTTTTGATAATTTTTCATGAAATTGTCAGGATATGTAATGTATGTAAGCTCTATAAAGTTAACCTAAATTTTCTTTTCTTTTTTTTTTGTTGAAAAAGTATTTTTTACTTGATGTTACATTGCGAAAATTTTGAAAATTTTATATCAGGTTTCGCACGCTATTAAGCCATTCCCCTATTTTGTAAGGACTACCACCAGTATTATTATAAAGACCATTTTCTTCACGATTCAGTAGCTGGAAGATAATTTTATGCTATTACTGGTGGTAGAGTTCTTACAAAATGGGCTGTGGTTTTATAGATTGCGAACCCTGTATATAAGCAAGATACAGTATTGTTTTTAAAACATAAAAATTCTATAAATGAACAACATTTTAGGTTCCGTAAAAGTACAAGATTTTCAGGTTAAATTAGATACTAAAACTTTTGTATTAAATGAAGAAATTCTTATGTTATCATGAGCGCAACCTCAAATTCCACTTTTTTGCTCGAGAAATTGAAAAACAACTACAGCTCATATTCAAAATATTAGAATAATTGAGAAAAAGTAATAAGAAAAAATTATTTTTCATTTATTTATTTTTGATACTAAGTAAATGCAAATAAATTTCTTATAAATTAAATCTGGAATGTTTAGATAAGATTTTAACATTTACAAAATATAAAATACAGTACAATAAATTAGGTATACAGCTTTCTGAAACACACCAAAATATTAGAATAATATTTAGATTGGTTCAAAATATTAGAATATTTTATTTTATGCAACAATATTACCTTATGAATATGAAGTAAATGGTAGTTAATATTTTGTAGCATCCCCTTTAGCGTTCATAACAGCGTACAAACATTTCTATCAATATTAGCCTAAATAGACTTTATGCGTGCCACTAACACAGTTTTACTTGAAGGAGGATTATCTTGGAGTTTTTCATCATTATACACCATAAGTCTTCGATGGGATTAAGGTCTGATGAGTTTGGTAGCCAAGGAATTACCTTAGTGTTGCGTTGGCGGAACGAATTCTTTGTTGACACCGATGTATGCGGTGACGCTAAATCTTGTTGAAAGATGAAATCTTCTGATGATAGAATCATGTAATATTACAAATTTTCTGGATATATCTCAGAGTTAACATTTTCGTAGATGATGCATAACTTTCCAGGTACTTCTGCATTCATACAATCCGAAACCATGACACTAGCAGCAAATTTTACGGAACATTTAAGGCATTCTTTATCAAATGCTTCTTGCTTCATTCTCCGAACTCGAATATCTTCATTACCATATGAAACACAAAACATACTTTCATCACTAAATAATATATTTTCCCAATCTTCTTCGCTCCACAAACGTCTTGATTTACACAAATTCAATCTTATACGCTTTTATTTTGCAGTCATGAGAAATTTTCTTTTCGGTACACGAGATTCAAACTTAAATTTATGGAGACGTCTTAATATTGTCGATGTGGAAACTTCAACTCCTTCTTCTTTCCCTTTTCGGTGCTACAATTGCACAGTTTTAAAACGGTTATTCTTAACTATACTCTTCAGTTTCCTGTCATCTCTAGCAGAAGTTTTTGGTTTTCGGCCGCCATTTTGGCGATTATTTCGAAATTTTTCATTATTTGAATATTGTGTTAGTATTTCACTAACGCTTGATTTCGAACAATGTAAATAATTCGCTATATAGCTTTGTTTTTTACCGAACCGATACAAATCAACCATACGAAGTTTAATAGATTCAGAAATATCACTCACACGACCCATTTTAAGACGAAAAAGTAAACAAACTGCAAAAAGAATACTGATTTTAAATAGAATTATCTGAATTTAATCAATTATGCCACCAGTTATGAATTGCTGATAACTAAAGGAGAATTAATGTGAAATATTCTAATATTTTGAACCACTTGAATAAATATTCAAAGATTTTGACTTTTCAAAATATTTTTTTTCAATGAATCTTTTCAAAAATTATATTAATTTTTAGATAATAAATAAGTTTAATGAGCAATAAGTTCCTAATAAAAATATCGTTTGCATATTTGCATTAAAAGACATTAAATTACCAAACGATATTTTCAATTTGTAAGAAAATGTAATTATTCTAATATTTTGAATATGAGCTGTATAACGACTAATTTTCCTCATTATGCTCTGAAAAAAAAAAAAAAAAAATGAAAGAGAACATACGAACTTATTACCAGCTTTAAAAATTTTATTTTTGTAATGTAAATTTTTAAGATATAAAATGACAAAAATCGCAACTTTTTTTTTCACTTTTCGACATTTTAAATGTCCCATGATCACTTAAGACTTTTTTGTTCTTCGTTTCATTTCGATCGACGATACAGCAAGTCTCTAACTTATATTTTAAAAATCTGACACACGGTTTTTCGTACTTTTAAATCTCTTAAACATAAAAAATTATTATTTAAGATGCAGCTATATTTTATTTCACTATTAGTCAAGAACTGGAAATCTGAAGCCATGCTCATGAGCGAGTTTTGTATTTCAATTTTCAAATGAATGCAGCTGACGATTCATTTATATTTTTTTGCTTAAGAAATGAAAATCAATATTTCTTCGAAAACGAATACTACCTGCGACATAATGAGATACTTAAAATGATTTCTTTGTTTGAAAATATGATAAATTGTTAAAAATTACTTTAATGTATTTTAAATAAGAAACATTTTTAGCATTTAATACAGATATTATGTACATATTTTGTAAGGCAGTGTACTTTTAATCTTGTTTAAATTACTTATTTTTTCTTCTGTACACTCTAAAATTGGGACGAGTGAAAAGTTCACTCTTTGAATGGGTGACAGGCATTTTCACTCTTTTTGGAGTGAATTTTATAAAAATACACTCTTTAAAAAGTGGAATTTTCCACTCTCTGGAAAGAAGTGAAATGTCTTACTCCTGACAGACTGACTTACATATGCATTGCTTATTAACTAATCAGAACAGCAAGGCGAAGACGCCCTTAAAACATAAGAAAAACGATCACTTTTTCGTTCGCCATCTTAGGATTAATTGATTAGGATATCATTAAAATTATTCTTTATGGAACACATAAGGTAAGTCTTATTTAATTTTAAATATTTATTCGTGTAGACATCGAATGTTAAGATTATGAGCTAAATAGTTGTATGTTGCACAGAGAAAGATTGATCGTGGAGTGTTTAAAAGTGATTATCTATTGTCTATTCTTCATGTAGAGGTTTGAAATATAATTGTTTTAACAAATGAATAACACACAATGCTTAGCAAAAAATAATCAAAACTTCATTAGTTCGGGCAATGTGAATAAAAAAATGACTGTAAATATTTTATTCTTCACATTCAAATACTTTTCCGACGATTAAAAAAAAGTTATCTCTTTCATTTGAAACGCTGACTGACTCAGACGATATCTGGATTTTTTCAATTCATAGCAGACATGACGTAAACATTAATTTGCCGTTATATGAGATTTTTTTGGTTTATTACTGATTTCTGATTATATACACTTAGCGTATTTATCATCATTATTATTGTTTCGGAGTTAAATATGATAACTGATGTATTTATGATATTACGAAAAGGTTGGTATATTAAATTTTTTTAATTGTATGTAAGCATTTTTCTGCGGTATATGATTTTAAAATGTCAAGTCTGAGTAATATAAAAAATTTTAATTATAGACATTCTGCATCAGTTATTAAATTTCCTTTTATTGTAAACGCATTTTCTACGTTTTTCATACACGTAATTTTTGGCACTAAACAATAAAACATGATATTTAAGATTTGAAATAAAATGTTTTTTATGCCTGTTTTGGGGTATATGGATAAGACAGCTTTAGCATATTTCTTAAAAAGTTCATATTTACTTACATTATATAGGTCTGAATATTTTTTTAACTGATTAATAACTACTTTTTTACATTAAAATGTTTTTCAAACAATAAGAATATTTCATATGCTGTGATTTACTGTATTTTTAAATTTCCTTTTTTTCTGTTTCCGAGGTCAATCTTTCCCTATAAAACATATAAAATATATTTTGCTCATATTCACAGAATACAATATCTACGCGAATAAAAAAATTAAATTAAATATGGCTTATCGTGTCTTTTCCTTAATAAGTATTGTAATAATTCCATTTTTCAGCAATAACGGACGAAAAATAGAAATCGTGATTAAGTTAAGGAATATGTTTAAAAGAAAAATACATACATATTCCAGAGAACTTAAAATTTAGACTCCATGTTCATATTAAATAAAATAAAAGCAAATCACAGCGGATAAAAGAAAAATTACACATTCTTAATATTTAAATCATGCTTAGAACTTATTTAAAAAGATGTAAGTTTATAAGCATTGTTTTTTAAGTGAAAAATAAAAAATACTTTAGAACAATAGGACTTTGCAAAAATAGCAATACTTTATAGGAAAAGTACGGTTTTATATTTAAAACAAAAATAAAAATTAAATCAAACATTGTTAAACATATAACATCCACCTATTAAAAAGTTATTAATAAAACTTTAAAAGTAATATCTTTATAAGGCATGCAATAAAAGCAAACACAAAGGATAAGATTGGAATAAAATATTTTAGTTTATTTCTGCCAGTAATCTAATTTAAATTTGTATGGAACTGAATTTTCCCTTAAAAGTTCAATTAGTGGTACAAACTACGAATTAAATAAATATTGCAAATAAAGTATTTTATTCCAATCTTTACTACGCTTGTATCTATTTTCATTGCATGCTGTAAAAGATGTGATTCTTTTAAAATGACCATAAAAGTAAAATAATAAAAATCGCCTACATAAAAAATGAACATTCACTCCTATGAAAGAGTTACTATTCCCTCCCACCAGGGGTGAAAAACTGCTCTACTTTTGCAAGAGTGAATAGGGGTGGATAGTCACAAAGAGTGATTATCCACCCCTGTTTAGAGTGAATAGTCACTTCCCAGGAGTGACTATTCACAATTTAAGAGAGTCAAAACTTTCACTTTTGCTCAGAGTGAGTACACTGTAAACTGAAATGTCTTAAATTCAGACACTTAAGTGTCTGAAACGGAGTGTTCAATTTTCAGACATTTTAAAATGTCTGAATTTTTAAGACACTTGTATGCGTCTGAATTAAGACACTTCAAACGTCTGAATAGCGGCTATCTTTGAACATACTTTTTTACCATTACATGCCGCCATGTTTGACCAAGCTGAACTCCGCAGCCTTGTTTGACCACGCTGAATCTCCGCGTCCATGTTTGGCCATGCTGAATATTCCCCAATAAATGGAAAAATATTTTATCAAAAAGCAAGGCATGGTTTGTTTCAGAAGCAAAACCTAATTCGTGAGCATGGGCAAACTGGGTCGTGTCCCTCCCACTCCGCCTCCTCACCCCCACCACCGATTCTGAGGGTCCAAAATTAGTTATAAAATTTTCGTAAAGCTGATATTTTGAATTTTTCTCGATGTTGCACTGATTATAATCGCTATTTTGAACTTTTAGAATAAAATACGATTAAAAACAATAAATATATATTTATCTAAATCCAGTAAAATGCTTTAATAGCAGACACTGCGGGACATCGGAATTTGGCCACTATTCGTAGGTGTCTGCTTTTCAGAAGTATGCACATATGTATGAGTTGCTCTTTCTGACAACAACACATATTATTTATATTTGTATATTTTTAACTAAGAAAAGCTGACACCTCTGAATAGCGGACAAATTCCGCGGTCTCCGAGTGTACACTATTGATAGGTTTTACTGTATTTAAATAAATATAATATTTTTTGTTTTGTTTTGTTTTTAAACTTATCTTAATCTGAAAGATCAAAATATTGATAAAATCAGTGCAATTTCGAAAGGGATTTAAAATATCAGCTTTGTGAAAACTGCATACCAAATTTGAGGACCTTCTGAAATCAGAAGAGGGGTGCAGGTCTACGGGTCAGTTTGTTCACGTTTTAACTTTTAATCATGTCCTGCATCTTGAAGAAGAACAATCCTGCTCTATGATTCATTAAATAGAAATGTATACTATTTGTGAGTGTTTATTATGAAGGTTTTTTGCATATTCTTTCATCCAAAATAATCTTCCCGACTCCCTTGTTATAGTGTTCCTAATTTGGGCCCTACTGTCTAATCGTTATAGCGACAATCACTATAATGTGGAAAAAAAATCACAATCTAATCTAAAAATTGTAAAATCTTTCATTCTTAGTTCTTTAAAAAATAATTATTTGCGGCTCCCATCACAGAAGGCTTCACTGCTTAATCCTTAAAGCAATTATCAGCATAATATAATAGTTTGCTAAAATAGTTTTCAACTCCCCCCCCCCCCCCCCCAAAAAAAAAAAAAAAATGCCCGAGCTCTTTTGTTTCCAATGCTGAACCATTTAAAATGACAATCTAAGAACAGAAATTTTAGAATAAATTATGTCTAGTCTGAAAATTTAATGTAAATCAATAGCATAAGCATACACTATATGTAAACAAATATCTGAATTTCAACAGAAAACCGATAATTATATTACAATAAATAACTTAATTTAAAATTTTGAAATTGAAATGGTAAAAAATCTCATTTAAATTCTCACATTAAATTATAGCAGAGAACTGCACTTCATTGCCAAAAATAAATTAAATAAATAAATAAAACACAATCATAACAGAATAACCGCTCATTAAATGTAAACAAGCACTTCAATTTCAGCAAAAATCGCATAATCACAAAATGTATTATTTCATTTAAATGCTCTAAAATGTATACAGTAAACTCTCATTAATCTACAATACATAGTCAAATGCAAACATGAAATTTATATTCAAGGTTTCATAGTTAAGTAATCGTAGCGTTTTCCCGTTTTTCATTTTTTATAGAAAGTTACTTTTTTTTATTTATCAATCTTTTTGCTTTACTAATTCAATCGGTTTTTCAGTTTAATTGTTGCTTCTCTGTGAAACATTAAATTAAATAATGATAATTATAAATATAAGTATTTTTAATGAAACAATTATTTCTGAACTGGAATTGTTTTTTTACAAACTTGCAAGATAAAATTTCAAATTATAAATCTAAAATATTGAAACAAACAGCAATTAAATCAGTGTTTCAGAAAATTAAAAGTATTCAAGCATGAATGTCCATTTGGATATATTTACATATGTATGTTTTTTTATTGCTATGTATTAGGGTGTCAACGATTTAAATCAGTTGATTTAAATCAGCAATTTAAACATGATTTAAATCAAGTGATTTTTTAAAAAAAAATCATTGATTTAAATCAAAAATTTCCTAAATGTTTAAAATGACATAAAAAAGTATTCAAATCTTAGATGAACATAATTTGTAAAGTTTCTACAGGTATTGCAACGTATTAATACACAAAACAAAGCTTTAAATAATTGTTTCTAAGCGTAATTCCTGAGTATTGTGAAAAATTTAAGTACAGTAAGATTGTAAAAAGCATGGTTTTTATCTAACAAACATAAAAAGCATTTAATTTAAAAATGATATTTAAATGTAACTTACAGTGTCATAATTTTCTTTTAACAATCGAGTTATTCATTCTTTTATATACAACAAACATAGCAATAGTGTCAATGATTTTAATCAATTAATTTAAATCAGATGATAAAATCACATATTTTCTGATTTTTTAAAATGGTGTGAAAAAGCATTATAATCAGTAATGAAAATGATGTATAATGTTTATATAAGATAATTTAATTGCTGAATAAATAAAAGAAGCTCTTTTAAAAAATAAAATTGTTTTAAATATTTTAAATAAGTTATTTCTTTAAAAATTGACAAAGTTTTTATAATAAAACTATATTATATTTAAGTGGATATTTTATAGTTTCTACATATGTTTTCATAACTTCTTTTGATTAGTAGTTAAATTATTCCTTCTATATAAAATAAGTGCAATCTATTATTTTCTGTTGATAAATGAATTAGAAGAATTTCTGAGTAAAATTACTAGCTGCTTTATCAATTTATCAAACTATTATTTGTCACTTTTTTCAACCACTTTTTCAAAAATGTAGATTGTGTTCTTAATTAAAGTGTTAATTGTTTAATAATTAAAAATTTAATCTGTATCATCAATTTAAAATTAAATGCAATTTATCAATAACTTAAAAATATAAGCAGTATTTAATATTGGTTTACATAATTATTACAAAATATTAATGCACATAATGTTGTATGTTACTAAAGAAATTTTTAATTTGCAGTTTTTTGTAATTTCTATAATTACATAGTTAAAATTTTATTAATTAAAGCAAAAAAACACAGATTATGTTAGTAATTAGTGGGTTATTAATTTTTGAAATGCTTAATTCTTAGTAGACATTTAATAGTTTAACACAAGGAAAAAAATAAAAAAATCCGATTTAAATCAAAAAAATCTGATTTAAATAAAAAAAATCCGATTTTTTTTATTTTTTTTAAAAATATCATGATTTTTTTTACACCCTACTATGTATAATTTAATTATACGTACATTATTTAATTTTGTGAAATTGATGATCTTTCCAATATTGAAGAGATATTTTATTGCGAATCTTGTATTAAATTATTATATTTACATTTTAATATTCATTTCATTTGGCTTTCATGTAAAATTGTCAGAGAAATACTTCTGCTTAATTTGCTTTTAAGAACAATCAAATTAATATTGATATACAATAAATATCTTATAGAATTCAGTTTTCTTAATAAAAAGTATAAGTTTATTTCCTTGAAGTGCACTTTGAATTAGTTTTACGTTTGAATAGAATAGTAAAACAACAATAATAAAAAATAAAAAATAAACTATTTTCTTTCACTTAATATTTCACATTTTCTTTCAAATATTAACCTTTATAAAATCATTTCATGTTATGAGGACTTTTTAATGAAAAAAAGAAAGAAAAGAAAATGTTAGAAAAAATTAAATATCAAAATATATTAAAATTTTTTGAACAACCTATATTTTATATCTTGTACAAGCATACTTAAACAGTAACGAGTAAAAAAAGGGAAAAAAAAGAGGAAGGAAGGGGGGAAAAATACAGAACCAGTTAAATCTCACATTTTATTCCTAAAAGGAAAATTCCTTTAAAAAAATATTTGGCTCTGTCATGAGTCATTGTTCTTACCTATACACATCTCCCCCCCTCCACACACACTTTTTCCTTTTTTTCTTTTCTTCTGTTCCATATTATATTAATTTTCTAGTTATGATGCTATTCAATTTTATTTATTTATTTACTTTTTCAAGATCATATTAATTGAAGAACATCGATTTTGGTTCTTACTGTATTTTCAAAATGGCTTTGTGACGTGAAATTTAAATACGTTATTGATATGGAACATGAAATACATCTGAATGTACTTTTTGTATTATAAACATGTTTTCACAAACTTATATTAAAAAGAAGAAGAAAAAAAAAAGTCATACATTTGAATATTAGAATAAATTAGATTTTTTAAAGAGTGGTTTAATTTACATAGGAAAAATAAAAAATTGATTTATAAAATATTCAAAATTTCTCGATGACATCATTCTGATGCGTTTATGATACATTTAATACACACACACACACATAGATATATGTATAACAATATGAGAAATAACTTCTAGTTTCAAAAGTTATTGTGCCTAAAATTTACCATTTTTGTCTTCTTCATGTAAATGCATATAAATAAACATTGGGGAAAAACCAGCAATTTTATTTGAAAAATGTACTTATGCAAGTAAATATGTAACCTTCTATCTTCTTCCTAATTTCCATTTTAAATTTGTAAATTTTTTTTTATTGAAAAAAAATCAAAAACACACACAAATTACACACACACTAAACACATTAGTTTTCAAATTCTCAAGTTTTGAAAACCTAATAACTTCAAGTTTCAAAATTTATTGTGCCTAAAATTTACCATTTTTTTTCTTTTTCATATAGATGCATATAAATAAATAAACATTGGGGGAAAAAACAGCAATTTTATGTGCAAAATGTATAAATGCAAGTAAATATGTAACATTCTAGCTTCAAATTTCCATTTTTAATTTGTAATATTTTTTTTTACATGAAAAAAAAAAAAAATTAAAACACACACTAAACACATTATTTTTCAAATTCTTAAGTTTTGAAAATTGAATAACTTCTAGCTTCAAAATTTATTTTGCTTAAAATTTTCACTTTTTGTCTTTTTCCTGTAAATGCATATAAATAAACTTTGGGAAAAAAAACCAGCAATTTTATATGTAAAATGTAGGTATGCAAGTAAATGTCTAAAATTCTAGCTTTTTCCAATTTTCATTTTAAATTTGTAATCACTTTTTACTTAAAAGAATAAAATCGAAAAATCAATATTAAAATTAATTTTCAAATTTTGGAAACAGAAACATAAAATTTTCAGCAATAAATCGACGTAAATTATGATTTATTTACTTACTTTTTTTAGAGGAAATCAAATTATCGCTGTAAAAAATATTTTCAAAATACAATTAACTATTAAAATAATGGAAATATTTAATACTGATTTTATATATCAGAAAGTCAGAATATTTTTTTTCTTTTAACTGTCATTTATATAGTTTAAAAAACATAAATAGGATATGTAATACAATTACACTTACTTTCAAACCAAATAATATCATGTCGAACTTATAAGATGTATTTAAATTGACATTTTTAAAGTTAAAAAACGTTTTTCCAAATACGCCTCACCCCTCCCCCACAGAAGAAATGTACAATTCTAATTATAAAATATAAAAAATAAATCACAAGGGATGTTTTATCATTTTATAATTTTTATTCAGTATTGGATATAAAGTGAATCGGATATTTTTTATAACGAGCAAAAGATTAATTTAAAATTCAGTCGAGAATAAAATATAGTTTTAACCGCGACAGAAAATGTTATAAAAAAATTCAACACATTGATCAAAGCGTTAAATTCATACACATCAAAGTTTAAAAAGTAAATTTTAAAAAAAGTTTTTTAAACACAGTATTTCTTCTACAACAAGATTCGGAAATTTTACGTTTTTTCTGGCTTGTTAATCTTGATAATGATATAAAATTAGTAGAAGACTATAAAAATTTACACAAATCATGGAACAATTAAAAATATTTATTAGATCTAAAAAGATACAAATAAGATAAACGCATAGTATTCGTATACAAATCATTTAAGTAATAAATAAATAACACTATTTAAGTAAAAGTTCCATTCTAAACAAAAATCCTATTCTTGTAAATTTACATACAAGAGAATCCTTACCTTTTATGTTATGTGTTATGTTTAATCCATATATAAATGCCAATGTACAAATGTAAATCCAAAATAATAAGCGATGTTTTCTTGACCTGATATATATCTTTAGACTTTCAAGAGAAAGTCGAGAATTAAATATATTAAAAAACATTTGATAATAGCCATGTTTTTTTTTTTTTTTTTTTAATAAGAATATCACTTAGTTCACGTTCTATCAACTTTTTGACATGCAGAATAAATATATGGATAGCAGGTACGTGGAACAAACAACATCTAGCCAGCCGTTCAAAATGAAAGATCCTTATAAATATAACACTCCCACATATGGAATGACGCAGCCACTATTATAATGTAATTACAAAAATTTCACATGTAAAATAAAGACCCGATCTCAACAAAGAAGTTAACGTAAAGTGCTGAACCAACGTTTAAATTTGAACGCGTCAACGGACTCGGAACTTAGAGGCAGGAGTCGTCTGACAAAGGAAACCAAACGGTCAGCATTTGCGGTTTACTGTACAGTGACTCATTAAAACTTTTTTATCAGCGGCAATAGAACGTTGCATAAGAAAAAATGAGAACATTTTCTTTATTTGGTATTTTTCATAATGCTTCCATTTATAAATTATATTAGCAAAATTATTAATCTTCATACTTTCACGCAGAGGAATAATATAATATAAACTGAAAAAAATGTCGTAACACTTACAAATATTACAGCCAGTGGCGCAGCCAGAATTCGGCTCGGGGGGGGGGGGGGGGGGGGGGTAAATGTTGATAATGGTTACCGCCGGTTACTTGAATCACCGGTTAGTTGAATCAGTCTAGTTAATGAAGGAAATCATGATGATTTTTTTTCTCGATTAGTAGAAGCACATGTTACGTTGATTGTGGTTCATTTAAACAGCATTTTACAATATTACAGTTACAAAACATAAAATGCACCAATGAAATAACTATTACTACTATGTTAGATTTATAAAAAGTGTTTAAAAAATGATGGGGAAAACTTTAAGAGATGAAAGAGCACAATACAGCAAACAATTTTTGTACGGAAAATCAGGAGTCCATTGTTCAGTCAAAAATACACGCGGGGTTTTATTCCAAGTCAATCCCGAATTCTTGTTCCTAATTTGAAAATTAATTAAACAATTTTAGCAAAATTTTCAATAGACCTTGTGTCAGATATAACAATATCACGAGAATTGGTGAAGTTTACCATCATCCGCGTCCAAACAGTGCTGAATTTTAGAATGTAGTTGACGTTATTATATATCCGTGCAAAAATTAGTATAATTTCGCCCAACCCAACAATTTTTTCAAAACTTGCATATATTTTTAAAATTCCATTGTTCTACAACTAAAATTGTCAATTTATTATGGTTAAGGAATTGTCATTTTCTAGGCAATAAATGTTATAGACGATAACAATTTCTAGGCAATAAAAATAAATATAACGTTTGAAAAAAAACCTACATGTGACGAAATCCCGTCTTAAACGGAAATAAATGTGTTTATTCACACAAAATGAATATAATAATTTTTGTGAAACAGCGAATTTTCATGAAGCACGATCTTCTTTATACTTAAAAAAATAATAAAATTTATTTTTCCAAATGATTACACAATTAAACACTAACAGAAAGGGGAACTAACAATTTGTCGACAGAGAAGCATTCCTTCCCTCTTTTTCTGAACCGCTAGTCGAAGTCTATTTTTAAATCCTTTTTTTTTTTTTTTTTTTTTTTTTTACCTTTACGTATTTAAAATTTATCTTAAATTGTGAGATAAGGATTGTTCAGTAGGGCAAAATACACTATCAGAAAAAAAATGTTATAAAATTATTCTTGAATATTTAATTACTTGCTAAGTTTTTATATTTCTTTTACACAAAAATTTTCTTGCACGAGGCGTTCTGATTAAAATAGACTTAATTTAGCTTATTTCATGTTTATATTTTTAGTTTCAGTTAGGCAAACTAGGCAGTGGACTCCAGACACATCTGTTCAAACTTTCCCCTTCCTACATTTTTTTCTGCGATCACTTATATCTCTTGACATTTAGGGAGCGGCCGTTCCTTGAACCTTCATACGTACGCCTAAGAGTGGAAGTAGTTTTTGAAGAATTTTATATTTTGTGAAAAGCTTCTTTAGCTACTTATTACAAATTATTGTTACTGATTAGCTACTTATTGTTAAATTCCAAAAGTCAGTAAACGGACATTTACAATTTTGGTAAACGTCCTTATGGTCCAGCCATGTTGCTTGTTTTATAAAATAATACAAAATTTAGTGCATGGCACAGTATTTTAAACATCTTTCATAAATTCGAAAACATTTTCTGATAATGCTGCCATATATATTGCGATACAATTGTATCTACGGTTATCATACATGTGATATTGAATTGTATTACATATTCAGACACATAAGTGTCTGAATTTCTAAATGTCTTAATTTCAGACGCATGATCATTATTAAGACATTTTTCCCAGTTCATTTATACCATGATCATAGTAAGACACTTAGGTGTCTTAAATTCAGACACATATGATGTCTGAAATTTCACATTCAGACACTTAAGTGTCTAAATTACTTTTTCAGTCACATATGTGTCTGAATTTAAGACGCCACTATTTGCAGTGTAGTCACTCTAAAGAGGTTGGGCATATTTTGACTCTGCGATATAGTCGCTGTGAATAGTCATTCCTTTTCATTTAGAGTGTACAACATTATTTATTTTAATCTTCTTGAAAAATTATTTTTCTTGAATTCGTTTAATAACTATTAAAAGTAATTAAAACTTTTTGCCCAGTTGACTTTAAATATTACTGCATAAGACAGTTTTAAATTTATAAAGATTTTTATACATTAGACTTTTTTGCATATGCGCATGTTTTTCATGCATGTAACTATAATAGTACAAAAGAGAAAGTTAAATGCAGATTGTAACAAAAATTAATTTATTATATATACTCAGTAAACTTATTAAGATGCAATTAAATTATGTCTAGTTTCTAGATTTATAGCAGAAGGAATACTTGATTCATTATGTTTATGTGAAATAACACAATTCAAAAAACAGAAAAGAAAACGTAGATCAGCCGATATGATAAAATGTGACAAAATAATTCTAGTGGGATCAGTTTATTTGAGATTCAAGGTTGTAAGAGTTCCACACGAGTTATCCAAATTATGTTTCATGGAAAATTACAAACTGAATTTGAAGTTGGAATACTTGTTAAGGAATTTCTATATATTTCCACATGCGTTTATACAGTTAAGCCCCATATTATTTTGCCTCATAAAAGTTATGCAATAACAAAGTATTTTTTATCCATTACTAATTGACATCGCTGTCTTTTATTCGCGGTAAAAGTCTACTCTAATTGCAATTTACCTCCTAGCCTTCATAAGTTGCAAAACAGTGACGAAAACTGTAACAATTGCAAAAAATTAAATTATTGAAATTTGTTTCTGATAAGCAGAAACTAATTCATAGGTATTTCAAAAATTTAAATTTTTTCTAGTTTATTTTAGTAATATTTGCTTACATATTTATTCGTCAGAACGACGTGTATTTTTTTGATAATACATGGAGTCTTTTACTTGCTCATTTTTCTTGAATAAGTACATTACATTGAGCTCAAAATTATAATATCTCTAACTTGACATTTTCGGCTGTACATACTTTAATATTCCCTCTTATACAAGACATATATGCATGTCTAAAAAATTTTCCTTATAGCACAAATAAAATAGACCTAAAATTGTGTAATATACGACAACTGATGGCCATTCAGGAAAATTTCAGAAGAACTTCGTTTTGTCACAAGAAATCAAGATCCGAGGACCCCCCCCCCCCAAAAAAAAAAAAAAAAAAACTTGTGTAAAAAAGTGCCAGTTTTTTTACCATGTTTTTTTTGGGGTGGGGTAAGGCAAAAGAGGGACATTTTAACACAGCGAGGGGGCGGAGAATTAAAAAAAATTTTAAGTAGGTCAAATGGGGTATCACTTACTATGTATTTTTTAATTTTGAATCGAAGAATGACAAAATCCGCAAGTCGAAACGATAAATTTTTATAACGTTACGGTAGGTTTTATGAATACAAACCCGAAAATTATACTTTAGTGCACGCATAAAAGGTTTTTACAGAAAGAACTGATGGCTAATCAGGAAAACTTGCGTAGAACTTCATTTTGGCGCTAGAAATGAGAATCCGATGCGTCCCACCAAAATAAAGTTGTTTTACGTGTTTTGGGGGACAAAAGGGGGTATTTTAACTCGGGGAGGTGGAGAAAACTCATCATTTTAAAATATGTCAAGCGGGGTATCGTTTTGAAAGTATTTTTTTACTCTGAGTCGAATGACACCATCTGCAAGTCAATGCAATTAGTAGTTACAAAGTTACCACAGGTTTTATGAATACAAAGTCATGAATGCTTTTATGAATATAAAATTGTGAATACATGGATTTTGTCAACTTTGATGACCTTGAAGAAAACTTAGATAACCCTGATTTTGATTATTGCTGTTTTGAGGACATTTAATAAGTGTGGGATTATTTAATATGATATAAAGAACATGTTTTGGAACATTAAACTAAATATAAAAAAGCTGTGATCAATAATAAAGAATGATTTTCTATTTTGTAGTCATAAAACATGCTGTAACTTCGTAACAAATGAGACTCATTGGATTTTGATTTTTAGTGCCACAAAGAAGTTTTTCTCAAATTTTCGTGAATGGCCATCACTTATTGCTGTAAAAATATCTATTTTACCTGCACTAAAATATTATTTTTGACTTTGTACACTGTAAACTGAAATGTCTGAAATTCAGACATTTAAGTGTCTGAAACGCAGCGTTCAATTTTCAGACGTTTCAGTCCAAGAGCTGTTAAACATTTTAGGGAAGGTATTTGAGGCATCCTGAAAATTTGTGCAACACTTCTTTTGTAATGGCTGAATACAAAATCGAATGTCTGGCTGAAGGATCGTGGCCCAAAAACTGTGCCATTTTTTGTGTCGTGTCAAGTGCCATTTTTTGACTACCCAAAAAAAAAGGTATTTGAGGCACGCTGAGATTGAGACAGAATAATATTTATACTTAGAAAAAAATATTTTGAAAACGACAGACACTTTAGTCGGCCCAAAAACTGTGCCAGACACGTGTCAAGTGCCATTTTTTGACTACCCAAAAAATGTATTTGAAGCACGCTGAGATTGAGGCAGAATATTTATGCTTAGAAAAAAATATTTTGAAAATGACAGACACTTTAGTCGGCACAAAAACTGTACCAGATACGTGTCAAGTGCCAAATGGCACTTGACACGTGTCTGGCACAGTTTTTGGGCCACGATCCTTCAACCAGACAATCGATTTTGTATTCAGGCATTACAAAAGAAGTGTTGCACAAATTTTCAGGGTGCCTCAAATACCTACTCAAAAATGTTCAACAGCTCTCCTACTATTTTAAAATGTCTTAAAATTTTCAGATATTTCTTGCGCCTGAATTTCAGACATTTAAGTGTCCAAAAGAAGAGTGTTCAATTTTCAAACGTTTTAAAAAGTCTTAAATTTTTCAGACACTTCTTACGTCTGAATTTCAGACATTTCAAATGTCTTAATTGCGGCCATCTTTGAGCCGTTTTTTTTTTTTTTTTGGAGGGGGGTAGCCGTTTTTTGGCATTATGAAGCCATTTTTGACCACTTTTCTTACTAAGCCATATACGCAGCCATTTTTGACCCCATTGAATCATTTTTTATAAATGGGAATAATTAATATAATATAAAGCATATATAATATAAAGCAGAGCTGATTGCAGCGTGGGAAAACCAGGATGCTTCTCACCCCTAATTTAAGGTACCCCAAATTGGGTATTAAATTTTCATAAAGCTGATATTTTAAATCAGTTTTGAACTTATGATGATTGTAATCAGTATTTTGTAATTTTAGAATAGGATAATATATGTATATATATATTTTCACCTAAATATTTATGTGATATCATATATGCCCAAACATAAAAAATGTTTATTATTTTTAGTGAGAACGTCAAATTAATTCTTGTCCAAAGAGCTAGTATTCATTCGCCACCTCTCCCCACTGCCTTGATATATAATGTTACAAAAGAATTAATCCTGTTCGAAGCCGTCAAATACATATTTGGATAAATCTATCAATTTCTTTAATATAATCATGTTCTAAAAGTACAAAATATTTATTAAAGTAAGTATAAGATCAAAACAAATTTAAAATATCAGCTTTATATAAATTTCATAACAAATTTAGGGGCCCGTTAAGCTAAAGGCCCATAGAAACAGCCCAGTTTGTCCATTCTGCAATCAGCGCTGCTTTATGGTAACAAATTAATCCCATTTATAAAAAATGAGTCACTCCTTCAGAAAGAATCCCATCACTGCTTTGTTGTGCAATTTTTTCCCATTTAAATAAGATATTCCCAGTGAAATAGTTTAAGCATTTTTTGCATTTTTATTTCTGTGTTAAATAAAATCTAACCCTAGATTCCTCAAAATTTTCAATAGGGGAGACTAGGAAGGGTTGACCCACTTTTTACAAAATGATTTTTTATTTTTTAAATATTGAACTTAGAATAAAGCTTTATATATCATTTTATTCGTTATACAATCAGTTATCAAAATAAAATTGCTACTCACGTGTAATATATGAGAAATTTGAAAAATGATTGATTTTAATCATGAGAAAATAATGGACCAAGTCTCCCCACATATTTGAGGGTGGACCCACTATATGGAAGGCTTGACCCACTTTGTTTTATATTGAAATATTTGTGAGGAAAAATAAAATCAGTTTTAAAAAAAAAGCAAAATAACTTTATGCTACATGCTTTAATTATTATAGAAAAATATTTTTGAAATATGATTCTTAAATAAACCTATTTAGGCGCAATCGCTAGTCAGAGAAGAAAAAGTTGTTTTAAACAATATTTTGTCTGTATAGGTATAATTGTACAGCAATGAAAACGAAATTTTAACATTTAAGACAGTATTCCGTTAGAGACAGATTCTGTTTTCATAGGATTTCATGTATTATTATGTCGGGATTGAGGAGCCAATGTCCTGATTTTTTCTTTCTCCTTGGTCTACTTTTTGTGACACTCGACTTGACGAATCTAGTTGTCACATAGATTGGTTTCACCTCACTGTATTCATCCTGGTGAAATTTGTCAACGTGCCTTCCTGAAGTTTTTAGATCAATGCTATGTTCTTTTTCAGCCGCATGAGCACTTAACTTATCATTAACTTCTTTTAATTCTTTGAGGGGAAAAGTACTTTCAGTAATAAAATGTTGCAATAAATGACAGGCACCGGGATTTACGAAGAGGTTTATTTCGAAAAAGATATACAAAAAAGATATATTTCACATACATATCAAATGGAAAATCTTTAAAAAAAAATCTGGTGCCATTGTGCTGTTTGGGAATTATAATTAAGTGGTTTGATAAACATACCACTGTCTGTGAAAGGTTCAAGACTGCTGCTTTCATCATTTCTAGTTTTTCTAGTTTTTTCCACTGTTTCTATTTACCTATTGTAAGTAATATTTAAATAGAAAAAGTTCCTATCAACTTTCCCATTTATATTTCATTAAATATTTTCTTGCAGCGGATACTATAGCAATTTTTCACATCTTTCTTTAGTCAGATTTAAGTATTTTCTTTTCCATCACCCCCATTTTACTGCAGCTTTACAGAATAAAATTTACATTTTTTCTTATATATGACCATTAACCTTTCATTATGCAGAGTGCATAATAAAAAGATTTCAAAATCACTTAATTAAGGGAGCCTTGGACATCTGGCCAATTCTCCTTCACTTTGACTTGGTCAAGCCTCCCCACATAGCCCTCTTTTGGAGAATAGCACATTGTTATCTTAAGCCTAACTTACTGTGCAGTCTTTATGGCTGGAATGAAAGCTCGATATTTCTGCATTATTTTAAACCTACTTATTTAAATTTCTACGATATATTTTATCTGTAAAAAGCTTACAAAATATATCTAAAAAACACAATTTTTTAGGTTGAAAGCACCTCACAATTTATTTTTCCACACCTATTTCGATTATCTGTGTGAAACAAAGACTGTTGTTCTAGCATTACAGTAGCTTTGGTTGACACCTATTGATAAAACTCTAAAATTCTTTTAAATATGAAAACTGATGGGTGGGTTAAGCCTCCCGTATGGTCAACCCTCCCTAGTCTCCTCTATATGAGATCCCAATATTAAAAAAAAAAAATGAGTATGAAACTCTTCAATTAAAGAGTAAATTAGATTTTTTTAAAGAGGGGTTTATTTACTATAAGAAATAAAATATTCAGAATTTCACGATATCTTCATTCTAATGCTTCTATGATTTGTTCACATGTTCACACACACACACACATATATATATAATATATCTATATAATAACAGACAGGAAAAGTCACTTCAAGTTTTAAAACCTATTTTGCCTAAATACACATTTTTTTGCCTTTTTATATAAATGAACTTTGGCAAAAAACGCAATTTTATGTGCAAAATGTAGTAATGCATGGAAATATACAAAATTCTAGCTTTTTTCTAATTTCCATTTTAAACTTGTAATAACCTACTTAAGGCTGTTCTCAACTGCTGTGCTCAATAAGCGTAAAATGTTTTGACACATTTACAAATACATTTTTTAACGGAAAGATATAAAATTGGAAGGCCTGATTATAGAAGCGATTTTGAATCGAACTGTGTTTTCCATTTTTTGATAAATAAATTACCTATTGAGTTATAAGCGATTTGTATCACGTGACAAAGACCTTTTTTATCCTTCCTTGAGTGGTTATTCTTCTTTCGCGCAGAAATTCGGTTCAAAACGCCCACTTGGACACTATTTTCTGAAAGACCTATTGCGTTTGCAAAAAAACCCCCCGCAAAAGACAGTTCGATGACATAGTTTCTGAACAACACCTGCTAGTTTCATGCATTTCCCAACAAAACAAATTAAAACTTATGTCATGAAGTTGCCCTTTTGGATTTAAGAACAGCCTTAAAAGTAAAATAAACTTAATTTTAAATTTCTCATGTTTTGTAAATCCAAAATTTAAAATTTTGAACAAAATATCAATGTAAATAATAATAATAAAAAATACTTTTTTTTTGAGGAAATGAAATTATAGCTGTAAATAATTTATTTTTTATACGATGTGCTATTAAAAAATGAAAATTTTGAAAACTGATTTTATACCTAATAATCATAATATTGCAGTATTTTTTTTTTCTTTTAACTGTCATTTATAGAGTTTAGAGAATATACGGATATGCAATATAATTAAAATTTGCTTTGAAACCAAATAATATCATGCAGAATATATATATATATATATATATATATATATATATATTTAAGTTGACATAAAAAAGTTTTCACAATCGGATTTCGAAACCCAAATCAATTTTGCCTAAAACAGATTTTTTGCTAAAAAGATTTTCCTCGAAAATTATACATCTCTAATTATAAAATATAAAAAATAAATCGCAATAGGTTTTTGATCATTTTCAAATTTTTATCAATCCTCACCAGTGGCTGAGAAGTTCTGCTCTAAGCTGGTAGACGGGAGGTGCTGGGTTCGAACACAATCGCGCCCGTCGGCCTAATCGTTCCGAGTTTTCGTGGTTTTCTTCAAGCCATGGATTTTCATGCGTAAATACGGGTTAGGTTCCCTTAGAAAGACCCCCACGGAGGGCACTCCTCCCTCGGGCCTATATCCCTAGTGTAGATAATCGACCTTCAAAAATCAACCAACCAACCAACCAATTTTTATCAAATATTAAACTTTGAGTGAATTGCATATCCTTCATAGCGAACAAACAATTAAATTAAAAGTAAGTTTAAAATAAAATGTAGTTATAACTGCGATAGAAAATGATACAAGGAATTCAACATATTCATCAAAAGGCTAAATTCATTAACACACCAATTTTTTTTTTCTAAGTTCTTTTAAATCTAAACAAAGTATTTCTTCTCCAACAAAGGTTTCGACAATTTTTGCTCTTATTTTTTACAGATATTTTTAATTAAGCAATTTTTTACATAATGTTACTGATATTTTTACATAATCAAACTTACACTCACACAAAAAATATGACATATAATTCTGGAACTGTCTTTATAAAAAATATAATGAAAAATATTGACATACACTGCTCAAAAAAGTTAGGGGAGCAAGAAAAAAAGTGAAGAGATCATTGTGAGACAGCCATGCATGGGCATAAAATTGAGAGTAACATGTGTATCAATGCGCAATTCAGAAAATAAGATGCAAAAAAATTTGCAATCGAGCTTTACTTCTTTGAAACGATGGATAGAACGTGAAAAGATGGTATAGGGCAACAATTCGGTTAAATGTAAAAGACAAAAAAAAGTACAGTTTAGGCATAATGCAAGGCATTTAATATGGCGTGCTGTCCCTTCGAATAGATAAAACTGTCGCACACCTGTTTCTCAGGGATTCGATGACATTATCAATAAGTTTTCGGGGAGTACTGTTCCAGTCCTCAAGAATTGCAATCTTCAAGTCCCGGACAATAAAAGGAGGACTCAATCTCGCTGCAATGCATCTTCCGAGTGTGTCCCAAACATGCTCGATCGGATTCAAGTCAGGAGAGTATGTTGGCTATTCCATATGCTATATTGTTTCAACTTTAAGCATGTTCGCCACAAGACGAGCTGTATGCGATCTAACATTATCATGCATGGAAAAAAATGAATCACTATTTGCTACAACGTAAAATACGAAATGAGGTCTCAGTATCTCGTCTGTGTAACTTCGAGTCGTCAAAGTGCCATTCCGAATGATATGTAGGCCCCTACGCCCACCTATGCTGATTCCAGTCCATAGCATCAACCCACCTCGTCTGTAATGTGATCTTTTACGAACGAATGTGGGATTATTTTAAATGCACTTTCCTCTCGATGCCAAAACACATCGTATGTCACATCCAGACTGAATCGGGACTTGTCTATAAACAGAATTTGGCTCCAACAACGTTGCCTCCAAACTCGATGTTCAGTTGCCTACCTTCTTTAGGCCGCGCAGTTGCTTGAGGTTAACGGAATACAGACCATTGGCTTACGTGCACAGACACCACCCTTATGAAGCTTATTTCGGACTGTTTGGCTGGACACCCTTCGTACAGTGGCCAAGAACAACTGTGTTTGCAGATGCGTAGCATTGCCCTTCCGTCTCGATATGCTGTTAACAGGATATATCGGTCATGAGTTTCTGTGGTAGCACATGGCCGACCTTGCCTTTGCCGATGCCTACCTTTACATGTGTCTTGGAATCGATTCCACAGCCTTGCATTGACACTTCTTAGGATTCCAACAGCGTCCGCTACACTTCGTTGAGTTTCCCCAGATTCAACTGTCCCTATAAAACGCCAAGCCATGGATTCCGGTAAATCACATTGTTGTGACATTTTCAAGTCACCTTTTCTCAAAACACAAGCTGAGCAATTGAATTTTAACAACGGAGACAGTGAAACAGACGTTTCTTCGAAATCTCGATTTCTCCACTTTTCTAGTTTTTGACGTCATAAACTTTGATTTGCGTGTGAAGTTTTCTTCATCTGGTTTCTACTACGCATTATGGATGTTTTATTTTACGTTATTTATCGGTGTAAATATTTGTGTAATTTTGTTAAAACCATGTGCTCCTCTAACTGTTTTGAGCAGTGTATTTTGGTGTGAATACATTAACAATGAAAACTTATGTACTGAATAAATACTATGCTTATTATTAAAGCAATAATCAGATTCTTAGTATAAAAAGCTTTCATTTATAAACTGAGAGTTTAAAGAATTTTTAAACAATTTATCTTGAAAATAATATAAATTTAGAGGCAAATTACAAAACAATACACAAATCTCTTAAGAGTAAAAAATATTTATTGAATATAAAATGGCACAAATATGATAAATACACGTTAATCTTAGAAAAGTATTTAAAAAATATTAAAAAAACATTACATAAGTATACTGTTCAAAAAGAATTTGAATGTGAATATTATATTGTTGCAAATATATACGCGCCAGGAAATACATACCTTTCATACGTCCTTAAAAAGTAAATCCATATCGAAAATAAATGTGCCCAATCTCTTGACCTAAAATTATTCCCATAAATTTTTAGATGAATATTGAGAATTTAAAAAATTTATACTAGCATTATCATCGTTATTTCGTCGTGATGATAGCATTTAAATATAATTCAGATGCCATATGAATTCAGATGCCATACACACATATTTCACAAGAACACTAATGCAGAATAAACACTTGTATTACACATAGATCATAAATACGAATGCACGTGGAGCCGAACTAATCACAGTAATTTAATTAATGAATTTTCACCTAAAAAAACTGTGTCGAATTCGCCCAGAAAATTGTTCAAAGAACCTCTAAATTCGAATGTACCAACGGGACGTAAATGTCTCCCGGACAAAGGGGAAAAAAAGATGAATAAACGTTTTTCAATTTCGAATGCTCTCAGTCTACGCTATGGTTTACATATTTACAGTAGATAATGAGCTCATGTAGTATGATGAGCATTAAAACATTTTATCTGTGGGAAATAAAATATTGTATAAGCATGAATGAAAAATAAATTTATTTTCTTTATTTGGTATTTTCCGAAATGCATTAAATTGACCAATTATTTGAACATTATTATTATTACAGTTTTTATACTTTCTGACAAAGGGAAAACGTAGAAAACGTAACTTATATAAAAATCTTATTTTGATGAAGCATAATCACCGGTAGAAGAGCGGTTGAAGGCCATTGCCCCTCCCTATATTTTGAAATTTAATTAATTAAATTTTCTTTATGTCTAAAAAAATAAAACTTATTCTTCTAAATGTGTATATAACATAAAACGCTTAGAGAAAAAGAAACTAAGAATTTTTCGACAGAGTAGCCAACAAACGTCCTTGAGTTGAAAAAAGAAATCGAACGAAGTTGTTTTTATATAAAGCCAAAATAGTTATACAACTTAATGAAAAGCATGCCAGCTGGAATATATTCCTTCATTAATAAGAGTGGATTATTTATTGGATGGTAATTCAAAAGTATGTAAAATGTTTTTATATTTATGAGACAGTAAATTTATTTACATTTATCAATTTTCGAGTTGAAATTATTTACTTCTAATTTAATTTAGTGTAAAATGTTTTCTTGGCACATACTTTTCGTTATATGCATAATAAAATTTTGAATACTAAATTATTAAAATATTATTTCGAAAATATCAGTGTCTTTATATTTATGAGACGCACTGTATATATCCATATATATAAACTGGTTATCAAAAATTAGGGAAAAATCACAAAACGCTAATTTTTAAATGCGAGAATACTCAAAAGGAAGTAATATAATTTGAATAATTACTATCTCAGCAGAACAGCTAGTCCATATAACATCTCATTCAGGTCACACATGGTCACAAGAGTCACAGTCACTACGGCGAAACAAAAAATAGGAAATTCCATATGTGTCTTTTATGAGTCTCAAATAACTACTATATGTGACTCCACTGACAGGTCACTGTGACAGCTGCTTTGTGACGAGTCACCAGGTGACTTTGCAATGTCGTTTCATTGAGACTCTCGTGTGACTCTCATCTGGAGATTCAATTTCAAAGTCATTGTGCACGTTGCATTATGATACATCACCAAATAATGTCTGATGACTTTCTGTCACATGACTTTGTCAAATGGTGACAGAGACCCTACTGTGAAGTCACCACTGTGAAAAGTGGTGAAAAGTTACCATGTGACTTTAATTTGACATTATTTGGTGATTTCTCATAATGCAACGTTCACAATGACTTTGAAATTGAGTCTCCAGATGAGAGTCACACGAGAGTCTCAATGAAATGACATTGTAAAGTCACCTGGTGACTCGCCGCAAAGCCGCAGTCACAGTGACCTGTCAGTGGAGTCACATATAGTAGTCATTTGAGACTCATAAAAGAGACGTATGGAATTTCCTATTTTTTGCTTCGCCGTAGTGACTGTGGCTCTTGTGACCATGTGTGACCTGAATGAGATGTTATATGGACTAGCTGTTCTGCAGGAATAGTAATTATTCGAATTATATTACTTCCTTTTGAGTATTTCCGTATTTAAAAATTGGCATTTTGTGACTTTTCCTTAATTTTTGATAACCAGTGTGTGTATATATATATATATATATATATATATCTGACATTTATCACACTGTAACTCTCGTATTTATGAACCGATTTGGACGTAATTCGGTGTGTACATAGTATATACCAATGTCTCGACAATGTTCGTTGGCCAGCTTCATCCGCCATTTTGTTTCAAAATGGCGGCCATTTAAAAATTTTTAAAAAATTTAAAATTTGAAAAGTGGTACAAAAAGATTGAAAATGGAAAAATATTTTTTTCTTATGTATTTGATCTTTTTGCAAAGATTCCGGAGCAGTTTTTGTTTCGTCTATATCTTAAAAAATGGATGAGTTATAGCATTTTGAATTTCTAGCGTGGCTGACATTTTGAAACGTCTGAATTTTGTCGCGCGATAAAAGGCGTATTTATGAACCGATTTAAATGTAACTTCGTTTATACATAGTACATACCAATGTCTCGACCGAGTTCGTTGGCCAGCTTCATCCGCCACCTTGTTTAAAAATGGCGGCCATTTAAATTTCTAAGAAAAATTTAAATTTGAAATGTGGTACCAAAAAATTGAAAATTGAAAAAATATTTTTTCTTAAGTATTTGACCTTTATACAAAGATTCCGGAGCAGTTTTTGTTTCGTCTATATCTTAAAAAATGGCTGAGTTATAGCATTTTGAATTTCTAGCGTGGCTGACATTTTGAAACGTCCTGAATTTTGTCACGCGATAAAAGACGTATTTATGAACCGATTTGGATGTAACTTCGTTTATACATAGTACATACCAATGCCTCGACCGAGTTCGTTGGCAAGCTTCATCCGCCATGTTGTTTAAAAATGGCGGCCATTTAAATTTTTAAGAAAAATTTAAATTTGAAATGTGGTACCAAAAAATTGAAAATTGAAAAAATATTATTTCTTATGTGTTTGGCTTTGATAAAAAGATTCGGGGCAGTTTTTGTTTCTTCTATATCTAAAAAAGTGGCTGAGTTATGGCATTTTGAATTTCTAGCGTGGCTGACATTTTGAAACGTCCTGATTTTTGTCACGTGATAACAGGCGTATTTATGAACCGATTTGGATGTACTTTGGTGTGTACATAGTACATACCAATGTCTCGACCGAGTTTCGTTGGCCAGCTTCATTCGCCATCTTGTTTCAAACGGGTTGCCATTAAAAAATTAAATTTAAAATTTAAAATTAGGTATTGAAAAATTGGAAAATGAAAAAGATATCTTTTATGTGTTTGGCCTTGAAAGAAAGATTCCGGATTAGTTTTTGTTTCTGAAAATTTGTTCTTTGTTTAGATCGTAAAAAATCTTTGAATTATAGCACTTTGAATTTCTAGCATGGCTAACATTTTGAAACTATCTTGTATTTGTCACGCGATAACACACGTAATCGCCTATTTCAATGTAAGAACGCATGTGGATAGTATACATCAATATCTCGACAAAGTTCGCTGACCAGCATCATCAGCCATCTTGTTTCAAAATGGCGGCCATTAAATGAAAAAAAAATATATTTAAAGTGAGGTAAAAAAAAAAAAGAATTTGAAAAAGGTTTCTTTCTTAAGCATTTGACCTTGATAGAATTATTCAGGAGCATTTTTCGTTTGTCTTTATCTTAAAAAATGGTTCAGATTCAATTTCTAATGTGGGTGATATTTTGAAAAATCTGATTTTTTGCCTGCGACAGCACTTGTATATATCAACCGATTCCGATGTGAGTGAGCATGTGCACAGCAATTACTAAGGTCTCGACCAAGTTCACTGGTTAGCCTCATCCACCATGTTGTCTTAAAATGGCAGGCACTTTAAGAAATCGACGAATTTGGCAGCCAAATACAAGTTACTTTAAATAAAAGCAGCTTGGATAAAGCTGACTAATTTCGCGAAATTCTCATTCATAATGATTTAGTATTGATAAAAATTAGTATTAAATTTCTATATTAGGTTTCCACTAAATTGAGCTTCGTGTGTTTGAATAATAGAATTTGGCATTTTTAAAATAAGGAATATGAAAGCTACCTCTTCCTCCCGGCAGTGGCCGGAATTACTTTTTTTTTTTTTTTTTTTGGCTGTAGATGTTCATATATTTCCAAATTATTTTTTAATCGAAATAAATGTTAATCTACTAATATATTTATTAATTTATCTCTTCAATTAATTATTTTCTTGACGAACTCTTACGATATTGTCCCAAATTTTCTATGTGTTCTTTAATAATTAATGTTTTTAATTAATACATAGATATTGCATTCATTATTTTGATATTTAGATAGTCACATATTGATTTTTAAATGTAGAGGGAAGAGAGGGGTTCAGAAGAGCAAAGCACCCTAAAAGGAAAAAAAAATAAATTCTGTATTTTGAAAAATGTTCTTATTAAATATTCAAAAATAAATTTCTATTTCTTAATTAATAGATTTTTGAAATTCTTTTATGCGAAAATCCTCTTGCACGAGGCATTCCGAAAAAAGGTTCTTAGTTTAGATTATTTCATGTTTAGATTCTGTGTTTTAGTTAAGCAGACTAGGATGTGGACTTCAGGCAAAGCTGTTTAATCTTTCCCCTCCATGCATTTTTTTCATACCAGCACTTATATTTCTTAGTTTTTAGCAGAGCAGCCCTTCTTTGAACACCTCCCCCTTCCTCCTCTACGTACTCCCATTAGTTCGAGTAATTTTTGAAACTTTATATTTTGTAAAAATCAAGTCGTTAATTTCTTTTTCCACCAAAAATAACTCTGTTAAACTTTAGTAAGCGGACTGTTACAGTTTTGACAGACGATTTGTTGTTTAATAAGATTGCTCGTTTTATAAAGTAATACTAAATTTATTGGATGGAAAAGTATTTTAAACATCTTTCATCCATTTGAAAACATTTTATGATTATGCTGGTATATACATTGCAATACAATTGAGTATACAGTCATCACACATATGATATAATTGCACTACATTCAGACACTTAAGTGTCTGAATTTCTAAATGTCTTAATTTCAGATGTTTCGTCATTATTCAGACTTTATTTTCAGTTCATTTATAACATGATCACAGTAAGACACTTATGTATCTTAAATTCAGACATCTTGTAATCAGTTCTCCCTCTCCCTGAGTTAAAATGCTCCCTTTTCTCCCCCCAAAAAAACATGGTAAAACAACTTTATTTTGGAGGGACTCATCGGATCTACATTTCAAGTGCCAAAACGAAAATTTTCTCAAATTTTGGTGAATGAATCAGTTGTCTCTGAAAAACCGTATTTTACTTGTACTATTATTTTTCAAGGGACATAAACACATTTTGAGACCAGAAAATTTATTTAGTAAAATGCGTCTTGCTACTATATGGCATTTATATTATTTCATCTATTGAATAATAATTCTGGTGCGAAATATGCTTATTTCCCGTGTAAAAAAACCAGAAAGTTGGCTGCTATGTTTATAAGTTTAATGAAAATTTGACTGTTTCCGTTTTACCAGACCAATCATTTATACAGTTGAAAACACACAGAAAAATTGGAAAACGTGCTTGATGAGGAATGAAAACTCAGTTTTCTCCTTTCATGCAAAAACAAATACAGTATGTTCCAGCGTATAATGCAAGGATAAAAAAACATTTTAAAATAGAAATTTTGTTTGATAGATAAAGTGAAATAAATGCGACACTTAAATACAATTTCTGGTTTTAATATGCTTGTTTGATATGTGCGTTATAGATCGGAATATACGGTAAGTCGGGAAAACATGTGGCTATCAAAGATTGCTATATCTATCATAAATACAAACAAATGAAGGCTTAGGAATCATTAGATACCCGAATATTTTTGTATAGTTTATTGAATGACGGCATCGAATTTTGCTGGGTTTGTGTATTATTTCGCGATAGTGGCGTGAAATGCATACTTTTCTATAGATTTATTATTTTAAGTCTTGATCGTAAATGTGGAATTCTTCAGCGGATGTAAATGACGTCATTTTATATAAAATAAAAGCATGTATTTTAAGTCTTAAAACGGAAATATGTCCTGTACTATCTGTACTCATATGTATATTTTTTTTTTCACAGGGGACGACACTAATTTTTGTGTTTTCGAAAGCAAAATTCGTGCTTCCTGTTTGTTTATCTCATTTAGCGGGAAATTTAACATTAACCCACTTTGGACCAGTGTTGCCAGTGGGCTACTTTTTTAAAATTCAGATTTCTTGATTGACACCATTTCTTTGAAATTGTGAAATTCGCCTGATTTAATGATATATTAATTAAGGCGAAAAACAAGAGGAATTTTGCCAATTCAAAAATGTGGTACCAATCATGAAATCTGAATTTAAAAAAAGTAGCCCACTGGCAACACTGTTTGGGACGAGCGTCACGTATACGTGCCGCATATGGTGCGCAGAATCCTTGATTATTCTTACCAGTAATTTTTATTGTAAATTTTACCTTATGTAATCTGGGCATTTTCCTGATTAAATTAGGGAAATAATTCTGTTTTGAAAAACCGGTGACAAAAGATTAAAAATTCTGTAAAAATCGCTCGTCGCGAAGGGGTTAATATCATATTTTTCTTAAAGCAGCCTTTGAATTAAAAAAAAAATAGATGACGGAAAAACACGGGTAGCACGTTTAAAACGGTTGGGTTTTTTCACAACGGTGTTTTAAGTTGCTGAAATACAAATTCCCATAACAATTCTTTTCATAGTTATTATTTTATGAATCGTTAAGCATACATAAAAAATTCTGCCACACGGTTAAAGGGACAAAACCGACATGTATAAAAAGCATCTATAACTTTTGTCTGTCTGGTCTGTAATCAATGATTAAAAAACATTTAGATTGCTATTATATTCGAAAATACTGCTTTAGGTTGGTTAATGGTTACCCTAGTTTATTACACTGGAAGGGAAAGAATGAAAAAGAACATCTTTGGTTGAATTTCCCTTACTTAGTAGAAATTCTCACGAGAAAAAAAATTATTTTTTACCCTTACTTATTGTGAGTAATCCCAATATATAGTTTTATCATTTAAAAAATGATTGAAATGGTAGTTTTTTATACTTACTATGGAATAAAGGCGGGATACACGGGTTACAGAATATAGGTGAAAACCATCATATATAACATTTCTGATGCCAACATTCTATTTTCTCTGCATATACTAAAGGCGCAACGATGAATGAGGTGTTTTTCAAATGGGCAAGCGGCTTTTGATGCAGTACACTTTTATATCTTTAAAACGCATTGTTTGATTTAGAAAAAAAAAAAAAAAAATTGCACTTAATGAAAAGACGTATCAACAAACAATCTCAAAGACTGTTTAAAGCCTCTCAGGGGTCTATTGATTGTTATTTTTAGGGTTTCGTTCACCTGATGAAACCCTATTCGTCTCGCTCCTTTGTCTGTCCGTCACAGAGTCCGTTCTCAGAAACTATATATGTTAGAGACTTAAAATTTTGCATACTTAAAGCTGAACATCTCACATCAAACAACAAATCATAAAATTTTGAAAAAAATCTTATATTTAACCCTCTGGGCTCTAACATGTGTATTTTAAGCTTTTTTTTCTAACTGAGCACCTAATTAAGTTGAAGATTTGAAATTTTGCAAAATTATAGCTAAGCACTTGCGATCAAACGACAGATTATAAAATTTCGAAAAAGTGTTATATTTAACCCTCTGGGCTCCAACTTGTGTATTTTAGGGTTTTTTTTTTTTTTTTTTTTTTTTTTTTTTTTTTTTTTTTTTTTTTTTTATTCAGCCCCTAATTAAATTGAAGACTTGAAGTTTTGCATAATTATAGCTAAACACTTGCGATCACAAGACAAATCATAAAATTTCGAAAAAGTGTTATATTTAGCCCCCTGGGCTCTAACTTGTGTATTTTATGCTTTTTTCTAACTCAGCCCTTAATTAAGTTGAAGACTTGGAATTTTGCATAATTATAGCTAAACACTTGCGATCACACAACAAATCATAAAATTTCGAAAAAGTGTCATATTTAACCCTCTGGGCTCTAACTTGTGTATTTTAAGCTTTTTTTCCCTAACTGAGCCCCTAATTATGTTGAAGACTTGAAATTCTGCAAAATTATAGCTAAACACTTGCGATCACACGACAAATCATAAAATTTCGAAAAAGTCTTATATTTAACACTCTCGGCAAGAACTTGTGTATTTTAAGCTTTTTTTTTCTAACTCAGCCCCTAATTAAGTTGAAGACTTGAAATTTTGCATAATTATAGCTAAACACTTGCGATCACACGACAAATCATAAAAATTTCAAAATGCCTTATATTATTTACCCCTCCGGATTCTAACTTGTGTATTTTAAGTAATTTTTCTTACTCAGCCGAGCCCCTAATTAAGTTGGGGACTTGAAATTTTGCGTACCTGTAGCAGAACGCTTGCGATCACACGAAAAATCATAAAAATTTCAAAAAGTCTTATATTAATTAACCTTCGGGCTCTAATTGTGTATTTTAAGCAATTTTTTATCCTTCCCTCTTTTCACCCGCGGGCACTTTTCTAACTTTTGCCGACACCTCTTTGACCACTCTTTCAGACTTACATATTTGTGTTCCACTTTTTACCGCCAGGGGGCGTCTACCTATCTCGGGTGCTATGGACCCGATTCCCTCAACGAATATATCTACGGATAGGTTGTAAAACGGAGTTTCGTTCGGATAGAGGTTTGTTTAGAATAGAGTGCGCCCCCTGGTTGGGAAATGTGGAACTAACACATTTTGCAAAAGGATAAAGTGTTTTGAAAGAATATTAAATTAAACCCCCTCTAAAAATGAACTGCAGTGAAACTTTAAAAAAATGCAGTTGGAAGACTACGGTGATTTGGCACAAATCCCTGCAGTCTTTTTGAAGTCGACATAGCTATAAATTAACCGCAGTAAGTGTGTAGTTGATGTGATGAAAGCCAGATGTGCATAACATGAATAAGTGGTCACAGGCCTTTCTAACAATATGTCCCATGAGGGTTTCGGCAAAATTTTAAAAAGTGCCCCCTTGGAGGGCAAAGGGGGGCGGTAAAACGGAGGCACATAACATGAATAAATGTTCACAGGCCTTTCCAGCGATATGTCACACAAGGGGTAACTGCAAAATTTAGAAAAGTGCCCCCTTGGGGGGGCAAAGTGGGCGGAGGGAAACTGGAGGCACATAACATGAATAAGTGGCCACAGGCCTTTCCAGCGATATGTCACACCAGGGGTGTCAGAAAAATTTAGAAAAGTGCCCTAGGGGGGGGAAGGGCAGAGAAACACCGGATGTGCATAACATGAATAAGTGGCCACATGGCTTTTCCAACAATATGTCACACGGGGGATGTCAGCAAAATTTAGAAAAAGGGGTGTTGCACCCCCCCCCTGGAATACATGCTCCCCCATCTATGAAATTTTTATATACTATAAATAATATTATCAGAGGGCTGTGTAAAAAAAAATCCAATTTAAAATGATGAAAATATTACAAATTTTAAAAACTTCAAAAAGTAAGAGAATAATGAAATTCTTCGATCGGGCGCGGTGAAATTTGCAAAATTCATCCACCGACAATATGGTAAAAATTCCACGAGTTTTGCAAATCGATCAAAAAGTAAGAGAAATAATGAAATTCTTCGATCAGGCGCGGTGAAAACCTGCGAAATTCATCCATCGACAATATGAAAAATATCTCATGAGTTTTGCAAATCGATCAAAAAGTAAAGTAATGAAATTCTACAATCGGGCGCGGTGAATATCTGCGAAAGTCATCCATCGACAATATGAAAAAAATCCCAACAAGAGTTTTGCAAATCGTTCAAACAGTATGAGAAATAAGAAAATTCTTTGATCGGGCACGGTAAAAATCTGCGAAATTCATCCATGAATTTCGTGATTTTTCCCCCTGCGACCAAATGAAGAATTTTGCTATTTTTTTAAATATAAATTTCATCATTAGGTCGCGGGGAAGCATGTGAGAAAAAACTAGAAATTCACCAGCGGGTTATGGCTAAAAAAAGAAAAAAATCCTACAGTACTTCCCGTCACGGAGGAAAAAATGTGTAATTCACCCACTGATTACGTGAAAAAAAAAGAAAAAAAAAAGAAAAGAAAAGAACAGAACAGAAAAAAAAACTTGCAAGTTTTGAAAGTAAGTTGTGGCGGAAAATACGGACTCAGGGGGCAGGGCACAGGGTCCAGCAGCCCTCTTTAACTAGTTTATGGGCTTGCTATGACACTCACAAGCTAACGTTAAACCAATGGCAACATTTTTATAAATTTCCCAGTTGTATTTCAATTTACTACTTTTTGTTTATTTGACACATTTGTATTTTTTCCCTCTTATGTGAAAATATTTTTTTTAAGCAACCAAAATAGAAAAAAACACAAAATTAAGCTGTCAAATAACCTATGAAAAAAAATCATTTAAAAGAAAAATTAAGGATATAGTCATTGGTTTTTACATTAGCTTGCGAGTATTGTAACATGACAGTGAACTAAGCTCATTCAATATCCTATGCAATGAATGAAAAAATCATTTAAAAAATTGAAATGCATATGAAAAATCTGTGTTGTGTGTTTGTGAAAAAAAAAATGAGTCGGCTGCGGGGAAAAAAATCGCTTAATTCCTCTATCGATCGCATAAAAACAATCCTTGCAAGTTTTGTCAGTAAGTCGTGGTAAAAATCATGAAATTCACAGGAGAAAGTAATATAGTTCTCCAATCGGTTGACGGGAAAATCTAAAAAGGTGCTCTGAAAGTTGAAATTTATCCATCGACCATATGAAAAAAACCCCCACAAGTTTCACAAATAATTCTAAAAAAAACAACTACAAATTTGATCAATCAGTAGAAATACAATATTGCAAAATTCATCAATCAGTTGCGTAAAAAAAAAGTATTAAAAATTGTCATTTAGTCATCCAAAATATTCATGAAATTTGCCAGTCGATTGTTGGGAAAAATAGAGAAATTCTTCAGTCGGGGATTTTCATAAAAAAATTACCTTAAATCAAATTTAATTGTCTTAATGAAGTCTAATTGTAAAATGCATACAGTTTCTTTCTAAACGGTATCAGGATTCTTCTTTTTGAATTTTATGAATTTTAAATAAAAACTAAGACGAATCAACATTTAAAAAATTTATAAACATTAAAAAACTGTTTTTGAGAAAATCAGAATGTAATTCCTTTACTATTTGAGTCTGACAAGCAGCCGTAGAATTGATAAAAAAAAAAAATCGCTGGTCCGCAGACATCGTCACTGGCCCGCTACATAAAATTCTATTAAGTACCTTTAACCCTTTGAATGACCCCCCCCCCCCTCCTAGAATATAAATCAAACTTCCTTTCGGTTATCCAAAATTTTCGGCATAATAAAATGTAAAATTATAATTTGCTAAAAATTAAATAAACAGACATGAAAGAAAAAAACTATAAAATTAATAATTATGTATTTTATTTCTGATTATTTATTTCAACTGATTAAGTTTTAATGCAATTTTTTATTTATTTTTTTAAATAAAATAAAATTCTGTGGTTTGTGTTTAGTTGCGGTTAACTCAGAGACGGGAAAATTTACATTTACCTGTCAGAGAGGGGGAAAAAGTTACTGGTCCTGCGGACCACTAAATTTTTTAAATTAGTGGTCCGATTGAATTTTTAGTGGTCTCGGACAGTGTTGAATTCCGGGGGTGCCCCGGGGGGACATTCCCCCCGGAGCAATGAGATGTCCCCCTCCGGAAGATTTGAGATTTTGTGTTTTAAATGGTAAAAAGTGCAATTTCCCCCCCGGAGCCACAGGAGTCCCTCCCGGAGATGTGTGTCTGAATTCAACGCTGGTCTCGGACCACCAAGGATTTCGAACGCTGCGACAAGTGTCTTGACTGACGAAAAAAAAACTAATTTCGCACTACAATCATTCAGAAATGTAATTTTTTTCTTTTTTTAAATAATACAACTAACTGAAAGAGATTGTTTAGTTTGAAGATAAAATAACTTATGTTTATTGAAATCAAGTTAGAAGGAGTGTCTATTGGATTATTTTTGCATTGTGAATCGAGTTAAATTATTGTCAGATCCAGAAGATTGAGTGAATATGAATTAAAGTGATAAGAAGTTTCGATAAGTAGAGTACCTTTTCCAGAAGCTTTAAAGAATGTGTATAAAAACTAGCTCTTGCAGCAGAGCTGCGAGCCTTCGTTCGGCGACATAGGCCACTCAGGTCCCAGACTAGCGCGTAGCTGACGAGGAGCGAGACCTTCCTAAAGAAGTTTCCTCGCCGTGCACCCGCCGCCAACACACGGTCGCCCAAGGACTTCGCGCTGCCCAGCGCTCGCCATGAAGCCCTGCGCCCAAGAGTTTGACATCCGGTCGAAGCAACAGAACCTCCCACCCAGCTAAGAAGAGCCAGATGGTTCCTTCTCTTGCTCACCCCGCAGTTCACCGCGACGCGATTTCACAAACCGTCACGCGTAGCGCGATTAAGTACAATATTGAATGGTGATTGGCTGCAAGATGGTTACGTACTTGTTGGAGGAGGAGTTAAATGATATCAATTCAATAAACAAGTAAATGAGCGACTTTGTGGGGGGGGGGCATTAAATTTAAACAACTGTAAAGGTCTTTTAAATATGAAACGCACTAAGCAACCACCGGGTTATTCTTATTAGATTTAGACGGTTAAATTATTACATTCGACCTTAATTAATATAATATTTGTGGTATCCTATTGTCACTATTAATACACAAAACATTAAAAAAAATTTAAATAATAAAAAGTATGTCACGCTGTAACAAGTTTGCAAAGAATTAATTTACTTGTTTATTTTGAAGCTTGTCATATTATAAATTACTTTTCAAATAATACAAAATATACAAATACTTTAAACAAACTTTTGGGAAGATTTTAGATTTAGTATACAATGAAATTTATTTCCAATCTGATTTAGTATACAATGAAATTACACTGCTCAAAACAAATAAAGGATATTTGAAGTTTTATATAAAATAAAGATATAAACGGAATTTTTTTTTGCCGAAAATAGAAGAAGAGAATCACAAATGCAAATTTTTCTGGTTTTCAAACTGTGGAGTATGCAAATTTTGAGTTCGACGTCAAAAACGTCGCTTCAGCGGCAGCGAATGAAATTTGACTTTCAACTGGATAAAAGAGAATGAAGACAAGGATGATCGGCATTCAGTGATTGCTTTGTTTCGATGAGTACGATGTCTCAGCGAAGTCATTTGACAGATTCAGAAGCTTTGAGAATTGTTGGTAGGTTAGAAGGGGGCCAAACTCAAGCCGAAGTAGCGCAAGCCATTGGAGTGTCACAAAGTGTCATTTCCAGGATCTGGAACCGTTTTTTGGAGAGTGTATGTGCAGGCCGAAGACCAGGGCAAGGTCGTAGACGGGCAAAAACGCCCAATGAAGATCGGTATTTAGCGTTAACAGCTCGGAGACACCGAACCATGAACGCTACTCTTCTCCAACAACACCTTCGCGCGGCTACAGGCACCACGATTTCAACTCAGACTGTCCGAAACCGGCTCCATTCTGTAGGTCTGTATGCTCGCCGACCGATGTAATGTGTTAGATTAACATCAAGGCATCGTCGCGACCGCAGGGAGTGGGCAACCGAGCATGTCAACTGGAGGAGAAATGAATGGAGTAATATTCTGTTTTCTGACGAGTCCCGTTTTTCTGTGTATCCGGATAATAGGCGTATTTTCATCTGGAGGGACCGTGGCAGTAGGAATAATCCTGCGTTCGTGCACGAAAGTGTCAGATTTGGCGGTGGAGGAGTGTTGGTGTATGGTGGCATCTCCATTGACGGGCGCACTGACCTCTACATCATTCGAGATGGAGCTCTGACTGGTCGCCGATATAGGGATGAGATCCTCAGACCTATTGTAGTCCCTTACGCTGCAGCAATCGGAGATAACTTCATTTTAATGGACGATAACTGCAGGCCACATCGTGCAAACCTGGTGGAGGATTTCCTTTTCGAGGAAGGAATCGTTCGAATGGAATGGCCAGCGTGTTCTCCAGACATGAATCCAATCGAGCACGTTTGGGACGCTCTAGGAAGACGAGTTTCTGGCCGCCAACAACCCCCACAAACTCTCCAAGAACTGGAAAGAGCTCTTCTGGAAGAGTGGGGCAGAATACCCCAACTCGTCATTAATAGCCTCATTGAGTCCATGCCTCAAAGGTGTTCAACGTTGCTGGCCGCCCGTGGAAACCATACCCCCTACTGAAAATGATTTTCTTTGAAGAAAACACCTTTTCTTATTCTTTTTTTCTCATATGCACAAATTGTGTTTTTTTCCTTTAGTACACAAATGCGCAATAAAATGCATTTTTTTCTGCCAAACATGTGTAATTTATTCTCATATAACCTACTATGTCTGTCGACCATGTACCAATCAGCTAAACAGTTTACCAGATACAAAATCCACCTAAAACTGCAATATCCTTTAATTGTTTTGAGCAGTGTATATTAATAAACTCATGAGCTTTCTCCTCATTAGATACGGTTGATCTAAGTGTTTTATACTCATTTTCATTTGAAATCTCAACTATAGTAAAAAACTTTTCTATTATTTCAAGAATTTCAGCAGTTTTACGCCGCAAATTTATGTCTTTTATTATATTGCAGTAAATGTAATTAAAAATAATCTGAAGATTGGATTAGATTCGGTTGGTGGGGTGCATAAAATTAAAACATTTATAATGGTCTTTTAAATATGAAACGTTCTTTGTTCAATTCGTTTTCACTGTTTTCGGAACGAAAAATAGGACAGAAATACGAAAAAGAGCAGAACTGGAAAATGTTGTTGTTTTAGCGAATTAAACCCCTCCTACAATGTCTTGGTCGATGAACCAATCACCATTCGGCACCGACCCCAATCGCGCTGTGCGTGATGGCTTGTAAAATCTCCACCGCGACGACCCGCAGGGTACGGAATCCGAGCTCACGAGCCAATGCCGACGACTCCTATGAGGGGGTTACTTTACGGAGGTCCCTCAAGATCAAATAAACCATTATCCGGCAAAGACATTTATGAGGAACAACCGATAGAGTTAGTCAGAGAAAGTTATTGTTAGAAGCCCCTAGCGGAAAACACAGGAGGGGCGGGGAAACCCCCTTACGGACATAAAACGTCCCTGCTCTGGGCTTTTCGCCCGTCCTCCCACCCCAACCGACGGAACCCCTCGCGGATCTCGCCGGGAGTCAGAAGGGCCAGACTACGTGCCGTTAGCGACCCCAGGTGGGCATGAAAAGCTCCACCTAGACGGGATAAACCCCGTCTCGCTAGGGGTTGGATGGGCTGGACCCCCGCCCGCCTCCCACAGCCCGTCTCCACCGAAGGGCGGAGGGACCACGGAAAGCGGGCAAGAGCCCGGCCCACCTCTACCTTACCTCACGGTAGCCGAGGGTTTCTGAGCAAGAAATGCCCTCAACCCGCGCAATAGCGTCCGCTACCATGTTAGTCGCCAAAACACAGTTTCCGCCGAGGGCTACGAACACGAATAGGCCGACGAAGCTGACTCACGATTCGCGGACCCAGCCAACGACTTTCACTGTATTCCGAGACCCCAAAGACGAGCCCGGGAAAGACCAGGAGGCGATAGATCGGCATTCAGAACGAACCGCACGCGAGCTCCTTCGAAGGTATCCACTTCCCGACCCAAACCAGCCCCGCCCCGGGGCATGCGTTCGAAAGTTATTGTTAGAAACCGCTATGACCACACCTCCGAGCGCAGTAACCTTCGGAAGCATCTAGACACGCTGGTCATGAGTCGGACCAATCGTTCGCCTGAGGATCGAAGCGCCGCCGCGTTAGTCGGCTAGCCTCCGGCCCGGTTCCCTGTGGGAGCTGTTCACGATGGTGGACCTGCCGGCCGACTCACTCCCAAGGGATGCGGCATGGCTAAAGTCAACCAGTGCCATACTGGCCTCCCTCCGCAACCGCGCCTTGGTCAACGGGGGCACCACCGAGCCCAACCCACCTAGGGGTCGACTCACAACTACCTCCGCTACCGGAGCCTTGGCGGGATGAGCCACTTGACGCAAAAAAGTACATCAGGTGCTGTCCAAGCCTCGCCCTTCGGTCGCTCCGGGAGTTCCTGCATGGCGTTCCCGCGAGCGCCGTCGTCACTAGCGAGCACAAAGGACGGTTCCGCGAGGTCCGCTCTCTCCTCTCAGGCTCCCTCTTAGTCAAATGGTGGATGGGGTCCTATCGCTTTGGCTACCCTTTGCCCAGAGTCACTACCAGGTCTACGACCGGCTCTGGGATCAGGCTGTGGATCGTCGCTATCCGGCTTGCCCATTGAACCTAGGTGCCGGGGGTGCGTTCCTCACTAGGACCCCGAAGGGCCTACGCCCCATGCACAACGTCCGTTACCCGTGGCCATCGGACTCTTGGCCTGTCGACCGCAAGTCTCTCGAGGTGGTATCGACTAGTCCCCATCCGGCCCCCTCACATTCGTACACAACGTACTCGGCCGGGCTTCGGGTTTCCTCTCCCACTCAAGGGATCTGTTCCGAACCACCCGGAAGGGCGGCCACTAAAGAATGTGTACAATAGCTGAACAAATTATATCTTATTTTACGATTCAATCTCAAATTAAACGTTTAAAACTTAAAACTGAATGAAGAAAATAACAAATAAAAATATTTTAGTGAATTCATTTTAAGTGGAATAAAAGAAAACCCTTCTTTAAAAAAGAACAAAATTTTGACGACATGCACCTGTAGATCGGCTTCACAATGTAATTGGGGTAGATTTTATCCCAGCGCATGTACTGACGGATTAATATGACAGTAAAAAGAAAAACAGATAGTTTCTTTTAAAAATTTTGATATTTTACATTATTAGCGAGTATGTACTCATAAATTAAAATTATTATTAACACTATTTCTATCTGTGTCAATGATATGATTTATGTGTTGCCTGATGCAGAAATATATTGTATTTTAAATTAGCCTATATATAGCAGTCCTTTTTTAATAACAACTTTGTGTATATCAAACAATTTCATTCGTAAAAAGAAATAAATTACTTACCGATGAAATATTATTCCTTGATATCTATGGTAGGTATCAAATTGAAATTCGTAGTTAATGCAAAAACAAACTGGATAACTGTCTACATAGAAAGAAACTGTTTTTGATATTACTTGAATTTAGTAACAATAACTTAAGTTTAATCTTCTCAACATGAAATAGACCAATTTTTTTTTTTGTATTTGTTAAGCGTTAATAGTACAATCTTATCTGAATCTGTAATACTACCTACCGATGATTGTACATAAATTGCAACGGTGCATATCGTTAAAATTTTGTTATTCTGTAAAGAAGGAGTTTTCTTTTATTCCACTTAAAATAACTTCACTAAGATATTTTTATTTGTTATTTTCTTCATTCAGTTTTAAGTTCTAAACGTTTAATTTGAGATCGAATCGTATGTTTAGCTACTATGCATATTCTTTAAAGCTTCTCGAAAAGGCATTCTACTTATCGAAATTTCTTATCACTTTAATTCGTTCGTCTGGATTTGACAATAATCTCATTCGTTTCACAATAAAAAAATACTCAAATAATCACTCCTTCTAACTTGATTTTAATAAACATAAGCTATTTTATCTACAAACTAAACTATCTTTTTCGAGCAAAATAACGTGGTACGCCGCTAACGCGCATGATTCACATGTTAACAAGCCGTTTCGGAGAGGAGTTGAGATGTTTCTTTGTCACTTCTCTTCCAGTGAGTACGAAACCATGGGGTCAAAAATGTAGCTGTAAGAGCTTGAAAAATAAATCATGTGTTCAAATGAGAATTTTAAATAAACAATGGAAGAAAATTGAAGAGCTAAGTGGAAGAACATGTAAGTAACAAAAATTACATTTGAAGAAATTTGAAGTGAAAGATTTTGCTGTAAATTTTAATGATTTATTTTCTATTTGATACCATGTGTTTAAAATATTAACAGGTATGGTACTAAACTCTCTCAGAAAAATTTATTCATATTTAATTTTCAAATATTAAAAATTATTAATATTATTGACATTATTAAATATTAAAATATTACAAATTAATGAATAATGTCATAAATCTTCAAGACTAAATGGATTCTTAGTATTTTAGTTTCACCATGTGATAGGATATCTCATAACGCTTTCATCCAAAAGATAAAAAAAAAAAAAAAAAATTAGAAAATGTGGCATAACATGTTCATCCACTCAGCTCTTCATTTATATTACTATTTTGTTGTTCTTCTTTGTTTTTATGAAGCAAAAGTGGAAAACTGGAAGTTATATGTACGTCCGATATGGAATAAGGACAATTTATGCAATGAGTAAGGGGTAAACCGAGTAAACCCACCCGTGTTTGAAAGATCTAATCATGAGCGGCATAAAAAATAATGGGAGGGTCATTGTCCCTCCCTCGATTTCGAAATTTATCTAATTAATTTTTTTCCTTCGATTTTGAAAAATATAGTAAAATTTTTTAGAGTAATTTAAAATAAAAGAGGAACTAAAAATTTTCAGTTATGAAGATGGTGGGGCAGAGAACAAGGGAGACCTATTGCCCCTACCTGGATTTCTAAAATGTAATTAATTAGAATTTCCTTTTCTTCGGTTTTCAAAAACATAATGTAAATTTTTCGAATAACTTAAAAAGAAAAGAAATAAGAAATTTTCAGTTAAGGGGTGGTAGTGGGGAGTGAGACTCATTGCTCCTCCCTGGATTTTGAAATTTAATTAGTAATTTTTTTCTCCAGTTTTCAAAAACATAATAAAATTTATTCTTTTCGAATAACTTAACACAAAGGAACTAAGAATTTTCCGTCAGGGGAAGGGGGCATAGGTGACTCACTCGATTTTGAAATTTAACTAATTTTTTTCTTCGATTTTTAAAAAACATAGTGAAATTTGATCTTTTCTCTTAGCTTAAAATAAAAGAATAACTAAGAATTTTCTGTTAGGGGGACGAAGGTAGAACAGAGCTATTGCCCCTCCCTAAATTAAAAAAATTGATTAATTAAATTTTTCCTTTTCTTCTATTTTCAAAAACATAGTAAAGTTTATACTTTTCGAGTAACTTAGAATAGAAAAATAAGAAATTTTACATTAACAGAACGAGAGGGGATGAGAGGTTCATTGCCGTCCCTCCCTGAATTTTAAAATGTAACTAATAAAAAAAATTACACTTTTCAAAAAATAGTAAAATTTATTATTTTCGAGTAACTAAAAATAAAGGAACTAACACGTAAGGGGAAGGGGGCATAGATGAGAAATTGCCCACCCCCCTCGAATTTAAATTTTAACTAATTTTTTTCTCCACTTTTGGAAAACATACTGATTTTCTTTTTGCCTTAGAATAAAAGAGGAATTAAGAATTTTCCGTTAGGGATGGGGGGGAGGGGGGAGGAGAAATTTATTGCCCCTCCCTGGATTTTAAAAGTTAATTAACAAAATTTTCCTTTTCTTCTATTTTCAAAAACATAGTAAAAAGATATACTTTTCAAGTAACTTAAAATTAAAAAAAAAAAAAATCCCATTAAGGGGCTGTTGAGTGAGAGGCTCATTGCACCTCCCTGGCTTTTGAAGTTTAATTAATATTTTTTTTTCCTCTGATTTTGAAAATCATAGTGAAATTTAATTTTTTCTGTTATCTGAAAAGGAAAGAAGAACTAAGAATTTTCGTTAGGTAGGATAAAGTTTTCCCATGTGGCTTTTAATTAAGTCCTTAAAAGTCTTCGAAAGAACTTTAATTATTATTAGTATTTAAAAAAGTTTTGTTTCATCACATGCAATTATCACAAAATTAAAATATTTTTGACCACTTTAGAAACTTCAGAATATGTCACACAATCATATTACATTGTGTCTTGCAAATGAATCTTACAGTAACTGCAGTTATACTGCAGTTACTATTATCGTAATCATACTTACAAAAATTAAGACCTGCGAAGTTCTTCATTAACTGCAGTTACACTGCAGATACATCACCGAATATTCTTCTGATTTAATTACAGTAAAATCACTTCCAATTCACTGCCGTTTTATTACAGGCATAAAGACTTACTATATTTTTTAATTTTGGGTTGAAAAAATACTTACAATAATGACAAAATAATTGAAGTGTTTTACTGTTGAAATTGCACTACAAAATAAAACAACAGTTGACCGTAGAAAAACTTCAAACATACTTCATTTCTGTAAAAAAAACTGCTGGGCCTCTGTGCGATCTGTGATCAACTTACCCACTTGTTTTTAATTGATAACTCTAATAGATTTTTTAGATTTAATATATTTTTTAGAATGCCCATTAACAGTACTAAAAGTCATATTTAGATGAAAAACAGCAATAGTCGTCTAAATAAAGTTTTGAAATGTATTAAAAGCAACATTTTCATATTGGTCTCGCGTAAGGATTTAACAGGCGAAGAAATCGATAAAGATTGCTATTTACAATCAGCTTTTTTTATTCTGATCTATTCTGAATTAATTTTTTTTCTCTTCTTATATCGGTGTCTACTTCTGTGGTAAGCCTTTTTGAATTGCTTTTTTGCCACTGTTTTCGAATTATTTGTTTCTGTGCGTTGAAGTTACGTCAGGGCAGGCTGCAGATAGCAGCATGGCAAGTTCGTCTTTTAATATAGTGAATGATGATATATCCAAGGCCCCTCTGGTGGGAAACGTGGAGTCGATGGAAGTTTCGGAAAACAACTTGGTTAGCGACGGAAATAATAGTAATGTGGCTCGTTCGTCGGCTTCGTTGGATTTACTTCTACATTGTGCGGCAGCTAATGGAGGTAAAGCCTTTAATATTTTTATTCAAAGTACTGTCTCCAAAGCTATTCCGCATCGAGACCCTAGGGCGGTGGAAGCTGAAATTAAAAACAAAATTACACAGGTGGCTGATGTTGAAAATGTCCGCTACACTAGAAACGGCTGCATAATATTCGGTACAAAAAACGTAGCCTGTGCTTCTGAAATTTGCAATTGGTCAGAGTTTTTAGGTGTGACAATTAAAATACGAGTGGTGTGGGAAAATATATCGAATAAATACCTGATCTTTAATATCCCTGTGGATATCCCATTGGCCGAGATAGGTCAAGGAATTCAGGAAAACAACTGTGTAAAAATTTTGGAACTAAGAAGATTTTTTCGGAAGGACTCGCAGAACACGATGTCACCAGTTCTGGTTACTTCACTAGGCACTGATTTACCAGCGGAAATAAAACTTTGGGGCTCTATATATTCTATACGTCAGTTTGTAGATAGACCACGACAATGCAGTAAATGTTATAAATTTAACCGCCCATCTGGAAAGTGTACTTCAGACCAAATTTGTGTTACATCCCAGCAAAGAAGAAATTGCTGGCCAGCAGCAAGATATGTGCTGTCAATGATAGAGAAGTGCTGGCTAATGGTCTACCACTGCATGACCACAACTGGACAGCTTCAGTCAACTTTGCTGTTGGAAATCATCAGATAAATTATAGCGAGTCTCCGTTTTATCTCTTGCGCTGGCCCACCACACCATGGAAGTGCACGAACTTTTGCAGTATGGGCATCATGCTGGGAACCCTTACGCAAGGTAGCGTAATTCATCTAAGTTTAAAAAAAGTCACTAATTGTAATTCTTATTCAAATATTTTAATCTGAAGTGTAAAAATATTTAAACAATTACGTTTCAAGTTTAACAAATAATAATTGATTAGACTTTTAAATATTTTGTCAAGTCTACATTAAAATAAGAGTTACTTTTACACCCCGCGGCAGATTAATGAATTTGAACACAAATCTGAAATGAATATCTTAACACAATTTAGGCTGTCAAGCTATTTTTTTTTAACTGTAAATAATATAGCACCACTGCCACCAACAAAATAAATAGGTAAATGAATAAATAAATAAATTCTTTAATTCAACGCACTTTTTTTCTTCTTAAATCTGGTTTTACTAAGTTACCAAGGATTTCGGTTTTCGTAATTTACACAGTTGAGAATAAATCAACATATAAAACATATAGGATTTCTATACAATACAGTAATTTCTATACAAGTTTAATGATTGGGAACGCAAATCACAAAAGAAACAAACTTGAAATAGTGTAATGAGAGATTGAAAACAACGCGCGGTCGTAGAATACGCTGAAAGTACTTGTTCATGTCCGATCACGAAAACCAAACAGCACCGAGCGCGGTTATTACTTGGGAGGGTGACCACATGGAAACAGCTACAAGTTCAAATATTTCTATAGAAATTTCCATTATAGACACTTCTATAGCTGTTGGTGAATCTAGCTCATAGAAAAAAAGGGTCATTATTCTATAATACTATTTCTATAAGTTTTTTATATAATTCTACAAGAAATTTTTGTAAGGGAAAGTGCTGGGCCGGTTAGATGCTCAAACTGTGGGGGCGAACATAGAGCAGACTACTTACAATGTCAATCCCGCTCCAAAGAAGCTGAGTTTTTGCAATTTAAAAGTAGAAAATTTCTGTCGTTTGTTGAAGCTCTTAGAAGATTTGCTCAGAGGTCGGGTACCGGATCTTATGCCCAGGTAGCCAGTGTCAAAAAATTGGGTTATGAAGAATTCCAGAAAATCATTGAAACTAGGACAAATAATTTGGTACGTGTTTTGGTGGAAATATCCACCAAACATTCAGAAAAAGTATTGGACTCTGTTAATTCTCTTAGTAGCACCATCATGAAATTTATGGCGGAAGTCAGTGACTTGTATCCTGGGAGGAAACGTCCTCATAAAAATGATGATAAAAAAATGTTTTTAGCTATTTGTTGTTTTCTTCTCTGTTTGGTTGGTCTTTTTGGCACAGATAAGTTGATAAATCAGTTTTGGAATTTAAATTTTTTGTAAATGTTTCTTCAAACGAATAGTATAGTTTATATATAAGTACAATAGATAATCTAAATATGTTCCTAAATAAAAACCAATGTAAAAGGTTATTAAAAATAAGTCTATAAAAGAAAGAAAATAGTAAATAAATATAAAAAACGGTTCACTGTAAAAAAAGGGCAAATGTTTCTTAATCTAGAAAATTATAACATAACAACGAACAGAACTGTATGCAATAACCTTTTCTGAGTTATCTGGGTTTTCGAAAATCATTCTTTATCTTTAGAAACTACAGAAACCAATTAATTTTGTGATTTAAAGAAGCATTTGTAAAAACAAAGTTTCTTATGCTGCCGCCGATTTTCGGAGACTCTTCCGAGTAGATTTAGAGTGTATTAATCAGCTTTCTCAACCCAGAATATAGGTTTTCCGGATGTTAACATTTTCATGTTCAATGAACGTGTTGCAGACAAACATAATGAATTATCACCTTTAAAGATAGCATCAAATTTAATGTTATTTTGTTACTTTTGAATGTATAAATTCAATTACGTAGCTAAAAATGTTCAATTGAGAATTGGTAGCTTCCTAATAACCGATATTCTAGTTTAAGAAATCAAATTAACACACTATAGGAACAACTAAACTTTCCTAAAATCAGTGGAAGGAAAAGATTTTTTTTAATGGTTTCTAAAGATAAAGAACGCATAAACTATGTAATATGAACTTTAAAAAGGTCACTATTTTACTAAAAAGGCGACTAAAATAATAAAAGAGATTTTACAAGTTAAAAATATACAATTTATTTAAAAACTTCTTAGTACTTTCGGACTTTCTAAACCCTTCATCAGAGAATATTATAATAACTCTTTATTTAATCAAATGAGTCACTTCGTTTTGAAAAGGAGAGAACAAATAATTATTAGAGTTGAATTTATGGCCAATTTATGGTTCAATATCCTGAAAATAAATTTTGAAAACTTGAGCAAAGTAAGGTATTTTCAATCAAAATATCACCATAGATTTTGATTATGCAAAAATCATATACCCAACATCCAATTATTATGCATCCACTATGAGAGAATCCATAGAAATCCTGTGTATAAACAATCAAGTATGTAACGACGCCCTATTGTACAATATCCTCATTTATGGTTCAGTATGCTGAAAATAAATTCTGAAAACTTGAGCAAATTGACGTATTAAAGTACGGCAGTTAAATATTTCTTCTACGCAAATTTAATCTGAAAATTGCTTACACATTTCAAATGAAAGTGACGCATGAGAACAAAGTGATGTAATAACATAAATGGAACTGCAGTTAATAATGATATATGTTTTCTTTAATTAAGTTCAATCCAAGAAACCGCTACTTCTACTTTCAACTTTAATAATTATTGGTTCTTTTATTTGCAAAACGAAGTGACGTATTGGTATAAATAAACAGCAATTAGTTATTATAATAATCTCTGATGAAGGTCTTGGGGGAAGACCAAAAGTACTAAGAAGTTTTTAAATAAAATGTATATTTTTAACATGTAACAGCTCTTTAATTCTTTTAGCCGCCTATTAAGTAAAATAGTGAACATTTTAAAGTTCATGTTATATATTTTATGCTTGAATCAAGGTGAAATATTGCGTTTCGTCTTATGATTTTATTTGATAAAGAACGTTTTCGGAGTCATGTGTAGTTCGGAAATAGTTATCGTATATTTCATTCATGTTTATATTATACTTTTGTAGCTTAAAAAACATTTTTTTCTTTTTACAGTGTTCTGAATATGATAAAATTTATTTTTCATGTTAGTGCTCATTAATTTTTAAAACTTTGTGCAGAAATATTTTGGTGCATATCAGTTATCTCAGCTCTCAGCGATACTTTTTTAACAAAAGAGACTATAGTTATGTAATATACTATTTTTTCATAATTATTAATCCATTTGGAATCTTTTATTAAGTTTATTAATGTTACTATAAAGTAACTACATATGTACACAGCCCCGTTCACAAAAACGATAAGCTAATAGTTATTCGCGAGTCGAACATAATAAAATCAAACCAAAACAAAAGTGTTATTAAAACTCAAATAACATCTTCTTATCGAATAATAATATTGGTTTGGCAAAAGAGGTTATTTTTACATTTATTTTCATATAAACTGTAAATTTTCAATAACAAGATCTCATTTTAACTGTAAAGTTATTTGTCTCATTGAAGTTACCCAAAATACAAAAGTTCAAGCAATTATATGCTTTTTCGAAGCTTCTCTGCGGAAAAGGCAGCCGCGCGCCCCTCGGAGGTCCGTTTACTGTTTCAACACTTGACTGAAACGGAGGCAGCAGGCCCAATCACGGAAGAAGTCACCGCAATAATTTTAAGGCTGAATTCATTAAATTAAAGACATTAACCTTTTACACGCCAATGTTCCATAAATGGAACATCAATTTCAAAATTCTGCGAAAAATACAATTTTATTCGCTTTGCTCTATAAAAATTATTATGTAAAAAGAAAGTGTGGATTGATTTTTTGGCGTCGATATTGCGTTAATAAAATAAATAGTGTGTTCGGGAGAAAATCACAATTTCGGTCTTTTTCTAGACTTTTCATCGGACAAAATTCGAAAATTCATGTAAAATTCAAAATTTAACAAATGTTTTTTATAACTAAGTAAGAGTAATTAAAAATGATCATTTTATTCATACAATATAAGTTCTAAAAAATAAAAAATATTTTTGTTGTTTCTTTTATATAACAAATTTGCATGTTCCAAAAATGGAACATTGGCGTGTAAAGGTATATTTTTTAACATGATAAAGTTCTTTGATTACAGTGTATACACTGTAAACTAAAATGTCTGAAACGTAGTGTTCAATTTTCATACGTTTTAAAATGTCTGAAAATTTACAGACACTTCTTGCGTCTGAATTTCAGACACTTAAGTGTCTGAAACAGGAGTGTTCGATTTTCAGACGTTTTAAAATGTCTGAAAATTTTCAGACACTTCTTACGTCTTAATTTCAGACATTTCAAATGTCTTAATTACGGCCATCTTTGTCCCGTTATTTTTCGCCAATATGAAGCCATCTTTGACCACTTTTCTTTCTAAGCCATATACGCAGCCATGTTTGACCACATTGAATATTTTTTTACAAATGGGAATCATTTGTTACCATAAAGCAAAGTTGATTGCAGCGTGGGAAAACTGGGATATTTCTCTGCCCCCTGATTCTAGGGCACCCCAAATTGGTTTATGAAATTTTCATAAAGCTGATATTTTAAATATGTTTTCACCTTGTGATGATTACAATCGGTATATTCACCTAAATATATATTTATGTGATATCATATATGCCCTACAGCGTCAAAAATGTTAATTACTTTTAAAGACAACTTCAAATGAATTCTAGGCCAGAGACCTGGTATTTTTTCTCCCCCCCCCCACCGCCTTCATATACTGTTACAAAAAAAAAAAAATTAAGCCTATTCGATGTCATCAAATGCATATTTGGACAAATATATCCTTTTCTTTAACCTAATAATGATCTAAAAGTGCAAAATATTTATTAAAATAAGTATAAGGTCAAAACAAATTTAAAATATCAGCTTTATGGAAATTTAATACCAAATTTTGGGGCCCGTAAAGCAAAAGGCCCATAGAAACAGCCCACTTTGTCCACGCTACAATCAGCTCTGCTTTATGGTAACAAATTATTCCCATTTATAAAAAATGATTCACCCCTTTCGGAATGAAACCCATCCCTGTTTCGTCGAACAATTTTCTTCCCATTTAAATTAGATATTTCCAGTGAATTAATTTGAGCATTTTTTTGCATTTTCATATCTGTGTTAAATAAAATCTAACGCTAGATTCCACAAAATTGGAAGTATATGAGATTCCAAAAATTAGAAAAGATTGAGGAAGAAACTCTAACTTTTTTTTATTTCTCTTCGTTTTTATTATTATACTATTTATCATACCAAGAAATACAGACACATTTGATAACAGCATATCGGCGGGTGAGGCGAACAGTAGTTATAGGATTCTGGATGGACAGCATGTCTATTTGACACTTTTTAAACGATAAATAATATAGTAAATATCACTGTACAAATCTATTTTCGATAGTCTTAAGTTTTTTTTTAATTTGACAAAATTTACGAAGTTAATTTTAGTAATATGTGAAACTGCTCAAATGATAAAGAAAATCCTTGATATAAAAAATTAACTCATTATCTCTGTCTGTTAAAATTCTCTGGTTAATTTATATTCTGCTGTGTTGGGAAATAGGAACAATAAATGAAATCGTATTTTAAACCTTACTGTGTAAGTAGCATTGACTTTTGGGTATGTTGCAGATGTGCAACATGACGTTACTAAGGGTTAACCTTGTAGCATCTCAATGCAAGTTTATTTATTACTTTATTTATTTTTGGTCATAAAAACATACTAAATTTAAATGCAACTAACATAACGTGCGTTGAGGTGCTACATTATCAAATACAAAACAAAATAATCCTAAAAATCCGATCCTCCCCCCCCCCCTCAGAAAAAATAAATAAATAAATAAAGTAAAAGTCATTTTTTATTGTTATGGGTCTCTCTTCCTCTCCCCATATTAGATACATAAAAAGTGACTTAAGATTGAAGTCAAAAACATTTTCTTTCTGTTAACATGACGTTAAAAATAACTTACTTCGCTAGAAATTAAAAAAAACAAATGATGATAATATAAAAATATATGTGTAGATCAAACATAATTATAAGAATATTTATATTTTCAAACCTCATTACCTTACCAAAGTATTAAATATCAGCACATTTTTTTAATAGGATTTTACTCAACTTGATTTTTAAAAATTATTTTTTAGCACAGCTTGGAATAATTACGATGTTTTTTAGCATAGCTTGGATTAATTACAACGATTTCTATTCCTTGTTTAAAATATATTTTCAAGATGACTCTGCGGCTTGAAAATTAAATATGTTGTTGAGATGGAACACAGAAAATCAAAGCAGATTTTGTACCTTTTAAGCAAGCTTTCAGTAGAATTATTTAAAAAAATGAATACTAAATAGGTAGGATTTATTTTCCATTGGAAAAACTAAAAAATATTTATAAAATATTGAGATATTCCAAATAACTTCACTCTGGTGCTTTCACGATTTCTTTTTATGTTCTACATCCATCATATAAAGCAATCACAACATTTATCATACATAAGTTTAAATTTGATAATATTGAAAAATTTACTTCGAAAATATACTCTGTAAGAGAATTAAATGAAATGATACTCTTGTCATTGTTGCAAAAAATGAAAATTAATATGTAAGATTATATCATAAATACAAAGTGTACTGAAAATTGAAAGTAAAGAAAAACAAAAACAAATGATGATAATATAAAATTATATTTGCAGATCAAATATAATTATAAGAATATTTATATTTTCAAACCTCATTACCTTCCCAAAATATTAAATATCAGCACATTTTTGTTAATAGGATTTTATTCAACTTTATTTTTTTAAATAATTTTTTAGCACAGCTTGGAATAATTACGATGTTTTTTAGCACAGCTTTGATTAATTACAAGGATTTTTATTCCTTGTTTAAAGTATATTTTCAAGATGACTCTGCGGCATGAAAATTAAATATGTTGTTGAGATGGAACACAGAAAATCAAAGCAGATTTTGTACCTTTTAAGCAAGCTTTCAGTAGAATTATTTAAAAAAAAAAATGAATACTATATAGGTAGGAATTATTTTACATTGGAAAAACTAAAAAACATTTATAAAATATTCAGATATTCCAAATAACTTCACTCTGGTGCTTTCACGATTTCTTTTTATGTTCTACATCCATCATATAAAGCAATCACAACATTTATCATATATAAGATTGAATTTGATAATATTGAAAAATTTACTTCGAAAATATACTCTGTAAGAGAATTAAATGAAATGATACTCTTGTCATTGTTGCAAAAAATGAAAATTAATATGTAAAATTATATCATAAATACAAAATGTACTGAAAATTGAAAGGAAAGAAAAAAAAATAACGATAGTATAAAAATATATGTGTAGATCAAACATAATTATAAGAATATTTATATTTTCAAACCTCATTACCTTCCCAAAATATTAAATATCAGCACATTTTTCAATAGGATTTTATTCAACTTTATTTTTTTAAATAATTTTTTAGCACAGCTTGGAATAATTACGATGTTTTTTAGCACAGCTTTGATTAATTACAACGATTTTTATTCCTTGTTTAAAGTATATTTTCAAGATGACTCTGCGGCATGAAAATTAAATATGTTGTTGAGATGGAACACAGAAAATCAAAGCAGATTTTGTAACTTTTAAGCAAGCTTTCAGTAGAATTATTAAAAAAAATGAATACTATATAGGTAGGATTTATTTTCTATTGGAAAAACTTAAAAATATTTATAAAAAATTCAGATATTCCAAATAACTTCACTCTGGTGCTTTCACGATTTCTTTTTATGTTCTACATCCATCATATAAAGCAATCACAACATTTATCATATATAAGTTTAAATTTGATAATATTGAAACATTTACTTGGAAAATATACTCTGTAAAAGAATTAAATGAAATGATACTCTTGTCATTGTTGCAAAAAATGAAAATTAATATGTAAAATTATATCATAAATACAAAATGTACTGAAAATTGAAAGGAAAGAAAAAAAAATGATGATAATATAAAAATATATGTGCAGATCAAACATAATTATAAGAATATTTATATTTTCAAACCTCATTACCTTCTCAAAATATTAAATATCAGCACATTTTTCAATAGGATTTTATTCAACTTTATTTTTTAAAATAATTTTTTAGCACAGTTTGGAATAAATCATATATAAGTTTAAATTTGATAATATTGAAACATTTACTTGGAAAATATACTCTGTAAGAGAATTAAATGAAATGATACTCTTGTCATTGTTGCAAAAAATGAAAATTAATATGTAAAATTATATCATAAATACAAAATGTACTGAAAATTGAAAGGAAAGAAAAATAAATAACGATAGTATAAAAATATATGTGCAGATCAAACATAATTATAAGAATATTTATATTTTCAAACCTCATTACCTTCCCAAAATATTAAATATCAGCACATTTTTCAATAGGATTTTATTCAACTTTATTTTTTTAAATAATTTTTTAGCACAGCTTGGAATAATTACGATGTTTTTTAGCACAGCTTTGATTAATTACAACGATTTTTATTCCTTGTTTAAAGTATATTTTCAAGATGACTCTGCGGCATGAAAATTAAATATGTTGTTGAGATGGAACACAGAAAATCAAAGCAGATTTTGTACCTTTTAAGCAAGCTTTCAGTAGAATTATTAAAAAAAAATGAATACTATATAGGTAGGATTTATTTTCTATTGGAAAAACTTAAAAATATTTATAAAAAATTCAGATATTCCAAATAACTTCACTCTGGTGCTTTCACGATTTCTTTTTATGTTCTACATCCATCATATAGAGCAATCACAACATTTATCATATATCAGTTTAAATTTGATAATATTGAAAAATTTATTTCGAAAATATACTGTGTAAGAGAATTAAATGAAATGATACTCTTGTCATTGTTGCAAAAAATGAAAATTAATATGTAAAATTATATCACAAATACAAAATGTACTGAAAATTGAAAGGAAAGGAAAAAAATGATGATAATATAAAAATATATGTGCAGATCAAACATAATTATAAGAATATTTATATATTCAAACCTCATTACCTTCTCAAAATATTAAATATCAGCACATTTTTCAATAGGATTTTATTCAACTTTATTTTTTAAAATAATTTTTTAGTACAGCTTGGAATACATCATATATAAGTTTAAATTTGATAATATTGAAACATTTACTTCGAAAATATACTCTGTAAGAGAATGAAATGAAATGATACCTTGTCATTGTTGCAAAAAATGAAAATTAATATGTAAAATTATATCATAAATACAAAATGCACTGAAAATTGAAAGGAAAGAAAAAAAAAATGATGATAATATAAAAATATATGTGCAGATCAAACATAATTATAAGAATATTTATATTTTCAAACCTCATTACCCTCTCAAAATATTAAATATCAGCACATATTTCAATAGGATTTTATTCAACTTTATTTTTTAAAATAATTTTTTAGCACAGCTTGGAATAAATCATATATTTTAAATTTGATAATATTGAAAAATTTATTTCGAAAATATACTCTGTAAGAGAATTAAATGAAATGATACTCTTGTCATTGTCGCAAAAAATGAAAATTAATATGTAAAATTATATCATAAATACAAAATGTACTGAAAATTGAAAGGAAAGAGAAAAAATGATGATAGTATAAAAATATATGTGCAGATCAAACATAATCAAAGAATATTTATATTTTCAAACCTCATTACCTTCCCAAAATATTAAATATCAGCACATTTTTCAATAGGATTTTATTCAACTTTATTTTTTAAAATAATTTTTTAGCACAGCTTGGAATAAAGCATATATAAGTTTAAATTTGATAATATTGAAACTTATACTTCGAAAATATACTCTGTAAGAGAATTAAATGATATACTCTTGTCATCGTTGCAAAAAATGAAAATTATTATGTAAAATTATATCATAAATACAAAATGTACTGAAAATTGAAAGGAAAGAAAAAAATGATGATAATATAAAAATATATGTGCAGATCAAACATAATTATAAGAATATTTATATTTTCAAACATCATTGCCTTCCCAAAATATTAAATATCAGCACATTTTTCAATAGGATTTTATTCAACTTTATTTTTTTAAATAATTTTTTAGCACAGCTTTGAATAAATCATATATAAGTTTAAATTTGATAATATTGAAACATTTACTTGGAAAATATACTCTGTAAGAGAATTAAATGAAATGATACTCTTGTCATTGTTGCAAAAAATGAAAATTAATATGTAAAATTATATCACAAATACAAAATGTACTGAAAATTGAAAGGAAAGGAAAAAAATGATGATAATATAAAAATATATGTGCAGATCAAACATAATTATAAGAATATTTATATATTCAAACCTCATTACCTTCTCAAAATATTAAATATCAGCACATTTTTCAATAGGATTTTATTCAACTTTATTTTTTAATATAATTTTTTAGTACAGCTTGGAATACATCATATATAAGTTTAAATTTGATAATATTGAAACATTTACTTCGAAAATATACTCTGTAAGAGAATGAAATGAAATGATACCTTGTCATTGTTGCAAAAAATGAAAATTAATATGTAAAATTATATCATAAATACAAAATGCACTGAAAATTGAAAGGAAAGAAAAAAAAATGATGATAATATAAAAATATATGTGCAGATCAAACATAATTATAAGAATATTTATATTTTCAAACCTCATTACCTTCTCAAAATATTAAATATCAGCACATTTTTCAATAGGATTTTATTCAACTTTATTTTTTAAAATAATTTTTTAGCACAGCTTGGAATAAATCATATATTTTAAATTTGATAATATTGAAAAATTTATTTCGAAAATATACTCTGTAAGAGAATTAAATGAAATGATACTCTTGTCATTGTCGCAAAAAATGAAAATTAATATGTAAAATTATATCATAAATACAAAATGTACTGAAAATTGAAAGGAAAGAAAAAAAATGATGATAGTATAAAAATATATGTGCAGATCAAACATAATTATAAGAATATTTATATTTTCAAACCTCATTACCTTCCCAAAATATTAAATATCAGCACATTTTTCAATAGGATTTTATTCAACTGTATTTTTTAAAATAATTTTTTAGCACAGCTTGGAATAAATGATATATTTTAAATTTGATAATATTGAAAAATTTATTTCGAAAATATACTCTGTAAGAGAATTAAATGAAATGATACTCTTGTCATTGTCGCAAAAAATGAAAATTAATATGTAAAATTATATCATAAATACAAAATGTACTGAAAATTGAAAGGAAAGGTAAAAATGATGATAATATAAAAATATATGTGCAGATCAAACATAATTATAAGAATATTTATATATTCAAACCTCATTACCTTCTCAAAATATTAAATATCAGCACATTTTTCAATAGGATTTTATTCAACTTTATTTTTTAATATAATTTTTTAGTACAGCTTGGAATACATCATATATAAGTTTAAATTTGATAATATTGAAACATTTACTTCGAAAATATACTCTGTAAGAGAATGAAATGAAATGATACCTTGTCATTGTTGCAAAAAATGAAAATTAATATGTAAAATTATATCATAAATACAAAATGCACTGAAAATTGAAAGGAAAGAAAAAAAAATGATGATAATATAAAAATATATGTGCAGATCAAACATAATTATAAGAATATTTATATTTTCAAACCTCATTACCTTCTCAAAATATTAAATATCAGCACATTTTTCAATAGGATTTTATTCAACTTTATTTTTTAAAATAATTTTTTAGCACAGCTTGGAATAAATCATATATTTTAAATTTGATAATATTGAAAAATTTATTTCGAAAATATACTCTGTAAGAGAATTAAATGAAATGATACTCTTGTCATTGTCGCAAAAAATGAAAATTAATATGTAAAATTATATCATAAATACAAAATGTACTGAAAATTGAAAGGAAAGAAAAATAATGATGATAGTATAAAAATATATGTGCAGATCAAACATAATTATAAGAATATTTATATTTTCAAACCTCATTACCTTCCCAAAATATTAAATATCAGCACATTTTTCAATAGGATTTTATTCAACTGTATTTTTTTAAATAATTTTTTAGCACAGCTTGGAATAAATCATATATAAGTTTAAATTTGATAATATTGAAACATTTACTTCGAAAATATACTCTATAAGAGAATGAAATGAAATGATTCTCTTGTCATTGTTACAAAAAATGAAAATTATTATGTAAAATTAAGTATAATATAAAGTATTGAAAATTGAAAAAAAAATAACTTAATAATGAAATATCATTTGAAATTAGATTCTTTTTATTTATGTATGGGCATTTGTTTATATAGATTAAATGATAATTGCAATTTGATCAAGCTATTTAGCAACCATTAATATATATATATATATATATATATGCATTGTTTTTTTTTTTATAACAAGCAGGGAAAATTACTTCTGGACTACAAAATATTTATTTATAAAATAGAGGTTTAAAGAAGTATTAAACAAATTCCTTATTTTGAAAATGATATGCATTTATTGAAAACACACAAATGAACACACAAGCCTTTTAAAACAAAACTAATTTTATTGGATGTAAAAAAGAACCAAATATGCAAATTATTAAATAAAAATAATTTAGATTATCAATAGCATTATATGTTTAATTATCTACTCAAAGTCACTATTTTCCTATAAAATTTCTGCGTGAAATAGAGTTCACATAATCGTACAAAAGGGTTCTTTCTTACCTTTTACCAATGTAATCCATTTTCACAAAAATGAAATAAATTATTTCACGAAATAGCGATAAAACACTATTTTTTAAAAAGTTATATGCACTTTAAAAAATATTATTGACACTGCATATTTCTATCGTGATACTACATATTTTTTTAATGCGCTAGCATTTCTGAACACACAGTCAAAATCGGACATTTCTGTAAGAAGAACGTGATACGTAGTGTACATCCAAATACATGGTGTTTCAATATTGTAATAATATTTCTGTCTTGCACTGCACAACTAAAGAAAACTGCATTTAACTAAAGAAATCAGGAGCTCACCATAAAAATAATCGTCGTTTAAAATCACTGTCACATGCAATATTACTGGGCCAACAATCTTACATTACACACATCATCACAAAAGAAGTACCCTTTCAGCATATTTTTCCGCGCCCGTTATTTTTCCACAGCCATCTCAACACAGGCCAAATCGCTAACATAACTCCGGCGGGTCACGTGATCAGTCGAAGGCGGTTAGATTGAAGCGAAATCAAAGTAACGGGCGCCATTTATTCTGTTATTGAAAATTCCATCGTTGATGAATTCAAGTCGCAGTTTTCGAATAAAGTTGTACATGGTTCATGATTTTCATCTGGATACTATCCATTTTGTTAAGATACTTAAGTTTTCTTTCGAGAAAGTGTTTCACGTATTTCTCTTGCGTTTCATGTGCCTTCCTACTAGGGTAGGGGATGATATATATGATCTCATGCGGTTTCTCTTTCTGAAAAGATATATCTCTCAAGGATTCGCAACGATAATTTTAATTTCATCTAAAAAGCTCGAATATGCATTAAATCTTCCAAAATGATATTCAGTGGATATCCTCAAGGATTAACATACCTATTGAAGTAAGTTCTGATTTAACTTTTCAAATTTATTGTTTCAATTAAAAAAAATTATACACAGACGTTTGGTTTGAATTTTAGCAATCTAGAATATAATATCAGGTTGACATGATTGTTAAAATGTATGATGATGCAGTCATCTGTCAGTAATTATTATAAATCTCACTAGAGCAGTTGACTGAAAATGAGAAAAGAATAATAAGTCAAAAGCTCTTTCATAATAAACAAAAATATTCATTTAAATATTTAGATAAGAAATGCAATTTATCAATAAATTTAGACGCATTTAAAGACCTTTAAATGATATATTAAACCCAGTTGATGAAAACATTGTGCCAATCCTACTTTTCATTGCAGGTTATGCTGCTTTATTAACTTGTTAAAACATCACTTGTAATTACCGTATAGATTTTAGTAATGGTGATTTTTCATATGAATTTTTGCTGAATTTGTTATTAAAAATTAGTTAACTTTAGGTTAAATATGTAGTGAATTACATAAATGATCATTTATGTAAATATTGTCCTCACAGGGGTCTGTTAAGATTTTTCTTTCTGGGTCCTAATTTTGAAATTGTGAATGTTTTTTTTTTTTTTTTTTTCATTTATGAAAAATCTACTTTTAATTTTGGGAATGTGAAATTATCATTATATTCAGGTTCTTGTGTATACATTTTCAACAAAGTGATTTGCATATCTATATCTTGATATTAGGTTCTTTGACGACTTCAGTTATTTTGTGACCCATTAGATTTTACTTTTAAGTAATTAAATTTGTGAAAAGCTCAGTTTTGAAATGCAAAAGTTTTGAATAAAGCTAATTGTTAAGTTGAAAAATTTTGTGAAGCATCCTGTTTTAAAATAAAAAAAAATTTGTGAAGGGTCCATTAAAGAACCCAATTTTTTTCTAAACAGATCCCTGGACTCATGACAGTTTTATTTATACTTAAAAATATGATCCAAGTTGTATATAAGATCTTACCAAATAATTACTCAAAAATAGTTATTAAAAATTTTAATTAAGAAAAGGAATGCATGAGAAAAATTAAAAAAAAAGCTGAAAAATAAATAAATCGGTATTTATTTTTAGCATTCAACCTTAGAATATATGAATTTAATTTCTTAACAATACGTGAATCATTTTTCATGTCATGTGTTTTTCATAATTTAAATATTAAATTTATCCTTTCATTTATTTTTAATTTGTGTAAATGCATTTAGCCAATATGATACGTTATTCTTTTCATAACTAAGGACCACATAAAACTTTGATCATGATGGTAAACAAAAATTTTAAACTTTCTTTACTTTTCTGACAGATATGTAATATATGAGAAATAATTTTGTTAATTTTTGATAAATATTTTTGAATGATGGCATACTAAGTTTCTTGTCAAAAGAAATTTTTAGTAGCAAATTGTACATTCGGTGTATGACATATTCAAAATTTTTCACCAGTTATTTTGAATACAGAATATTGCTTTTTACACATTAGTATATAATATTTTACTTTGATGATGAGTCAATAATAAATCTAGTTTTATATTTTGAAACAGATTTTTCAAATAACAAACATAAAAAGCATAAATCCCTGTGAATTCTAAGGGTACTTTTTTTTTTACAAGCATATGATTTTTTTGTTACATAATGGTAATTTTATTTTCGATTCCTAATGTCATTTTAATGCTTTAATGCATAATTTCTTGTGGTCGCGAAATGCTTAAAGGATTGGAATGTTTTGTAAATGTTGTTAGAAAACAGAAAGGCGGAAAATTATGTTATTTGAGTATGAACCATAGAGTCAAAAATATTAATTGATTGATTGAGCTTAATGAAAAATCTTTCAGTAAAATAATATTACAAGAAAACCGGGACCTAACTTTTCGCCTGGTCTTATGGAGCAAAAATATAAGGAAGATTCACTAGGCCCTCAATCACGATCAAATTATATTAGGGGGAAAAAGTCCGCCTTCGGCGGCCGCCATTTTGAATGAGCACTCGGGCCTAGTGTTCAGAGGGCTGTGATTTTTCCGTTAATGACGCAATCGTTGGCTGAGAGACTGGCAGCTCAAACTCGGTCCTGATTTGCAGAATGAATTTCAGTTGATTTTTATCATCGGGAAATGAAATAATGTAGGAATAACGAATACAAATTTCTTTTTTTTCTTCATTAGTATATTTTTTAATGCGTTACAATTGTTCATTATAAGATATAATTATTACAGTTAGGACGCTTTCAGACAAAGGCATAAAATAAATATTTTGTCGTCAAACTTTCAAATAACTTATCAAATTTTAATAAATTAGTAATAAATTTCTACATTTCAAATTAAACTTAGTAAATCCAGGGATTATTTTAATACAGCGACTTTTTATACCATACTTTTTATTATCTAATTATAAAACAGTAATGTGTAAATATGGCAGAAGATTTTTATTAAGGGACATTGGCTTAGGATATGGGAAGCAGAGGAGAATTACCCCGATCGAAACTAGTTAAGAGGCTACTTCAGTCAAACGAAAAGACCCGTTCGCCAATGCTAATCCTATGGAAGAAATTTATAAAGATATCTCGGTCGCATTTCAATATTTTTAAATGATTTCTTTTGCATTGAACAGTTGAGATCGATCTGTACAAAGTCCGTTGTTTACTTTTTCGATTTTTTTTACAGGTATTTCTTATAAGAACACTTTCATTTTTGGAACCGGTTTCGAAACTAAAAGCATCCTCATAAAAAATATCTGCAATGAAAATCGAAAAAGTAAAAAACAGCCTGCATACAGATCGATATCAACTGTTCAATGCAAAAGAAATCATTTAAAAATATTGAAATGCCACCGAGGTAGCTTTATAAATTTCTTCCATAGGATTAGCATTAGCGAATGCGTCTTTTCATTTGACTGAAGTAGCCTCTTAAGGCGGCCAGCAGTTGTTGCATAAAAATTATAGCATGAAATTATAATAGCCACTAAGGTAGAGTCGCAGTATTTTAAATTGCTTCTGGTGCACAAAAACCTACGCTAAGCCATTAGGTGAGCGTGTGTGTCGGGGGGAAGGGGGTGGTGGCTAGCTGGTACGTTATTTTAATACAATTACTTGGAGAACTTTATATTTTGTGAAAGGCAATTCTTTAATTGCTTTATTTGCACTAAAAATAACTTAGTTCCAAAACTTAGTAAATGAACTAGTACTACAATTTTGACAAACGCCCCATGGTCTAATCACGTTGCTTGTTTTATAAAGTAATACCAAATTTAATGCATGGAATTTTAAACGTCTTTCAAACATTCGAAAACGTTTTCTAATTCTGCTGACATTTTATATTGCAATACAATTGTATATACAGTCATCATATATATGATACAATTGTATTACATTCAGACACTTAAGTGTCTGATTAATAAATGTCTTAATTTCAGACGTATTATCATTTTTAAGACACTTTTTTTAGTGCATCCATACCATGATCACAGTAAGACACTTACGTGTCTTAAATTTAGACATCTATGATGTCTGAAATTTCATATTCAGACACTTAAGTGTCTGAAATACTTTTTCAGTCACATACGTGTCTGAATTTAAGACGCCTCTATTTGCAGTGTATAAGTATTGATAAAAAATTTCCGAATACAAGAATTTTAGTAAGTGTCAATTAAAGATGTTTAAGACTTTAATCTGCTTTCTATTTCCTTGCACACCTCCCCTCCTGCCCCCCCCCCTCCCGATCTTTCACACTCGTTCTCCGCTCTGAAGTAGATTGTCACTGAAAAACACGTGTGTTTGTTGATAGTCAGACGTTGTTTATTATGACTCAAATTGAGAGCCAAGATAGGATTGGAGAGGTAATTTCGGAAAATAATGAATTCTTATTCTTTTTACTTCCCTCTGTAATTGTTTTTCAGTTAGTTAGGATACGTCGCACAGATGAGATGTCTCATCTAAAACCATTTTGTACATCAGAAGATACGCTTGAATACTTTTATGAATTATCGGGTGATTCTGAAGAAGAATGCATTGATATTTGTAAATTACCTCCAGAAGAAAGTGGATGTTTAATAGATGAGGAAAATATAAATGAAGATATTTTTCAGTCTGTTCTGCCAGCAGATGTTTAGGGTGAAATTGGAATAGCTCTAGAAAAGTAGATGACATTGAAATTTCTAATTTGATCCTGAAGTACCTTCAACGTCAAAGGGAAGACTGAATTTGAAGCGATAACTTATGTAGAAAGAGAAAAATATCTAATATCGCTGCGAAAAAAATGCAAAAAAAAATTCTAAAAACTTAAAACATTGCAAATATTTCTGAAATGCTTCCTGAGTTGGTTACTTTATCTCTAGTTGAAATATTTCATAAGATCTTTCTAATAGAATAACTACCGCATGTAGAAAATATGACAACAGTTTATGCATTTTAATAAGGAGAAGCTGTAGATGAAAATAATGTATGTCAATATTTTGGACTATTGTTGTTTAGTGGATGTCACCAAGTACTCGGAAAAAAATTATATTGGAGCACTCAAGAAGATCTATTGCGATCCCAATTGAATCTACAGTAATGCCTAGAAATAAATTTAGAAAGCTAAAAGAAAAATTTTGTTATAGATAATAGCACCTTGAAATTAGGAGATTATTTATTTCTCCTTGTATTTTTTACAATTTCATTTATATGATTATTGTGCTAGGAATTTTAATACAGGCATTGTTATTATTTTCTTATGTTGTTTTTATAATTTTTTTTTTTACTATTCTGATAAATAATTGTAAATTTTTTATACAGTAATTCCTGATCATCATCTAAATAATGTATACATTTTTAATTTAGTGGCAAAGCTTTTCTTGTGAAAACTTCCTACCGCTTCTTATCAATTTTTGCTGGAATATTGAACACAATGAAGGCTCGACGGGCGAAGCCCGACTATTTTTCAGCTTAACCTGTGTTATTCCTGAAGAACTTTTATAACATAACATGTAGTTATTAAAAAAATGGGCATAGAAATAGAAATTTTAATTTAAATATCGTTAATCCTATTTTATAAAAACATGTGAAAAAACTATGTGTTTCCCGCCAATGTTCCATTTATGGAACATGTTATAAATCCTATACAAAATTTTTTTTTTGAAAAAATAAATTACTCAGAGTGCTTATGTTTGAGTTTTAATGTGATTTTTACCAATAAATAGTTTGTGTTATCTTTCAATCAAAGTGAAGCGTTTAAAAGGTTAACCAGAGGACTGGGCACGGCTGGGGCATTTAATACTTCGGACGACCGATGCGGCTTCGAAATCATTATAGCTCTTGGCGGCGGTCGGGAGTGGGTGGAAGGGTCAGACCTCCACTACTTGACGGAAAAGACGATCGCGTGCGCATGGGAGATCACATTACCTTTTCAACATTTCACCGGAACGGAGGCAGTAGACCCAATCATGGAAGATCTCACCTGAACAATCAAAATTAAACAGTAATTGCTGCCTCATCATGGTCGCTGTATTCTTAGCTTGTTAGTGATTAGATGGGTTGCATGAAATTAGTGTGTTTATGTTTCGGCGGGTTTTATAAATGTAAATGGTCAACATATACATCGGGAAAAGATAAATAATTATTGTTGACTCCGAACAGCAACCTACAATTTTATTATCAGTGATAAAATCACAAAACATATGTAGGAGTATCTTTGTATCCTCTTGTAGCTGTTATCGTTTAGTTCATACACCACCTACATTTCGCAGTGAACGGACTGTAATTTTTATAATATTTTCAAAATACTAAAAATATTCAGTGGTTAAACTTTCATTTATATCTGGTTAGGTATAGTAAACAAAATTTAAACATTTAAAAATGTACATTTTTAAGTTAATAAATATACATCACAAGTTTATTAAAAAAAATTTCTTCGAACGGTTTCGGTTGCATAAAAAAATACCCTTCTGCAATCAAAAGAAAAAATGTGTTCAAGTAATAAAGCTAAGCTCGGATGGTCCTCTAATTTTAATTAAATATCGTCTTTCACCTTATTAAATAGCGAAGTTTCGTTTAAGTAATCGGACTGTGTTGGAAAGTGTTTCATAATCTGTGCATGATTTTTCTTTCTTGTTTATGTATGGTAATGGTTTCTTAGTTACGCATCCAAAACTAAATACGTAGTCTTTCTACTGATTTATTTAATACGTAAACTTTATTAGGTAGCTTTCATTACAAAAAGCTACCTATTGCAGCCGTTCGGAGGAAAGCGATTTCAAAAAATTTTGGTATATTTTCATCGATCATGATCCCCAGACCCCGAAACCACTCTCAGTTCAAAATTGATATATATATATATATATATATATATATATATATGACCTATGTCACACTGTAACTCTCGTAATTATGAAGTGATTTCGATGTAATTCGGTGTGTACATAGTACATACCAATGTCTCGACCGAGTTCGTTGGCCACCTTCATCCGCCGTTTTGTTTCAAAATGGCGGCCATTTAAAATTTTTAAAAAAATTTAAAATTTAAAATGTGGTACCAAAAAATTAAAAATGGAAAAATAATTTTTTCTTACGTATTTGACCTTTATACAAATATTCCGGAGCAGTTTTTGTTTCGTCTATATCTTAAAAAATGGCTGCGTTATAGCATTTTGAATTTCTAGCGTGGCTGACATTTTGAAACGTCCTGAATTTTGTCACGCGATAAAAGGCGTATTTATGAACCGATTTCGATGTAATTCAGTGTGTACATAGTACATACCAATGTCTCGACCGAGTTCGTTGGCCAGCTTCATCCGCCATTTTGTTTCATAATGGCGGCCATTTAAATTTTCTCAAAAAATTTAAAATTTGAAATGTGGTACCAAAAAATTGAAAATGGAAAAATATTTTTTTCTTATGTATTTAACCCTTATACAAAGATTTCGGAGAAGTTTTTGTTTCGTCTATATCTTAGAAAATGGCTGAGTTGCAGCATTTTGAATTTCTAGCGTGGCTGACATTTTGAAACTTCCTGAATTTTGTCACGCGATAACAGGCGTGTAATGTGTATGGATGTAACTTCGTTTATACATAGTACATACTAATGTCTAGACCGAGTTCGTTGGCCAGCTTCATCCGCCATCTTGTTTAAAAATGGCGGCTATTTAAAATTTTAAGAAAAATTTAAATTTGAAATGTGATACCAAAAAATTGAAAATTGAAAAAAATATTTTCTTCTTATGTGTTTGACCTTGATAAAAAGATTCGGGAGCAGTTTTTGTTTCGTCTATATCTTAAGAAATGGCTGAGTTATAGCATTTTGAATTTTTAGCGTGGCTGACATTTTGAAACGTCCTGAATTTTGTCACGTAATAACAGGCGTATTTATGAACCGATTTGGATGTACCTTGGTGTGTACATAGTACATACAAATATCTCGACCGAGTTCGTTTGCCAGATTCATCCGCCATTTTGTTTCAAAATGGCGGCCATTTAAAAAAATTTTAAAAATTAAAAAATTAAAATGAGATACAAATAAATTGGAAAATGAAAAAGATTTTTTTCGTATGTGTTTGACCTTAATAGAAAGATTTCGGAACAGTTTTTGGTTCGTCTATATCTAAAAAAGTCCTTCCGGCCAGTGCCGGGAGGAAGAGGTAGCTTTCATAATCCTTATTTAAAAAAAGCCAAATTATATCATTCAAACACACGAAGCTCAATTTAGTGGAAACCGAATATAGGAGATTCAATACTAATTTTTATCAATATAATGAATGAGAATTTCGCGAAATTAGTCAGCTTTATCCAAGCTGCTTTTCTTTAAAGTAGCATATATTTGGCTGCCAAATTCGGCAATTTCTTAAAGTGCCTGTCATTTTAAGACATCATGGTGGATGAGGCTAAGCAGTGAACTTGGTCGAGACCTTAGTAATTGCTGTGCACATGCTCACTCACATCGGAATCGGTTAATATATAGGAGTGCTGTCGCATGCAAAAAATCAGATTTTTCAAAATGTCACCCACAATAGAAATTGAAACTGCTATATCTGAGCCATTTTTTAAGGTAAAGACAAACAAAAAATGCTCCTGAATCCTTATATCAAGGTCAAATACTTAAGAAAGAAACCTTTTTCAATTTCTAATTTTTTGCACGTCACTTTAAATATCTATATATTTTTTAATTTAATGGTCGCCATTTTTAAACAAGATGGCTGATGAATCTGGCCAGCGAACTTGGTCGAGGTGTTGATGTATACTATCCACATGCCTTCTTACATCGAAATAGGTGAATACGTGTGTTATCGCGTGGCAAAAACAAGATCGTTTCAAAATGTTAGCCATGCTAGAAATTCAAAGTGCCATTCCATAATGCCAAAAAATCAACCATTTTTTAAGATATTAACAAAAGAACAAATTTTCAGAAACAAAAACTGCTCCGGAATCTTTGTATCAAGGCTAAACACATAAAAAAATCTTTTTCATTTTCCAATTGTTTAATACCTCATTTTGAATTTTAAATTTAATTTTTTTTAAATGGCAACCCTTTTGAAACAAGATGGCGAATGAAGCTGGCCAACGAACTCGGTCGAGACATTGGTATGTACTATGTACAGACCAAGTTACATCCAAATAGATTCATAATTACGCCTGTTATCGCGTGACAAAAATCAGGTCGTTTTAAAATGTCAGCCACAAGAGAAATTCATAATGCTATTACTCAGCCATTTTTTTTAGATATAGACGAAAGAAAAACTGTTCCGGAATCTTTGTATTAAGGTCAAACACATACAAAAAATTCTTTTTCACTTTCCAATTTTTTGGTATCTCATTTAATTTTTTTTTAATTTTTTTAAATGGCTGCCATTTTGAAACAAGATGGCGGATGAAGCCGGCCAACGTACTCGGATCTAGATATTTGTATGTACTATGTACACACCAAGGTACATCCAAGTCGGTTCATAAATACGCCTTTTATCGCGTGACAAAATTCAGGACGTTTCAAAATGTCAGCCACGCTAGAAATTCAAAATGCTATAACTCAGCCATTTTTTAAGATATAGACGAAACAAAAACTGCTCCGGAATCTTTGTATAAAGGTCAAATACATAAGAAAAAATATTTTTCCATTTTTAAATTTTGGTACCACATTTCAAGTTTTAAAATTTTTAAAAAATTTTAAATGGCCGCCTATTTGAAACAAAACGGCGGATGAAGCTGGCCAACGAACTCGGTCGAGAGATTGGTATGTACTATGTACACACCAAGGTACATCCAAATCGGTTCATAAATACGCCTGTTATCGCGTGACAAAAATCAGGTCGTTTCAAAATGTCAGCCACGCTAGAAATTCAAAATGCTATAACTCAGCCATTTTTGAGATATAGACGAAACAAAAACTGCTCCGGAATCTTTGCATAAAGGTCAAATACATAATTAAAATTAAAAAAAATTAATTATTAAATTAAAATTAAAATGGTAAAAATTAAAAATGGAAAATATTTTTCCATTTTTAATTTTTTGGTACCACATTTCAAGTTTTAAAATTTTTTAAAAATTTTAAATGGCCGCCATTTTGAAACAAAACGGCGGATGAAGCTGGCCAACGAACTCGGTCGAGACATTGGTATGTACTATGTACACACCGAATTACATCGAAATCGGTTCATAATTACGGCAGTTACAGTGTCACATAGGTCAGATATATATATATATATATATATATATATATATCAATTTTGAACGGAGGGTGGTTTCGGCGTCTGGGGATCCTGATCGATGAAAATATACCAAAATTTTTTGAAATCGCTTTCCTCCGAACGGCTGCAATAGATTAGCTTTTTTGTAAAGAAAGCTACCTAAAAATGGCTGAGTAATAGCATTTTGAATTTGTATTGCGGCTGACATTTTAAAACGACCTGATTTTTGTCACGCGATAACAGGCGTATTTATGAACCGATTTGGATGTAACTTGGTCTGTTCATAGTACATACCAATGTCTCGACCGAGTTCGTTGGTCAGCTTCATTCACCATCTTGTTTCAAAAGGGTTGCCATTTAATTAAAATTAAATTTAAAATTTAAAATGTGGTATTAAAAATTGGAAAATGAAAAAGATTTTTTTTATGTGTCCTTGATACAAAGATTCCGGAGCAGTTTTTGTTTCTAAAATTTGTTCTTTTGTTTATATCTTAAAAAATGGTTGAATTATAGCACTTTGAATTTCTAGCATGGCTAACATTTTGAAACGATCTTGTATTTGTCACGCGATAACACACGTAATCGCCTATTTCGATGTAAGAAGGCATGTGGATAGTATACATCAATACCTCGACTAAGTTCGCTAGTCAGATTCATCAGCCATCTTGTTTCAAAATGGCGGCCATTAAATAAAAATATATATATAATTAAAGTGAGGTGCAAAAAAATTAGAAATTGAAAAAGGTTTCTTTCTTAAGTATTTTACCTTGATATAAGGATTCAGGAGCATTTTTTGTTTGTCTTTACCTTAAAAAATGGCTCAGATATAGCAGTTTCAATTTCTATTGTGGGTGACATTTTGAAAAATCTGATTTTTTGCATGCGACAGCACTCGTATATATGAACCGATTCCGATGTGAGTGAGCATGTGCACAGCAATTACTAAGGTCTCGACCAAGTTCACTGCTTAGCCTCATCAACCATGTTGTCTTAAAATGACAGGCACTTTAAGAAATCGACGAATTTGGCAGCCAAATATAAGTTACTTTAAAGAAAAGCAGGTTGGATTAAGCTGACTAATTTCGCGAAATTCTCATTCATTATATTGATAAAAATTAGTATTAAATCTCGTATATTCGGTTTCCACTAAATTGAGCTTCGTGTGTTTGAATGATATAAGTCGGCTTTTTTAAAATAAGGAATATGAAAGCTACTTCTTCCTCCCGGCTCTGGCAGGAAGGACTTTTTTTTATTTGTTTTTAATATTTAGCAACTCTATTATAATTTAAAACAAGGAATGCCATATCGAAATAAAATTAAAGAAAACTTGCTGAAAAGGTGCATTTAATGTCACAAACATAAAAAGATGTCACAAATATAAAAAGTCCTTCCGGCCAGTGCCGGGAGGAAGAGGTAGCTTTCATATTCCTTATTTAATAAAAACAAACAACTTATATCATTCAAACACACGAAGCTCAATTTAGGGGAAAACGAATATAGGAGATTCAATTCTAATTTTTATCAATATAATGAATGAGAATTTCGCGAAATTAGTCAGCTTTATCCAAGCTGCATTTCTTTAAAGTAACTTATATTTGGCTGCCAAATTCGGCGATTTCTTAAAGTGCCTGCAATTTTAAGACAACATGGTGGATGAGGCTAACCAGTGAACTTGGTCGAGACCTTAGTAATTGCTGTGCACATGCTCACTCACATCGGAATCGATTGATATATACGAGTGCTATCGCATGCAAAAAATCAGATTTTTCAAAATTTCACCCACAATAGAAATTGAAACTGCCATATCTGAGCCATTTTTTAAGGTAAAGACAAACAAAAAATGCTCCTGAATCCTTATATCAAGGTCAAATACTTAAGAATGAAACCTTTTTCAATTTCTAATTTTTTTGCACCTCACATTAAATATATATATATATATATTAATATAATGGCCGCAATTTTGAAACAAGATGGCTGATGAATCTGGCCAGCGAACTTGGTCGAGATATTGATGTATACTATCCACATGCCTTCTTACATCGAAATAGGCCAATACGCGTGTTATCGCGTGACAAATACAAGATCGTTTCAAAATGTTAGCCATGCTGGAAATTCAAAGTGCTATAATTCAACCATTTTTTTTAAGATATAAACAAAAGAACAAATTTTCAGAAACAAAAACTGCTCCGGAATCTTTGTATCAAGGCCAAACACATAAAAAAAATCTTTTTCATTTTCCAATTTTTTAATACTTCATTTTAAATTTTAAATTTAATTTTTTTAATGGCAACCCTTTTGAAACAAGATGGCGAATGAAGCTGGCCAACGAACTCGGTCGAGATATTTGTATGTACTATATACACACCAAGGTACATACAAATCTGTTCATAAATACGACTGTTATCACGTGACAAAAATCAGGACGTTTCAAAATGTCAGCCACGCTAGAAATTAAAAAGCTATAACTCATCCATTTTTTAAGATCTAGACGAAACAAAAACTGCTCCCGAATCTTTTTATCAAGGTCAAACACATAAGAAAAAAATATTTTTTCAATTTTCAATTTTTTGGTACCACATTTCAAATTTAAATGTTTCTTAAAAATTTAAATGGCCGCCATTTTTAAACAAGATGGCGGATGAAGCTGGTCAACGAACTCGGTCGAGACATTGGTATGCACTATGTATAAACGAAGTTACATCCGAATTGGTTCATAAATACGCCTTTTATCGCGTGACAAATTTCAGGACGTTTCAAAATGTCAGACACACTAGAAATTCAAAATGCTATATCTCAGCAATTTTTTAAGATATAGACAAAACAAAAACTGCTCTGAAATCTTTGTATAAAGGTCAAATACATAAGAAAAAAATATTTTTCCATTTTCAATTTTTTGGTACCACATTTCAAATTTTAATTTTTTTAAAAAAATTTTAAATGGCCGCCATTTTGAAACAAAATGTCGGATGAAGCTGACCAACGAACTCGATCGAGACATTGGTATGTACTATGTACACACCGAATTACATCGAAATCGGTTCGTAAATACGCCTTTTATCGCGTGACAAATTTCAGGAAGTTTCAAAATGTCAGCCACGCTAGAAATTCAAAATGCTATAACTCAGCCATTTTTTAAGATATAGACGAAACAAAAACTGCTCCGGAATCTTTGTATAAAGGTCAAATACATAAGAAAAAAATATTTTTCCATTTTTAATTTTTTGCTACTACATTTCAAATGTTAATTTTTTTTTTAAATTTTAAATGGCCGCCATTTTGAAACAAAACGGCTGATGAAGCTGGCCAACGAACTCAGTCGAGACATTGGTATGCACTATGTACACACCGAATTATATCGAAATCTGTTCATAGTTACGAGAGTTGCAGTGTGACAAATGTCAGATATATATATATATATATATATATGGATATATATATATATATATATATATATATATATATATATATATATATATATCAATTTTGAACGGAGGGTGGTTTCGGGTCTGGGGGTCAGGATCGATGAAAATATACTAAAATTTTTTGAAATAGCTTTCCTCCGAACGACTGCAATAGGTAGCTTTTTGTAATGAAAGCTACCTAAAAGATGTCGTTACATAATAATATAGTTTTTAAAAACTTAAAAACTTCCGTGTCGAGAGCTTTCGATCACTCCTAGATCGTCTTCAGGGCAGCTCTGATTTTAAAATTCTTAACTGTACTCCGTTCTCGGTTGGGAAACCAGGTGAGTCTACTTTACAGTAGGAGGGGGGAAGAGGGTGGAGAAGGGGTGCAGTAAACTGAATATTTCTATCCAACTTTAACAAAACATCTTCTATTTTGAAAACTTTAATCATATAACCGGAATGTTGTATGACATATTATCATTAATAGCCTTATTATCTTTTATTAAAATTTCTATGGACTCTTTTATTAACGGAATATGATAATTGGAGGTAGGAATGATAGAAATTTTAATATTTCTCGGTTATATTGTTAAAGTTTTTAAAATAGAAGATGCTTTGTTAAAGTTGGATAGAAATATTCAGTTTACTGCCTCCCCTTCCCCCCCTCCTACTGTAAAGTAGACTCACCTGGTTGCCCAACCGAGGACGGAGTACAGTTAAGAATTTTAAAATCAAAGCTGCCCTGAGGTGTATCTAGGAGTGATCGAAAGTGCTCGGCACGGAAGTTTTTAAGTTTTTAAAAGCTATTTTATTATGTAACAACATCTTTTTATATTTGTGACATTAAATGCACCTTTTCAGCAAGTTTTCATTAATTTTATTTCGATATTGTTTTCAAGTTGAATGTGACATTCCAACGGTATATGTTTTTTTCATATATACATTTTGTGTTATGGAATGCCATATTTAAAAGAAATCCTTCAATCCCCATAATTATCACCTACAATATTAAGTTTGAATAAATTAATTTTTTTCTCTCTTTGTACCATTTATGGAATACAGACAAATTCTTCGGTCCCAAACTTATTTTACTGACCTTCTAAAAGATTTTCTTTTTTCTGAAGGTATCAGTAACAGAAAGCGAGACCTATAGATCTTTCCAAGGTAAAATTTCTCTACATATTCAAAACTATTAATGAGAATGATCTGCAAATACACACCCTTATGTTTTAGATGAAGCTGATTATTTTTATTTAAAATTTAAACTAGATTATAATTCGTATTTTTTTAATATGAATTTATTAATAATTTTCTATAAAATAAAAAAATATTTTTTAATAGAAATTTCCCTATATTATGCTTTGGCCCACTCGTTGACTCTAATAATAATTAAAAAAAAACATTTCACTTGGATGATTGTTTGGCAAGTTATAAATATTTTCACGTAAAGCTAACATAAGTATAATCTAGTTTTAATCCCCTCCGAACTCTGTGAAAATTTAAGAAAAGCGCATAATCTATAATACTTGGCTGACTTAATCAAAGAGACCCAAATGGATTCTTAAATATGGGAGTTACTATTCATAAAATCAAAATCAGTAGAATTTTTAATATGTAGATGAATACAAAAGAGATAAAAAAGCCATAAAAATAGATAAAGAAAGAAAGGGGGTTTCTTCATCATTTAGCATTTGCTATAAATAGAAGCTATTGCACAATTCTTTCTTTCACACAATATACTATAATAAATGCTATCGATACCATCGATTTATCCATAGCAATGTAGATTTGTATTATGCACAGTACCATCAAAGCAGTATAGAAATTATTTGCAAATAAATCAATTAATACCGGTTAAATAAAAAATAGGGAAAGCAGAACCAAAGATGATAGTAACATACTTTCTATTACAATATGTATTAATATCAAGTATAGATTTTAGAAATGACATTTGTTTCACAAAGGATATTGTATGTGTAATAAAACAGGAAATTTACTTTTCTTATACGGCATTCATTTCCTTATTTCCTGTGACGAAATTTGCTCTTGAACACAAAGAGAGAAACTTAATCTCTTATTATCAGAGATCCTATAGTAAATTAAATATGGCAACAACAAAAAAAAAAACCCTTCAATAAAATATTGATATTCAAAAGTGAGCAACCGTTATGAAACCTAATTACATTTAGAAGAAATGTATCCTGCGTTTGCAAAGAAAAGAAATTCCATGAGTCTTTTTAAAATATCCGCTAAGTTATAACACAATGAAAGTTTTTAGCATTTGTCACCAAATTATCAGGGGAACGTGTCTAAAACTCAAAATGATAATTAAATTACAAAGAAAGAATTGCATTTATGTGTGTTCTAGTCGAACTAGATGGTTACTTTTGGAAGTTATATGAGTACTACCAGATAGAATTTATCTATTGGAATGTCCCATGTTTGACAGCTTAAAATAAAATCAACGATGCGACGATGGATTTTAAATGAATTGAAAGAATGAAAAATAAACATGGAAACGCAGACGACATGCAGACGATATTGCAACTAATTATTTTTAACTTACTGTGTTGATTTGTGGCAAGAAATTTAACAGATGATGTTTTCTAAGTTAATTTTAACATGTTTATCTTCTAGATTATTTCAAGCATGATTATGATTATATAGGCATTGTGTTAATTAGATAACGTTAAAACCCATTTACTGTATTCATATGTAGAAATGCGCCTCATAACAAGATAAGGAATAAACTTTCTGCGTACAGTAACCTATAATTGTTAGAAATGTTCATGATTTATGCTAAGAATGAATTTTAGTTAAAACTCATGGCGAATTGCAATGACATTTAACCCTAGCAGAACTAAGATCAAACTATTACTTAAATGCCTAATATGGGGTCATTTTGACCCCATAGGTAATCATAATGTTTAGGCCGGAAAACTGATCAAAAAATAAAATATCGACATAATACTGGCAATAAAAATTTATTGGAAAGAGGAAAATGTATTTTCCAAAATATTACGAATATTTAAATTTTCACAAAAACTCAAGTAGAAAAAAGTAAAAAAAAAAAAAAAATATATATATATATATATATAAAGTAATGGTAGTAACGCATTTTAACTAGCTTCAGTTCTGCTGTTCATCTTTCTGGCAATCAAGACACAAAATAACACATGGAATATGACTTTTACCCATAAACAGCCTCCGTTTCTTCCTCTTCTGAGAATATTTGATGCCATGATGGAAAGATTTCATTTATTCCCTGATTGCCTAAGAGGGGTTAATTACAAATATACAAAAGAAATAACCTGTGCGAAACTTATTAAGTAGATAAAATTATGAAAGAGACCTTTATAGGAGAATTCCTAGAAAATAATTTTAGCATACATATTCTAAATGAAAAAAAAAAAAAAAAAAACCTGTAAAATGTCCAGATGGGGGTCAAATTGACCCCATCTTAGTACTGCGAGGGTTAGTGTACTTTATGTAATTTAAAAAAATTCCGCGCACGAAAAATGAATGCAAAATTAATCATATCTGAATAGGGAGAACCTGAAAACATTATGCAATTGAGGACATGTGTTTCAAAACTCGCCTTATCCAAAATTTAAAAAATCGTGTTTTCTGTATCTACCTATTCTGTTGGTAAACCTTTAACGAAAACATACTAAGATCCTCAAAAAACTAGATTTTTCTGTATTTCCGCCACTCTAAAATCTCGGTTTGCAATAAAAACCAATGGACACGGTTAGAGGATTTTCGGGTTTTCCCAAAATTTGATTTTCTGGGTAAAGTGAGTTTTGAAACTCACGTCCTCAATTATTAAAACACATTTCAAGCAATTACCTTCGATAATCCATACCATAATAATGTAATATTTATACTGATAATATATCGATAATGTAAGATATTTTATGATTTAGTAAAAAATCCTAAATGTTAAATGACTATTTTCCACATGTCATTGGGAATCCTTATAACGTATGTCAGTTTTATGCTACTTGAATTATTTTAACATTATTAGGGCATATTCCAAATAATTTTTCCCAATTTGTATCCCAATCCTTTTGTGTGTTCCTATAAAGGAGATAAGTGATGATCAATAAAAAACATTTCATTTTAAACAATATCAAAATGACTTTTTATTAAGACAATCTTTATTATTTAAATAAGCATCTCAGCCAACCTCTTACCACATCCTCTTACAGCTGAAGGACTAGTATTAGGTAGCTTTCATTACAAAAAGCTACCTATTGCAGCCGTTCGGAGGAAAGCGATTTCAAAATATTTTGGTATATTTTCATCGATCATGACCCCCAGACCCCGAAACCACCCTCCGTTCAAAATTGATATATATATATATATATATATATATATATATATATATATATATATATATATCCATATATATATATATATATATATATATATATATATATATATATATCTGACCTATGTCACACTGTAACTCTCGTAATTATGAACCGATTTCGATGTAACTCGGTGTGTACATAGTACATACCAATGTCTCGACCGAGTTCGTTGGCCAGCTTCATCCGCCATTTTGTTTCAAAATGGCGGCCATTTAAATTTTTTTTAAAAATTTAAAATTTAAAATGTGGTACCAAAAAATTAAAAATGGAAAAATATTTTTTTCTTATGTATTTGACCTTTATACAAAGATTCCAGAGCAGGTTTTGTTTCGTCTATATCTTAAGAAATGGCTGAGTTATAGCATTTTGAATTTCTAGCGTGACTGACATTTTGAAACGTCCTGATTTTTGTCACGTAATAACAGACGTATTTATGAACCGATTTCGATGTAATTCGGTGTGTACATAGTACATACCAATGTCTCGACCGAGTTCGTTGGCCAGCTTCATCCGCCATTTTGTTTCAAAATGGCGGCCATTTAAAATTTAAAAAAAAATTTTAATTTGAAATCTTGTACCAAAAAATTGAAAATTGAAAAAATATTTTCTTCTTATGTGTTTGACCTTGATAAAAAGATTCGGGAGCAGTTTTTGTTTCGTCTATATCTTAAGAAATGGCTGAGTTATAGCATTTTGAATTTTTAGCGTGGCTGACATTTTGAAACGTCCTGATTTTTGTCACGTAATAACAGGCGTATTTATGAACCGATTTGGATGTACCTTGGTGTGTACATAGTACATATAAATATCTCGACCGATTTCGTTGCCCAGATTCATTCGCCATCTTGTTTCAAAATGGCGGCCATTTAAAAAAATTTAAAAAATAAAAAAAATTAAAATGGGATACCAAAAAATTGGAAAATGAAAAAGATGTTTTTTGTATGTGTTTGACCTTAACACAAAGATTCCGGAACAGTTTTTGTTTCGTTTATATCTAAAAAAATGGCTGAGTAATAGCATTTTGAATTTCTATTGTGGCTGACATTTTAAAACGACCTGATTTTTGTCACGCGATAACAGGCGTATTTATGAACCGATTTGGATGTAACTTGGTCTGTACATAGTACATACCAATGTCTCGACCGAGTTCGTTGGCCAGCTTCATTCACCCTCTTGTTTCAAAAGGCTTGCCATTTAAAAAAAATTAAATTTAAAATTTAAAATGAAGTATTAAAAAATTGGAAAATGAAAAAGATTTTTTTTATGTGTTTGTCCTTGATAGAAAGATTCAGGAGCAGTTTTTGTTTCTAAAAATTTGTTCTTTCGCTTGTATCTTAAAAAATGGTTGAATTATAGCACTTTGAATTTCTAGCGTGGCTAACATTTTGAAACGATCTTCTATTTGTCATGCGATAACACACGTATTCGCCTATTTCGATGTAAGAAGGCATGTGGATAGTATACATCAATACCTTGACCAAGTTCGCTGGTCAGATTCATCAGTCATCTTGTTTCAAAATGGCGGCCATTAAATTAAAAAATATATATATATTTAAAGTGAGGTGCAAAAAAAATTAGAAATTGAAAAAGGTATCTTTCTTAAGTATTTGACCTTGATATAAGGATTCAGGAGCATGTTTTGTTTGTCTTTACCTTAAAAAAATGGCTCAGATATAGCAGTTTCAATTTCTATTGTGGGTGACATTTTGAAAAATCTGATTTTTTGCATGCGACAGCACTCGTATATATGAACCGATTCCGATGTGAGTGAGCATGTGCACAGCAATTACTAAGGTCTTGACCAAGTTCGCTGGTTAGCCTCATCCACCATGTTGTCTTAAAATGGTACGCACTTTAAGAAATAGCCGAATTTGGCAGCCAAATATAAGTTGCTTTAAAGAAAAGCAGCTTGGATAAAGCTGACTAATTTCGCGAAATTCTCATTCATTATATTGATAAAAATTAGTATTGAATCTCCTATATTCGGTTTCCACTAAATTGAGCTTCGTGTGTTTGAATGATATAAGTTGGCTTTTTTAAAATAAGGAATAAGAAAGCTACCTCTTCCTCCCGGCACTGGCCGGAAGGATTTTTTTAAATTTAGATTGTTTAGAACATAGGTATATATATACTCTATTCTATAAATATTGACCTAAATCATACCACAGATCAACATTTTGATATCTGCATTTTAAAAACACATCAAACTTTCTGGGAGCACACAGACTAACGAAATCTTATCACTGGTCATTCATTTTCTAACAACATTTCTATAATTTTAGCTGTAATGCTTTTCCCCCGATGCTCATTCTTCAGATATAAGATAAGTATTCACTTAATTTTTTAGAGACTCATCTTAGTTTTGTTAAGAATCTTGTGGCACTCAACAATTTTTAACCTAAACTTATAATATTATATACACGTACGTGTTATCATAGAATAAATACTAGCTAGATATACAAAGTGGTTATAAGTAAAATCATTTATTTAAATTGTTCTAAAGGTTTTCATTTCTCCAATAGTATTTTAGGCTCTTGATGTATTTTTTCTCTTTATACTTTATTTAGAGCCGACAATAAACAAAAGACTCTCTTAATTCATATTTCACAAACAAAAAAGATTTCTATATTTTCATTTTGCTTTTAATGTAACTCTTTAATCAATATTCAAATCTAATTGGGATGTCGAGAAAGCGAATAAAATAAATTATGATGTATTAAAAATATTAGCAATGCGCAAGTTCAGCTGATAAAAGCAAACATGTTTGCTTTTTCATTTAGGTACTAAAATATTTAAAATATTTAAGTCAGTGAGTATATAATTATTATTAATTTTTAACTTGATTAACCATAGCTATTCAAACTAGTTTCAAAGTGTTAATAAATTCCACTACTGAAAAAAATGCATCTAAAATTTTATGTGTTTAAAATTTAGTACATATACCAAATGAAGTGTTTTTTGTATTAAAGGGCTCTAAATGTTTCATGTCTTGAACCATGTACTAATTTCTTTAATAGTTCAAATCTTAAAGGATTGAAGAAGATTCAATATTTCACCAATAAAAGAGTTGAAAGGGAAATGAAATTTCAACACAGACTACATTAAAATTTCAAAAACAGATTAATATTTCCACGATATGATTTGACCACGACATACCTTAGATAATTGCCCAGAATAACAAAAAATGCTAGATCACTGTGTGTTGTGCAATTGTCTTTTATTGGCTTGAAGCAATTTCTCAGACTGTATTTCAAGTTAGGAAATTGACTCAGTGTAAGTGTGCTAAACAGTGTTTTTCAGAGACTAGTGATGCGTAAGAGTAGCGTCCGACTTTTCTTGACTTTTCTCAATATTCTTGTTTAGGGTTCAGCAGATTATGAAGTAGGAGAAATTTCGGTGTCATAGTCTGAGGAGTAGTACACTTATCTGACGATGAGTAGCTCAAGAAATGCCCAAGACCTAAACTCGTTTAGGCAGGCAACCGGTCTATCTCTTGAACTTCTACAGGTTTATAGTCCAACATAGAACTAGCTCGGTTTTAACGATACTTGCCTTGAGAAAATGATGAGAGATTGGCGAATGTATTCGTTGAGGACACGCATACTAGTGCGAAATTCCTTAATGAGTTGAACGAAGTCTGGCAGCTCCTAACAATTTCGCATTTTTGGGACTTCATTTTTTCAATTGGAGGACTACATAATCTGGACGAATACATGGTTGGTTAATCTCAATTTAGAATACTTATGGATGGGTAGTCGACATCCGGAGAGAGAGCGGAAAAGATTTCCGAACCTTCGGTTGCTCCCAGCCCGGTTATACCTAGAATGAGATGGTACCGAATGTTGGACATTACTCAGAAGTTGCACAAAAGGGCAACAATGGGTGTAAGAATGCCATGTCGAATAGAAAATGAAAAGAATGCTGAAGAGGCAACGTAAGAAGAGAGCAGAAATTCCTTCTTCAATTCCTGGTAACCTTGTTGCATGATGCAGGAGCAAAAAGTTTTAACCCAGTCAAGCTGAAGATTTCTCTTGTTCAGAATGTTCTCATGATCCATTCAAACAGTGAGTCTTTTTTTCCGATATTCGCAATCTAGTAGCCAGTCGGATTGACCCAATGAAGACCAAATTCGCTTTGAAAGGTATGAGTAAGATCTCGCGAAGAAAAGTGCTGATCGTTGCAGGTAGCGCCACGGAACTTGAAAACTTAGAGGGTGAAATGAAAAGAACCGAAATAACGAAGCTTCATTCAATCTCTGACAGAATCCATACGTGGAAGATTCAGTACAGCAGTTCAGTAATGATAGAGGAGATATCTCTACACTGTAAAAAAAAACACTGTAGACTTGCCAGAACAAACTCGATCACAGTGAATGTGCTGCATCTATCTTTGGTTTCCTGACTATATTAACATGGAAAATACAGTAGTTGCGTAAAATTAACAGCACAATGTGCTGGCAATTTTACGCAACTACTGTATTTTCCATGTTAATATAGTCAGGAAACCAAAGAAAGATAAGCACATTCACTGTGATCGAGTTTGTGCGCGAGATGAACAGTACTTTGTACTGTAAAAATGTCGTTTTTTTTACAGTGTATATGCAGTTATTCCGCTTTAAAGGAAATATGAAAACTTCACTTTCTTTTGTCATCTGAATAGATGACCATAAAATGAAGTTTTTTAAAAGAATGAAATGCCTAGGAGTGGTTTTCAGCAGGGAAAATAGCTGGATGCTTCACTTGGACCTCATCAAAGAGAAGGCTTTTAAAGTCCACTTAGAAGCTAGAACTTTAGAACTATACTAATGCAGCTAAAGCCACTTTGAGAATCAAGTTAAGGCTCATCAGGCAGTCTACTCGGCAGTGTACGTGGTGACCATTTGGTACTCACAACATTGTTTTTATGACTTATCCTTATTGATGTCTATCATGGAGGAACACTTTCTACATACTTTCACTTTTGAACATTTACCGATTTGCGCATTCACCAGGAAGGGAATTGTCACTATTGTCAACGATTTCTTTACAAGGACAGAGGATGGGTTTGGTGATCGTGAAAGAACCTGAGCTGTTCCTCATCGTTTGTTATCGAAATCTTCGAAATCCGCGAACGCAATTCATGGCTACTCAGTTCTATAGACGTACAAACTCTTCACAAAATGAGAAGTCCATACCATTACCTTGGCGCAGTTCGGTCGGTCTGACCGTACACAGTTTTTTGGATTTTTCTTGGGTGGAACGTAAACTCGGGTCATCTTCCTTTTAAAAATCTTCACTGCAGGCCGCTCCTTCTTTTATTTTCAACGTTTACATTTGCTAAGCTACAATAATCATTTCACATTCATACTGAATTTCAAATCCTGAGAAAATTCATCCTTAAAACTCTCTAGTTCAAAAACTTCTAAAACCTTTAATAGGTCTTCTAATATTTTATATAAATGATAAAAACAAAACTAGAAACTATAAAAACAAAAATAATTTCTAGTACTCTAAGTACTTTGTTTCAACACTAATATTGTCCAATACAGGGTTGCCAGTTTGACCTCCATTTTTATTTCGAAATTTTACATTCATACCGGGAAGAAGCATCTGTTTTTTATGCAATCACAAAATTTATGTCAATAAATAAAGCAAAAAATACTATTTTTAATTTCTGGCACGAATTCGGATTTTCTGAATAAAAATGGAGGCGAAACTGGCAACCCTAGTCCAATCTGTAAATTTTCCTGTTGCTTTTATTCAGGTCAAAAGTTCTCTGGGGTATAAATTTCCACCAAAATACCAGAAAATTCTGCATCATAGACGGAAATTTTTAAATATTTTATTAAGAATAGGGGAGATTAGGGAGGGATGGGACATCTCTAATAATGCTTAAAATAAGCTTTATTTTTAATTTACCACTCATCCACCAGATGGAGTAATCTTTGCATCATACATGTTGCTATAAATCTTTTTAGTTGCAAGCACCTATGGGTTTGTGACTTAAAAATTTTACAATTTCAAATGTAAGTAACTACTACGATTTTTCGATTTAAATTTTCAATCTCATTCTTTGTTTCTAACTTAATTGTTTTGTAAACTCAACAACATGTCTTTTATGAATAAACAGCCTAAACGTCAAACTAAAAACCAACCTAAAAGTCACATGCTTGTTGTAAAAACCATTTTTTTAAATGTTGCTCTAAAAGAGGGATGAGACACTATGACTCAGGGAGGGATGGTTCATGTCCCATCCCTTCCAAATGATATCTCTATCCAAGTAATTATGTTTAATTACATACAATTTTTATGGTATTTTATATTTATAAGACTATTTTGTTTTGAAATTGAATAGTGTAACAAATAAAACTTATTATTTTGCAAGTTAAAAAGGCATTATAACTACTTTCATAATTAAAAAAAAACAAACAAATATGCATTGGAAAATAAAAACAGTGCAATTTTTTTTCTTAATCATGCATTATTTATCAATATCAGCTACTATTATTAAATATTTATATTTATTTCTATAATGTCAATTTCCTTATTTTTTCTAATTAAAATATTACTGTTTTGGAATAATTCTTCAACTCAAACTGGAAAACTTTTATTTTTACATGGCAATACGCTATTTATGAGGAGAAATGAAAAAAGAAATTTCATCTTCCCCGAAGAAACTGACCGTGCCATCATTGATGAACAAGATATAATTGCATAGATAAGTCCGCCAAAATTAATTGGCGGCACTACTCAGGCACAAGCCTATTTTCATTGATTTATATTTTACAAAGTATAATCAAACATACACTAAATCGTTTGATTTACAATAAACCTTAGGAATGTAAATGCCACACAATCTTTGTCATTTTTCACCACATATTTGAAAATTAAATACGAATTTTCATTAACATGTCCCATCCTTCTCTCACATAAAGAAGGGATGGGACATTTTTCTTGTTAATTTAATTGGGTTATTAATCTAAAATTTCAATTATTTTCATCAAATTTATATTTTTAAAATATGTTAAAATGCTTAAAGATGTTATTTTAAAAATTTAAATTTTGTACAAGAGAACCATAATTTATAAAAAAAATATTTTTCTTAAAATTGTCCCATGCGTCCCTAATCTCCCCTGTAGATAATATTTACTGAAATTTTTCATTTTTTGTAAATATGATTGTTTTATTTTCAATAAATTTGAACTATAACAAGACCATATCACGAAATTATTTTCCCTACTTTAATTGTTGATACTTTAAGTGGTATGTATACAAAACCGTCACAAAATTAATTGTAATATTTCATGAATACAATGTACCCAAAGAATCGCTCGTGATCTGAAGAAAATAATATCTAGATTAATGATATCAGTGCATTTAATAAGGTAATAAATGTGGTAATACATGTTCTTCTGATTTTCTCTTTTATAACAAATAGCATGTTGTGGTTTATGAAATTTTTTTACTACACAGTTGTTTAACACGTTGAATGCCAAGTCTATTTTGTCTGTCTTTCCGTTTGGGCCACAAAATAGGATTCTCCTCACAGAATTTATAAGTGTCAGTCACTGATGACTGCAGTGGCCTAAACGAAAAGTTCAGTGTCAGTAACCGGTGACTGACGTGGCACTCAACGTGTTAAAATTTCTTTTTAGGCACATAGAGAAGAAACTATTCGGTGGCATCTTTCAAAGTGAGTATAAGAAGAAAAAAAATAGTCAAACATTTCTGTAAAGACTATAAAAGTCATCTCGTTAATATGCCTGTAAAATGTTTAACAATGAATGAAATTACTAAGAAAGCATAATACATTTACATTTATTGAAATACATTTATTGAAATTATATACTACTATTAATAATAATAATAATAATACAAAAATATGTAATTAAAATTCTTATTAAAATTTTACATTTATAAATATATTATTCGAAAGTAACAGGGAACATTAATTATAGTTTTTTTTGTATCTAAATAACGACTCGTAAACAGTTATGTTTCAGCATTTTGTTTTTCTTCTATTCTTACACTATGGGTACATTTAGAAGAGTAGAGTAACATCTTTTATTAGGTAATCATTTTAGCAAACTTAGTAAAAATTATGATTATCTTAGTTTTAAAGACAGGCAAACACTATCTGATTATTTTACACTGACTTAAGCACAATTGACAAACACATATTTTTACTTTCTTCTATGCATAATAGAAGAAAGTATTGTAATCGAAATTTTTTTCGACTTTCAGTTTTCGATGGATTTACACGTTTTAGGTGTCAGAGATTTTTACAAAATTTCTGTCTTTCCTTGTGCATGCTCTTTGTAATATCGAAAAGTGTATGAAGTTATGCATAGAATTCAACGAAACTTCATATATATATTTTTTTATCTACAATCAGCAGGTCCCGGTTGCCATTGGGAATATTTCAACAAACGGGACGCTGTGATAGCAATTTTTGCGCCATTTTCCTTATTGTAAGATCGAAAAGTGCACGAAGTTATACATATAATTAAATCAAACTTCGTGTATACCTTTTTTACCTATGGATGTCAGATCCCAGTTGAAAATGGGAATGTTCCCCCAGAATGATGTGTTGTGGTAGCAATTTTTGTGCGATTTTCTCGATTTTTTAAATTTAAGTGAAGAATTTATGCATATTTTTCGATGAAAGTTTATATTTTTAAATGTAATGCCATCGGCCGAGGTTTGTTTAAAATTTTGGAATAAACAAATTTTTCAATAAGAAAATTTTCCCCTTTTTAACACTTTCCAACAAAGTTGAAAAGTGTTTATGTATTCGGCTTGTTTGTCCGCCTGTCCATGCTGTAACTCCCGTAAATATACTGGGATTTTCATGCAATTGATAAACGTTATTTAGTGTCACCAAGGCATGTTTGGTATTGTATATGAAGTATGTGACACTAATAGTTCATTTACAGGGCACTCAAAAGAATTTCATTACATGATGGTATATGGGGAAAAATCGTTTGCAGAGTATTTTACTGAGATTACGCTATTTCTAATATATTGAAACTGATATAAAACACTGAATTTCACTACAAGATAATTGCGATAGAATAGGGCATTCATAGCATTTGTCGTTCATTTACAGGCACACACAAAAGAAATCGGTTACAGTACTGTCTTTGAGTAATAACTGCTGGAAGTAAGTTTTAAATTTCGGTATGTGCTTTCAAATTAACTAATTTTTTGCATGTTACTTGTTGTATAAAAATTTTATACCTCACATACTGGACTGCACAAAAGAATTCACGTACCATTCTCCTTGTTAGCGGAAATTGCTCAAGGAGAATTTTTAACTGAGGTATATGTATTTCCTAACAAAATTAAATTTGTAGTTAATAAATACAAATATGTATATCATATACAGGGATGCTCAGATAATTCGGATAATTTTCCGATTGTAGATGGGAACAGCTAAATTGGGTTTTCAAATGTGTTATGCGATTCCATACGGTTGTATTAGAGCTAATATTTTAACTTATTAAACGGTGCAGTTTTGTTACATTATTCGGAATGTATTGGAAAGTGTTTCATAATCTATGCTTGGCGCATGATTTTTTCTTTCTTGTTTTGATATATTACCAGTTGATTAGACTTCCTTACGATTTTTTTCCTCCCCCTCCTCGATGGTTTTTAAACATTTACTGACAGAAAACTCGTAGTGTAATAAAAATAATAAATAATAGATCTGTTAATTATTCATTTTTACACTTTTCAACAAAGTTGAAAAGTTAAAAAGCAGTAAACGAACGTTTAAAATGCACAAATACTGCGTGAAAAGCAGCGAACAGCTGTTTCGAATCTACAGCGAGATTCTTCTTCAGTGCAAGATAGGGAAAAAAAGAACAGCGTGTTAGAAAAAGCAAGGCTGAGCAAAATGATAGACAGAGACGCGCTGACTTATATACCCTATGCGGGTAGCGAAAACGCCAGAAACAACCAATGCGAGAGAAGCAGTGGAAACGACTGGGTGGACAAGTAGCGACATCTACCGGAGAAGGAGAGAAAAAGAAACCAAAAAAGAGGAAATTAAATTAATGCTTTCCAAATACTTGAAAAATCTGGAGTGCTAGATAAGTCATTGACTAAAGAGTGAGAATTTTTAATGATGTGGTAAGCTTCCCAAAAATCAAGATCAAGGTTAGAAGAACATTTTTGGATAATAGTGGCTGAGGAAAAATCGAACCTATGTTGAGAAGACCAAGAATGTTGAGCAATAGAAGAACGTTTGAGCTCCTGATTTTTAACATAACCCTCATGCTATTTTAAACGAAATCTAAGAGCACGTTTAGTCTGGGAAATATAAGAAAGCCCACACTGGCAAGAGATTTGGTAAATACCCCAGTTATCTAGGCGATCAACGGGGTGTTTGAGATTTGAAAAAGTGATTTTATTAACAGGAGAAAAAATAACATTAAAATCAAACCTTCTTAAGATTTTAGCAACTTACTGACTGATTTTAGGAAAAAATGGTAACACAACTGAAGTATTAGAGTTGGAATTAGAATGCTTTTCAGAATGGACGGGTTTCGTCAATTTCTTATAAATAGAATCAATAATATTGGAGGAATAACCACGATCAACAGCAATAGGTTTGAGGTAATTAAGTTCAGCACTAAGTAACTGAGGAGTGGAACAAATATTGGTAGCCCGAAAAACAAAAAGTATTGAAAAGCAGCGAATTTGTGGTTAGGGGGATGAGAAGAATGCCTATGAGGTGGGAGACTGGCAGCAAAATGTTTACGAAAGACGGCAGTCTGAAAGCCATTTTCACAACGAATAACAAGGACATCGAGGAAAGAAAGACAGTTATTGGCCTCAATTTCAGAGGTAAATTGAATGCAGGGATCAATGGAATTCATAGTAGAGAGAATATGATTAATATCCGAATTTATTTCAACCAGGACATAAACATCATCAACATAACGAAAATAGAACGGAAATTTTAAAAATTCAAAAAGTTTGACCTCAAAATAGTGCATATAAATATCGCATAAAATTGGACTAAGAGGATTACCCATAGCCAAACCATCAATCATGCAAAAGAAATTACCATTGAAAACAAAAGTATTTTGTTACAAGCAAGCGCGAGTGAGAAGGATAAGTTCCTCGATTTCAAAATAAGAAAAATGGAATTCACAAAGCCTCTTCTTGAGGCAATCTAAAGCCCCCTCAACTTGAACGTTTGTAAATAATGATTTAACATCAAAAGAAACCATCATGTGACCCTGCGGCTTAAAAGTATGAAGTTTTTTAACAAAATCAAAAGAATTCTTAACAGTGAAACAGTTACTGCTCAAAAGTGGGGAAAAACAGAAACTAAATATTTGGCAAGCTTATAAGAAGCTGTACCGATACTAGAGACAATAGGTCTAAAAGGAATGTCAGGTTTATGGACCTTAGGTAAAGCATAAAACCTGGCACAATGCGCAGTAGATGGAATAAGAGACTTCTTAAAGTTAGCAGGAATAATAGAAGAAGACTTGATGGCAGACTTAATAGAGTTAATTTCACTAGTAGAAGGGTCTTTGCGGATGTCCACATAAGGACCATCTTTAATTAATTTATGGGATTTTTCCAAATACGAAGATTTGTCGAGAAGAACAATCTGACCACCTTTGTCAGCCTTAGTAATGATTAAGTTTGGATCAGAACACAATTTTTTCAGACATTGTTTAACTGGATTTTTAAGATTGGGCTTATAAACATTAGAACTGAAATCAACAGTATTGGCAATGAGATGCCTGATGGACTCTTTTTGAGAAGAAGATACAGCGCTATGCTTAAAAGCCCTTTCATTAGGAGCAATTAGATTAGGTAAAGAAGGAATAGCAGAGACAGAGAAATTGTTATTCAATTGTTATATTCCTTACATATCAGCGTCTCTAATTCTACACCTGATTTTGAGTCTACTGACAGAAGATCATGGAGTAGAGTTCTCACAGCTTCTTCTGTTCATTGTTCGGTTTTAAAGAAGAAATTTAATGCACTTTGTAAAAGTTCTGTCGTTAATAACTCCAGCAATTTGCCTGTTGTTAACCAAAATGTTGTTGTCAATCTTTCTAGTGTTTCTTTAAGTGACAATCTTCTCGATGCTCTCAAATTGAATAACAATTTCTCTGTCTCTGCTATTCCTTCTTTACCTAATCTAATTGCTCCTATTGCCACCATTATCCAAAAATGTTCTTCTAACCTTGATTTTTGGGAAGTTTACCACATCATTAAAAATTCTCACTCTTTAGTCAATGACTTATCTAGCACTCCAGATTTTCCAAGTATTTGGAAAGCATTAATTTAATTTCCTCTTTTTTGGTTTCTTTTTCTCTCCTTCTCCGGTAGATGTCGCTACTTGTCCACCCAGTCGTTTCCACTGCTTCTCTCTCATTGGTTGTTTCTGGCGCTTTCGCTACCCGTATAGGGTATATAAGGCAGCGCGTCTCTGTTTATCATTTTGCCCAGTCTTGCTTTTTCTAGCACGCTGTTCTTTTTTCCCTATCTTGCATTGAAGAAGAATCTCGCTGTAGATTCGAAACAGCTGTTTGCTGCTTTTCACGCAGTATTTGTGCATTTTAAACGTTGGTTTACTGCTTTTTAATATTCCTGCACAAAGGCTTTAATTGTTATTTTAAAGTTGAAAAGTGTTTATGAATTCGGTTTGTATGTCTGCCCGTCTGTGCGTCCGTGCTCTAACTCGCGAAAATATAGTACAATTGCCATGAAATCGTTAGATGTTTTTGGCTATCACTATGGCATGCTTTGTATTGTAAAAGAAGTGTATAGCATTTACGATTTATTTACAGAGACATTCAAAAGAACTCCGTTAATTACGGTCTATGGGGGAAAAACCGTTTGCGGTGTATTTTAATGATATCACGCTATTTTCAATATACTGAAATTTATACATATCACTGAGATGTACTACGGCACTTACTGCAGAATATGGTGTGCATAGAATATATCATTCATTTACAGGGCCAAGCAAAATATTTTAGCTATAGAAGAAATTTAACTATTGAAGTCTACGAACAACAATTGCTGGAAGTGCGTTTTCAGTTGTGGTACGTGTTCTTAAATTGAACTATTTTTTATAAATATTACATGATATGGAAAAATTCTACAGATCATATACAGGGATGCACAAAACTTCTCAAGTACATTTCCGTTTATTCATGGAAATTGATTAATGGTAATTTTAAACCATGCTATGCGTTTCACCGAACTAACTTTTAGTATACTACGTAGTATGCGTACAAATCCATACATCATATACAGGCTGCACAAAAAAAGGATTTTCAAATTGTTTATTTAGAAATTATATTTCACCTTATAGTAAACTGTGAAGTTTTGCTACAGTATATTTAATGTGTTGGGAAGTGTTCCCTAATCTATGCTGTACGCATGAATTTTCGTTCTTGTTTGTTTCTAAAATGCATTATTAAAAAAATTATACCTTTTTGGACTATTAATTAACAAGTATTAGATAAAAAAAAAGTTCTGCGATTTGCATATCCTACTAGTTTGATTATAAGGTTAATGAAAGAGAAAATTCAAATTTCACCATTCAAAACATAGTTCGGCCATCAGTTGGACCAAAGATGGCGGGCCGCATGCTATACAGATTTGGTTTAAAACTCTGTTTTATATAATTTTGGAGATATAAAATTAGAAACCTTCACTAATAATAGAGATCCGAACATTTGCCTCGTGATTACGCTTTATTAAGGATCGCATAAAATTGTAATTTTCTTTCCTTTTCAAATGCCGATAAATATCGTTGATGTAATCGATAGCCATATTGATTTTCTTTTTTTAAGATTATCCAATTTATAGTAACATTTTAAAATATGATTTTTATTTTCACTTAAAAAATTGATTTCGATTTATTTTGGGGAAACAGCGCTGACGAATTTTATATTCTGCATATATAACTAAATGACATCTAAAAGCATTTATACAGCTTTTGCCATGCTTCTGTAAAATTTCTTTTAACTCTTGGAACTAAAAATATTTTTGAAATATATTCAAATTTATAAAGATTTTCTCATTCGATCTACTTCTTAAAGGATTTTCTTTGATATTCGTAACCTCATGCAAAGCACGTTTTTTTTTCACCAAATATGCAAAATTTAAATTTTTGCATTATCACGAAGAAAAACATTTCTAAAATCAGAACCTATTTTAGAAACTCCGAATTTTCATCATTCTGATCAAAAATGTTTAAGTAAGTGCTATGACATTTAAATAAAAAATGAAATTTGGAATTTTATAATAGACTCCTTCTTTCTTAAAAAAAAAAAAAAAAATTTCTTTCGGAAGCAGAGTATACAGTATGCATTTTCAATGTTGCAGCGTTGAACATTGCACTACACTCATTTTTTCAAGCATTATCGTTTTTAAGGTAAATATTGTCTCCTTATGACTGAGAAATCGGAAAACCAAAATTTTATGTTGGACGATCTTTATGGCAGCTTTAAAACTTTTATATGCATTTTCAGGAGTAACTAAATCCGATTAATCTTCGACGTCTAATAACTGAGATATATATAATGATCGCTGGTATCTTAGAAATTTAGAATCCTAAAGGACCTATAATTATTTCACTTTACTTTGTGGTTGGTACAATATAAAAAAACAAAACAGTCTCTTTTTTTATAGTGAAACATTCATACTATTCAAAATAAATTTAATTTTTACATAAAATAAGCACTGAATAAAATTCCAGATATCGCAACATGTTTGAAAAATAAGAAATTATTAAAATGAATGTATACCGATGCATACTGGGCAATTGATGTGAGCTTTTCCTTTCGAAGATTAGATATGATTTATGTATTTAAAATACTGATGAAACTGAATGAATTTTGATAATTAATAAATGTTCTAAAATTATTTTAATGCACTGATTGCAACATTCCTTTAAAAGGCATTCTTCTTTATTCATCTTCCCAAAATTTTGTTTTATTAATATGTGGCTGGGTGAGATTTTCTTCCCATTGCTGGTGTGTGTCAAAATTCTGGATAATTTTCCAAGAAATACTTATGTATGAGTACCACAATTTCCGAATAATAAACTTTGTTTAATTTGATCACAGAACTTCTGTCATTAAATACGGCAAACAATACTATTCGGAAATAGTGTAACTCAGAAATAAAAACATTGAGAACTCCGATTCATCCTTATAAAGATTTCTTATAAAATAGTACTTCCAATTTTTTTAAATCAAAATTTGCGGTTTGCTTAATTTCTTCGCTAGTTCCATTTAGAACAGCATATTAGTCACTTTTGCAAATTATTAAAATAATTCCTAAAATATGGTTTATTTAGTTTTCTAGAAATATTTTTTGTAGTTTATTGTACTATATAACTTCACAATCTACTGCATGTTTTTTCACTATTAAAAAGTCCTTCCGGCCAGTGCCGGGAGGAAGAGGTAGCTTTCATATTCCTTATTTTAAAAAAGCCAACTTATACTATTCAAACACAAGAAGCTCAATTTATTGGAAACCGAATATAAAAGATTCAATACTAATTCTTATCAATGCTAAATCATTATGAATGAGAATTTCGCGAAATTAGTGAGCTTTATCCAAGTTGCTTTTATTTAAAGTAACTTACATTTGGCTGCCAAATTCGGCGATTTCTAAAAGTGCCTGCCATTTTAAGACAACATGGTGGATGAGGCTAACCAGTGAACTTGGTCGAGACCTTAGTAATTGCTGTGCACATGCTCACTCACATCGGAATAGATTGATATATACGAGTGCTTTCGCAGGCAAAAAATCAGATTTTTCAAAATGTCACCCACATTAGATATTAAAATTGCTATACATGAGCCATTTTTTAAGATAAAGACAAACAAAAAATACTCCTGAATCCTTACATAAAGGTCAAATACTTACGAAAGAAACCTTTTTCAATTTCTAATTTTTTTGCACCTCACTTTAAATATAATTTTTTTTAATTTAATGGCCGCCATTTTGAAACAAGATGGCTGATGAAGCTGGCCAACGAACTTGGTCGATATATTGATGTATACTATCCACATGCCTTCTTACATCGAAATAGGCGAATACGTGTGTTATCGCGTGACAAATACAAGATAGTTTCAAAATGTTAGCCATGCTAGAAATTCAAAGTGCTATAATTCAACCATTTTTTAAGATCTAAGCAAAAGAACAAATTTTCAGAAACAAAAACTAATCGTGAATCATTCTATCAAGGCCAAACACATAAAAAATATCTTTTTCATTTTCCAATTTTTTAATACCTCATTTTAAATTTTAAATTTAATTTTTCTTAAATGGCAACCCTTTTGAAACAAGATGGCAAATGAAGCTGGCCAACGAACTCGGTCGAGACATTGTTATGTGCTATGCAATCACCAAGTTACATACAAATCGATTCATAAATACGCCCGATATCGCGTGACAAAAATCAGGTCGTTTTAAAATGTCAGCTACAATAGAAATTAAAAAGTCCTTCCGGCCAGTGCCGGGAGGAACAGGTAGCTTTCATATTCCTTATTTTAAAAAAGCCAACTTATATCATTCAAACACACGAAGCTCAATTTAGTGGAAACCGAATATAGGAGATTCAATACTAATTTTTATCAATATAATGAATGAGAATTTCGCGAAATTAGTCAGCTTTATCCAAGCTGCTTTTCTTTAAAGTAACTTATATTTGGCTGCCAAATTCGGCGATTTCTTAAAGTGCCTGACATTTTAAGACAACATGGTGGATGAGGCTAACCAGTGAACTTGGTCGAGACCTTAGTAATTGCTGTGCACATGATCACTCACATCGGAATCAGTTGATATATACGAGTGCTGTCGCATGCAAAAAATCAGATTTTTCAAAATGTCACCCACAATAGAAATTGAAACTGCTATATCTGAGCCATTTTTTAAGGTAAAGACAAACAAAAAATGCTCCTGAATCCTTATATCAAGGTCAAATACTTAAGAAAGAAACCTTTTTCAATTTCTAATTTTTTTGCACCTCACTTTAAATATATATATATTTTTTAATTTAATGGCCGCCATTTTGAAACAAGATGGCTGATGAATCTGGCCAGCGAACTTGGTCGAGATATTAATGTATACTATCCACATGCCTTCTTACACAGAAATAGGCGAATACGTGTGTTATCGCGTGACAAATACAAGATCGTTTCAAAATGTTAGGCATGCTAGAAATTCAAAGTGCTATAATTCAAACATTTTTTAAGATATAAACAAAAGAACAAATTTTCAGAAACAAAAACTGCTCCGGAATCTTTGTATCAAGGCCAAACACATAAAAAAAATCTTTTTCATTTTCCAATTTTTTAATACCTCATTTTAAATTTTAAATTTAATTTAATTTTAAATGGCAACCCTTTTGAAACAAGATGGCGAATGAAGCTGGCCAACGAACTCGGCCGAGACATTGGTATGTACTATGTACAGACAAAGATACATCCAAATCGGTTCATAAATACGCCTGTTATCGCGTGACAAATATCAGGTCGTTTTAAAATGTCAGCCTCAATAGAAATTCAAAATGCTATTACTCAGCCATTTTTTAGATATATACGAAACAAAAACTGTTCCGGAATCTTTGTAATAAGGTCAAACACATACGAAAAAAATCTTTTTGATTTTCCAATTTTTTGTTATCTCATTTAAATTTTTTTTATTTTTAATTTTTTTTAAATGGCCGCAATTTTGAAACAAGATGGCGGATGAAGCTGGCCAACGAACTCTGTCGAGATATTTGTATGTACTATGTACACACCAAGGTACATCCAAATCGGTTCATAAATTCGCCTGTTATTACGTGACAAAAATCAGGACGTTTCAAAATGTCAGCCACGCTAGAAATTCAAAATGCTATAACTCAGCCATTTCTTAAGATATAGACGAAACAAAAACTGCTCCCGAATCTTTTTATCAAGGTCAAACACATAAGAAGAAAATATTTTTTCAATTTTCAATTTTTTGGTACCACATTTCAAAATTAAATTTTTCTTAAAAATTTAAATGGCCGCCATTTTTAAGCAAGATGGCGGATGAAGCTGGCCAACGAACCCGCTCGAGACATTGGTATGTACTATGTATAAACGAATTTACATCCAAATCGGTTCATAAATGCGCCTTTTATCGCCTGACAAAATTCAGGACGTTTCAAAATGTCAGCCACGCTAGAAATTCAAAATGCTGCAACTCAGCTATTTTTTAAGATATAGACGAAAAAAAAAAACTGCTCCGAAATCTTTGTATAAAGATCAAATACATAAATGAAAAATATTTTTCCATTTTCAATTTTTTGGTACCACATTTCAAATTTTAAAAATTTTAAAAAAATTTAAATGGACGCCATTTTGAAACAAAATGGCGGATGAAGCTGGCCAACGAACTCGGTCGAGACATTGGTATGTACTATGTACGCAGTGAATTACATTGAAATCGGTTCATAAATACGCCTTTTATCGCGTGACAAATTTCATTACGTTTCAAAATGCGAGCCACGCTAGAAATTCAAAATGCTATAACTCAGCCATTTTTTAAGATATAGACGAAACGAAAACTGCTCCGGAATCTTTGTATAAAGGTCAAATACATAAGAAAAAAATATTTTTCCATTTTTAAATTTTGGTACCACATTTCAAATTTTAATTTTTTTTTAAATTTAAATGGCCGCTATTTTGAAACAAAACGGCGGATGAAGCTGGCCAATGAACTCGGTCGAGACATTGGTATGTACTATGTACACACCGAATTACATCGAAATCGGTTCATAATTACGAGAGATAGAGGGTGGCATAGGTCATATATATATATATATATATATATATATATATATATATAACCATTAATTAAACATAACCATCCACCGTCAATTATTATGAATTAAAGCTGTAAGTAATATAAAAAAAAAATAATGTAAGAATTATTATGGAAGAAAAAGAAAAAAGTGGAAACCGACAAAAATTGAAAAGCTTATACATTGAATTACGTTATCAAGGGCACAGAATTCAATGATATAAGCAAAATGGTGTTTTCTGTGGGAAAAATAAGCTAAAGCTAAAAGTTATTTTCCCCTGTGCCCAAACAACCATAAAATCAAGTGAATTGATTAAAAATGAAAGCAGAATAGAAACAAATAATATGAAATGGAAGAATCAATGAAACGTATTTAAATATTTACAGGATATAAAATATAAATAATAAACACCATACCGATTAATATTTCAGTATTTTACAAAAATCCACGCGCACATGGCTGCCAGTATATCAAAAAGATTAAGGTGAATAAAACAGTTAAGAAATCACAGTAAATGATACCAAAGGATGCAGTTAATACAATTTGAAATAAAATTGAAATACCTCGTTAAACACATTTAATCTAATATAAAATAAATATATATTAATTACATTATTTAAAATGCACTATTAAATTAATTAATAACAGTTTAACAATATCGTCAAAATTTAGCTAAAAATACCCCCTGGTGTATTAAATTATAACTGAAATTGAGCTAGAAAAATTAAAAATAGGAGCTATCTTAAAGAGACAAATTTAGTGCTGCCATCTAGTATTACTTCTATTAAACAACTAACGCAAGATAAATATTTGTAAGCATTTGAATGTAAATAACTGTATAAATAATTGTAAGCATTTGAATGTAAATAACTGTATAAACAGCAAAACCAAACATATCCTTATATATAGAGAATTATAAACCGAATATAAACCACACAATGTATTTAAAAACTATTGTAAATAAAATTTAAAAGCATACAATATATTCTATTAGCAAACTTATTTAAACTAAACTAAGAATTTAAATAATTCTAGAACATTGATAATATATAGTATATAGCTATATGCTATAAAACAAAATAAATTCAGTAATAATTAATATAAATAATTATTAAATATAAAAATTATTTTTAATGAATTATATATCAGATATTTATAAAATGAACAGGAAATAAAAAACATGTGGAAGTAAATAGAAGGTTAAATGATACTTAAATACCCATTACTTAAAAAGCACAAATATAGAGTGTGGATTATTTTCAGACATCCATAAAAAACCATAAAGTATGAATGTGGGACATTCAAAAACATTAAACCGATAATAAATATTAAAAAGAATAGAGTAATAATAATAAAAATAATTACACAATTTTAATGCATACAGTATAACTATATTTATATTAAACATACTTATATGTATATTATTCACTATAAGAATGGCATACTATTAGTAATTAATATGATATTGTCCTTAGTAAATTTAAAATTTAATAACAAATAATTGTAAATTAGATTAATCAATAATTAGGCTAATTATAATATTAATGAAATTGTCCAATTACATATAAAATATCAAATCAACATCAATATAAAATACGTAACAAAAATATAGTAATAATACAAGAGCACCCATTTTTTTTTAATATAATTAACCATTGCGTATTATCCAGACAACACCACCCTCCTCCGTACTCTAACATCTACCCACCCAACCAACCTATAATATTTTTTTATATTATTTTACAATTTTTAATTTTTTATAGATATTTTTTTATTTTATAATTTTTTTGTAATTTTGTTTACGCATGTGTTAATTTGTTTTAATAGATCATGTAAGAAAAGTACTAATTGTATATTAATGAATATATGAATTTTTTTGGAAAACCATGATTTAATGCATCATAAATTAGTTTTTTAATATTATTGTTAATTAGAGGAGAAGAACATAAACATTTTATTCTATATAAATGATTAAGTATTATATTCCGAAATACAGAATGATGTAGACAAGATTTAAAATTTGTAAATGTATTAACTTTGAATTTAAATTCTTTACTTTTGTCATATAAATCTGTGATTGTTTTATTGTCTTTTATTGTAATTTTAAGATCTAAGAAGTTAATTGTATTGTTAGATAACAGGTTTTCCGTTAATTCCAAATTAGTGGGATAAACAACTGGAAATCGAGTAATTGCAGATTGATCAGTATCAATTAAAATGATGTCATCAATATAACGATATAAATGTAGATTATTATTAGTAAAATTACGTTCATAATGATATAAGTATAAGTCTGAGAGTAAACTGGAAGTACAACCGCCTTGTGGTATACCGACATGCTGTAAATATAAAGTATTATCTTGCAATATATAATTATTATAGATAATGAAGTTAGTTAAAGATTTAAAATATGCAATATTTATATTAGATGGTAATTCCAGTTTTTTATAATATTTTTTAAATAATGCATTTATAATATTAAGTAAATCTAATAGGTCTATATTATTAAAAAGATCTTTGAAGTCATATGTCGGTATATTATAAACACAATCAAGATTTTTTAAAATAATATATATATATTGATATATATATATATATATGTCAATTTTGAACGGAGGGTGGTTTCGGGGTCTGGGGGTCATGATCGATGAAAATATACCAAAATTTTTTGAAATCGCTTTCCTCCGAACGGCTGCAATAGGTAGCTTTTTGTAAAGAAAGCTACCTAAAATGCTATAACTCAGCCATTTTTTTTTATATAGACGAAACAAAAACTGCTCCCGAATCTTTGTATTAAGTTTAAACACATACGAAAAAAATCTTTTTCATTTTCTAAATTTTTGGTATCTCATTTTAAATTTAAAATGTTTTTAAATTCTTTAAATGGCCGCCATTTTGAAACAAGATGGCGGATGAAGCTGGACAACGAACTCGGTCGAGATATTTGTATGTACTATGTACACACCAAGGTACATCCCAATCGGTTCATAAATACGCCCGTTATCACGTGACAAACATCAGGACGTTTCAAAAAGTCAGCCACGCTAAAAATTCAATATGCTATAACTCAGCCATTTTTTAAGATATAGACGAAACAAAAACTGCTCCCGAATCTTTTTATCAAGGTCAAATACATAAGAAAAAAATATTTTTTTCAATTTTCAATTTTTTGGTACCGCATTTCAAATTTAAATGTTTCTTAAAAATTTAAATGGCCGCCATTTTTAAACAAGACCGCAGATGAAGCTGGCCAACGAACTGGGCCGAGACATTGGTATGTACTATGTATAAACGAAGTTACATTCAAATCGGTTCATAAATACGCCTTTTATCGCGTGACAAAATTCAGGACGTTTCAAAATGTCAGCCCCGCTAGAAATTCAAAATGGTATAACTCAGCCATTTTTTAAGATATAGACGAAACAAAAACTGCTCCGGAATCTTTGTATAAAGGTCAAATACATAAGAAAAAAATATTTTTCCATTTTCAATTTTTTGGTACCACATTTTATATTTTAAATTTTTTAAAAAAAATTTTAAATGGCCGCCATTTTGTTTCAAAATGGCGGATAAAGCTGGCCAACGAACTCGGTCGAGACATTGGTATGTACTATATACACACCGAATTACATCCAAATCGGTTCATAAATACGAAAGTTACAGTGTGACAAATGTCATATATATATATATATATGGATATATATCTATCTATCTATATATATATATATATATATATATATATATATGTCAACTTTTGAACGGAGGGTGGTTTCGGGGTCTGGGAGTCATGATCGATGAAAATAAATCAAAATGTTTTGAAATTGCTTTCCTCCGAACGGCTGCAATAGGTAGCTTATTGTAATGAAAGCTACCTAAAATCTGCAAACTGATCAGTCATTAAACTATTTTTGTAAACAACGATTACTTGCCTATATTTTGAAGCATTCTTATGGGTGAAGACTGATTAAAATTACGGTTAAGAAACATGTATAAAAAAGTCCTTCCGGCCAGTGCCGGGAGGAAGAGGTAGCTTTCATTTTCCTTATTTTAAAAAAGTCCTTCCGGCCAGTGCCGGGAGGAAGAGGTAGCTTTCATATTCCTTATTTAAAAAAAGCCAACTTATATTATTCAAACACACGAAGCTCAATTAAGTGGAAACCGAATGTAGGAGATTCAATACAAATTTTTATCAATACTAAATAATAATGAATGAGAATTTCGCGAAATTAGTCAGCTTTATCCAAGCTGCTTTTATTTAAAGTAACTTATATTTAGCTGCCAAATTCGGCGATTTCTTAAAGTGCCTGCCATTTTAAGACAACATGGTGGATGAGGCTAACCAGTGAACTTGGTCGAGACCTTAGTAATTGCTGTGCGCATGCTCACTCACATCAGAATCGGTTGATATATACGAGTGCTGTCGCAGGCAATAAATAAGATTTTTCAAAATATCACCCACGTTAGAAATTGAAACTGCTATATCTGAGCCATTTTTTAAGATAGAGACAAACATAAAATGCTCCTGAATCCTTATATAAAGGTCAAATACTTAAGAAAGAAACATTTTTCAATTTCTATTTTTTTTTTGCACTTCACTTTAAATATATATATTTTTTAATTTAATGGCCGCCATTTTGAAACAAGATGGCTGATGAAGCTGGACAGCGAACTTGGTCGAGATATTGATGCATACTATCCACATGTCTTCTTCCATCGAAATAGGCGAATACGTGTGGTATCGCGTGACAAATACAAGATCGTTTCAAAGTGTTAGCCATGATAGAAATTCAAAGTGCTATAATTCAACCACTTTTTAAGATATAAACAAAAGAACAAATTTTCAGAAACAAAAACTGCTCCAGAATCTTTGTATCAAGGCCAAACACATAAAATTTTTTTTTCATTTTTCAATTTTTTAATACCTCATTTTAAATTTTAAATTAAATTTTTTTTTAAATGGCAACCCTTTTGAAACACGATGGCGAATGAAACTGGCCAACGAACTCGGTCGAGACATTGGTATGTACTATGTACAGACCAAGATACTTTCAAATCGGTTCATAAATACGCCTGTTATCGCGTGACAAAAATCAGGTCGTTTTAAAATGTCAGCCACAATAGAAATTCAAAATGTTATAACTTAGCCATTTTTTTAGATATAGACGAAACAAAACCTGTTCCGGACTTTTTGTATTAAGGTCAAACACATACGAAAAAAATCTTTTTCATTTTCTAATTTTTTGGTATCACATTTTAAATTTAAAATTTTTAAATTTTTTTTAAATGGCCGCCATTTTGAAACAAGATGGCGGATGAAGCTAGCCAACGAACTCGGTTGAGTTATTTGTATGTACTATGTACACACCAAGGTACATCCAAATCGGTTCATAAATACGTCTGTTATTACGTGAGAAATATCAGGACGTTTCAAAATGTCAGCCACGCTAGAAATTCAAAATGCTATATATATATATGTCAATTTTGAACGGAGGGTAGTTTCGGGGTCTGGGGGTCATTATCGATGAAAATATATGAAATCGCTTTCCTCCGAACGGCTGCAATAGGTCGCTTTTTGTAAAGAAAGCTACCTAAAAGCCAACTTTAATCATTCAAACACACGAAGCTCAATTTAGTGGAAACCGAATCTAGGAGATTCAATTCTAATTTTTTATCAATATAATGAATGAGAATTTTGCGAAATTAGTCAGCTTTATCCAAGCTGCTTTTCTTTAAAGTAACTTATATTTAGCTGCCAAATTCGGCAATTTCTTAAAGTGCCTGCCATTTTAAGACAACATGGTGGATGAGGCTAACCAGTGAACTTGGTCGAGACCTTAGTAATTGCTGTGCACATGATCACTCACATCGGAATAGATTGATATACACAAGTGCTTTCGCAGGCAAAAAATCAGATTTTTCAAAATGTCACCCACAATAAAAATTGAAACTGCTATATCTGATCCATTTTTTAAGGTAAAGACAAACAAAAAACAACTAAAAAAAAACCTTTTTCATTTTCCAATTTTTTAATACCTCATTTTAAATTAATTTTTTTTTTTAAATGGCAACCCTTTTGAAACAAGATGGCGAATGAAGCTGGCCAACGAACTCGGTCGAGATATTGGTATGTACTATGTACAAACCAAGTTACATCCAAATCGGTTCATAAATATGCCTGTTATCGCATGACAAAAATCAGGTCGTTTTAAAATGTCAGCCACGATAGAAACTCAAAATGCTATTAATCAGCCATTTTTTTAAATATAGACGAAACAAAAACTGTTCCGGAATCTTTGTATTAAGGTCAAACAAATACGAAAAAAATCTTTTTTATTTTCCAATTTTTTGGTATCTCATTTAATTTTTTTTATTTTTTAATTTTTTTAAATGGCCGCCATTTTGAAACAAGATGGCGGATGAAGCTGGCCAAGGAACTTGGTCAAGATATTTGTATGTACTATGTACACACCAAGGTACATCCAAATCGGTTCATAATTACGCCTGTTATTACGTGAGAAATATCAGGACGTTTCAAAATGTCAGCCACGCTAGAAATTCAAAATGCTATAACTCAGCCATTGTTTAAGATATAGACGAAACAAAAACTGCTCCGGAATCTTTGTATAATGGTCAAATACATAAAAACAAAATATTTTTTTCAATTTTCAATTTTTTGGTACCACATTTCAAACTTAAATTTTTCTTAAAAATTTAAATGGCCGCCATTTTTAAACAAGATGGCGGATGAAGCTGGCCAACGAACCCAGTCGAGACATTGGTATGTACTATGTATAAACGAAGTTACATCCAAATCGGTTCATAAATATACCTTTTATCGCGTGACAAATTTCAGGACGTTTGAATATGTCAGCCACGCTTGAAATTCAAAATGCTATAACTCAGCCATTTTTTAAGATACAGACGAAACAAAAACTGCTCCGAAATCTTTGTATAAAGGCAAATACATAAGAAAAAAATATTTTTCCATTTTCAATTTTTTGGTACCACATTTCAAATTTTAAATTTTTTTAAAAATTTTAAATGGCCGCCATTTTGAAACAAAATGGCGGATGAAGCTGGCCAACGAACTCGGTCGAGACATTGGTATGTACAATGTACACACCGAATTACATCGAAATCGGTTCATAAATACGCCTTTTATCGGGTGACAAATTTCAGGACTTTTCAAAATGTCAGCCACGCTAGAAATTCAAAATGCTATAACTCAGCCATTTTTTAAGATATAGACGAAACAAAAACTGCTCCGGAATCTTTGTATAAAGGTCAAATACATAAGAAAAAATATTTTTCCATTTTTAATTTTTTGGTGCCACATTTCAAATTTTAAATTTTTTTAAAACTTTTAAATGGCCGCCATTTTGAAACAAAACGGCGGATGAAGCTGGCCAACGAACTCGGTCGAGACATTGGTATGTACTATGTACACACCGAATTACATCGAAATCGATTCATAATTACGAGAGTTACAGTGTGACATATGTGAGATATATATATATATATATATATATATATCAATTTTGAACGGAGGGTGGTTTCGGGTCAGGGTGTCATGATCAATGAAAATATACCAAATTTTTTTTTAATCGCTTTCCTCCGAACGGCTGCAATAGGTAGCTTTTTGTAACGAAAGCTATCTAAAAGGGTCGAATGACTGGTCAGTTTGCTGCAAACATTTAACAGTATTCATGTATTGATTACGGAATTATTATAGTTCTTTTTATGCATGCCTAAAATATGGAAAAAATGTCCTTTCAAGTAAATTACAGATCAAATGAAGAAAGTTTTCTCTTAACGACATTTCAACAATTATTAACACTCTGTTACACGCGTCAATTTTAAACCAGATTTACTCCTGATGGGTCTAATAATCCCGACTCTATTTTTCACAAAATTAAAGGCAAATTCAAACAGATTGAAAGGGGTTTAAAAATGTAGAAATAAAGATTTTCAAAAAATGTGTTAAGTATTGGAAACTCTTTTATTATTTCAGAAATAATTACTTTGCTCATTTTCTTTCATTGCAGTTTTTAAAATCACGAACAAAAAACTTGCATTCCAAGAGTTCATTTTTTTTTATTTATGTTCGCAAGATGTCTTTTTATTCTAAATCGATGCTTTTCTGACACTTTCTATCAGACTGTTTTATCGCTTCAGCTATAGTTTTCGGGGTAGAAACGCTAACTCCTAATTTTAAGGCTAGAGAGCGCTGTAAGCAATATCATCGAAACGCACATAGTCACTTTACTATACCTAGACAAAATTGTTACCACTATATCTGTCGCCATTTAAAAATTGAGTGTGTAAATTGTAAGAATTTCATGAACTAGAATATGTAATTTCAGAATATGCTGATATTTTTCTAATAAATAACTAAATTTTTAATCAAGCACTAATTTTCTGTCTGTAACGTTTTAGTAATTGTTTTTAGGCGATATTTCATTAAAAATTATTCAAATCGATGGACCTGAATTTATATCAAATGTAAATATCCTATCGCATATTTCTAACTGGAAGTATGGTCATCCCCTCTCTATCAAATCATGCATTACATGAAAGTCTTTCGACTTACTGAGATAAAATTTCTTTATTTCGCTCATATTTAAAAAATCAAAAAATCCTTACCTTTTTTAATTAAAAATAGGAACAAAATGGAAAAAACAAGCTCAAAATCAGCGGCAAATAACAATATAGAAGTAACCCGCGTAAATTTCAGGCACACAGCAGAGTTTCGCTATTTACTGATGTAGTATACTCCTGATCTACATTTCTAGCCCGAGAGTAGTCGCGACATTTTTCAGAACGTTAGTAGTCGCGTTCGGTCCATTTGCCGCCGTTACCAGCAGGCCGAAAACGAAGGGGAAAATTGCCGGTGTTATCACATGATCGAAAACGGATAACGTAGGGTGAAAAAAAAACTGAACTTTAAAAGATTACAGCAATTATTCATTTTACAACCTTTTACAGCAAATTATTTATTTCGCTTAAGTATATATCCAGTTGGGATCTAGATAAATGTTTTTAATAACTCTTTCTTCGTTTTGCATAAATACTTAAAAGTAAATAGTAAATGATTTGATTGAATTTCTGATGTTACTATGAATCAATAATTAGTAGGAAAACATTTACAAATATGAATCTAAATTCGTGATAGGGGTATTTTTATTTTTTTGGAAGGACAGAATCAGAGTCAGGTAGACTTTTATGATAATCCGGCACTCTATATCCATTTAATAAAATAAAATTAATAAATTTAGCATCAATATATTACACTGATATTAAATTGAACAATTAAACTGAAAATAAAAATGGAACCTATGACATGCAACAGCAAATCAAACACAATACCACTAATTCACCAGCATATTATATATATATATATATATATAATAAAGAAAAAGGTAAAAAATACTTAATTTCGAAATTATAAATGTAAATGTTGTAACTACGTTTTATTTATTTATTTTGTGGGGTGTCTATGTGTGTATGAGGGGAGAGGAGGGGGGGGGGAGCTCTCGAGATTTTATAATTAAATCCATTTTTCAAATGAAAATGCACGATTTGTAGTTTTTCTACTTATTTCAGGGTGGGAGCAGCGCCCCTGAATAAAAACTCTGGATACGAACTTCGCTTATATAAAGCAAATTATAAATAAGTCATCGAAATTATATATTTAATTTAAATACATTTGAAATTGTAGATTTAAATCCTAAGATGAATAAATTATTTGAATTAATAGAATCACTGAAAGGTTCATCTTAATAGGGATGTATTTTACAGCAACTATTTAAATAAAATAAATATTCAATTGTACATTTCATAATCAGGTATTACTGTTATAATTTATTGTTTTATAATAACATTCATTAAAATAATAAACACAATAATAAAATTTTCTCCGAAATTATAAATATGCAGCAATAATTTAATTTAAATGAATTTTCTCTCATATTCTGGAAAACATTATTCTGAAAAATAGTTTGAACAATTGATGAAGGACAACGAATTTAAATTTGTCAGATACCGTCCCAAGCCTCTATTGGATTTTAATAATAATAATAATAATAATAAAAACCATTTTCTGCGGCATTATTTAAAAAAAATATGTTTTTACTTACAGTATGAAAATTTAACAGTAGATAAATTTTACAAAAATACTTAAAGTATTTTTTAAAATCATAGTATAAACATTCACTGAATTATCCAAAAGAGATTTTTATTTGCGTGATTTCTAACCTACATTATAAAATTCTCATTATTTTTCTTATTGTACAAATAAATTATATGTATGTTCTTCGCAGATATACATACTACATTTCTGAGAAAATTGTTTTATCTTTCGAATTTGTTTTATTGGACAAAAACGATACTTTTCAGATTTTGGAGATACGGCAATTTTTTTACTGATTCCCACAAAATTCTCTTCTCTCTTTTTTAATGGTTTGGCAGTGGTATTGTCTGTTTTCTTTCATTTATGTGTTCCGGTAATAAATGAAAAGCAAGTTCCTTCAAATAATGATGATGAATTTCCCTTTTTTTTCCATATTTAAACGATTATCAATTTGAGAATTTATTCGCGCAATATTTGACAATGAAAAAAAAAATGTAAGTGACCATCCATCAGTTTTTTGTGCGAACTGACTTCACAACTGATATAATAAAACAATTTTAAGTCGCATTCTAAAAGTAAAAAATAGCAGAAAGAAAGACGAAATAACAACAGGGAGAGAGTCCGTACTTCGAAGAAACTTTCCCCCACAGATTTCGCGGAAATGGGAAAGGATGAACACGAGGGGGAAAAATTCAACTAACGCAAGTGGTCGCAACGCGGTCATTTAGACCGATTGAAACTTAAGAATGTGATAAAATGCTAAGAAATAGCAGGAATGACTTGCAATTTTACTACACAAGAGTGTGAACACTCAAGGTCAGCTACACGGAATTTCGCTATCGTAACTTTAACGGGAAATGAGTTACAGGAAGATAACGAATTTCGGGCGGGGAAAAGACCAACGCGCGACTACTAACGGGCTAGAATACCTAGCAGCATTCAGATGTAGCGTCACCTATTTCAGCTAAAATGAAATAAATCAAACTTATGCGTATGCTGGACACATACGTGGGTAACGGAAGATTAAGTTTCTATCACAAGTACTGTCGTGCGAACTGAAATATATCCTATTGCCTCTTATTTGTTTCGAGCGATAGGTTATTTTCCAAACTAAATAGAATCCGCTAATATAAGCAAAACACAGAAGATTTGGCGAGTCTTAGCAGCCAGGTGTTTTAAAATGTAGCCCAATAACGGAGAACAAGACTTTTTAGATAGTTCTGGTTGATGAATTCCAGCTGATATCTAAAGTAGGAGATGTAAAAAATGATAAGTTTGTCATTGACAAAGTTACGAAATATAAGCCCTCACATAGTGTGTTTTCGTTTTCGACAGTTTCCTCTTAAAAAACAGGAAATGGTTACCAAAACAAAGAATGTTTTAAAACAGTTCCGAGTGTATTGTGCCACTCGTTAGTACTGTCACGTGTTGCGTATTGTTGAATGACTTCAATTCTGTCCAACACAGTAGATCTAGGACTGATTTAAAGAATTTCTTTGTTTAAGTAAAGGTAAAATCCCAAGAGCCCAGCGAAACCCAATTTATTGCATATTGTTCCTTTATAGTTTAAAAATAGTAAAATAGTGTTTGTATTACAGCAAGGTTCTATTTTCCTTGCACGACTGTCCATTAGGGTGAGCCAAAAAAAACTTGTTTTCGATTTTCGAGGATTATTTAATAGTTGTGTGTATTTTCAATTAGGCGATTTTTCATAGCGTTTTCGCGTAAAAGTGAGCAAAAATTGTAATTATTGTTTGGTTCGTTCGTCGGTTTCTCTCTTTTGTTTTGATTATGTTCCTCGCTCTTCCTTCTGCTTTTGATGCGTTCAGAGTCATATATTTAGATAACGGACCACAGCATATCTTGACAGCAATTTTGGAAGGAGAGGATAATGTGCAGCAGAAGCTAATGAAAAATCAAGCAGTCATCGCGAGGACGAGGGAGGAATAGGAGATGGGAGAAACTGCGAGATAGGATGTTAATTTATTTTTCTGGTCTAAAATACAAATATTCTCAGAAGATTCAAATAGTGGGAACTTTGAAGCAGGCAGTTCGTCTGAATCAGAATTTGAACAAGGGCCTTCAAAAGCAGGTACTCCTAAACGCATATCCCTTTCCCACAAAGCGTTCAACGCATTTAGAACTGGTATATCATATAGTAAATTGCATTAAGAGCTTCTTCTGTGCTTTAGGATGCAGTAATTGTGACAACAGGGAATAGGTATCTGGTCATCGATAAAGGCAAGGTCAGGAGACAGAAAAGAAACTTGGAAAGACGATACAGTAGGAGGAAGATCTTATAGAAAGAAAAAATACAACTATATTTTTGATAGTAGAAAAAATAAAATGATCTTCATAGAAAAAAGGGGACAAGCGGCACCGTCGAGAGAAAGACGAAACAAATATTACCGTGTTATCGAACGTAGTTCGGAATATTTTAGTCATTTGACACCTCCTTCTGCTCATTGCAGAGAAACCGCAAAACCAGTATATAAAATTTTAAGCCAGAATAAAACCTGCTTTGGAAAAATTAAGATGAGAACTGCAACACTTGATATGTATTCTTCATACGAACGAGCTTCCACTCCGACACTGACATCAACCGGCTAAACTAGATGGTAGAACCACTTGAACTAAGAGCTTTACCAACTCAATCGGAGCTAGATTAATAAAATACTCAAATCTTCATCCTTTTGCATTTCTGCTGACTATTAAATAGGAATTTGCTTATAGAAAGCGACACGTACATTTTCGCACGCCATTAGTGATATTTGCTTCATATTTCACTTGACAGTGCCGCTTGCCCCTTTATTTCTTTGAAGATCGTTTTATCTTTAATACAATCAAAGAAAATGCTTGTAATTTTTCTTCCTCCAAGGACTTCCACCTCCTGTTTATGTTTCTGTCTCCTGACCTTGTCTTTATCTACGACGAGACAATTATTCCCCGTTGTCACAGTTCCTGCATCTTGAAGCATAGATGAAGCTCTTAACTCAATTTACCCATATGGTACACCAGTTCTAAAAGCGACGAAAGGCTGTGTGAGAAAGGGATGTGAATTTGGGAGTGTCTGCATTTGAATGCCCTGGTTCAAATTTTGATTCAGGCGAACTGCCTGCTTCAAAGCTCCCACTATTTGAATGTTTTGAGAATATATGTATCTTAGAACAGAAAAATAATTAACATCCCATCTCGCAGTTTCTATCATCTCCTATTTCATCCCTCATCGTCATGATGACTGTTTGCGTTTTCATTGGTTTTTGCTCCACATTCTCCTCTCCTTCCAGAATTGCTGTCAAGACTTGCTGTAGTCCACCATCCAAATATGTGACTCTGAACGCACCAAAAACAGAAGGAAAAGCAAGGAACATAATCAAAACAAAAGAGAACAAACGAACGAACCAAACAATAATTACAATTTCTGCTCACTTTTACTCGAAAAGGCTATAAAAATCGCCTAATTCAAAATACACACAACTATTAAATAACAAATAATCAGAGCTTATTTAAACATTTCGCATACTAATCATGACATTTCAGGTAAATTCAGCTAAAATAAATTTAATTTCAAAAGTTTAAAAATCAGCATTTGAGCAAAACATCTACTCATTTGTAGCAAATCGAGGAATTGTCCAAAAAAATCTCAATTTTTTTGGGTGAACTTAGTGCAACTTTTCCGCACTACCCATCATTCAATATTGAGAAAAAAGTTTTTTTCGGCCCACCCTACTGTCCATCGTTATTTTGACGCATATCTACAGAAGAAGAATAAAAATGTCCCACTCAATTTTATTTTGAGCACCGTTTATGGAAGAGGGAAAAAAGCAAAAAATTGATATAAAAAAATCTAATAGTAACTTTCTGTCTACATAACAATATCTGGACTAACTTTTTAATTTTCAATAGAAACATCGAATTTTGACATCATTTTTAGGGTTCCGTACTTAAAAAGTAAAAACTGAACCATTATAACATCACTTCAGTGTCTGTCTGTAACAGCCATTTTACTCGTAAACTATGGAACGTGGAAAGTTCAAAATGGGAGAAATAATAAAGACTATTGACCCACAAAAGTTATTCAACATTCACAAATATATTTGGGAAAAATGTAGGACGGCTAATTAAGTTATTTGAAAAAAATATGCTTTTTTTATTACCGCGTGGGATATTTTGTGAAAGCTTTCGTAACGCTGAACTCAAAAATGCATTTCTTTTAATTTTAGGCATTATATTTTCAGAGATATTGTCGAAAATCCAGTGCAAAAATGTGCCCCCCCCCCCTCTATTTCCGAATCAACTGAAACTAAAATTATGAAATAATAAGAGTTAATAGACGTTAATTTAAACCTTGCTGGAAAACTATAGCCATATCCCTGGGTCGCATAGTTTTTGAGAAAAGGGCATTTTCCCGTTACAAACAAATTTCGATTTGCGGGCGTTCAGAAAAGGTGTTTAGAACCGCTTGAGGTACCTATCATAGAAGAAGTATAAAAGCATTCTTGATAATAATTTTCGAAAAAAATCGACCCTTAAAGACACGGACGGTTTGGACACACATAACAACAAGGGTGGCGCACTCTACTATCGGCTTTTAAAGCCTAGATAACAGTTTTTAGTGATATATTTGTGTAATGCATTGCCCAGTAGCAGTATAAAAGCAATAAACGTCAAATTTTTAAAAACAGACTAACTTAATTAGAATTAATCACATAAATACTATGGGATTTTCGAAAAGTTTGCGTTGAGTGGATCGCTCAATACGCCTCCCATGTCTGTAAAAATTAATTAAAAATCTATCTTGAAAAACGCGGCACGGTCCAAGGCGGCATTGCAAATTCGCAACCTCCTTTCGAAGTGAGCTTTGCACAATGTCAAGTTTGAACTTTGAACAAGTGTTTTGTTTTAGCTACACTGTCAAAAGAAAAGATTATTAATAAGCTGAATTTAGTTTTATGAAGTGCCAAATGAAGTTTAAATAAAAACTACTTTTACTGTCAATACCGAATTAAGTTCATCATAAATAGATTAGGATAATATTAAAAAAAGAGTTATACAGATTGCCAATATTTGATATAATTTAGGCTTTATATCTCTTTGAACTTTTATGGTATACCCATCCATTCTTTTCTAGTCTATACAACTATACACAACTCTACGTTGTATTGGCTTTTTACAAAGTCTTATTATTCTTTTGCCAACGATTTTTAGGTAGCTTTCATTACAAAAAACTACCTATTGCAGCCGTTCGGAGGAAAGCGATTTCAAAAAATTTTGGTATATTTTCATCGACCATGACCCCCAGACCCCGAAACCACCCTCCGTTCAAAAGTTGACATATATATATATATAGCTCTATCAAAAGTAAATGATTTATGAAAATTATGAAAAAGAGGGTGCAAAACAACAATAAAAATCCATGAAAATTTATAACTAAATAACAATAAACAAAACACTCCCTGCTCATCAGAAAGTGGGAGGAGAGAAAAAAGCAGGTACCAAAAACAGAAATTGGATCCTCACAGGTTTCGCAAGATATGGCCAACCCACATACTCCAAAAGTATAAAAATCAGCAAATAGACTTAAACTTTCAAAAAAAAAAAAAAAAAAAAAAAAAAAAAAAAAAAAAAAAAAAAAAAAACAGAACAAAACTACTTTAAAAATATTAACGAATCAAAACTACTTTAAAAACATAAACAACCAACCAATTCAAAATCAAAAAACCAATTTAACTTATAAAACGTAAATAAAAATTAATAAAAATTCTAATATAACTAAATCATTAAGCAATTAAAAGCATTGAACATGTGAGAAGGCCATACCCCCACCTTTACCCATGAAGACCTGAAAAAAACTTGCTACCTTTAAAATATCCACTACGCTCCACGTCTTTCCAACAGCAGGAGTTGCAAGCAAACGTTACAAGAAGCTGCGTTGCGCCTGATGCACTGGGTTGTTTGTTTAAAAAATTTTTTTTAAGCATTACATATATATATATATACAGGGTGTCCGGTCTCAACGTTGTCCAATGGCTAATTCCTAAACCGTTAGTCATAGACATATAGTTCCAATTACAAAAATGTTTTAAATCAGGCAAAGAGATATTTTAAAAGCGATTTGGGTCAATAAAAACATTTCTTAAAAAATTACGAAATTTAAATTTTTATACGGTCCCCCGGTCCTATAAGTTATATTTAGTAAAATTTTCCTTTTACACTGACAAGTAATACAAAAAAAGTCCCGTTGTTCTACGCTTAAAATTGACCGAGTAATACCTGTTTAAAGTTGGAGTATATTTTTTGCTGCAAATTGGGGGTCATTCACAAATTTAGTCGAAATATGATTTCGTCAGATATATTAAAAAATAGTTGAGAGTAAATTTAACATTGCAATATAAATTTGAAATCTTTAGTCATTCTGACATATTAATGCAAAATATACAATTTGTAATAAACATTTAAAAAGAAAGAAAAAAAAAACAGAATTTTTGTTAAATAAAATGATGCTAAATTAACAGGCTCAATACTTTACAAAATGATACGTATTTTAAAATATTATTAGATTACACTAGCCTGCAAAAGTTGGGTTATTTCATAATTGATTCTTATGTATTCTGTACAGCTGAATCCGGAATTGACCTTCATTTTTAGCCATCACATCAGGATTTTTCGCAAATTGTAAATTTCAAAGTTAAAAAGTTAAAAGTTAAAATTTAATCTCCTCCCCCATCTCATTACACCACCAAGCTGTAAGAATCCCAAGATAAGCAAAAATATCGAATAAATTATTCAATAAAATAAAATAAAATAAGTTTTACATATGTTTTATACCATGAGATTTTCGCTATATTTTAACTTACACATTTGCAAAAAAATTCAAAAGTCATTTTGAGATTTAGTGCTAAAAAGTACGTAAAAATCAATTATCAAAAGTTAAAAAATACAACCATCTCCTCTACTTTATAGTATCCGATTTTTGTTATTCTTTAAATTCGACAATTTATGATTTGCGAAATATCCTGAGATGATGGTTAAAAATTAAGGCAATTTTCGGATTCAGTGCTAAAAAATACATAAAAGTTAAAAAAAAACAACAATCTCCGTCTTGTATTATCTAATCTAAAACTTTTTCTTAAACTCCTTGGCGGTAATCTATCCGAAATTTTTTGTGTTATCCTGTAAAATAAGTATAAATGGAAACCACCGAAAATCATAATAATATTAGATTGTTATCGGATTTGCGCTAGTATGTAAAATGTAATCTCGATCGGATATTTGAAATTGGGTTAAAGTTCGAATACAAATTTTCAACTGAAAAAACATACACAAGATCGTTGAAGTAACATAAAAACTTATAAAAATAACATAATTTTATTAAAAGAAATCATAAAAGAAACAGTCTTTTCTTTCTTTCTAACCGATGACCAGGCCCCCTACCTGCCGGGATGCCCCAGCTTAACGGGTTTAGTACCTGGCATCGGGGCGAAAGACCGCCTAACAGCCGCGAAGCGGCAATAAACCTGACATCATTGCCTCGATCGTCATCCTATTTGCAGTGCCTACTGCTCGTTTGTGTATACTATGTTTTGCCGGTTACTTAACGTTATAACCTGTTGTACGGCACCTGCACATTGCTACTCATGTTGGTCTCGTAATTTAGAACCTTGATCAGATGACGAGACCTTCACCTGGCCAGGCACCTCCAGAGGTATAATTCACAGGTAACTTGGAGGACTTTGCACCCACGACGGATTTTACATGCACCAGGCGCCATTAGCGTACATGGCGGATTATAGCCAGCAGTATGCCTCGATCCCGCGGCCTTAGCTGCGGATTCGATGCTCTGCCAACTGGGCCACCGCTGCCCGAACTACTTCTGAATGACCTGGTGTTTAGAAGCCGAATTGTTGGTGCAGACTTGTCATAAGAAAAAGGATTGGAGGGGGTGAGGAAGCAAAAAAAAAAAAAAATAATAATAATAATAAAACATATGTTATTTCAGCCAATCTGAAACTTAATAAACGTTAACTTAATCGTAATACTTGCACGATTTTTTTCAAAGCACAGATACACATGAAATGAGATCGTCGAATACTTTAAGCACTTAGAATGTGAACCCTCAAAGCCAAGCCGAACTCATTTATTTTCAGAGCAGAAAAGTGCCATAAGTCATGCATTTTAAAGTTTCATAACTCGCACAATTTTAGTGTTATACGAATGGGACTTTTTTTGTCTTACTTGTCAGTGTAATAGGAAAATTTTACTAAATATAACTTATAGGACCGGGCACCGTATAAAAATTTAAATTTCGTAATTTCTTAAGAAATATTTTTATTGACCCAAAATATATATATATATATATGTCTGACATTTGTCACACTGTAACTCTCGTATTTATGAACCGATTTGGATGTAATTCGGTGTGTACATTGTACATACAAATGTCTCGACCGAGTTCGTTGGCCAGCTTCATCCGCCATTTTGTTTCAAAATGGTGGCCATTTATATATTTTTTTAAAATTTAAAATTTGAAATGTGGTACCAAAAAATTGAAAATGGAAAAATATTTTTTTTCTTATGTATTTCACCTTTATACAAAGATTCCGGAGCAGTTTTTGTTTCGTCTGTATCTTAAAAAATGGCTGAGTTATAGCATTTTGAATTCTAGCGTGGCTGACATTTTGAAACGTCCGGAAATTTGTCACGCGATAAAAGGCGTATTTATGAACCGATTTGAATGTAACTTCGTTTATACATAGTACATACCAATGTTTCGACAGAGATCGTTGGCCAGCTTCATCCGCCATCTTGTTTAAAAATGGCGGCCATTTAAATTTTTAAGAAAAATTTAAATTTGAAATGTGGTACCAAAAAATTGAAAATTGAAAAAAATATTTTTTTTTATGTGTTTGACGATGAAAAAAAGATTCGGGAGCAGTTTTTGTCTCGTCTATATCTTAAAAAATGGCTGAGTTATAGCATTAGGTAGCTTTCTTTACAAAAAGCTACCTATTGCAGCCGTTCGGAGGAAAGCGATTTCAAAAAATTTTGGCATATTTTCCTCGATCATGACCCCCAGACCTCGAAACCACCCTCCGTTCAAAATTGATATATATATATATCTGACCTATGTCACACTGTAACTCTCGTATTTATGAACCGATTTGGATGTAATTCGGTGTGTACATAGTACATACCAAAGTCTCGACCGAGTTCGTTGGCCAGCTTCATCCGCCATTTTGTTTCAAAATGGCGGCCATTTAAAAATTTTAAAAAAAATGAAAATTTGAAATGTGGTACCAAAAAATTGAAAATGGAAAAATATTTTTTTCTTATGTATTTGACCTTTATACAAAGACTCCGTAGCAGTTTTTGTTTCGTCTATATCTTAAAAAATGGCTGAGTTATAGCATTTTGAATTTCTAGCGAAGCTGACATTTTGAAACGTCCTGAATTTTGTCACGCGATAAAAGTCGTATTTATGAACCGATTTGGATGTAACTTCGTTTATACATAGTACAGACCAATGTCTCAACAGAGTTCGTTGGCCAGCTTCATCCGCCATTTTGTTTAAAAATAGCGGCCATTTAAAATTTTAAGAAAAATTTAAATTTGAAATGTGGTACCAAAAAATTGAAAATTGAAAAAATATTTTTTCTTATGTGTTTGACCTCGATAAAAATATTCGAGAGCAGTTTTTGTTTCGTCTATATCTTAAAAAATGGCTGAGTTATAGCATTTTGAATTTCTATTGTGGCTGACATTTTAAAACGACCTGATTTTTGTCACGTGATAACAGACGTATTTATGAACCGATTTGGATGTACCTTGGTGTGTACATAGTACATACAAATAACTCAACCCAGTTCGCTGGCCAGCTTCATCCGCCATCTTGTTTCAAAATGGCGGCCATTTAAAAAAATTTTAAAAAAATTAAATTTAAAATGAGATACCAAAAAATTGGAAAATGAAAAGAGTTTTTTCGTATGTGTTTGACCTTAATACAAAGATTCCGGAACAGGTTTTGTTTCGTCTATATCTAAAAAAATGGCTGAGTTATAACATTTTGAATTTCTATTGTGGCTGACATTTTAAAACGACCTGATTTCGTCACGCGATAACAGGCGTATTTATGAACCGATTTGAATGTAACTAGGTCTGTACATAGTACATACAGATGTCTCGACCAAGTTCGTTGGCCAGCTTCATTCGCCATCTTGTTTCAAAAGGGTTGCCATTTTTTTAAAAAATGTAACTTAAAATTTAAAATGAGGTATTAAAAAATTGGAAAAAGAAAAAGATTTTTTCTTATGTGTTTGGCCTTCAAACAAAGATTCTGGAGCAGTTTTTGTTTCTAAAAATTTGTTCTTTTGTGTATATCTTAAAAAGTGGTTGAATTATAGCACTTTGAATTTCTAGCATGGCTAACACTTTGAAACGATCTTGTATTTGTCTCGCGATACCACACGTATTCGCCTATTTCGATGGAAGAAGGCATGTGGATAGTATACATCAATATCTCGACCAAGTTCGCTGGCCAGCTTCATCAGCCATCTTGTTTCAAAATGGCGGCCATTAAATTAAAAAATATATATATTTAAAGTGAGATGCAAAAAAAATTAGAAATTGAAAAAGGTTTTTTTCTTAAGTATTTGACCTTGATATAAGGATTCAGGAGCATTTTTTGTTTGTCTTTATCTTAAAAAATGGCTCAGATATAGCAGTTTCAATTTCTAACGTGGGTGACATTTTGAAAAATCTGATTTTTTGCCTGCGACAGCACTCGTATATATCAACCGATTCCGATGTGAGTGAGCAAGTGCACAGCAATTACTAAGGTCTCGACCAAGTTCACTGGTTAGCCTCATCCACCATGTTGTCTTAAAATGGCAGGCACTTTAAGAAATCGCTGAATTTGGCAGCCAAATATAAGTTACTTTAAATAAAAGCAGCTTGGATAAAGCTGACTAATTTCGCGAAATTCTTATTCATAAAGATTTAGTATTGATAAAAATTAGTATTGAATCTCCTACATTCGGTTTCCACTTAATTGAGCTTCGTGTGTTTGAATAATATAAGTTGGCTTTTTTAAAATAAGGAATATGAAAGCTACCTCTTCCTCCCGGCACTGGCCGGAAGGACTTTTTTGAATTTCTAGCGTGGCTGACTTTTTGAAACGTCCTGATTTTTGTCACGTGATAACGGGCGTATTTATGAACCGATTTGGATGTACTTCGGTGTGTACATAGTACATACAAATATCTCGACCGAGTTCGTTGTCCAGCTTCATCCGCCATCTTGTTTAAAAATGGCGGCCATTTAAATTTTTAAGAAAAATTTAAATTTGAAATGTGGTACCAAAAAATTGAACATTGAAAAAAATTTTTTTTTTATGTGTTTGACCATGAAAAAAAGATTCGGGAGCAGTTTTTGTCTCGTCTATATCTTAAAAAATGGCTGAGTTATAGCATTTTGAATTTCTATTGTGGCTGACTTTTTGAAACGTCCTGATTTTTGTCACGTGATAACGGGCGTATTTATGAACCGATTTGGATGTACTTTGGTGTGTACATAGTACATACAAATATCTCGAAAGAGTTCGTTGTCCAGCTTCATCCGCCATCTTTCAAAATGGCGGCCATTTAAATAATTTAAAAAAATATAAAATTTAAAATTAGATACCAAAAATTTGGAAAATGAAACAGATTTTTTTCGTATGTGTTTGACATTAATACAAAGATTCCGGAGCAGTTTTTGTTTCGTCTATATCTAAAAAAATGGCTGAGTTATAGCATTTTGAATTTCTATTGTAGCTGACATTTTAAAACGACCTGATTTTTGTCACGCGATATCGGGCGTATTTATGAACCGATTTGGATGTAACTTGGTCTGTACATAGTACATAAAAATGTCTCGACCGACTTCGTTGGCCAGCTTCATTCGCCATCTTGTTTTAAAAGGGTTTCCATTTTAAAAAAAGTTAAATTTAAAATTTAAAAGTCCTTCCGGCCAGTGCCGGGAGGAAGAGGTAGCTCTCATATTCCTTATTTTAAAAAAGCCAACTTATATTATTCAAACACACGAAGCTCAATTAAGTGGAAACCGAATGAAGGAGATTCAATACAAATTTATATCAATACTAAATCATTATGAATGAGAATTTCGCGAAATTATTCAGCTTTATCCAAGCTGCTTTTATTTAAAGTAACTTATATTTAGCTGCCAAATTCGGCGATTTCTTAAAGTGCCTGCCATTTTAAGACAACATGGTAGATGAGGCTAACCAGTGAACTTGGTCGAGACCTTAGTAATTGCTGTGCGCATGATCACTCACATCGGAATCGCTTGATATATACGAGTGCTGTCGCAGGCAAAAAATAAGATTTTTCAAAATGTCACCCACGTTAGAAATTGAAACTGCTATATCTGAGCCATTTTTTTAAGATAAAGACAAACAAAAAATGCTCCTGAATCCTTATATCAAGGTCAAATACTTAAGAAAGAAACCTTTTTCAATTTCTAATTTTTTTGGCAACCCTTTAAATGGCAACCCTTTTGAAACACGATGGCGAAAGAAACTGGCCAACGAACTCGGTCGAGACATTGGTATGTACTATGTACAGACCAAGATACATTCAAAACGGTTCATAAATACGCCTGTTATCGCGTGACAAAAATCAGGTCGTTTTAAAATATCAGCCACAATAGAAATTCAAAATGTTATAACTTAGCCATTTTTTTAGATATAGACGAAACAAAACCTGTTCCGGACTTTTTGTATTAAGGTCAAACACATACGAAAAAAATCTTTTTCATTTTCTAATTTTTTGGTATCTCATTTTAAATTTAAAATTTTTAAAATTTTTTTAAATGGCCGCCATTTTGAAACAAGATTGCGAATGACGCTGGCCAACGAACTCGGTTTAGTTATTTGTATGTACTATGTACACACAAAGGTACATCCAAATCGGTTCAGAAATACGTCTGTTATCACGTGGCAAAAATCAGTACGTTTCAAAATGTCAGCCACGCTAGAAATTCAAAATGCTATAACTCAGCCATTTTTTAAGATATAGACGAAACAAAAACTGCTACCGAATCTTTTTATCAAGGTCAAACACATAAGAAAAAAATATTTTTCCATTTTAAATTTTTTGGTACCACATTTCAAATTTTTTAATTTAAAAAAAAAATTTAAATGGCCGCCATTTTGAAACAAAATGGCGGATGAAGCTGGCCAACGAACTCGGTCAAGACATTGGTATGTACTATGTACACACCGAATTACATCGAAATCGGTTCATAAATAAGAGAGTTACAGTGTGACATAGGTCAGATATATATATTGATATATATATATATATATATATATATATATATGTCAATTTTGAACGGAGGGTGGTTTCGGGGTCTGGGGGTCATGATCGATGAAAATATACCAAATTTTTTAAATCGCTTTCCTCCGAACGGCTGCAATAGGTAGCTTTTTGTAAATAAAGCTACCTAAAAGCCAACTTTTATCATTCAAACACACGAAGCTCAATTTAGTGGAAACCGAATCTAGGAGATTCAATACTAATTTTTTATCAATATAATGAATGAGATTTTTGCGAAATTAGTCAGCTTTATCCAAGCTGCTTTTCTTTAAAGTAACTTATATTTGGCTGCCAAATTCGGCAACTTCTTAAAGTGCCTGCCATTTTAAGACAACATGGTGGATGAGGCTAACCAGTGAACTTGGTCGAGACCTTAGTAATTGCTGTGCACATGATCACTCACATCGGAATAGATTGATATACACGAGTGCTTTCGCAGGCAAAAAATCAGATTTTTCAAAATGTCACCCACATTAAAAATTGAAACTGCTATATCTGAGCCATTTTTTAAGGTAAAGACAAACAAAAGCAACTAAAAAAAACCTTTTTCATTTTCCAATTTTTTAATACCTCATTTTAAATTTTAAATTTATTTTTTTTTAAATCGCAACACTTTTGATACAAGATGGCGAATGAAGCTGGCAAACGAACTCGGTCGAGATATTGGTATGTACTATGTACAAACCAAGTTACATCCAAATCGGTTCATAAATACGCCTGTTATCGCATGACAAAAATCAGGTCGTTTTAATATGTCAGCCACAATAGAAATTCAAAATGCTATTACTCAGCCATTTTTTTAGATATAGACGTAACAAAAACTGTTCCGGAATCTTTGTATTAAGGTCAAACACATACGAAAAAAATCTTTTTTATTTTTAAATTTTTTGGTATCTCATTTAATTTTTTTTTTTTTTAATTTTTTTAAATGGCCGCCATTTTGAAACAAGATGGCGGATGAAGCTGGCCAACGAACTTGGTCAAGATATTTGTATGTACTATGTACACACCAAGGTATATCCAAATCGGTTCATAATTACGCCTGTTATTACGTGAGAAATATCAGGACGTTTCAAAATATCAGCCACGCTAGAAATTCAAAATGCTATAACTCAGCCATTGTTTAAGATATAGACGAAACAAAAACTGCTCCGGAATCTTTGTATAAAGGTCAAATACATAAAAACAAAATATTTTTTTCAATTTTCAATTTTTTGGTACCACATTTCAAATTTAAATTTTTCTTAAAAATTTAAATGGCCGCCATTTTTAAACAAGATGGCGGATGACGCTGGCCAACGAACCCGGTCGAGACATTGGTATGTACTATGTACACACCAAATTACGTCGAAATCGGTTCATAAATACGCCTTTTATCGGGTGACAAAATTCAGGACGTTTCAAAATATCAGCCACGCTAGAAATTCAAAATGCTATAACTCAGCCATTGTTTAAGATATAGACGAAACAAAAACTTCTCCGGAATCTTTGTATAAAGGTCAAATACATAAAAACAAAATATTTTTTTCAATTTTCAATTTTTTGGTACTACATTTCAAATTTAAATTTTTCTTAAAAATTTAAATGGCCGCCATTTTTAAACAGGATGGCGGGTGAAGCTGGCCAACGAACCCGGTCGAGACATTGGTATGTACTATGTGCACACCGAATTACATCCAAATCGGTTCATAAATATGCCTTTTATCGCGTGACAAATTTCAGGACGTTTGAAAATATCAGCCACGCTAGAATTCAAAATGCTATAACTCAGCCATGTTTTAAGATACAGACGAAACAAAAACTGCTCCGAAATCTTTGTATAAAGGCAAATACATAAAAAAAAAATATTTTTCCATTTTCAATTTTTTGGTAACACATTTCAAATTTTAAATTTTTTAAAACATTTTAAATGCCGCCATTTTGAAACAAAATGGCGGATGAAGCTGGCCAACGAACTCGGTCGAGACATTGGTATGTACAATGTACACACCGAATTACATCGAAATCGGTTCATAAATACGCCTTTTATCGAGTGACAAATTTCATGACGTTTCAAAATGTCAGCCACGCTAGAAATTCAAAATGCTATAACTCAGCCATTTGTTAAGATATAGACGAAACAAAAACTGCTCCGGAATCTTTGTATAAAGGTCAAATACATAAGAAAAAAATATTGTTCCATTTTTAATTTTTTGGTGCCACATTTCAAATTTTAAATTTTTTTAAAACTTTTAAATGGCCCCCATTTTGAAACAAAACGGCGGATGAAGCTGGCCAACGAACTCGGTCGAGACATTGGTATGTACTATGTACACACCGAATTACATCGAAATCGGTTCATAATTACGAGAGTTACAGTGTGACATATGTGAGATATATATATATATATATATATATCAATTTTGAACGGAGGGTGGTTTCGGGTCAGGGTGTCATGATCGATGAAAATATACCAAATTTTTTTGAAATCGCTTTCCTCCGAACGGCTGCAATAGGTAGCTTTTTGTAACGAAAGCTACCTAAAAGGGTCGAATGACTGGTCAGTTTGCTGCAAACATTTAACAGTATTCATGTATTGATTACGGAATTATTATAGTTATTTTTATGCATGCCTAAAATATGGAAAAAATGTCCTTTCAAGTAAATTACAGATCAAATGAAGAAAGTTTTCTCTTAACGACATTTCAATAATTATTAACACTCTGTTACACGCGTCAATTTTAAACCTGATTTACTCCTGATGGGTCCAATAATCCCTACTCTATTTTTCACAAAATTAAAGGCAAATTTAAACAGATTGAAAGGGGTTTAAAAATGTAGAAATAAAGATTTTCAAAAAATGTGTTAAGTATTGGAAACTCTTTTATTATTTCAGAAATAATTACTTTGCTCATTTTCTTTCATTGCAGTTTTTAAAATCGCGAACAAAAAACTTGCATTCCAAGAGTTCATTTTTTTTATTTATGTTCGCAAGATGTCTTTTTATTCTAAATCGATGCTTTTCTTCAACTTTCTATCAGACTGTTTTATCGCTTCAGCTATAGTTTTCGGGGTAGAAACGCTAACTCCTAATTTTAAGGCTAGGGAGCGCTGTAAGCAATATCATCGAAACGCACATAGTCACTTTACTACACCTAGACAAAATTATTACCACTATATCTGTCGCCATTTAAAAATTGAGTGTGTAAATTGTAAGAATTTCATGAACTAGAATATGTAATTTCAGAATATGCTGATATTTTTCTAATAAATAACTAAATTTTTAGTCAAGCACTAATTTTCTGTCTGTAACGTTTTATTAATTGTTTTTAGGCGATATTTCATTAAAAATTATTCAAATCGATGGACCTGAATTTATATAGAAAGTAAATATCTTATCGCATATTTCTAACTGGAAGTATGGTCACCCCCTCTCTATCAAATCATGCATTACATGAAAGTCTTTCGACTTAATGAGATAAAATTTCTTTATTTCGCTCATATTTAAAAAAATCAAAAAATCCTTACCTTTTTTAATTAAAAATAGGAACAAAATGGAAAAAACAAGCTCAAAATCAGCGGCAAATAACAATATAGAAGTAACCCGCGTAAATTTCAGGCACACAGCAGAGTTTCGCTATTTACTGATGTAGTATACTCCTGATCTACATTTCTAGAATACCTAGCAGCATTCAGATGTAGCGTCACCTATTTCAGCTAAAATGAAGTAAATCTAACTTATGCGTATGCTGGACACATACGTGGGTAATGGAAGATCCAAATCTGTTCATAAATACGTCTGTTATCACGTGGCAAAAATCAGGACGTTTCAAAATGTCAGCCACGCTAGAAATTCAAAATGCTATAACTCAACCATTTTTTAAGATATATACGAAACAAAAACTGCTCCCGAATCTTTTTATCAAGGTCAAACACATAAGAAAAAAATATTTTTTCAATTTTCAATTTTTTGGCACCACATTTCAAATTTAAATTTTTCTTAAAATTTTAAATGGCCGCCATTTTTAAACAAGATGGCGGATGAAGCTGGCCAACGAACTCGGTCGAGACATTGGTCTGTACTATGTATAAACGAAGTTACATCCAAATCGGTTCATAAATACGCCTTTTATCGCGTGACAAAATTCAGGACGTTTCAAAATGTCAGCTTCGCTAGAAATTCAAAATGCTATAACTCAGCCATTTTTTAAGATATAGACGAAAGAAAAACTGCTACGGAGTCTTTGTATAAAGGTCAAATACATAAGAAAAAAATATTTTTCCATTTTCAATTTTTTGGTACCACATTTCAAATTTTTAAATTTTTTTAAAAATTTTAAATGCCGCCATTTTGAAACAAAATGGCGGATGAAGCTGGCCAACGAACTCGGTCGAGACATTGGTATGTACAATGTACACACCGAATTACGTCGAAATCGGTTCATAAATAAGAGAGTTACAGTGTGACATAGGTCAGATATATATATATATATATATATATATATATCAATTTTGAACGGAGGGTGGTTTCGGGGTCTGGGGGTCATGATCGATGAAAATATACCAAAATTTTTTGAAATCGCTTTCCTCCGAACGGCTGCAATAGGTATCTTTTTGTAAAGAAAGCTACCTAAAATGAGGTATTAAAAAATTGGAAAATGAAAAAGATTTTTTTATGTGTTTGGCCTTGATACAAAGATTCCGGAGCAGTTTTTGTTTCTGAAAATTTGTTCTTTTGTTTATATCTTAAAAAATGTTTGAATTATAGCACTTTGAATTTCTAGTATGGCTAAAATTTTGACACGATCTTGTATTTGTCACGCGATAACACACGTATTCGCCTATTTCGATGTAAGAAGGCATGTGGATAGTATACATCACTATCTCAACCAAGTTCGCTGGCCAGCTTCATCAGCCATCTTGTTTCAAAATGGCGGCCATTAAATTAAAAAAATATATATTTAAAGTGAGGCGCAAAAAAATTAGAAATTGAAAAAGGTTTCTTTCTTAAGTGTTTGACCTTGATATAAGGATTCAGGAGCATTTTTTGTTTGCCTTTATCTTAAAAAATGGCTCAGATATAGCAATTTCAATATCTAATGTGGGTGACACTTTGAAAAATCTGATTTTTTGCCTGCGAAAGCACTCGTATATATCAATCTATTCCGATGTGAGTGAGCATGTGCACAGCAATTACTAAGGTCTCGACCAAGTTCACTGGTTAGCCTCATCCACCATGTTGTCTTAAAATGGCAGGCACTTTAAGAAATTGCCGAATTTGGCAGCCAAATATATGTTACTTTAAATAAAAGCAGCTTGGATAAAGCTGACTAATTTCGCGAAATTCTCATTCATAATGATTTAGTATTGATAAAAATTAGTATTGAATCTCCTATATTCGGTTTCCACTAAATTGAGCTTCTTGTGTTTGAATAATATAAGTTGTTTTTTTTTAAAATAAGGAATATTAAAGCTACCTCTTCTTCCCGGCACTGGCCGGAAGGACGTTTTTCTTTTAAAACAGTTCATAATTCATATATTTAATGTACGGAACTCTCTGAGCGCGAGTATTACTCGCATTTGACCGTATTTTAATCTAATTGAAGTAGATTAAAATTTTCCATATGGTCCTCTTCCTGCCATTCATCAGACCTATATTTTTTTTTCATTTGATAATTTCAATTCTCTACACTCTTACTATAAAATTAAATACAATTATTTTTTTTTAATGAGATTAAATCCTTTTCTGTGTCGGAAAGAATGTTATTTTATATCTTATTTGCTTCAGAATCTATAATTTTTTAATGATCACAATTCACTAAAGATTAGTTTTTGAAAATTAATTATATCACCAAAAAAGTGATGAATCGCCAAATAACAAAATGTTTCTAAATTTTTATTGGAAAATATATAGCAATTCCTACGAATTTTTTTTTAATAAATGGGTATAATAGAAGAATATTCCGTAGTGCTTATGTAGAATATCCCAAATACTTGAAACGAGCTTTAACTTTTTAGCTCTCTGAGATACGTTAGGCAATTTTTATTTCAGTATTGTTCAAAGTAATATAGGAAGTTAAGTTATATTAATTAAATAGTACTCTATTAATTTTCAAAAAGTTATTCTTTTTAGATTTTTATACGACACTCTTAGACCATAGACCATTTATACATTTTTTTCCTCGCAACATGATCATAACCTACATAAATCAACCAGCATACGTCTTTCAACTTATCTGAATTATAATGGTGAAAAAAGTCTAACTTATACCACTTTCGATACCGTTAAAAATTATGTTTCATCAATGAATATAGGAATCGCATAAAATTGACGATGACTTTATGTAGCTCAAAAATGTACTAACCCTACACTGCACAGTGATGCATGTATGAATGAATTAAAATTTAACCTTTAAAAAATAAGTTCGGTTACAGTCTATCACTATACTTAAAGAAAAATATCCGCATTATGTAATCACAGAATTTTTCCTTTCAATAAGCCAAAAAATACTCTTTAAATTTTGAGGAATTTAACCCTAAATGTGGAGCAAACATTCAAACCATGCTTTCTCCTTTAGATACAAATTTTCAAAAAACACAAAAAAAACTGATAAATTAGAAAGTAACTCATATTTAATTCTAATTTTTATTGTGCATTTTTATTACTGATTATTGGAAAGAATTGTAAGCATACATAAGATATTAAACCTAAAACAAATTAATAAAATGCAGTTAATATTTGGAGAAATCACGTTTTGACAAAATTCAGAGGAGGAAACATGTTTTGATTGTTTGACAAGTGGATAAAACGCTTTTTGAATGAAACTCTCACTCATGAATGAAATTCTAACTCACAAATAAATTATTATTATTACGCATTATTTTATTTGAGCAAATACTGAACTTCAGTTGTTTATTGATAAAATAAAATGACAGATTATGGTATTTCGCAGTATTCATTAGTTTTTTTATTTTTTTGTGAGAAAGCAGGTTTGAATGTTTGCTCGTCAAATGTGAGTATAAAAGAACCTACTTTCAAAAGAACAATACGTAGAGTGCAGGGTTAAGAAGTGCGTAAAATTGCTACGATTTTTTAGGTAAATAATTCAGCGTAGTAATTATCACCTTATTTAATCGCAGAACTTTGCGATTAAATAAGCGATATATATATATATATGTGTGTGTGTGTGTACTAAATTTTGTCCGCACGATAAAAGTCGCAATTATGCACAAATCGTCTTCGAGCTCGTCAAAAACTTTGAGATGGATAATATCTCGGCGGGGATTACAAATGGGCAAATTGGCCCAACGGGGTGGAAACGGGCAGGGTTAAAAATTTTGAATACTGCCTTAATATGATTCTGATAAACCAGCTCTTACACAAAAATGACAGGAAAAAATAAATATTTTTCATTATAGCAGTTGCCAACAATAAAAAAAAAAAACAATAAAATTCTCACCACTACAGTTACTTTTCTATTGCAAGATTTCCACTTGAAAAATAAAAATGAAATAAATAGTTTGGCGAATTGAAAAAAATTGAATAATTACGTCATAAGTTTTTTAGAGTACGATTTCCACGTGAAAACTGAAAATGAAATAAATAGTTTGACAAATTAATATATATATATATATTACGTCATATTGGAAATATAATGGACGTCAACAGGTAAATATGTAACGTCATGTGAGTTTTGAAAAACGTATTAAAACATGTTAAAAACCCGACTATGGAAATATTATTATATTTCAACATTCTGAGGTTTTCTGAATTTGTTTTCGCCATTTTTAAGTATATTCCATATATATGCGTGTGTGTATTCGTGTATATTAGAATTTTTACAAAAAGTTTAGGTCCCTATAGCTCATTCTTAGTGAAGAAACTGTGTTTATCTCTAATCTTGATTTAGTTTTTGTTTTTGAAATTAGTACTTAACTTCGAAATCTACATCCGCCTACAGGCCGAGCCGGAAGCGATTTTTTCAGGAATGAAATTGAACTAGTTCATGCCACTATACTCAAGACAATAAAGAAAAGCTATGGGTCTACACGGGCCGAAATTTCCAGGCTTAGCCCTAATCCGACTCGCGTGAAAACCTTATTGACCCGGAGTGTGTAAAAAATTAACGAAATCGGGCATTACATGCAATGAAATCAGGCACAAAACATATCGATATTTCTTAAGCATTATCTTAAAATTAATAGTATTTTAATAATATTGCATACATATTTTTGTAAAAAATAAATAAATTACATCAGTTATTCAGGTTATATGTCCGCAATTCGTGGAATACGGAATGATAATGTTAATCATGGAAAATAAAGATAAAGTGGAACACCCCATGCATTTTATCACCAAATTCTCGCAGAGAGACCGTTGAAGTAACTGTTCGACATTAATTGAGTCTATTTTCCGAATATGAGTGGTATTTTTCAATAGAAGTCGTCTACATAAAAAAATAGTTCCAACTTTAATTTTTAAAATGTAACATCCACTTTTGATACTTTGATTTCTTTGGATGAAAGCAGCACGGAAAAAGGTATAGTTTATGTACTTGTCTTAAAATTTGCTACAGTTGTAAAAAAAAAAAAAGTATTAGGGTTTGTTTTTTTTACATAAATTTTGAAAAATAAAATTAAGATTTTACAAGGAAAAATACCAGGAACCTTCAATTTGTTAACAGAAAATAATATAAAATAAACTGATCTTAAGTAAAAGAAAATTTTATAATTTTTTTTTCCGATTGCTGTCTAAGGTTTTCTTTTCTGCAGATGCCAAAGAATAGAGAAGACGGTTCCCTTAAACCGTTGAAAAATAAAATTTCTCCATATCTCAAAAATGAATTATGGGAAGTGGCTGTAAAAGCACATAGCCATGATTTCAAAGACACTGGTTCTTTTTATAAGAAAATTAATGCAGATTCGTTAATTTGCTTAGTTAAAAATAAGTTTTTGAATAAAAAAAATTACCTGAAATGCATTTAATTCTGTTCATTGTATCTCACTAAAAGAGAAAGTTTCGAATTGGAGGATCATTTGGAAAGGTACGAATTAAAGTTTTTCACGTTAATTTAATACGACCATCTTCAGATTTAGGTCTCTTCTAGCTCTGTGAAGATTTCAGAAAAAGTATATAAACCAAACCTTTTTCGAGCTGCTTTGATCCAAGGAATTCAAATAAAGTGTCAAAAGTGTATGTTAACGTATGAAAAATGAATGTTGACACAGTTTTTAATATTAAAAAACCCTTATACCAAAAACTGGCATTTATATTTCAAAAATAGACACAATTCTCAGTTGAGCGGTGCCTCTCATATCCCTCTGAGATAATGTAATGATAAAATATATGTAGGATAGTGCATTTTTTTTCCACCACTGCAAGTGGACACTTATATAAAAAGAAACTCAACGTGGTTCAGAATGAAAGAAAAAGATGATAGAAAATCATAATTTAAAAGCTCTGTAAGGAGGGGGGATAGATTTTAAAAAATATATCTTGGTGATTTGTTAAACCTAATTAAATTTCTAAAGACTTCGTAACACAAAAATACAATATTATTATCATTTAAAAATTAAACCTGCCAAATCGACAAGGGCATGGACCAATTTTCTTTACTAGAAATAGTAAAGCTCAGGCCCGACTTGTTTCGAATAACGTAAATTTCAGGCTCAACTGAGCCCAGATAAAATGAAGCTCGTGATCAGCCCGGCTCGAGTCTAAGGAAAAAAGTGAGGCCAGGGCCCGATCTGGTTTGCAAAGAATGATGTCCAGGTCCTGCCCGATCAGAGTTGGCAGAAAAAAAGTAAGCCCGAGTTTTTCCAGGGCTGGAGTTTCGGGCAATGGACAAGTCCCGGATCTTGGAACACCTTTAACTGAAGCTACTGAGGCATCAAACTGAGCTCCAAATACGGTGCTGACACTGCTAGGTACAACCAATGTTCTGATTAATTTGTTATTTTGAAGTTATAATTTTAACTGTTCAAAAGTCGGTGCTATTGATGTTTTAAGATACACGGTAAGCATTATTTCAATGAATATTTTTAAATGTATGTGTGTATTGGGAGGGGAGTAATTAGTTTGGAAAATAAGGGCCTCGCAAAAGTTCTTGCACTGGGCCTCGCTTTCATTAAGAACGACTTTGGTATTTCGCATCATTACCTTACTAATTTGATATATTTTCGCATTCTCAATTCTCAGTTCTCAGTTTTGAATAAAGCATAATTCCTTCAGTTTAAATCTACACTTACGTAGTTTTTATTATGATCTTGTTGCAGCAAAAGCTAAAATCTTCCAATAGATCACTTTTGCCTACTTGGAGGGCAGGGGAGGGATGCTGTAATTTTTTAAAAAATATAACTTTTTGAAAATTAACGGCAGGACACTTTCAGTAACATAATCTTGTTTTCTATCTTATTTTGAACACTATTGCAAAGTATATGGATCAATATCTGAAAATTGGACAATTTGGGTCCACTGCCAATAATATTGCATTAATTATACTAAAACCAAAAACTGAAAAACGTAATATATTGTAACATTTGTTATATCAATTACCAATGATAAATGGACATATAATGATGTATAAATAATTAGTTTTAAGCTTTAAACAAGCAAAATCATTATTTCAGTCCCTGCCCCCAGGTACAAATATCCAATATTAAATGTATGCTGTAAACATTTCTATAAATATTATTAACTTTTGCTATTATATATTTATACCTATATATATAAAGTATGGGAAATTATAATTATCCTTTCTTAGTATAGATTGTATAGTAAAATATTGTTGTAAATATATTTGTCCCTGAGGTTGAAAATCCTCTCAGTCCCTCTAAACACACATTTAGGTTAACAGATACTAGGTGGCGCTGGCAGGATCATTTCCATTGCAACATCAACTAAAGTTCAACTAGCCACCGTGGATGAAGGCAAATTGTTTTCGCTTTGTTTCATATTTAGAAATATTTAGTTTTTGTTGTGAATAGGGATGCGTATTTTTTTACAGCATCATTCATGTCCCCCTATTTAACTTTTTATTCATAAACAAAAAGTTTATTGCAACTTTATTTACGTAACATACAAATGTCACATGGCATATTTAATAATTTACATGTGGGAAAAATGATTCAACAAAATGGCTGTGCAGTTTTTAAGACAAAAACATCACCTCAGTCCCCATCATCTCAGTCCCAATTATCACAGGCCTGCGAAATTGAAGTTTTTGAAAATACAAGAAAAATTTTCGCAGATTCTTATGTTATTTGGTGTGCTGATTTCGAAAATGACCTCCATTTTGTCCTATCACATCAGGATTTTTTGTAAATCGATATCGATATTTTTGCTAAAATCCTATTTGAAAAGGAATTCTGTCGAACAATTTTGCATCTACTATCTGGCAACCGTGTTTTTTATCCATGTAAATGTTGTAAAATAATCTATTATCGGTGAGGCAAATTGATTTTAAAGTAATCGCTTACTTTTTAATAGGTTTAAGTGGATGATAACAACTGTTGCCATATCGCACGAGCCGCCTCTGGTCGAAGATAAAACAAAAACTTCCCTCGAGTTTAAACTTTTTACATCAAATTATGGTGCAGCTTCTAAAAAAATATCATCTACATACTATTTTAATTTGTTTTTATTAAGGCAACGTACATAAAATAGACAGCTGACCAACAGGAGCAAATATTATGTGTACATGAAAGTTTCAAACAAATTTTAAACTGAGCAAAAAACAAAACAAAACAAAAAAGTTTCTATTTAAGTATGTACTCTTTTTCTATGAAACTTCTTTTTGATGTTCTTCTTTTATGTTCAATCTCAGGGATATCTCGTGTTCGTGTTAACATCCAACAGTAGACGGCGAGCATGATCTTATCTCATCTTTCTTTTGAGCGCTCCATACCTTTCATGTCTTGATGGAGCCTTTCCCCTTGTTCTTCGCTGACTGATCCTAAATTTGCGGGTGAAAAAGTGCACATGTGAGGGAAATAAATGTATTGTGACATTTATGGAGCAACTCAACGCTTGAAATTTGTCCATCATATTCATTACAATTGGTTTATATGCAGGATTCTTGTAATTACACAGAAATTTGCTGACGACATCTTTGAAGGCAACCCAAGCTTCTTGTTCCTTTGTTACCATACTAGTCTCAAATTCTTTATCCTTCAAAAGCTTACGGATATTTGGACCAACAAAGATTTACTCTTTCAACTTGGCTTCAGATAAACCTTAAACTTTTTGCACAGGTATTTGAAACAATCGCAATCATTTGAAACAATCGCAATCATTTGAAACAATCGCAATCATTCGAAACAATCGCAATCATTGGAAACAATACAATTTTTGGCTCAACTAAACTGTTCCGAATCACATTCTTCGTGCCTGGTTGTCTTTTCGGCCATTCTTTTTTGACCCAATGTTGAGTGTTATCATGGCTGTCCCACTCACAAATTAAATAGAAATACTTTGTGCATCCGCCTTCTTGACCAAGAAGCATGGAGTTGACTTTCAAATCACCGCAAACGGTCCAACTAAGGTCGGCATATTTAATTTTGTTGAGGTCGTAAGCCATGTTTTAATAGCGTTCTTTTAAATGCACCGAGTATCCAACTGGTACAGATGCATACTGTCTTCCGTGATGAAGAAAGACAGCTTTAAGGCTCCTTTTCGATGAATGTATAAACAGCCTTCATTCATCTTTATCGTAGGTGATATTAAAATTCCTCACCATTCTGGGAACTTCAAAACAATAAACCAGGTTCTCCCCCTTCTCAAAGTACCACTTAGCAAATTCCTTTTCTCGATTCCTGTGCTCATAAAAAGCAGTTCCTTTGGCCAATAAGTTTCTTTTCTTTCAATCTGGAGCCCAAAAATTCTGTTGCCACTTTCAAAAGGCCCAGATCTCTATTCAGATCACTAAGTTAAACCTGAGAGATGGACTGAGGTGAATCGCTTCCAGAGGGCTTATATTCATTATCGGAGACTTGAACCTCTGGATGTTCCGAGTCTGAAGACTCTGAAAAGATGACTTTGCAATTCAATTGAAGGCAAAGGCACTGACACATCAGGTCCATGAGGAACGGGGCGTAGAGACGATGGAATGTTCATAAAAATCCAAATAAAATAAATTTTTCAAGAAAACGTGACGTGATAGAATTTTTTCATTATTTGTTTTTAAATTAGCACCAAAAAATACATAACGATTAGCTATCAATTCCCTTGTATTTATTTCATCTCAGGCCTGTGTTATTAGACACTGATTATGGTGTTAACAGACACTTTCTTCCATAAAAGTTTATCCTACGCATAAAATATATATCCTTGATCTCAAAAGACTACAGCATTCAAATGACAAAACACGTATCATAGCATATAATTGTATTTGGAAGTTGGTACTTTAATTTAAAAAAAAATGAAAATGCTGGAGTGAAATTGCCCAGTTTTCAGATATTGACACATATGGCCTACTTATCTCCAATTGGTAAAAAATTAAAGACCGTTTCAGTCGTTAATAATAAATTTTAATATGCATTTATATTATACAATATATGTATTATATCTATGAACATTTATGAATATGTATTTATATTCATATATGTTCATTCATTTATTATAAGGCATCGAAAATATAAGACAGCATACAATAGACAGTATATAGTGTCTATAGTACATTATAAGACATGGAAATGCGACAGTATATGAAGTAATTCCGAATTAAAATCAAACAGTTGTATCTGCTTTCGCTTGACCGTTCTTTGCGTAATGCTGCAATAATGGAAATGTCAACGGAGAATCGTGCTGTTGGCTCCGAGTATAATACAGAGAGCACCGCCGTTTACATATGGTGAGCAATCAGTAAAATTTATGGAATCGTAAATATTTGCTTGAAATTTGGAGATGTGGATATAGTTCCGTAATCAAAAGACCGCCTTTTATGCGGAAGGACAAATTATAAGGAAGTAGGTTTAAAGTGCTTGAAAAAATAATAAACGGAAATATAAAAAAAAACCTACGTTGCGCCATATGAAATATTCTGGATTTTATTATTAAAATGTAAAGGAAATCGGTCGGACGGTTCTCGAGCAATCGATGTGGCCAGGTAAAATAATGTCGTCTTCTGAAAAATGTGCTCAAATTTTAAAGTTTGCTTTATCTGTAATTAGTTACAGCGCTATATTTGTCGATGTAATTTTTGTAATAATCCGAAAAAAAATCGCATTTGGGCTATATTTTACCCAAGAAATTCAAACCTTTTCACATCCGAGTGCTAAATTTCATCAAAAAAATTTTACGAGCCAAGAAACAAATTTTTAGTGTGTCAAATAGCAATGAAAAAAAAAATACTTAGCATTTTCTTCGCAAGAATAAAAAATCCCTGCCGGCTCGGCTTACAGGCGGAGGTAGATTTCGAAATTAAGTACTAATTTCACCGACAAAAACTAAATCAAGATTAGAGATAAACCCAGTTTAACTATTCTATCTGGCCGCTTTTGATGAATTTTTAATTTCACTTCTCTGTAAGAGCTCGTTTTATCAAAATCAAATTAAATCAGTATTAAAAAAAAAAATTCCCCGCTCAACAACTCGAATTTCCTGACACATTTTCAGACTCATTTTTAAAAGTAAAATCATGAAACTTGCTGACGTGATTTTTTAAAGGAGATTTATAAGCGACCTGTGTTTTTATTTATCGTTCAATTAATTAGAACTTAATTTACAATTGTTTTCTCAGTACAACCATTTTCTTTTTTTTTTTGGTTTCCAGCACTTTCGCTTCGGAAATTTGGTTCAAAATGCCCACTTTGACAGTCTTTTTTGAATTATATTCTGCCCTTTATCAAAAATCGACCAATACAGCACATTATATAGTTTCTGAATAAGAGAACCTGCCAATTGGATGGGTTTGAGAGCGAAATTCAATTCAAAAATGAGTCAGAAAATAAGCCGTTTTGATTTGAGTACACCCTTAATACGATAATTTTTTCGTCAACCACTATTTTTGTTTAATTTTTTTTCTGCAAGAGTTGACCCTATCAAAAACTTGTCAATATGAAAGTTGTAGATAATATAGATAAGATGTATAATAAATTTAAACGGATTGGATATCTTGTGAATTGACGAAGTTATGATTTTTTTCTTTTTCAACTCCACCCCCCTATTTTTTTTCGTTTTTAATTTTTTTTCAGTAACAGTTGGTCTTATCAAAAACTTGTCAATATAAATGTTGTGGATAATACTAAGAAGATTTATAATAAGTTGAAGTTAATTTGATATCTTAAGAATTGGCGAAGTTATGAATTTTTTTCTCCCTAAAACCCTACTTTTTGCGCTCCTTGAGCCTATTTTTAATTTTATCAAAAATCTGTGATACATAAGTTTTTGTCCCTTTTCCAAGAAGTAATAACAATTTTAAACTGATTTGATATGTACAATAATTAAGAAGTCATGATGTTTTTTCGATTTTCACAAAACCCTTCCCTATTTCCACCCCCTTGGTCCGATTTTGCCCATTAACGAACTTGACCGAGATTTTCTACCCCTTAATTTTATGTATCAGTTTGTAAGAGATTTGTGCAGATTTGCGGAAGTTATCGTGTCCATAAAAAAGTGATATATATATATAGATAGTAATGTTTTTTACTGAGGGTGGTTTTGGGTTCTAGGGGTCATCATCGGTGTAGATCTGTAAAAAGTTTTCTTAAATTCCAACCTAGGGGAGATCGCAATAGGTAGTGCTTCATACGAAATCTACCCGAAAAGAATATGCCTAACATTTGGTGCAATTACTGAGAAAGTAATTTAAAAAAATTATATTTCTGTTGTCACGTCTTATATGCCAAATAAGTGATATCAGCTTCGTACTTAGTTATTTTTGTGAGAATAAAAGTTGAATGAGCCAGCAGGCAAGAGTTTCTTCTTTAATTTTTCATTTTATTGATTTGCAACTGTATTAACTCGCAGAAAAAAAATATCAAAATGACAAGCGCCAGCTTCTTTAGAAAGTGTTTCGTGTCTGGAATTGAAATCCAAGTTGATAATTTAACCATTAGAATTCGTGCTTATAATACATTATATTATAGCTTTTTCATAAAATCATGAGAGACGATAGTTTCCGAAGTGACGCTGCTTAAAGCCAAAATCGTAGAATACCGTCACTCAAAATATACAGATAACACGAGATAAAAAAAAAAACTGCGAAAAGCCGACATTTAGTATCTCAGCAAATATATCACGTATCTTTTTGATTTTTTAAAAGCAGTCATATATCAGCTGTCTAATTCTATTCTTAAATTACTACATTTCTACATGCAGTATATTTTGAGATCTCGATACACATTTTATGTGAAATAGGGAGGTATCTTGGTAAAATCTGATAAAGTTTGATTCAAAGGTATTTTATATCTATACATATTCGAAAACTCAGTCAAGAATATAAATTGTTTTTATTTAAAATTCTAATAAACTGCCACCCCCCCCCCCTACTGCCAGTGGCGACGCGTCTGGTCATCTGTAGATTCGGCAATGATCATAGAAAAATAAAGACAACATAGAACGCCAGCATTTTATTATTATCATTATTATTTTATCCATAACATTATGAGATATTAGTGTAATTATTTTTTCCAAATTCATTTCTTCTTAAATTTCCAGTGTTGCCATCTATCAGAATTAAAATTAAGGGAATAACAGGTATTAGCCCCCCTCATAGATTCACCCAGGTCACCAAATCTGTTTTAAATTGCGTGCGCATTTTTTTCTGCACCCCACACATGATCCAAGCCACACAAATACTGTGTGCTTATCATCGATAATTTGAACGACTCCATATCTTGAAGGAAAAGCGTACATTTGTTTTTACGATGCTTATTCTCTTTTTGATGTTATTCTAATGAAAAACTTTTTATTAAATAGAAATGACTATATTTTTAATTTTTAAATAATGTTATAAGAACAAAATTAATGCTATTGTAATTGAGAAATTTGTCACAAAATGACAAAGACTGGAATACCTTTAAAAATGGTATATATCATCCATTGAATTATCAAAAAATGATGTTTATAGATTTCAATATTAATGTTACTTCAACGAAATATAATGAAATTTCTTAAACTTATGTTTCTATTTTATTCAAATTATTAATAAATAAATAAATAAATAATCTTTAAGGAACTATACACACTGAAATGAGCATGGATGGGGCAAGACCATAGCCCGTTTTTTTTTTCTCCGGGGATAAGGGTCAACTTTATACATTTTGAGTTACAATGCCTTTTTCAAAATGAAAGAATACAAGTATATCCTTTCTAACTTATTTTACGCAAGCTAGGGAACCCAATCTTGGTTACTGCCTTAGCGTGGGGGTGTTAGAACGTTGTGAGGCAGCAATGAACAGAGGGAATACTGACGCTTCGCCACTGGTTCCCCCACCAATATATATATACATATATAACCATTATAAACCAACATAAATGATCATTTACAATTGCGAATATATATATACATATTTGAAAACTAAGTAAAAACACGAGTCGAAGAAATCATTGACTAGAAATATTTAATGCAAAAAGTACAGATACGTTAAAACAACATCTTACAGTTTTAGATAAAGTTATTGCTCAGAAAGTTAATTCTATTATTAATGAATAATAATAATAATAAATTTATTTAATAAAGACAGTTTTATTTCAAACAATTTTATTTAAATTTATTGTTTTTTTTTTTTTTTTTTTTTTTTTTTTTTAAGTTTCTATTTTTTTGGTCAAATAAATTATTTTTTGTTTCTTCTTATTATTATTATTTAGTTTATTTTTTCCTTATACTTCAATAAAAGTGTAAACTATAATTTATTTTAGCTTGACCTTTTTCATTCGCTAACATTGTTTACTAAAACCACTGCATGCTTTCAGTTTTATAAACTAATGTTATTAATTAAATATATTACAAAATTCAAACCTGGTGTTAAAATTTTAAATCTTTGAAACCCTTTATTTTTTCGAAATTTTCTGTCCTATTTGTTATTTTGTTGTAATAATAAATATATATTAATGTTAAAAATTACTATACGGAGTGAAGGAGAATTTAGATCCCCCCTCCCCTCTGTCCCCCCCTCCCCTCTGTCAGAATCTGTCTAAATCCCCCCTCCCCTCTGTCAGTGTTTAATATTTGGACATTAATTTGGTCATTTAACTACAGCCGGGCATTTTAAAAATGAATTATATTTATTTACACATATACACAGAATCAAAAACTTTGCATTAAACTTGGATGCGTATTTTAATTAATTGTTTTTTATATATTTATTATTAAAAAAAAAACACATTAGCAATCAAAAAAAGGGAAGAGGGAAGATTGAGTCTACTGTACTTACAGCACACATACATAATTACAATACGTAGACATTGTGCAGCCGGTTTTATTTTGGAAAGGGAAGGGTGGGAATGTGGGAATGTCCGAAATTAGATACGAAATTCGTGTCTAATTTCGTGTACTAAGCCTCTGGCATCCTGATGCATAGTTATAAACCAGAAACTACTAATTTTATTTTCAGTATCAAAATCAATGTATACTTTCAAAATATACTGTAAAAAGTTTTTTTATTTAAACTTATACCCATATATATTTGTGTATACAAAATATAAAGCACGTGTAGTTTAAAAATAACTTTAAAAATAATAAGCTAAAAAAAATTAACTTGATTACATTATTAAATTATCCGACTGAAAATGCGGTTCAAAACACTAACTTTCACAGCATTTTATGAAAAATCGTCTGCCAAATTTGTAAGTAAAATTTATGTAAATGATTTCTTTGCGTCATACTATCCATTTGCATACATTTCACTTAGTTTGGATAAGACCGACGCAAAGAAACCATTTACAAAAATTTTACTTACAATTTTGGATAGAGTGGTACAAATGATAAATCAATTTATTGAAATAAATACATTTCAATACATAATATAGGCTCAGTGAAATTAATATATATAGCAGTGTAAGTATTGTTTAGATGTGTAAATATATTTTAACCAAACCAAAAATAATTTAAATTGAATTTTAAAACGAACTTTTTAAAGCCACATCAAGGCGTCAGTTAAATTTTGATATCATATCATTTAAAACTCATATTTTAAATTTATGAGAGGTGTGGATGAAAAAGCATGAGCGAATAAATTTTTATACACCTTATCATTTTGAACATAATTTTTGCATACGAATTATAAATAGAACAAAAATAAAATAGTGAAATAAATAATACACACACACACACACACACACACACACACATATATATATATATATATATATATATATATATTATATATATATATACTTCAATTAATAGCATAGCGTCACTACAAAATTTGATATCATTTTTTTTAAGATGCGTATTTAAAATTCTGAGAGCCATAAGATAAAGTGCTGCGTCACAAACTTTTAACCCGTTAAGGGTTTTTGTATTGATTTTCTTTTCCGATAATTTCATAATCTTCTCTTAATCTGCAATTTTTGGAAGCAATATTAAGCTATATTGGGATTCATTAAGTTGCATTTATTTTTCTTCAATATGTATGACGACGAAAACCAATTAAATCCATCTAATTTAGACAAACTCAGCTAGGCTAAATTACTGTATTTTGTGCAACTTCACTGTATTTTGATTTAGAACCCGAATCTATACGGTGCCGAAAATCATATAGATCCATGGGACGTGTACCGCCGTAGTTAGGGGGGGGGGTAAAAATTTGAAAATTAAATGCGATTTTTTAACAGGTATTTTTTAGTAATTACAAAGAAATCTATTCAAACCGTCTAATAATAAATTGAAATAATTATAGGAAACTATACAAAAATTTGAGTACTGTGAGCAATATAGCAATAAAAATATCCATTTTTGTACTTCATTTATAATTTCTATCCCCTTGCAAGAAAAATTTTGAAGTGCTCAAAGTCCTTTAAACTTATTTCATGCTGATTAAATATATTTTTATGCGAATGCTTATTCTTACAAAAGTGAACTTGCATATTTCTCAGAGTTTTGTAATTTCTTATTACTCATGCAGAATTATTCCGTTGTATAAAAATAATATTATTACTGTAGATGAATCTTTTTATTTTTTATTCTGGAAAAAAAAAAAAAAAAAAAAAAAACATTTACACTAATACCATTTTCTGCATGCAGTTCAAGGAGAAAATATTATTCTAAAAATTTCCAACTCCATTTCCTTTAATTATTTTTGAAATTTGCAATTGGACTGACATTATTTTCACTGTTTTCGGAATAAAAATTTCTCTTACTTAAACAAAAATTTACCTGTATTCCTTACGGTACGAAATGATAAATACGCGTAGTATTTAGTCTTATTTTCAGCTCATTCAAATAAAATTATGTGATCTTTTTTAGAAATTGATCAATAATCTGACTTAATACCAAAATATAACAAATCGCTCCATTTTTAATGATAAGAATTAGTTTTTATGTTAACTTGTATTGAAATATTTTTAAATATATTTATCAAAAGTTTATTATAGTTTTTATAAACATTATTTTTAAACGAAATAATCATGCAAAGTTTACAACTCTAGCTTTTGACAGCTATATTTTAGAAGCTAAGCCTAGAAAAAGATTGTACATGGATATTAAATATCTCATTGAAAATGTTCATTGTACGATTTCATGGTATCGCATATATTTCGTATTACATTTGACATTTGAAGTCGACCGAATGGGAAATTGCTTTGTGACCTACAGCAGCTTTGGCTGTCGCCTCAAATGAACCTAATTTATACACAGAAACAGATGACACAAACCAGACATAACAATTTTATTTTTTTTTTCATTAAATATATATAAGTGAGGAAACATAGCCTGTTCACAGTTTTCCACATATAAAAACCCTTATAAATGATACAGAATCACGGCCTACGGAGATCCCATGTATTCTGAAGAGACACTCGAAAACCGGCCTATGTCCCAGGGTTTGCCGGTAACTTAAAAGTAGATAACTCCAGCACGATCGATCATACAAAGATAGCACTTTGGAACAGCGTGGATAAAAGAACGGCCACCTGGGTTTCACTTTGTTACACCGAAATATGCGAGTAAGTGCTCCTCGACACCGCATACTTCGACAGGAGAGTTTCGTGTGCAAAATGTGGGTAGGGCCTAGCTCAGCAATTAGAAGGGCAACTTTCAAAAGGATTTTGACAGGCGAACCAATGCCAGTGGATGTTAGAGACTAACATTGCTTTCCAGAGAGAAATTAAGGATATATACGAGATCTCTAAGGAGATCAAGAAATGGAGCAGAAAAGCTAGTTAGTTAAGTCTAAAACTCAGTAGAGGTTCTTTAACTTGGGAGAGAGAAACCTTCTCTCTAGGCTTTTTACGGAGCATATTCTCGGAAGTCGAGTCCGAAGGAGAGACCCAATTGTCCTCTCAGAGGCAACTAGGCCGGGCAACTGCGTTACAGCTGGGTTCGTCAACGGAGAAGTTGATCGAACAGGTGACTACTAGTCAAGCGCTTCTAAAGAACATTATTTTCTTTGAAGGAGGCATCGTGTTTTACAGAGACTCTTTAAATATCTAATCTAAACTCTGATTATTATTCTGTCAAAAACTTTCACCAGATTCTACTACTTCACTAAAACTCCATTTTATCAGATTACGTTCTTACGTATTTTGTTGTGTCAGTGTTGAAATTTATTTAGCCAAGAGATTTTGTTGTTTTACGAAAATAAAACCTTCACATTTCATTTTACTAAATTCTTTGTTATCATGCCTCTGAGGAGACCACGTCACGCTACCACCCTCATCTGGGGTTCCCACTACTGGTGACAGCCAAAAAAGAACTTTGATACTAGAAATAAAGTAGCGGTGAGGCAGTGGAAGTCTGATAGTGAAAGATCCGTGCACTAACCACGGGGCAGCAGGACGGAAAAACAACTGCAGGAAGGACACAACAATCAAGCTCTCCAGGAAAAGGCGGACGGAACTCCAAGAGATCCACTAGGAGACAAAAGAACCAGCCGAGAGCAAACAGACCGTAGCCAGATCCCCTGGAAAAGGCCTAACGTGAGACTAACAACGAGGAGGACAGGCGCTTCAACAACAGTGCACTGAGATTCAGCAGTGGCCCACAACTGATGATCAACGGTGTCCACAACCAGTATTCAGCGGTGGCCCACAACCGGCTGTTCAGCTGATGACGAGATGCAACAGGGGAGGTAAGCTCATTAAAATTTCTTACGTATTTTGTTGTGTCAGTGTTGAAATTTTATTTAGTCAAGAGATTTTATTGTTTTACGAAAATAAAACCTTCAATTTTCATTTTATTAAACTCTTTGTTATCACGCCTCTGAGGAGACCACGTTACGCTACCACCCTCATCTGAGGTTCCCACTACTGGTGACAGCCAAAAGAGACCTTTGATACTAGAAATAAAGTAGCGGTGAGGCAATGCAAGTCTGATAGTGAAAGATCCGTGCACTAACCAGGGGACAGCAGGACGGAAAAACAACTGCAGCGAAGGGCACAACAGTCAAGCTCTCCAGGAAAAGGCGGACGGAACTCCAAGAGATCCACTAGGAGCCAAATGAACCAGCCGAGAGCAAGCAGACCGGAGCCAGATCCCCTGGAAAAGGCCTAACATGAGACTGACAACGAGGAGGACAGACGCTTCAACGACAGTGCACTGAGATTCAGCAGTGGCCCACAACTGATGATCAACGGTGTCCACAACTAGTATTCAGCGGTGGCCCATAACCGGCTGTTCAGCTGATGACGAGACGATGCAACAGGGGAGGTAAGCTCATTAAAATTTTTTGAGTGGCTCTCATTTTTAGAATTGTTTAAATGTGTCAAGCAAATAGCTAAAGTTTTGAGGCAAAAATTTGTTATTTGTCTTAGAAAAAAATAAAAGAAAGCATTAAGCTAGGAAGAGTTAAAGTTAACTTTGTCTCCGACTAAAGTTAACTTTGTCTTTAAGTTAAAGTTGTCTAGCCTATTAATCAGATTTTGAATCTGGGATTTGTTCGGGAAGAATAAATAGAAAAATTTTCTAGTACTAAGAATAGAAAATTTTCAGGATTAAATTTTATTTAGGGGTTGAAAAAAAAGACCCAAGAGAAGAGCTTTTTAAATTAGATACGCAAGAAGTACAATGTTATTAATAGATTTGTGGGGGAAAATATTTTATAATTGTTGATAATTAAATAAAGAAATTTTGTGAGAATTTATGAAAAGCATTGGTAGCTCTGGATCAGGATTGCAAAATGTGCTCAATCTTGAGGAAATTTAAGAGTTTTTCAAATGTTATATGTACAATTGGTAAAAAAATTTTAGATACTTTTTTTCATTTTGTGTGCATAGGGATTTCAAAGCTGACAATTTTTACCTTGCGTATTGATCATATTTAACAGAAAGAGAATGTATTCAAATAATTTTATAGTATATATCAAATTTATTCTTTATGTTACTGTTTGTATTCAAAAAGGTGTCTAGAAAAGTATTCATAGCAAAATTTAAACTTGATAGGTTGAAATTATTTTTTATGTGTCAGGATTAAATTCTCTTTTATATCATTTTTATAATTTGAGTTAAATTTTAAGAGTCTACAATATGGCAAGAGTTACGGCACTAAAATATTGTAGAAAGCTTGATTTGCAAAAATTAGCAGACGAGCTGGGAGTAAAAAATGAGGAAGGCGACACGATAGTAACAATCAATCAAAAAATTGAGCAGGCAGATGACTACGACTAGGACCTCGCGCTGACGCAAGCTGGGTATATTGTGCAAAATAGGGAGGAAAATGTAGCTAGAGGAAAAGAAAATCAGACGCTAGAAAGAGAGGAGAGAGAGAGCATGGGAAACAAAACTTGAAAAGGAATTTCAATTAGAGCAATTGCGATTAACGCAAGGCGAGGAGCGAAGTAGTTCGTCCCTAAAGTAGAGTCCCTAAAATCCAAATTAAATCTATCATGCATAATTTCGACCCAGAGAAATCTGACATTACGCTTTTTCTAAAGTTATTTGAAAGACAAGCAGAAAGAACAGATATTGAAACAGAGCATTTAGTCACGCATCTTTTAGCATTACTGCCAATTGATATCGCTGAGCTTATATTACGGGAACGCAGGGAAAATGTAGACAGTTTCAATCATGACAAATCAGTTCTATTGACGAGATATAGATTAAGCGCAGAAGCTTATCGCGTAAAACTGCTTTGGCATCAAAAAAGTCCGAACAGCCGATGGAAAGACTTAATATTCGAATTAAACAGTTGTCAAGAATGGTGGCTAAATGAGTTAAATATAAGTACGATAGAAGAGCTTAAAAGCTTGCTAATTACGGAGCAAATAAAGAGAAGGGTGCCGACCGAAGTGAAGTAGCACTTCATTTATTTTTGGGCTTCGTCAAGAACCCGGATAGTTTAGTCAAGGATTTGGATGGGTATGAAACGATAAAAGGTGTCTCAAGAAAACTATGCGACCCCCAACGAAAAAAAAGATTTGAAAAGCACAGATACACCGAAAAAGAGACAGCAAAAAGCGCGGAAATTACATTAAATTGGAGGCATAAAAATGAGAATAAAGAAAGGAAAAAGATATTTGATAAACCCAAGAAAAATACTTGTTTTAATTGTGGGAGTTTAAAACATTATAAACGAAATTGTCTAAAACCAAAAAAGCGAAAACCCACAAAAGACTGTGCATAATTTTAAACTCCAGGAAAAGGAAATAAACTTTAAGGAAATAAACTTAGAGGAAGGTTTTGAACCGTATCTGAGTCCGAGTAAAATAAACGGCGAAGAAATCCCTATTTTACGCGACTCAGGATCGATGGTAGATGTATGTCCGAGAAAATTAGTTAAAACTAATCAATTAACTGGTCAGGTCAGCTGGGTCAAAAACCGTTAGTTCAGGACCTGCGGTGTCTTCCTATTGCGGAAATAACGCTTGAATTACCCGATGAAATCATTGTAAATATTAGAGCAATAGTGGCAGACAAAGATTCTGACATAAATTATTATATTCTGGGAAACGAATCCCATAAATTAATCGAATATATAAGTGTATAAAACCCAAAATTATAAATGCAGTATCGACACGGAGCCAAAAATCAGATGGAAAACAAAAACTCAGGCTGTCAAAACTCAAGACGCGAATCATCTAGATAATGATCCATCACAGGAGAATAGGCAAACCCCCGCACAGAGTGCAGAAATGGTAAATAACACTAGAGCGGAGTTGGACACTGAGAAGAAGGGGACAAGAGGCAGCCAATTTTGCTTCCGAATCTAATAGAAGATGAAGCTTTTTCTTTAAGTAGGGTGAGGAGAAAAGAGTTTGCAAACGAGCAAAAGGCAGATAACACTCTGCATGAGATTAAGGAGAAAGCACTTAAAGAAAAGTCGTTCTTCGCGTACAGAAACTCTTTGTAATAAGAAAGACGATCGATCATAGAGGCTTAGAAAAAATTCAATTAGTTGTACCAGCGAAGATTAGACAGGCTATTCTAAGCGCTTGCCATGAAAATACAGTCGCGCATTTGGGAGAAAAAAAAACGAAGGATAAGCTATTGAGCTATTTCTTTTGCCCAAATGTCATACGGCAAACGGAGGAGTACGCGAAATCATGTCATCACTGTCAAATAGTTGGAAAGTTTGGAGAAAAAAGAAAGGCCCCTTTGACACGCGTGCCCGTTATAGCGGAGACATTCCCAAAAATATCAATTGATTTGTAGGATCCCTAACAAAGTCCAAAAGGGAAAAAAATATATGCTAACGGCGCTATGTTTGTTCTCGAAATACCCAGAGGCGATCCCGATACAAAATATGCTCTCAGAAACTGTAGTGGAAGCTCTTATGCAAATCTTTTGTAGATTATGCTACGCCAAGGAGGTCCAAACAGATTTAGGGAGATCATTCACGTCATGTCTTACGACATCATTTTTAGAGAAATTTGGAGTCAGGCTAAGGCATTTAAGTGTATGAAATGCAGCAGAAAATAGCGTGGAATGAACACACAGGATAATCAAATGGCTATTAAAAGTCATGTGCACAGAGAGTGGAAGGGATTGGGAAGAGAATTTGCCCCATGCATTATTAGCATTGAGAAATGCGGTAATGTATTAGTAACTAACAAAGCAAACAAGATCTCAGCGAGCTAGACGGGGCCAAGCAAAATTACCGCTAAGATTTTGGATACAAATTATACCGCAGAAGTCCCAGGTAGGCGCGAAAAATCGCAGATTTTTCATGTAAATCTATTGAAACCATATGTACAGAGGGTAGAAAAAATAAATGTGTTAACACACGAATGTGATAATTTAGAGGCCTTACAGGAGATGGAAATAGTATTTCCATTAGATGAGCCACATAATTATAACATTGGAGAATTTATAGAGGATAGCAAATTAAAAGAGAGATGTAATCCCGGAGAAATGCAGGAATTAGAAATCTTACTGGGAGGTTCAGGGAGATTTTTTCGAATAATCCAGGGATTACGAACATGAAAATCCATTATATTGAAGTCACAGATAACAAACCTATCAGAATAAGAACATATAGAATGTCGCGTAGACAGGAGGAAATTTTAGAGAAAGAAATAAAAAGAATGCTGGAACTAAATATTATAAGGAAGTGGAATCAGTCTAGTATTCGCCCATGATTCTTGTGGAATCGGCCGGTAAAGACCCACGCTTCTGTATCGATTATAGTAAATTAAAGGCGGTAAACAAAATTGAATATTATCCACTCCCTAATATAGAGGAAAGAGTAGAAAGAGTCTCAGCAGCTAAGTACATAACGGTGCTCGATCTGACTAAAGGATATTGGCAGATACCGATGACGCCCCAAACTCAAAAATTAGCCGCATTTGTGACAAACACTACGACATATTTCCCACTGAAGATGCCATTTGGTTTGATCAATTCGTCATACAGATTTTCTAAATTGATGGCAAAAGTGCTGAAAGGTTTAGAGAAGTTCTGTCTGCCCTATCTCGATGATATGGCTATTTTCTCAGAGACATGGGAAGAGCATCTGGAGCGTTTCAGAGCAGTACTTATTAGAATAAGAGAAGAAAAGCTAACGGTAAAAATAGCAAAGTGCAAATCCGTTCAAATGAAAGTGAAGTACTTAGGGCACGTACACTATAGGGCCAAAGGTGACCGGTCACTTGCGATTTTAGACGTTTTGTTAAATATTTAGAAAAATACATGATGAATTAACCTGAAATTGCAGGTGTGTAAACAGTGTAGTATAGGTCATATATTTCCGCAAAGATTTTCTCCCGAAACCCCATAGGGGACCGTCAACACATTGAAAAAGAACGAATATATTTTGGATAACCCTGAAAAAACTAATGTAGCAAAAGCGTTCAAACTCGAGATTATTAATAAGTGGCTTATTGTAATATAGTGTGTTCATTTTTATGAGGATAACATGTATACTGGTAGAGAAATTAAGGTTTTTATAAAAATAGTCCTAAATTTCGCCAAGTTTTTTTCTTTTAATTTGCACAGTTCTTAATATAAAAAACAGTTCTTTTTAGAAATTATGACAAACAACATTGTACACAATACTCTGTAATCAGAATTAAAAAATAATACAAATAGGAGGAAAAATGAGCAGGTTTACTAAAAAATGTTTCACTGCGCATGCGATTAAAATATAATATGCATAATGTGTTAGGTAAATGCATAGAGCAACTTTTGTAGAAGCCTCAAAAATATAGTTTGAAATTAAGAAAAAGAAGAAACAACGTATAAAGGCACAAATAAAATGTGTTTAAAAGCATACAGCTGTTTCAAAACCTCTAAGGTTTCCTCATCAGTGCTTAAAATAAAAGTTAAAACTAAGACATTGTGTAAAAATAGGGGGGGGGGAGAGGTGGACAGAGAGTCAGAAAAGCGTACCTTTCAGCTCTACTGCCAACGGCGAAATGCGACCTACGGCTGACAAACAGTTACGGAGTTGATCTCACGCGCATATTCAGGGAGACCAATCAAAATACCCAATTGCTCTGGAAGAGTCCAAACTTAGAAGGAGAAAAAAATGGGGGGAGGGAGTGGAGGGAATTATAGAAAATTAAACCATACCTTTGAAAAATTGGGCGTACTAGATAAATCATTAACTAAACTGTTTGAATTTTTCCATATGTGGTAAGCCTCCCAGAAGTCCAGATCATAGATTGAAGTACATTTCTGTATTATGGAGGCTTCGGAAAATTGAAAATTATGGTTGTTGGACCAGCAGTGGTTGGCAATAGCGGAACGTTTGATATCACAATTTTTAACGCAAGTTTTATGCTCCCCCAAACGGATCTTAAAGGCACGCTTCGTTTGACCAATGTACATTTTGTTGCATTCGCAAGATATCCTGTAAATACCCCAATTTGAAAAACTGTCAATTGGATGTTTCAGATTTGTGAATTGAATTTTATTAAAAGGAGTATAAACTACTTTAAAGTCAAATTTTGACAAGATTTGAGAAATTTGATGGCTTATTTTCGGAAAATATGGGAGTATAATTAAATTTTCATTACCGACAGTATTAGGCCTGGATTTTGTACGTTTACTTAGTTTGTTATGAATGGAATCGACGATTTAAGCTGTAGACTACATTAAATCTATTGCCATTGATCGGGGTTTTACAGCTGAAATCGTCGATTCCATTCATAACAAACTAAGTAAACGTACAAAATCCAGGGCTAATACTGTCGGTAATGAAAATTTAATTATACTCCCATATTTTCCGAAAATAAGCCATCAAATTTCTAAAATCTTGTCAAAATTTGACTTTAAAGTAGTTTATACTCCTTTTAATAAAATTCAATTCACAAATCTGAAACATCCAATTGACAGTTTTTCAAATTGGGGTATTTACAGGATATCTTGCGAATGCAACAAAATGTACATTGGTCAAACGAAGCGTGCCTTTAAGATCCGTTTGGGGGAGCATAAAACTTGCGTTAAAAATTGTGATATCAAACGTTCCGCTATTGCCAACCACTGCTGGTCCAACAACCATAATTTTAAATTTTCCGAAGCCTCCATAATACAGAAATGTACTTCAATCTATGATCTGGACTTCTGGGAGGCTTACCACATATGGAAAAATTCAAACAGTTTAGTTAATGATTTATCTAGTACGCCCAATTTTTCAAAGGTATGGTTTTATTTTCTATAATTCCCTCCACCCCCCCCCCCTTTTTCTCCTTCTAAGTTTGGACTCTTCCAGAGCAATTGGGTATTTTGATTGGTCTCCCTGAATATGCGCGTGAGATCAACTCCGTAACTGTTTGTCAGCCGTAGGTCGCATTTCGCCGTTGGCAGTAGAGCTGAAAGGTACGCTTTTCTGACTCTCTGTCCACCTCTCCCCCCCCCCTCTTTTTACACAATGTCTTAGTTTTAACTTTTATTTTAAGCACTGATGAGGAAACCTTAGAGGTTTTGAAACAGCTGTATGCTTTTAAACACATTTTATTTGTGCCTTTATACGTTGTTTCTTCTTTTTCTTAATATATTGGCACAAAGTACAATCCTTCCCCACTTTTTATGATATAGTTTGAAATGTCTGATAATAATCGTTTATAGAATAAGCTCAAAATCCGTTGTTCCCAAAATGAAGCAAAAAGATGAGGGGTTGTATCCATATATCCATTAATTAGTGCCAATATAGCATACACAATATTTCACGTACTATTGTATTTGGATACAGCCCCTCATCATTCTTATTCCTTTTAGGAATAACGGATTTTGAGCTTATTATATAAACGATAATTATCAGACTTTTCAAACTATGTTTTTGAGACTTCCACAAAAGTTGCTCTATACATTTAGCTAACACATTACGAAAATTATATTTTGATTATGTTCGAGCATGCGCAATGAATCATTATTTAGTAAACCTGCTCATTTTTCATACAATTTTTATTATTTTTTCATTCTGATTGCAGGGTATTGTGCACAATATTGTTTGTGATATTTTCTGAAAAGAAATTTGTTTTATATTAAGAACTCTGGAAATTATGAGCAAAAAACTTGGCAAAATTTGGGACTGTTTTTATAAAAACCTTAATTTTTCTACGCGTATGCATGCTATCCTCGTAAATATGAACAGAGTATATTACAATAGGCCAGTTATTAATAATCTCTTGTTTGAACGCTTTTGCTACATTAGTTTTCACAGAGTTATCCAAAATATATTCGTTGTTTTGAATATGTTGACGATCCCCTATGGGGTTTCGGGAACTTCTCAGAAATATATGACTTATACTATACTGTTTACACACCTGCAAATTCAGGTTAATTCCTCATGTACTTTTCTAGATATTTGACAAAGCGTCTAAAATTGCAAGTGACCGGTCATCTTTGGCCATATAGTGTAGGAGGAGAAGGGCAACGGCGGCCGGCGGAAGTGCAAATTAAAGCGATCACCAAATTACAGCCACCAAAAATGAAAACAGAAATCCGCAGGTGTTTAGGTATAGCAGCATATTATTCGCGCTACATAAAAAATTATCCCTCGATTGTAGAACCACTTACAAGGGCACAAAATGGAAAAAATGAAAAAAGAAAAAAGTAGTATGGAGCGAGGAAATGAACAGGCCATTTGATACTCTGAAAGAAAAGCTTACAGCGGAGCCAGATTTGTATGCTCCCAACTATAACGCAGAATTTATAATTCAAACGGACGCGTCAAATTCAGGGATAGGGGCAATACTCGCGCAGAGACAAAATTCAGAGGAACATCCCATTATTTATTTAAGCAGAAAATTGACGTATACGGAAAAAAATTCAGTGCGACAGAAAGGGAATGTACAACGATAATTTTTGCCATAAAAAATGAGGCACTACATTGTCGGACAAAAATTCCTGATCGAGAGTGATCATAACCCATTAACGTTCCTAGAAAACAATTCAGGAAATAATCCTCGTCTTCTCAGGTGGGCACTAACCTTGCAACCATACCATTATGCAATTAAACACACACCAGGAAAGGAGATAATTCATGTACACTTCTTGAGTAGAATAGACTAGTATCTTAAAAAAAGACGAATTAATTGTATATAATAAAACTTCTATAATTTTCTTTTGTTTGTAATGTGTATTAAAAATGGTATTAGTATGTAGAATATTATACAAAAAAAAATTGTTAGTAAGGAATTCTGTAAGATTTTAAGAAAGGGATAGGTAGACAGTTAGATATAGGGTATTTTTTTGTTTGTATGTGAGCCATTAAAAAAAAAAAATTTGAGCTGCCTTCTGTGGTCAGAATATTCAGTCCTGCGGTCAGAATATTATCTAAAAGGGAAGGGGTGTTGTGGAAATTTAATCTTTTCACAGTTTTCCACACATAAAAACCGTCATAAATGATACAGAATCACGGCCTACGGAGATCACATGTATTCGTAATAGACACTCGAAAATCTGTTTAAGTCTCAGAGTTTGCCGGTAACATAAAAGTAAATAACTCCAACGCGATCGATCATACGAAGGTGACGCTTTGGAACAGCGTGGATTAAAGAACGGCCACCTGGGTTTCACTTTGTTACACTGAAATATGCGAGTAAGTGCTCCTCGACACCGCATACTTTGACAGTAGTGTTTCGTGTGCAAAATGTGGGTAGGGGCCTAACCTATCCATTAGAAGGGCAACTGTCAAAAGGATTTTGACAGGCGAACCAATGCCAGTGGATGTTGAAGACTAACATTGTTTTCCAGAGAGAAATTAAGGATATATACGAGATCTCTAAGGAGATCAGAATATAGAGGAGAAAAGCTAATTAAGTCTAAAACTCGGAAGAGGTTCTTTAACCTGGAGGAGAGAAACCTTCACCCTAGGCTTTTTACGGAGGATAATCTCGGAGAGTCGAGTCCGCATGAGAGACCCAATCGTTCTCTCAGTGGCAACTAGGCCGGGCAGCTGCGTTATAACTGGGTTGGACAAGTTGATCGAACAGGTGACTGCTAGTCAAGATTGTAAAGAACATTATTTTCTTTGAAGGAGGCATCGTGTTTTACAGAGACTCTTTAAATATCTAATCTGAACTCTGATTATTATTCTGTCAAGAACTTTTACCACATTCTACTACTTTACTAAAACTTCATTTTATCAGATTACGTTCTTACGTATTCTGTTGTGTCAGTGTTGACATTTTATTTAGGCAAAAGATTTTGTTGTTTTACGAAAATAAAACCTTCAATTTTCATTTTACTAAACTCTTTGTCATCACGCCTCTGAGGAGACCACGTCACGCTATTGCCCTCATCTGAGGTTCCCACATAACAAACTCATAATCACATCCATATCTTACCCAGCATTCGAATCCGGACCCTTAGCGTGGCAGCATCCTCCGCTTACTGACCACGCCACCCGGCGAGTATCCCGTATTAAAAGTATCGTTACAGAGTAAATATTCTTGGAAAATTATTTTCTTAAAATAAATAATTGGTGTAAATATGTTTTGATTTGTAATGAAACTGAAATGAATAAACTTTCTCGGTAATGTTAGAATACTTATTTTTTATGTTAATATTCTGTGTACTCAGTTATTTTTTTGTGGCAATTCACGAAAATACGGCTTAGACTTCCTTAATTTAGTGCGATCTCCAATTAGCCCAAATGAGAGCATTAATTTTCAGTAGTGAGCTTCAGACTTTCCTTTGAAATAACATAAAAGGATTCTATTAAATATGAAGAAAACACACACTCTCTGATAAAAAGTTACTGGACATTTTATATTTTATACGTTTTACCTTATATCTCGAGATATACTTGCCGAATTCTTCTGGGATTTCAGGATTGTTAAGAACATGTTTGACCTAAAATATTTCAATGAAGATTTAGACAGGAGAGCAGTTACAGGGGCAACAATAAATTGAATAATAAAAATAATATTTTCAATTACCCTGTAAAATAATAAAAAAATATCCGTAGCTGTAGTAGCAGATGACATAGTGGTATCTGTACAACATATGTAATCATTTGTAAAGAATAGCACTTGTATACAGGAAGATGTAAAATTTTCTTTAAAAAAAAAACAAAAAAACTCGGCATGCTTTTTGTTTATAGCATGCAGGTTTTTCATCAAAATTTATTGGCATTTTAAGGAAACATAACACAGCTCAGTAGAAACATCATATTGCAGTTGGAATATAAATATGTTAAACATTTGATGAAATATGAGTATTTTTATGGCATAAATTTTAACTGCGTATATGCGAATAATAAATTTTATATTATTTAGTAGCCAACTGCGTCGGTCAATTCATATAAAACGGCCAGTCAAATATCGCGAAAATTATAAAAGATATCAGTGACAGAGTGAGCTGAATTTCAGTTGCTTCCTAAACGTATGTAGATGATAAGGGATTTTCAAAAAAATTATCAGTTTTATTAAATGACTTCAAAAAAGTAGTTAATATTTAACTAATGTCCATGCATAGATTGTGAGAATATGATAATTTTTTTTTGTAATGGGCTCTTTCTGACGGTTCTTTCTAAGAGAATTAAATCACCAAGAAAAGGTGATAATAAAAAATAAAAAAATTAAATATGACAACTTGTTCAAAATGCCTTATGATCCAGCTACTTTTAGAAAGCAACTGAAGTTCAGCTCACTATATCGCTTATATCTTTCTGAATTTTCATGATATTTGAATGACTTGTTTTTCGGAATTGCCAACTATCATTTACAAATACATTATATAAAACAATTTTGTTTCCGTTCTCGCATGCACAGATAAAAATTAATTCACACATATGCTCATATTTCATTAAATATTTATCCTATTTATATTCTAAATACACTATGTGATTCCTAAAGCACTCTATAAAGTTTCCTGAAAGTGGCGTTAAATTTCGTTGGTAACCTTGCATGTCATAAGAATTGTTCACATTTTGAATTTTTTTAAGAAATTTTCATATCTTCATGAATATAAATGCAATTCTTACACAAATGAACTTAAATGTTTTAAAGGACATACACAAACATCTGCTATAGCTACATACCATTTTGGGCATTTTGTTTTACAGGAGGATCTCAAATATTATTTTTATTACTCAGTTTGTTGCTTCGCCACTAATTGCACTCTTGATTAGCCCTTTTCTGAAAAATATGAGGTCTAACATGTTCTTTCCATTTGTTGAGTTCCAAAAGAATTCTTGAAGTACTTCTCTGGATATTCGACAAAATTTCTAAAATCAAAAGTGTCCGGATGCTTTTGAAACGTTGCTTTAGAGTACGGATGCTTTAGAGTACGTCATTGAAATATAAAGCAAATAATCAGTCGCCCTAATATGATATTTCCTTTTAATATTGTCCTGTAAAAACAAATGCGCCGTTTTCGTGGGAATTTTAATTAGAAGGCGTTAAATAATCGAATAATCCTTTTGCCTCAAATTAGTATACAGAAGCACAAGTTGATGCATAGAAAGGTAGACGGTGTAAAGACTGTTCTTTCATCATATATGAAAGCATTAAACACGATATCTAGATTTCATACTGTGATAACATACTTTGATACTGTGGTTTTAAAAATAAAACTGCAAAGTATTATTTTGTAAAAAAGAATCATCAGCTTTTGAATTCTAGTTATTAAAATAATTTAACTGAAAATGATTTAATTTAATACACAGTTAAAAGTTTTGCAGCATTCTGGCAGATCATTCGACCGTTTTTTGAAAAAACGGTTTCATAACCGTAATTTAACTATATTCTGACCATAGAATGGCCACTAATATGGTCAGAACAGTGTTAAAATTACGGTTGTGTAACAGTTTTTGGAAAAAACGGTCAAATGATCTGCCAGAATGCTGCAAATTGAGTGTATGAAAAGTTCATTGTGTCTAATTACAAATATATGCTACGTGATTTAAAACAATATGAAATGCTAGAAGGAAAACAAAAATAAATATCCAAAGCATACACGTAAAAGCCTAAAATGTATAAGTGCTGTGAATATAGTTTGAAATTAATTTTATTTAGTATTATTTTTCGTTACGTTTCCAAGTATTTTTGAAGTTTACAGTAATACGACCTTCTCCGTTAGGTTTAAGTTCCATAGTTCAAATCCCTTTAAGTAAATAAACTCAAATTTAGTATTTGAATAAAGCTAATTTATATTATCGCAATAATTTCTCAAGAAATTTTTTTTAATTCCTTCTAATACAATATAATAAACATATAAATAAAAAATAAATAAATCCAGGGAAACATAAAATAGATCATACATTATTAGTAAAAATTAAATAATTCTTTTTTTTCTTTCATCTTTAATTTTCCTGTGATTTCATCACTTGAAAAGATGTTTAATCCTTAAAAGAGGGAAAAATTACTAAACAAATATAACTGTTATGAAAGTAAATTCTGTATTTGATTTTCATTCGTTTTATCCTTTTTTCATCTCATCGTCTACCAGCTTATAAAAAGTATTTTGCTCTATCATATAATTGTGTTAGGTGAATTTTAAATATTTAACATTCTTTGTATTAATCATCAATATTTGTAACGTAGGTAGCTGATATAAAAACATAGCACCTTATTCTCGCTTCATTATATCTTGACTTCTTAAATGTTTCTGTTATGAATGAAGAACAAATATAACACCAATTATGTTAATAAATATAAAATAATTTCAGTCTAAAATTTTTATCAGAAAGAAATATTTAACAAATGATAACAAACGTTATTAGCATAATCTAATAAGTCGCGAAAGCCACATTACAATTAAAAGTTTAAAGATGCGTGAATTTGCTTAGCTGATTAATCGTTTGTAAGTATTGTTTGTGTTGGAAGTTATAATGTGGCATATTTTTAGCATTAAAATTTACGTTTACGAAGTAAATATTTTGGCGTACGTTTCAATCTTCTTTTTTATTTTGTTAATGAAACTGAAAACATTTAAATTTTCTTAGCAATTTTAGGTTCTGTAGTTTAGAAATAACTAGTCTGTGTACACAAGCAATGAATGCACAGATCTCCTGGTTAAGGCAAGAAAGTTGATCACCATTTCTGAGTACCCGAGTAATACTTAAGAGGGTTCTAAAATTAAGAATACTAGTAGAATGGCAGTATTACTGGGATACCACAAACAAAAGTAGGAATACGTATCATTTATTTCCTAAAGTTTCACTCCACCTCCATGTATTCGCGCTCTGCATGGCAAGCTTCTGTACGTGCTCCGGTCCATTCCAGTCATATCTGCACCCATTTAAATACGCTAAGTCGCGAATTTAGTGTCACGAACTCAATCAGGTGGGCACAGCATCTCACGCATTTTTTAAATGATGTCTTGTTCCAAGTAACTTACACATTCTTCACTCAGCTACTCCCCTAAGAAATGGTTACAAAATATTCTTTCTTGCTCCACATTCCTCACAAAGCTCAGACTTATATGTTATTTCCAGCAACACTTTTATAAATTATTCTTCTACGCAGCTGTCTAGGTCCTGTATAGATTCCACAGTTCTACAACCTCAGCTCTCTGCTTTTACCATAGCGCCCCATGTCCCTTGAGAGCGAGGGCATACCACCACAGCTTCAACTCCATACAGTTGTACTTAACTTCATCTGTGCTCATATGAAATCTTAAGTACGAAAAATGTATTCGAACTTTTAGCTCGAACATTTTCAACTGATCATCCCTTCCTTGTCTCGTGTCATATGGGAAATCAGTTTTCCGGCAGAGATGGTGACATACTTATTACAAGCCCCATGACATCCTACTGCCTACCTAGTCCTCGCACTTTTATCGCGTTGAAGGTTTGTCGCGCTGTTTTGGGTGTTCTCTGCCCGTGTTCAGGTCTTTTCTCAAAACGAGCCTGTGCATGTGGGAAAAAATTCTGAGGGATATTAAATATTAATACCACTTGGTTCAATTCATTGGATACTTCTGCTTAACGTTTTCAATATTCTATGTTCTCTATTTTGACTTGTGGCAATTCATGTAAGTACTTTGACTGCCTTAGTTCAATGTAGTCTCTAACAGAAGCCTATTTGAGCAATCACTTTCAATGAGGTAAATAATCTGAAAACCTCTAGCTTGATGATAATGACATGCCTCTGATATTATTGGCAAGGTTAGTTTTGTTAAAAATAATCTAGATCCAATCAAATTTTACCGGCGCTAATCACTTATAAAGGTACTCTAATCAATTACTTATCTCCTGCGACGAATAATATAAGTTATGACTTTTACCTGACTACCTCGGATATCTGTAAAATAAATTTTAAACTTTTCTTTTTGGTACAAAATTTGTGATATAAAGTATAAAAATTGCAATGTAAAATAAACTATACAAAAACAACACTCTTATTGATTTTCTGTTTTTCCAAGTTATTTGAGAAGTTAACAAGTACTCACCGTGAAATAGCAACGGTTAAATCTGAAAAAGAAATAATAAATTTCTTCTCTTTGAGTAAAGAGTATTTTTTTATAAAGGAAAATCTTCAACAGTTCACGATGTGAACACAAAGAAAGAATCTCATGTCAATTATATAGATGTAGTTTTGGAAAGCGAAGTAATTCAAATAAACTGTGCCGCTGAAAAAAATGGTTCGAACTGGATACGTTTAATGTTAACGACTTTGAATTTCTGTCTCGCTTTCTTTCACTAACGATAAGTTCTGCGCGATGGAATTATTTCTAATGGCATGGTTCCAAAAATATATGCGTCGAGCCGTACACCTTTAAAATAAACGATCTTCATCCATATCCATATCTCTTCTCTCTTTTTGCTAGATATTCGTTGTGTGTGATCAAACTAATTCAAATGACATCGGTTCCGCAATATATATGGTTAGAACCTGACACATTTTTTCCATTCCACGTCTATCTTTTTCCTGTTGATGTACGGCATAGATCAAGTGACACAAGTGCTTCGTTTCAAACCGTACATATGGGATATTGTACATGATACCAGGAATGATTTTCGAAATCGTATCTGAGGATCTAACAAGACGTTAAGGATAAAATTTTTCAGGATAGTGATTATCAAATTATAGGCGTGGTGTACGGATTTTTTTTTATTTTGCCCGGTGCCTCTCAGAGAGACAAAGCTATAGCTCATGATCTATCATTACGTTAGAGGTAAAATTTTGCTAGATGATGAATTTAAGAATATAGGTGTAGAATAAGGTGATTTTTTTTAAATATATCTCCCTGATCTCCGAAGGGGAAAAAGTGCAAAATAGCTGACAATTTTCAGGATAGCAATTTTCAAAATATAGACATTGGTGCGAAGTTTTCCAATGTAGCCTGTTGCTCATCATGGTCCAAAAATATATTTTATAATCTATCTGAATCTTACAGATAAACGTTTACTGGATGCTAAATTTCAGAACATTAGGTTGTAATACGATAATTAGTAAAAGAATCTGCCCTCTGATTCTACCAGGGATAATAAAACGTATCTCAGGGATTTTTAAGTTTTTTACCCATCATCTGTCTCCTCTTTTCGACTCAATTCATGAATTCTGAATATATATATATACATATTTAAAAAAATAACTGTGGTTTTAAAGGATCAGTTTAACCTAAACAGAAAGTTATCATAGTTAATAAAATCAGGAATTATCTAGTTCATTTGACCTATTTAAATGTATTGGTGTAAAAAAGAAACTATACGGTATAAACTAGTTCTACTAAATTAACTGCATTTCTCATCCCTAATTCATTTCATTTCATGGTTTTTAGGGTTTCGTTCATCTGACGAAACCCTATTCGTCTCACTCCTCTGTCTGTCTGTCCGTCCGTCACACAGACCGTTCTCAGAAACTATATATGTTGGAGACTTGAAATTTTGGATTCTTAAAGATGAACACTTCACACCAATCGACAAATCATAACATTTTGAAAAAGTCTTATACTTACCCCTATGGGCTCTAACTTGTGTATTTTAAGCTTTTTTTCTAACTGAGCCCCTAATTCAGTTGCAGACTTGAAATTTTGAATTCTTTTAGCTAAACACCTCACATCCAACGACAAATCATAAGATTTTGAGAAAGTCTTATATTTACCCGTCTGGTCTCTAACTCGTGTATTTTAAGCTTTTTTTCTAACTGAGGCCCTATAATTAAACTGAGAACTTGAAATTTTGGATACTTATAGCTGAACACCTCACATCAAACGACAAATCATAAAATTCTGAAAAATCCTTATATTTCCCCCTCTGAGCTCTAATTTGTGTATTTTAAGCAGTTTTTCTAACTCAGCCCCTAATTAAGGGGTCTCAGGACTCTTAAAGCTTTAAAAATTTCGAAATTTTAATTTTTTTAGATGTTAAACTCCTAAATTTTCTGAACATTTTGATATAATTGTTTTCTTGAAATTCCTATTAGAACTGAAGTTATGGCTTTTACATTTATACACGTGCAATAGCTGAAGCGTCGTTTCAGAAACTTTGAAGCCATTTTTGTCCAAATGACGTTTTTGGGGATAACGCGCACGAAATCTCAAAAAACTTATTAATATTTTTTCATGAAATTTTCAAAACATATGTTTCATGTTAGTCTGTATAAACTGAACCTAAAATTTCCTCTTTATTGTTCAAAACAATATTTTCTTAGGTGATTATACTGTTGAAATTTTCTTAATTTTGCATTAGCTAAATACACCTTTGTAATAAAAATATAAAAAAGCTTTAAATACAAATTTAATTAGGTTCAGGGTAATTATTACAATCTGAAGTATAATTAGCAACCAAAATTTTCTTTCTAGTTGCAATACTTATTTTGTAATCGTGCGCGTAAGCTGTTATGCCGATTCTTTGCTCGTCAAATGTCTAACAGTTTGGAGCCCTCTGTAAATGCTAATTCTGCATCTTATAATTTTTTAAATACATGAAATGAAAGAACATACTTATATATTTTATTCCAATTAAAATGGTGTCCTAAAATCAAATACACTTTAAGATATAAAATGTTGAAAATGGTCTTTTTTTTGCCTTTTTTCCAATTTTAAGAGTCCTGAGACCCTTTAAGTTGGAGAAGTGAAATTTTGCAAACTTATAGCAGAACACTTGCGATCATACGTAAAATCATAAATATTTCAAAAAGTCATATCATTTACTCCGGTGTCTAACTTCTGTATTTTTAGCAATTTTTCCAACCACCAAACTTTTCTCCCAGGGTGCACTTTTCTAAATTTGGCCGACACTCCTTTGACCCATCTTTCATATTATGCACCATAGCCGTACATATTTTAGTTCCAATTTTTACCGCCAGGGGGTACCTACCTATCTCGGGTGCTATGGACCCTATCCCCTCGACTAATATATCTACGGATAGTTTGTAAAACCGAGTTTCCTTCGGATAGAGGGATAGAGGTTTGTTTTGAATAGAATGCGTCCCCTGGTTGCTAAATGTAAAACTAACAGATTTTGCAAAATGATAAACTGTTTTGAAAGGAATATTAAACGCAACCCTTACCCACTTGTTCTCTATTTGTATATATTTTTTATACTAATAATGCATAACCTTCATTGTAAAAGTCCCATATTCATTAGGAACATCTTTTTACTGCGAGTTTTTCAAGCTAGAATGAGAAATAAGTTTTAAGTTAAACCAAATATTTCATTAAATTATATTCACGGGTAAAGCGTCCAGTGTCCAGTATGATTTTTACTATTAATAGTTACTTGTATCTTCAATAAAACAGAATGTTCGATTTATAGAACAATGATCAGAAACTTCTATAAATCACAGGCAGATGTGGAATATAGTTCACTTCAGCTCAGAACTTAAGCCTAATAAAAATAAGAATTCATTGCTGTCCAAATGTGTATTTTAATAAGAGACTGTTGTTCCTTTCACATATAGTTTTTCTGATGTAAAATTATGAGAGATCGTTTAGCCTTTTAATATTGCCATGTACATCTAATTAAAATAATAGTGTAGATGTGTACAACTATCTAAATGAACACAATTTATTAAATACTTGTACTTACTGAAACATTAAAAAAAAAAAAATAGAACGTATATTATAAGTTAAAAATAATTTAATAATTTTTATAATCATGGGTTGTGTTCCGCAAATATTTCTGAGTGTCATGAGCAAATTAGTATATTAATAATCAATAATATAAGCACAAAATGATATATGTTTAATAATGTAAATACCAATTAGCGTAATTTTACACAATTTGAATACGAGAAAAATACATATCTAAGTGCATTTTAATGATTATAAAAATTATGGAACAGATGCATTATAAAAAGGGGGAAAAAAAGTAATTTAAGAAATTCATGTTTCCGGTTTAAAAGTATTAACGTTAAATAACGCAAAAAATCATATATACAATGTGAAAATACAACAAGGAATGGTGAAGGAATTACAAGAAAGATGAAGTAAAACAACGTACTTTACCTTAGAATTTTCAGTATTAGTAAAATCCTAGAATCGCCAGTAGCCATCTTGGTTTTATCTGGGAAACAAAAACGAAATTTATCCAATTCTTTGTGATGATTACCCCACCCCCCTGCTTTCGTAGGCATAATCCATCTATCTTATTCTATGCCATTTTTAAATCAATCAAATTATAATTGTAATATTGTTTTTATCATGTAGGTAACGCTAAGCTTTGACGCTTGAAACAAACAAGCGACTCCCTTTTGAAGACGATTCTCCCTCTGCAAAACTATATTATATCGCGTTTCAGGATTTCAACCAATAGGGAAGCTTCTTAAACCGCTCTTTTAGAGATATTTTTCTGTTCCGGTCTGAAATGAGCGGTCCTGGGGATGCTACTCCTAAGATGATGATTTGGTAAACCAGTTTTTTGTGGAAAATGTCTCTTTTTGGTAAAACAGATACTCAGAAAGAACAAAAACACGCGTAAAACTTTTCGTTCTTTTGTTGAGTTAATAATTCGTTCTTTTGAATTAAGAGTGAAGAGTTTTCTATAAATGAAATGAAAAAGCGTTTGTCATTCTTAAATGTCAGTTTGCCAGAAATAGAACAGAAAATTTAATGTCATGAATGCATATCGTAAGCATTATAGCTGTTCTTTTAATAAAATTATTTCTTTCTTTCTAACCGATGACCAGGCCCCTACCTGCCGGGATGCCCCAGCTTAACGGGTTTAGTACCTGGCATCGGGGCGAAAGACCGTCTAACCGCCGCGAAGCGGCAATAAACCTGACATCATTGCCTCGATCGTCATCCTATTTGCAGTGCCTACTGCTCGTTTGTGTATACTATGTTTTGCCGGTTACTTAACGTTATAACCTGTTGTTCGGCACCTGCACATTGCTACTCATGTTGGTCTCGTAATTTAGAACCTTGATCAGATGACGAGACCTTCACCTGGCCAGGCACCTCCAGAGGTATAATTCACAGGTAACTTGGAGGACTTTGCACCCGCGACGGATTTTACATGCACCAGGCGCCATTAGCGTACATGGCGGATTATAGCCAGCAGTATGCCTCGATCCCGCGGCCTTAGCTGCGGATTCGATGCTCTTCCAACTGGGCCACCGCTGCCCGAACTACTTCTGAATGACCTGGGGTTTAGAAGCCGAATTGTTGGAGCAGACTTGTCATAAGAAAAAGGATTGGAGGGGGTGAAGAAGCAAAAAAAAAAAATAAATAAAAATAAAAATAAAAAATAAAAATAAAAATAAAATAAATAAAAAAGAATTTAAAAAAAAGAAATGTAAAAAAAAAATGGAGCGCCGCAGATAGACAAGTTGCACCAAAAGTTAATTTTGGGCCGAAATGCTAGACAAACATAACGATGCAGGGGGATGGGACTCCGCCTATCTACCGTACCCACCGCGTAGAAACTGACTCCGTAGACTTCCCACTGGAGAGGGTCCGGTAGCTTGTGCAGGCTATAGCCTATGTGCAACTAAGAATAATAAAGAGGCGGTAGTCAAAAAAAAAAAAAAACTGAAAGGGAAAGAGGTTAGCTTGTACATGTTATTACACTTAAAACTTACTTATAGCTATTTACTTAACTACCATTTATTACATATATTGTTTTAATATTATCCTATAGCACTAGGTGATACTAAACGAACTAGAGTAATTTACTTTAGATTACTTAAATATTGCCTGGCTATTTAAAATGAATTTATATTTTAATCATTTCTAATATTAGAATCGGGATTTTATTTATTAATTATTATTATTATTTTTATATTATCTTATGACAAGTTAACTATGAATTGGCATACTATTACTTAGCTAGGAGGGAATTGATAAGAGACTAACGAGCTGACCTAGTGAGATTAATATACTAATTTCTAATTGAACTAGCTGTTTGAGGTTGTAACTTAGACATAAGCTATGGGGGTTGGGTTTGACCTAAATTAACATTTAATTTAATAATTCATTATATTTGTCTAGTATAATATACTTATCTCACCCAGTAGACTTGTTCTTCTGAGGAGGTTTCCTTGTCTTGGTATTTGGTCACTGTCGTGGTGGTTGTCTTTTTAATATTTTGACATATTCTTGTGGGTCTTTTCTTTATCCTTGATTAGATATATGCTTCTCACATACCGTGAGATGCTTGTCTCTATCGTAGGTTGTTTTCCTTTATGACTATTAATGGTGGATGTCTAAATTTGAGGTTTTGTCACTTTGCGAACTTGCCGCTGATGGTTTGACGACTTGTGGTCTTTAATTGTGACTCTTTGAGTTGGCTTTGATCAGTTAACAGGATCATTTTCCTTTGTTTGTATGTTACCTTGATACGTGAATGCGCACATAGCGATCAGTCCATTGGAACCTAATGGCTGTTATCACGATTTATGCAACATTGTTGCGAGCTATTTGAAAAGGCTTGTGCACTACTGGAGTGGGGCTTGTTCCATGGCCGTTAGTCCGTCAATTTTTTTTTATGATGACTGTTTTCACAAGATGTATCGTTATAATTTCTCCTTTGTTGTAGTTGGCTTGGTTTAGCATGTAGTTGGCTTCTCTGTTTCATATTTAAAACACATCTTTTCCTTATCCACTTAACTATCTTCCGATGATTCGTTGGGTTTGTGTGAGTGAGCCGTAGCTATCAGTTCATCATAAATGACTTCCACCTCTCAGAATTGCGATAAATCGATTTTTTTTTTGCAAGTAAAAGGTTCCTTCACCTGCGGCCGCGGTCAACTTAATAGTTAGACTCGGACCTTTTTTTTTTTTTTTTTTTTTTTTTTTTTTTTAAATATATATATATATATATATATATTAAACCTGAAAATAAGGCAGTTAGTTAGTTTGGGGTGGCGATGTCCGCTGGGATGGTATGTGTTTAGCTTTGTTCTTTTATGTTTTATTGAGAGATGGAGTCTATGTTTTCTATTAACCATCTGATAACTGCTTTGCCCTTGTTTTGTACATGTTTATTGTTTGCTAGCTGATTATGCCAAAGTTTCTCGTTGTTTGCTGTGATTTGAATCAGATGGTGTGGTTGTGTAAGTGGGCAGGCTGTTAGAAAGTGTTTTGGGGTTCCCAATTGCCCGCATGCACAGTTTGGCTCATCTTTGCGCTTGAATCTGTGTAAGTATTCTGGGAATGCTCCATGTCCCGTGTATATCTGGCTGAGTAATTTACAACTCCTTAGTCTGTTTGTACTTACTTTTGGGAAGTATTGATATGTTGTCCTGCCCTTGTCCCCGTAATCCCACTCGAACTGCCACTGTTTAATAATTAGTTCTTTAATTGTTTTTTTAAGGTTTGTTATTGGCCTTTCTAAGTTATATGGAATTTCTTTTATTTTATTTTCTGCTGCTTGTTTGGCTAATTCGTCGGCATCCTCGTTTCCTTGGATGCCCACATGCGCTTTAACCCAGCTAATTTTGAACCTATTATTTGAGAGTTTAATTGCTTCTTGTATATCATTTACTAGTTGTGTGGTGTTAAATGGTTTGCTTAATGTTTGGATGGCTGACATGCAGTCCGAGCGGATGCTGTATTCCATCCCTGTGTTGTTGCCCCAATATGCTGCTTGTAGTATGGCCAGTAGTTCGGCTTGAAAGACACTATTAAACTTCCTTAAAGGTGCTGACCACGATTTAATTTTTTGTTCATTTTTGAAGGCTACGAATGCCGAACCCGTAGCTCCTGATTCGAATTTTGAGCCATCTGTGTAGATATTTATGTCTTTGACGTTGTGCCCTATTCTTGGTTCGATTGTTTCTGCGGGGTGTGTGTTCCATACGTTTATTTTTTTTGTATAGTCCGTGTGATTTATTGTTGTTCCATGGAGGTTTAGATTTTCTCTCAGTCTTGATACTGTACCGTATGTTGCTTCGTATTTTACTTGTAGGTGTATTGGAATCAGGCCTGCAAGTACCTGAAGGGTCGCGGTAGGGGCTGTTTTATATGCCTTAACAATGGACAGCAGGAAGTGTCTCTGGCAAGAGGATAATACCTCCTTGCTCCTTGTATTCAGGTTGTGGCCCCAAATAGGGGCGGCATAAGTTAGTGTCGTTTCAACTACTGTCCTATACCAAGTTTTAATAATTTCTGGTTTTAAGCCCGAGTTCCTGGATGCCATTGCTCCCAACATGTTGAATGTATTTCTTAATTTTGCTGCTTGTGTTTGGCAATGCGCTAGCCAGTTGAGGTTTTTGTGTATTATGACTCCTAAGTATTTTATTTGCTCTTTTCCTTCAAGTTCTTTGTCATTGAATTTTATGCCTTCTATTTTATATGTGTCCTCTGTTGGAAGATTCCTTGTGTGTGTTCTGCTTAGATACAGCAGTTCTGTTTTATCCCAGTTTAGCGTTAGTTTATTTCCTGTAATCCATTCATTGAATTCTTTGATTATTTTGTTAGCTAGTTTAACTAATTTGATTTTTGTTTTTGCTCTAAGTATTATTCTAAAATCATCCGCGAATGCTTGTATTCTTACGTTAATTCCCCAATTTTTCTTGAGAGCCGTATCTGCTATGAGCAGCCACAGCAAAGGCCCGAGACAGCTGCCTTGTGGGCAGCCCCCGAATGTCTGCTTTGTTAAAATAATGCCGTTTTCTTCGATTGTGACGTACCTGTCTTTTAGGAAGCTCAATATTCAGTTTGTTAAATAAGTTGGTTTGGGGGACTGCTTAAGGTTTTCAGATATAATAGGCCATCTGATATTATCGAATGCTCCCTTTATATCCATTGCTATGAGTAGTGTTTGGTAACCCTCTATTTTATCCTGTTTAATTGTTTTTATAAGATTATTAAGTGCATGTTCGCACGAGATCCCTTTTTTAAATCCGTATTGTTTATCGCTCCAATATTTGTTTACTGTTAGGTGGTGGGATATTCTGCCGTGTATTATTCTTTCTAAAATTTTACTGAATGCCGGTAATAGGCTGATTGGTCTATAATTTTTGGGGTCTTTAGGGTCTTTACCTTTCTTGTGGAACAGAACCACTGTACCTATTTTGAAAGATTTTGGAAAATAGTTAAAGTGGAGGCAAGTATTGTATAATGTTAAAAGAAGTTGTGGCGCTGCATTGTGAATTCGTTTTATTAGGTTATAATCAATATAGTCGAAACCAGGGGCTTTGTTTTGTTTAATGTTTTTAATTATCCTGTTCAGCTCTTGTCGCGTGATTGCAGGGGAGTTTTCTTCTTCTTCTCTTGGCTTTTCCGATGTTAATTTATGTTCTATTTTTGGGTCTGTTAAGTAAAGGCTATTTATGAAGTGGTTTAGTGTATTTTTAATTGTGACTTCTTTGTTGTCTGGCAGGATATTGACTAACCTTGATGGGCATGTTTTCTTACCCGACGCTATCTTGTATTGTGGTCCGTATGTATTTTTAACTTCTTCACAGTATTTCTTCCATGAATAGCGTTTAGCTTTTTGTACTATTTTTTTAAGTTTTGCCCTTTCTTTTTTGTATTCTATGTGTAATTTCTGTTTTTTTTCCCCGTCTTCTTGTTTTTGAAATTTTCTCCTAAACGCTCTGACCCTGTTTCTTGCTATCTTAACCTCTTGCGTCCACCATTGCGGCGCTGTTATGACAGGTGCTTTCCTTTGTTTATAACATTTAAACGCTATTGTTTTAATTTCGTTTTGGAGTCTTAAGGTTATTTTATCTAACTGGTCTGTGTTTGTTATTCTTTTAAGATCTTTAATATATCTATTTCTTATTTGTTTTATTGTTTTCTCAAATTTAGCGTGTTTTCCGTATTTCGTTTCTAACCTGTGTCTTTGATAGTTAGTGTTATCGTACTGTAGTTTAAATTTAATATACTTGTGGTCGCTGCCCGATTCATCATCGCTCACTTCCCAACCTGTAATTTCAGTCCCTAGTTTTGTTGTAGCTATTGTTAAATCTGGCCATCCCTCTAGTTTCTTTTGTCCCCTTATTGTACTAAAAGACGCTGGTGCTCCTGGAGGGTTTTGGACAAAGAGCGAGTTTAGGAGTAGAAAATCTGTAAGTTTTTCACCCCTGTCATTTATATCTGCGTACCCCCATTGCTTCGAGTGTGCGTTGAAGTCCCCCGCCAGTAGAATCTCGCCCTTTGCTAATTTCAGTGTGTCTTCCACTTCCTGAAGTACTATTGCGAAATCTGCCGAGGGGGGGAGCATCTACGTTTATTATTGTTATAGTTTCTTTTTTATTTTCTACTTTTATTGCTGTTGTATATTCTTTTTCTGCGATTGTTATTGGGTTTGTGCCTATGTTCGTTACTATGGCTGATCGATTATGTTTTGTTTTGGTTACTTTCCAGATGCTGTTTTTATCGCTAAAGGCTGTTATTTTTTCTGTTCTTTTATTTTGATAGTAGTCTTGAAGCAGTCCTATGTTAATCTTGTTTTCACTCATGTAACCCTTTAATGAGTTAGTGGCATGAAAGCTATTGTGTAGATTAATTTGTATGAATTTAATATTGTCTTTATCTTGCGAGTTTTCTTTTGTGGTGGAGCTTTCTATATGTATTTTTTTATTTTTCTGTTTTTGCATGTTTAACGCTTGGGTGCCTTTTTGGCACGCGCTATCTTTAATGTCGGCGTGGTGCATAATTGACTCTATTTCGTTCACGTACTCTTTGTTCACGTTCTCTGATTTCTGCTTGTGTTTCTGTGTGCTCTGATTTCTGCTCTGCGATTCCTATACAATCGTGGAATACCCCCGTATGTATTTACTGTTACTAAGTCTTTTAAAACTTCCTCACCCGTGGTTAGTTTTGTTTTCCCCTTTTCTAGTTCCAACTGCCTTATTGTCAGTAGTTTATGGTAGACCCTGCACCTCCCGTCATGAGCCGTGTGGTCAACTGGTAGATGTGCTATGAGGTGATCTTTATTCCATTCATTGAAGGTTGTGCACATGACACACCGCTTCGTATTTTTGGGGCAGTCTTCGTATCTATGGTGGCCGGCGCAAATTGGACAGTATTCTTCTTTTTGGGTACACTGGTTTGCAAGATGATCAAACCCTTGGCATCGATGACATCTTAGGATTGTGACATAGTTCTTTACTGGGCATTCCCTCAGTCCCAGGCAAACCGTTCTCTCTCTGAGCATGTGATTTGCCAAGGGCTCGGGGAGCGATACCGGTATGTGCACTTTTCCCGCTGATGCCCGCAGATACCGTAGGGTTCGTATCTTTTCCAGATTATATTTGGGGCTGATGCCTATCTTCCTGCATATCTTCGATTTCACTGTTATTTCATCTGTTTCCTCTGGTGCGTGGAAGATTATGATTCTCTTCATCTTCATGTTTGCTGTCTTGATATTCAAACCGCTGCTACTTTCTGCGATTTCTGTGAGGGCACCTTTGATCCTCGTGGCTTGTGCCGCCGAATCACATACTATTTTCATACCGTTGCGTATCTTCTTGACGTTCTTCATTTCGTCTTTGTTTTGTATCTTGCTGGCCACTTGTTGCTCCACTTCTTCTGCTGTTCTGTCTTCTTTAGCTTGGATTATTACTGTAGCTGTAGCTTCTTGTACAGCTCTTGCATATGATTTTACGACCGACGTTTTCATACTTACCAGTTCTTCTTTATCAGTTATTTCTTCATTGATCGTTGTTCTTAAGGCTGTTGATTGTTCCATAACTTCTATACTGGCCTCGGCGTGCACAGCCCTAGTCTCGATCTCCATTAGTGAATTTATCACTATTTGGAGTGCTCGTTCTATGGCCGTGCGCGTCGAAGCGGTGATTTTTGTAGATTTTGATGCGATTGATTTAATATAGCTAATTGCCAGCATTCCTCTTTCAACTTCTAACGATCTTCTTTTATTTGCTTCTGGCAGATCACAATAACTCATTAGCTTATTCTTGATTTCATCTGTCTCTTTATTTTCCATTTTTGAGGCATTCTGTTGGCTATCTTCGTCGGAATCGACTTCTGTCTCGTCATCGTTGGTGAGATCGAAATATTCTTGTATATTCTTCAGTGTTATTACTGTCTTTTCGGGGAGCTCTTCTTTTTTAGTTGAATTCTTCAATGATTGACCAGGTAGCTGCTTTCGAGCGGAGCCGGATCCACCTGCCACTACTGGTGTCTTTTTTTGTATTTTGGGTTTTAGTGTTGTTGATTTTGAGTTGATTTTTGGTGTATTGTTACGTATGTCTGTTGGAGAGTTTATGCTACTCCTAGAGGAGGAGCGAGTGCCGGGTGGCATTTTGTTGTGTTCTATTACGCTGTTTTCACCTCTAAGTGTACTTGTTTATTTTATTTTACTTCCCAGCGGAGTAGGGGGGGAGGCAAAGATACATAAACATAAATTGATTTCACACAATAAATACTAATGGTAATTTGTTTACAAGCAGTTAAACAATTGTGGGGGGAGAGAATGCTAGAACTTATGCTCTGTTGGGTACTAAGAATGCTAAGGTATAAGATTTAATCACTTACTAACTCCTAAAATGCAGTGAGAAAAATGAACTAGGGGGAAGGGGGGGGACTAAGCAAATCCTTAAATAGGCTGGAAGTGGGTAGAATAAAGGTATAGAATCTGTTAAAAGTCTTAGAAAGACACTATTGATTTATTAGTCCTTGTTAACTTGGTTGATTAATCAAAAGTTTTAATTTGAATACTTAATTGATTAATTGCGAGTTAGTTGTTCTCTTAGTAAGCTGTAGAAACTAGGAACTGGGGAGCTGAAAAATTGAATATATAGTATTTAAAATACAATGGTTCACTAATGCTTGCTGTGGGAGCTTATCTATCTACTGTGGAAGGGGTTTGTTAAAAAAAAGTTATTAGTTCTTAGTGATCTTTCAAAGAGTGGGGACTTGGGAGACAATGAACTGGTATGCTGAAGACGAAGAGATTATAGGTGCACGAAGGATTAGTCCGATGCGTAGGGGAGAATATCTATTGTACTGGGCAATGATTGACGCACCCTAACTTCTATTGTTACTTATCTATTAGCTATGTGGTGTATGGACACGGTTGGAATCTATATGCTGTGTTAAGAATGTGAACTGTAGGAGTTAAATGACTGAATATTATGTTAAATTAAGTTGAATAATATGTCTAGGTTATTAGGAAAAATAAAAGTTTTGGAGAATAAAAGGTGAAGGGGCTGATTAATTAATACAGAGAGTTATTAAAATTAAGGGGCAGTTTTATAATGAATATAATAAATAATACTGTGTTAAACGGAACAAAAATAACAAAAAAAGGAGCTGTAGTAATGAAGAATTTAACCTAAAGAATTTTAATTTGTAAATTACTTACGTATGGTTTTCCCCGCCAGGACTCCTGTATCGTCTAAAGATGTTGTTTACTAAAAGATGGCGTCCTTCTTTTACCTCTAAGTAGCCAGTGTTGGAGAAAATGGCGTTTGAGAGAGCTACGATCTTAATCAAGGCAAGCCCCTTACAGGGAGGGGGTTCTTTTTTCGCCGGAGATTTCCTTCTTTCGACCGGTCCTAACCTGTAGCGTCCTACCGCTGGCTGCTTGCTTCGTTCTCGCGGCTGGCTTGTGCATGGTCCCTGCTAATTACTAATTAATTAGTAGCTAATTAACTGTGCATGATATCGTTGATTGAAAGGCAGCTTCGTGTTCCTCTGGTTTATTACCATCCGTGGGTACAAAAACAGTTGAAGTGGGCCTGGTATTTCCGTAGCTAAAAGCAAAATGGCGGAGCCCAAAAAAACGCGTTTACACAAGATGGCGACATACGGCGACCCTTAATAAAATTATTTAAGTATTGACTAACATGTTAAAGCTAATCATGTTAAAGCACACGGAAAAAATGTAGAGGCTTAAGATAAATTAGTACCATTAGTGATCACTTTAAGAATAATTTACGATGATTTTTAGCGTACCCTTTTCTTTGTTAGAGTGCAAGCGAAAACAGCGAGTATTCGATATCAGAATTAACTCTTTCTGCACACAACTGTGCTGAAGACGTTTATGCTTTAAACATTTTCCCGCACAAAATTAATGTTTCGGAGAGCTTAACACTAAAAAGACCGTGAGGGGTCATTTTGACCCCTACCATTTGAATATACTTCGATTCAAACCAGAAATTTCTTAGTAAAATAAGTTTAAAAGTCACAAAGACGAAAAATGTAAATAAAAATGTTAAACAGATTTAAATGAAAATTCCGGTGTAAAATACTTTTATAAAACTTGAGTAAAATTTCAGGTCTCTTTAGTGTTAAAATTGGAATATAGTGAACACTCAAAATCAATTAGTGGACACTTGTCTGATCGACTAGTGTACACCTTTGAATTCTTGCAGAAAATGCAAAATAACAGATGGATTGGTTGAAAATATATACTTTATTAACTAAAAACAATATATATATATATAATGCTTTTAAATTTTTTTTTTAAAAACAAACAACCCAGTGCATCAGGCGCAAGGCAGCTTCTTATATGCACTAAGTGAATATAGCTCTATTAAAAGTAAATGATTTATGAAAATCATGAAAAGAGGGTGCAAAACAACAATAAAACTCTATGAAAATTTATAACGAAAAAACAATAAACAAACCACTCCCTGCTCATCAGAAAGTGGGAGGAGTGAAAAAAACAGGTACCAAAAACAGAAATTGGATCCTCACGGGTTTCGCAAGATATGGCCAACCCACATACTCCAAAAGTATAAAAATAGATTTAAACTTTCAAAAACACAACATAACAAAGCTATTTTAAAAAATATTAACGAATCAAAACTGCTTTAAAAACAAATATAACCAACCAATTCAAAATCCAAAAAAAAAAAAAAAAAAAACGATTTAGCTTATAAAACGTAAATAAAAATTAACAAAAATTAGAATATAGAATTTAGTCATATTAGAATTTTTATTAATTTTTAATTATAATATTTTAATTATAATATTTTAATTTTATTAATTTTTATTTGTGCATGGCGGCCATCTTTGTTTCATTGTCTGCAGCAATTTTCTCACAAGAAGGGTTTACGGAATTGTAAATAATTCATCGTTTATTTTTCAAATTCATATGCGGATTTAAGCAAATTGTACAGAATACATTGGACTAAAAATTTGGAAATAGAGTAGTTTCCGAAAACAAATCCTTATTGGTGAAATTTAAGCATAAAGTTTCAGCTTTTTTCCAAAATTTGTCCGTTTACAAAAGGAAATTTTTCAAACAAGAAAAACTGTCAACATGACATAATTTTTTTTTACAAGTAGGCTGAAAGTCCTTGTACTCACACGCCAAGTTCCAGATATGGGACTTAATATCTCTTCGCTAAAAAAAATCCCAAATTTTTCAAAAATGTCAAAAATCGAACTTTTGAGGCTTTGATATCTCTGGTGGGGCACGGGATAAAAATCTGAATTTATGGTTTCTGAGAATATTGTACGGTAGTGTTATGCACAAGAAATTTCAGGATGGAGATTTGACTACAAGCTGAGATATGGCAAAGGAAACATGTCAAAACAATACTGCCAAACTACTGTTTTGTTGCAGTCACAGCTAAGTATTTATCTCAGAGTGTCGTTTAAATTTATTTTTTTTATTATCTTTAAATAATAGTAACAGAAAACAAAAGCCTTTTGCAAAGCTTAGCAATCAATTTAAAAAATAATTATGCCTAAGGGGAAGTAGGACGTTTCAGTCCCGGCACTTCGGTCCCGCCGTTTCGGCCCTGAGACACTTCGGTCCCTGCCCATTTCGGTCCATGGCCATTTCGGTTCCCTGCCATTTCGGTGCTCATCACCTTATAATTCGGGTTCTAATTGTCGTGGGTCCGCCAAACTCTGTAAATTAACATTATTTGGACCCTTTAAAAAATTTTATCCCCCCCCCCCCTCAAATTTTATCTAAAGCTGAATATAACAGTCCGATAAATTTAAACTTTTATAACTCGTGATTATGAAATCACAGCGATCTGAAAATAATGCAACTATTGTTTTAATTAATTTTATTAGCAAATTTTAACTGACAAAACTAAGCTTTTTTTTGTATTTGTCGTTTATTTATTTATTTTTTATATTACCTTTTTCCTCCCACTTTCCCAGAAAAAAAAATAATTTTTTATTTTAGTTTTATTATTAATTATATTAATAGTTTTACATTTCAGTAACTTTAAATATAAAAATAAACAGGTAAAGCATAAAATTCAGTTTGTAACTACTATAAAATATAATGATAAAATAAACAATTAAATTTTAAAAATCAAAAAACCCGACTGCGTAAAAAGCGAACTAATTAATTATTTCTCATCAATGTTAAACTATTTTTTTTTTCAAATCCTACTATTAGCTCACACTCTCGCTATATATATCTTGTTCAAATTTTCAATCGTTAATAAAATACTTATTATTCATCCAATCAAACTCTAATAAAGCTTTTAAAATTTTTAGTGGAAGACACTTGATGTTAATCCAGTTTTTTTTCAAATATTAATTCATTAATTAAATTAAATTAATTAATTTTCAATAATCGAGAGATCCCTCTTCTTGATCAAGGTATTTCAAGAACTAGAAAGCCCTCTTCTTGATCAAGGCATTTTAAGCGCCACTTAAGCGGAAAGAAGAATGGGAGAAAAAAAATTCTCTTATTGACCTAAGTAGGAATTGATTTAAAATATTTTTTTTTATTACTTGTTTATATTACTTACCTATTTTTTTATTTACTTTTATTGATGGCTTTTAAGTTGTGTTTAATTGTTAGTTCCTACCTATAAACATTCTTGTAATAAGGTCTATAGATGTCTATGATGGTTATAGTTGCAGTAAATCTAGAGATCCTATATACACAACTTCCAGGTTGTGTAATATTTTAACGGAGCTTCTGACTGTAAAATAGTCATTGAAATATCGTCTTCATTTTGAAAGACCTATCCAATGATATGCCACTCAATAGGGTGCGTAATTTATTTTTTTTTCGTCTTTACCGCCATTTTGTATTTTACGGCCGCCATTTCGAATTAAAAAAACAAAACCTAGCCTATAACCATCGAGCTGTTAAGACGAATTGATAGAGACCTTATTTATTAAAATCCATCCAGCCGTTGGGATGTTTCGAGGGTATAAAGAAATCCACATACACAGATACGCGTGAAACACATAACCCTTCTTTTCAGTCGGTTAATAAATATAAAATATATTATGTATCAAGTTTACTTTAAAGTAAAAATTTTAATGTATATTAATAATGTTATTAATTTAATAAATTAAAAATACACTAAATTATAAAATATATATTTATTAAAATATTAATTTAATTTTTATACTAAAATTACTAACTGTTTTGAGAATTAATTAATATCAATTAATCATCACTTAAAGTTTTTATTCAGAATTTTGGATTTATTATTTTAAAAAATAAAATATAATTTTTTAGAAAAATCCGTCAAAAACATAAAGTCTAAGCAATAATTAGTTAATTAAACATAATAATGATAACAATAATAATAATGAAACATTGTACAAGTACATAAAAATTATTTTTAATAGTGTTAGGTGACATTATTGTCCAGATGCAAATTTTAATTTTTTATAAGCACAGTTGTAGTTTACAATTCGCAAAAAACAACATATTATTTAATTGTAATTAAAGAACAAGAAAAATATTATAATCAACTAATAAATAAATAAACAACATGTTTATCTCCAGAATCCTTATCATTTTTATACACCCCAATGAAGTTGATAACATTATAATAACCAAAAATTTAAAAAATATACTTGCATTTACCCTAAAATAACAATTATATAGTTCATGTAATAGTTTTTAAACAACAAATTGATAAATTAGTTATATAAACAATTAGTAATTAAAATTATTTTTAATTGTTATTAATAAATACGTTTAATAAAAACAATTTAATTTTTAAGAATTTTTTTATTTAACAATTTAACTATGAATGTTTTAAATTTTTCTAAGATGATAATAATCAATTATCCAAAAAGGCAATTTTCGGACATAAGTTTGAATTAACGTTTGTTCGAAAATGCATGAAACTAGCTGGTGTTGTTGTTCAGAAACTATGTCATCGAACTATTTTTTCCAGTTTTTTGCAAACGCAATAGATCTTTCAGAAAATAGTGTCAAAGTGGACATTTTGAACCAGATTTCCCCGCGACAGTAGAATAACCACTCAGAAGTGGACGAAAAATGTGTTTGTCACGTGATCAAAATCGCTTATATTTCAATAGATAATTTATTGATAAAAAAAAAAATGGAAAACACAGTTCAATTCCAAATCGCTTCCATGGCCAGGCTTTCCAGTTTTATATCTTTCTGTTAAAAAGTTAATTTGTAAATGTGTCAAAACGTTTTGCGCTTGTTGAGCAGAGCAGTTAAGAAAAGCCTTAAGGCTGTTCTTAACTGCTCTGCTCAACAAGCCGAAAACGTTTTAACACATTTACAATTTCATTTTTTAACGGAAAGATATAATTGGGCAGCCTGGCCATGGAAGCGATTTGGAATCGAACTGTTTTTTTTTTTCCATTTTTTGATCAATTAGTTACCTATTGAGTTATAAGCGATTTTGATCACGTGACACGGTATTTTTCTCCCCTTACTGACTGGATTTTCTTCTTTCGTTCGGATGCTCAGTTCAAAATGCCAACTTTGATAGTATTTTCTAAAAGATCTATCGCGTTTAGAAGGAAACGGAAAAAACAGTTTGATGACATAGTTTCTGAATAACAACACCTTCTAGTTTCATGCATTTCTGAACAAAAATGAATAAAAACTTATGTCAGAAATTTGACCCTTTGGATTTGAGAACAACCTAAAAGAAAAAGTCGCTAAATAGTATGATAAGGTAGCTAAGATGTAGTTGTTATTTTCCCTGTGATTACCTTTCAACCAATTAATCTTTATTACTGGAAAGCTGGAGAAATTCTTATCTATCTTTCCTTGTCACTGTTCAAGAGGGGATTTAAAAGTGGGTTCCATTCAAAAGCTTGTTCTGTCATCATTCAACACTTTTCTGGAAAACCAATCCTTTTTAACCCTTTAACGGTTTATTTACAATAGGAGGGGAAAATAGAGATAAGAAACATTGATTTCAACATGAAGGAAAGATCGTCCTCTTGCATGATATTCCTGGAGTTTCTTTTTTAAGCCATTAAATATGAAAAGTACCGCGTGGCCACAAAAAAGCGCCAGCTGACCAGAACAAAGAGAGCGCGAGAAGAATAATAAGAAGAAACATACTTTTATTTGGGGCTTTATTTAGCATAGTCAAATGGGGGAAGTCAGGCAATCTACACTCGACATAGTACAGAAATATATATATATATATATATATATATGCTTTTGAATGAAGAATATATAGAATATATACACTCTAAATAAAAAGGAGTGACTATTCACTCCGGAGGAGTGAATAGTCACTCTATCGCAGAGTCAAAATATGCCCAACCTCTTTAGAGTGACTATTCACTCTGAGCAAAAGTGAAATTTTTGACTCTCTGAAAGAGTGAATAGTCACTACTGGAAAGTGAATATTCACTCTAAACAGGGGTGGATAATAACTTTTTCGGAGGAGTGACTATTCACTCTTGCTAAAGGAGTGCGGTTTTTCACCCCTGGTAGGAGTGAATAGTCACCCTTTCATAAAAGTGAATGTTCATTTTTTATGTAGTCGTTTTTTTTTTTTTTTTTTTTTTTTTTTCGCTTCTATGGTCATTTTAAAAGAATCACATCTTTCACAGCATGCAATGAAAATAGATACAAGCGTAGTAAAGAATGGAATAAAATACTTTATTAGCAATATTTATTTAATTCATAGTTTGTAACACTAATTGAACTTTTAGGGAAAAATTCAGTTAAAGTTACATACGAATTTAAATTAGATTACTAATAGTAATAAACTAAAATATTTTATTCCAATCTTATCCTTTGTGTTTGCTTTTATTGCATGCCCTATAAAGATATTACTTTTATTGTTTTATTAATAACTTTTTAATCAGCGGATGTTATATGTTTAACAATGTTTGATTTGATTTTAATTTTTGTTTTAAATATAAAAGCGTACTTTTTCTTTAAATTATTGCTATTTTTGCAAAGTCCTATTGTTCTAAAATATTTTTAATTTTTCCATTTAAAAAACATTTAAATAAGTTCTAAGCATGATTTAAATATTAAGAATGTATATATATATATTATCTGCTGTCATTTGCTTTTGTTTTATTTAATATGAACATGGAGTCTAAAGTTAAACTTTTAAGTTCTCTGGAATATGTATATATATATTTTTTAAACATATTCCTTAACTTAATCATTATTTCTAATTTTCGTCCGTCATTGCTGAAAAATGAAATTAATACAATACTTATTAATGAAATGACGCTATAAGCCATGTTTAATTTAATTTTTTTATTCGCGTAGATATTATATTTTGTGAATATGAGCAAAATAGATTTTATATGTTTTATAGGAAAAGATTGACCTCGGAAATAGAAACAAGTTTGAAATTGCTCGTCAAACGTGGCAAATGAGGTGCGTTCGTACTATAACTAATTTTATAAATATTTTTTGCATCGCATATTGTGCTGAATGTATATTTTGGTGAACTTCATAAGTGCATATCAATTTCATTCTGTTCAAAAGACTGTAACATCATTAAAATGCACTTGAAATAATTTTTTCCCATTGACCTTAAAGTTAACGGAAAGCTTTTGACTCCCTGTAATTAAATTGTACATCTGATTTTCATAAAATTTGAAACGACTCGACAAAATTTTGCAACAATTAAATAGGGTAGATGTGCCAGTAATAGACACTCTTAAGGAATTTCTTTTAAAATTATTTTTTTATTAATAGTTATAATTATTACATTCCAGTTTTTTCAATATTATATTAATCTATCAACAATATTTAACCATTCTTATAGTCTCATTTCCCAATGTGAATCGAAATTTAATTTTAAATAACAGAAATATACCAAAACACCCAAAAGCCCAGTAATGGACACCCTCTGGCCCAGTAATAGACACCCCATAAAACGTAATAAATATAATTGTTTTTATGACTGTATTTAGAACCAGAATTTAATGAAAACATAATAATGAACAAAATGGTTATTTTCAAATAAATTTAACAATAAGGATGCCAGTAATTAATAAAATATTTGTGATGATCATTTACTGTTTGCATCAATTATTGTAATTATCAGAAGATCAATGTTTTAATTATTTTAGATGGATAGTTTAAAATTTCCCCTTAAAACAATTACATTTCAGTCCGCTACATGAAAAATCTCACAATCACTTTAGAACGAAAATGGTCAGTTAAAAAACGTAAAGCATGTTATTCAAACTACTCTAAAAAATATAGACCTCTATCTTTCACCATTTCTGAGAAAAAGGTACATAAAGTTGGTGAATTTAACATGGCGGAGATACGGCTTTCCCGGTCCCCTTAAAACAATTACATTTCAGATCGCTACATGAAGAAATCTCACAATCACTTATGAATACTCCACGATCAATCTTTTGCTATACAAACATACAATTATTTAGCTCATAATCTGGACATTCCACATATCTACACGGATAAATGCTTAAAATTAAACAAGACTTACCTTCATTTTATGCATTCCAACGAATAATTTTAATGATATCCTAATCTGTTAATCTTAAAATGGCGGACGAAAAAGTGATCAATTTTGTTATCTTTAAAGGGTGTCGTCGCCTTGCTGCTCTGATTGGTTAATAAGCAATGCACACGTAAGTCACTCTTCTTTCAGGAGTGAGACATCTCACTCCTTTCTAGAGAGTGGAAAACTTCACTCTTTAAGGAGTGTATTTTTATAAAACTCACTCCAAAAAGAGTAAAAATGCCTGTCACTCTTTCAAAAAGTGAACTTTTCACTCCTCCCAATTTTAGAGTGTAGATGAAAAAAAAACCAAATATGTTTTCTAAATTACCAAATTTCTTCTTTGTGATATAATTATAAAATTTCTTCATTTTAAATGAAGTTTTACATAAAAGTGTTTCACCATACATTATTATTTTGAGATTCTGTGTTATTTTTTATATTTATATTTTTATATTTTGTTTCTCATTAAAATATGTAGGCTGTTTTAATTTTAAGTATATAAGTCAAATGAATAATAACGAAATATTTGAAATACAGAATTAATTTTAAATACGAATGGAATATTTTATGATTATTAGAAATTTGAAACTTTGTGTCCCAACTTAACAGAAAAGTCATTTCTTCAACATTATTTTTAGCGGTGTCAAACGATACTTTTTTTAAATTTTGATTTACGATTATTTTGCTCGCAGTTTTTGAATGTAATAAGCATACAAAAGTCTTAAATGTATTAAAAAGGATTTGTAATTGTTGCAACTTAAAAATTACGAACGAAAAACCTTAAAAATCTTTTTAAAGGTGTCATTCGACACCAGTAGAAATAGCGTTGATATTATCGTTACATAAAAAAGATTAATGCAAACTTTTAAATAGTTTTTTTAAATAGTAAATTAAAAAATTTTTAAATGAAATAAAAAGTTGTAGTCTGTTCCAATGCAGAATTTAAAAAATAATGTGTCTTTATCACAATTCCATGTTAAGAAACCCCTTTTAAAAAATATGTAAAATGCAATATACATCTAAAATTCCCGTGCCGTTAAAAATAGAATCAAATAAAGATTTGTAAAAATATTTGCAGATTTTTTTCTTTATTATTCACATAGTTTCCAAATTATATGCAATTGAATATATGCAGTGCATGGGCATTTGTGTATGAAAATTAAAGCTCGACTTATAAATGTTTTAAAATTGTCTGGACTCTATATTTATGATAGCCTAAAATATCAGGAGCTTTTATAAAGAATCGACAAAACTCCCCATTCCTGAAAACGATTACTTCTACCATGAGAAATTTGCATGGGGTGCTAGAATTTGGCTATAGGCGTTTACGGTTTTCGGGCGCTTATATTCGGGATACATTAAAATTTAGAGGGTTCAGTTAAAAAAACCTGATAATGTCCCTCCTTTTATAAAAATTACGTTTACCATATAAAATATGAGTGTTTTACAAGTGTTTTACACTAATTATAGCTCGAATTATAAATGTTTTAATTTATCAGGACCTGATACTTGTGATACACTAAAATATAGAAAAAATTCAATAGAGCCCCCCCCCCCCTCTGCTTTTTAAAACGATTACGATTATCATACGAAATTTGTGCGGGCTGCGACAAGTTTGATCAGTGTTATGTTTGCGTTTTCGAGTCCTTATATTCGGGTTACACTAAAATTTAAGGGGGTTCAGTTAAAAATCAGATAATGCCCCTCCTTTTATAAAGATTACGTTTAGCATACAAAATATGAGTGTTTTCCGTTAATTATAGACCGAGTTACAAATGTTTTAATTTATCAGGACCTTATACTTATAATACACTAAAATGTAGAAAGTGTCAATTTGCCCCTCCCCTGCTTTTTAAAATGATTACCATACGAAATTTGTGTGGGCTGTTACTAAAATTTAAAGACCTTCATTTAAAAAACTCTACAATATCCCCTATAAAATTATGTTACTTATTTAAAGCGCACAAAATTTCAGCTTGCTGGAGGAGGGACCGAAATGGCAAGGGACCGAAATGGCTAGGGACCGAAATATCTCGGGACCGAAATCGGGACTGAAATGTCACGGGACCGAAACGGAGTGACCGAAGTGTCGTGCACCCGCCTAAGGCGTACATTTTGTATGGTTTCAGTGATTGTTGTTGTAAGTGATTTTAGTAACTAAAAGAAACCCCAGCAATTTTACATAAAGAAAAAAAATATATACAAGACCTGAGACAAAAAAAATAGGGAAAGAGAAAAGCTGTTAATGTTGAAAAACTTATTGAGACATGGTCAAACGTGCCAAAACACATTCCTACTTGTTGGTTTAGTAGCCAGAATTTTAATTCTGCTTGCCAGTCTCTGAAACTTGTTCCCACCATAAGTATGTTCCTGTAAATGAAACATTATACGATGTTACCATGCATCAGCATCAAGTAATTTTCAGAAAGTAAATATATCCAAAGCCCTTTCAAAATTTATACTGCAGAAAAATGACATTTTTTCATAAAAAGTAAGCTAGGAATTATTAATGAAGTGAGACTTGCACATAGTGATTTCAAAGTTTATTTCTAGGAGCCAGCAGGGCCAAGATCTTCAATCAAGTTATCAAGAGATGATAAGACTTGATTCCTACAAATAAAATTTTGAGAAAGATCAAAATATTGGTTTTTAAACCAGCAAGCAAGAATGTGTTTTGATACGTTTGAGCATGTCTCAACAAGTATGACAACAGTAACAGCTTTTCTCTTTCCCTATTCTGTTTTTGTCTCAGGTCTTGTAGAAAATGTTCTTTTCTTTATGTTAAAGTGCTGAGGTTTCTTTTAGTTACTAAAATTACTTACAACAAAAATACTGAAACCATACAAAATGTATGACCTTAGGCATAATTATTTTTTTAATTAATTGCTAAGCTTTGCAATGGGCTTTATTTTCTGTTACTATTATTTAAAGATAATCAAAAACGTAACTATAAGTGACACTCTGAGATAAATACTTAGCTGTGACTACAACAAAACAATAGTTTGGCAGTATTGTTTTGACATGTTTCCTTTGCCATATCTCAACTTGTAGCCAAGTCTCCATCCAGAAATTTCTTGTGCATAACACTACCATACAATACTGTCAGAAACCAGAACTTCAAATTTTTATCCCGTGCCCCATTAGAGATATCAAAGTCTCAAAAGTGCGATTATTGACATTTTTTAAAAATTTGGGATTTTATTTTAGCGGAGAGAAAGCAATTCCCAGATCTGGAACTTGGCGTGTGAGTACAAGTACTTTCGACGTATTTGTAAAAAAAAAAAAAAAAAAATTATGTCATGTTCACAGTTATCCTTGCTAGAAAAATTTCCTTTTGTAAACGGACAAATTTTGGAAAATAACTGAAATTTTATGCTTAAATTTCACCAATAAGGATTTATTTTCGGAAACTACTCTATTACCAAATTTGTAGCTCAATGTATTCTGTACAAATTGTTTTAATCCGCGTTTGAATTGGAGAAATAACCGATGAATTATTTGCAATTCCGTAAAGCCTTTTTGTGAGAAAATTGCTGCAGATAATGAAACAAAGATGGCCGCCATGCACAAATAAAAATTAATAAAATTATAATAATTGTCATTTTTTGAACTTCCATCATGTTAGGGTTGTTTTACAAAAATTTTCAGATTTTTTAAAAATGGTCTAGCAACGTATAAATGATTTTCTGGACCACTTGAAATGGATTGGACCGATGATTCTGTGACGACAGCGACAATGCTTTGAAGTCACATTGTGACAATTCTGTGAAAATTGTGCGATTTGTGACGATTTTGTTATTAACGTTGTGACGAATATATGACTATAGTGGCAATGTTGTGAAGTCACACTGTGACATACTTGTGCAGTTGTAAACATTTATGCATGTCACACATAGTTACACTTGTAAGATCATTTACATCTATAACGTTAATATACTTCGGCGATACATTGCAATTAAAACTTGGGGGCCGCTATAACAAGGGTATACCAAAGGAATTTTACTGAATGATAATGCAATGCCCCGCAGACTTCTATTTTTTTTCACCTTTTTTTAGTATTGCTATAAATGAGAACATTGAAGACAACTGAATGATCGATCTATCACATTTTTTTTCAAAATTAGCTATTTGTTAAAAACATTAAAATTACCAAAGAAACATTTTTGTTTAAATTTTCAAATCTTTATCAAAATAAAATTTGTATAAAAAATATAATGTCTTATAATATATACAGTACTTTTTATATTCTTTAAACTATAGAAAATACTGAATGAAATTAATTTATCTCATTTAATACGCATTACGAACTTGAAGTCACTGTGAAGGTGATTTTTTTTTCGATTACACTACATTTATAAAAAAAAAATAATTGAAAGATAAAAAGAAATGCCGATATTAAGTATTTAAATTTTATATGTTTTATGATATTGATTACCATAAAAAATCTATATATGATTGTAATTCAAACAAGTTGGGGAAGAGAAAATAGGGAACTTCTTTGTTATAGAGTCTCCGATAAATTTGATTATGCAAAAATTGCAGTTACGATCTCGCTAAGATCATCGTAAAGTTTATGCATGCGTCATATACATATATATATATATATATACTCGAAACGCTCATCATGTGCCATATAGTCATTATATACGTATAGTTTACTTCTTTTATGCCACATACATGCATATATATAACATATATATATATTTATTCTGCGCGAAATTCTGCGCGTTTAAGCTAGATTTTTTTTTCTATAAAAATATGCTGGTAGTTTTCCTGGAGAAATAACGGTATCCGTACGAACCATGATATTAAGAAAACTGTTGTATCTGAAAATATGAAAATTATTAGTTTTATTTCAACATATATGATAAACATATTGAAACAGTTTTTATATCGAATAATTATTTTAAGTACTATTTAATGTTGATATTGCAAATATTTACTCGAATGTTAGAAAATGTGATATTAGGTATGTAAAAAAAATATTTAAAACATAAAAATAATAAATTATTGAAATTTTTTTATATTTTCAATAGGTAGAAAATTACATACTTCCGATCAATATTGTCAATTTACAAATACAAAATTCTAAAATATACAAAGTGTACCTTTTAGGAAACTGGACCTTTGTAAATATCTATTCGTGGTTATCTCCAACCTTTTTAATTTTACAAAATTTCCGAAGTACATTTTAGCAATAACGATCTGAAACTACTCAAATGAAAAATACAACTTTGGTATAAAAAATTAACTGAGTATCACCAGTAGCACTATGTTGAGAATTCCAAGAACAATTTTGGCAACAATCGTTATGTTGGAAGATAGCAGCAATAAATAAAATCGTATTTTTAAGCTCACTATAAAGGTAAGAAAAACTTTTGGGTATGTATAGAACGGTGATGCAAAGGGTTAATTTATTTTACCTCAGGGTTTTGCTTAAAGTAAAATACATATTTAAAACAACTTTTTGATTATTAAAAAATAAATTTAATAATTGACTGCCAAAATGACATTTTTATTTCTGAAATTATACATTATAAAAATAATAACTCTTACTATCTATGCTTTTTTTAAACAATAATCCGTTACGGTTTATAAAAAACAGCACCGCAGCTACTCTATTTTGTGTCTAATTTGAAAGTTTTTAATGTTTTGCCAAGGATCTATCTGGCTCGATTTATGTTGCATTACCCTTATAACGCTGATATTATCATAAATAGTACAAAGAGATTAGAATCTACTACGAAATTTTTAGAATAAAGTCTGGTGAAAATTTTATAAATATATATTCTGTTAGAAATACAGATAATCATATTTATTTTTATATGACACAATAAAACAAAAGAAAGAACACTGTATCAAATTGTTAACTACTTTTTAATGTAAATAAAGAATAAAATTGAGACCATAAACACAAAATATAGCCACATATAGGTTCATTATTATTATTATTATTATTTTATTTACAAGATTATATGGTAAGCATAAATAAGAAATCCATTTTAATCACGCTGTTTATAAAGCGTGCATAATATCAATATTTTGAAATTTATCTCTATAAAATCAGTCAGGAAATAAAATGATAAAATTATCCAATAAAAAGTAAAAAATAAAATATGGTAATTAGATTTTGGATTCACACCGTTCAATTATTTGCGTTATATTTTTAACTAAAATCATATTTAAACTCTTACTGATTGCGTAACTTCTATATTTTCATTTGCCAACAGACTTCTAGTTCACTTTGAAAATATTTCAATACGGATGTTTAACAACTGAAAAGCTTTCACCCGCTATGACTATTTCTTTATAGATTTTAAAACATTTCTCAGGTTGAATAATGCATTAAATAATCATTATTTCTTTCTTAATATTACATATCCACGATTTCTTTTAATAGTACGTCTCCGTTGTGTCTTATTTTTTATAAATTCCTCTTCTGATGAGATGCAAATTTTTTAAATAAAAATATGCAATGCAAATTGTTTAAGAACATCACTTAACACATAATTTAAAAATTATGTTTGCGAATAATTTTATTCCATAAAAAGGCTTTTTTATTAAATAATATAATTTTCTTTAAATATTTAATAATTATATTAATAATTGATTATAATACTTGTCCATATACTTCCATATTTATGACACCAGGTGGTTTTAACCAAATATTTAAATAAGAAAATAAACCAATCACTAATTTTAATAATCTGATCAAAACTGTTGATAAGGAAGTTAGATATTTCAACAAAATAAAAAATAAATGTAATGAAATATTTATATTCTATAGCATGTTTATGAGAAGCTAACTAAAATCGTTGTAATTAAAAGAAAAAAAAAAGCACAGGGAAAATAATATTTTTACATACCTAATTTCATTGACATTATTCATTTGACTTTGATTTTTGGAGAACCAATTAAGTCCGGTAATGAGTACGATAGCAAAGACTTGAACCATTTTCAACAAGTCAAAGCTACCGTAGTTTTCTCAGATTTATATTTTGTTAGCTGTATTAACTTGGATCCTGAGGACCTTCTTGTTTCAGTTTTTAAATCCGTGTCAATACGTCTATGCTATCCACTAAACTTCCTGCGTTGATTCTAAAAAGTTACTTTTACTCATTCTGAGGCTGAGTCGTAACATCTGAAATAGTGCAGACTATTTTTAAGTTTTGATGCAGATGTTTTTTGGTTTATTTGTTTTTGTATACATCAGATTCGGAAATAAAAAATGCGCCATATTTTTATGAGATTGTCTGTAATTAAAATTTCCATTTCCTATTTGAGAAATTTTTATTGTATTTTACCTTCTATTTTTATCAGTTTTAAAACAAGTTAAAATGAATTGTAAAGTTTCTTTTATGTAAATTATAATAATAATATTATCCATATTTAGAGTTTTTTAGATAAAACATTGCTTAAATTTTCAAAATTTGTACAAATAAATTTAATGGTAATAATGACCCCCCCCCCATTTTTTTAAAGTAAAGTTTGTATCACAGGTAATATACAACATACAGTATACAAAATATCTTCTTAAAAAATACAACAAGATTATCGAGAAGAAAAAGTTTTTCTTTGTCAATCTGTCATTCTTCTCATATTAATTTTCTGTAGAATAAAATATCTTGTAAAATAATTTCTTATAGATATATTTTGAAAACAAAAAAAGGAAATATGAATAATTAATTATGTCATGGGTTTTGCCTAAATTTTGTACTTTTATTTTATATTCGGAAAATGTCAATTCTATTTTAAACGTCTGAAAGAAGTAGAATTAAAAAAAAAATAGTTACTTAAAATAGTGAAACACTAAGGGGAAAAAAATATGACTTGAATGCAAATTATAAAACAAGAAATGCATATATGCCTAAACTTTGAAGACGCTTTCTGCGTGCTCATTAAAAGCTGCAGACCTAACTGTAAAACAAAATATTTAGTTTGAAACCGCAGAAATGTTTCAAATACTCTTTGAGAAACTTCTAGTATAACAGATGATCATTTACAAAAATCTTTATAAAAGATAAGTCGAGGTATGTTTACCTAAAACATTTTTTAATTAGTTGAAATTCGTATAATTAGGGAATCTTTTTGTGTCGCTGATGAATTAATTACATTTTATGTTATATGAAAATAAAACGTTTTGGTCAAAGGCACAGAGCCAACTTGGACCACGGTTTAAAAAAAATTAAATCCGGCAGAAAAATATTTTTTACAGTAAATAAATGTTTTGAAAATTTTTGTAATTTTTTAAAGTTTTCTAAGAAGTTCACATCTCATTCACAATGTGACATCACTGAGTGGTGGCACTTTGGTCACAGATGTGACTCGACAACATTGACTTACAGTGACTTCACAATGACTTGACTGTGACTATGCATGCTATGAAGGTTCTATTTTGTTTTCAAAATTATTGCACATAAATTTGTTGTGAAAAAGCTTGTAACGACACTGTAATTACATGAAAGGCTTGTAACAGCAATTCAAACATAATTTTTGAAAAGTGTTTTAACTTTTTTAAAAATAAAATTTAATTTACATATAAAGGAGATTTCAGAGAAAAGAAATACATTATTGAATGAATAATCATATTTATCACATTCGCAAAATAAATGAAGATGTTGGTAGAGAAATTTAGGTGTAACACGCAACGAAGGTATAATATATACTATGGTGGGCCGAAGGAAAATCATAATCAATTCTTGTCAGACCGCGGAAAAGTTTCAATTTGAGAGACAAACGAAAAAAAAAAAAAAAAAAACTAAGAAACTTTTTAATATCTTCCGATAGCTCTTAGGCCTTAAAGTTTATGAAAACGACAAAATCAATTATTTTACATTAATTATTGTGACACCTTAATAAAATCTGAACCCTATAGCTTTAGATGCTGAATGGTGAAATCATGTGAAATCATACGGAACAATAAAAAAATATTATTCCAATTTAGAGAGCTACTTCTGATCGAGCATCAGCAGCGAATTTATGCAATATACTCAGGAAAGGAGTTGGTGTGCGCACAGCCATATTCTTCTGTCGCTTCATTCTTCTGGCATTCAACACATCCTTTTTTACTGTGTTGTGACGTTTTGGGGCTATATTATGGCCGCACTGACGAACAAATTAAAAAATATATATAGATGAATGCCTTAAATTTAATAAATTTAAAGCTTTTAAATATAATAGGATTATCACAAATGAAGACGTCATACCGTGCTGTTTCAAGAAAAGGCGTGATTTATCTCTAGAAGTGACCAGAAAAGCGTTAGTTTAAAAAAAAATACAGGATTAGTGACTCAAATATACTCATCCTCATAAATGCAGGATAATGACCAGGACTTCAAATTTTAGATGTTTTGTTGAATATCTACAAGAATGCTTGACGAATCGTCTTTGAACTTCTGTGATGTAAAGAACATGTTTCATCTTATATCTTTCAGTGAAGATTTTGTCACGAAATCGTTCAACATAGAATTGCATTGCATGACAAATATAACCAACTACGGATGTTGTACGACAAAGATTAAAACAAAGAGTCTAAAAAAATGAAGAATTGTAGAAATCCTCTATTTTGTTTTTTGGCGTAGCATATGGGAAATGCATCATTGTTGCTGAGGGTAAAAATCCCGGAATTGTGTGGATGCGTCATTGTTACAAATTGCGAAAAGGAAAAAAAATGAACAAATTGTTATTTAGTTGCGACTTGTTTTCTTCAAGAAAAAGTAAAAAATTTGGAGGAATTGATTCAAAAGAAAGAAACAATTTAATTGAAAACTTTTTGGATAAAGTTCGTAACCAGCTTCTGTGCTCATAATACTGTGAAATCTTATGATCCAAGAGGCCAGTTAACGACCTCAAATTTCATGACGAATATATTTTTCATGAAGATATAGACATAGACAAGGACTTTAAGATGAGCTATCAAGTTTCCGTCAGTTGGAGAATCAATTCAAAATATAGTGGGTTAATGAGCTACCATCTTTTTTACTATGGTGAACATAGAATGATGAACACAGAATTATACGAACATCGGCTGAATCAGAATTGGTATTTAAATTTAATATTTTGTAAAACATTTAATGCAATCTCGGCAGTTGAACGATTAGACACACCGTAATGATCTCCAAGAAATGCAGTAGATTTAAAATTCTCTCCCGTCTACAAATAGGAGGGAACTTGATGGTTCGTCTTATAATCCTTTTCGATGTCTTAATTTTCAAGAGTAGGACATTCGTCTTAACTTTCCAATTAACCATTGACTTTGAGCATGCAGGCTTCGAAGCATCATGCATAATTAAATTGACGTTTCGAGTTTTCCTTTCAGATTTTTCTGTGAGGATCTTACTATATCTTGAGAGTCTATTCCTTTGAGTTTTCGTTGTAAATAAAAATCCTCAGCGCAGTAACAGGCATGAGGTAATTCTTGCATATTCACAATTTATAACAATGCCATATCAACATTAGTCCAAGATTTTGTACAGACCACAACAATGGGATAGTTGTAGGATGCTACGTCAAAAAGCAAAGTTAATATTTTGTTCAACTCTTTAATTTGACTCGAGAGATGCTTGATTTCAATCTCAGATATACGACTTTAGTTGTATGATTCTGTAATCGAAAATCGTCGGAATGGATGCTTTCTTTATAAACGTTTTATTTTGAGAATCTCACTAAATGCATGATATTTCAAAAAACTGACGCTTTTACCTATTTAAAAATAAATTTTAAATTTTCTTGAAACGGCATTGAATCATGTCTTAATGTTTGTTAAACTTGTTTAAAGTTTCTTAGAATATTAAATACATTCATAATGTTTAATAAATATAAAACTGATAGTAGTGGATTTTTGGCCAGTTTAATGGCCTTTTGTGTATGAGGGATCAGAAGATATTAAAACATTTCTTAACTTTAATATATTCTCTTTTGAATATATACTTGTCAGCAGTAGAGCGATGAAAAAAATTGATTATGGGGTTTTTTCGGCTCATCCTAATTTTCATTATAAAAAATCGCAAAACAACAACTTTCGTGAAATATATATTTTAAATGTGCTATATTATGCAAAAACCCTAAAAACTAAATCATCATTTTACCAAATTAGAATAATTGTTTTAAATTTAATGTAGCCTAAACATATATTCTGTCTCTAAAACTACCTACCACGTACCGAAAAAGTGAAGTTTTCATCAGAATGATCTAAATACGCTGCAATTATCCTTATACAATAATATCTTTATAAATATACTATTTTTTATTATATTTTTAACAATAATTTCTTTTTCAGGAAAAATCATATCATCTGGTATTACCCTGACAGCGGAGTAAGAAAGCATGCATATTGTAACCTTGAAGGAATGCAAAGTAATTAGAATTTATTTTGAAAAGAAACAAAATATTTTATTTTAAAATTTTAACTAAGGAACTTAATTACTGATATTTCAATTATAAATCTAATGATTTAATATTTAAAGACAAAAAGATAATTTAAAAAATCATAAAATAATATAAATGGTTCTTGTAGTTTTGACTGCCTTTTATTCAAGCCCTTTTTACAGGTTCTTCAATATTTGATTTCCAATATCGTGTTTTATCCAGCGTAAGATATCCGATTTTCCCAAAAAGGATGAGGATCGGAATGCAAGCTGTAAAAATGCTAACAATAATTTCATTGTGAGAAATAAATAACAAATATGCTAAACAGAATAATATAAGAAATTTCAGTTAATTTCTATTTGCTCATATTTAAGAATTTTGAAAACTATAACAAATAGTAAAACAAAAATAATGATAAAATATACTTTCGAATGCACAAACTACACGTGCTAGCAGGGGGATACCTCAATGCCGCTTATTCTTCGTACCTAAAGCAAAGCATTTCAACCATTACTCGCTATATATATATGCTCAAATAGTGTCGAAAGTGCGATAGCCGTTATCAACCAATTATAAGGATTTATCTTTCTTTCCCCTACTCCAACGCATGTCTGACGGTGAAGAATTGCAAGTGGTTATCAAGACATTTAGCGATCTTTACACAATATAAAATCGACCATACGAATCTGATTATACGTCTGTGGTGCATTCGTTGGCGCAAATGTTTCAGCTTTTGGCAATAAAGGTTTCAGCTGATCTTGTAAATATTCGGACAAATTAACTGCACATTTTTACCTCATTTTTGCACTTTTATTATAAATAGTTTGTTGGAAAGACTATCGATAAAACAGACCATAAAGTTATATATATATATATAAATAGAAATATTGATGGAAAATCACGGCTGTTAGCAGATGGACAGTACTTTTATAAAAACACTCTGGGGTATCCTGTCATAATAGCTACAGTATCCGATATGAGCTATTTAGTATAATGCTATATCGCTTAGCATTTTACGTAAGTACTACTACTAAGGGTTACTGTCCACTTATTGTTTTATCTGAGTTGCATTTATACCAGTCTAGTGGTTTATGACATTTTAAAGACTCATGTGTACTTTTTATATTACGCGTAAGGATTCTGCGTTTTAAAATACATAAAAAGAGTATCCCGTGCAATGCTTTGCACTAACGGAAAGTTATGAAAAACTCATTCGAAAGGTATCCATCCCACACCGTCACAGCTTTATTTGTTTTTGTTTAACCACTCTATTACACATAACTTTGTTAATTTATTTTTCCGTTTGTTATATTTACAAAATATTTCTTTTTTTCTTGAGCAATTTTTTTTACATATATTTTTGTGTATCACATTTATTTGATATATATATAACGAGGAAAAAAGTAAGTAGAAAAATAACATTTATTTTTCAAGATGCTTATTTCAACACACGTTGAGGAACATATTCTTCGCTTTCAATAAACAAAACCCGAAAATACTCCCTAACACATCTCTTTGTAAACAGAACGTAAATTCTGTAAAAGAAATCCAAGCAAGATATTTAAAAACACATTTCCGTTGTTGCACCGTCTATATTACACTCGAAGTTACATTTATAAATAATAGATAATTTTATTATAAATATCAATTAAATAATTCTATTACCTTCTCAAATTATTTTGATTTATTTTAGTACAAACGTAATTAAAAACAATAACTGTAAAGTAAAAACATTATATTTATTATTGTTTTAACGTTTTGTTCATTTAGTAGATAATTTTTTTTTTATCCTGATTACTTTAATACAATTAAGTTAATAAATATCTAGCTTAACATTTTCATAGAATGTGTTTTACCATATAAGGCTTCTTGTAGCAACTGGGCTATAATTTTACAACATGACTCTGGAGATTCTGGCAATTAAGCTTCCAAAAGCTAATGTTAATTTGAATTAAAGTATGCACCTTTGTAATTGTGTTCAGTTGCGTTCACTCTATCAGACAAAAAGTTTCAAAGTTACATTTTAATGTCTAAATATATATATATATTTAATCTTTCTATCTTCATAGGTTCAGTTGCCCCATAAAAATGGAGCAACTGGACTAGTTAGATCTGTCTTCCACGTGCGTGTGTCTGTTTTTTAATATGGAGTATTGGGTCCTGTTCGAAAAAGTGTAAATAACCTTAAAAAACTTTAAACCAGGCAGATCATGTAAATACATCAAATAAAGAGCCTCGTAAAGGAAACCTTTGCTGTCAAGGTGTCTAAAATATACCAAATGTGAAATTATTAGATTTACTTATACAAAAATCATAAGAATTAAGTAAGTATTTATGTACTTTAGTAGAGGTAATAAATATAAAAGTTACATGGGTATGCTAGGAAAAAAATAAACAAGATAAATCTATGGACAAACGGGTACATAATTACTTAAGTAACTCATTCTCTTTTTATTTACCTCAATGAAAGTTCGATAGGTCCAATAAATCTGTGGTGAATGTAACCATGTTTTTATATCGACCAGAATTATTTATTATTGGTTTCGAAAATTTTTTATTAATGTCACTTTGTCATTTGTATGCCTCTTCATCTGTATTGTAAGATTTCGAGGTTTGGGTACCTCACTTAAGAAATTTGGATTGATACCCACCAAAATATTTTTTTTTAAAATTTATTATGTAAATTTAACAAAGTATTATGAAATTGTCTTTATTGCAAGCAAAAAAACAATGGAGAAATTAATTTCCCGTAGTAGGAGAAACTTCAAATAATTATTTATAACTGTTGGGGGTAATTGGATCCCACACGGTCCTGTCAACAGCAATGTTGACAAAATCTAAATCTTAAAAGATATCAACGGTTAAAAAAATAGCGTATGGCCCAGTTACCTCGTGGGTCCAGTTACCCCAGCTTACCATATAAACAACAACTTCATTTAATACGATTATCCCTAAATTAATTTAAAGTTTAACCCTTTGTGGTTCAATGTTTACTTACATGGAATATCCAATTTGATTCCCAAATGCCACAATGACACGAGAATTGTGTTACAAGTATTTTCCGTTTATTATGTATGTGGCATAAAGCTTTTTCGTATTTCCAAATAAATTTGTTCGTAAATTCCCGTTCATTCATGTAATTATTTTAGCAATGGAAGTGTTCTGCGTCGAAAAGGAATAAATTACATGTACATACAACTAATAATGTGTCAATACTTCTATTTTATTAAAACTAGTTATATTCTGTGAATTACTAAATTCATATTTCTGTATATTAATTACAAATTTCCTTGGTATGGAAAATTTGTATTAGGTTCTAGCATTGCAAATTGATTTATCTTAAGTATCCTATTATTTGAAAGAGAGATGTTACAAAGTTACATTTTCTATCGTGGATATAATAATAATTATTTAGTAAACAAAGGTAGGTTTACAGAAACCGTATCTGATGAAATATGTCACGCAGCGTGAAGGAAGAAAAATGACTCGTGTAATATTTCTCAATGTCACTCATACTTTTCTAATGGAGGTCATTAAATTTATTCAAAATACATAACATCAATAAATTTTCTCTTGTTTTTTAAAAAATATCAATATCATTAAGGGGACATTGGATTTTCAAAATTAAGAAATTCAACTAACAAATCAATTTCTTTATTTGGTGAATTATAATAAATGCTCTGATTCATATGATGTAAAAATAAGTTTTCAATTGCGACGCTTCTTCGCAGATATATACGCTTGTATATTTGTAAACAAACTATATATTTATAGAGTTGTTTATACTTAAAATGCTGTTTTCTCAACATTGAAAATTTCGCACATTTCTAAATTTTGAAATGTTTCATGTGCATTCCTAATAATCAGATGCTTTTGAAATTTATACTGTATATCCTACATACAATAATAAATATATGCTAGCATAAAACATCGGGTTCCAAGGGTGTTTTAGTGTTTAAATTTTTGTGTATATAGAAATATATAGCTTTTTTTTTTTTACAAAAAACAAAGCGTAATTACAAAAATACACTTTTACTTCTTATAAATTCAGAGAATTTTAACAATCCACACCAACTTCCATTGTAATATATGAAAAGTTTCTCATAAATAAGTATTGTCATATTTTAAGCAAAAAAAAAAAAAAAAAAAAAAAAAAAAAGAGCTTCGCACATTTTGAAATAGGTCAATTTTTGTCGTATTAAAATATTTAAAACTAGCTGACCCGCCCGGCGTTGTCCGGGCCCGTTATAATAACCCTAAACAATACTCAAGTTTGTATGATTTACATCTTCGAAAAACCTTTCAAATAAATATAGTTCCTGCCTTCGGCAGCATAGAGGATTTCAAATTAATTTAGTTTCTTGGGCCCCAATGTCTTTGGCAGCGTCTAGTTTGTTCCCAACAAACTTCTTTCCAAACGAACCTGGGACCTGGGTCGCCACAGCAGAAAGCACCGTATCCCGGGAGTGCTCCAAGAGAGCCGGAGACAATTGAAAACGAAACTAAATGAGCCAAACCACGTACACTGTAAAAAAAAAATAGGACCAGATTTCCTGTAGGAATCGGAAAACTAGTTGCCCTTATCGTACCGGAAAATTTTCCGACCCAGCTCGGAATAAAATCAGTAAAATCGGAATAAAACCCGTAAAATTGAAATAAATTCCGTAAAATTGGAATAAAATCTGTAAAGTACCGATTTAATGAATGTTTCCTTTTTTTACGGATTTTATTCCGAGCTGGGTCGGAAAATTTTCCGGTACGATAAGGGCAACAATTTTTCCGATTCCTACAGGAATACTGTTCGGATTTTTTTACAGTGTAGTAATTGGGCCCATAGAAGCCGAGATATGAATGCGCCCCCTGGTGGTGGAAGGTGGTGCAAAAATTTTAAAACAATCTTAAGCTTAGTTGAATGAACCAATTTCAGTTGAAATGGAGCCCATAGAAAACGAGAAAAGAATGCGTTGTTAATGTTCGAAAGTGATGGTAACAGAAGTCTGAGATGAACTTCAAAAATGCAGAAAGTAGCTGAATCGTAATCTAAGTTGAATGAACCAATTCCCGTTGAAATCGGGCCCATAGAACTTGAGAAATGAGTGCACAGTTAATTTTAGAAAATGTTGGTACCAGAAATCTAAGATACGTTTTCGTAATACAGAAAGTATAGTTGAATCGTAATAGAAGGTAAGTTAAACGATTCCTCTTGAAATAAGGCCCATAGAACCAGAGGAAAGAATGCACCCCCAAGTGTTGAAAGGTGCACATCCCCTATAAATTTAACGAATTATGTTTAACATAAACGCATATCTAATTTACGGATGAAATCCTCCACCCACCCTCTAAAGTTAACCACTTACCCTTAACAGTAACGTGATTTTTAATTTACGGCTGTTGTGAGTAAACGTAAGTTGGTGCTGAAAAAGAAGATAAATATTCCAAAAAAAGGAGGTAACTGGGGCACATAGAATTTTTTTTAGTATTTTATAAAGTAGCCGGAGGACTCTAGAACTACATTAAAAAAAATTGCAAGATAATCAAATCATTTTCCGAGAAGCTAAACCAAGGGTCTCAAGAAGGCTATTAATATTCAAAATTGCTGGTATATGAAGTCTGAGAAAAAATTTGTCGTTCATGTAGTAGCTGGAGGACCTAAGAAGTTCTTGAAAAAAAAAGCTAGTTAATCGGACTATTTTTGAGGGATCTATAATAGAGGGCTTAAACGAGGTCACTAGATTGTTGAGGGCAGGGCCCCAAGATGAAAACATGCTAAAATGTCCTAGTAATCAGTGCTTTAGATCTTTAAATAGTCTAAATTAAGCATAGAGTATAAATTAATCATTAAAATAAAAGTATAACTAAATGCGTAAAAAATGGGGAAAAATGCTTAAAAAAGGGCCCTGGGCCGCAATAAAAAATGAGGGGTAGCAGGAGAACCTAAGAAGTTATTTTAAAAAAAAGCTAGAGAATCGAACCATTTTAAAGAGAGCTATAATAGGGGTCTCAAAGGGGGCAACCGATAATTGAGAGCAGTAGTCTAAGATGAAAACATGCTACAAGGTCCTAGTACTTAACGCTTTACATCTCCAATTACTCGAAATCAAGCATAGGGTATGAATTAATCATTAGAATAAAATTTTAAAGAAATGTGCAAAAAATGGGGGGTAAATGCTTAAAAAGGGCCCTAGGAACCCATTTAAAATATGATGGTGCTGGCGCGGGGAGAAGAGTCCAAGACTCAACATCAAAGTTATGCATTGAGAGGGTAACACAAATATGGGGTGAAAATATGTGGCGCACAAAAAGATCAAGAGGCCCCCGACCGGCTCTAGTGAGCCAGGTCTTAACTGGAATGTAGAAACGGGGGAATAACTAAATGGGAAAAGAGCTCCAAAAACGAAGATCGGATTAAAAGGGGGGCAATTTATTAACAATTAAGGGCACAGGAACTTTAAGTGTCCTGTACCGTGCCCCAGAGTTCCAGGGTCTTAGAAGGTGATAACTAAATGTAGAAAGGGCCCCAAAACGAAGCCAATCGGATAAAAAGGGGGCAAACTATTAGGAATTTAGGTCAGAAAATCTTAAAGAGCCCAGGCAGCCCGGGGTCTTAAAAAATAAAAAATATGAGCCTCAGGTGCATCAGAACTTGGCTTGGACTATCCTCACGTAAATTATAAGGCTTCTACGTGCGGTAGATTTCGCTAGCCATCAAACACAGACTTTTATTAGTATATATGCAATAACTAATAATACTTTTAATATTTTTATTTCAGATTTTGTGCTTAAGTATTTTACACTGTTCGTAAGAACTTTGTCAAGTTTCAAGTGAATCTATTAAAAATTTAAAAGTTTGGTTATTAAAGTCCTGTGTCGCCTTAAAAAGAAAGTCTATGACTTTACCTTCGTATCAAACCAATATTTTCGATAGTGGTGATATTGGATTCTATTACTGCGGCAATATTGCATTCACTGAAAATACTTTCTATGAAATATTGATATTGGTTAAATATTTTGAATGAAATACCACTATTGAAGAAATATTTGTTTCTCATTTGAAATATTGGATATGTAATGTCAATTACACATAAAAATTCTACTTTAATTTGAAATATTAGCAATAAAATGACGAAATTTTTCTTGCGAATATCTGTGCAATATTGACAAACTTCAAAAACCCCAATGTTAGGAAAATATTTCAATTTTCAATACTGGCAATATTAGTCAAGATATAGCGAATATATAGCAAATAAGGACACTATTGATCCCAAGTATTTTGGTATTAATGTTTCTATATGGTTTGAAAATATTAATTTACTTTTTGGTATTCAAAAACAGATATTATCACCACATATTTTTGGAAATAATTATCTGTCTTAAAGTTTAGTAAGACAATTAACGAAAATTATAGTAAAAATACTTAAAGTCAGTCTAATTTTACTGTAAATATCGTTCTTATAATGCATGAAGAGAAGAATAACTTTTTAATTTCATAAAAATTGCTTGTGTCAAAATATGTATATATTTTAAGCACTTTGTTTAAAATAGATAAAAAAGTAAGATAAAAATTTATTTAAAACAAAAATACATTTCTGTTATCTGCTATCAATATAAAAATAAATTAAAACTCGTGATATAGCAGAAAATTTTAGAGTAAATTGGTTCATTGAGAATAAATATATTCTGCCGTAAATTTAAAATTTTATATAAGGAACTAAAGAAAACAAAAAGTTCCACCAGATTCGTCCGGGATACCTCAGATGGTAGAGTTGGTTCGAATCATGTTCCGGACATTTTTCGCCCAGTTGAAAATTTACATCTTATGTAAAATAATAATATTTAATCAAATTTGTTAAATTGTAAAAAGTGGAGTTACTTTCAGAAAAGAAAAAATACCCTAAGTTAAACAGCTTTAAATATTTTCAAATGAAAAATATACATCAAATTCATGCCCTTTAACTTCCCATACAGCATTGCGGTAACATCACTGTGATGTCGCATTGTCACTTTGTGACCATGTATGGGACGTCACGCGGTGTGGATGTCTAAAGTCATTATTACAGTTTTTAAGTCCTCTGTGACGTCACACATTAACTAATTTGTGAAGTCGCAGTGTGACCAGTTTTTCAATAGTGTGACATTTGTGACGATATTGCATCAGATCCGGGTGACCAGCATTTACCCGAACCCAAACGGCATGAAACCTAGCCCTACCTTATTACGTCGGCTGATTTTTCTTATTGGCTATTATAGATATAATTCGGATTAGAATCTTGCAACGGGTCGGGTACCCAGGTTTTACACGAACCCGACTTGGGTCTGGTTTTAAAAAAATCTGGTTACTTGACTCAATGCAAAATTATAATCCGACTCTGACCTGCAGCTAAAAAGAAAAATATAAGACACAATAAGTTTGTGTCGGGTTTGAATAAAGTCTAGTCTTTCGACCCGACGAAGAAACGTCACAATTGTTACATTTTTTAAATATAAAAAAGGCTTAAATTAGCATTTTATGCATTTTCTACATATCCTACAGCAAACTTTTCTGCATATAACTTAACCGAAATAAAATATACGGTATAATACGCACTCTGATGTACAACATGCACCTAAACATTCAGACTTCATGTTTCTGTATCATGTATATGAGCAAATCTTGTATCTATGGTTGTGTGTGTCTGAGTGTGCAAATTTTAACTAAAAAACGGCTCTGAGGATTTTCACTAAATTTTGTATCCTACCATTTTTGGGGTACGAGAAAACCATTAAGCTAAGTCACATATTACAGAAAATTCGATTAGTGGGTCATTTTGGAATCACTAACGGTCAATGCATTTCAATGGGAATGAGGGTTTTAACTGTTATTAAGTTGCTGAACAGTTAGCAACATTTCGCCAATTTGGCGACATTTTGCGAAATATTAAGAACATTGCCGAGATTTGGTGGGAAAATTGACTTTCAAGATTAGCAATGACAAAGCAGATGCTTGGCGCCAAATGAAAGAATGTCGCCAAATTTCTCGATGTTTTGGCGATCTTTTGCAAAAAATTGGTTTTCAGAATCTGAAGAAATTTTCAAGAAATTCCCAATAGAAGCCGAGATACATGATTCAACCAATCAGAGTACAACTGAAAATGTAGTTTGGAAGGATGCCCTTTCGTTGTAAATATGTAAGTAATGTAAAATTTAAAAATATGTAATCTAGTATTCATATTGATTATTTCTGTAAATAATACTGATATAAAATAAAATTCTTTCTAGAAATACAGCGAGAATTTACTGTTATATCTAGTTGAAGACAAAGCTAATTTTAACTGGGCGTACCTGAGTCTTCCAAGCTGGTATTATGCGCCATGTCGCACCTCTTCCTTTACAAAGAAATCTGCATGACATACATAGCAAAACATAAAATAAATATTATTGCAGAGTATAATAACTGTTACTTTTCATATAATCCGACAGAAAAAATGGTTTTTAGGGTTCTGTACTTAAAAAGTAAAAACGGAACCATTATAAGATCACCCCTGTGTCTGTCTATCACAGCCATTTTACTCGTAAACTATGGTACGTGGAAAGTTCAAATTGGGTGAAGTAATAAAGGCTATTGACCGCATACTGGGTGTCCCAAAAATGGCCGATGGATTTAAAAATTCAATAACTTCCAAACGGTGACAGATATTAAAAAAAATTCTTGCAGGAGGGTTATGTATGATGTCAGGAGATTTTGTACTGTGATTCTTGATTTTAGTTCGAATTTCAAACAATCGATGGTGCTGAGAGCAATAGGCGCTCAGTTCAGCCCCGATTTTTGTTACTTCGGGATTCATTGAATTCATTTTAATCTTCTTTATTCGCATGAAGAAGAGAGAGGCCAAAAAATCGAGTCTGGATTTAGCGGTTATTGCTTACAGCGCCATCTATCGATACTATTTGTAACTAAAACTGAGAATCGCAGCATAAAAACTCCTGACATCTTACATAACACTCCTGCAAGAATTTTTTTAATATCTGTCACCGTTTGCAAGTTATGGAATTTTAAAATTTATCAGTCATTTTTGGGACACCCGGTATAGACAAATTATTAAACATTCACAAATATATTTAGGAAAAATGTTGAGGGCTAATTAAGTTACTTGAAAAAGATAATCTTTTCTTTGTATAAAGTGTGGGGTATCGTGTGAAAGCTTTCGTAACACGGAACTCAAAAATACGTTTCTTTTAATTTTAGGAATTATATTTTTAGAGATATCGTCCAAAATGTAGTGCAAAAATA